>CM056503.1:44665925-46033995 GCA_029783415.1 Anisodus acutangulus
ATGGAGAAGAAGAGGGTTGTGGATGACAGGTTAAGAATCAAATGGGGGAGTTTGACCACGGCTAGTGCAAAAGAGATGGGGGAGAGGTTTGATGGCCAAGGGGGCTTGGGGGAGCAGTGGGGATGCGACCGGTATGTGGGACAGGATGACCAGTTGCATTCGAGAGGTTGCTAGAGAAGTGCTTGGGGTCTTGCAGGGTAGCTGTGGTGGGCATCAAGGGGACTGGTGGTGGAATGGTATAGTTCAAGAGGTGGAAGTGAAAAAAGCGGCGTATGCGAAATTGGTAGAAAGCAAGGATGCGGTGGAGAAGTGGACGAATAAGGAAATGTATAAGATGGCGAGGAAGGAGGCAAAACTTGCGGTTACGGCGGCGAAAACGACGGCTTTTGAACGTCTATATGTGGAACTAGAGGAGAAAGACGGGGATAGAAAGTTGTACAGACTAGCCAAGGCGATGGAGAGGAAGGCTCGTGACTTGAATAACGTGAGGTGCATCAAGGACGAGGACGACAAAGTGCTGGTGGAGGATGCACATATTAGGCGGAGGTAGCAATCTTACTTTCATAAACTCTTGAACGAAAAAGAAGACAGAGACATTGTACTGGGAGATCTGGAGCACTCTGGTAGGTACCATGATTTTGGGTATTGTGAAAACATTAAGGTTGAGGAGGTTCAGGGTGTTGTGCGCATGATGTGCAGGGGACGAGCGACCGGGCCTGATGATATACCAGTTGAATTTTGGAAAAGCGCAGGCAGGACAAGTTTGGAGTGGCTGACGGAGTTGTTTAACGTCATTTTGAACATGACGAGGATGCCCGAAGAATGGAGGCGGAGTACAATGATTCCTTGTACAAGAACAAATGTGATATCCAGAGTTGCAACAACTATAGAGGTATCAAGCTGCTAAGCCACACTACGAAAGTTTGGGAAAGAGTCGTGTAGATGAGGGTGAGAAGAGGAGTGTCTATCTCCGAGAACCAGTTTGGATTCATGCCGGGGCGTTTGGCTACATAAGCCATCCATCTTATTAGGAGGTTGGTGGAGCAGTATAGGGAAAGGAAGATAGACTCACATATGGTTTTCATCGACCTCAAGAAGGCATACGACAAAGTCCCTAGGGAGGTTCTATGGAGATGTTTGGAGGTTAGATGTGTACATGTGACATACACTAGGGCAATCAAGGATATGTATGATGGAGCCAAGATCAGGGTACAGACAGTAGGAGGAGACTCGGAGCACTTTTCAGTGATAATGGGGCTGCAACCGGGATCAACTCTTAGCCTATTCCTATTTGCCTTGGTGATGGATGGATTGATGCGACAAATCCAAGGGGAGGTGCCATGGTGTATGTTATTCGCAGACGACATATTCCTGATTGATGAGACCCGCAGCGGAGTGAACGCTAAGCTAGAGGTTTGGAGACAAACTCTGTTGTCTAAAGGGTTCATGCTGAGTAGGACCAAGACAGAATATTTGGAGTGCAAGTTCAGTGACGGAAGCGACCTTGAGACAGACGTGGAGGTGAGACTTGGTACCCAGGTCATTCCAAAGAAAAGGAGCTTTAAGTACCTCGGGTCTATTATTCAAGGGAACTGGAGAGATTGATAACAATGTCACATATCGTATTGGGTTAGGCTGGATGAAATGGAGTCTCGCATTTGGAGTATTGTGCGATAAAAAGGTGTCACCAAAACTAGGCAAGTTCTATAGGGTGGTGGTTAGACCGACCATGTTGTATGAGGCAGAATGTTGGCCGGTTAAGACTTCGCACACCGAAAAGACGAAAGTTGCGGAGATTAGGATGCTAAGATGGATGTGTGGGCATACAAGGATGTATATAATTAGAAATGATGATATTAGAGGCAAAGTGGGCGTGGCCTCGGTGGAGGATAAGATGCGAGAAGCTAGGTTGAGATGGTTCAGACACGTGCAGAGGAGAGACATAAATGCCTCAGTGCGGAGGTGTGAAAGGTTGGCTATGGACGGGTACAAGAGGGGTAGAGGTAGGCCGATGAAGTAGTGGGAAGAGGTGATTAGACGGGATATGGCGCAGGTGCAACTCACTGAGGACATGACCCTAGATAGGGGGTTATGGAGGACACGTATTAGGGTAGAAGGATAGTAGGTAGTCCAGCGTAGTCCTACCTACGCGTACAAACTAGTAGTTGTAGTATTATTATTGTAGGCTCGCTTAGCCTATCATATTGCCTTATGGTCCCTCGTCGTTTGATTTATGCTGCTATGTGTATTTTGTTTGTCTTATTTACTTGCATTAGCTATTGCTTCTTTCTTTTTCAGAATGCGTTGTCATGACTTACGCACTTTGTGTGTCTTACTTTGCTTGGGCTTGTGCTTTGTCTTGAGCCGAGGGTCTCTCGGAAACAGCCGCTCTACCTACCAAGGTGGAGGTAAGGTCTGTGTACACTCTACCCTCCCCAGATCACACATTGTGGGATTTCACTGGGTATGTTGTTGTTGTTGTTGTTGTATTCAATCCCGCGGATTGCTGTCTTACAGATATTAAGAAAATTGATGTTCCAGGTTTCTGTGGATGAATTTCTATTCCCCTAATTTTCCTATAGTTCAGCTGTTATTTCTTTATGAAGAGTTGACTTCATTTTTCCCTTATACAGGAAGCTAATGAAGCTGGTGCCCTCCGTTTAGCAAAAACCAAGCTTGAAAGGCAGTTGGAGGATCTCACTTGGAGGTTGCAATTAGAAAAAAAATTACGGGTACTGGTCCAATGGTTAACTTATATGTAAATGATTTATTGGTTCGGTAGTGATTTGTTCTCAAATTCAACATATTTTGCTTGCTAACTGAACAAAATATCGTTTGAACATTCTGATGCAGCTATCAAATGAGGAGGCTAAATTAGTGGAAATTTCAAAACTTCACAAGACTGTAGAATCCTTGAGCCTCGAGTTAGATGCAGCGAAGCTGGCTGCAGTCAATGAGGTCAATAAGAATGCCGTGCTCCAGAGACAACTGGAATTATACATGAAGGAAAAAGCTGCTTTGGAAAGAGAAATATTTTCAGTGACTGAGCTGAGAAATGAAAATACATTTCTGAAGGTCATATCACTGCGATTTTCTGTATTTGTTTGCTTTCAACTCTGATTACACTCGTATTGATTCCCTTGGGGAAATTTAGTTCTAGAGGTTATGAGCATCTTTTAAGCATTTCTCTTCCTTGAATTTCATAATGCATCTTGACCTAGTAGTCTCACTCTCTAGAATGGGAAGGCTTTTGTTATACCTTATAGATCTTGATTAGCCAGAAAGTGTATGGGCGTAGGACTGTACAGCAGCAACAACAACTGCCTCAATCTCAAGCCGGTTGCGGTCGGCTACATATATCCTCACGATCCATGTCGCTCCATTTGGACATATCTCAATTTAACATTTAAATATTTAGACTTAGCTCTAGAAGTTCTCAACATACTCTACTAGCATACAATCCCTCAGGGCTATGGCCTAGTGGTAAGAGCACATCTTATGATGTGTGGGTTAGGTGCACATCACTGGTTTGAATTTTGTCGTAGACGAAAGGCTGATATTTAAGTAAAGAAGGGTAGAGGGGTGGGCCAATTATCCACCGAGTTCCGAATCGTGCGTCACTGGCCCTCGAGTATTTCTTTGTTATAAAGAAAAGAACATACTAATATGATTGAACCTATTCTCAACTAATTGTTAACACCTAGTGTCTTTTTAATTCATGTATGTTTCAATAAGTCGGCATATGTTTTAAGAGATTATAAGCTTAGAACTATATGATGTACACTTTATCTAGTGATGGTAAGAGTATTGGTTTGCTAACATGTTGCTTAGAAGAGCTTTGAAGGGTTTCAAGTTTTCAAGTGTCCATGAAGGACTTACACTTGCCTTTCTTCTTGCCCCCTATGGCCCTATCTAGGGCTTTGGTCTAGTGGTAAGAGTGTAATGCATGATGTGTGGATTAGGCGCATGCTATAGGTTAAAAACCTCGCCGTAGATAAAAGCTTAGCATTTAAGTGGAGAAGGTTAGAGAAACGGGCCCATTATCCGGCGAGTTTCGAACCGTGTGGCATTGGGATTTCTTGGTTATAAGAAAAAATATTTGCCTTTCTTCTTTCTTTACAGTTATTTTCTTTGAGGCAGGGGTAGCTGGATTTCAGTGGCTGGATGTTTTAAGGTTCTATAATCATGATAAATTTTTCTGTAACTACTACAAGATCAGATAATCATATTTTCCATTATTAGCTGATATTTGGCATTATTTGTATTTAATGACCGATTAAGTAAGTTGACAAAATACTGCTTCTAGACGAGTTGCTTGTTTTTGTAGAGTGACTTTAAAGGTTGACAGTCCTAATTGTTTGGCTTTAAAGCAGAAATGGCCTGATCTGCTTGCTTTGACTGCAACCCCGATAGCCATGTTCTTTAACAATTTTAAGCTTATAAGAAGGCCCAAAGACTTGACACTGTGGATACTTATCTTTGGTGTCTTTTGCAGAGTTCTGTGAGCGCCTTGGAGGAGAAGAACTCCACATTGGAGCATGAGCTACTAAAGGGTAAAGAAGAGTCTACTGACACAATTGCCAAGTTGAGAGCAGTTGAAGAAACATGTTCAAAACTCCAACAGAACTTAAAAAGGTAAATTTTAATAAATCAAAGAGGGTTGCTTGGAACAATCTCATCACATAGTTGGTCTTCTGCTTCTTGTTAGTGGTAAAACTTATACATGTTTTAGGATATGAGCGATATCTGTTTAAGTTTGTTAAAAATGTAGATTTTCTGTCTCTATCTACATGCATTTCTGCTGCTGCTACCATATACTTTTTCATAACTGGTTGATTTCCAGATGTTTTAAACTCATGTATCTTCTCTATATTAGTATGGAGGAGAAGCTCTCAAATTTAGAGGATGAAAATCATATCCTCCGTCAGAAAGCATTGAGTGCAACTCCGAGGAGCAATCGTGCAGGTTTTGCGAAGCCTTTTATCGATGTAAGCTGTAGTTTGTTAAGTTGTAATGTATAACCCATGGTGGAAAATTGTTCCTCGCATGCTGTACCTCTAGATCTAATAAACTTTTGTCCCCTCTGTGCAGAAATTCTCTGGTGCACTCGCTCTGGCCTCTGCTGATCGTAAACCTTCATTTGTAAGTATCCTTTTTTGCCATCTTAGTGTAAAAGTACATCTATTTTTCTATATATTGATCTCTAACGGTCATGTTTTGTTTGTTTAGGAATCTCCCACCCCAACAAAAATCATACCACCTCTTTCTCAAGGATTTTCTGATTCACGTAGAGCTAAGGTGACCAATGAAAGGCAGCAGGTTGGTTTCTGTTTCCAACTAGTGATGAATTATGTTCTTATTTGCCATGATTGCTTGGTTATCACTGTTGGGGAGGGTGGATACGAAGTGTCAGAAAATAGGGGACATTAGTGATGAAGGGTAATAAGCATGCAATTAGTAGACGAGGATTATAGAGGTTTAAATCTCATTTACTTTCCTTCTAGTTGTAAAACAACACAAATGAAAGAATTAATTTCCCTTGTGAGGAAACGTGATGAGTTCCCTTGCTTTAGTCACCATCCGCCTGCTCCAACTGTAATTTTGGTGGATAACTAGTGTAATAGGACTAAGTAATGGTGGCTCTGGTGGATGCTGCTTTAAAATGATGTATCTGTTGCAGGAGAACTGTGAAATTCTTTCACGGTGTATCAAAGAGAATTTGGGATTTAAAGATGGAAAGCCAGTTGCTGCTTGTGTCATCTACAGGTGCCTCATTCATTGGCATGCCTTTGAGTCAGAGAGGACTGCCATTTTTGACTTTATTATTGCCGAAATCAATGAAGTTTTGAAGGTAATCTATTTAATGTCTTCGGTTGTAAAGGATGTCTGACCTTTAAATTCTACTTGGTCTTTGTCGAACTACTTGAAGCTTCATTATGTAGTTCTTGAACAGGTTTCGCGGAAGTGCATTTTTCCAGATTATGGAAGATTCAAGATTACATTTGTATTTTAATTGTTTGTTTTTGTTCTTGTAGTTACCATCTTATGAGTAAATTTGTAGACCAACTTCAATTTCTGTGGACATTATCTTTAATTTACCCAAGTTTGATACGTCATGGTGCAATCTTTGAGCAATTGAGTGCCAAAATTCTAATGTCTGCTTAATCAGTGAATTGACTTCTACTGTGAGGTTAAGCAACACATATGGAACTTATTGAAGACTTACGAAGAAGTTGGAGACTTGGAGTTGCGGTCATAGTCCTAAATCCATTGTGTTGCAGACCTAAAATAAATAAAATTTGTTCCTTAGAAATGTAAGCTTTTAGAAGAGGTGGTTCATACACTTTAAAAGGTCCTGGATTCGACTCTTGGCTGCTTACCAACAAAATATTTTCATCACTTGGCCCATGAAACAAATTGGGCCCCGCTACTAAATGTGTTTCATCTCTTAATATTTTAAACTTTTAGATGAAATGGTCTCCACAATCTTTTTCGATATGGTAAACCCGCCCCTGTACCCAGCCCATGAGCCCAACAGTGGCTCATTCCCTGCTTCACTACCCATGTGACTCAAAACTCTTATGCTTGTGTTTGGAGGTGGAGGGTCCTTGCTGCTAGGCTATACCTCCCTTGTCAGAGGAGGTCAACCGGTTACACAATTCAGTACAAAGTTATCAAAACTTTTTGCTCATGTGCCTATAACTGCTTGCTTACCATGATATGTAGCTGCGTATCTAGGTTGGCTTGCTTACCTAGTTTTGAACCACCTTGCTAATTATTGAACCGAATTTGCTCATCGGGTACCTCGAATAACTTGCATACCATGATGTGTAGCTGCACATCCAGGTGGCTTCCTAACCTAGTGTCTAATCACCTTGCTAGCTATCACACTAAATGTGCTCATTGAACAATGACAGTTTTATTCTAATTAAAAGGATAGTTTTTTCCTTTGGAGAAAAATGCAATTCTTAAAAAGCTGGTAACTATCTGGTAGTTCTAGACTAGCTAATGTCTTTGGTATCATTCATCTTTAACCAGGTTTTCTTCTATTTTCTTGGGGTGTCAGGTCGGAGAAGAGGATGTCACCTTGCCATATTGGTTATCTAATGCATCTGCACTTCTCTGTCTCCTGCAAAGAAATTTGAGGGCGAATGGCTTCTTCAATACATCTTCTCAGCGTTCTGCACTAAATGGGAGGGTCGCACAAGTAAGTTGTGTAGCTATAGGTGATAAATACAAATCCTGGTATTTGTAATAGTTTAACAATGTCCCATTGTTATTACTAATATCCATTAATATTTGATCATGATAGTAGTGGGAAATCTTCTGATAAAGTAGTAAGTGGAAATGAACATACACCCCTCTATTTTTAACTATTATGGTTGTATTCCTAATGCCTATGTAGCTTCTTTATTAACTTGCATTTTAAGAAAAGAACGAGATTGCTTCTGGATACTCATGAAATTTGGAGCCCCAGGGATTAACTTAGTTGCAAAGGTTTAGGTACTTGTGTCTTAGCTCACAAGTTCGAGCCCCGTGCCAAGCGAACTAAGTACATTATTTAAGTGGAGAAGAGTAGAAGGGCGAGCACATCTTCCGAGTTTCGAAGGCTGATTGGCCGAAGGTTGGCTCCAGACGGATTTCTCGGTCATAGAAATAGCTTACAATTGGATGAGTTGACAATATTGCGAGCCAGACTGCAGTTGGAGTATTCTTTTTGGATAACCGATAAATCCTCGAGGGCCGGTGGTGCACAGTTTGAAACTCGATGGATAATGGGCCCATCTCTTTACCCTCTCCCACTTTAAATACCAAGCTTGTCTCTGCGGCAGGGTTCGAACCCGTGACGTGCACCTGAAGCACAGATCACGCGATGCGCTCCTACCACTAGAGCAAAGCCCACGGGGCGCGGTTAGAGTACCTTTTTATCAGCCTAGTGTTATTCCAGCTTGTATAGATATTATCAGTTTCACGTCTTCTTTCCAACAACTCTATGCTAGAACTTCTTTGATGGCTTTTTCTTCTCTTGTTGGAAAAGGCTATATCGATGTGGTCAACGAGTCATGTTGCTGTTGTCTATGGCCTCAGTACCTGATTTCTGTTCCTCTTTAACAAGTCTTCCTTTAAGTCCACCTTGATCTATCTCCTTTCTTTTCCCCTTTACTTTCGGGGGGTCTCTGAGGAAGGGGGCAGGCTATCTGTGCATTCATTTGAAATATTTCTATATGTTGTTGCTGGTGTTACCACGTTTGATGTAATTACATCTTATAGTTGGGGGGTGCCAGAAAAGTTTAAACAGCCCGAACTGAGTAACAAGCCAAGGATGTGTACATATAGTGTGCGCTTGTGTATATTTGTTGTGGGTTGTTCTTTATCCTTGTCAAACCTGCTGTGATTGTGGTCGTCTCTTTTGCAAATATAGTCATTCAAATTGCTGGAAAACGATAAGATGACGTAAACAGGTTTTTTGTATTTTCACCTTCTTCAGAGTTTAAAGTCGCCCTTGAAATTTATTGGATTGGAGGATGGAATGTCACATATGGAAGCAAGATATCCAGCTTTACTGTTTAAACAACAATTAACTGCATGTGTAGAGAAGATATTTGGTCTGATTCGTGATAATTTGAAGAAGGAAATATCCCCATTGCTGGGTCTGTGCATTCAGGTTCGTCCTCTACCTCGCAAGTAGTTTTCTATGCATTTGCATGTCATCAAATTCAGCTGTTGAACACCGTCTTTCAGTAACTAATGCCTTTTATAGAACTGATTTCCCAAGTCAACATTGCTTTCTTGTTGAAATCTACTGATTCTGCAAACACTAGTTAGTAGTTAATTAGGTCTTCTCACGATCTAAGTGCTGCTTTAAGCCCTTTTTTGGGGTTAATTAAGAGGTAAGTAGTGAGTGAGAGGTTGGAAAAAGAGTTTTGATGAGCGCTTTTGCTTTTGGCCTCATATGCTCCAGAGACTTTCTTTTTTCTGATTCGGGCACTTTGATTGTAATTTGGTGGCTGAACTTTACTCAAAAGCAATATGTCAAAATAAGGAATGCTTATGATTACCAAGTACAATAAAATCAGTTCGTTCTAGATGCAGTCGAGCCTATATATTATTTAATATTGGTCTCAAATGAGTTTAAATGGTGACATGATTAGTGAGGATTCATATAGCTGACTCAACTTGCTTTTGACTGAAGCATGTGTGTGGCAGTAGAACACAGTACTTCGTTTGTACTTAATTAATAGCATCACCCTCTTACCCTCGAACTGGTTGATGGGATTTTGGACATTCGATATGAGCGACTCCAGAAGTATCAGACCGTCTATAATGACTCTTCCATAGTGCCTTAGAACAAACTAAAAGCGTTGTCTTCAACTCCCTCTAAGATTTGAACTGCCAACCAGCTCTACGATTGGGAATCATCAAAAGAATGGTTAACTATTAAAGGAGGAAAGCTATTTAAATTGGTTCCCTACGACGTTTTCTATCATCTTGCTTTTTGGAAACTAGCACCCCCGAGAATCTTTTTAAACCATAGTCAAGGCTACTTGAAAATCCTTTTCTCTTCTTTCTTTGTGTTTATTAATTTTATGGAGTCAAGATGTAAAAGTTCAATGCATCATATGTTAATTGAGGATAGCTTTAGTAAAATTTATTTCTAGAGTTATATTTCTCTAAAAATAAACCCTTGTGGTCCGGCCCTTCCCCGGACCCCGCGCATAGCGGGAGTTTAGTGCACCAGGCTGCCCTTTTTTTATATTTCTCTAAAAAAGTTATTTCTCCATCCACTTTCAATTTGCTTGATCCCATCTGACCAACACAAGTAGGCACTAACACTAATGGCACACTCTTATGGTCATAGAAATGGCATGTCGTGTTTAAGAACACAAGTTCTAGGGTACTTATGATATGTGGCAAAAGTCTTTCCATCTTTTTGGATTTTGTTAGCTCCTTGAACATAGCACAGACACCGTTGAACTTAGCACATACACCCTTGTACCGGAGCTGACCTTTTAAACTCTTTTGTAACTATGCATCTTCTTGATGCCTTATTAATGATGTGAATTGTGAACTTCATAAAAAATAATAGGAATATAGTACGATTAAGTAAATGATAAAGTAAAAAGATATTAATTGGGATAATTGAAACGGAAAGTAGCTGAAGTGAAAGGTTAGACATACAAGTTGGTTTTCCTTTTGTATATCACTCTTTCCTTTTTGGTCTATTCCAAAAAGAATTACACCTTTCTATAATTGAAAACTCATTAATTTTGAACTTCTCATTTTATTCTTGATGACATACTTTTATAGTTATAGAATTGTCATGTCGTGATCAAGAACACAAGGTCTAATGGCACTTATGGTATGTGCCAAAAGTTTTTCCTTCTTTTTCTTAAAATCCGTGTCTAGACAAATGTTGCCATATAAAATGAAATGGAAGGAGTAAAAGGATTTCTCAGTGGAGGCTGATTTAGGTTGCTTGGTGTTATTGAATAAGGTAAACATCTCATTTTAGTGGAAAAAGATCAAATACCTGTAGGACGTGATACAAAGGGAGTGGGTAAATGCCGATGGAGGGAGATTGAATCCTTTATGGGATTAAGTTATTGTTTTTTTTGTCGTTTCCCCCTTTTTGGATTATCCTTCTTATTGAAGGCACTACAAGGGGATAAGTAGAGCTAAAATGATATGAAGGGATATTGTCTCAAAAACTAAATCTCGTAGGGTCAGCACACATTCCATTAGAGCATAAGCCAATAAGAGCAAAGCGTCCGTATAGGTGAAACCAACTACCTCTTGTTACATTGCATGTGGCTTCACGCCTTTGATGGTTTGTTCCAGATTGGTTCAGGGTGAGTGGGTGATGCCGAGTTCAATGAACAATGCGTTGCATAGCTTTTTCTTCTAGAAGAAGGAAGAGAAGATGCAGGGCATGAGACTATGCCCCACTAGCCATCTCGTGGGTCTTATGGAAAGAGAAATATAAGATCTTTTAAGGGATTTAAAAATGATTTTGTATATTTGAGAATAACCTCTTATTTTTAGTTAGTCTTTGGTGCACCCGTGAAGATCCTGTCTGTATTGGAGTTTGGGTAACATTTGTTTTTTCCATATTATTGTGTAGATTTTCTATTTTTTGGCATGCGGCTTGTATATGAGAGCTTTTTCCCACAATAATAAAATTATTTACCTTGTTAAAAAAGGGTGATACCAACTAGTTGGGGTTAGGCTTAGTTGTAATTACACTTGTATTATGTCCGAGGTTTATTAACAATGTCTTTGGTTTATCCAGATCCTTGTATTAGTGTATGGATAAGTATGGAATTTAAAGAGCATCTAGTTATAAAACCCCTCTAATATGTTTTCAAAAGACATATTCCCGCCCTCTCATTATATGTGACGGTGTTTGATTGGACACAAAGTTTAAGAAATTAAAGAAGATTTTTGACATGTAAGTCAAATATATGCGGAGTACCAAAATTATCTTTTTAAATGAGTGCTGGTGAAAGTTTTACATGCCTTTTCATTTAAATGAGTGGTGGGTGAGGGTCCCTACAACTTATGTCATTAGGGTGTAAAACGGGAATGCTAAAATTAAGCAGTTCCCAGATAGAGAAAGATGCCATTATTTCTGGGATAAACTAAAAAGAAAAGTGTCCCATAAATTGGGACAAGGAGTATATATATTATTGGCATGTAAATGGACCGGAAAAGAGTGAAATTCATATGGAGTCATGTTGTCAATCTCAACAAAACTTGTTTAGGATTAAGATGATTTTCACTGATACTTGATTGCCATTGGGCAACTCTGTTCAATTTATAAATAAGCATTTGCCACTAAATTGAGAATTTTCTCTATGTTGATGGTTTCATGTTCTTACAGTAGTTAAACATGAAATTTGCATCCTGATAGGCTACCTTTTTTTTTCCCGAGACTGCAGTCTAATTTTTCATATTTGTGGTCATGTGTGAAGGCACCAAAAATCCAGCGGGTGCATGGAGGCAAATCAACTAGATCACCCGGTGGTATTCCTCAACAGGCATCAAGCAGTCAGTGGGATAGCATCATCAAATTCCTGGATTCTTTCTTGAGTCGATTACGCGGAAATCACGTATGCATATCATTCTAATTGTCTCTTAGCTGTATCTTTTTGTCACTCTTCATTTGTGGTTGCAATATTGCATTGACAAAGAATTTCTTTTATGCAATTTTCATATGCGGGGTTTGTAGTTGCATTTGGATATTGCAAACTCTTTTCTGTTGTTATTCGATTACGCGGAAATCATGTATGCATATCATTCTAATTGTCTCATAGCTGTATCTTTTTGTCACTCTTCATTTGAGGTTGCAATATTGCTTTGACGAAGAATTTCTTTTATGCAACTTTCATATGCGGGGTTTGTAGTTGCATTTGGATGTTACAAACTCTTTTCTATTGCAATTTTCATATGCGGGGTTGGTATAAGCTGTTTATACTTGTTTCTATTGCAACACCTGTTTTTATTCTCTCTATTCAACTTGAATGTTTTGTTTAACTCTTCTTTTTTTTAAGACAACAATTTTGGTTATGAATAGTGACAAAGGAGGGATAGCCTAGTGGAAGGGGTTCTCAACTTCAACCATGAAGTTGATGATTCGGGTCACCAAGGAAGCAAAGTGGGTATAGCCACTTTTTGTGGCTTTTGGGGTTTATCATATCTCGGGAAAATAATCTGGTCCTTAATAGCTTGGTCTTTCAGAATGATAGTTAAAATAGAAGAGTGTAAGAGAAAGTTTCCCTGTAAATAATTTAAAGTATAACAGTCTAGTTGTGGGTAAAAAATATTCCATTTTGGGAAATGCCATTTTGGTACAGCCAGAGGAATAACATGCCATTCAATTTAAAAATGAGTAAGTAGGAATTATGCAGCACAGTACGATTTATATATATATATATATATATATATTATGCTTCACAAAGAACGTGCTACACAATTGGGCTTCCGTAAAAAGGAGCAGATGATGCAGGGCATGAAATATAGCCTCATTAGCTCTCAAGTAGGTTCTTTAGGAGAGGAATAAGAGATTTTGAAGTGGAGGAAAATGACTTTGTATATATGTGGAACAACCTCCAGTTTTTTATTAATGTTGGTGCACCACGGGGTTCCTGTTTTTACAGATGATTGGGTTCTTTCATAGGAAAGGAAACCACATTTTTGTGTAGCTTCTCTACTTGTTTTACACTGCTTGTATATCAGACACTTGTCCCATATCAATAAATTATTAGTTTATCCCAAAACAATTATTCTGCATTAAAATGTAAATGGTGACATTTCAGAGTCGCTGAAAAGCTGTTGACAACAAAGCGATGAGGATATTCATAAGTTCCTTTTTGTTTTTTCCCCTGGATATCTTAAACCCGACTCCCAAACCCTCTACCCAAAAGAGGCCATTTCACTGTGCTTCCCTGATGTTGCAGGAGGAGGGTCTTTTTCACTTATCTATTCCTCATGCGGATATGCATAGAGTTCTCCACAGGATTACTAAATTGTTGGCTAGTTGCCAGTTGGCTTATCAAATAGGTCACTGTAAAGAAATGATTCTTGGGCCTAACTCAACCCCAAAAGCTAGCTCATGAGGGGAGGATTGTCCAAGTCCATATAAGGAGATCCCTTAAAGGGCCGATGTGGGACTCTCTCACGCTCAGAGCTGGACATCTGGTGCGTGGAATTTTTAATATGATGCCCCAACATCGGAAATGAAAATTGGGATGTGTCCTCTAATACCATGTCAAATTACCTTGGGCCTAACTCACACCCCAAAAACTAGCTCATGAGGGGAGGATTGTCCAAGTCCATATAAGGAGACCAACCATCCCTTAAAGGGCCAATGTGGGACTCTTAACAGTAACGTATAAAATCCCTTTCTATGAACACAAGTATGTATTGGATATCTGTGGTCAGGTTATTTAGTTTGCAATGTGTGCATGCTGCCTCTAATTGTTATCTCAGTGTTTCATGAGGATGCATATTTGATCAGCTTTAGTGATGTATTAGTCTGGAATGTGCATATGCCTTATTTCAGCTTGCCCCTTGGTCTATATCAGTGCTCCCTGAGGATTCCTGATCACCTTAATGATGAATCAGTTACTCCTTTTAGGATTCCTGATCACCTTAATGATGAATCAGTTACTCCTTTTAAGTTTCCCTTTTCTTCTATTTTGTATAGCTGAATAACCTCCAACGCATCCAAATGAGAGGTGATATTTTTTTTCTTGGAAAATGGTAAATTTGTATTCTTCAGCATTATGGAGATGCTGGGGACCTTCAAAAGAAGAAAGACAAAAAGAAATACTTACAGAGATCCTAATAATTCTACCAACTGTTTTGTTTCCTGTACATCTTTTTCTTTACACCAAAAATAAAAAGATGCTATAAAATTCCACTTAACTTTCTGAATGGAATTGGACCTATCTTCGAAATTTCTAATATTCCTTTCTTTTCACACTGTCCACCATATGCAGTGTGGGATTATCCTCCACCATGCCTTCTGGCTCTTGCTTCCCCCTCTTATAATCCAACAACTCAGCAAATATGCAGTATGTTCAGGCATAGTCCACTTTGTTTCTGTGAGACTAAGAAAGATGACCCAAATCTGTGTTGTGTAGCTGCAATGCAAAAATATATGGTTGTTGGTCTCTTTTGTTTTCCCACATAATGAACACCGTATGTTCAGGCATAGTCCACTTTGTTTCTGTGAGACTAAGAAAGATGACCCAAATCTGTGTTGTGTAGCTGCAATGCAAAAATATATGGTTGTTGGTCTCTTTTGTTTTCCCACATAATGAACACCAAGATACTATAGTCTTTCCCTTTTTCTTCAGAACTTCATGTGTCAAGCAAGCCTTTCTAGCAACCAACCATGTAAAGCATTTTACCTTGGTTGGTGCTTAGTTTCTCAAACCTTTCTTCACAAGCTTTTTTTGTCTGTTGTTTTACTGGTTGCTTTTCAATTTGTAAGCCCGGCTAACAGTGAAAGCCCCATCTTCACTATGTTTCCTTTTCAATGAGTCAGGTGCGTTGTTGGTGCCAGGGAACATCCCTATTTTTTCTAGCAATTTGGCCTCCACTTCCCAATCATTTAGTAACCTCCTAAAAGATAAATTCCAACCCTGTGGTGTCCAACAATCATTGCCATTTTCCTCTGGATTGTTGCAAAAAATAAACATATCTGAAAAGGAATCTAAGGGGTCTGATTATTCCAGGAATCTCCCCAAAATTTTGTTCTCCTAACATCTCCCACTTTTATATATAAATTGGTCTCAAGCTTTGGCCATAAGTTTCTGATAGTTCTCCGGACCCCAACCCCATAAGTGTTGACGCTGACATTACTGCTCCAAGAATTGTATATACCATATTTGCATTTGATAACATCCTTCCATAGAGCTTGCCCCTCTTCATTTATTTTGTTGGTATTGCTTAAAGAAAGCCTGTATTCTGATTACTGAGAAATCCCCAAGAACTTGTGAGCATGGTTCAAAACTCGGTGGATAATGACACCGCCTCTATTATTCTCCACTTAAATACTGGGCTTTTATCTGCCGTAGGGGTTGAACATGTGACATGCGCCTAACCCACACATACAAGGTGCACTCTTACCACTAGACCAACGACCTGGTGGCAAGCTTGTATTATGTTTTTGTGACACTTGCACCTACATCGTTGATGGTACACTGCAAAAGATTAGTGTGGGGGTGATAGGAGCATGTCTGCTTTTTCTAGTTTCTTTCTTGTTACTTCAAAACTTGCAATTTCATTCTCTTGTCAATTTACTGTCTATGAATGATGTGTTTCCAGGTGCCTTCATTTTTCATCCGCAAGCTGACAACCCAGGTTTTCTCCTTCATCAATATATCACTTTTTAACAGGTATGATGATATTACAAGTATCTTTTTTCTTAACTCGTCCTTTTTCTTGTGAAAATAAAGCTTGTGATTGTCTTTGGTCTTAAAAATATGCAAGTCTTTTACTCCGACGGGAGTGTTGCACATTTTCCAATGGAGAATATGTGAAGTCCGGTTTGGCAGAGCTAGAAAAATGGATAGTCAATGCAAAAGAAGAGGTATTAAGAAAGACATTTTTTTCCCTGTGCATTCTCCAATGTAGATTTTGAACTGAGAAAGAACTACGTGGGTGCTGAATGTAGTTTGCAGGCACATCTTGGCATGAACTAAGTTATATCAGACAAGCTGTTGGATTTCTGGTAGAAGCCATATCCTTGCTAATAGCTCTTTAATATCTGAGGGTTTTACTGTGCTATAAGCTCTATTCGCTGTGATTATCTAGGTAATACATCAAAAGAGGAAGAAATCATTGGAAGAGATAAGACAGGACCTTTGCCCGGTAAGAAATAATATCCCAAAATGTCATTTTGATGTCAAATCTTCGTTGCAGACTGAATATCCTAAATACATCATCTTGGACAGGCATTGACAACCAGACAGATTTATCGAATTAGTACCATGTATTGGGATGACAAGTATGGAACTCAAAGTGTGTCAAATGAGGTAAGTGCTTCAATGCATTTCTCCTAAGTCTGTTTTCCGGGTATGTTTTTGTTCATAGGCGTATGACTGTATAATTTGTAGGTTGTCGCACAGATGAGGGAGATTTTAAACAAGGATTCTCAGAATCTAACATCTAACTCATTTTTGTTGGATGATGATCTGAGGTAAAAAAGCTCGTTGTACTGCTATTCCATCATTTTTTCCGTTTGAGATATGCCTATCCTAAAATATCTAGTTAATTGTTCTGTTCGTCATATTGTTTAGTGCTGATGGTATCCTTGAGATAAAGCAATATTTTAATCATTAGAAATTATCTTTTTCTAGTAGCAGCTTGTCCTGGTTTCATAAATGCTCGATAACATTTAGTTTAGCATACTAAATATTCATGTATAGCATAAGAACCAGATTATAGATCACATCAATTTTGCAACGCCATTCTGTTGACATTGATCAAGCATTTTGCTTATTAAATGAGTACATAAGGTGCAAGCTTCATATCAGTTTCTTGGTCTATGGAGAATTCATTTCATCATTTCGCGGTTGCCTTTGTTAATTATTTATTGCTGCTTGCAGTATTCCGTTCTTAACAGAAGACATTTATATGGCACTTCCGGAGTTAGATCCTTCACTTATGGAGCTGCCAAAGTTCCTATCTGAATATCCATCGGCGTTGCTTATGATACAGCACACAAAGTAAATTTTCTCTGTACATGTTTGGAGTATTGTTTTCTTGTACAACTCCAGCATTGTCCGCTCGCAATCTGTAACATTTACCAACTCTTGCCTGTGGAAAAGTGCATCTGAAGTTGGGAACTGATTCCTGGAGATGCTGGACAAGTTGTCTGCCAAAAAGAAAATCCCTTCAGATTGTTTACACGGCAGTCTAGGTGTAGAGTAGAATCTGTACAGCACTAGGCGTAGTTAAGTCAAAAGGCTTCCTATTTTTTTGGAATGCCGCCCTTTTTGAGTTCTGTATATTTGTCATGTTGGTTACTTCATTATTGGCACCCGTCCTAGAAGTTTTCGAGGCACTTGCCATGTTAGAAATGTAGCCATATCTCCTTAAACCTCACTTCAACCATACTCTGTTCCATGTACTAATAGTAGGTTTGTATTTGTTGATGTACATTTACTGTGAATACCCTTTTTATTTGGAAAATTATAAAAAATCTTTCATGTTGTAACAAATGCTACCATTCAAGTCTTCGTACATTTGTTCCACTCTTGAAGTGTAAAACCGAGCTGAAGTTGCATAGTTCGTCAAGTGAGTTCTCTCTTGCTCCCGGTTCTATGGAATAATGATTGGATTTGATTTGCTTCCTCGTTTACTTGAGTTTTTTCCCCAGAACAGTAATTTATTAATTATTAACATACTTCATTGGAATGATAATAATTATAGGGTCTGTTTAGCTACATGATTCCATTATTCTTTGTACACGTCTACTTATCTAGAAATTAGTTTGGCAATTTTTCATGTAAAATGTTGTTTGAAAGATGAGGTCTTAAGTTTTGGTTCTCTTATTATTTTTCCTTTCCCCCCCTTCTCTTTCATGTGTTGGATTTGATCAAAGTTGCTTTGATGAAAGCATCCGTGCCAGTATTCACTTTATTGCAAAATCCTATATCCCGGGCATGCGTTTCCCAACACTTGAAATAAATTGTAGTAATCAAACACCTCTACAAGAGGGCTAGTCAAGTTTGAAAGAATTTGTTATCAACATCTTGGTCAGACTGATCTAAAATAATTATTTTCCCATCTTATCTGACGGTATAACTTAGTGAGTGAAACAATATTCTCAGGTCGTGATTTTCTTCGTATCTTATTAATTGTAAAATGTGTGATTTTTACATTCTTTTAGTCTAACTATATAGATGCCTCTTAAACTTGTCAAAAAATTTCTGGCCATTCTTTCTTTGAAGCGAAGCAAAGCGCATTGCAAAGAAGCAGCTAGCTGACTGCCCTCTTCCACTCAGCCTTTCTTCGTTGTGTGAATAAGATCTTAGTCTGTATGGGTATTCTGGGCAGGCTGCAATAAGTCGCTAGTCGAAGGTTTAGATCATCGCAATTCATCACCATCTTGCCCGCCTCCAATTGATGACCAACTATTATATACGTGTTGACCTAAACCCCTGCGCAGGGGCTCGGCTCCCGAATCATACGTGAGCTGTCTCGTATTGATTTATGTGCTATATGCTTAACACGGGGAAGTCGGACTCTATCAATTCCTTTTCACTGGGAACAACTCCTGTCTCTAAAGAACCAGACTCTTAACAAACCTGGTTTATTAGTTCAAGCTGAATCCAATACATGTAGTGCCTTACTTGACTGAAAGCGGGAAGTACCGCATTCTTCTTATTATACGAATACAAGCTGCTTGCTTAAAAACTATTTTAAACTTGAACGACCTTTCTTTATTTTTCAGACCAAGAACAGGGAAGAGTGAATTCAGAAGTAACTACTAGAACCTAATAGGCTTTCTACATATGCATCGTCTCAAACAACGATTTTTATCAGCTGTAGCAAAGAAAGAAACTTGATAGAAGTCAAAATAGGAAAAAATAAAAATGCCAAGCAACTTTTTTCTATGGATATAAAGCTTTAATTTATAGAGATAGAGGAAGCACCGTAAAGATCAATTTGCAAGGTTTTGGGCCGATACAATAATAACCAATACATAATGACTGAAGCCAACTTTGGTTGGTTAATCCGATTAGTTCATCGATGGTCAACAAGTATGATGGTCCTAATGATGATCATGCATGTATTTCATGTGTATCTCACCGACGGATTTAAAAAAACTCGCGAATTGACTTGAGTTACAGGTGTGGTTCTGGCTATATTAATCGCATCTTTTGGCGTAACTGGTTATTCCTCACCCTGGAGCTCTAAGCTACCCGACTGTAAGGAGAGGCGCGAAAAGCCACTTGTACTTGCTTGACTATAAGGAATCATCATTTTTCGACTATCAGAGTTGACAATAAGTTGTTCAGTTGGGGTATTTATGAAAATATATAACAAGCTTAAGGGGCGGGTGCTTATGTGTTATGCCATTTTCTATTCAATTTCTTATTATATATGTTAATGTTGGGTTGGTGTTGTGACATATTGCCCAACATATCGTTTTCAGTACCAAGTTAAAGTTCAGAAATGTTGAAACAAATGTCATGACATTCGGACCAACATTCTGTTAAACAACTTTGCCTTACTTCACGGACTGAAGCAAATCTCGTGAGATTTTTACCACGATGATAAAGTGACTTGGCAAGGTGATTAGGAGCTGATGAAACACGTGGGAAGAACAAGTCAAAGATGTTGCTAAGCTTGGGGAACAAGTCCAAGAAGTTGAGGATTTTGCTCCATGATCTTCTCCAACAAATCCTATCGGCTGCCCACCTTTCCCTCAACCTCCACAACCAATCGATGAGCTTTTTAAGGAAGACTCTCTGCTATAAATAGAGAGGAAAGAAGAGTGAATCGATATCCAGAAAAAGATTGCAAAAATATCAAGAGAGCTCTCGAGAGTATATCTCAGAAAACTGGATTACTAGTGTTGCCTGAGCGTGTTGACGACATTCTGTCCAACATTATAATTGCTGCTTAGATTCTAGATTTGTTCTTTATTGAAGCAATTATAATGAGATGTTGTCTATGTCTATTTAGATTGATTTTTCAGGCAGAAGTCACATGCGACTTCAAACTTTTAATTCCTTTGTAATATTGTAAAACCAGGAATTTATTCAATTGTGTGTGTATATATATATATATATATATATATATATATATATATATATATATACTTTCGTTCACTGACCGTCATATATTATATAATCAATATAACCTATGTAAATATTAAACCTTTGTGTTCTTTATTATTTCCGCTGCTATTTACTCTTCAAAGGTTTTTCTGTTTTATCGAAGTGTTGTCACTTATGTCAGACAACATTATTGCCGACATTTACAAACTGCATTGGTATTGAATTTGTTTTTACTTTCAGTTTGTGTTTTATTGTTCCATAGCATACCCCTGGACCCAACAATATAAATTTGATAAGAGTAATGAATCGTTTGGAATCACATGAATTAGAAATATACAAACTGTTAAGCAATGTATATACCCGTGATATACACTTGGTATACATGGTGTATATCACGGGTCCTTTAGGATGAAGCCCAACACGGTATAAGGCAGACCAACCCATCTCGGGTTGGCCCATCACGGGCAGTATATTGTTGTAATATTATAGTGTAAATGTTACCTTAATTAGTCTTGTACACTTAGCATAATTGTATATTTAGTATCCAAGTAGAATAAGGTTTTAGAAGTAGAATAGGAATATGATTCTCCTATTATGGAAATATGTAACTTGTATATCTAGCCTTTCAATTATGGTAAGTGTACAAGACTAATTAAGGTAACATTTACACTACAATATTACAACAATATACACAAATAATATTTTTCGGACGTCTCCCGCACCCAAAATTCTCCAACGGCCGATCGCCTCACGCCCCATCGGGTCCGCTACCCATCGCCAGTCCCAGATCGCCACCGGGTCGGGCCTCCAGTGGTTGGGTCACCCAGCCACTCGAACTGGTCCAGCCTCGCCTCTGCTTATCGAGTTGGGCCAAGAGCCCACCGCTGTCGCCACCCGTCTGAGCCCAAAGAAATTCCCGAAATCCTCCCAATTCTTCCTCGATTCATAGACTGATCACTCGTAGTCAATGGGGTATTTTTAAACCAAAAAAACATTTTAATTTACATTCTAATGTCCTTAAATTCCCCTTACCCCGTAATCATGTGTCTGCCTTAAATGACCCGAATTGAAAAATTGCTATGACCGATGAATATAATGCTCTTATTGATAATAAGACGTGGGAGTTGGTGCCCCGTCCATCTGGTATTAATATTATCAGGTATATGTGAATTTTTGCTCATAAGGAAAATTCAGATGATTCATTTGCTCGACATAAGGCGCGGCTTGTGGGTGATGGTAAGACTCAACAGATTGATGTAGATTGTGGTGAGACGTTTAGTCCGGTGGTCAAGCCAGCTACCATGCACACTATGCTTAACTTGGCTCTTTCGAAGGCATGACATATTCATCAGTTAGATGTAAAGAATGTTTTCCTACATGTGGATCTCAAGGAAACAGTCTATATGCATCAGCCTTTGGGATTCATGGATCCCAAACATACTCATCATGTCTGTTTGTTGAAGAAGTCCTTATATGGGCTTAAGCAGTCTCCCCGGGCCTGGTATACGAGGTTTGCAGACTATGTTTCGACTATTGGGTTCACTCACAGCAGGTCGGATAATTCCTTGTTCATCTATCGTCGTGGTTCGTCCTTGGCCTATGATATGTTATATGTGGATGATATTATTTTGATTGCCTCTTCCGATGTCTTACGCCAGTCTATCATGACCATGCTCAGCTCTAAATTTGCTATGAAAGACTTGTGGCCCTTGAGTTACTTATTGGGGATTGTTGTCAGTCGTCATTCAGATGGGTTGTTCTTATCTCAAAGGAAGTATGCAGTTGAGATCATTGAGAGGGCTGAGATGTCATTATGTAAGTCCACTTCCACTCCAGTTGATACTAAGCCCAAGCTTAGTGCCGCGGCCGGCG
The DNA here is from genome assembly GCA_029783415.1 of Anisodus acutangulus. Classification (NCBI taxonomy): domain Eukaryota; kingdom Viridiplantae; phylum Streptophyta; class Magnoliopsida; order Solanales; family Solanaceae; genus Anisodus; species Anisodus acutangulus. The sequence continues at coordinate 44,688,098 of CM056503.1, forward strand.
TACCATACGAGGATCCGACCCGCTATCGAAGTCTTGCAGGGGCCCTTCAATATCTTACATTTACGAGACCAGATATTACGTATGCTGTCCAGCATGTGTGTTTGTTCATGCATGATCCCAGAATTGAGCACATAAATGCACTCAAATGCATCATTCGGTATATTCAGGGTACACTTGACTATGGGTTGCATTTATATCCTTACTCGACATCCACACTTATCTCGTATACGGATGCTGATTGGGGAGGCTGTCCAGACACCAGACAGTCTATGTCTGGCTACTTTATGTTTCTTGGGAATAACTTGGTCTCACGTTCGGCAAAACGTCAGTCAGCATTGTCCCGATCCAGTGCCGAGGTCGAATATCGAAGGGTAGCTAATGTGGTCTCGGAATCATGTTGGTTACGTAATTTGCTTTTGGAGCTTCATTGTCCCATTTAGAAAACAACCTTGGTTTATTGCAATAATAATAGTGCCATCTATCTTTCTGGTAATCCGGTTCAGCACCAACGCACTAAGCATATAGAGATGGACATTCACTTTGTCCGCAAAAAGTTGCTCGTGGTCAGGTATGCGTCTGTCATGTCTCGTCAAGATATCAAATTGCAGACATCTTTACAAAGAGTTTTCCCTCGATCATTTTTGAAGATTTTAGGGACAGTCTCAGCGTTCGAAGACCGCCCGCTATGACTGCGGGTGTGTGTTAAGCAAGGTATATACCCGTGATATACACTTGGTATACATGGTGTATATCACAGGTCCTTTAGGATGAAGCCCAACACGGTATAAGGCAGACCAACCCATCTCGGGTTGGCCCATCACAGACAGTATATTATTTGTGTATATTATTGTAATATTATAGTGTAAATATTATCTTAATTAGTCTTGTACACTTATTATAATTGTATATTTAATATTCAAGTAGAATAATGTTTTAGGAATAAAATAGGAATATGATTATCTTATTATGAAAATATGTAACTTATATATATAATCTTTCAATCAATAAAAATAATCAAATAATTATTTTTTTACAAACTTTATCGTACTCCTAATCTCCATGGAGATTGGAGTATCCTTAGTTTGGTTGGAAGGATAAAATAAAATAATGTTGTATACTGTAGTGTAGTCTTTTGCTTCAAGCGAATAAAATCGGTTTGTCTGTCAGCCATCATCACTACTCGCAGGGAAAATAGTGGCGTATAAGTAATCTGTTGGCTTTGGATGGTCACCTTTAAATACGGGGTCCTTTCTCCATTAAGAAACAATAAAGCCATATGGGTTCTACCATAAGATTAAAAAGTTTATTAAAGTTGGAATTGGAGGAGATAAAAAGAAATAAAGTTATATTAGCTAATATCCATTAAGGCTTTAGATACGATAATTGACAACCTACCAGTAATTTCACCTCATATTTAATAATCTTAAAGAACATTCATAGCCTTATTTCTCACGTTTCATCCTTTGCAGCGATGACTTGGTATAGCTAGATGGTTAACTAATTGACAAGGTTGGCCATACCTAGGGGCGACAAAATGAGTAAAAACATGGATATCCGCCTATCCATTTAAAATGAGTCGAATATCTAATTCATTTAAAATGAGTTCATCAATTCATATTATCCGCTTAAAATATGAATAACTTAATAAATAAAATTAACAAGTTTAGTAAAACTAATTCTTTAAAAATAAAAAAAAATTATTAATAACGTTAAAGAAAACAAGTCCCACAAATGACATTTCACCAACAACCCACCACCCTGCATCCACCCCACCCGACACCCCCCACCACCACCCAACTCAACCCATCCCCTCCAAAAAAATGTTTTTTTTAAAATTTTTAATATTTTTTTAATTTTCTACCCCCTCACCCGTTTTTTTTTGCCTTGCAGTGATTCCTGCTTAATAGGCTGGAGGACCCCATCCCCACTCCACCATCCTCCAAAAAAATTAAAAATCAAATAAAAAAATTTTAAATTTTTTAATTTTGATTTTTACACCTCCCCCTCCCATCACTACTCCATATTAAGCCAACATCTTTAAAGTAACTGTGAATAATATGAATAAATATGAATATCATCGGATTAACCCATTTTTTATCCGTGTTAAATATGAGCGGATCAAAGAATTAATTCGTTTTTATTTAATCCATTTTAACCCGCCCATATCTGACCAGACCCGCTCGTTTGACACCCCAAGCCATACCTAGTAAAAAAGGATGTTATCCCAACACATTTCAATCTTGATGCTTCTATTCACGATGTCCCTTAAAGACTTGCCAGCTGAAAGGATAAGAATTCCCTGGAAATTCTTGCACAACTTATCCAAATCCTGAAGTTAAGTTGGCTCCTTTTCTACTTTGGTAATAACAGCAGGGCTTCTTGTAACAGAAACAAATTCACACTGCTGTAAATCAGCCAAGGAGAATGATCTCCAACCCGAAAAACTCTCACTAGATAACGGAGGAGAATTATTGGATACATTACAATAGTTGTGGACGTTGTACTCTTTGAAATGAGGATTAAGAGGCGACACAAACGGAGCAGGTGATCTTGAGAATGAATTTGTAGAGTTTTCACAAATGTTGCTAAGACCTGAAGAACAATTCACAGCAGCAGCTACTGCTGCTGCTGCTGCTGCTGCTGATGCCAGTGTGGTTCTACTAGAATTAGTCACTCTTTTTGAGATGCCACCTCTGTTCTTGTTACTCTCCCAAGCTAAACCACATGCCAATATGTTTCTTCTTTTCTTAATATAGGCATTTTCTGGCTTTGCTAATTCTTTCATGGAGGATGAAGTTGAAGCTTCTCTTAAACTTGTGAATGATTTTGACTTTCCATTATAGAACCTTGAGATACCCTTTCTGCAAATATCATACATATATATGCTCATTAAAAATATGCAAATAATAACCTACCTACTAAAAGAGATGAAAAAACAACATGGTAAGGAATAGATGCCCAGAATAAGTCATAGGAATCCAGATCTATATGAAAACATTGAAGCAAACAAATTAAAATTTGATTTTCTAGGCACAGATTCTTTCAAGAATGGGACATATCATGAGAATCATTTTCAGTAAGTAAAGCCTTGATAACATGTTATTAAAAAAAAGGCTGATTCTTGATTTCTTGTACTGAAGTGTTAGAAGAAAGAAGATGCTACGGAGAACCGATCCAGAGAAGAATGGAAATCGGAGTTCTCAAGAAGCAGTATTGAAAATTCTAAAGGACACACATAAAAAAGGAAAAATATTTTTCTTTTTTTGTGGTAAGTAGGAGAGTATAATATTATTAGGAATATGGTAAAGACTCTGGAAATCCCAAATAGAAGTTGAATTCAAGCTAATTAGGAACCCCTCAATCTAAGGTAATCTAGAAGAGATCACTAAAAAGGAAAAACATCAAACAATTGAAAAAACAAAAACAAAAGTAAAAAGGGGGAAAACCTCAGCAGTGGCCAGATGAGTTTATCTAAGATCAAGAACAACAACAATATATCCCGTATAATCCCACGAGTGGATCTGGGTAGAATAAAATATACACAGACCAGATCTACAAGTCTTACCTACATTGGCAAATATAGACCCTCAGCTCTCAGCTCAAGTAAAGTAGAAACAAAATAGCAAAAAAATTAAAGCACAAGAAACATACAAGGCTAAAGAAAACATTGCATGATTTATTTTTCTTTTGCAATTTCATAATATGGGAAAACAGGAAAAAAACAAAGAAAAAAAGAAAAATAAAAAGCTGAAAATGTACCTGATTGGTAGAACTTCCTGTAGAGCTTCCATGGAACTCAAAGGACCTTTATAACAACTCTGAACTTCCTCAGAATCATCAATTTTCTCCATTGATCCTTCTGAAACATCACTATTTTTCCCAATTGATGATGATGAAGAACTGCATGATGAATTCAATACCTTGTCTTCATTCATTTTCATCTTTTTATTACCACCAAAGTATCTCTCATCTCCTTTATGTGAATTCAATGCATGCATAAATCCAGATGAACCTTCAACTTCCCTTTTCTCCATCATCATACTTACAGACATTTTTCTTTATTTTTTTCCCTAGATCACACAAAATAAATAAATATTAAATTAAAGAAATGGGGTTTCAGAGAAAAGGCTGGTGATAGTATTTGTAAAGAAAGACAGACAAATTCCAACATAGCAAAAGCTTAGATCTTTGAAACAAGAAGAAGGAGAAGGGGAGAAAAGAGGAGACATATCTTGTTATATAATAATAATAGTACTAATAAGATAATGACTTATCATTAAATAAAAGTAATCAAGAAACCTTAACAATAAGTAATAGAAGTTTGAATAGAATAATGGGACACATGTGGTAAACCACTTATTTCTTAATTAGAGGTCTTGAGTTTTGATTTTTGAAAATATTTTCTCTAAAAATAAATTATACCTAACACTATTACAGATATAATCAAATTCTAACGTGAACCGCGAACATTAGATGAGAAATAAAAAAATTAGAATAATAGGGCTAGTACGGAAATGTATATATATAAAAAATAATAGTAAATGAAGAGAAAAGAAATGGTAGGTCTTATCCTGAATCCTAATCCACTGGTTGTCCTTGTTAGAAAATAAGGAAATTTAATTTAAATTTTTTAAAAACTTAAGAAGGTACAAATTGAATAAGTATTCAAATCAAGAATTAATGGTACCCACTAAGCAATATCATTATGAGATGTAAATCCATTGGTTTACGTTAAATAGTATAACAATCCAAAGCAGGGATATGGTTTACTATGAACCTAGTCAGCTTTACAGCTATTTTTGTTAAGGATAAACCTAATCCCTATCATTCTTGTTGAAGATGCTATAGTATATTAACCAATTATTTCTTTACTATTTTAATTAGTTTGACTTCATGTGCAATTTTTTTTTAAAAAAATTATCTGTAATTACTTAATAAGAGATTTGATTGTGTAAATATTTTTATATTATCAGTGAACAAACAATAAGCTTGTTGTTATAACAATTTAAATACTGTAATGGTGTAAAATTCCTTTGCGCTTGATTGCACTATCAATATAGATAACTTTAATCTTTTTAAATTATTGATCCTTTTTTTTCTAATTTAAATACTAATAGGCATTTAAGAAAATATGAAATCATGTCATTAATAACTTTATATACATGCCTATTGGCTTGTTAGTCATCATAATAATAATTCAAACTATTATAATATAGCTTTAAATTTTTTAAATCTTTATTTCGATATAAATTATGCTAGTTCAAGTGAGGATTTGAAGGTTGGTGGTTGAATATGACTGTTTCTCTCTTGACTTGTAGTTGCCTAAACCATTTTAAAATTTAGAGGAGGAAAATAGAGTGAAGAAATTTATACTATTAATTTTTTTAAGTAAAAAAAAGTACTACTGTATATAAAATTTTCTCAATGCGGAACAAACAGAATCCCACTTTACAATTTTTTATTGCTCCTTGATCTATCTTTAAAGGATTTTAGGAATTAATTTTTCAATAAGTGAGAGGATTCTTTTTAAAAGAAAAATAGCTAGAAAATTGAAATCATGCAGGCAGAATGCCGACTGGTTATTGCATAGGAAACATAAGATTGGTTGAATAATATATATATATATATATATATATATGTATGTAATGGGGCCTTGAGAAATGATGTTGATAAAAATTGCATTATGAGATATGAAGAAAATTTGTGCCCAAAAGGAGACAACCAAATAAAATGTGGCTCTTTTTGGTTGGTTCTTATCTTTATCCTCCTATTTCCTTTTGATTGAATTTGAACCTCTCTAATTTACACTGATAAGGCCAATTATTTTTTAAAAGAAAAAACTATCAAATTTTTATGATATTGGTATTAGAAAATGATTTTGTTCTCTTTTAAAAAAAATTTAAGTCATTTTTTCATACAACAGGTATGTGAATAATTTTCTTGATTACAGTTTAATTTAATTTCAGAACAATTTAAATCCTTAACTCTGTCACAGTTACAAATGTTGATGAGTAAGGACCAGCTAGCCATAATATCTAAATACTTTGTGAAGGGGAAAGTCCCGTCTGTATCATAGGCTCCTTAACCAAGTGAGATATAAATCGAGGATATGATGTCGATAAATTTCGCAGTGAGAGACCAACGGGATATTTAACCCAAAGAACAACCCTTGCAATATTTTAGCAAAGACTGTCACCACACGAATTCAAATCCACGACGTCGAAGTAGTTATACCTCAATTACCTTGTCACTTACCAACTGGTATGTGCCTAACGACATAATATCCAAATACTAACAATCTAAAAAGTATAAAGCTTCAATTTTGGTCGTTATAGGCCCCACACTCATTATCTTAATATTAGATTTGCGTCCTTATAGCTTCTCTCTCCTCCATGATTTACTCTCAACTATCTTCTTGTGCTTTTAAATGTCACCTCAACTTATGGAGGAGTCATTATCTAGAAACTGGTGAATATCACTTTCTTGTAAATTAAGAAAAAAAAAATATTTAAAGGAAGATTTCTTTGTATTTTTTTTTTGTTTCAAAATCAATATTTGGTACTCGATTTTGATTCGTTTAATTCGGGTATGTGTTCGAAATCTTATTTTAAAGTAAAATACTCTCTATTAAAGACGATTATATTTTTAGAGCTTAAATTCAAACATTTAATTAAGATGAAGAGAGTACCAACGGAATAAACAAATCTTGAGGTTTAGGTAAAATATTTTAGTGCTTAATTACAAAGCTCCTTATTTTAATTTAAGATCAGAACAATTCAGGGTGTGGGGAAGAATAAACAAGTGTTGAGTCTGATAGAACGACTTTACAAAGCAACGTGAAGTTCGAATTACAATTTAGACTCGTAGAAGCTGAAGAAGAATTCTTAGAACATTGAAAAGAAAGAAAAAAGGGATCATATGAAAAATAGGCAAGGTAAAACTCAACATGAGATGGATTATCTGAAATAACAACTGAACGAAGATGGAAAAAAAATTGTTTTGAGGCTGATTTGTGATTTATTGTTGTTGTTTGTTATACGAAAATGTTGATAGTTGGTTAGGTTTATCATTTTCTATTTAATACTTTTTGTAGGAAGCGTACTTTATGCAGAAACCGTACTATATATTATGTGTTATGTATTATTCGTGTTTGACATATATTCTGCATTTTAATTTGTTCAAGTAGAATAAGGTTTTAAAAATAGAATAAGAATATGATTCTCCTATTATGAAAATATGTAACTTGTATATATAACCTTTCAATTAATGAAAATAATCAAGGGGATTATTTCTTTCAAAAAGGATTCTACATATATAAACCTAACATTCATTTATCCTCCATTTCCTCGTGAAACCTCTATGTTCATTTTGATATTTATGAAGTCAACTGCCTCAAGAACCCTGAGCACAAAAAGATAAAACCGCGTGCTTTTAACACCCCCTAATGATACTTGCAACATTTTTCCCGATCTCTTCTTTTGTTTCCTCACATGTAGGAACATTGCCAATGTACATATCAAAAATTGCCCCTGGAAAAAGCAAGAATAACAAGTGTAAATCTCTCTCTGTCGTTTACCATAGTTCCCTAAGAATCAATATCTTGCCACTTTACACAGTATATCCACAAGCGCCTAGAAATAAATAAAAGGACAGTTCACTTACTACACAATTCTCTACTCTGAACTGTTCCAATATGGTTGCCTCCGACTGCAGCGAATAGTAGTCGAAAAGTGAGAACTCTAGATGTTTTGCGTAATCCCCTTGTTAAAAGAATAAGCAAGTAGAAGAGTATATCTTCTTAGATATCAGTGAACTTACTCTCGGTAATTAGATGTCCATCAGTTGTTCGTCGAAAACTGATTGTTGTACCCTGAAAATTTCAGTCATGTATAATAAATGAGGTGGCATCCCTAAAATAAATGGGTGGTGGGAAGGTTATAGCTTGCTTACTGCATGTATAGGAATATCTTGAGAGAATATAGAGCCAAATGTTTCTAGACAGCGATAATCAGTGTCAGGATTTGTCTGTAAGAGAAACAAAGAATGTCAGTATTGATGGTCTTTTTCTTATCTGGCAGTAGTAAATACCTAGGAAAAATAGTTGTTGGACTGACCTTCAACAACCGAGCTCGAAGAGATTTCTCAAAGACACTGCAGAAAGTGACAATTGAAAACAGAGTTCAGAATATGAGTCTATGAATGGCGAAATAAAGGCTTCCATGTTTATGGAAATTTCAGTCAAGAGACTCTTGTAATTAAGCTGGGATGCTTCATATCTTATTAAATAGAGAAACACTCATATTACAACAACATACCCAGTGAAATCCCACAAGTCTGGCGAGGATAGAGAGTACGCATACCCCTATTAGTCGTAGTATTTCTCCCGAAGTTTCTTGTTCTTTGATTTCTATTATTATTACTGTCTCTTGTTCTTCGCTCCTCTTTCCTATTTAACCTGCTCTGTTATTGCTTTAATCTGAGCCAACGGTCTATAGGAAACAACCTCTATGCCCCACAAAGATTGGGGTAAGGCCTGCATACATCTACCCTCCCGAGACCCCACTTGTGGGACTACACTGGGTATGTTGTTGTTGTAGTTACTTTTGAAATTTATGGACTTAAACATATCATAACATTTCTGTAGCAATAAAACTTTTGAAACTTGTGGTCTTAAATATTTCTATAGCATTTGTGTGGCCATAAAAGCTTCTCATTATGAAAATCTATGAATGTGTCATTCGTATTGGAATGGATTAATAATGAAAGTATCAAACAAAGTGGAACGGAGGTAGTTTTTTTTCTTTAACCTTATTGTGAAGCTTCTCAATTTAAAATTCTATATCATTAATTGCCTCGATACAATTATTAAGAAGAACAATGGCAGCTTTTAGAAATTGATTCAACAGTATGAGGTCACAAGTAACAACTTACAGGTTGTCATTTTTTCTTTTTTGATTGGTTTAAAGGTTGTCAATTTTTCAATATAAGGAAGTGGGAAGAGTCATATTTAGCTAATTAGTCGTATAATTTTGAAAACAATACAAGAAATTGTGAACTATTTGATTTTGTAAAACAGGATTTTACTTGAAGGAAACACAATGTCCAACATGGCAACATAGAAGGGTGAGGGCAAAGCTTTTCAAGATCTGGAGAGAAAACGTACTCGCGGACTTTGTTGATTTTGATTCCATTGCAGCTAACAACAAGCCTTACTGTCATGCTAATGTCTTCCCTGCAGAACATCCAACAGTGGTGTGAGGAAACAAATAGCAACACAGCACAAGCTCTAATCACTTCATAAACAGAGAAATATGCTTCTTAAGCTCGAACCCTGAACTCAACATTTCTAAATCTAACCCATTAATTAATCCCCCAGGCTAAACCACCCATTTCACTTGTGCGACTATATAATTAGGCTGCTTAAAAGATCCAAGATTAGCTGTAAAGACAGCAATAAACAAAAAGATCCTACACCACTCAACTTGATGCACTTTAAGTGTTTCCTCCTTTATTGCGAGGTTGGGGGTGGGGGGGCAGTCATCATATAGGATAACTAATATTTTGTTGTATTATAAGCCACTTGCAGTCACACAATTGGAAGTAATATTAAAGTTTTTTTAAGTAAAACGCCCAACAGAAAATAAATATTCAGGATCGTGTTAGATCAGGTGATAAGGCTACTGTTCTTGAATTGGTGGGAATAGCAACACAAGAACGACACTCACAATCTAAATCATTGATGTGCATAGGAGATATGATCATTACCCATGATACGGGTGATAGTAAAAGGCTTCTGGTAAAGCAAAGGGGAGAAAAGTGACAGGAAAAGCTTAGATGAAAAGGAGGAGCAGATTAACAAAGATGAGAAGAAAAGCTACATAGATGGCATAGGATGAAAATAGGTTTAGGAAAGGAGTGAGAACATGGACTATAAAAGCAGCAAATGAAATGAAGAAAGCAGTTTGGTTAGTTCACTAATGAGCATAATTGAGGTCCTACTGTACACTTGTTTTTCTTTTTAATAAGATAAGGTAAAATTCATTAACAGAGTACCAAGGAGATACTGCAAAGTACATAGATAGTATACAGAGAGTACTCCTACTGTATAATGCACTTTATAACCATGCCGAAAAGATGTGCACAAGAGAAAGTCTTTAACTCCAGAGACATTGGGTTACTTGTAATAAAAGCATGCATACCTGAGAAGATCCTGATAAAAATCTTGTCGTTTGTTCAGTTTACAAAAAGGAACTGAGGCATATTTCCAACCCAACTTCCGGCAGACATCAAAAGGATGCACATCTATACATAACAAAATATAGTTAAGCTTTGAAGACGGAACTTTTGGACTTGCTCAGAGCTTAGGGAAGTCTAGAGAAGAGCTGGAACTTACAGAAGCCAAATGCATAAACCTTTAGAGATTTAATTCTGATAATTTTCATTATTCTGGATCCAGTCCCAACAAGGACCTAAAATTCAAGCAGAAGTCATTTTTAACTTTTATGAACAATAAAAAAAGTCATTTTGAACTTTTATTGGCTACAGGATACTTGCAATTTGAAAATATTAGGCCAAATTCATAGCTGCAGCATAACAATGTCAGAAAAAAATTACGCTCAGATTAAGATTTCAGTTAGATTGTATGGGAAATGGAAATCTTGAGAGAGAATTTAAGCTTACATTTTCTCAGACCACTGTCAGGATCTTACAAATCAAATAATATCATAGCATTGAATATTGGAAATGTCATGCAGGATCCTAGTCAATGTCTACTTATTTTTCTCTTTTTTTCGAGAAAGGTAACAGTTACACACTCTCTACTTTCACCACTCTAAGTTTTCACTAATATCTTGTCTATGACTCTATGTAAATAGTGAATTAGCCAAAAGGACATTGATCGTCCAGAAAATGAAACAAGGCAGTGGAACTAAGATAATGGTGAAATTAACTTTTTCCTCATAAAATTATGATAAACAACAACAGCAACAACTATGCGTCATTCACTATTACCAAGCGTTGGAAGGAAAGAGGGGAAGAAGTAACTGTTCGCATCCAGGCATAGCTGTAGAAGACACCCAAAGTACCATTTTTGCTTAATTGCTTTGGTCATTTTTTTACTCTAAAGGTGTTTCTTTTCTTCTTCTTTTCCATGCTTAGATTTTGGTATAGTGGTGGCTCTTTCTAATATTTCTCTACGAAACAGACTAACATTAACTGAAACAAGTTATTAAATAATTGTTAACGGGTATAATGACCAATTTAGTTTTTCCAAGGTTAGAGGTAATCTTCTTCCATAGGTATAGTAGTTTCTCCCATATTATAGCAGGGAGAAGATCCACATGTCTAACTCAGTATTTCCTTTTCTTCTTTCTCCAGTAAGCATTCAGAATTTACGAGGCTTTTTTTCCCTCTTCCTTGTTTCATTCTTGAACTTCCCAGTTATATTCACTCTCCTCTCATAAATCACCTATACACTATCGACCTCAATGATCTCTCTCCCTTTCTTACTTATATGGTATATGCATATCTTCTCAGGGTGTCTACTCTTTCCTATAAGTCTTCTCTTACTTAAATGGCTAGAAGAGTGAAGCCTAAAATCAAATAGTCATAACAGAATGGACATATCTTCTTCAGTTTGGTAGGAAACCAGACTTCAGTGTCATCATCTTGGCCATTAATTAACGAGATTCAGGAACCACACAACTCAGTTCAGTATAGCAAGTCAGAAATCAAACAATCTAATTGGACAGTCCATTTAAGCTGGGATTGCAATATAGAGGACTCATTCACCTCTGATGTGAAACTGGAATTTCGCTCCCCAGCTATTAGGTTGTCCAAGATAGTAGGAAACTCAATACCCGTTCTGGACTCAACTGCATGTTTAGACCAATTTAAATTCTCGAAAAATGAATTATCACATCCCCGGTGTTCAACCTCACATGGCCGTTGATCCTCACCGCTCTGTGATTCCATAGCACTGCTATCCAGTTGGACAGATAGAACATACCAGAGCTGATTATCATTCATTCGACCAAAAGCAATTATAAGAACTTCAGCACAAAAGTATTAGTCAAAACCTAAATGCGATTCTTTTTTCTTTTTCTTTCTGTGAAGGTAATGTATATGGCTTTTAATAAATCCATCTCATGGAGTTCCCCATGAAATTTACTGAGAAGAAAAGCTTACAAATTGTCAAATGGAGGGGCTAAAGCAGCAGCTAGTGAGAGCACCGGAATTGATTGAAGATGTTTTACTTCTTTGTACATTTGCTTCATGGTGAACTTTGAAAATTTACTAAATATCACAGGGATGGTAATTTTCCCTTTGCATCTTGATAGCCAGAAGAGTTCCATGAAATTATGTCTACTAGAAGCTGTTTGTTGTGCTTGAATTGACATTCTAGACCTGGAACCTTGATGACCGCCTGATATTTGGTTATGAACTCTAGAGTTTGATCCACTGGCAAACCAGACTAGCAGCGCGCCAGCACATTTTGAAAAGCACTTGCTTCTTGAAGTGCCTGACTCCCAGGCACATATAAATTTCTAAAACCGTCAACAATCAATGAAATATGGGATAGAATATTTGCATATGGCATGAGAGGATCAACGGGGAACATTTCCGATGAACCCCAATCACCATTCATGAAATTTGGCGAATTGTTCCGCATTTTTAGCAATCAGTTCCTACAAGGGCCTTGTAGCCCCCTATCACTACCAAATGTAGACAGAAATCACCTGCTCAAGTAACAAGTAAAGTTAGAAAACATTGATCCATACACAATGAATTAAAAGAACAATGGAAACAGCAAAATGCACCAGACAAACCAGGACAAACAGCATTAGCTGCCATCAACACCATATTACTAAAATGAACTTCCGTTTTCCGCAAAGCATTCACTTGAAAGAAAAATAACTAGGACACCAAATTTTAATCAAGTCGAAAAGATCCACAGAACCTTAAGCAATTATAACATACATAAAGGTTTTTTCATGAGAAAGGCAAAATCTTGGAGCGTTATATGCAATGAAGAAGGAAATGAAGAGGCATTACAAGTGGAAATAACATAAAGATTTCAACTTTCACCACCAAGAATCCCAACAAAATTATCAACACATTACAGCAATCAATTTAACCCCAGGTTTAAATAATACTATAACATTGGTTATTAAATTCCATCTCTTGTAATCAATGAACAAAAAGAAGATAGAAGAACCAACCTGAAACCAAAACAAAAATGGTTTTTATTTATTTATTTAAATATGGAAAAACTGGAAAGAACTATTAAAGGAAAGAATATGCTTTATGGTTCTTTCTGATAAAGAAATGAAAAAAGGTGTCTTTTCCAATTTTCCTATTTCTGTTTCTTGTAATAATGTAAATTAAATACGTATCCCATTTATGTTTTGTTTTGCTGTTTGTTCCACCTGGGTTTTCTTTTTAATTTATTTGATTTGAATTTTAGTACTTAGTAGTAGTAAAGTAATTGCGAGGGGGGGGGGGGGGAAGCAACAGGGAAAACCGATACAGGTGAAAGTGAACTGATCTTTCAAGCAACAGGGAAAACCGACACAAGTGAAAGTGAACTGATCTTTCAAGTCTTTCTTTGGCTGTCCAGACAGTTGCCAAGTTGATGTTCAACATTCGAGTTGTGTTCATATTCATTCGCTATTGGAATTTAGTTTAAAAGTCCTTTTTTTCTTTCAATATATTTTAAAAGGTAAATTTGAGGCCGATGCAATGTCCGGACATAATTTGGACGCAGACTATAAATTTATGGAGTACATAAAAATTTATCAAAATCACTAACAAATACTAGTAAGTTTTGACTCATAATTTTAAAAATAAAATGTACTTCCTCCGTTTCAATTTAAGTATCTTAGTTTGATTTGTCATGGAGTCTAAAAAATAAAGTGAGACTTTTGAATCTTGTGGTCTTAAATTAAAGATATGTGAGATCTTTTAAATCTTGTGATCTTAAACATGCGTTGGAATTTGAAAACCTACTAAATATAGAAATAGATACTCTTTTTGGAACAGATCAAAAAGAAAAGTAAAACACCTAAATTATGACAGATCTTAAAAAATTAAACTCATATACTTTAAACTAAAATTTGGCGATTGGGCGAGAGTCGGCAGTCCGAACAGTATTTAAAAAAAATCACGATGTCGGGACTCGAGCAGGGGCGGGACAAGGTCTCGTCCCTGGGCAGATCGACCGATCCACGCCAGGTCCCAGGCAGATCACTTGAAAATCCCTTTTTGCAAAAATGATTGTTGCACCAACGACCATTTTACATTTTGGCCATTGTACAACGGCCATTTTTGGCCTCCCCCAAGCCCCCATACCCCCTTAATATTTATTTTTAACTCATAAGTTATTATATTTACACTTTAATCTAATTTTTCAACTATAAATACCTCATTTTCTCTTCATCTTTCTCATAAATCTTCCTACGATCTCTCTAATCTCTCAATCTATCTCTCTACAAGTCTACATTGTCTACTAAATATTCAATTTTATTTATTCATTTGGAGTGAAGTTGGCACCTAGCTTGAGGATCTTCCATCGAGCAAAGTTTCAATTTTCAACATCTCGATTACACGTCGATGTTACGTCGACGTTTGGTACATTCGTTCCTTCATTAAATTATTATTGTTTGTTTATTTTATTTAGCGCACTTAATTTCATTTACTTTAATTATTTATTAGTATAATTATAAATTTATAATGAAAGGATTTAATCGTATGATTACGGGTAGGGGTCATGCTTCTTCTAGTAGGGGAAACAAGGGCAATGGTCCTGTTTCTAGACAGAATCATATTCCTACACATGATGATTTTGTTGATACTGGACATTTTCCTACAATACCATTAGATTTAGACGATGAACTATTTTTTGGAAATCAAGAAGACTTTAATTTAGACGATGATCTAAATGATAGACCCACTAATGTTGATGACAACACACCCACTAGTGCACCTTCAACTGAAATGTCTCTTATTCCCCCTAGTATGAGACGAGGTCCAGCAAAATGACCACTAAAATCATATGCATGGATATTTTTTGATAGGGACGTAGAGAATCAAGTAGATAGATGTAAAATTTGTAAAGATGTTTTAAAATTTAAAACTGGAAAAGGTCAAGGTGGAACGAGGGTTTAATGAGACACGTAGTAAGGGCTCATCCATCTAGGTATGCCCAATAAGATGCTTCAAAATCGGGTGCGCAAACGTCCGCTCCATCGGGACAAGGTTCACATACTGATAATGTCCCAGACAAAGTACATGGTCAAATTAATCCTATGACGAGGGGAATTGTAGACCCTAAATACAATAAACATAGATATAGGGAAGCAATAGCAACATTAGTTATTATGGAGGGTTTGCCCTTTTCATTTCCTTCATTTCCCGATTTTATTCATTACATTAGAGATTTGTATAATCCTGCTTTTAACGATTTTCCTAGATCAACTGTTAAGAGAGATGTATTTAAATTTGCACATGAATATCAACAATTTTTACGTTATTCATTATATCATTTTAATGGCAAAGTGGCTATCACTTCTGATATAGGCCGTAGTACTAACGGCCATGATTATTTAACGGTAACTTGTCATTTGATAGATTATAAACGGTCTATGCAAAAACGTATCTTAGCGTATAGATATATAGATGATAGGCACACTGGTACTTTTATTGTAGAAAATATTTATCAAGTGTGCGATTATTACGGAATAACTGATAAAATTATGACTATTACATTAGATAACACTTCTTCTAACAATTACGCTATTACAATTTTAAAAAATAGTTTAATTCCATCTTTTCCATATCATTTTCATATAAAATGCGCGTGCCATATATATAACTTAATTGTAAAGGATGGTCTATCACTTTTTGAAGACATTATTAGTAAAATACAATTTGCTATAAACTTTATTTTTAAAAATAATAAAATACAACGAAGAAAAGAATATAAAAAAAACTTGTCACGATTGCCAACTACCTTGTAGAAAAATTCCAGAAGAAGTACCCACTAGGTGGAATTCTTTATACGAGCAACTACTTGTTGCTTATGACTATAGAAAATTTATAACTTTATTTTTTAACTCTCATGGTCAAAATCCAGCTGATATGGTTGTAGATAGTGATTGGGTAAAAATTTCCGAACTTATTGTATTTTTAGAGAAATTTTTTCAAGCAACAAAAGAATTTTCCGGTATATATTATCCTACTATTTCAACTATATTTTTTATATAGCTCTAATATTTTTATTACTTAGTGAATATATGAAAAAATCAGCTTATATGACAGCTATTAAAAAAATATTTATCAAAATAAAAAAATATTTTATTTCTATTCCCACTATTTATATTATTGGTGTTGTATTAAATTCGACTATTAAAATAGATGGTACTAAATCACTTATTGAAACTATTTACGATTGTATAGAAGTACTACCACCTCCGGTATATATTATCATACTGGAAAGCCGCTAAAGGGTACCATGGCTGATAGGTTAAAGTTTCATGTTCCTAATGTCTCTATAACCGAGATATTATTAGGGAGGACAGGTGGGTACAATTTTGCGAATTTCGCACCGCATCCGCTCCAGTTAGAACGGGTATGTGTATAACTTTGGCGGGTAGTAGGCAGGTATGAGTATAACTTTGGCGGGTAGTAGGCGGATATGGATTTGCAGTTATAACCGTCTGCCCCGCATCCAACCGCCTGCCCCAAATCTACCCGCCAACTATAATTTTATTTGTAGGACTTTATATTTATCTAAAGCCCAAATAATTTTAGCAGCCCATAAACCCAATAATAATGAATTGACAGGTTGACAAAATGACAAATGAATTGATTACAAAATATGACTGGCGGGTATTGACGGGTGGTGGATATCCACTTGGATGGTGGAGCGGGTGTGAATTTAGAAATATACCCGCCTAGGCGGATATAGATGTTGAAAATGTACCCTCCCAGCACCTCGTACCTGGCAGAAAATTTTATACATGTTACCTACCCGCCATGAGTGGCGGGTAGGTAACATGTATAAAATTTTCTGCCAGGTACGAGGTGCTGGGAGGGGATACCTGCACCCGCCCCATCAATTGTCATCCCTAGATATTATTCTTTCTGAATATCTTTTTTTCTGTGTACCTTATTTGCATGGAATATTTATGCTAAATTACATAATTTAATATTAAAAATTAAAATTAAAATATATATACTCATGAGTCATGAATATGAGAGATTTTTTATTTTATACGAGTAATTCTTTTTCATTACGTCCTTCCTATTCACCTTATAATTGCTACTAACTAGTAGATTTGAAAGGTCAAAATCATAGGACGTGGATATTTCGCTTTCCAGCTCCGCCACTTCCCAAAATGTACAAAATACACATGTTGGCCTCAACCGACGCCTATTTTTTCAATAACGCCCCATCGCCGTCCACGACTCATTGTCCCGCGTAAAATAAAACTAAATTGTGTTGCTTCTTCTTTGGACCAATTTTAAAAACAAATTACTTGTGAGTATTGTTTTTTTCTCATGTCTTTATCCGAATCCGATGAAAAAAATGGGATAATCTCCACAGAAATAGTAATCAATTCCATGTTTCTCTTGTTTAATCTACCGATGCACATACAATCTAAATATATTGAAAAAAAACTGTCAATGCTCTTCATCACCAATTTCAGACACAGATTGATCAAGATTTTTAACAGAGTGAATAGGAGCAATTACTTGAATCACTAATTTTTATTTTTATTTTAAATGTGAACTTAGCATCAGTTTATATTTTTTTAAATAATTGCACGATTACCTGCCAAGGTACCTCAGTTGGTTGAGCATGACCCTTCTATAACGAAGGTTTCAGGTTCAAAACCCCCTACCTAAGACGGGATGATTTGTCTTTTAGGTCGAGCTCATCGCACAGGGCTTGCCTAGTGCGAGTTACCTCTTTTGTAATTTGCAGGCTATTATACAGGAACGGAATTTACCATGTGTGCACCAAAGAATAGTGACTATTCCCTTGTCATTAAAAAAAATTGCACGATTAAAGCTTGGCCCAAAAACACTAGGTAAAACATTCATGCCTACCGCCCGAGACTACTTTCGACACATTATAAAGAAGGAATTGAAGGATGAACTTCGTTTATTTAGTCAATTAACAACGCGCATTTCAAGTCCTTTGACGTAATAAAATTGGGCTCTTCTTTTCTAATTAAAACGTGACACAAATTTGAGCCGATAGTTCGCCCTGTCATATGCTACTTCAGTCACAACCAAAAGAACAAACGGAAAGTATTATATTTAGTATTTGGAACTATGGGAATGAGTGAATCACATAAACCCAAATGCTCCCAAGAATTACACCTTCTAGGACAAGCATTAAACCTACAGAGACGGATAGCCTACCTAATATAACAAGCTGTATGCTTTATTTCTAAATAACTAATTCCACTTAATATGAGCAGCTACGTATAGTTATCTTTTAGATTACCTACGACAAATACTACTATACTTCAATTCCAAACAAGTTAGGGTCATTGTAATCAACACTATCAATGTCACTCCATTATGTCTTATTTTCTGGGTGACCTGATTGTGTTTACACGATAGATGTATATAAGTTAAACTCCATAAGGCATGCAGTAAGAACAAAAGAAACGACTTAGATCACCAAACGGCCTAATACACAGTCAAAAAAGTTTACCTTTCACATTAGTTCATGATCAAATGTGTATTTTCCTGGCCTAAATACACGAAATACAAGTGTTATACAACTGCAGTTCATCCTATCTATTGGGTTATGGGCAGCAGCCCTATTTCTACTTCCCTATCTTAGTCTTAACAAAAGACCACAAAAGATGACTAAAAGCTAAAACCACACCACTGAAAGACCTAAAAGTTGAAGGAAAAGTTCACCTTAGGCAGTACCATCCATAGTGGAATCTAGGGTTGTAAAACAAAACTGACGCGGAAATATCATGGGAATTAGTCGAAATCTTGAGCAGGCATTTGAAATAACAACACAGTAATAGCTTAAGCTGACTAAGAGCTATACGATAAACTAAATAAAGCATGAGATAGCAAAAGGTTGACCAACAATGCATGTACAACTTCGCTGTGAGATTGTTACAATATTCAACAAAATGAACATCAATAGAATATACTTGGATATCAATTTTTGTTTTGAACCATCTGCTTTGTAAGTAGAACATAAAGCCACCGGGATATAGAACGAAATATGTGCTTAGAGACCTAACATGGACAAAACTTAAATTGTGGAATGAGATATGATACGCCCGTAGCCTGTTTTTTCTGTGTTTGAACCTCCCTGTTCAAAACTTGTATGCATCTTTCAAAGTATGAACATTTCTGTTTTTGAAAATTTAAAGAATTTCATAATAAACCTGCTTCAAAGAGGTTTCTCCTTCTAAGGGTCTCATCTACCAGTTTGAAAGTCTTCTTTACAAGCTTCTGATCAAGGGCTGTGGTTCTATAGATCTTAAATACCCGGTCCACACGATCTGGTGCAGTGCATTGGAAATATGACTCCTCAAATTTTTTCTTTACAAACCTAAAGAGTAGATTATCAAAATACAGAATGGATTATTTAGCACGTGAATTAAACAAGAATTTCAAAGGAAAGACTAAGGGCTCTGGCTCCACGTCCCCAAGACCCAAAATAGCGGGTTCATAATGATAAACCCAAATAGCAGAAAATAGACCAAATGTAATAAAATAGGAGTAATAGATAAATTAACAACTATGCTCCCATCTAAAGCGATAGCTATAGACTGCTAGAAGTCCTACACAGAAGTCATGTAAATTAATTGTGCATACAAGCTACTCAAGATATTTATTTCTCCCTAGTTATGTGATGAAAAGCAAAGCAGGAAAATTCTTTGAGAAAATGAACGTGTGCGCTATGCATGTGTGTGTGTTTTTATATATTGAGGTTACAAATGCACTTGGGTGATAAAAAACTAAAAGAATTATTTCTTGAAGAGCCCAATAGATGCATCTGTAGGATCAATAGAATGTTCTCATTTATAAAGTAGTGCACATGAAAAAGCTTACTCATAAGCATGCTCAATCTCTTGTTTTCCTGTTGAAACTGGTTGGTAATCTTTAAACCACTCACAGGCGTTAAGAGGCACCTAAAACCACGGAATATCATTCTTAGATGAGAAAGAACAGTTGCACAGACAGACACTACCACTAGATAAAATGTACTTACTTTCAGAACCTTCTGCTCAAATATATCAAATTTGTTGAGAAATAGCATGAAGGAAGTTTTCTGCACAAAGAATCAAGTGTCAGCTTCAAGATCCTCAACCAAGCATGGTCTTCTAGCAGACACAAAACTGACCTCAAAACATGGTTGCTTTAAGACCCACTCAAAGAGCTCCTTGGTCTCCATCATTCGGTTCTTTCTTTCATCCTCAAATAGAGTTTGATCATACCTGAAGTGAATAATAGAACAATAATAAGTACGCAGTTGCCTCATTTCCTACTCACAAATGTAAAATCCTTTTGACCTAGATTAAATAACGATTTATTTCCTTCCTCATTCTGGAAAGCTACATGATCCACATACTGCTACTTATGATCAAGTCTGGATTTGGGTTAACTTAAAGTAAATGATGTCAGAAATTTCAGAAAGCTAGGAACAGAAATCTTACTCACTAATAGCGGCACAAAATATAACTGCTGTTACGCCTTCAAATAGATGAATCCACTTTCTTCTCTCATTTCTCTGACCCCCAACATCAAAAAGCCTATATACTTCTCCACTTTTTTTGTTCTCTCCAACTGGACTGCGGATATTTTGGTAGTTATTAAGCTTTCCATCGTAAGTAGAAAGAATGCAATGTATCTTATAAGAAAACAAAGACAAGGTCATAAGCAATTGCATCGTTGGAAGACCACAAGAACTGGTGCATTAGAAGTACAAAATGACTGAAATCAAGAAATGCAAGGACATATAAATGTACCTACTTGACAGGCACAAGTTAGGCCCTTGGGAAATAGATGAGGGGTAAAGAAAACCCAAGTAACTGCACATCAACTAGTTTAATAACATTTAAACAGCGTCACTATGACTTTACACAGAGAAAAACATATTACCCTAGTTCTTTGAATGCTACTAGAAGAAAGATGCATAAATAAGCCTACTATTCAATGCGGATTGGGCCTGCGTACAGAAAAGATAGCAGGGAAGGATTTCTAACAACATATGTCTTGTTCCGACTGGAAAAAGAAAAGTAAGGAGTGGTTCAGACAGTTCTTTCACTTTGCTTGCACATCCAGTAAAACGTAGTAAATTTCTAGGCTCTAGAAACCAACTGCTTTAAGAGATCAAATGTATAAAACCACTAAAAGTGAGGTTTTAGAAAATGGATAAGAGGACAGTTCATAGATGCGTGAAAATTCACCTGAACTGTATTTCAACGACACCCGATGTTCGAATCCGGGCAAAAAGAACATCCTCCTACAAGATAACAAGAAAAATGACTATTCAATTAAGATCTCCAATAAAACCTCCAATAAAGTAAATAAAACCAACCATATTGCATATATGGTAACTGTGTTAAAGACATGATTAAATAAACAACGTTTTTCTCTCTAACATCTTAAAATTTTAAATGAGGTAGTCTAGACAACTCAACACGAATGGGACAGACAAATTCCTTGGTAAAAGTATCACAACCATCGTCATCAAAGAATTGTGTTGTGCTTGGCTGGGAAAAGTATCCAGCCAGCACTTAAACGATTGTATAAAGATATAATAAATAGATATAAGTGTCCCATCTTTAGATAAGATAGTATCAATCCACCAGATGCAATCCAAGATGCTCTGCATGAAGAAAGAAATTATAGCAATTGAGAGTAATTAAACAGCAACTATAAGAACTTGATAAATGAACCACACTTCCCTTTACCAGAGAATATACAGGCAACACTTGCACTTCCTATCAAAAGAACGCCACTAATGTAATAGAAAATAAAATAGATACAGGCAGATATGGTAAGCAAGGACAAGCATCTTGGGTGCTAGACAGCATATTTAACTATAGCAAGCTGCAGTGTGAATTTTGAAATATTTTACCAACACTAGGGTTGTCAAACGGGTGGGTTAAAATGAGATAAGAGAGACAACTGGTTCGGCCCAGCCAGTCCAAGTTATAAATGTCAAGACTACCATTCTTGTCAGTTTACACCGACACCCTAGGACCAAAAGCCTAAAGTGACATAGTTCTAATAATGCATCGAAACTGATATCGACAATTGTGAATTCAACATCATGTGGACGATAGTTTTATGATGAGTTGAAGAACAGATGGTTATGAATTCTTTGCAAATTCAATATGAAAAGTAGAATAGATTGTATTATTGCAATGAAAGCGCAACCCTAGTTGGGATACGACCAATGAACTTGTTGCTAATCTTCTGTCCTACTGGTAGAATTGTAAAACATACTAAGTCTGACTCTCAAGACTTCCTATTTATTTCAACAGCATCCTAATTCCATATATTCAATTGGTATAATCAGTCTACAGAAACGAAAAGCATAATGATCCAGTCTCTATTTCTTACCTTTATTGGAACATAATGTATATCAGAAAATCTCTGCAAGTTTTCCATGAAATAATGGGCGCAATCTGGAACCTGAAGCTCATTACCACGTAAAAGAGTTTCCTACAAGAAAGAAAGAACTCAATCAGAGTAAAGAAAGTTAATCTTTATTCAATGAAAGGTTAAAGGTTCACATAGTTTGGATTCAAATTCTAAAGTGATTTGCTTCAATGAAATAAGAAACTAGAACTACGGAAAAGCAATCTAAAGAATGAGGGCTTTGGAACAAGTAAAAGTAAGACAGACTATATGCATTACAAGTTTAGCCCGCACAAGAAAAATGAAGGTAAAGTGATGCATTGTGGTGCTATATACGAATAGTTCAAATATCTGGGCTCAATCTTCGAGGAGAATGGATGGCAGGATAGATAAAGATGACTGATGTGGAGTACTACAAGAACGCTACGCAATGGGAAGATATCAAACAAAGTGAAGGTAAAGACGGGCAACATGGGAGTGAATGATTGGACTTTTAAGTCCCAACACTCAAGATGAGTGTCTTAGAAATGCGAAAGTTAAGATAAATTTGCAGTCATACAAGTCTTCTAGACAAAATTAGAATAACCACCTCTGACAAAAGGTGCAAGTACCGTAATTTTTTTCATGACGGTGGTAACCAACCTGCTTGAACACACCTTGACTATTCCACAAGGTACCTGTTGCCTCACACTAGAACAGGTGCCAGGTAACTCGGTTCACTAAGGCCTATGGAAAAAGGTGCAAGTAACATACATACACAATAAAATGAGAGAAGGTTGAGATTATCAAGCCATGTCCATCTAAATTCACAAATTTGTAAGTAAGACACTTTAGAGAATTAAGTTGCTAAAAAGGGACAAGGTAATCCTAAATCACATGGAGAGAAGTTTTCTAAGAAGATCCATGATATCTAGGAATAAATGTGAATTTAGATAAGACTTAAGACTATAACACAATGAAAAAATGATCCGTATAGACGATCCCAACTAGTTAGAAATACGGTTTAGTTGTTGGTTCTTTACATTAGGTCGTGTAAAGAATGGATCTTGGGCCTAACTCAACCCCAAAAGCTAGCCTAAAGAATGGATCTTGGGCCTAACTCAACCCCAAAAGCTAGCCTATGAGGGGAGGATTGTCCAAGTCCTCCCCTTTGAGGGCCCAACATCGGAAATAATGAATTGGGCGGGTCTGACTCTGATACCATGTAAAGAATGGACCTTGGGCCTAACTCAACCCCAAAAGCTTGCTCAAGATCCATTCTTTACATGTCGATTAGGAATAAAGTAAGATTGAGAAAATCGCTAGTTTTGTAGAACTCCTAATTTGGCCTTAAAGACAAACCAACAATGGCATTAGGAGATGTGAAATGGCCCCAAGAGAGCAGAATATATGGCAGACCATGTTGCGAAACTGCAACTACTTTGGGGTTTTAAAATACTAGTTATGTATTGAGGCGTAGTTGATTGATTTCACTGAATTGATTATTTCAATATCATTTATTTAGATAAGTAAAAACAATTTTTTGTGAAGTTTATATAAGTAAAAACAATTTTCATAATCCAAATCAACGAGCCCAAAGAAAGTACTTGAAACTAAAATAAATCATCAAAGTGCTTAATCCAAAGCAAAATTACTTGAATAGCAGGATCTTTCCAAAGAGCTTCAATATCTTGCACCAGATCCTTAGTCAGGTGAGGATAATCCAACCTGCCTCCAATTTCTGAAAGCTTCTCGCCGATTTCCTGGAGCCAAAGAAATACGTGTTTACGTTTGTGCAGCTAAGCAAGACAAGCAACCGTATGTCCTCACTTTCATGGGTTTCCCTTGGCTAAATGACTTCAAGATAACAACCCAAATATCTGGTAATTTCACAATGAACGAATAAGACAAACCTTATTGTCAGCTGATAGAAGATACTTCGAGGCCTCTAATTCATTTTGAGCTAATTCCTTCGACCCATCATGTAATATCTGTTATGGCACCAAGCACCCACTGTGTAAGAATGTCAGTTTCCACGATACATGGTAATCAACACTCATCAATCATGTGAACGATATTTATATATATGCATGTCTCTAACAAGTAGCAACTATTTTGCAAAAAGGGAAATAACCAACACACCCTTTCAAGTATTCCATACTTTTATTGTCTGATAGACATTGGCATGAATGACAGGGATGTAGTTCTTTAGCTCTGCTTCATCAAAGCCAGTTTGGAACAAAAGTTTTATCTGCATGGAAAAAATAAATAGAGGACACTGGAGTTAAAAGAAATACATATGTAGAAGACATAATTAGATGAAATGTGTTCTTTTTAATAGCTTAAGCCTTTAGACAAGATGGTCACACACTTCAACATGGTATCAGTGCAAGCAAAAGTCCCGGGTTCGAATCTCACCAACACACATTATCAAAAAGAATTTTCACGTAATCGGCTCATAAAAAAAGAATCTAGCCTGCACGTGAGGGGGCGTGTTGAAGACATAATTAAGTTAATAAAAGTATGCTTTCTCTAACAGCTTACGCCTTTAGATGAGAAGGCCAACACACTTCAACACATTAACATGAACATTTAGGGAATAATGAAATCTTAATAGATCAATTATACGATCTCTTGCCTGCTTAAAAATAGTGGACTTCCCCGAATCTCCAGCACCTTGAAACAACAGAAAAATAAACATTCAGCAAACACACTCAAACAGGACATGACCAGCAGAAACACACAACAGTAAGTTTAAAATACGGCAAAAAAATACTACTCCACAAGACATGGCAGAACAAAGAATTCCACAAATAAGTCAATCCAGAGTTGGAAGTTCCTCTATGCTAGAGAAATATTCCGAAGAAGAATTTTTCACTACCAGCATCTTAAGAAGCAGAAGTTTCGAGGAAAAGCAAAGTTCAAAACCATTGCCATCCTCAAATTTAACAAGTCTAAAGATAGAACATGCCTATAACCTGTAGGCATCATAAATCACTACATGGATATGGTGAACATAAAAAGGAAAAGAAAAGACAAGAGTAAGAAATAGCTAGATCTTACTATAATTGAAGACTCTGTTTTTTTCTTATTTACCAAGTAGAAGAAGTTTCTGAATATGCTTGTCTGCCTTTGTTTCTAGCTCAATCTGTCTTTCTATCTCTGCAGTCTGAAGACGCATGATCTAGTCAGGACACTGGTGGTTATGCACTTAGCAAGACGAACACACTGACAATAGATGTTTTTTCTCTCCTAGCTTATAGATGGACGATTACCAAAATTCCTAATCTATTTCGTATAACTCATACCTGAGCATTTTCCTCATCATCGGCTTGACTGTAGTGTTTGTTTCTGCTGCACAACAAGCCCATGATTTCTAAAACGACAGCATAGGCCTGCGTGATAGTCAAGGTAGAGATTTCAAATCTATTGTTGCAACTCCTTTATGATGTCCATGTATACCTAATTTTCAAAGAAACAAACAATTAACAGAATAAAAATAAGCAAATAAGGTACTTATGCTCAAAAGACTCTACTGCAACTGCAGTTCAATTGAATTTACACAATAATCATAGTATGTCTCCATGGTCCCATGTTTGCATCTCAATCTAATAAAAGTTCAAGATTCCCTTCCCCACCGCCCCAGAGTTAACTAAGGCAATTATACACAAACATACGTACAAAAATGTTACACGATCAATTCGGAACTAAGTTCAAAATTTCATTGTTGCAAGAAAACTCAGGAAGGAAAGAAACAAAAGGCAGTAGAACCTGCTATAGAAAAATTCTAGTGAACAAACAGAGAATAAAGGTAATACTTAATAGGTGCCAGTTAGTATCACTCCCTATGGCCTCAAAACCAACCTAGTCTCGTTTATTAACAAATGACAACCCATCTTTAATCAACCAATCAATTAAGCTTCAATCCTAAATTAGTTTGGGTCAGCTAAACGAATCCTCTATTTTCCTTTATAGAACTGGTCCGCATACATCTCGACTTCATCTATACCCCTTCCACTCTATTCAAACCCATTGCACTCCAATACTCGTAAATAAATTTCATGATCTTATGACTATTAACCACAAAATTATACCATAATCCGGGGAAGGGCCGGACCACAAGAGTCTATTATACGCAGTCTTGCCCTGCATTTTTGCAAGAGACTGTTTACACGGCTCGAACCCGTGACTTCTTGGTCACATGGAGGCAACTTTACCCGTTACGCCAAGGCTCCTCTTCCATGAAATTATACCACACATTACAATAAATCAAAGAAGTGACTACAAGTCTACAACCCCTTTTAATTTATCCAAGATTACACGGCATGTTCACAACTTACCCACCCCTCCACCCCACTTCAAAAATAAAAAATTATAATAAATAAGTGAAATGTTTACATAAATAAAACTACCCATTTCCTATTTTCCTCTTCTTTTACAGTTAACACAGTCAATTCAACATCCTACTCACCAACATTCTTGATTCTGAAACACTTAAGCATTTAAAAAAGCAGCAACTTTACATTTAAACATAAAGATATATGTATAAAAGTGCAAATACAACTACCAACTTTCTGTTTCCTCTTCTTTTACATTTAATTCAGTCAACTCAACACCCCATTTACTAACATTCAAGATTCTAAACCAGTACAAGCCCTAAAACAATTGGAAATTAAAAGATTTATAAATAAAAAAAACAGCAACTTTCACATTTTTTATATATAAAGATGTGTACTAAGTTAAAGATTGTACTGACCGGAGGATCTGGGAGATGAAGCAGTGATCTGATGATAGAGAGAGATAAAGGAGAGAAGAGTTGCGGTGTTCAGAAACAATGTTTTGAAAGACAAAGACAGAGACAGAGACAGACAGAGACAGACAGAAAATAGTGTATCTAATAACCATGGTCAAGGTTCACACTTTTGACTAACCAAAAAAGAAATGGGATTTTAACTTTTTATCCTTTTCCCCTTTTGTTTTTTTCAAGATTCCACATTATTATTAGTGCTTCTTTTTCCTTTTCTTCTCTAATTCTTTTCTTTAAACAAAACTATTTATTTTCGCTGCAAAAGGTACATTTAACTAAAGACGAAAATTAGGAGTCATTACATGATAGTGGGATAGATCTGTGATCCCTAAAGAATCTTTGCGTAAATAAAAGAAAATGAAAGAGGGTGGTTCATTTCAAAAATAGTATGTGTCAGCACACATTCCATGTAGAGCATTCTGGCTTTCATATTTTGCCAGATGATGCATCACGGCATTGGCTTCACGAGTATATGTGCGCTAGAGGTGGGTGATCCATTGTTGCGAGGAGGAACCTACAACAGCAAGCAAATTGGAGTGAGTCGCATTATTAGTAGTGGATAATAGTAGGTTGATTAGTACCTGTGCATCTGTCTCTATCATCAGAGGATAGAGGTTTTTAGTGAATGTAGAGGAGAACATAAGTAATCATCAAACTATAGAACCTAACTCGAGTCCTCACATGATCTCGGTGTATAAGGGGAATGTATGTTTTTATGCTGCTTGCAAAGCCCCTTTTCAGTTACTATTAGAATTATGAATGACCCCAGCTCCACCAATGTTATTACAATGGTTAAAAGCACCATTAATATCAAACTTCTACATAACATTATCAGTTAAAAAAAAATATTAAACTTCTACATATTGGTAGGCCACTTAACAACAATTATGGTGCAATGTTCAGTTATAGGTGCAGAGACGTCTGTTAGCTGATAATATTCCATTGCAAAAGCAAGTGACTTTATGAATGCTGATAGAGGCTGCAGAATTATTAAAGAGGTTGTAGTTTCGATTTACCTAGTGTGCCAAATAACTATAGGAATTATTAAAGAAACAAGCATTGATATGCTTCTTACGGTGCGAAAACTATGTTTAGAGGGACGACATTATTTTAGCCATTCATTAATTTCATTGGGTCCTGGTAAGGTAATATTAAGGGTGTTCCAAATAGGAATGGCTTTGGGGCATTCAAAGAAGATATGCTCCAGTGTTTCAAGAATTTGAAAGTGTTTGCAAGAATTTGAGGAGATGATTTGTCTTTGGTAGAGCATTGAAGCAATGTGTAATATCTATTTCAAAAGGGGCTAGATGAAGTATTTAAGCTTGTTCATGCACCTGAATTTTCAAATCCAGTTGTATGTATTAGTATATTGGAGGCTATGTCTCTAATTTCTAAGATAAATGAGGTATGCATGTTTAGTTGTGATGTTTCTATCAGGGAAAGAGTGTCAATGGAAGTCATCCTCTGAAAGGGATGTAGTGTTGTTCATCATTATTAATATGTTCTTAAGTAGTTCAAAAGTAATGTTATCCAGATTCCAATCGTGCATAATAGAATGAAAAGTTTGTGAGTGGTTATTCTGTATCAGGGGACCCTGGATAAGTTCTCTTAGAGTATGATTAGTTGAGAGCCATTAGTTATACCAGAGGCTAACTTTATCACCTTTTTTCCAATATTTCATGGAACTACTTTGTTGAAAAGGTAGTTGCTTTTAGAGATGTTCGTCCCGATAAGATTTGAGTTGATGTCGTGGTAGTTGTTGGATATTGTAAAGAAGTACGGGAAGTAAATAAATATTACAAGTGTTCGAAAAGATAAACAAACAAGCCAATATTCCGAACTGCCGCAAGGTTGTTGAGTCTTGAATCTTGATAACCTGAAATCAAGAAACACTAAGTCTGGATTGTTACAACTGTGGCTGAGTCGAGAGATGACTCTCTGTCTTTAAGACAAGATTGCCCCGTATATATGCTTTTACGTTAATGGGCAATAGTCTCTCAAGATAAAACAACAACTAATCAACACTACAAAGCAAATAAGTTGATTCTGACGAAGAAAACAAACACGAAACGACTTGCTGAAGAATGGAAAAGGAAAGAAGAATTTCTGTTTTTGACACTGTTTCTACTCACGTTTTTGAACAGAATGTGTGTTGTTTCTCTCTTCTGTTTGTCTCTGTGTTTATATGTTGTCGTCTCGTTTATGTCACACACAATTGAGCCAAAAGACATCAATATATAACATAATGGGAGACTTCTCAACTGCCAAGAAAATGGTTGTTTATGGCCATTGAAGGAGGGAGTTAATTAGCCAAATAATGGTTGTTTAATGTGCAATAACGCTCCAAAAATCAACCCAAACGGTAGGCAGAAACTTTCTTTCTTCCGTCGTTCCCAATTTCAGCTTTTCAGAAACTACAGGGACCAAACTGTAAATATTAAACAATTTGAGGGTCTATCAGAAGAAGCCCGTGACCCGTGACCCGAGCCGGACGGGACGGGCGGCGGCGGCGCGCGTGTGGACTTAGCCTCGAACTAAAGCACATCTAGGTCCTCCCTCCTTCAAACACATGGGTTACCCTTGGGGTCCCAAACCCTTAGCCAATTTTGAGACTTATAAAGAGAACAATTCTTCATTTTTCCACCGATGTGGTAGATTTGTCCCACACTATATTTTCATGCCTCAAACACCTTACTTCGTGGATCAATATCTCTTTCATTTCTCAACGAAATTTGACGATTCTTGACCCTACGGTCATCTACTCACTTAGTAGATTATGCATGTGTGAAGAGACAAAACCTTCAACATGCGGAACCCTAGTGTTTAATTCATTAAATATGGGTGGACGTACCTTCCCACCAAAGACAAATTTCCAACAGTAGTGCCATATATTCTTATATTAGCATGAAGGATCCTTGCCCAAAGGGTGTTTGAAAATCGGTGTAGTCTCCATATAAGAGATAGGATGAGGGAACTATTCTTCCCTTTAGCTTTTACCAGACCCAGACCTAGACCTCCTCCATTTTAGTAGGTGGAACTTTTTTTTTTCCTTGTTGAGCCCCATAAGAAGTTTCTTTGGACTCTACAATATAGGTAGTGATTGAGGCTGATAATATATATATTGATTTACATTGCATGAGTAGGCATCACACTCTTTGTTGATTGAATGTAGCTCTACCGGCCATACTAGCAAATTGGAATTTCATTCTTTAAATCTGGTGTTCATGCGATTCAGGAGGAACTAATAGTCATCTTTTTTGAGATTTAAGGAGGTGATTGGAAAGCCAAGGTATTTTCCTACATTATTAATGATCTTCATGTTAAGTCTGGTTAATTTGAGTTGTGAGGGGCATAACCTTGGAAAAGATTATTCTAGACTTTTGGAAGTTAATCCTTGGCTTGAGAGGTGTGATTTATAATAAAGGTAACACTGAAAACATCTGCTTTTGTAAATAAAATGAGATCATAAGCAAATAACAAGTGAGATATTGGTGGTCCTGATTGGCTGAGCTTGATAGGAGTCCATATGCCAATATCCACTTGATAGTTAATACACCTAGTAAACGCCTTGGATAGGGGGGAGGGGGGGGGGTCCCCTTATTGGTGTAAATAAGTCAGAGGTCAGGATTGTAGTGGATGTGGTGAAAACACAGTTCATGATAAGGTATATAAAGATAGGAGGAAAGTTCAGTGCTACAAGGGAGAATCTGATAAAGGACCATTCTAGGCTGTTAAAAGTTTTCTCAAGACCTAAAAAATGAGGTGAATTCCATATGGTCATGGAGCTTTTAGGTTTGAATGAACTAATGGCCTTTTTTATTTCGGTAATGGTTAGGGGTCTTTTGAGAGTTTCTTGATCAGAGCTTGAGAGAATATTTAAAGAACTAGGATTTTGTTCACATTTTAGAGGACAATTAATGAGCTCCGTTAGATAGATCTTATGAAAGGTGAAGAATAATACTATTAATTGAGGAGATGCACGGTTCCATTTACCTATAGAGTAATTTAGACCAAGGATTCTATTTTTCCTAAGTCTCTGTATGGCTAAGATATGGTAAAATTTAGTGTTAGCATCTCCTTCATTAAACCATTGAACTATAAATCTAAGCTTTCAAAAGTCTTCTTCCTATTTTAATACAGTAATACAGTCGAAGATGAGTTCTTATAAATCAAGATGGAATTGGCGTTTGTGGGTCATAAGCATGTTCTGGATGCCTTGGATTCTTGTAAAAAAAATCTTCTTAGTAAAAATGTTTTTAAAAGTGTCTATTTCAATTAATAACATGTTTAGTGAAGTCACCAGGACATCATGATAACAATGGTTATTTTCCCATTGGTATTTCACGTTGTAGTTAAAATTGTGGGTTACAACAATCGCAGAAACAAAAAGTAAGTAACTGCTAACTATTACAACAAATTGAAATTACAACCACTTTGATATTTTGCTGGGTCGAGTGATGACATTATGTCTTTAAGATAAGATTGCCCTGTTTATATCCTTTTACGTAATGGACAATAGTCTCCCAAGATAAAACATCAACTTAACAAATGAGCAAAGAAAGCTTAAGTGTTACTTTTGAAGAACTTAGAGTAACGAAATGATGTTGGAGAGGAAGAAGAAGAATTCTGAATTTTGTGACTTCTCAATTAGCCAACTAATAGATTTTAATAGCCATGTAATGACACTTAGTGAGGAGATCTAAATTTATATGCAAAGTAATGGAGACTCAATGCTCCAAAACCAATTTTATCTTTCCTGAAACTCCAGGGACCAAACTATAAATATTAAGTAATTTGGGGTCCAAAAAGATAATATCAGAAGAAGCCCAAGGCCCACGACCCGAGACCGGACCGGACAGGCGGCGGTGGCGCGCGTGTGGGCTTAGCCTCGAACCCAAGCACACCTAGGTCCTCCATCCTTCAGACACATGGGTTACCCCTTGGAGTCCTAAACCCTTATCCATTTTTTAGACTTATAAAATGAACAAATCTTCCTTTCCCCACCGATGAGGGAGATTTGTTCCACACCATATTTTCATGCTTCAAACACCTTACTTCATGGACCAATATCTCTTTCATTTCTTAACGAAATTTGACGATCATTGGCCCTACGGTCATCTACTCACTTAGTAGATTATGCACGTGTGAAGAACCAAAGTCTCCAACATGCGGAACCCTAGTGTTTAAGTCATTAAAGATGGGTGGACGCAACTCCCACCAAAGGCAAATTTCCAACAATCCCCTCTTGAAAGAGATTTTGGCGCACTCACAAGGTGCCTATTCCAGCAATTTTTCAGCGGACCGATGTTGCATCAGGAGAGGTAGCTTCAGCTTTGAACCTTCCATAGTTAAATACCATCGGACTTACTTACTGCGCGGTGAACGTGATGTATTGAACCGTTAGTGTTTAGTGTAAGCCAAGTCAATAGTACCAACACAACAACTTCCCTTACTCTGTTCTTCGTAATGTTTTGTTCGTTGTGGCCATGGACACTTCTTGGATTCTTAAGTGCGTTCATTTGAGACGGCATGTCCTCGTACTTAAATAGGTGGTCTCCTACAAGGTAGCCTGCTATACCCCACTTTACAAGTGTTAGGACCCATTAAAAATTTCCCTAAACCTAACCTCAACCGTTAAGGATCATTAGAAGATTTTTAGAAACTTAACCTTTACCTACACTGCAGATAGAACTTAACGTCTATTGCGGGAATGACTTTGGGTTTATGTTCCTTACATAAATCATAACCTGAAGCGCTCTTGCTTCCACCGAAACGCTCAACTGAAACCTTTACAACTTAGTTTTTTCATTGAACCAAATTCCTGGGATCTCCAGTTAGTAGGGTTGGGTTACCACCGTATTGGTCCTTAAAGCTTGGGTTTTAAGCTCATTCCCCTAGACAAGCAGAATATTTGATCTCTGGGTATGCCCTTTGTCAGTGTGTCTGCTATATTATCATTTGATTTTATGTAATCAATGGATATTATACCTGTGGTGATCAGCTGCCTAACGGTCTTATGTCTCCGTCGAATATGACGAGATTTGCCGTTGTACATAGAACTTCGTGCCCTTCCTAAAGCCGGTTGGCTGTCGCAGTGAGTCATCATTGAAGGTACGGGTTTGTTCCATCAAGGGACATCCTCTAAGAAGTCTTGAAGCCACTCAACTTCTTCTCCTGCTTTATCTAAATGATAAACTCTGATTCCATCGTGGATCGGGCGATGCAAGTTTACTTAGAGGATTTCCAAGACATAGCCCCACCACCAATTGTAAATATATACCCACTGGTGAACTTGGTGTTCTCTATATCAGATATCTAGTTTGCATCACTGTACCCCTCTAGTACAGCTGGATATCTCAAATAATGTAACCCGTAATTTATTGTGTACTTCAGGTAACGTAGCACCCGATTCAACGCTTTTCAATGATCATTACTTGGATTACGGGTAAACCTAGCCAACTTGTTGACTGCATAAGCAATATCAGGCTGGGTGCAGTTTGTTATATACACCTGTACATACGGGTGCACCACGATTTTTATGAAGCTTTTGATTTCTATCAAGTGGTGACTTCATAGGCGAACTGTCAAACATCTCGAACTTTCTCAACACATCCTCGATGTAGTGAGACTGAGATAAGACCAGTCCGTCAGACGTCTTAGAGATTTTTATCCCTAAGATGACATTTACGATACCCATATCGTTCGTGTCTAAGCATTGTTTCAACATGTTCTTAGTCTCTAGGATTAAGCTAGGACTGCTTCCTGTGATCAACATGTCATCTACGTAGAGTACTATCAAACTTTTAGTGTCATTTCTTCGGGGCTTGTTTCAGCCTGTATAGAGATTTGACAAGTCGACAGCCAACAACCCACGACCCGAGACCGAACCGGACAGGCGGCGGTGACGCGCGTGTGGGCTTAGCCTCGAACCCAAGCACACCTAGGTCCTCCCTCCTTCAAACACATGGGTTACCCCTTGGGGTCCCAAACCCTTATCCATTTTTTAGACTTATAAAATGAACAAATCTTCCTTTCCCCACCGATGATGGAGATTTGTTCCACACCATATTTTCATGCTTCAAACATCTAAGTTCGTGATCCAATATCTCTTTCATTTCTTGATTGAATTGATTGAAGGAATGTGGAGAACTGAAGTTGGACTGATCAAAATTGATTGAATTAATAGATGAGTCAATGTCCAACTCGCCCAAAGCTTACATGGGTTAAGATGGGCATGTCAAGATGGGCTAAATGATGGGTCATAACCCAACTTGACCCATTACTTTTATAAATTTTAAACTTATCTTTTATGATTTTTTTTTATTTTGTATGATATTTGATTTTTCCATATCTTTATTTTTAAACTAAGAATAATATATATATATTTTTT
Source organism: Anisodus acutangulus (assembly GCA_029783415.1). Taxonomy (NCBI): domain Eukaryota; kingdom Viridiplantae; phylum Streptophyta; class Magnoliopsida; order Solanales; family Solanaceae; genus Anisodus; species Anisodus acutangulus. The sequence goes on from CM056503.1 coordinate 44,722,909, forward strand.
TATTTTTTATAAAAGCAAAATAAATATATAAAATAGTGGGTGGGAGGGCAGGGGTAGTGGGGCGGGGCTGAGTAGTGGGGTAAGAAAAGTTTCTCATTTTTTATAAAAAAAAATTGTATAAATAAAATAATATATAAAGTAAAAACTTCGGGTTGGGGGAGGGTGGTGGGGATGGGGTAAGTAAAATTTTCTCAAATTTTTAATAAAAAGTTTATAAAAGTAAAATAATTTCATATTTTTTCATAATTTGAGGATTGAGGTAGGGAATGGGGTGGAGGTAAGAAAAAATTTCATATTTTTTATAATTTTTTTATAAAAGTAAAAAGAATATGAAATAGAAATTTGAGGATAGTGGCAGGGCATGAGGTAGGGGTGGAGGAGGATAAGGGGAGGTAAGAAAAAAATTCATATTTTAAATAATGTTTTATTAAAGTAACAAAAAATATTAAATAGATATTTGAGGATGAGGTGGGGTTGGAGGGGGTAGGTGAGGATTAGGGCGGTAGGGGGAGGTAAGACAAAATTTCATATTTTTAATAAAAGTAAAAAAAATATATGAAATAGAATTTTTGAGGATGGGGTAGGGTAATGGGGTGTAGGTGTGGGTAGGGCGGGAGGGGGAGGGGAGGTAAGAAATAATTTCATATTTTTTATAAATTGTTTATAAAAGTAAAAGAAATATGAAATAGAAATTTGAGGGATGGGGTAGGGCTCGGGGTGGGGGTGGGGGAGAAGATAATAAACAATTTCATATTTTTTTTATAAAAGTAACAAAAAAAAATATGAAATAGAAATTTGAGGATGGGGGGGAGGGGTAGGGCGGTGGGGGGTAAGAAAATATTTCATAGTTTTTATAATAGTAAAAAAATATGAAATAGAAATTTAAGGATGGTGTAGGGAGAGGGGGGAGGAGGGGGGAGGGTGGGGGAGGGGGTAAGAAAAATTAGTAGCTTAAATAATTATTTTATAAAAGTATCAAAATGAAATAGAAATTTGAGGATGGGGGTAGGGTGGATGGGAGTTGGGGGGGTGGGGGGAGGTAATAATTTTTTTTTATATTTTTTATAAAAGTAAAAAAATGAAATAGAAATTTGAGAATGGGGTAAGGTCATGGGGTAGGGGGGAGGAGGTAAGAAATTGTTTTATATTTTTTATAATTTTTTTATAAAAGTAAAAAGAATATGAAATAGAAATTTACGGATGAGGTAGGGCATGGAGTGAGAGGTATTGGGAGGTAAGAAAAAAAATTATATTTTAATAATTATTTTATAAAAGTAACAAAAAATATGAAATAGAATTTTGAGGATGCGGTGAGGGTGGAGGGGGGTAGGGGGGGGGTAGGGCGGTGGAGGAGGTAGGAAAGAATGTTAGATTTTTATAAAAATAAAAAAATATGAGATAGAATTGTGATGATGGGTATGTCAATGGGGGATAGGTGTTGGTAGAGGCGGGGAGGGGTGGAGTTCGGAAAAAAATTCATATTATTTATAAAAGTAAAAAGAATATGAAATAGAAATTTGAGAATGGAGAAAGGCAAGGTGAGGTGGGGGTAGAGGCGGGAGGTGGGGGTAGACGGGGTAGGGGTAGACGTTGGTAGGGGTGATAGGTAGGGGGTGGGGTGGAGTAGGTAAGGTAGGGGTAGAGATGTGAGGGTGGTTCAGTGCTTGGTGGGGCTTGGTGTAGAGGAAGGGGTAGGGTGGATGGATAATGTGGTGGGTGGTTGTGGTGCGTTGGTGTATTTTTATTGTTCCGAAATAATAAAGAAACTTTTTAAATAATTAATTATAAACAAAAATCTTAATTTATAGTGGAGCTCTAATCGTTAAGATTGGGCATTCTCGTGGGTCAAGTTTGGACATCATTATGAGTTCATTTGAGCTGCTGATTTATGATGTGTCAACTTGAGCTAGCCCAAACCAACCGATCATCAAAATCACTCTTGTCCAAACCCATAAAATCTTGGGCGAATCATTTGGGTTTGGGCTAATTTTGCCACCCATAATTGTTTGTGATATTTGATGTTTGGTACGAGGTTATTTGATAATCCTTGTAGGCATGTGATAATTGGATAGGGGAGTATTAATAGGTTTTTTGGTTGATCACTACTTGGACTGGCAAGTAGGTGGCTTGAATATAGTAGGTTTGAATTGGTGAGTGGAGTTGAATATATGTCATGCGAGAGGTATTCAGTCTGATATTTCGCCTATCGATACCGTCAAAATTCAATGCAGGGCCACTTTGCTCGATTTGGGATGAATGCGTAAAGTTTGTACTTTCACAGTAGTGGAGTCTTTCATAACACTGATTGAGTCAGTGATAGATTTAGTAAGATAGAGATTTTTGAATTTATATTCTTTGTTTTTTTTTGTTGTGTCATTAGTATTTGGAGTGTGAGGCTGAGAGTTTTTAAAGTATTTATGGGACTATATATTTTGGGGGCAAAGGGAATAACACTGATGAAGGATGTGGCCATGTCTTCCTCCATTGGCTTGATTTTTGTTCATGTGTCATGTAGATTTTTTTCTTTTTCCCAAACATTGTTGCTGGACAATTTTTTCTGGTGTACCTGCATGTATATTGTAGTGCAATCTACACTAGTCTGTTTTGCATTAGACTCTTTCATGTTAGAGTCTTCTGTTTTTACATAATGTAATTTCTTCCATATCATTTTTTATTCTATTTCCTTCTTTTTATTCTTCTATTTTTTCTCGTTTTTTCTTTTTTTTTTTCTATATTGATTTCTGTTTCCTATGGCTTCTCCTACTGTCTCTCCTTTTCTTGTTGATTGATGTTGACCTCTCATTTTGTGTAGGTGACGGTACGCCATCCATCTTGTGATGATGATGTTGTAAGAGTCATTTGGCTAAGTTGTGGTAATTTTTACTGGACATTAATGAACTTTATGTTCTACACACCCACAAATTGTGCATGTGGGGTAGGTCAGCTCAGAGTGTATAAGTTGTTGATGGGTGCCCATCACGGCATCCCGTGGTAATTTCTTTTCTAAAGATGTCATGATACATAACTGTTACACCCGATACTTTGTACGTTGTTGTCACATAGGTTATCCGACATAAGCTTAGAGAGGGTGAGACCCCTCTACAAGGTTAAAAAGGGTTCATTGGAGTGTTAAATAAGTTTCGGGAAAGTTTGAGACTAATCGTATCGAAAGAAATAAGTTTCGACATAGTTTGCCAAATGAAGTAGATCGTAATAGTCAGTACTTTTGGGATAAGGATAGGAGTGCATAATATGATAAGAAGGTCTTGTTATGAGGTATTTAGATCATACAATAGTTTTATGTTAAGCGTTGAGGTCAAGAAAGTTGTAAATCAAAAGTTAGCAAAAGTCATCGTAAGTTACGCTCGTTAGTTCGCTGAAATTTGGGTCAAATGTCTCTGAGGTTTTCTCTCAATCTACTAAGAGTAACGGGGTGATCCACCCATGAAATTGAAGGTCTACGAGTCTAGTTTCTAGTGCATTAAACCATTTATCGATACGACGTAGGAGTAGAGAGATATTCACATTTTATAAAACTACGTAGACAACCAAGAGAGCTCATCGAGCGAGCTACATAGCGAGGTTGTTGCTCGCTTTGGGCTTAGCTCAGCGAACTAGTGTGCCCAAAGTGAGCCGGTGGGATTCCTTTTAAGTGCCCAATTCAACCCATATCTCATTTCATGCCATTTTTCATACCCTAAGAGCTTATGAACTCTCTCAAGGAGCTCTCTCAAGACCCTAGACCAAAGATCGACGATAAACACGAGAATCCAACGCTATAACCCCCGTGATGGTTGTAGATTGTAGTTCCCCTGCTTGTGGTGAGTATGGAGGATTCGTCAAAGTGATTCAACTTCAAATTTGAAGTATTTCTATGGCAAGAGGTAAATTTCATCATCTCCCTTCTATGTTAAAGCTCATACTACTTATAGGGAGTTGGTTGTTAAGAGCTTGCTAAGTGATTATCGGAAAATATTGAATCTTGTTTGTTATCTTGTTGAGCTGCTCGTATGGGGGTTGATAGTGTGGTGTGGAGCTGCTGGATTGTTTGGTTATATTGTGAAGTTAAGGAGAGGGATTGGAGAAACTTGTTGTGTTGTTATATAAATAGGTTTCCATTGTAAAAGAACATGAGAGTTCTACGCAACCTAGGTGTTCGACGAAATGTATAAGTGAAGACGACCTATAGATTATTGATTCGATTTTAATCCAAATCATTCATATTATGTATATTATTGTTCATAGAGCGGACAAGAATTCGTGACCTATCGTTAGCGAAGCAACAAAGGTATGTAAGGCTATCCCTTCCTTTCAAAGACATGCATTCCAACGTATAACGATTTCTAAATGAAACGTCAAAAGCAGAGTTCTATTCACATGTTGTTTGTCCCTCGTTAGGAGTACTTTCTTGTCTCGTTATTGCATTTTGTATATCTTGATTGTCAGCTGGTTATCTGAACTCCATAGCCCTCCAAAAGGAGCGTTACAAAGGGTTAAACGTCGAGTCGACCAAGAGTCATTCCAAAGTAAAGTCAAAAGAGTTTATAAGTTTCAAAAGGACAAAAGTGACATTACTACTACAGTGTCTTATGAACACCACCAACATAATAACTATGGCAGTTATATATACATATACGATACACACCACCGAACTAATATTGGTGTGCAGTTATTTATGCGCATACAGATCCCGGGCTATAACCGGAGGGCATGCATTTAAATATGCATCCATACAACACGCCTCAGGCTATTACCTGAGGGAAGTACCTTATTTAAAAACCTTGGGCTATAAGCTGAGGGTAGATTATATAATAAAACACATGTATAGAAGTTTCAATACAGTTTCAGAGTTCATTGTTCGCCCTGAGTGGTACACGGGTTATCAGAGTATCATGTTGTTTCTTATGCCCTGCTTTTACAGCTTATGCTTTCATATTGATTTTCATGTGTTACATACCGGTACATTCATTGGTACTGACGTCCTTTTTGTTAGGGACACTACATTTCATGATGCAGGTTCAGGTAGAGGCACAGATAGGCCTCCCCAGTAAGAGCTTATGAGTTCAGCTGTGGGTTGGTAAGCTTCGCTTCTTCCAGAGCTATTGAGTCAAAAGTTGTGAGTCGACTCTTATGTATATACAGTTGATGGGTAGGCTGGGGCCCTTTCCCGACTATATGCCAGTTGTACTTCATAGAGGGTTCTAGATTTATATGTCATTGTCTATTATTTGTTCATGGCCTTGTCGGCCTAGATATTAGTCAGTTGATCCGTACGATAACCTTATCGGTCTTGTATATGCATGTACACAAATACTTTGGGTTATGTACCCTTCTTATTAAGATGTCTAGATGACGTCATGTATTCATTGTTGGTGGCCTCGTCGACCCTATTGGTGTGTTGGTTATACCTTCATACCTTTCACAGTTGTTATGGCCTTATTGGCCGAAGTTTCTACCAGTTCACAGGTTATGTTTCAGAGTGGTATGCTCGGGCCAGTACGACATCGTGTGCCGGCCACACACCCCAGTTTGAGGTGTGACAAACTTGGTATCAGAGTAGGTATGTCCTAGGGAGTCTACACGTGTTGTCTAGTAGAGTCTTGTTTATGGGTGTGTTGTCCACCACACTTATATAGAGGAGGCTTCCAGGCATTTAGAGATAATTTCCATTCTTTCATCTCATAAATCGTGCAGTAGAGCTGAGTTGTAATAATCTGAGTCTAACTCGTGCTGGGTACACTCTCAATAATGATGGTTACTAGAAATACTTCAGTGAGCTCGTATTTGTAGCTAGCCAATGAAATATTCTGAATAGATTATTGATACGCTGTGGGTGCGAACATTATACTAAAGTTCAGGGTATGAGCGATTGTCTTACCTATATTCAGAGGAAGTAGTGGAAACCTATAAAGGTGAATTATTGGTTTTATAATGCAAAAAAGGGTAAATTGATAGAAGTACATAATACTTGAGATGTGGAAGATTGCAACGAGATCGATATTCAGATAGAATAATGTAAAACTTGTTATTCCACCTTCAGTAGTGGTAGGACCGCAATGAGAAAGTACATATTCTAACCTCTGATCTACAGATGTCAATGGACATAATCTTAGGAAGAAGTGAGACTTTGGATCTAATAAAGACTAAAACAATTCTTAATATATTGGGGATGGTACAATCATGTTAGGGGCACCCCTCAGAAGATGTATACCTGACGTACCTAGGAAATGGATGGTCGAATATGACTTTTAAAAATCTTGAAGGTCCAGGAGGCCAAATAATGAACCCTTTATGTACGAGGTAAATATTTTTTCCAGAAAGGCTCATGTCCTGAGTAAAGTAGGAATTGCAAGTGCCTAGAAAATGAGGGCAACTAAGAAGGAAGACGTTAAAAGTGAGAACATATTTTGTTAAAAGTATTCATACTAAGATAAGAAGTAAGGATGATAATAAAAGGATAATATAAAGATGAGGGGACATTAGAATAAATGCGACGAACGACTGAGAGTTACAGAATAAAGTATGGTAAGCCGACCAGATCATTGTTAAGTAAGATAAAAAAGGAAATAATAAATAAATAATGAGTTGAGAAGAGGAAGGTGATACGAGACCAAACATATCATGAAATTTGAATTGACAGAGGTCAACAGAATATACCGATCAGATGATCTAGCTCCCTAAATCAGGAAATACCGATATTGAAAAAAAAATTCTCAGTTAAACGAAACATGCTGGCTATAACCAAAGATATTGAGAAATTACAAAGTAACCTATCAAACAGTAAGAGAATAAGTGGCAAAAAGGAGCGATCCTTAAAGGTTATAAAAAAAAGGAGCCATAAGGCTAACGTCTTGATTAGAAGATAAAAAGTATATTAAAATGAAGCATGTTAGTTGCGAGCACGTGTCATCTTATCTATGCAACCGATTCAGTAGTCTCTATTCAAAGGGTATTTTTTAAGGCAAATTGTAAGTTATTAAAAAATCACAGGTTACGAAGAATGTCGATTTAACGACCTGACATTTCACGAAGGAAGTCCCTGAGCACAAAGAGTGGCCTATGGGAGATAGTACGGGAAGGAACCGACATAGACTCATATGATGGTTTAGTAAGCAGACGAGAAGGTTACAATGAAGAGTTCTAAGATAAATAAGATTGTGCAATCCATTTGTGGATATGCTATGATTATCAAATAGTATGTAAGTACATTAAGAAAGAAAGGGTGGTAGCCTTCTAATGAGAAAAGTTAAAGCAACGATAAGAGCGTACATAAAGGAAAGCATGATGAGTAATCAAGACAGTGTGGTGTGGAGTTAGTTGCTAAGAGTTTGCTAAAGCGATTATCGGAAAATATTGAATCTTATTTGTTGTGTTGTTGAGCTGGTTGTATGGGGGTTGAGAGTGTGGTGTGGAGTTTCTGGATTGTTTGGTTGTATTGTGAAGTTAAGGAGAGGGATTGAAGAAGCTTGTTGTGTTGTTATATATGTAGGTTTCCATTGTAAAAGAACATGATAGTTTTACGCATCCTAGGTGTTCGACGAAATGTCTTAGTGAAGATGACCTATAGATTATTGATTCGATTTTAATCCAAATCATTCATATTATGTAGATTATTGTTCATAGAGCGGGCTGGAATTCCTGAACTATCGTTAGCCAAACAACAAAGGTATGTAAGGCTATCCATTCCTTTCAAAGGCATGAATTCCAACGTATAACAATTTCTAAATGAAACGTCAAAAGAAGAGTTCTATTCACATGTTGTATGTCCCTCGTTGGAATTACTTTCTTATCTCGTTATTGCATTTTGTATATCTTGATTGTCAGCTGGTTATCTGAATTCCATAGCCCTCCAAAAGGAGCGTTCCAAAGGGTTAAACGTCAAGTCGACCAAGTATCACTCCAAAGTAAAGTCAAAAGACTTTATAAGTTTCAAAGGGGCCAAAAGTGCCATTACTACTACTAAGTGTCTTATGAACACCACCAACATAATAACTGTGGACAGTTATATATACATATACGATACACATCACTGAACTAATATTGGTGGGCAATTATTTATGCGCATACAGATCTCGGGCTATAACCAGAGGGCATGCATTTATATATGCATCCATACATACGCCTCAGGCTATTACCTGAGGGTAGTACCTTATTTAAACACCTTGGGCTATAAGCCAATGGTAGATTATATAATAAAACACATTGCATAGAAGTTTCAATATAGTTTTAGAGTTTCATTGTTCGCTCTGAGTGACACACATGTTATCATAGTATTAGGTTGCTTCTTATGCCCTGCTTTTACAACTTATGATTTCATATTGCTTTTCATGCTTTACATACCAGTACACTCAATCGTATTAACGTCCTTTTTACCGGAGGCGCTACATGTGTGCCACTTTACAGGTTTAGGTAGAGGCACAAATAGGCCTCCCCAGTAGGAGCTTGTGAGTTCAGCTATGGGTTGGTAAGCTTCGCTTCTTCTGGAGCTACTGAGTCATAAATTGTAAGCCGAGTCTTATGTATATACAATTGATGAGTAGGCCGGGGCCCTGTCACTACCATATGCTAGTTGTACTTTTTAGAGGCTTGTAGATTTATATGTCATGGTCTGTTGTTTGTTCATAGCCTTGTCGGCCTAGATATTGGTTAGTCGATCTGTATGATGACCTTACCGATCTTGTATATGCATATACACAGATACTTTGGGTTATTTACTCTTGTTATTGAGATGTCCATATGATGTCATGTATTCATTATTAGTGGCCTCGTCGGCCCTATTGGTGTGTTGGTTACCTCCATATCTTTCACAATTGTTATGGTCTTGTTGGCCGAAGTTTCTACTAGTTCACATGTTATGTTTCAGAGTGGTACGCTCGGGCCAGTGTGGCTTTGGGTGTCGGGTACCCCTAGTTTGGGGGTGTGACAATAGCATAGCGACCTCTAGTTGCTTCCGATGTACAACTATCAATTTTTAGAACTGCTTCTATTATATTTACAATCCTAGTTAATATATTCATATCATAATACACTGTTGGGAGGTCCTGTAGTCGAATTCATATGGTAGAGTAATTTAATATTGTTTTGATAAGGGTTAAGTTTGGGACACCCGACAACAATTGTGATCCAATGAACTGGTCCACGATTAAGGGCTCTATTTCTAAATCTACAAGGTTGAGAAGTAGTGAGGGTGTCCAAAATTTTTGCACTCTATTTTTCAATTGGTTATAGCCCATGCATTTCCCACTTAGTTTAATGTTAATAGCTAATTTTCATGACTGATATAGGCGAGTTTTATTCGTGGAGGTGATTGGAATAAAATGGGTGGGTTGGTGACATTCTCTCCTTCATCATCCAAGGAGATATTATTACATTACATTACATTTATTTTTTGAATCTAGAGAGAAGTAAGCACATGTTAACAAAACTTTACTTGCATTCGATATTTTTATTTAATCTAGTGTCTATAAACTTGCATGGCACATTATTCCCTCTCAATCCAATTATAGTAAAATGTTAGATAATATTATTTTTTATTATATTACATTTATTTTTGAGCTACAAAAATGTTATGACAATATAAGATTGTATATTCATATATTATTACTAGTGAATTTGACCATTAAATATATAAAATAATTTTATCTAATAATTGGACATTAAAAATTACCAAAAAAAAAATAGATAGTTTACATATACTTTTTATCTTTTCATTCTATTAGGAATTGTATTGTATGTGTTCAAATGCTTGTTTTTTAAGATATTTAGTTGTAAATTTTTGTTTTGAAGGTCCATTTGTGATTAGAACTTCATGATTTTTAGGATTATAAGTATTTAGACTATGGGTAAGATGAATTTAAGGTAAATTTCCGATTTTGACACTCGGGGCTCGGGGTGGAGTTTTGAGTTGACTTTTGAATCCTAAATCTTTATATAGCAATGTGGGTATTGATAGCTTCACATTCTCATGTAGATATTGCATTTGGATAGAATGAGATCATTCGGGGGCTCTAATGAAGAGGAAGGCGACATAGTGACTCTTCTGCTTCGGATTCAGGCAAGTTGAGACTTACTAGACCCTTATGTATTGTTTTGAGTTGGTTAAAGTAATTAAGGGGCTTAATGGAAAATTGAGGGTCCCATACTCATGAAGTGATGAACACTTGTGCGGGTATCGGTATATCTGCATGGGTAGTTAAAATATAAAGGAATTGTACCTTGTGATGAAAATTATGTGCTTAGCCTTTGGGGCCTTGGAGGGGGTGATTAAATCTACAAGGTTGGTATGGTTGTTACTTATTTGGGCTATGATAGCCACATTCAATTGATATTCATGAATATTAACTTATCATGCATTCATCACTCCACATCTCGTCTAAACTATGAAAGAAGAATTCATCATGATAAATTGAATTGATATTATGCATTTACATAGTGTACGCATATTCATTACATTCATGCATGATATTATTGTCATCTAAATGATGAGATATGATAAAGGGGCCTAGGAGGCCAGAAATTGGATATGTTACATGGACGGAGTGATGATGATATTATTGCCTACGGGTTGATACTATATTTGATCTAAGAGATTTGGTATTCCAGGTGGGTCACGTGAAATCTACTACAGGAGTGTGTGTATACTGATGATAATGGTCTTTCGGCTACGCATCTTCCTCCTCATTAGATCTAAGTGTATTTTCTCGCCGATAATGGCCGTGTTCGACTATGCCTCTTCCTCCTCATTAGATCTGAGTGTGTTTTCTCGACAATAATGGTTGTTTTCGACTATGCCTCTTCCTCCTCGACAAATCTAAGTGTATTTTCTCATATTCGAAACCAAATACGACAGAAATAATATCTAGTTCATATCAGAAGATAGAGAAGGTCGAAAAAGAGAACAAATTGGTCTAAAAAGGATTTGAGTCATACCGGAATAGTGAAGTAGGTGATCGGAGAGAAGCTTAGAGAAGAGAGAAAGAGAAGTGGAGCAGTGAGTGAGAAATAAGGGATAATTTGCTATGAAATTGTCACAACCCAAAATCCCTTGTGTCGTGAGGGCACCTACCCAACCCGTAGGTTAACGAATATTAATAGCAGATTCACAATTTATAAGCTTAAAAGCAAAAATTAAAGGAAAAACCATATCATAAGTTCTTAATAAGTCTCATACTCAAAATAGGTAGAAAGAAATATTCTAAGTCATACAATTTCCACAAAAAATGGAAGTCATGAGTACAGAGCCACTAAATCCCAATACAACTCTGAATACTAATGTATAAGCTGTACGGAAGTAAAAGACATATCATAAATATAGAGAAAAAGTATGGTGCTGCGGAACAACCAACAGCTCAACCCAAATTCCAAGTTAAGCCTCAATGGTTGACTGGATCTCGTCCCCTACTCAAACTTGAATCTTAACCTACACGTAAAAAGGTGCAGCAAGTGTAGAGTGAGTACAAAAAATACGAGTACTCAGCAGTTACGTTGACCGATCCTAAACTAAAATGATGACGAGGGTTTGTTCTTCGATACTTACCTCCACACTTCATTAGTGATCTATTTTACGTCTAATACACTTAAGCAGTCAAGAATAGAAAGTTCACATAAAAAAAATCCATAAAGCTCAATTCTTCTTAAATACAACCTTAAAGTTCAATCCCTTATAGATTCAATCTTAAAGTTCAAGTCTTTCTCATTTACAAGCATAAAGCTTAAGTCTCTTCGTTAAATCATATGAACATATCATGAAATCAACAAAGTCAAATGAGAATGGTATGGATGCAAATGATATGAAATGCAATCGCTAATATGCACTGGAATACACACGCTTCTATTATAGGTTTCACGTCACACATGAGGGACTCATGAGGTCCATATACCCACCCGGAATGCCAGATCCTCCATGTCACGTCGGGTATAAGCTAATGGTCTATCATATTATATCTTCACCCTGAATGCCAGGTCCTTAGAACCACATAAGATATTAGCTCATATGATATCATATCATCATCACTCCAACCATATACCATATCTAATCGGGTCTCTTCGGACCGTTACCCATGATGCATCAATATCATGCCAAACATCATCATAAATGTATGAAATGGGTATGCGTATGATTTTTTTCTGGTTAAAGAATCTCTTTCTAGTTTTTCTAGAACAATTAAGAGATTCTCTAGAAGAAATACGAGGTTCTGCTTCTGGCGAAAACATGATTGGTCCCGCTTATGGGGTCAAATCAATATGTTCTAAGAAGAAAGATTGAAATATCAATCTCATCGAGATCATCGATCTTATACCAAATCACATCAGTGTCAAATAGTTTTTTTCTTAATCTAGATGAGATGTGGAGTGATGAATTCACAATGAATCAACATATATAAGTATAAGTCAAACATGGCCATCAAAACTCACATAATCAACAACCATAGCTATCCAATAGATTTAACACTAACTCCAACGCCCGAAGGCTCACGTGCAATCCCTGACACAAGATATTATCATTTTTATTAATTACCCATACAATTACACTGGTACCCAAACAAGTGCTTGTAACCTCACGAGTATGAGAACCTTGTTCCCCATTGTGCTCCTTATTTACTTAAGAAAATACTAACATTTCATAAAGAGTCTAGTAAGTCTGAATTTGCCTGAAATCCGAAGCTCGTCAATCCACTGCCTTCCCCTTCCTTTAAGCCTCTGAATGAGCCCAATTTGTTCATACACAATATCTACTTAAAATATTAACATGTAGACACCCATATTGTTATACTAAAGTATTACACCCTATAGTTTTATATTTTGTCATCTCGTCAACTGATACTTGAGTTCTGGAAAGAGGTACGACCTTATGAAAGGATAACTAAGTTTTATAACTTATTTATGAAAGTTTCAAAGTATTTTATTGTTAAATGGATCAAAGAAAATATGTTTTGACAAAAATGGGGAATGTGGAAGTTTGACAGGACAGCTGACAGACTGTCAACGGAATTGATGGACCATCAAACTGCTAAGGGGAGCCATCAAAAGACATGAAAATTTCTGATCTCAAGTGGCAGATCGACGATAAGGATTGACAGACCGTCGATCCCACTATCAAAGTACGGCGGTGCAAATTTTTTTGACAGGTTATATAAGGGTTGAACATTTTGGGGGTTCATTTTCCTCCATGATCAAACCTAAAACATCCTGGAAATCCTCTCTAAAGTTCCTAATCACTCCAAGGTCAATTCCTAAGCAAATTACGCAAGATTAACGCTACAAACCCCGTGATAATCATAAGAATTATCTTTTTCGTATTGAGCCGGTTTTGGAAACCCTTGGAATTGGGGCAAAATGCTAATTTGAGAAGGTTTGGCTGCGTTGAGGTAAAATTCATCCTCCTCTATCTATATATGTGATTAATTGATGATTTGAGATAAGTTGTGAAAGGATTTTCATAATAAAAAACCCATAAACTTATGAAATCATCGTATATTGACTTGTGGGCTGTTTTGATCAATATAATGCCATCCCTTTCTTTTAAAAGCATGAAATCTAAGAGATTATCATTTGAAAAAAAAAAAGAAACGTTGAGAACTGCATTCTATTGTCTATCGAAATTTCATATTGAGAAGTATTCATTGTTATTCCCGTTCTTGCGATCCTTGTTGTTGGTTATTGGTCGTATCATAAGTCTTTGAAAGGAAGCTTTCTACGATATAGTCGTCGAGTTGACCATAGAGTCATTCTAAGAGTAAAGTCAAAAGAGTTTATGAGTTACAAAAAGGGCCAAAAAGTTGCTGTTATCATAGTCTATTATTCACACCTTGAGCCCCTTTGGTATTGATATAGTTTTCATTGACATTGATATCATGCATACAATCATGATCATATAGAGGATAGGGTTGCACGTTCTACAACATATATATATATATAGAGAGAGGGAGAGGATCGGGTTGCACGTTCTGCAACATATACATATAGAGGACCGGGTTGCACGTTCCGCAACATATACATTTATTGGATTAGGTTGCACATTCCGCACCATATACATACGATGGATTAAGTTGCATATTCCACAACACATACATGAGTTGGTGTGCATATTGCATTGTATATTCATACATATACCCAAGGTTAATGACACGTTATACCTCGTAGTATAAGACGAAAATGGTTTATACAATAAAGACTTATCCAGACATGCTGTATTAGGTTTGAGAGTTTCATTGTTCGCCCATGTGGCTCACGTTACTTATTATTTCCTTTATAGCTATTCTCTTCATATTGCTTATATGCTTTCCCTTACGGTTTATAGAGTCATATTGCTATCATGCATTACATACTCAGTACATTATTTCGTACTGACGTCTCTTTTGCCGGGGGCACTGTGTGTTCATGTCGCAGGTTCTGATAGAGACTCTACTAGGCCACCTTAGTAGGAGATGTCGAGTCTAGCCGTCAGTAAGTAAGCTTCATCTTCTTAGAGCTTCATGGTCTTATATAGAGTATTTTGCAGAGTTATGTACAATATGGGTATGTCGGGGCCCTATCTTGGCCATATATCAGTTTAGTTACTCTTAGAGGCTCACGAACTTATTTTGGTATGTATAGTATGGATGTGTAGCCTTTCTGGCTAAGTTATCTTTTGTTAAACCATGTTGTGACCTTGTCGGTCCCATTAGATATATGTGTTAGGTAAACCCCTCTTATCCAGAGTTACTTCTATGATGTATCCCAGTACAGCTTTGTCGGTGGGAAGTTCTACTTATACAGGAGACTGGTCATCAGAGTGATACGCTCAGGCCAGCAGGGCATCGGGTGCTAGCAAGTCCCCCTAGTTTGGGGTGTGACAAACTTAGTATCAGAGCAAGTCGGTCTTAGGAAGTCTGTGAGTTATGTCTAGTAGAGTCCTATTTATGGGTGTATTGTGCACCACACTTATAAACAGGAGGATGTGGGTATTTAGGGATGGTTGTTGTCCTTTCACTTTCTATATCGTGCTGTAAAGCTGAGTTATATGGCTATGAGTTTAATTTGTGCTCTAATTCTTTTTTTCAGTAATCATGCCAGTTACTACATAAGATACTACTAATACTCGAGCCGGTGTTGATAGAGGTGAAGGTACCAGTAATACGCCGCTTGGCCAAGTTGATAGAGTTAAAGCTTAGGGAGAGTTGCACTCCTACGTATCCCCAGTTCTACCTCCTTAGGAGGAGACTAGAGAAGGTGTAGTACCTCAAACTCTGAGCCTCAAGAGGAGACTAGAGAAGGTGCAGTACCTCCAGCTCCTCAGGACACTGTTCCTCCAGTTTCACAGAATCTGGTTCCTCCAGTTCCTCTACCCGAGTCTTCTGAACAAGGGGTGGCAAGTGTTGTACAATTATTGACTCAGATAGTAGCTAACCAACAATATCAGATGAGGGCTTCTTTAGGCACTAGGTCTTTGAATGGTGTTGGAAGTTCTAGGACATGAGAATATCTTGGGTGAAGTCCGCAAGTATTCACAGGGACTAATCCAAATGTAGACCCCAAGACTTTATTGACTAGATGTTATGAGTATTACGAGTGATGCATGCTTTGGAGACAGAGACAATAGAGTTGGCCTCTTTCAGGTTATGTGATATAGTTGTTCTATGGTATGAGGCCTGGGAGTGGTCTCGAGGGCCAGATGCACTCCCAGCTATATGAGAGGAGTTTATAGAAGCCTTTTGGACCACTACTTTCCGTTAGAAGTACGAGATGCCAAAGTTGAGTATTTCTTAAACCTCAAGCCAAAGGGCAAGAGTATAAGATAATATAGCCTGCAATTCGACTCGTTGGCTATATATGCTCCAAATATCATGGATATCATAAAAGCTAGAATTCACCGATTTGTACCCGGTTTGGATTCTCACCTATTGGAGAATGTATTACAACCTCGCTGAACAGAAATATGGATATTTCTAGAATCCAGGCATATGCTCAGGGTGTTGAAGACCGCAAGCAGCAACTTCGAGAGGATAGGAGTGTAGAAATAGAATTGACCAAGAGGTCTAGGTCAGTTGGGTCATTAGAAGAAGCACTGGGTAGCTCTAGGCAACAATATCCTAGACGTCCGCCTCGGTTTGCCAATAATGCTCCATCTCAGTTTCAAGGGCCTAGATATGATAGTCATACGCAGTTTGGGATGTGACAGAGTTCAAGGGCTTCAGGTTTTAAAGGGCAAAGGAGTTCGGGCCAGATAAAACCACTATTCTCGCCTTGTGGCCGGTGTGGTAGGAGACATCTGGAATAGTGTCGTCAGGGTGCCAATATGCATTATATGTGTGGTGAACCTAGTTATTATATACACTAATGTCTAAATAGGGGAAGAGATAATGCAGCTCAGCCGATGGGATCGACAACAACATATTCATTGAGTGTGCATCCGTAGAGTGGTGGACCCTAGACCTCAGTAGGTAGAGGCAGGGGCTGAGGAGGAGCCTCTAGTTCGGGCGGTATTTAGAACCGCATCAATGCTTTATCCGGTCGTCAGGATTTAGAGTCATCTCCATATTTTATCACAGGTATACTATCCATTTTCACCTATGATGCTTATACATTGATAGATCTAGGCTCTAATTGTCCTATGTTACGCCCTTTGTTGCGAGCAAGTTTTGATTTAAATTGGAATTGTTATCTAAGCCATATGAGGTGGCTACACTGGTTGGTGAGACAATTGTAGCAAGACAAATTTATAGGAATTATACAGTGATGGTTTGCAATCACCCTACCTTAGATGATTTAGCCGAGTTACTTATGGTAGAGTTTGATGTTATTATATGCATGGATTGGTTGTCCTCTTGCTATGAAAATGTAGATTGTTTGACAAAGATTGTCAAGTTCAGTTTTCTAGGAGAGCCGACCCTTGAATGGAAAGGCAATACACATACGCCTAATGGCAGGTTTATTTCCTACATGAAAGAAAGAAAGATGATTTTCAAAGGCTATATATCATTTGGTTCAAGTCAGGGATGCATATATAGTACCCCCAATCATTCAGTCTGTACTAGTAGTTAATGAGTTTCTTGATGTATTTCTGGATGAGCTTCCAGGCATTCCTCCAGAGCAGGAGATCGAGTTCACTATTGATGTACTTCCAGATATTAATCGATATCGATCCCTCTTTATGGAATGGCTCCATATGAGCTAAGGGAATTGCAGGACTAGTTGAAGGATTTACTGGGAAAAGGTCTCATTACCTAGTACTTCTCCATGGCAAGTGCCAGTATTATTTGTTCTAAACAAAACGGTGCCCTAAGGATGTGTATTGACTATAGGCAACTGAATAAGGTCACCATGACGAATAAGTATCCACTTCTGAGAATCGATGATTTATTCAACCAGTTGCAAGGCGCTAAGTATTTCTTGAAGATTGACTTAAGGTCGGATACCACCAGTTAAGGGTAAAGGATAAAGATATTCCAAAGACAGACTTTCAGACTAGGTATGACCATTTTGAGTTCCAGGTGATGTATTTTGGACTCACTAATGCGCCAACAGCTTTCATGGACCTAATGAATGGCGTCTTCAATCCATTCTTGGATATCATCATGATCATGTTTATCGATAATATTTTGGTATACTCGTGGACTGAGGCAGATTATGCAAATCATCTCCGATCGGTGTTACAAACTCTCCAAGACCTTAAGTTGTGTGCCAAATTTTCTAAATGCGAGTATTGGTTAAACTTTGTTGCCCTTTTGGGCCATATTATCTCCTCAAAGGGTATTAAGGTGGACACTCAGAAGATTGAAGTTGTAAGGAATTGGCCAATGCCTATGACTCCTGCCGAAGTACATAGCTTTTTGGGTCTAGTAGGGTATTATCAGAGATTCGTGGAAGGTTATTTTTCTATCTCTGCACCTATGACCAAGCTTACTCATAAGACAACTAAGTTCAGTGGACAAATGTGTGTGAGCGTAGTTTTCAAGAATTGATGGACATGTTGACATCTGCACCTGTGTTAGCTCTTTTCGAAGGTACTAATGTGTATGTAGTTTATTATCATGCCTCCAGAGTCAGCATATGGTATGTTCTGATGCATCATAGAAAGGTTATAACATACATTTCAAAGCAATTAAGGAAGCATGAGGTAATTATCCGACTTATAATCTCTAGTTGGCAGCGGTAATCTTTTCCCTTAAGATGTGACGTCATTATTTATACAGAGTTCACGTTGACATATTCACGGACCACAAGAGTCTATAGTATATATTTCGTCAGAAGGAGTTGAATTTAAGGCAAAGAAGTTGGTTGGGGTTATTAAAGGACTATGATGTAGACATGTTATATCATCCCGGAAAGGAAAATGTCGTAGTTGATGCCTTGAGTCACAAGTCTATGGGAAGTTTGGATGGTATTGAGGATCACAAGTTGGAAATGACCAAAGAACTACGTCGCTTAGCTAGTTTAAATGTGTGACTCTTGGACACAGATGACAAAGGCGCTGTGGTGTAGAATACCGCAGAGTAGTCTTTAATAACGGAGGTGAAGGAAAGACAGATTGATGACCCCGAGTTGGTCCGAATAAAAGAATGAATTCCTTTGTAGAAGAATCCAATATTGGAACTTACGGGAGATAGAGTCTTAGATATCAGGGTTGACAATGTGTATCAAATGTTGGAGGACTCCGAGAGCAGATTATGGCAGAAATCCACTAGTCCAGATATTTCATTCATTCGGGATCTACAAAGATGTATCATGACCTTTAACATGTTTATTGGTGGAATGACATGAAAAAAGACATCGCAACATTTGTAGACCAATGCCCAAATTATCAGCAAGTTAAGGTCGAGCATCAGAAGCCTAGAGGTTTATTACAGAACATTGAAATCCTACTTGGAAGTGGAAAATGATTAATATAGATTTCATTACCGGTTTACCATGTTCTTATCGAAAGTTTGATTCCATTTGGGTTTGTCGACAGGCTTACGAAGTCAGCCTATTTCCTTCCGATTTGTACTACTTTCTCGTTAGAGGATTATACCAAGCTGTGTATTAAAGAAATAGTTTGATTGCATGGTGTTCTAGTCTCTTCATATCTGACAGGGGTGCTCCAGGGGAGGACTTTCTTGATCGCCTCATTCGGGTGTTGATGTGGCTAAAGTCTCTCCGATGGGCCCTTCCTTGCTTTCAAGGTTTCGGCATTCAAAGTCAAAGGATTCTTTGTTTAAGTTTCATAATAAAGTAAAGGAAATCGACCTGCTCTTCTCTCTTTTCTCTATTGAACTATGGAAAGCACTTTATAGTAGCGACACGGATTCACCACAACTTATGACTTCGCCAATGGGGCAAACGAAGGCTAACCCGTTCTGGTTGTTATTTATGGCCCACTATTGGAGGTCATTTCAAAAAGGTCTAGGCACCCAAGTGAACCTTAGTACAACTTTTCATCCACAGACCGACGGTCAAGCTGAGCGCACAATCTAGACGCTCGAGAATATGGACTTGTGTATTGAATTTCAAAGGTAAATGGGATGATCATTTTCCCATCATTGAGTTCTCTTACAACAATAACTATTATTTCAACATCAAGATGGCACCGTATGAGGCATTGTATGGGCGAAAGTGTAGGTCCCCAGTTGGCTAGTTTGAAGTGGGAGAAGCCGAGTTAATAGGCCCTGATTTAGTTTAGCAGGAAGTATAGAATGTGAAGCTAATTTATGAATGCTTATTGACTACCCAGAGTCGACATAAATCATATTCAGATGTTAGGCTCCGCGACTTAGAATTCACAGTTGGTGATTGGGTATTTTTAAAGGTCTCTCTTATGAAAGGGGTTATGAGGTTTGGAAAGAAAGAAAAACTTAGCCCCAGATACGTCGGACCATATAAGATCATCTGCAGGATAGGTTGAGTGACTTATAAGCTTGAGTCACCCTCAGAGTTGGAAGCAGTTCACCCGATATTCCATGTGTCGATGTTGTGTAGGTGCAGGAGATCCCTATCATATTACTTCCATAGAGGATGTACATATCACTGAGAATCTAACCTATGAAGAAACTCCGATAGCTATCCTAGATCGCCAAGTTTAAAAGTTGAGGACTAAAGAAGTTGCCTCTGTTAAAGTGCTATGGAGAAATAATAATACATAAGAGACGACTTGGGAGGCCGAAGAAGATATGAAGTCCAAATATCCCTACTTATTTTAGTCTTCAGGTTTATACCCATATTCGTGCGATAAAGTTCTCTCGTTCCTATTCTATTCAATAGTTCTAAGTCCTATGTCTTGTTTAGGTATTAATGTTGAGGCAGATATGACAGGTGCAGCTCAGAATACAGCGGATAGTTAAGGTGAGTTATGGCTAACCCTCTTGATTTTGATATATATAGACGATCGTATGAGACCTAATTGATATTATTTTACTGTTATGTTTTCCTGTGTGGTATTGCATATATGTTAGAGCTGTTTTAACAAGTTTTGGATAGTCCTGTTTACAAAGGAAACTCTTTCAAAATTTTTAGAACTCTCAGAAGTTAAGAATATCTGTAACATTCAAGGATGAATGTTCCTAAGGGGGGAAGGATGTTACACCTTGTAGTTTCGTGTTCCGTCGCATTGTCAATTGATACGTGAGTCCCGGGAAGAGGTATGACCTTATGAAAGGATAACCAAGGTTTATAACTTGTTTACGGAAGTTCTTGAGTGATTGAATGCTAAACTGATCAATGGAAATATGTTTCGACTAAAATAGGGATAGTGGAAGTTTGACGGGATAGTTGACGAAAAGTCAAAGGGATTGACGAAATGTCAAACTGACAAGGGGAGCCATCAAAAGGTCTGAAAGTTTCAAATCGCAGGTGGCATATCACAGTCAAGATTGAGGACCGTCAATCCTACCGTTAAAGTACGACGGTGGATTTTTTTGACGGGTTATATATAGGTTGAACGTTTTGGGGGTTCATTTTCCTCCATTATCAGACCTAAAACATCCTAAAAATCCTCTCTAAATTTACTAATCACTCCAAGGTCAATTCCTAAATAAATTAAGTAAGATTAACGCTACAAACCCCGTGATAATCATAAGAATTGTCTTCTTCGTATTGAGCCGGGTTTGGAAACCCTTGGAATTGGGGAAAATGCTAATTTGAGAAGGTTTGGTTGCATTGAGGCAAAATACATCCTCCTCTATTTATATATGTGATTAATTGATGATTTGAGATAAGTTGTGAAAGGATTTTCATAATCAAAAACCCGTAAACTTATGAAATCATCGTATATTGACTTGTGGGATGTTTTGATCAATATATGAGTTGAAATTGATTAATATATTGGTTGTTGGCATTGTAAACCTAAGAGGGTATGTTTCGGAGAACCGTGGGGCCAAATTACATAAATACCCCTTTCGTTAAACAAGACTAAAAACGTTTTTAAGTCAAGGTGATCGCTACGATACCTAAGTATGATTTCTTATGGAATATGGATCAGATGTTGATATCGATCCTTTATTCATTATAGATAAGCAGTCGTGAGGAGTATGAGAGCTTATAGTATGACATATAGCTCGTGGATAAGGTATGTGTCACGATCCAAACCGAAGGGCTGCGACGGGCACCCGGACGCCACCCGCCGATTACCGCTAACCATACAACCAACTTCTAATCACAATTAAATATGGACTAAGCCGAAAAAAGATTATAAAGCTCTTAACCAGAAAACTAACATATATATATATATATTTACATCTCAAAGGCCGCGAAGGCCATACAAGACTACCACACAGGACACCGTCTACAAGCCTCTAAAGAATACATGACATCATAAGGACGGGACATGACCCCGCCATACCCATATACGTATGCAAAAATATTGTACCACGCCCACACTTCAACTCTAAAACAAATAGAGCGCTCTAGAAATTCGCTGAGTTAGCAACCTACTAATGTAAATCATTATCCTCTTTAACTGAACCTGCGGGCATGAAACGCAGCGTCCCCCGACAAAAGGGACGTCAATACGACTGATGTACTGAGTATGTCAGGCATAGATAATAGCATAACAGAGATATAACAATAACTGAAACAGAAATAACCGACCAATAGTAAATACCTCTGAGGGTCCTAACACATGTGCCTAAATGTTATGCATGATGCAGTATAATATTGGCCACACAGGCATCTTCCTTACCATAACAGCCTCTGTGGGCATAATCATCTCATATCGGTCTCTGTGGGCATAATATGCCTAAATGTCATGCATAGTGCGGTAAATACATTTATACTGGCCACACGTATATATATATATATATATATATATATATATATATATATATTGGCCCTTAATCAAGCATCTTCTTTCATTAAGTCACACATGCTTTATCATTATCATATCTCAGCTGATCAGGTGGTCTGCGTATCCCGTTTCCCATCCCCAATATATAGTCTCAGATGAAACATGAATGCAATTCAAATGTAAATGCATGAATCACAATAAATATCCTGAATGACATAATTTTCTTGTACCTTCGGTTAACGCTGTAAATATTAACATATTTTCCGTATGCCTTAATAAGGACTTAGGAACATATTTAGACATGCTTTCAACATAGGAATCAATAATATGAACATTCCTTAACTTGTAGGAGTAGAGTAATTTTTGGAGCAATATCACAGTTACGTTTCGTACATGGAACATGCCAAAAGAAAGAAATAATTTGTCTTAACATACCTTCGTTTTGCTAAAGTAGAAGCAACATGGCTACAAAAGGACCAGTTTCATGTGAAAGAGAAGACTCAATCACAAGTAGTACGGGTTTGCCACTTCAAGATACGAGTCGAGTAGTATCCTACGCACCAAAGATCAGCCCATATGGAAAAAATGAAAATTTTCCCATAAGAGCCTGTTCGGACAACTTTAATAAGAAATTTTAATAAAACAAATGAGACCTTCACATCTGTGAGTGTTTCAGATCAAAAACATTTTGTTTAGGCTAGCTCATAAAAATCAGAAAAAGTTGGACAGTATCAAAGTTTCTCACAGACACAAAGCACTCCTTCAAGGCAAATGTGGATGATGGTCTTAAAATATCGAACAAAGCTTCTCATAACTTGCCACCTTAACTCTAAAATTGCATAATATCATCCATTGGAAACGTGTCAATTTGCATACATGTAAATCAAGTTGAAGAGTATATAGATTTTGAGTTTGAGAATTGGGTGAAAAAGTAATTTCAAATCGCAAAATCCAATTCGAAATTGAAAATTCAAAGTCAATTTTGAATCATACTTTTTTATTTTTGTTAAAGTTTGCTCTGTTTTTGAGTTGGAATTTTTATTGAAGATGTTCAAATTCAGTGATTCAATCATAATTTGTAGTGTTCGTAATCCAATTGTGGGTTGAAGATGGTCGAACTCAGTAAAGGGTTGGGGGTTCATGTTGCAGCGCTCAATTTTGCAGTGGAGGTTCACGTTTTGTTTGGGGTTGAAGCAGGTAAAGGTTTTGGTATAGCGCGTAAATGGTTTAGGGGGTATCTAAAGTAATAGGGGCACACTCACGTAAATACTTTTGTTTTAGAGGCATTTATGTAGTTTTTCCTAAAATAGTTGATGATCGAATAGACACGATTCATCAGCTGAACGATGGGGAAGTTAGATTGTTGTGAGATATTTTGAAATACCTTTACTGCCCTTGGTAAATATTCTTTTCAATAACCTAAAAGAATAACATGTAATATATCCAAAAGTTTGATAGATCAAG
Organism: Anisodus acutangulus; assembly: GCA_029783415.1. Taxonomy (NCBI): domain Eukaryota; kingdom Viridiplantae; phylum Streptophyta; class Magnoliopsida; order Solanales; family Solanaceae; genus Anisodus; species Anisodus acutangulus. Next base: position 44,746,610 of record CM056503.1, read on the forward strand.
TTCACAATCAGCCTAAAAATGAAGACCTCTTTACTCAAAAAGTTTGACATTCAATGACCTAACGAGTAGTTTAGTTAGGAAAAAAACAATATGAAAATTACTAATGCAAGCATTATAATGTAAATATTATTTTTTATCAAGTATTTGGTTCCTATACTAAAAGTGAGATATATTATATAGAATAGCTTGTAAAATATAAATTTATTTTTTAAACTTAATAAGATTGAAGGTATTCAAAAAGGGCTTGAGAAAAAGATTAATGAAAGGCTTGTTTTGTCGTTTGGTGTTTTATCCATGTATTGTTATTTCATGTTATATTAGGTATAATATAATAATTGGTTGAATTAAATTATGAGTGAGTTTGTCTGAGCCTCTTTCAATCCCGCACTTATAAAGCGCCTAAGTAACACTCAAGTATGACATTTACCTTCTCAAATTGATCATCCGTCTATAGGTGGAAACTCGTGAAGAAGTGCAACTCCAAACCGAAGGGTTGAAATAGCTCGGTCAAACTTACTCGTGAAGCACCTTGCACAACTTTAAAAATGAGAGAATTTCGAAAAAGTATTCTCCCTAACCTCTCATTTAGCCGATCTTGATAGTCTGAGCATGCACATAAGTAACACTCAAGTCTGACATTTACCCTCTCAATGAGAGCCATTTACTCGACATGCATACTCAAGCAGGAACTGCTTTGCCTCTACGTGTTCACCTATATCAGTCTGGAATACGATTAGCTTAGCGGGGGGTGAATAAAATAACTATATTTTGGCTTTTCCCTTTATAAGATGAGCTTAGTGCAGCATAATTCAAAAGTATTGACTTGAAAGACAAAGAAGTGTGATAAAAATGAGACTGTATAAAATAAATATTTATCAAATTTATTATTTTCTGATTTATTCTATCAATGGGGTTTTTAGACAAAATAAAAAATCAAAATAATTATTCGATCAATACTACTATTCTTCTTGCTACATCCTCGAAATTTTTTATCAAAATATATTGAATGAACTACCTATACTTCAACTCAAACAATAGATAAAACAAATGAAAATCTTATGCCAAGGTTATTTCAACCAATCAATCAAACCATATTAGTAGTCTTAATCATCTTGACTACATCCACATAGCCTAAGCTTTGGTGACCTAAACAACTACGTTCTACTCATTGATTTAAACAGTTTAACTTTAGTAATTTTTGGTAAAGCTCTTGACTCGAGATAACGACCCGATCGAGGTGCCATATTCATGAATAACAGTATTGTATTTTGCATGCTACTCCTATCATTATCCATGTGAATACCTTTCCGAAGGTATATTTTGCATATAATACTTTATAATTAATTTTAGTGCACGACTTACACTTATATTATGTAATAATATTAATACAGTATACGAAACTTTTAAAAATTAATTATTAGGATGAGAATCAAATTAAATCGTAAACCATAAGTATGCCTACCTCAACAAGGTATGTCTAACACAACCATTTTACAAGAATATTACATCAAATTATCTAATTCAATTAGTACTATTGTGACGATGTCAAGATTATCCACACTATATGCAACTTTAGTTCATACCATGCAAGTGTCACAACAACGGTCTTTATTAGGATGTTTTAATTGGTATATTTGTGATCTTCATTGTAAGAAAGAAAGAGAGGGAGAGAGAGAGAAAGAGGTCAATGTAGTTGATTTATGTGTTTGTATATGTACACCAATCCTTCTTCGTAATGAATCACTCAGACTAGTTTCTAATAGCTACCATTGACCATTTATGTACATATATCTGCATCACATTTTAAGGCTCTTACCATTTTTTAATAGCAATTGACCATTCATGTACATATGTAATCCCTCCGTTCACTTTTACTTGTCTACTTTTGAGTTGACACACCCTTTAAAAATTAATAAATGAAGTATGTATTTTACTATAATACTCATATTAATTAGTGTAGTCTTATTGTACTTGGAGAACGATTTGGAAATAAGTAATTAATGTTAAGGTTGTATATGGTGAAAACAGGCACGACACGCGTCATGATTTAAGTATGAGATCAAAGGAAGTAGCAATGCTATGTATCGAATGTAGGTTACACCGGGGTGAGTCCGGGTACTAAGGCAAGGCTGAGTGGCAGCCGAACCAGATGACATTGAATGGCGATCGAGCCAGTTGACACTGGAGGAAGACCCGAATGCACTCAGCTTGTAATCGAACCGGACATGGTGCCAACCATTACTCAGCCGTTATAGCTGTTACAACCGTTATTCCTCATTCATTAAGAAGCCATCGATGGCCATAATTAGCATTGATGATATTTAAGTGGGGAGGGAATTTAAGTCTGTAACATTTGTAATTCATAACTATAAAAAGAGTCCAACCTTCATGTTAGGAGGGCATCTGATTCTCAGTACATTTACTTGCACGATTTCGTTGTAGACTTAAGATACTCAAGCTCTCAATATTGGCTCGGGTTCAAAGCAATTCAACTAAGGACCGGACCAATCTTAGGAATAAGTCTCAATCAAGATTATATCGATTCAAGCTATTTCTATTGCTTGTTATTTACATTTGCTTATTTATCTCTAATTATCTATTACGTTTGCTTACAAATCAATCCATGTATCCTTAAGACCATTTACAAATTCAACTATAGCTTTTTTGGGGTAAACAGTTTGGTGCCCACCATGGGGCTGAGGATAATAGTGGTGATTTGTTCAAACTCAAATTTTACTTGTTTCTTTCGAGATTTTGTGATTTCAGGTTAAAACTAAGTGCTGCAGAATGGCTATTAACATTCAAGTTGTGGTTAGCAACCATGATGACAACAACAACAGGGACAATGGTGATAACAACAACAACAACAGGGACAACGACGTTCCGCCCGTTGATCCAATGAACCGAGTTCCACTCGTTGATCCGTTGAATCCCAACCCCGTGATTTTACCCCAAGGGTCTGCTCAGGTGGAAAGACACCAGATGATGATGAGGATGGTGAAATAAATTTGGCCCGAATCTTTTACATGCTGAAGGAGCAACATAAGGCTATTATTCAGTTGCAAAAGAAAAGCAGCGGAGCAAGTGCTGCAGATGAAACTCATCCCGTTCGGGATCATGATCAGGTACAAAAAGAGGATCGAGTAGAAAGAGATGGCACTGCTTCGGGGGCAAATGAGTCTTTGGAGGTCTTAAAAAAATTTCAAGCTTTAAATAAGTGAATGGATGCTAACGAAAAGAAGGTTGAAACCTGTAATTCACGGGTAGACCAGATTCCTGGAGCGCCTCTAAATCCTGAAGGGAACAGACTCAAAGAGATACATCCAGTTGCTATTCCCACCGAGCGCAGCTCCGAAGTTAATACTAAAAAGGTTTAAAATGCCAGATCTTCTGAAGTATAATGGAACTACGGATCCACAGGAGCACGTGACCTCATACGCTAGTGCGGTGAAGGGCAACGACATGCATCCGAATGAGATAGTGTTCGTTTTGCTAAAGAAATTTGGTAAAATATTGTCCAAATGAGCAATGAACTGGTATTCTTAATTGTCCAAACGTTCTATTAACTCTTTTGAAATGCTTGTAGATGCTTTTATAAAGACATATGCCGGAGCTCGAAAAGTTCAAGTAAGAAAAGTGGATATATTCAAAATTTCTCAGAATAATATAGAATTGCTATGGGAGTTCGTGACCAGATTTCAAAAGGAATGGATGTTTCTTCCTCGAGTACCGGACGAATGGGCAGCTGAAGCTTTCACCAAGGGGCTGAATCCTAAGAGCTCTAGCTCTTCATTCAAATTTAAAGAGAACCTGTTGGAATTTCCAACAGTAACAAGGACAGGCATACATAATAGGTACAAAATTCACGTGGAAGAAGATTACATCGACATCATGACCTAGAATAAAAATCAGCAGAACTTTGATCGGAGGCATTTCGGACATCGGTTCAAATCGTATCCATCAGGATCACATATTGACAAGAGGCATGAGCGTTTTCCAGAGCGATTCACCTGAAAATGATTTACATGAAGAACAATAATGTCTACGAACACCGGGGAATACCTTAACTGGTCTTCCCGCGCCTATGCCACTCGGAGTGTTGAGTGTTGTTATGTTGCATCACAGTAGTGGAAACTATGGCAATAAGTATCGGAAGCATATGAAGATGGCTCCGGAGTGGAGTTAACGGAAGGTACTATGTCAGAAGGCACCATGCCTGAATCCGCATACTTCGTACTCAAGAATAAATATCGGAGATAGCCTGAACTGGCTCCGAAATAAAGAAAAATGATTGGGGACTGCCAGATCAACACCGGGGAAAAAAATAAAAGGAAACAAAATCAGGAACCGGCTAGACCCAATAGATGTCAGCTCGGCCACAATTCTCTTGTAGTGTACTTTTGTTAATTTCCTCTAAACTATTTTATATGCAAAAACATTTGTATATGTTCAAAGAATGGATGAAGCAAAACTTGCACCTTCTAAACATCTTTGCATATGTCTGAATAAACTAAATCATTCTTAAATTTGCTCACACTTAAAAGAAAATAAGAACTACAAATCCTAAGGGCTATGAATCCTAACACTTAAGGACTACAAATCCTAAGGACTACGAATCCTAACAATTGTGCCAAGATGAAATAGAGACGTCATCTTTATAAGCATAAGGAGTTTAAGCCCAAAACTTTAACCAATAATCGGATGATTAATTTTTGATGGAGATTAAAGGAGTTAAAGTTCCAATACAGCCACAAATAAAGAGGCTTCATACTGGAGGAATTATTCCTGGTTAGAACTAAGTTAAAACTCTGTTTAAGTCTAATGGCTAAAGGTCGGACGCTTTGTTTCCCGATCGTAAAGTTAACCAGATGCATTTAATTCTTGGACTTTACCAAAATCAGAAGTAGAAAATTCCTGATCATTAACATTCCCGTTCTCAAAGGACATTAGGTAATAAACGTTTTTGGTGCACTAAAAAACCCATGAGAAGTTCTGGATGAACACTAAAAAATTGAGATCAAGCTTTTTACGATGGTGGTACTTTTTCAGCACCGACCGACCATTGACGAAAGAAAAATCGGCGGCGGAGATGTCATCTAAATCCCTAAGGTTCTGCACTCTTTTTTCCTTAGTCTGGTTTTTATCCCAAAGAGGGTTTTTCCAGCAAGGTTTTTTAATGAGGCAGTAGCGAGGATGATTACATGACTTTCCGGCAAGAAGGAAAGAATCATTTCCACTTCCCATCACTTCGGCAAACTTTGATTCGGAAAGTGTGGGGACTATCTGTATACGGTGAAAATCAGTACGACACGTGGCATGATTTAAGTATGAGATCGAAGGAAGTAGAAATGCTATGTATCGAATGTGAGTTATACGGGGGTGAGTTCGGGTACTAAGGCAAGTTCTAGTGGCAGCCGAACCAGATGACATCGAATGGCGATCAAGCCTAGTTGACACCAGAGGAAGACCCGAAGGCACTAAGCTTGTAATCGAACCAGACATGGTGTCAACCATTACTTAGTCGTTACAACCGTTATTCTTCTGTCATTAAGAGGCCATCGACGACCATAATTAGCATTGATAACATTTAAGTGGGGGGTTGGGGTGGGGGGAATTTAAGTCTGTAACATTTGTAATTCATAGCTATAAAGGGAGCTCTACCTTTATGTTATGAGGGTATCTGATTCTCAGTACATTCACTTGCACGATTTTGTTGTAAACTTAAGATACTCAAGCTCTCAATATTGGCTCGGGTTCAAAGCAATTCAATTAAGGACGGAACCAATCTCAAGGACAAGTCTCAATCAAAATTCTATCGATTCAATCTATTTCTATTGCTTGTTATTTACATTTGCTTGTTTATCTCTAATTATCTATTACGTTTGCTTACAAATCATTCCACGTATCCAAAAAATCACTTACAAATTCAAATATACCGTTTTTGGGGTAAACAAAGGCAAAGCAATAAAAAAATTTTGTCTTTCCTTGATATGTTAAAGTGGACAAGTAAAAGTAAAAATTTATTTTTAATATAGTGGACAAATAAAAATAAACGGATGGAGTATCACATTTTAAACAAAAAATGATTAACCTTACCAAACGGTCCAAAACAATGTGTTAAAAGTCCTAATCACGATGATTAATTAGAGTCAATTAAATTTCTCACCCCGACAATAATAACAAAACTGCTTCCCCAGGCAACAACAGTACACGCGTCAGTTTCCTATATGGGCCCACCAACCTGGCGCACTTTAGCCGCAACCAACACCCTTCTCTGCTTATCTGGCGCCCATCGTCCTTGATGCGCACTACACACCCTCCGCCTCTACAGCCGCCACTGAGCGACTCATTTCTCAATTCTCAACCGACACTCAAACTCTCAAATTCCACCGGCAAAGGTACTTCTTCGCGGCCATTTCACTGGAATGTTGAACAATCTCACTAATCTGACACGTGGAATCTCCGAAACATAGATTTCATTCATTTTGTTACCAAATCAGGCATATATTAATTCGGAAAATAGGTTATATTCGTATTTCTAGGGTTTCAGTGTAAGCAGTTGTGCTTCTAGAAGTTTCGCTTCAAACTGAATCATCTGAGCTGGTATGATCTTATAAACTGTTTGTTCTACATTAGGATCATGGAAATTACGTATCTGTTGATATAAATATGAGTATTTTTATTGTGATCTCGCGATTTAATTAATGGCGTCTATACGAAGAACTTTGTCACCGAATACCGAACGGCATTTTTCGAATGGAAATCAATATTCAGTACAATCGCCATCACATAAGCTCATTATTAATGGAAAAAGCTCATCGGTGCTATATTCGCGAAAAAATTACGTATCTAGGAAGAAGTTGTTCTATAGGTGTTTGATATTTTTTGTGTTAGGGTTTCTATTAGGTATGGCACCATTTGGTGGTTTTGATGATGCGAGGAGACGTGATTTTTCGTTTGAGATTAAGCAACCGGTAGTTAATGTTAAGGAGGAGATGAAAGATGTGGTAATCGCGAGGCCTGATAATGTTGTGGTAAATTCGGTTAAATTACCTGAAGTGAAGGTGAAGTTTGATTATGTACCGAGGAAACTGTTGATTGTGGTGACTCCGACTTATGATAGGGCACTTCAAGGTTATTATCTTAATAGATTGAGCGAGGTGTTGAAGCTCGTGAAATCACCTCTGTTGTGGATTGTGGTTGAGATGAATGCGGCGTCTGCAGAGACTGCGGATATTTTGAGGAAGATGGGAGTTATGTATCGGCATTTGGTGTGTTCCAAGAACATGACGGATATAAAAGATCGCGGGGTGCACCAGAGGAATGTTGCGTTGGAGCATATTGAACGTCATAGGCTCGATGGAATTGTTTACTTCGCAGATGATGATAATATCTACTCGCTTGAGTTGTTTGAGAGCATTAGCTCGATCAAGTAAGTTGAGATTCATCATTCTTGTTTACATGACTTAATCTTTGTTTTATCCTGCTGTGAACATGTTCAGGATGATATCATGTGCTTTATGTAGATATTCAAGTTGATAATAGATGCATAGTCTGGAGCTATTTCCCATTTCATTACGACTTCATTAACAAATTTTCTTCCTGATATCCTTCTCGGTTTATCATCTTCATAGCTTCTAAAAAGGACAGTTGTAGATTCGACCATTGGTTGTGTGATTTTTGGACTTAATTATTATCTCAATTCTTCTTCAAAATAGTAGTCCTTAGATTTGAAGCTGAGAAAATGACCACCTTATTAGCGTATAATGTAATCCCCTTCTTACCAATAAAAAAAATGGAATCCCCTTCTTCTGGTAAAATATAGTTGTGGATTTGATTAGTGGACAAAAAGAGTTGTGCTTTGGATGATTGACTTTTAGAAGGGCTTCAACTCTGACATGCCCACCAGATGCAGCATCTTCATCATTAGTGGGTTTATGTGCTTGTTCATTCTTAATTTATGTCAAAGAAAAAGCTTGGCTTTGACAGAGATGTACTTCAACCACTTGGTTGGACAGATGTGATTCATCCTTTTTTAGCATAGTTCTTTCAATTCAAATAAGAGAAACCTCTTAAAAATGGAAGTTAGATAAAGAAGTATTAGTAATAACTAGCACTAGACTTCTTCCACCCATTCTTTTGTATATGCTAAGGGCACTGATTTACCTTTGCAAAAACACCCTTCCAACTTAAGATTGCTTACTCAATCCCTAACGTTGATACCTAAATAAGGTGCAGGGTATTTTTGTAAATAAACAACTTTTTCTAATAAAACAAACCAAACAATCAATAAGAAATAATCTCAGGATAACTAATCCCATCATAACTTGTCTTCAAACCAAACGACCCCTAAGAGTCCTCGTTTATACCGTTGGTGAAATTAACTTTTTTGTCTCTCACCTTTGGAAAAAAAAACTTATTCATCTCTCTGCTTAGTCAAAGCTGTCTGCTGTAGGAAAAGTAAATTTAACGTAGTTTCTAGAACACTTTTACATAACGTGACTTTACTGCCATCTTGTTTCATCTCCATAAGTTGGTAGATTGACCCTTGCAATAGTGATTATGAGTGTCCTATGGGTTGCTCCGTGAAGGGCAGCAGCTACTCATCTTCCTTGACGTCTACCTCCAACAATCTAGCTTAAAAAAATTACCACTACAAAACTTTTCCGTTGGTCAATATGTCTTGACACTTGTCACCAAGGAAGTTAGTCTATAATATTCCTTCCTAATTTTTCTTATTGTTTAATATGTTGCAAATAAGTCTCACTGAGGATCAGAAGCAGTGAACTCCGAAAGTGTTGCGACTTTTTTTATGCAACAAAACAAGCCTCTATGGACTGCTTTTACTAGAAGCTATGGAAAAGAAATCTTTATTTTTTTTTGATGAAGTAATTGTTATATGGAATGACATCAAGAAGATTTCTTTCCCATAGCTTCCAGTAAAAGCAGTTTGCAACGGAGGATTAAGGAAGCTAAATCTCAACCAAGAGAGGTGCAAGTAATATGCCAGAGACAGGAGCTTCCCTCCTATAACTGAATGAGTAATATTTTAAATAACAGATGGTTTCTACAATGTAAGACTATCTATATACAGCTACTCTAAGCCCGACCCATATCTAGAAAACTAGTACTCATATTCTAAGTAGTTATTGGAAAAAAATGACTAAATTCTGAAATCCTGAACCAACCATAGGTATAGGAATTAAATCCATAATACAATTTAGGGAAAAGGGTCAAAAATACCCCTCTACTTTGGGAAATGAGCTAAAAATACCCTCCGTTACTTTTGGGTCAAAAATACCCCTCCCGTCATTAAAGTTTTCAAATATACCCCTCCCTAACGGAAATTCGTAAATCCCCCAAAATAACCCGATTTCAATTTTTAGACCCGCTCCATTATTTAACCCGACCCAACTAAGTAATAACTCATGCAATCCCCTTATCCCCCCTCCCTTAATGATCCTTACAAGAAACTATGGTTTGAACTGCACTTAACGGCTACAGAGCACAAGAAGCAATCAACGTCCCCATTCAATCTCGCGAAACACTATGGTTGTTGCAAAAGCGGTTACATGGCTTAACCTGAAGCAAAAAAAAAGGATCCAACCCAATCCAGGTCGGCATCTACCTCTATTGGTGATCCACTACCAACTAACAAAGGCTAAAGCTTCCAAATGATATCTAGAGCAAAGTTAGTGTTGCTCATTTGGTATACTACTTTTGAGCATAAATATCACTTACTAGTTTTCTTGGGTTGTACATGAAAGTTGAACTTTTTTATTTATCGGTAATGTATAAGCATGATGACTGCCTTAGTTATGTCCTACTAATAAAGTGTCTAAATAGTGAACTGTTGACTAGAAAATGGTAACCTAGCTCTGATGAACCAAGGAAAGTAGCCAAATAAGGCACTTATTCAAAAAAGAAAGTAACCAAATGAAGCAATCTAAAGTAAACACTTAACGTACTAGACAGCTCAAGTTTGCATAACATGAGAGAGACATTAGGGTATTACCGCAAATTTTGATGGGTGCTTCAAGTAGGCAACACATAGTTGCTTGATTTCAGACTCGGACAGCTGCACCAACCTGCCCGGATATGAAGGGTACATTCGGTCTAATTGTGTGGGTGGGTGGGTGGGGGGGGGGAGGGGGATTGCATGAGTTATTACTTAGTTGGGTCGGGTTAAATAATGGAGCGGGTTTGAAAATTGAAATCGGGTTATTTTGGGGGATTTCCGTTAAGGGAGGGGTATATTTGAAAACTTTAATGACGGGAGGGGTATTTTTTATCCAAATTTGTAACGGAAGATATTTTTAGCCCATTTCCCAAAGTAGAGGGGTATTTTTGACCCTTTTCCCTACAATTTAAGCTCAAATAACAACATAGACTAGACAAGTCAGTACTGATTAAAAGACACACTAGACAAATCAGTAACTACTCCTGTTGCTCCTGTGAAATAGTTTATTCATGTCGAACATGGGTCAGGAATGTCAACGCTAGGCTGTTGTCTTCTTCACTAAATGAGGCAATGTATTTTTATTTTGGAATGATACTTGATTCATGAAGAACGCTCAGTACGTGACTGTGTGCCCCAAAAACAGAAGTTGCATGTTCATGATTGTGCTTATTTAAACTCTTCATACATGTTCAGATCCAATTTCTTGAGTTCTACCTCTGAGATCCAAGTATTTTCTGGTTGCTGTGTTTGCATAATGAGGAAAAGATGATAGAAATTTCTGCTTCAAGAACTTACTTCTTTCATATCCAATACTCTTGAGCCTCGTTCCAAAGGTTCTAGGTTATGCTCATCCCATGCTGATTTTGCAGCTGTTCTCAGATATCATTGGATTAAATTCATTCAATTGGTAATTTAAAGATTGGACCATTTTTCAGACCTTTAGGCAAATTCCAGGGCATTAGCATTTGATATGATCTTCTTTAATGCTTTAACATGGACCAATTTTCTTCGACCTAAACGTTGCGATAAGATTCCTTAGGAAATCTAACCTTCTATTAGTAAGTCGGAAACTTGGTTTGCAAGAGAAATTTACTTAGAGCAACATTATCACTCTGTCGCATCCTCACTTTACGTATTTCAGCCTTGAGCAAAATTAAAGTCCAGTCTTTGTGTGATCACCTACCATGTAATAAAGTAGGCTACAAATACTTCTGCGCAACAACTTCCTTTTGGCCATCAGGAACTGTGTTAGAAATAGATCAGTTTAGTTCCCAACTTTTCCCGCAAAGTAATCCAAGAATGACTCTTAAATGGGAAACATGTCCTATATTGAATATATCTCATAGGTGGATGTTTTAAAAAAGAACTCACAGGTGGCTGTAATTCTTTCTGAAAAGCTCATGAAATTCTTTCAACGACATAATTTCTGGAGGATAAGATGGTTGGTTCTTTGCGACAATTGACAAGTCTAACGAGTAGCAAATTGAGGTTTCCAAATTTTATTGCTTCCTCATATCCTTGTTTGAAGACAATTCAATTAATCTTCTTAGACTTTTGAATATTTGTGTATTCCTCTCCCATAGAATGTGAAGTTAATGATCATTATTGTGTTTCCCCCAGAATGCCACCTCCAAATTCCTTGGCTCCGTCTAACTTGAGTGCTATCATTATTCAAAGAAAATATAAGCTTTCTTCTTGCACTGACATCTGTTTATGATAAGACTTCATAACTACTTGCGAATTAAAGAAAATAAAATCTGATATACTGTAGCATGAGAAGTAACAGGTTGAACAGTAATTCTTCTGCCCCTGTTCTTTCATTACTTTTGCTGAAATATGTTCGATAAATCTTGGAGAATTTCCTCAGCAATGACCAACAGATCCTTTTTGTCCATGCTTTAGTCATATTCATTTGATTCCTTCTTCGTGAGGACCAGTGAGTGCTGCTGGAAAGGTAAGAAACTGCGGGGCCGCCCCGGATGTAGTCTGCTGGAAAGGTATAATAAAAGCCAATACATGTAAGATATCTTTATCATTATTTTTTGAATCGACAGTTTTAGCATTTACTTGAATAGAATCATTTAACAGACTTGCTGCAGGGGTTGAGCTTTTGCAATTACAGATTACCATGCTTAGAGTTCTGCATGAATTCAGGAATATATAACCTGACTTAAGATTCTTCCTGAGTGCTGAAGTAACTAATCTATTGTTTCTTCCCAGATCCTGGAAACTTTCCGTAAAAAAAGTAGATTCATCCTAGACTCTTCCATGCTATTTAAACTGGTTCTGGAAAGATGCTACAGGACTTTTTTTATACTAAAGTAAGCACAACTATTCAATAAAATAAACTTATATCCACTTCTGGACACACTTCTGGTGAAGTTCGCTCTTATCTAGGAAGCATGGTGAAGTAAAATGGTTGAACTAGGACATGAGTAACTTTTATGTCATTGTTGGTATGAGAGTTAATATGTATGTCGTTTCCTGTGATTATGACTGTTTTTAGATGCTATAAGTTGGAGGAGAGCATAATTGTTTTTGCAGATTTTGATGTCATTGTTGTAATATTTTCTTTTGTCTTTTCTTTTCTAATATGCTTCTATTTTTCTTGTGATCTCCTCTTTATAGTCGTTTTGGCACTTGGCCTGTTGCTATGCTGGCACAAAGCAAAAGCAAAGCAGTACTGGAGGGTCCTGTGTGCAATGGAAGTCAAGTTATTGGGTGGCACACTAATGAGAAGAGTAAGCAACTTAGAAGATTTCACGTCGATTTGTCTGGCTTTGCCTTCAATAGCACTATATTATGGGATCCAAAGAAATGGCATCGACCAACTTCAGATCCCATACGACAGTTGGACAATGTGAAGGAGGGTTTCCAAGTATGCATCATATTCCTCCTTTTAAATCCTTGATGTCTTACTTTGGGGATAGAGGCTTGTGCGAACAGCTTGAAGTTGGAAATTTACTTAGTGATTACTTGCAGGAGACCACTTTCATAGAACAAATTGTTGAAGACGAAAGCCAAATGGAGGCTATCCCTCCTGGTTGCTCAAGGGTATTGAATTGGCACCTTCATCTGGAAGCTCGTGGACTTGTCTATCCGAGAGGCTGGATGCTTCAAAAGAACCTTGCTGCTGTTTTCTCTACCACATGAGAATACAAGCAAGGTGCAAAGACTCTAAATGGTGTCCATGAAGGAGGTCAGTGCCTCTTCTCATATCTAAACCTACAACTTCCATTGTCTTGTAAAGAAAAGGTCAAACGTGAAATGAGTGAACTAGGGATTGGTGGGGCGAGGAATAGCTTCCCTTAATTAACATCACCAAATTTTAGTGTGTTCATGGTTTGGTGCAAAACCAGACCAAACCGCAAACCGATTAAAAAACGACATTTGGTTTGTTTTTAAATTTTAAAAATCGATAATATTTGGTTTGGTTTTGGTTCTATTAAAAACACACAGAAAAAATAAGTGAACCAAACCAATAAATTATATACACAAATTTTACAATTATTTATATATATGATATTAGTTTTCATAAATAGTTACAAAAATTTCACATGCTATGTTAAAGCCCATTTCTTATATTGTTTTGGCACTCAACTATTTTTATATATACTTAACCGCATCTAATGTGTACACAAGCAACAACAGATGACTATGATCTAATTATTTTCAACGATACATTAATTCTCTTAATACTATATTAAATCTTCTTATCTCAAATGTTAGATTAGCTATAATTATCATTACTTACGCTGTATAAATTATTGATATGTTATCCACCTTCATTTGTTTAAGATATTATCTCCAACACTCCTTCAAACATGAGGCTGGCAAATAGCTCTTAGTTTGCAAACCAGAGTCGAGTATCAAGAAAGAAAGTTATTGTTAAAGGAGTAATCACTAGAAAATGAACAGTCAGAATAGTTCTTCGCAGTGGTATTATCGAATAGGGTAGTCGGAACAATATTGCTAAAGTAGTGTCATTGTAAATAAAAATGACTTGTACTGTCGTGAAGCTGATTTGCTATAATGTTTATTTGGAGTAGTTGTCTCATGGATGTGTTGTTTTACTATTATCAATTTATCATTAGCTAGTCATAAACCGAAAAACCGAACCAAACGGCAAGAACCAAACTGATGGTTTTTATTATTTGGTTTGGTTTTAGAAATTGTAAAACCGACTAAATTATCAAAAACCGATCCAAACCACACCATGAACACCCCTACGGCCAGGATGAAGATCCATTCTCCCCTCCCTCTTTGAAACAGATATGTTCACTTGTGTATTTCCCAAGGACACCGAACAATATCCACTGTAGCATTTCATGTTTAGTCACTTGTGTATTTCCTAAGGACACCGAACAATATCCACTGTAGCATTTCATATCGTGTTTGCTAATATTCAGAGACCTTTTGGAATTATTGTTTCTGCGATTGTGTGTCTATATTTAGTTTGACGCAAAGAAAAAAGAAAGCATTCAGCTCCAGTTCTTTTTGACAGGCCCAGTGCTAATCCCAATGAAAGCTATCATTTTCAAGCTGATCAGAGAATTACTTGACTGCCGAAGTTGAAAGCAGCAATACATGGCTTCAATTACAGGATAGCTATAAAGAAAAGAGTGATTGATTTTCTTTTTGACTTTCTCAAAAATATTCTTTGACCACATCAGAACTCGTTTTGTTGTGGAGTTTTGCTGCTTTTTCCGAGGTGAGGGGTGTGGTGTGGTGTCTTCAATTTCCATTGCAAGATTGAATGCTACTGCTATCACGAAAGGCAGAATGTGTGCGTGCTGTAGAGTGGAATGGTTGTGAATCTTTTACAACTCTGGTTTTGATAGAACAGTTATCATACAGGACCTGCATTTTTTTCCCTTGATGAGCAAAAGTTCTTATTGCATAGAGTTTTTGCAAATTAAATTTGAGCCATTGAATTTTACTTATACAGGTTTATACTTTGTACGTGAGATTCACTTCTCTACCAACTTCAACGAGTTCACTGTGGAAACACATGCCTTTGTTTGTCTACCAACTAAGATGCACCATCCTTCTGTAGTCACTTCCTTTCTATGCATGGTGTGGTAATGAATGAAAAGTAACGACGTAGTAGATGTACAAAGATTGGGGGCTATATCTAGGGGTGGACGTATATCGGCTCATATCGGTTTTGTATCCAAAAAATATGAACCGAATAAAAATAGGTTTTTTTTTAAAAAAAATCGATATGTTCGGTTTCTATCGCCGAACGTATCGGATTATATCGGTTTTTCTAGTGGGCCGGGGCTGGTCGGGTCAGGGAATTTTTTTTTTTAAATTGAATTTCCAACACTAAAATTGGCATTCACACCTACATTACCATGAAATTTCGACGTTAGAATGTGTTGTCTATCGTGAGATGTTTACTAAAGAAAAAGAAAAATTAGAAATCAATTTGGGGAAAAATACAAATTGATTGAAAAAACGGACATTTTCGTAAAAATTGGCGGCGCCAAACCGCCTTGCAGCAGTTTGACTGGCCGCGTCTCAAAAAAATACGCAAAATAAAAAAAAATTGGGTAAAACGAACTTCCGAGCGTAGAGTTATGACCATTTAAAGTTTTACCAATTTACAACTACTTTCTCTCCCTACATTTTATGTCAATGTTTCCGTGATATGTTAATCAAATTCATGCCGCATTCGACTTCCGTAAAAACTTCATAGATTAATTTCAATGACTATGATTCAAGAGATAGTAGTAGCCTAAAATAAAAAATAAAATTAATTACATATTTAATTCAATTTTTCGGTTCGGTTCATATCCAAAATTTAAAAACCAACCCAAATCATAAATCCTGATTCGGTTTTTCAAAAATTCAGTTTTTTTTTTAATAAAAATGTATAAAAACAGATTCGGTTCGATTTTTTCAATTTTTTCGATTCTCCCAATTTTTTGCCCACCCCTGGCTATATCCTAGGTTAAGTTGTAAAATAGAAGAGACCTGGCCCATGCCTGATGTTTGAAATGTTCAACGATACACAAGTAGTCGCTCTCACTAATTTAACGAGTTCGCTTGAACACACTGAAAATTTAAACTAATCTCCTTTTTTAACTAGAGACTATTTTGGGGATTCACTTCGGTAATTCGAACTCAAAACACTATACTGAAGTTCAGCATGTTGGACAACTCACTTGATGATAGGAGTGTCAGAAACCCAAGACCGTCGAAAGAGTCTTATCAACACAAGCACGAGAGTTATAGTCGTATTTCCAACAGAAAATAGACGTGAGTTCTGAAGTTCCTGAAATTGTTGGAGTCTCTTTATCAAGGACCGGATATTGATTGATGATGCTAAATTTTTTATCATCTCACTATATTAGTACTCTACATCTCCAAATTAAGCATGTTTGAAGTAAATAAAAATTCTATATGCTAGAATCTATTTGTAAAGGCATCAATGGAATAATTCAACAATGTATACGTTCAAATTCCATGAACATAATCAAATCAAGAAACTTAATAAGCTAAAAGTTGCAACTTCTAAATAAAAAAGCAAATAGCAATAACTGAACTCCAAGACTGCCGTGAAGTTCCAATTTCTACAAGTGAAACTCTAGAATATTGTTTGATTAAAGAAAAACAAAGAAGATGAAGCAAATAAGGGCAGGAAGGTTTCTGTGACTGAAAACTTACTATTTTCCAGTTACATTTCTAACACTGGTTTAATCACTGATCCTAGAACTGGCTACTGGATATAGATAGTTTTTACAGCTTTAACTACTTAATCATCGGCTAATTTACCTTTAAAAAGGTTCAAATCAGCCACCCATTCACCAATAAACTCTTTTCTGCTTTTAGTTATTTTTCCTCAGAGAGCTTCTCGGAAGAAACTAAAAAGTGTCATCCGTTGATCTTTCTTTATCCTTTTTCCTTGATCGAACGCATTTACCTGGACCAAAACCGAGGCAAGTGGGGGGAGGGGGACTATAGTACAATTACAGACTTCCGGCTCGCCTCCCTCTCATACAAAAGGATAAAAAGAACCTGATCTACCAGCTATGCTACGACATAAAGCACAAATTGGTTGCCCAGACACCTCAAAATGGTGTCTGCAGGCAGACATATTAAGCAACAAATTAATGAATTGACAAATGGATAGCCGATAAGAAACCGCAAGGGAAATTGACATCTTATGATACATTTTCCAAAGGGAGATTTATCCTCGTAAAATTTTGGGCGCTGCCATCCCATGAGCCATCTTGTTGCCAGCAGATTGTGCCCGACTTCTAAGGGGCGCAGACTAGCCACAATTTATGCAGACCCTGGAGAATCATAGCACATTGTTGCAATAAGGGACTGCAGTAGTCATGGTGCCTCTGCCATGTATTACTTCACTGATTCTTTCCTCAGCTTTAAGAAGTTGCACTATCACGTTAAAGTTGTTCCATGCACAGGAGCACCCGTCTCTGAGGCACGCACAGTAGATGAGATATGTGACTGCTGCAAACTCGGTTCATTAAAAAGACCAAGTTGTGTCAAGGTTGATCTGCATCAATGCCAAACCACTCAAGTGACTACAAAGACTAGTTGATTAATAAAAATCATGAGTATTTTATTTTTGGATAAGTAAATCATGGGGAAACTTTTGGAGCATAATAAACAGTGTATGTGACATAGATTGGTGACAACTTATGCAATTAGCTCTTCTTTTAGGTTCACATACAGACGCAATCTGAATTCCTACCTTGGTGTATTTAATAACTAAAACATAGAATAATATGTCTCAAAAATACACGCAGAGCATGTTCCATGAAGAACTTCAACCAATTGAGGCGGTTCACATAATGCAGAAAAAGATGTTAACAAGGTGGAACATAAACATAACAGTTGATCAGATACAAAATATACCTAGGAAGTGAAGTTTTAACATTTGGCTGATTTGCGAAGGCAACCAATGGACTTCGAAGACTAGCATATTTGTTTAGAGCACTCTCAAGCTGCGGTGGTGGCAACTGCAAGCAAGATCCAAGCATTTGAAGACAAAAGACAGCAATAAAGTTAATGTGCCTCCATGCACAATATAAATAAAATTATAAATTTCCAAATAATACCTGTAGTAGTACAGGAAAGGAATGTGGTTGCGTTTGTGAGACACATTTTAGGAATCCCACCCACAACTTTGGCATCCTCCATACCTGCATCCAACATGTGATAGGGTGACCATTCATTCATAGAGCAATAACGACAGTTCATGATTAGGGGGGAATCTATGCGTAAATACCTGTCTAATCACGAGTTTAGAGAGTATCTCCATCACAAAATCAACCTAGACATCATAAAAAGATAATGTCACACCAATGACTGCATTCCTTCCACATCAAACAAAATATATGCTCAGTTGCTAAGCACAAAACTTATACTGTTGTCGACTTTAAAATTCTAATTCTACCCAGCTGCATCAACATCTAGATGAAACGCTTCTGCAGTACTGTATAAGACCTAGTTCATAAACATCCAGGAATCCAACCCCCCAACCACCAAAAGGAAAGGAGAGAGAAAAGGACTACGTATCTTGGATTATATATTTTTCAAAACCCAAGACCAATAAATCACATCCATAAGGTGTTGAGGTGTGAACATCTCATCTAAAAGCTCGAGTTGTTCAAGAAAACACACTTCTATTCACTTAATTATGTCTTCAATATTGCCCCTTCACATGTCATATGGTAGGCCGAAGGAATGCAAACTAAGAGACATGGAAGAACAACTTTATCCAAAAATTAAGATGCTAAGTAACTTTGTATATTGAACAGGAGAAAAAAGAGAAGTAGCCAATTTGGACATGCACTTGCAAAGGAAACAAAACATTATTCCAAAAAGCAAAGAGGAATATAAAGCACCCCAAAGAGAAGTTACACATTATTTTGAGTTTCTTTCAAGGTGGCAACATAATCTTCGCCACTAAAACAAAATAATCAGCAGTACAATGTTTTTTAATATAATCTTCACCACTTGTCATCTGAAATAGTGAATGTGCAAGGAAAGCAGATCAAGTGCCGTGAGTGTTGATATTTCTGCCACCAGATGAGAAGCTCCTCTCACCCTTTCTTCTTTTACAATTCTCCTAGGAAGCATTCTCATGATTAGTGGCTTCTCCTTCCTATACTGTGCCTTGGGTATATGCCAAAGAATTTAATCTAATAAATAATATCTATAACCATCAAGACAAATGGACATGAAGATTCCGCAAATAAACTATGCAAATGCAATCTCATATATCCATCTATTAAGAGATAGTTATTCTATATTCCTCAAGAATGTTTTTCTTCATGTTGATCTTGAGGATGAGGTGTATAAAGAGAAATTGTCGGGTTCCGTTGCTCGAGGGAGTCTAGGGAAATTTATGACAGTTGCACAGGTCTCTAAATGATTTAAAATATTCTCCTTAAGCATGGTTTAGTAAAAGCGTAGTAATAGAATAGTTTGGCATCATTCGTAGCTAAGCTGACCCCTCTGATTTCTTTGTATTTATTTGGTAGTATACGTGATATTAGCAAAAGTGTAGTAATAGACTGTTGATTTACCAGCGTAGGAAAGGCGTCAATGGCCTGAATCACTGTCCTCATGAAGAGCAGCGGGAGAGGAGTCTGATCAACCTGATTAAATGAATATTGCAGAGATTAGAAAATTATCCATAGTCTCTATCTATGTATTTGCATATTTTCCATACCATCTGTCTCAAGGCTTTTGCCAGGACCTGCTGCGTAAAAACAGTCCGCTGCTCAAAACAAGCTGAGCAAGCATCCATTATCTGAAAGATAATAGCATCAAAGTATCACAAAATCGGTATGTAATTCTGCGAAGGCATTTCACTATATCCTGAATCTGTAGTAAGGAACAGGGAGAAGAAACAGAATTTAACACGAAACAAGGGAATCACACAACTGAGGAAATACACGGCAAAGCACCTAAGGACAAGATATCAATGGATTTTCTAGTTCTACATGCTGCAATAAGTTTAAATGCAACAACCATCAAGCCAAAGACAAACTTTTAGAAGTGGAAGATCGCATACCTTTTTTAGTGGAAGGCCATCTCTCTCGGGGTTTATATCATGTATTGCAACCAGTACTTCTGCTGGGGTCAGTGCTGGACCAGTGTGGGCAGAACCCTGCCATGAATCGAGTAAAGGACCTTTTATCTTTTGTCTATCTCCGGAACAAATGAACAATGCGTTCCAGATTACAATAAGTAATATGGAATTCTTTACTAGCAGTGGCATCGGGTGATGAATTTTTGTCATCTAATTATTAAACAATAATGGTGCTTTGGACTTTGATTAAAGAACCACAAAATAATTTACCTAAGAAAAATAAATAAAAGCTCAAACATAATGTAGTTTGAATGAGCACGGATATTCAGAAGAAAGAGCTGAACACGGCAATGAAGATAAGAAGAGTATCATGGTTAAATAGAATGAGCATAAAAGTCATTCACCCAGAAATCAGAAGGTATCTAAAAACTACACAGAAGTAAAACATCTATTGAAAATAAAATTCAATCAAACCTGTAATATCCGAGCCAAGGCTATCTGAAACTTATCCAGTGGGAGAGCAACAAGCCTTGGGAAAATAGGTAGAACCTAACACAAAAACAAAAAGAATCATCAAAAGCTAGTCTTCCCGAATTAAGTGCAGTAGTCGATTGGAAAGGATAGCAAGTATTTAAATATCTCATCAGGAGGAATCCAAATATTAAATTTAAAATATTTATTTAAGGAAAAGTATAGCTTTGCTCACAAAAATAAGAATACTTATTTAAGAAATGATAATTTACAACCTAGACATGAACAAAGCCCTAAAGCTTGTCAAGTTAACCAGACAACGATCTTTATCAGGAAAACCCTAGACACAGACAGGAATTCCCTTTGAGCCAGTAAAGTTAAAATGGAGATAGTGTAATATATTATAGCCACGTTAAAACTTGAAAGGATAACAAACAGAGAACCAAAGGAAGAGAGCTGGCATGCAGGGTTAGTAAGATGGAGATATATCACATACCATTATTTGGTCACAGAAAAAAAAAAAAGAGGACTGAAAATGTGTGTAGAAATAAAAATGCAAAATGCACAAAAATCTGAAGAATACCTCACTCTTAGAATATGAGGAAAGCACTGGAATAAGAACAGTTGCATCCTGCAAAACAATTTAGGGTATCACTGGTGGAACTGCAGAGTTTCTGATTGAGAGCTGTCAAGGAAAACAAAACACAAAAAGGAAAAAGCTATACCTTCAGTTTAGTTTCATATAACCGCTTGACAACTGCAACTAGGTCAGGCGGAGGAGTTGTCCCTTCAGAGAGTATTTGAAGCACCTTGCAGTGAATAAAAGAATGTCACCATGATAAAGAAGAGAGTTCAAGATGAAAAGTCATATTCAAAACGTGAGGTTTAGGATCCTACCTGTGTCAAAAGATTTTCACAGCCTTGAGGTGGATCAGATATTATCTGAAGCAGTTCAGAACATGAAGAGCCTATAGCCCTAATAAGAACAGGCAGATGACGGTGAACAGCCTGTACCAGATCAAAAATTTATGAAAGGAATGTCAACCAAACTGAAATGCGTAGAACAAGAAGAGCAATACAAGCAGTTCAGTATAAGTTAATGAGACATAGTTAACAGTGCTCCTGAAGAGCAATGTGGATTCTCCTTGAAGCTTATCTTGGAAAACAAAAATGAGAGTACATCATCAAAATGCTACATATTCTTTCAAGAAAGTTGTGATTCTATCCTTTAAACAAATTGTCTTACTTATTTTTGGTTTCCCATCCGGTATCTGGTACCTGCTTTGGGGCCCGACTAATCCAGATTCACGCTGGAAAGTCCCACTTTGGAGGGTAAAGCATTGCCTAACAAAGGTGAAACTCCCAGAACCTCTGGATAAGGACGCAGAGGTAGTTATGTGGTGCTAATTTTTTAACTTATTACCTTGACGTTTAAGATAGTTTTCAAGCAATCCCTAGCTCTATTAACGGCCAGATTAAAGGAATTTTCTAGTCTCATAGCGAGTAGGGACGAAGGCTAGCAAGGTTTTGGGGGGACAGAAAGAGGGGGGTAGGTGGAAGAGGAAATTCACCAAGAGCGTGGAAAGTGGGTAAGGATACAGGATTAAAAGACACGGGGAAACACAATGATACCACCAGCCATTAAGGCTGTTCACCAGGAAATACGCGAAAACTAGAAGAAAAAAAGAGGGAGAACATTTGAGACTGAAATTATTGCTGGCCTATTTATAGTGCTATTGGGCTGAATGATTAATTCACCTAACAAAAACCACTATTAAGTAGAGCTGGCCAGTGGGCCCGGCCCGACACCGCCCCGAACCCGAGTAGTAAAAAAAAAAATCGGTATCGTGACTCCAACCGGGACAGGACAATGTCTCGTCCCGTCCCGGCCTGCCCCAGTCCCGCTAGTCCCCACCCGATCCCGCCCGTAACCTCCCATTTGCAAAAATAACCATTGCACCAACGGCCATTTTACATTTTGGCCGTTGTGCAACGGCCATTTTTGGCCTCCCCCCTCCCCCAACCCCCCCTACCCCTTAATATTTATTTTTAACCCATAAGTTATTATATTTACACTTCAACCCAATTTTCCAACTATAAATAACTCATTTTCTCTTCATCTTTCTCACAAATCTTCCTACAATCTCTCTAATCTCTCAATCTATCTCTCTACAAGTCTACATTATTTACTAAATATTCAATCTTATTTATTCATTTGGGAATTGGGAGTAAAGTTGGCAACTAGCTTGAGGATCTTCCATCGAGCAAAGTTTCAATTTTCAATCTCTCAATTACACGTCGACGTTACGTCGGCGTTTGGTACATTCGTTCCTTCGTTAAAATATTATTGTATGTTTATTTTATTTAGCGCACTTAATTTTATTATCTTTAATTATTTATTATCATAATTAAAATGGAAGGATTAAGAGGTATGTTTAAGGGTAAGGGTAAGGGTGCTTCTTCTAGTAGGGGCAACAAGGGCAAGGGTACTTCTTCTAGTTATCATATTCCTACACAGGATGATTTTGTTGATACTGAACATTTTCCTACAATACCATTAAATTTAGACGAGGAGCTATTTTCTGGAACTCAAGAAGACTTTAATTTAGACGATGATCTAGATGATACACCCACTAATGTTGATGACAACACACCCACTAGTGCACCTTCAACTGAAATGTCTCCTATTCCCCCTAGTATGAGACAAGGTCCAGCAAAACGACCATTAAAATCAGATGCATGGATATTTTTTTATAGGGACGTAGAGAATCAAGTAGCTAGATGTAAAATTTGTAAAGATGTTTTAAAATTTAAAACTGGAAAAGGTCACGGTGGGACGGGGGGTTTAATGAGACACGTAGTAAGGGCTCATCCAGCTAGGTATGCCCAATATCAGGCTTCAAAACCGGGTGCGCAAACGCCCGCTCCATCGGGACAAGGTTCACATACTGATACTTTCCCGGACCAAGTACAGGGTCAAATTAACCCTATGACGGGGGAAATTGTAGGCCCTAAATACAATAAGCATAGAGATAGGAAAGCAATATCAAAATTAGTTGTTGTGGAGGGTTTGTCTTTTTTCATTTCCTTCATCTCCCGGTTTTATTCATTACATTAGAGGTCTATATAATCCCGCTTTTAACGGTTTTCATAGATCAACTGTTAAGAGATGTATTTACGTTATTCATTATATCATTTTAATGGCAAAGTATCTATCACGTCTGATATAGGTCGTACTACTAACGGCCATGATTATTTAACGGTAACTTGTCATTGGATAGATTATAAATGGTCTATGCAAAAACGTATCTTAGCGTATAGATATATAGATGATAGGCACACTAGTACTTTTATTGCAGAAAATATTTATCAAGTGTGCTATTATTATGGAATAACCGATAAAATTATGACTATTACATTAGATAACGCTTCTTCTAACAATTACGCTATTACAATTTTAAAAAATAGTTTAACTCCATCTTTTCCAGATCATTTTCATATAAAATGCGCGTGTCATATATATAACTTAATTGTAAAGGATGGTCTATCACTTTTTGAAGACATTCTTAGTAAAATACAATTTGCTATAAACTTTATTTTTAAAAGTAATAGAATACAACGAAGAAAAGAATATAAAAAAACTTGTCACGATTGCCAACTACCTTGTAGAAAAATTTCAGAAGAAGCACCCACTAGGTGGAATTCTTTATATGAGCAACTACTTATTGCTTATGACTATAGAAAACCTATAACTTTATTTTTAACTCTCATAATCAAAATCCAGCTGATATGGTTGTAGATAGTGATTGGGTAAAATTTTTTGAACTTATTGTATTTTTAGAGAAATTTTTTCAAGCAACAAAAGAATTTTCCGGTATATATTATCCTACTATTTCAACCATGTTGTTTTATATAACTCTAATATTTTTATTACTTAGTGAATATATGAAAAAACCAGCTTATATTGCAGCTATTAAAAAAATATTTTATTTCTATTCCCACTATTTATATTATTGGTGTTGTATTAAATCCGACTATTAAAATAGACGGTACTAAATCACTTATTGAAACTATTTACGATTGTATAAAAATACTACCACCTCCAAGTCCAAAAAATCTAAATCACCCACCACCTATTGAACAAACTAAAGAAGAAGTGTTGTCTAGCGTAGAAGACCAATGCAAAAAAATATATAGGTTTTACCAACAAGAAAGTGCTAGTAACCTACCGGCTTCCATACCATCTTTTTCATCTTCAACACAACCTCACAAAAGACATGTTGTTTCTGCGGCTAGTATTGAAAGCCTTAGAAATAGAATGTGCGGACGTACCGCTACTAACCAAATTAGCGAGCTTGATATTTTTGTTTTACAGGGTTCTGTACCGTACCAAGAAGTTCTCAATGAAGGACGTGAAGACTTGCTGAAATACTGGAGGGGGAATGAGAAGACCTTTCCGACACTTTCAATGATGGCCCGAGATGTTTTGAACATTCAAGCGTCATCAACTGCGTCTGAAAGCGCTTTTTCTGCCGCCAGATATCAAATAGGAGACCACAGACACTCATTAGCCGGAGACAACTTGGAAATTGCAGTATTATTCAGAGATTGAATACGAGCGGAGCGGAGAAGGTGCGGTCAACCGGAGATCAACGAAGAAGACGAAAACTACAACGAAATCTTATCCAAAGGTGGTGGAAGCGATGTGGATCAATTTGACCAACAAATACCAATTCCAACCGAAGAACCACAGGAAATTATCAAGAAATTAGAACAGGTTTTTTTCAAAATGTAATTTTTTTAATTGCAATTTTATTATGTAATTTGTAACTTTTGGACAACACCACAAAGTTGCAATTTCGACAATTGTATTTGTATTACAAAAAAACCATGTCTATTAAATAATATAAGAGGCACAAAAACAGCTTTGGGATGTTTTTATTACACTATCTTGTCTTGTTTAATTATTGAGTTTTTTTATACATATGTTATTAAAAAAAAAAAAGGAAAAACCGCCGGAACCCGATCCCGATCCCGCCCCGACCCGATTCCTACGGGATCGGGATCGGAACAGGACTTCGGCAAATCCCGCCAAACCCGATCCCGCCTGACCCGCCAGCCCCAATCTCGCCCCCTTCACCCGCCCGACCCGACGCAACCAAACCCGCCCCGACAGACCCGAGCCCGGCCCACTGGCCAGCTCTACTATTAAGTCGGTTATTAGGATTGTAAAAGATGAGCACAATAAGAAACAGACCTGCTTAACTGCCTTAGGAGCACGTGCATAGGTATCAAATACAAGGTGGAGAAGACCGAATTTCTGCAAGAAAAGTTACCCAGTAAGCATCATCATAAGTGCACGTTCAACAGAAATGCTTGCAGTTATCAATTATCCAAACCTTGGTGCATAGAGCAAAAAATAATGAGATAAGCCGCTGGGCTTGAGCTAAAGATAACTCTGAATCACTTTTAGAATCAGATGCTGCACACTTAACAGAATCATTTTCAGAGAATCCTGGCTCTGAAATCTGAGAACCACTAACTGAGGCTTCCTGATTTCCTGTCTGATAATCATGCTTTTCTTAGATTAATATTCAAATAAAAAAAAAGATATTTTTCTTAGGTTAAGAAGAATTTATCAACATAGAGAGGAGAAATGGTACAGAAAGAACAGTTTAAGCAAAAAAAAAAAAAATCAGAAGGTAAGTGCTCCTCAACTTATTGAAGTCCAGAAATAGAAAATTCTTTTTCTTCAATCCATATATTGAACTTCACTGACCAAGTTACTAAGACTTACAGCAACATAAAAGCTAATTTATCATTTTGAGCAATTGTTAATGTTTAACTACAGAACAACACGCATTTAAACAGAACAAAATTTAGAATATATATTTCTCCTCATAGGGATACAGTTACAAAAATTCTAATGTTTTTAAGTCCCTAGCAGCTACTGCTACTTCTGAATGAATAGCTAATCTAAATACTTTAATTCTTTGACATAGAATCACAGAATTTAGTAGACTTCCAAAACTAAGTTATCTCAAAAGTCAGGGATTCTCAGTTAAAATTACATAATAGGTATTTTAGCTATAAAAGAAAATACCCTAGTTGTACAAGGATAAAGGTGAAACGTGTAAAAATAATATTCACACCTTTTTAAAATTGCATGTCTTGTTTGACTTTTCGCTAGTCAAACTTCATTTATTTTCGACCACAACGTAGAAGACCAGCTTTAAATATTCTTGCAATGTAAAAGGTCTCATCTTCTAGTACATTTGTTCAGTTATCAAATTTGTTTACAGAAATCACATCCCAACTCATATTTAAATATTATTAACCAAGAAAAAAAGTTCCCAGTCACAGCAATCTGGTCAAGCTGACGTGAAACTAACCAAACAAGAGATTCAAACATGAACATCAGCTCCAACCAAAAACAATTTCCAAATAAGGAATGACCAAAACCCTCCAAACCAATCAGTCCTCAAGCAACAACTTCAAGATCAAATACTAAAGGAACAAATGCAGCCAGAACAGAAAGAAAAGAGGAATCCAGATCAGAAAACCTATTTTGTTAAAAATATTCTCACGAAGACATTAAACAACACAAAAATCAGCCAGAATTTAAAGGCGAAACACAAAAAAGAACACACCTCTCCTGTTCTCTGAACAGAGGTTCCAGACTGGGAATATTCTGCATCTGTGACATGCTGGTCTACAGCTGACAAGAACATATTCTTAGCAAACTGCTCGATATTATCTGAAATGTCACCAACCACGTAAAGTTTGTTTGCCACCTATCAAGAGTGACAACATTTTAGAGATTAAATACAATAACCCATAGATTAGAAACGTAATGAATGGTCATCAGCAGGTGAAAACCCACAGCAGGTAACACAAAACAGTCACAAGTTTGCATACCAGGCGAATAGCCTTTGCTCTGACATCGTCCTGAGGGTGAATAGCACACTGCGTGAAAGCATGAACTCTAATGAGAACATTATAATGTCATTCTGCCAAAGGCAAGCATTACTTTTGATTTTTACTATGCAAAATTGTAGGACAGTCCATCAAGAGATGTGTATATTTGGTATCGTGGAACTCAACAGATAACAATTCTGAACACGTGACTTACCACACAATAAGATGTCACTCGATTACTAAACATCAAAATAGATACAAAAACCCGAGATTAGAGTTAAGTTACCCTTTTAAAAAAAACGAGATTAGAGTTGCAACTTCCTGATTGCAACTCCACCCTGCGCCATTTAGGTACAGGGTCAAATCTCACGAGGGCCTTCGCTCTTCATCCGCCGTGTACCCTCCCTACATAGCCCCCCACCCCACCCCACCCCCCAAAAAAATCAAAAGATAGATACTAAAAACTAAATGTTACAGTGTTTATTATTTGCCTTGAAGAAGATTATTCCATTTACATGAAAAGTAGCCACACCATCAAACTAACTCAATGCAAGAAAAAGTTTGATAAATAACCTTTCAAAATAAAAACCGAGCCACATTTTACAAAATGTTATATGACACACACACACACATTAATATTAATAAAACCAAATACAATATACGGCACAACATTATAAGAAAATGTAAATAGCAGCTATCTCATGATACTAATAAACCTCCATTGGCAACCCAACCTACTGGCTAGGGATGGTATCAAAGCCACCCTTTCTCCACCTACATCTATATTTGTGCCCCAATCATCTCCTTGAAACACATTTAGGAGTCAAACCCTGGATATTGTTCTCTCTATAGCTAGTGATTACTTATTTTCGTGCTGCTCCACCATCATGCTCAAAAACACCTTGGTGTCAAAAATCAATATTACTGGGACCCTACTGATTAAAAGAAATCAATGTTACTCGAATCTATGCTTTGCCTTGGTAAGCCTGTCTCCAACTGGTTAAACACGGAAATGAAATGTTGTTTGAATCCTTCAAATACACAGAGAACCTTATGAAAGAATTAGGACATCCGTTAGATACTTGAATTCAATACTCATACCGGAGTCCATGCAACATAATTAAGAATGAGACCAGCACTTCTCCAATTACGAAAGTTTACTTAAGGTCATAAACACGTAAAACAAGTAACTTCAAAGCAGTCATTTTGCTTCGGTTAAATTGCCGCTTATTAAATCTTTCTTTCAAAACTCTATCAACTCCTAAAAATGCTGCTTTAGCATGCGCCTTCTGATATTCCTTAGTCAACTAATACCTGCAATAGCGGAAATGAATATAAAACATCATCACGGAATATTTGATGGTCATATACCTTCAAAGCTATATCCAGGCACGCTTGACGATTAGGGGGACGCCCCAAAATTAAACTCCAAATTGCACCAAGGCCCTGAGTTACACGGTCACCATCACGACCATCTTTTCCAACATAATTTTCAGAGCATAAATCAACTAGCAGTCTCATCACAGATTCAGGTAGATATGGAACTTCACCGAGGAGCCTACTAAATGACTTGTCGTTTGCTGGTAGACAGTCCAGCAATGATTTTGCCTACAAACAAAGAACTTACCAAAGGAACTTTGGGAATGATGTAGATAAGGATAATAAATGAATGTATTTACCGCACTGAGGAGGAATTTCTCATATAGAGCAGCAGCAGGTGAAATGTTTTCATCTGAATCTGATAGCATGTTATAGTGCAAATGATAAAGTACATGCATTGCAAGCTCATGTACCTGAGGGTCAAATCAACATACAGTTAGCTTGCAACTGCATTTTCCACTAGAAGTTCATTTGCGAAAAAGATATACAGCAGAACAAAAGCTGTAAAATGGAATTTGTGGTTAACAAACTAGATCAGTCTACGCCCCTTTGCTGGATATGGAGTCAAATCCAACAAAACATTAAGAAGATTGCCCAAACTGAGAAACAGAACGATAACGAGGATTGTGACAAGAAGAGGCAGAGGAAGATCAAGCTTCTGAAGAAAGACAGCACACATGAAGCGCCAGAACTGTTTACAAATTATGCATACTACATAAAAGCTGTTTCTGTTTTTGTGACGTGTAGATACTGCTAATAATGTGGTTGTTGGAAGTAGTTGAGCCACAGAGGTTTGAACCACCACAGGTACTACAATGAACTGACTTTCCTCGAAAGACGAATATCTTTGTTTTAATTCTATATGCAACAACTACATGACGCTTTGGAAAGACTATACTTCGAGAAGATTTTTGGATGCAAGTAAAGGCATTTAAGCCGTATAAAACAGGTAGAATATACCCTTCACTTAACTGAAATCATGATTCTAAAACACTTCACCTAATTAAAACCAATCTTACAAACACAAAAGGAGAAAGTAATCATAGTTGATTGACTGCACAACTTGAGCAATGACGCTAGCATAAGATACTCTGAGAGTAAGAGCGAAAGTAGATACCTTCTGATGCTGGTTGTCTGAGAAAATATGCCTTTGCATCAGCGCAAATACATCAGCATCAGCACCAATCTGCAGGGTTAAACAAAGCAAAAGGTAAATAAATACTGAACTATCACATTCACATGCTCAGACTAGTGGTTGCCAAACTATGAGATCGATTAAAGTAAAACAAATTCGCAGAGGCACTTAAATAATTTGACCTATTCATTGTAAATCAGCTTATAAACAGAATTAAGCACATAAAATCATAACATAAGATTAACAAAGGAGACATCAGTATTTACACTTCTAGCAACGCAAATATGGTTAGCCATACCAGATTGCCTGATCAACATGATGAGTTCACCTTAGATCTTTCTGGCTTATGTCCTAAGGGCTCATTATTTCATTAGTACCTCGATCAGCATCGCTCCTTTTCACCATAACTAACATCTTAACATTCTTTGATATATTTCCTCACTCAGTGTATCCCAAAATGAATAACATCTTTCTCTTTTGGGATAATCTGCAATCATTGATGTCAAGATGTTACTCCAAAAAACCAATGATTGCAGATAATCCCAGAAGAAAATTTTGCATGACGGCAGAACCTATTAGCAACTCTGGCAATTGTTGTCAATTTCAAACTTGGATTTAGGGAGGTTAGCCAGAGAATTATGTAAGAGACTTATTCCATCAAGAGGCAGAGGAAGTATTCCTCAAATATCTCCATTGTTCAAGTTAATATCCCAACAGCACTCAAACCATGCATCAGCTTAATTCCTATATGAACCAAAATAACTTTGACTTCATAAATAGATCTAAGTAGCATACAACAACAACAACATACCCAGTGAAGTCCCACAACGTGGGGTCTGGGGAGGGTAGAGTGTACGCAGACCTTACCTCTACCTTGGTAAATAGAGAGTTGTTTCCGAAAGACCCTCGGCTCAAGACAAAGCATAAGCACAAGCAAAGCAAGAGAAACGGTCAGACCCGGACAAGAAATTTAAAGCAGTATAAAAATGATGGTAACAAAAGCGAATAAGTCATGATAAAGCATTCTGAAAAAAGAAGCAGTAACGCAGGTAAATAAGATAAACAAAGTACACGAAAGAACATAAAGCAACCTAAATCAAATAACATGGGACTATAAAATAATATTGCGCCTACTAGTATGATAGGCTAAGCAGGGTTACAATAATAACACTAAAACTACTAAGCGTAAGTATGACTACGCTCAACTACCTACTACCATAATCCGTGTCCTCCACAACCCCCTATCTAAGGTCATGTCCTCAGTAAGTTGCACATGCATCATATCCTGTCTAATCACCTATCTCCGATACTTCTTCGACCTACCTCTAACCCTCCTGAACCCGTCCTTAGTCAAGCTCTAACACCTCCGGACTGGGGCATTTGTATCTCTCCTCTGCACATGTCCGAACCATCTCAACCTCGCTTCCCGCATCTTATCCTCCACCGAGGCCACTCCCACTCTGTTCCGGATATCATCATTTCTAATTTTATCCCTCCTTGTATGCTCACACATCCATCTCAGCATCCTCATCTCCGCAACTTTCATCTTTTGGATGTGCGAAGTCTAGATAGATAGCCAGCACTCCGCCCCATACAACATAATCGGTCTAACCACCAACCTACAGAACTTGTCTTTAAGTTTTGGTGGCACCTTTTTATCGCACAAGACTCCAAATGTGAGCCTCCATTTCATCCACCCTGCACCAATATGATTTGTGACATTGTCATCAATCTCTTCATTCCCTTGGATAATAGATCTGAGATACTTCAAGTTTCCTTTCTTTGGAATGACCTGAGTACCAAGCCTCACCTCCACGCATGTCTCATGGTCGCTCCTGTTACTGAACTTGCACTCCAATTATTCTGTTTTGGTCCTACTCAGCCTGAATCCTTTAGACTCCATAGTCTGTCTCCAAACCTCTAGCTTAGCGTTCACTCCGCTGTGAGTCTCATCAATCAGGACTATGTCATCCGCGAATAACATACACCATGGCACCTCCCCTTGAATTTGTCGCGTCAGTCCATCCATCCCAAGGCAAATAAAAATGTGCTAAGAGTTGATCCCTAGTACAACCCCATCATCACTGAAAAGTGCTCCGAGTGTCCTCATATTGTCTATACCCTGGTCTTGGCTTCATCATACATATACTTGATCGCCCTAGTGTACACCACAGGTACACCTCTAACCTCCAAACATCTCCATAGAACCTCCCTAAGGATTTTGTCGTATGCCTTCTCGAGGTCGATGAAAACCATATGTAAGCCTCTCTTCCTCTCCATATACTGCTCCACCAACCTCCTAATAAGATGAATAACTTTTGTAGTTGAATACCCCGGCATGAATCCAAACTGGTTCTTGAAAATAGACACGCCTCTTCTCACCCTCATCTCCACGATCCTTTTCCAAACTTTCATAGTATGGCTTAGCAGCTTGATACCTCTATAGTTGTTGCAACTCTGTGTGTCACATTTGTTCTTGTACAAAGGAATCATTGTACTCCACCTCCATTCTTCGGGCATTCTTGCCGTCTTAAAAATAATATTAAACAACTCAATCAGCCACTCCAAACATGTCCTGCCTGCGCTCTTCCAAAATTCAACTGGGATCTCATCAGACCCGGTCGTTTGTCCCCTGCGAACAACTCTTAACCTTCTCAACCTTAATACTTCTACAATATCCAAAATCCCGGCACCTTCCAGATTGCTCCAAATCTCCTAGAACAATGTCTTTATCTCCTTCGTTCAAGAGTTTATGGAAGTAAGATTGTCACCTCTGTCTAATACGCGCGTCCTCCACCAGTACTTTGCCATCCTCGCCCTTGATGCACCTCGCGTGATCCAAGTCACGAATCCTCCTCTCACTCGCATTGGCTAGTCTGTACAACCTCTTATCCTCGCCTTTTTCTCTAATTCCACATACATGCGTTCAAAAGCCGCCATTTTTATCGCTGTAACCGCTAGATTTGCCTCCTTCCTTGCCATCTTACATAATTTCCTATTCGGCCACTTCTCCACATCATCCTTGCTTTCAATCAATTTCACATACGCTTTCTTTGTTTCCACTTTCATTTGAACTTTACAATTCCACCACCAGTCCCATCGATGCCCACCACGGCTACCCCGTGAGACCCCTAGCACTTCTCTAGCTACCTCTCAAATGCAACAGGTCATCCTGTCCCACATACCGGTCGCATCCCCACTACTCCCCCAAGCCCCCCGGCCATCAACCTCTCCCCCATCTTCTTTGCACTAGCATGGTCAAACTCCCCCATTTGATTCTTAGTCTGTCATCCACAACCCTCCTCTTCTTCTCCATCTTGATCTCCAAACCCATCACCAAAAGCTTATGTCGGGTTGTAAGATACTCACTAGGAATAACCTTGCAGGATTTACAAAGACCGTTGTCAACCTTCCTAATTCAATGACAGATATTTTTGGTGGGTCAAGTCTGACCGTGTTTGTTATCTATGTCAATATAATGATCATAATTCAACAAGCACAATACTAGAAACAGTATATCCAGGGGTAACTCATCAACGATGCATCAACTTATTTACTAATTCACCTTGAATTTACAGTACTGTAGTTGTACTTAGCACACCCAACTGCATGTTGAATTCAGAACAATACAGGACTACAAACACACAAGTGCACAAACTGCTCTAAACACACAAGATCCTGAATTGGATACCAATTTCAGCTACTTATCATTGTACTATCAACCATAATCCCGACCATCCCCAGTTCCAAAATGGGTTAAGTAATTTAGAAAAGCAATTATTTGGCCAACAGATGTTCTTCCTAGATCTTACTAACCTTCTCCTGCTTAATTTGTTTGCCATGGCTGACTTGGCATGCAAGAGAAGTCATTAGGAGATATATCTGAAAGATGAGTTGGTCCAACAGGTAGAAGGTGTCTTTCGCAAGTGACTTTCAACACCAAACTAGAAAGGGAAGAATTAATTATCCTGTGTTATATAGATTGCTCAAAAACAACTCAAGTGTCTTCCAAGGCATGATTAGCATATGACACTGGGAGGAATCAAATAATGTTTCAAGGAGAGAACGCTAGAATGATGAAGTGGTATACCAACAGAGGTATGACACAAATGAGAGTCTCAGAGGAAATCTACAAGGGTGATGAAGTTGCAAATTGCACTTTATTCAACTGAATAGCATAGCTTGTTGCCCCTCAAAAGAATATTATATTACACCAGTCGAGACAGAATGGATAGATTATCAGCACGAAGTTCTAAATTATTCATCAACCATTATCTTGTAACTTAATGAACAAAAGTAGCCCCATGATAAAACCAAAAACAAATAGTCAAAATCTAAAAGTTTGACCCACCTGGGCAACCAACCGAGAAAGTAATACCATTCCTGTATGCTTATTGTCTGTCTCTTCCAATTTTTTGTACGAATCAATAATCTGTTCAACAGCCAGTTTTCCCATATTTCTTTGCTGCTCATGAGTCAGCTCAATGAATGGTGGAAGTGCAGGCAAGTCCTCACATACATCTTCAGGGGTTGCAGCAGTTGAAATAAGGGAAGAAAGTTGATCTGTTTCTGACGAAGGAGAGTAAATTTCATTTGTCACTCCAACTTCAGATGGAATTTCTGGCTCCGATTCCTGTTCTACTTTGCCAGGAGATGATAGTGGAACATATGTTGCATCCAACTTGTAATCAGGAATAGCTTCATTCAGGTCTTCATCATGAACTTCCTCCTTGGGGGCTGACAGACTGGCTCCTGGTCCTAGTGAACTCTCAGCAGCGATAGAGTCAGTTTCCATCTTGGGATATGCCGTTGGCATACATTCGGAACTTGCCATCAAGGGTACTGTAATGTCAATATTAGATGAACTGGCAGGATTGATTTCAGATTGCAGCATTGCAGACTGCATAGCACTTGTATTATGTTCTGCAACGATTGTCGGCAATACTTCAACAGCCACAGCTGTACGCCTTGGGTCAAGGCGCCGTGGATCCTGTGAAGCATTATGATGTGGAAAACAGTTTATTACTAGAGTGTAGCTAGTGAGAGAATATAAAGTATAAACAGCAAAGAAAAAACTTAAAATAATTTAGTCTTTCTCACCCTTCTGGGATCGCGTTTTGAATCTAAAGGGAGACTTGCAGAAGTAGGCATTTCTGATAATGAACTGCTTGTGGCAGTTGATAAAGGGATGGGTGTCTGGGATCCAGGAACCCAAGCCTGTTGGCCTAATGAGGAATCAATTGGTGCCATAATTTGGGATAGATTAGTAGAATCACTTGCCCGAGCTAATGAAAAGCTTCCAAATCGTGATAAAGGAGGGGGATTTTTAGGCAAGTGCCTCATATTAGTTATGACTATGTCAGCCAACAAATCAGGAGGAATCTTGGATATTAGAATTTCAAGAGACTTGGCACCCGTTTCTCCTTCTGCTAGCAAAGCACCAATCATGGCAATCATTTGTGCAACCGCTGGGTCCACCCCATTGACATATTCCTTCCCAGATTCATTTCTCTCAACTAGCGGAGCTGTGTGATTGTGATTGTTAGGGACATAGTGAACCCTTTTTGAAGTTAAATCATAGTTATTAGATGGATCTTCATTATCAAATGGAGTTGACCTCTTCTTTGTTGGATCACCTGAAACAGGCAAGTGGTTTGATGACTGCTCATCCTGAAAAAGAAAGTAGAAAGTTCTGAGAACGGTTTCTGAAAAATATATTTCACAATGTGAATTACTGATACTTTGGTCTTCAATTACCTTGTTCAATCTAGAATCACGTGAAGCTCGCTCATTATTTCTCATCATTTTATCCAGCTGCCTAAGAACTTGATCAGCAGCATCACCAGCATTCATTGCTCGCAACGATTTCAACAATCTTTCTCTTGACTAAATTCAAAAATAAAAACACACTTAGGTAGTTATTCAATTTAATTTAAAGATTATCAGTAATAAATATCTAGAGTCCTAAATTTAAAAGAAATTAATAGCACTTCTCATACAGTATAGAACACAAAGATCTTTTGAAGCTATACAACTTTGTCTTGCATTACTCATCACAGCAAATCAAACCGTGTTTTAATGTAGTACTGTTATTGCGTCTTTGAACTTCAAGTATATATGGCTCTTTCGAAGTATAAGAAAGTCAAATACCCCCCTTAGCGGAAGTTTAAGGAAAAGAATATACCTTTTGATTTATAGTTCACTATTACAAGAATTAGGAATGAGTATATGCAAGAGTACTCAACAACTATGCCTTAGTCCCAAACAAGTTGGGGTCGACTATATGAATCGTCGTTTCTTCATTTAAGCCCATATCTATCATCATCATCATACTAAATAAAATAGAAGTGACAGATAGGTTAAAAATATATATAAATAATAATAATAATATTAGAAGTTCTCTAACAAGTCTAAAACCTACTCTTCAATAGTAGTTTTAACCTATATGAATCTTTTCTTCCCTTGTGCCCTATCCTTAGCTAAGTCTGCATTGATACCCAGCATTTGTAGGTCTTTCGAGACAACTTCCTTCCATGTGATTTAGGTCTACACCGTCCCCTTTTAATCCCTTCACTAAGCATAGTTTCACACCTATAGACCAGTGCATTTGTAGGTCGATGCAGAACATGCCCAAACCATCTTAGCCTTCTCGCATTTCATCCTCAATATGTGCTACTTGCACCTTCTAGCATGGCCGCACATGCATCTTAGTACCCGCATCTTTGCAACACTCATCTTGTGGATTTATTGGAATTTAGCAGCCAACATTCACTACCATATAACATTGTTGGTCTTATAGCTGTTCTATAGAACTTAGCTTTCACTTTGGTAGGCATCCTTCACATGACACCCCGTAGCACTCTCCATTTCAACCATCCAATCTAAGTAATATCATGAGCCTAGATGTCTAAATTGTTTGCATTCTGGCATCGCAATCCCATCTAGTCTCACCTCAACTCCTCTCTTCTATTTTTTGATGAAGTACTGTGTTTCATTAACAAAAATCATCAAGAAGATGTGATCTACAGAAGAGTTACAAGTAAAGTAAAGTTGCAAGACCCTATACAAAGTGCTAGGCTAAGTCTAGGGAGCTTACAAACTGCAAAAAAAGTCAGTGCTAATTACAGGTGCAAACTTAGTCCAGC
The DNA here is from genome assembly GCA_029783415.1 of Anisodus acutangulus. NCBI lineage: Eukaryota > Viridiplantae > Streptophyta > Magnoliopsida > Solanales > Solanaceae > Anisodus > Anisodus acutangulus. The sequence goes on from CM056503.1 coordinate 44,783,692, forward strand.
TAAAAAGACTAAGCGGACACTTTGCTCTGAGGGAAGAGTTTGGAGTTGAAATACCATCAAAACATCTACTGCTCCTTTCATTCCATGAATACCAAAACATTGCTCCAGGAATCATTACCCAGATCATCTTGATGACCTTGGCAACTCTCCATGGCACCAGCTTGAGTAAGCATCCCTCACATGCACAGGCATTACCCAATTCAGCCCGAGGAGGCAAAAAACATATTCCAAAGATCAGTGGCTACTGGGCAATGCAGAAGCAAATGGTTAATATTTTCTAAGGTTTCCTTGCACATGTAGCATCTGTTAAGTCTTCTTCTATTAAGATTATCTACTGTTAGGCAAGCTCCCTTCAAAACAGTCCAGTTGAAGCACATCACCTTGGTTGAGAGCTTAGTCTTTCAGATCAACTTCCATGACCAGATATCAGAATCAAGATTCTGCATACTAAGCTGCTTGTAGCACTCTTTAGGTAGATTCCCCACAATGGTACAGTCCTCGATCCTAGCTAGTAGGTCCAGTAGACTTCCCAATTCCCAATCTTGTACAGCTCTTCTGAGGTGAATGTCTCAACTCCTCTCTTCTCATACTCACTAAACCTGTAACAAATGTATTCAGTCTTACTTCTACTTATCCTAAAACCCTTACTCTCTGAAGTGCGTCTCCATCGTTCAAGCTTTTGGTTGACACCCTTGTTAGTTCGTCAATTAACCCGATATCATCAGCAAATAACATATACCATGAGACCTCATCTTATATTGTCTTAGTTACCCCATCCATAACTAGGATAAACAAGTAGGGGCTCATTGCCAATCCCTGGTGTAAACCCACTGTTACAGGAAGCTCCTCTGTATCACCCACGCTAGTGACAGCTCCTTCATACATGTCCTTTATGTTTATATATTAATATATATTTAATATGAATTCCTTTCTTCCTCACCCACCAAAAGACCTTGCTTGGTACTCTATCATATGCTTTCTCTAGATCAATAAACATCATGTGTAAATCATTCTTCTTTTCGAGATAGATTTCCATCAATCTTCTTGGCAAGAATATAGCTCAGTTGTAGATCCACAAGGCATATGCAAGAGTACTCAATATCAGTAAACTGTCATACATTCTGTAGTTTCAAACTGAACATTCTGATAGCAGTTGACACGTTATTAGGATCTCGGCAGGTGTATACACCCAATCTTACAGAAGGTAGAACATAGAAATATGGTCACAGCCGTGGAAACAGCCTCTTGCAGAAATGCAAGGTAAGACTGCGTACAATAGACCCTTGTGGTCCGGCCCTTCCCCGGACCCCACGCATAGCGGGAGCTTAGTGCACCGGGCTGCCCTTTATACATCGCGAAGTTTAAATCCAGTAAAAAAGTGTAACATACTAAAGATTTACACACACACACATATATATATATATATATGTTATATGCAGAAAGGCATAGAATTCCCATTCAGCAAGCACATGCTTTGCAGCATAGCAAAATAGAAATGACATTCAATCTAACCAGGGAGGGGAGCGCGCCAACACGAATAGAGGTCGAGATAGCAAGAATGTGGAACATAATGAAGTCCACAACTTGAATTGGTTCAGAGCAATGGTAGAATTGAGAATCTTTCTTTTCATAGGTTGAACATAAAGTAAAGTTTAGAAGAATTTCTTTGCAACAAGAACCAAACGATAAACAGCACCCTAAAGAATGAACTTCCTGAATTGTTAGATTGTAAGTTCCTCCGACCAAAAATAACAGTACCATATATTGAAGGCAACTCATGGAACACTATATTTAGGAGAAATTGATTTTCTTCATTCCTTGAATTATATTAGAGGAGCTAATTTACTTTTTGTACTTTATAGTTTATGCATCCTCTTGATGCCTATCAATGAAATATGACTTCATCCCCTAAAAACTAAAGCGAAAAAACAAACAAAAAGGATTTTTGTTACGAAAATGCAGTTTGACCATAATTCAACCCTAAAAGCTAGCTCACGAAGTAAGTATTGCAGAAGAACACATAAGAAAACTAAAACACATTCCCCCAACCAATGTGGGATATTCTAACACTCTCTGCATATCCAAGTTTGGACAATTGGAGAGTGGATAACATAAAGGGGGGCCCGACACCGGATAACCAAAGAATAGGGATAGGTCTGCCACTAATACCATGTTAAGAAAATGGACCTTGATCCTAACTAAACCCCAAAAGCTAGTTCATGAAGTGAGCGCATTTTACAACACCCTATAACAAAACTACAGCTCATTCTCTCAATCCAATGTGGAATTCTTAATGACAATATAAATAGAAGCACCTTTGTTTAACAACCAAAAAAATAGTTGGAAAGAAGGTTGCAGTGGTGGATACCCTGAAAAGAGACAGGAATTGGAAGACGGGGAAATGCATAGATAAAGAACTATGACGCTCTAATATGACATGTCAAGTATACCTCCAAAATGGCAGGATGTGTACACCTCAGGAATCCTAGAAAGGCAGTTCTCAGTGAGTACTGAATGCTGGAAGCATGTCCACCCTTTGTCATCTCAAAGTTTGGATCAAAATCAAGCAATGCTGGAAAAATGTGGTTATAATGGATAGGTCGCCTCCTAGCTATAGCTGCCAAACTGGAAACATTAAAGAGTTGTCAGATCAAGTATAATCAAGTCAAATAAATTATACAAGTTGAAGATGAAATAAATGATATGATAATTACAAACACGAATTCAAGGAGGAAAAGGAAATAGAAAAGAAAACAAATCAACAAACTGACATTATGAAACAAGGTAACAGTCACCTCAATAATCTACCACAGATGAACTAGTATTAAGACAGAACTACCAAATCTACTTCAGTTGTCCACCTTTTATCACAAAACTAACCAATGCACCACTGTGGTCTATCATAAGCAGTCAACAGGCAGAGTAACCCATAAACTACACAACAAAATTTACCAGGTTACCAACCAAAAGACACTTTTAAGTGTTCCCAATAAGCGCTTCTACTAGTCTAGTCCCAACAAAGTGTCGTTTTCTTAGGATAAAGTATCCTCAGATCAGCATGCATGCTCATTATTCAACTCTTTACCATCTTCAGTTTTACATATGATAAATGTTTTATCTTAGAGAAAACAGATTCCTTCTCTACCTGATGCCAGCTGTTGCTCTATACTAGATTAGGAGAAAATTGCAGAAATTACCAATCAAAAGAAACCGCAGAAGATTCCAATCAGAATAGAAGTAATACTCCCTCTATTTCAATTTGTTTGTCTTACTTTCCTTCTTAGTCCTTTCCAAAAAGGAAGTCCTCGAAATTGTTAAGAGGCAGTATGGGAATATGGAAGTATAGGCAAAAGAGAAATTGAGACATATCTATAGCTTGCAAGTTCAGACAACAGACTTTTTAATGAATAGAAAGAATACTTTTTAGCTTGGGATGCACTTGTGTAGGCTGTACTCTCTTATTTTCTATCCTTCTACTAGCACACACATTTTCCTCAACCAAAAACTACCTCTGAGCAATATCCACGTCCATATCTTCTTGATACAAGTAACACTCCATCAAAGACAAGCTTTTACACAAATTGAAGCATGAATTACTGCTGCCGACCAATTTGAAAGGCTAACAACACGATTTTGCTATTTCGCGTAATTTACTGTTTTCCACACATTTCAGAACTTAAGCATCAAAAGAAACAGCAAGTAAAAGCATGAATACATGTTTGATATTATGAGGAAAATTTTCCTGGATAATTTTTTATATTATATCATAAATGCTTTAGAAACCAACCACTCAATAAGAGTGTCGAGTTGGGGGAGAAGATGTTAAACACGACAATAAGATCTTTATATTGCGCATATCAGTGCACTAAGCTCGGACACATTGCATACTTATTATACCATTACACGTTAAGGAACCTTAATATGCATACCTCTACCGTGAGGTCACATTATTCACTAGGAACATAAACCCCATCGGCTTTTTAACAGATCTATACCCAATCACAACCACTACATTTATCTATGACATATTACTGTATGCCCGCAGAAGACTTTAAAAACAAAACCATATAGGTAATTCCACATCTTCAGATGTTATACAGCGAGCTGGTTCCTCTACAAGAACATTAGAGTTGCGAGGTTCACTGGAAAAACTAGATCTGCTACAACAATGGGTCAGTAACATCCAATGACCACGAACAATCCCAATTAAGTTTAACTGCAAACCAGGCGTACCAGAACCAAACTTAGGCTCACTACTGGCAACAACAATTGGCAACTCGACTAAATCATGTCACCAGTTTCGCTACCCTATTTGCTGGTGGATCATTCAGTTATTGCATTGATACGCAAGATCCATCCACTACAATCTGTTTTAAGGAAACCAAACAACTCTATTATTGCAATCGATATTGAAGTATTAAACAATAATTTGAAATATGAAGCTGAGGCACTTCATACTTGAAAATGTACATCAATCTTTAGCTTGAACAAATTTCGCATGTTTTGCTTTTGATTATACAAATTTCTTGATGTAAGATATTTTCAATACGTCTATATATAGTTATATACACACGTAGACGCACACGCGCACACACAACACAATATATATATATTACACTCTTAATCAGTTGTTACATCCATGGAAATACAATGTCCTCAGCAAAAGAAGATTATCAGCAGAAATCCTAAATCTTCAAGAACATCCAAAGCAAGGCACTCTAAAACACATTCTGTGTAGTGAATTAGCTATGTCAACCAACCACAAAGTTCTTTTTCTTGATCCCCTGAACTGATGTCATCCTTTAAAACAAAGGAAGCATAAATTTTAAAGCTTGCTATGAACTTGAGTTCTAGAAATATTCTGACTGTGAGTCACATCATTAGTAATTTGAACAGACCATCACCCAAAATAAATCAAAACATGAATCAAGGAGTACACCATATCAACCACGTTATCTAGAAAAAGAGAAGCCACAAAAAGCAATCCCAAAAGGTCAACAAGGGGAAAGCTGGGTGGTAGCGGCATAGGAGTAAAAACACAAGATCACAGGATCCTAATCCAACTACGACACTGAGTGTAAGCCCATCTGCTCCAATCTAGGTGGGCACGATTACCTAGCAAACAGCTCTGAGGATCTATTTCAACCCACTAGATTCGGATTCAACTCAACCTATCTTATCCTATCTGGATTACTACAACTAGGCTCAAATTGGTTGGACACCACCATCAGAATTAAGAAAATATGCATTCAAGTAAACACAGTGGTCAAGTGTTAAAACTACATGTTTATGCAATTTTTAGAATACCTGACACTTCCAAATGGCAAGTAGCAAGCAAAGCCATTACAAAAGACGAAAAACACAGAAAATAATCTATGTACAACCATACAACATTTTTTTCAAATGCCTTCAGCATACTGCTAAGTGTCAAGATCCACAATTATCTGGAACATTTTCCTGGCACAACTTAACAAGATCTTGTTCCATTTTTCATACATCAAGTTTCACATGCTCAATCAACTAGCTCAAACTTCAATAAATTAAGGGCATGAACTTGAGTATCTCTTTTCATCTGAAACTATAATGAGGACAACTTTCTTAGAATTAGTAGTTATTGCCGCATCAAATAACCAAAATAAGCTCGAGTTGATCATCCTCAATTTATTTTCTAATCTAATGTGTTGCCGCAATGTAAGCCATTAATTTCATCATTTAAGTTTGTTACATCAAAGCTACATGGTGTCAAGGAGATGCTAAGACAATATTGTGCTACCCTACTATCCAAACTAAATGGAATTTCGGTGTTTCATCTTCGAAAACAGCTAAAACGTTCTGATTGGTATGAAGAAAAGCTTTAAATATGTTTAACATCACATGTCAGAACTTGTCATTCCAAGGAAAAAGAAGAAGGAGAACAGAACAGAATGTCCTGTTGTTGATGAAGTGTTCATCTTGAAGGAAAGACATGCCCTGCAAAACTTGGTTGACATTCCTTTACAGTTGATATCAAATCAAGACACTGATGCAAGGTGCTCATAAAAGCAGGGGAATTTCCAACAGAACACGACAAAGCCTTTCCCAGAGTATTGGATTTCTCATTCAAAAACCAGATTAGCTTTTTATCTGTTTCTGATTTCAAAATGCCATTAAATAGAAAAGTTTTAATGTAAGCTTGGCTTATTTACCAATGATAATGATGTAGTTTTGTTTGAAACAATGCAAAGAGCCAATTCATATTTTCTGGATTTGCTCATGCTACAGCAGCTCCGCTATATACATAAAAAAAGGGCAGTCCGGTGCACAAAGCATCCCGCATTAGCAGGGTCCAGGGAAGGGCCGTTGTATACATAACACTTGGTAAAATACTGTCAACTCTTGGGAGGAATTTAAATATTTGACAAGATGAAAAAATACTCATACCACAGAAATTTTACTGGCACCGTACAGACATGATAAATTATTCCTTGAGGGATTTTTTATGCAGGAAAACTTTACAGATTCACAATTGCCTATAGAAAAGGTTGCTAAGTACAGTATCACCAGTTTCTAAGTTCAAAATCAATGTGAAACACAGCATATCATAAATGTAACAGCAGCAAAAAGAAAAACAGAAGTAAGAACAGAAGGTTTATCCAGGGGGGGAAACCCTGTCGAAAATTAGATTATCTGGGTAATAAGAAGTGTGTCAATGTTACAAAAAAAAAAAGCAATACATTATCAACATACTTGAAGTCTCAGACACTACAAGGTAATGTTGTCGTATGTACAATTTAAGAGATTAAGAATTTGCTAAACTTTAATGTTGTCTCCGAAAATGTACAATGCTTGGTTAATAGCTTGTCCAAACAGTTCTTATCGCAAATGACGACCAATTTATCCACCGCTTAATCTGCCTACCATCCGTCAATCTTGTGGAAATCAGCTAACTTTTACATCTGTAATCTGAACCATCAGTTCAGCATTCCAAGCAAAATGCCAGTTTAACTCCACGTTAAAAAGCTGAGCTCATGCTGCAATAACAGCAAAAATAAGCAGTTGAACTTGAACTACGGCTATTCCAAGCATCTGTCAACTCTCCATAAATTCAAAATAATAAACAACACAGTAATCGCCACCAAAAATTTGGAGTCCAAAGTCATAAGTTTGATCTAGCTGGAGCAACATGGGATTTACTGAGAGGTTATAACAAAAACTTCTGGCAAATTTCACTGGCATAGTTGCCAGTTACTGTCGGAAAAAAAGAACCAAGACTTTATCAGCTACATAATAATCCCAAAAACACATATAAACTTATTGTGTATCTTTGTTTCATTTCTTCTGGAACAAGTAGTTCCTTCCATACGCAAGTAAATGTCGATTTTAAAATAGACATAAGAAACAAGTTCTATGCCTTGTTGATGAAGGCAACCAGTAACACCTCTCAATCAATTATAGTTGGAAAATATCAACACCGCAATTACTCCTGTAGTCATGTACAAGGCTGATGTTAGTCTAAAATAATGACTAGAGCCCCCATAACATGCTCCTGCTATACCATATTTATACTCTTAGTTTGACTTGATGTGGATAATAATAGTAGAATGATCTGACATTAATTTCAAATCTTCCTCCTACTAATAATACCGGAAACAGCCTCTCTACCCCCACAAAGGTAGGGTAAGGTCTGCATACATCCTACTCTCCCCCGACTCCACTTGTGGGATCACACTGGGTTTGTTGTTGTTGTTTTGCCTCCTACTAATAATAAGCACTTGCTTCCATAAAAAATTTGTTCTCTTTTGATTTGCTTCGACATTTGAAGTTCTTTTACCCTGTGTTGCTCGGACTCGGGTGCGGGTGTCGGATAGAGGTACGGATCTAGAGGTCGGATTCGTCATGATCTAAATTTTAAGATTCATGCGTACAAATCCAGGTATGGATACGGGTGCGGGGATTCGGCAAAAAATAATTCAAAATTTATAAAATAGAGTTATAAAACCTAAATTATGAGATATTACACTAGGTATGTTGTTGTAGTTATAGAACCTAAATTATAAGATATTATGTGGAAACTTGATGATAAAATATTGATCAAGAGGAGAACGATAAAAGGAAATGGAGTGATATAGAAATTTATATATACAAGTTATTCCATTTTCTTCAATTTCATCATAGCTTTTGTTTTTATTACATAAATCATTGAATTTGTTTGGAATATCTCCCTCGATTTTGGTCAAAGTACCCAAAATTGGTTTGACCAGATCGGGTATGGATCCCACCCCCACACCCATACCCATGTCGTGTCGACACGTGTGCGGCAAAGAAAGTGAAGAGTATGAGTAACATAGCTTTTACAGTAACAACTTTAAAGTTTGGATGATAATGAGGAATACAATAAAAGTTAGAATGCAGTTACACAATCACATATAGAACACATATGTGTTTGTACCGAGCTCGAAACATGACGTTTGCCTATCACCCTGAAGTACAACATATTTACACATTTCGACACCCAAAAATAAGGAGGCCAGAGAAGCTAAGGAAAGACCCTTATTTGCTAATAATGATGTTAATAAATAGCATGAAGATTGTCTTTCCCTAAGAAGAAAGTTAATAACTTCAATTATCTTCATAACACATGCCTTGTTCTTAAGCAGTTGATTCTTTCAAAGCATTTTTCCATGATAAATCAAATATCATTTTGATGTCACGCCAACTTGGTGTCAGAATCTATCTACTCGAGGAATGTTACACCAAAAAGAGAAAAAAACATACAGGACAGATCTTTAACAATTAATACTAGTAAGATTGCAATTTTCACTGAAAAGTCGTATTCTGCCAAACAATTTATTAATATATCCTAGAAGAGCATATCATATTGCAGGAATATCCTTGATCAAAAAAATATTGTAGAAATATCACAATTTAGCAGAAATTACTATTCTAAGTAACCGTGCCCCAAACACCTTTGGGGCATTGTAGCAGAAAATCTACATAGAGATCAAAAACCTCTAACATAGATAACTTCAACATGAGAAGCACGCTCACAAAACAGATCTTATTCAAATATGCTCCCGATAATTCTACAGAAGAATAACTTGGCTTATGTATGATGTAAAGGAATTAAAAGCCACAACACAACACACACACACACACCTGGATGGTTTCAAGGTGATCAGCATAATCACAAATAATAGGCACCAACCCGCCCTAACTAGAAACTTATAAGTCAATCTTTCCATAGACAGCCCTCAATCTGATAATGCAACTCATGCAATTACCTAATCTTTTACTAACTAATTTCTTCAAGTCTATTTTCTCAACCTCTATATTCATTCACAAGTAAGACTCCTCACTTACAGAAAAAGACGAATCATGCGCAAAAAACTTTCGACTAGCTAGAGCCTAGATGAATTTAGAATCTTCCTGGAGATCAAACATAGCACTTAGCCCATACGAATAATACAGGTTTTTGTGTAAAACAGATAAATGCTCACCTATTGATGACAGATATGGTTAATATACCAGGGAGAGAACTAGCTGAGCGCAATAGATCCAACAGAGTGCCAACGATATTTTTTGCATCTGATGTAAGTGAAGCTGGATCAAGAACAGGGTGATGACCAACTACCCATGAAATATTAAAAGTCCATCCATGCTTAGCTGCAGGTATAAAGAAAAGATACATCCAAAGCACAAACAAAAATCAGACTCAGCCAACAGGAAAAAAGGAAAGAAAATTGCTGAATATTTAATTCTCATAGTGTTTCTTTTCTGATAAGTTACTATATATAATAGTGAATCATGAAAAAAATCTCTGTACTCAGAATCTTCCCATCCTTGAAGTCCTGCAAAAAATTACCTTGTGCTCCAGATTTCTCAGAATCACTTGATGTGAAAAGTAAAATATATGTTTCGAGGAACTTCAACGCCAGCAATTTCGTACCAATAGGTCCTGCCTGTAAAAACACATACAAGAAAAGCATGTGATTTGTATATGCCAAACAATTAGCAGAGGAATGTCCCTAAAACATATCAGCAAGGCCTGAAAATGGATTTATTTTTTCTTCTATTTCCTTTGATATGCCCTCCTGCGGCCCAGATATTAACGGAGCAGAAGACAAGAAATAGAAGTCTAGATTAGGAGAACATTTGGACGCAGATCTCACTAAGACAACAAACACGAAACACTACACTTCAAGGTTCAAGACTGCACAACATCTCCTTATTACCAAAATGCAGTACTTCCAAAACTGGCTACTAAATGAGGATTAAGATATTCTTTGTTCCTAGAGAGAGGGAGAGTGTGACTAGTCATTTCAAACATATTAACAAGTCACTGCTTTGTCCCCAAGCTTCATAAGGATGAAATAAAACCAGACAGTTGAGCTAAGCAAGTAACAGGACATTGTCTTGCTGACACTTCCTTCTTTAAATAGATGGCTCCTCATGTAGTAGCCTAGTAAGTAGTCACATACGGTAAAGAAAATATTACCTCCAACACCACCAAAACCAACATACATAAATAGATAGAAATCAAAGCATCTATAAAAGGAAGTATCCTCTCACCAGAATAGACATCTCCGACGACCGAAATTTCTTCCATAGTGTTTGAAAAACATTCACAAGATATTATTGTACTTTTTTACAAGTTCACTCTTTTATAACATACAAAATATTGTGATCTATTTATTTCCAATATGAAGTTACTGGAACCACTAACAAGGAAAAACTGAAAACCGTTTATCAAGATAGAAGAAAAGGGCAAGTTTCAGAACAAACATTTAGCACATTGTTGTGAGGACGGGTTCAAAAGAATGATGTGTTCCCAAGACCAAGCACCAGCTGAATTGATTACCATAGTTAAGTTCACTACCAAACAAGTACCCACTACACGAGCAGAACAAGTACCTCAAAAAGAAAGCCAAAGACAGCATCCTTGAACTTGACCATCCATGTCCAGAGCTCTTCAAGCCACCTTTCAACTATACCATGCCGGTGAAACTATAATTTATAAAAGAAGGATTTAGGACTTCAAAAATGTACAAGAGAAGAAGATGAATACTGTGAAAGAAGGATAAATTAAGCATGTTACAGATGGTATGCCAGAAAGTGCACAGGGACAGGAAGGATAAAACTTATCAAAGCTAGTGATTCAATGCATCTTGACACATACTGAGCAATTAAGAGAACTGGTTTGCTCAGATTGAACTTCTCATGCCAAATTTCCAGCTTTTGTATCAATTTAAAAAACATTCTTGGTCAGTCATCCACACCATACAATATCACTAGCATATGCATAGTCTATGTCAACCACCAAAACCCATCTTGCCAAGACCTGTGCATAGCAGTGCATCCGCTTTATGCAGTCCCTGTCAGGCTCAACCCTATGCTACCATATTATGCTCGCAAGTTGAACTTCTATGGGATATTAATGCCAAATTTAGAACTACTACTCCTGATCCAAAAAAAGAAATCTCAACTACTCAAAGTGAACATGTTTGTAGTCTCCTCTAACAACCACCAATAGGCCACATGAACGTCAGAATTCAGACCATTCATCTGCCCCTTGGAGCTCCAGCCACAAAGAAATGACAGCAGAGAAATAGTCGTCTCATCCAATGGGTATCTTCTCCGTCTTAGAGTGGCATTAAACAGCAAATACAGCTGGTAACCCCCATAAACATCCAAAATATTTCTATCTTACCCTTCTTTTCAGAGTAGGTAATAATACAAATATAGTTCGAGCACATAGACAAATACCAACAATGACAGATCTATGGAAGAAAATCTTAAAGTACCAACAAACAGAACCTTCCTCTACATTAAGAGTTGATGGAACTTGTCGTACAAGGTTATTGAAATAATAACCCGGTAGAGACACTCAAAATGAAAGATAGAGCTACCATCAACTGAGGCTCCGGCAAATCCAGAGCCATTAAGTTAACTGAACTTTTTTCACACGGAACTGTACAAACTCAAGTTCATAGAACACTGAAAATTTGCATTTCTATAGAAAATTAGCATCAGAGATACTCTCTCGATCATCTAACTACGTGGATAAAATAATAATGTAATTTAATATCTTTGTCATATCTACAATGCCATTATCCAACACAAAAGATTAGTTTATGAAAACAAAGGTAGGATACATAGTTTACCCCTTGACTTTGAGGCCAAATTCCTGTGACACACCTCTCCACCTCGGGCAACCCTTTACACACTTAACCTTTCCAAAGTGTGTCTAAGACACACCACTTTACCACATGATCCTTGCGTGTCTTTTACCAACAAATAAGCGCGTGAACAGGAGAATTTTTGTATCAAATATCTTATTTGAGGGACAAGTGTCCAAAAATAATTTCGTTTTAAAAAAAATTGGGTCATCTTCTTCTTTGTTTTAAGAAATCACCTAATCTGCCATGGCTGCTCCTTGACATTTAGACTCACATCTCTCCACCACCCGATCTCCTTCTTCTCAAATAGACCCACCAAAATTTCTCATATCTCTTCTTGTTGATTAGTTTTAGCTTTTTGTAAGATCTTTTGTCAAAAATGGTGACTAGAATTCAACAAGTAAAGCTTCATGTAGCTCCCCCAACCATTAAAGCTTAGCTCATGCTTTTGCAAATACGCACATTTTTTAATTTTGTTAAAGAGTGAACTTCCACATAACTAAATTGTAAAATTCTTAAACTTCTACACAGATAAGTATACTTTCCTCATTATTACAACCTTGCTGCTTTAGTTGCAGGAATCAAAATTGCATAAATAGAAATGGAAGCATGGTAATGGCAGTTCATGGTGGGGAAGATGAAGAAGATGGGGACAATTTTTGTAATTCTAAAGTGTTATCTTTTTATTTTTAGTTAGTGACACGTGTCACAGCCTTATTTGTGTGTAACATTACACATATTTTCGGAAAAATGGTGTATATTAGACACACTCCGGAAAAGGTTGAGTGTGTAAAAGGTTGCTTTTAGAGGGGTGTGTCACAGGTATTTGGGCTCATGGTCAGGGGGTAAACTATGTATTCTGCCTAAAACAAATCTAGCATAGTTTCAAGTACTTGGCAAGATAGGCATGAATCATTAAGGTACTAGAGGCACATTTTACAGCTTCAACCTCCCTGTCTACATGCTCTTTATACCACACAACCCTCTATATTGAAGAAATCACTTATGACACAAGTTCCAAAAATCACTTTGTCCGCCGCCAACTGACCAAATTTCACCTTCCTTACATAAATGTGAGGTAAGGCTGCGTACCGTAGATCCTTGTGGTCCGGCCCTTCCCCGGACCCCGCGCATAGCGGGAGCTTAGTGCATCGGGATGCCCCTTTTTTCTTCTAAAGAGAATGAATAATTACTAAATGAACAAAGGGGAATATTACTGAAGGATTAAATAGAAATGTTTAGTTATGTCAACTAGTACGTGTCGGACACATTTTTTGTTTTAGAAGATTTAAAGGTAAACTAGCACCAAAAGTAGATTTCAGAACCAAACACTGTGCCTCCAAACTTGAAAGAGAGCCTATAAGATTAGCTTTCGACCCTCTTTAAGTATTATCATCAGTAACCAAAAGGTATCACCCAAGTTTCTCATTGAGCAACTTATGCAATTACGGCCTTAAAATACTAACAAGCCTAGAATAAACATAACATCCGAAAACAAATAAGGTGACCCAGTGCACAAGACTAGCACCGAAGAGACGAACTTTTTTGGGATAACAGCTGAAAGATCTCCTCAAAAGATTCACAGACATGATCACAGCGAAATAAGCCTATGTTGCACGAGGGCTCAGTCAACAAGATACAGAAAATGAAGCAAATGTAAAATCAAGAACAAGTGTGTGACCTGAGATGATAATTCCTCCAATACGCCACAAAAAAATTTCATGCCAGATATAATTGATTGCTTTACCACCATAGAACTCATATCTTTTAAGCATGTGAATAACACGGGCATTAACACCAACAAATGTTCCTTTGCTTTCATCCCAACCGCCTCAATTACCCTGGCATTCGTACAGAAAAAAGTCAGAATGATGAAAATGGTAAAGAAAAGAAACAAGTGCACACAAAATCAAAACACCAAAAGCATGCAAGCACGTCTTCTACAAGTCTCTTCTGGTATCAGCTGATGCCAACTTATCAACTATTGATTGCAACAACAACAACAACAAAAAACCCAGTGTAATCCAACAAGTGGGGTCTAGGGAGGGTAAAATGTACGCAGCCTTACCCCTACCTTTGTAGAGAGGTTGTTTCCTATTGACCCTCGGCAACCCTCCTCCTTTATCCGGGCTTGGGACCAACAACGGCAGGTAATCAATTTTTTATTTATTTTTTGTTTCGTACCCCGCCCACCCAAGAAAAATCCTCTTCAAGAGATCAATAGTGGTATTCCCACTTCCCCCATTGTTGACTCGAACTCCCAACCTCTTGGTTAGGAGTAGATGGCTCTAACCGCTATGGCAACCCTCTCATATCGAGGGAGTAACCAAATTTTAGCAGGACTTGCCTTTTATGTGTGGAAAAGAAGGTGTCAGGCTGTAATTTTCAATCCTTGTCTATCACAAAAGAGAATCACAAAATGCAACACCTTCCACACACCTTGAAACAGATTAGTCCTATATGCCAATACGCTTCTGATACAAATCTAAAGAACCAATGCAATCACAAAAAAGGTACAATATTTGATTTCCTTATCTGTTAATTAACCGAATTAGAAGAGGAGCCTTGGAGTAATTGGTAAAGTTGCTGCCATGTGACCAGGAGGTCACGGGTTCAAGCCGTGGAAACAACCTCTTGCAGCAATGCGAGGTAAGACTGAGTACAATAGACCCTTGTCGTCCGGCCCTTCCCCGGACCCCGCACATAGCAGGAGCTTAGTACACTGGGCTGCCCTTTTGTTTTAATTAACCCAATTGTGATTCAGGCACCCACTATTTCAACAATTACAACTCCACATCACCAAAAATGGCACTAATATTTCGATAAGAAGGTTCAATCGAACTTATATACCAATAAGCTTCTTATACAAATCTAAAGAACCAATTTAATCACAAAAAATGCAACTTTTGATTTCAATAGCTGGAAATTAACCCAATTGTGATACAGGCACCCACTGTTCCAACAATTACAACTCCATATCACCAGGAATGACACTCATATTTCGATAAAAAGGTTCAATTGAATTTATATACCAATAAGCTTCTAATACAAATCTAAAGAACCAATTCAATCACAAAGAAAGGTGCAACTTTTGATATCCTTGGCTGGTACTTAACCCAATTGTGCTCCAGGAACCCACTATTCCAACAATTACGACTCCACATCACCAAAAATGTCACTAATATTTCGATAAGAAGGTTCAATTGAACTTATATACCAATAAGCTTCTGATACAAATCTAAAGAACCAATTCAATCACAAAAAAGGTGCAATATTTGATTTCCTTATCTGTAAATTAACCTAATTGTGATTCAAACACCCACTGATCCAACAATTAAACTCCATATCACCAATAATAACACTCATATTTCGATAAAAAGGTTCAATTGACCTTACTCAATGAGGCATTTGAGTCATCATATATATCCTCCTTGATATTGTAATGCATAGTTATCTATGTTTTTCCAGCATATTTCGCCAATACAATCAAAGTTAGGTATTCACAAGTCAAAGGTCCAACAATGATGAATGTGCTACATGATACTTATGCTAACAAATGTACAATTTACTATATTATGCTAACAAATGTACAATTTATTATATTATGCTAACAAATGTACAATTTACTGTATTATGCTAACAAATGTACAATTTACTATATTATGCTAACAAATGTACAATTTTTATATTATGCCAACAAATGTACAATTTAATGTATTATGCTAACAAATGTACAATTTAATATATTATGCTAACAAATGTACAATTTACTATATTATGCTAACAAATGTACAATTTACTATATCAAAAGATTCAAATTGAACTTACTCAATGAGGCATTTGCGTACGAGACTTTCGGGCGAAGACTGAAGGTCAATTAAATAAGGAAGAAGCTCAGCAACTTGTGATGACTCAACCGATAACAATATATCTTTCAGTTGCTTCAATGAAGATAGCTTTACTGCCACGTCACCGTGGTTGTTCGCCGCCGCAAGTAGCAGTAGGGCTTGCTCCCTAATTGTTCCGGCCATATAGCTAGGGTTTACTTATATCTAGGGTTTTGAACCGGAGAAAAAACCGTTACTTTACCGTTCGCCGGCGCCGAGCCGGATAGGAAATATTGTGTTGGCCTTAACGATAGTGGTAGATATCATAAATGGAGATTTGTAACCATTTTCGTATGTGGAGAGAGGGGGATATTATCAGTTGGGGATTTTGAATTTCTTGAGGGAAATTTGGGGCTTGGAGCGGATATTGGGCCGAGTTCATATTAACTGGCGGCCACGCGGCCCATAAAATATTGACGATTTGTGGACATAACCACTTTCAGAGCCAATGTTTAAAATGGATTTTGAAACAACGAAAAAGCGTTAAAAGTAACCATCAACATATTGAAAATAGCTTACACATGTCCTCCATTAACTTATTGGTCTAAAACTATCCTAATACTCCTATTTCTTTTGGGCTCAAGTATACCCTGAAACTAACGAAGGTAAAACTTTGAGTCCGAAACTTAAATGACCCAATAATTAAGAAAATAAACTAAAATACTTTTTAAAAAATCATGACATTAATACCTTTTGCGCATGAAATTACTACGCAAAAGGGCTTAATCGTAACGGTAGTGTTAAGTCCTTTTGTGCAGGAATTTTCTGCGCAATAGAAGCAAACATAACAGGCCATCGTGTTCTTCCCCGATGACCCCCCACTTCACTTTTAAAATTCGAAACCACCATTAAAGAACAAAATACAAGGTCCCATATTCGAAAAAGGTCGGTTTTGGTTCATATTTCAACCCAAAAGTTAAGATTCTCTGTATATTCAAGTCAATGAACAACATTCGAAACTTGCCTTTTGGAATAAAGCGACGTAAAAGTCGATTCCAAAACTCAAAAAATAACCTTCAATCTTGGTATTTTACTATGAACTTTCTAATTATATTGTTAAATACATTATAATCCTAAGCATGATTACTGTTTCATAGTCTCGAATTTTGAAAAAAGTACTATTTTTCACAATTTGTTTTTGCGTAATAGGGGGTAGTCCGTGCTGCCAGCAGCCCCTTTTTAAATTTATTTTTTAAATTTTTTAATTTGTGTATTATTTCTTAATTATTTTATTAGAAAAAAGATAATAATTTTCTGATTGTTAATTAGTTGTTAAATGCTTAATTATTTGATCAGAAAAAATATAGTAATCTCTTTAAAAAATTATTTTTTAATTATCTAATTTTTAATTTATTTATTTGTAAACTTATTTGTTCCATGTTAATTATTAATGTGCTAATTAGATTTCTAATTTTATGTGTTAATTTTTAATTAATTATTAATTAGTTACTTAATATAATGTTTTGTTAAATGAATTAGTTCGTCATTACTTTAATTCTTAGTTTAGGATTGAACATCATTAGTTTAGGATTAAAAATATCATTAATATAATTTTTCGTTAAATGTAGTTAGTATAATAATTAATTATTAATTAAAAATAGTTAATCCTTAGTTTAGGATTGAACATCATTAGTTCAGAATTAAAAACATCATTAATATAATGTTTCGTTAACTGTAGTTAGTATAATAATTAATTATCAATTATTAATTAAAAATAGTTAATTCTTAGTTTATGATTGAACATCATTAGTTTAGAATTAAAAACATCATTAATATAATGTTTCGTTAATCGTTGTTAGTATAATAATTAATTAGCAATTATTAATTAAAAATAGTTAATCCTTAGTTTAGGATTGAACATCATTAGTTTATAAATTTAAAACATCATTAATATAATGTTTCGTTAATTGTAGTTAGTATAATAATTAATTATCAATTTTTAATTAGAAATATTTAATCCTTATTTTAGGATTGAACATCATTAATTTAGGATTAAAAGCATCATTAATATAATATTTCTTTAACTTAGTTAGTATAATAATTAATTATCAATTATTAATTAGAAATAGTTAATCCTTAATTTAGGATTGAACATTATTAGTTTAGGATTAAAAACATCATTAATATAATGTTTCGTTAATTGTTGTTAGTATAATAATTAATTATCAATTATTAATTAGAAATAGTTAATCCTTATTTTAGGATTGAACGTCATTAGTTTAGGATTAAAAACATCATTAATATAATGTTTCATTAATTGTAGTTGGTATAATAATTAATTAGAATTAGAAATAATTAATCCTTAATTTAGGATTGAACATCATTAGTTTAGAATTAAAAAACATCATTAATATAATATTTCATTAATTGTAGCTAGTATCCTAATTAATTATCAATTATTAATTAGAAATAGTTAATCGTTAGTTTAGGATTGAACATCATTAGTTTAGAATTTCCTAATTATTCATAGAAATATAATACATCACAATTGTTCCAATTCGCAAATTTAGATGGTTAATATAATTTTTCGATAAAGGATTAGTTAGTTAGTATAATTTTTCGATAAAGGATTAGATAATTAATAGTACAGGATAATAAATAATTTAAATATTATTTGCACAGATACGATACCTACATGGAGCCCAACGTTCATTCGGGGCCCATCGATAGATCAATACTTAGTTTACATGATAATCATAGGTCCGAGCTATTATGGAGTGGCGATATACATATGAGTACGTTGTTCCATCCCCGTAGGGTGGAACATGCGTGGGATCTTTTACAGGCTTGGCCCCCACATTCCTGCATTTTAAAGATATTGTATCGGGGCGGTATCTATCATTGCGTCATTGTTGGTCGGGTACATCATGATCGGATTCTTGTGACGGCCATGGTTGAGCGATGGAGACCGAAGACCCACACCTTTCATCTTCACACTGGTGAGGCCACTATCATGATTCAGGATGTGGAGGTCATACATGGAATACGGATAGATGGACTCCCATTATACACTGAGGATGCTCAGCAGAAGTCGACATTAGGCCAGGAGTTGACTAGGCTCACTGGATACGTGCCTCAACCCGGTGATATCTATGGACATAGTCGAATGTCGATGTCTTCCCTCTGTGCTTACTTGCACCTCACGTACATGGCGCATCCTATTACAAATAATATATTTAAGTGTGTGTAATTTTATTCTAAATATAGCTTTTTGAAACAACGATTAATAAATCATTTTTTAATGACGCTTTCAATTATGGGTGTTGGATAGGGTGCTGTTTTTTCAGCCCGTAGCAGCACACCCTCAGCTTGACTTCATTGATGATGACATGCCCTACGCGCGGAGATGGACGAGAGGCATATCCCGAATGTGGATATGTATCACATTATCCTTTCGTTCAGGGATCAGCTTGATCATATGACGGATGACAGGGTAAAATTGTCTGATTTTACATTATCACCTTTTTTTTTTTACTATTTTTGTCTTTATTGTTTACTAATTTGGGGTCATTGTTTTTACAGGTTTTATATGGAGGTTCTATGTTCAGTTTTTGGATTAGTTGCTTACGTTTTGCAGGGTTGGTGAGCCCGTGTGGATATTGTGGTATCCGTTGATACACATGGACATCGTTGAGGATCATGCATCCCACCGTGTCTTATGACAGTTTGGGCATGTACATGAGATACCTGACTCAGTTGTTTGGGAGCACCGCTTGTGTACTCTCCATCGTTCTCGACGAGAGTTTGGGTAAAACTCAGAAGACTTTCATCATTTGCAGACCAAATCCCGCAAGGGGGTCTTAATGACTCTTGTCTTCTCCGTCGTACTGCCACCACGCGCGAGGTAAGCCCTCTCCCTTACCCCTATGCTTCTCTACAAGCCATTTAATGGCCTTTGTCCATTTAGTCGACCAATGATTGGTCGATTTCAAATCCTTTTTAATTTAAATAAAAAATCAAAGTCCCACATCGATGGATTTCCAATTCTAAGTCTTTTGGCTTCCTATAATAAAGATCCTTCCCTTCTCATTATCCCCGAGCCTTAACCGTGGAAAAAATCTCATAGTTGAGCAAAAAGTCTTGACAGTGATATTTTCACCCAAAAAAATCAAGCATAGTCTCTATTTGAGCAAATCTAAAACCCTAGAATTTCCCCAAGGTTTTAGTAGTCTAAAGTTTTCATTTATTTTCTTGTGTGGTTGAGTTTGTGAAAATTGGAGAAGGCTTTTCACTCCGGATCTCATTCACGGCTGCACTCAAAAAAGGTAATTTGTCTTTCTTTTTTTATGTGTTTATGTGCTTATTTAGTGTAGTTTCTGTTTTTACTTAATTATGTGCTTGTTAGATTGGTTTAAATTGTAGCAAGTAAATGTTAGTATGTATTTATATGTTTGTATTGGCTAGTAAGTATGGGATAATGTGTGTTTAATTTAGTGTTAGTCAGTTTTCTTAATTAGATTAGTTAAATGATAATTAGTATTAATAGTGTATATGTGTTCATGTATGGTATATGATGGGTAGCGTTAACATGAAGTAATGTGATTGCATTGTTAGTATAGGCTCAAGTGATTGGTGTTCTTCTTGTCCTACTAGTTAACACATAGAGACATGTTGTTAAGGTTGTTTGAGGTTTGTTTGCAAGGATTAGATCATGTCTTAGTTAAAGTTGTGCCACTGAGGTTAATACTTGCTACCATAACTTGTTAACTAAGAAATAACTTTGAAATCAAAGAACTTGAGTTAGTAAAGGATGACTTGGATGTTTGAAGTATGTGCATGCCTTGTGTGTTCTCTTTGAGTGTTCTAATTAGCATGTCTTGTAGTAAACTTGTGACCAGGCCTGCATATAACTAACTCTGTTAGAATGATTTCACCCTTACATGCTCCACAAATTACATGTTGCTATAAATGTATTGAATTTAGTCTTTAAGTTTGTTGAATCTAATGATTCATGAATGTTTAAGTGCCAGTCTAGATTAGTTTAGTTCATTTGTTATACGAATATGTCATTTCGTTATTGCAAAAGTAGTATTATGTTAACATGATTAATCTGTTTAGATTAGTTTATAGGCTGCATATTTATTTAACTTGTTTATCTTGGCCCTTTGATGGTTAATAGCAGTTCAATATAAGGCTGTCCAGGGGGACGGGTCGGCCCGATCCCGACCCGTCCCGATCTCCAAAGTTAAAAAAAATTATCGTGGCCGTGGTTCGAACTCGGGATGGGGCCTCTGTTTGTCCCGCCCGACCGGATTCACCCCATCCCGACCCTGGGTCGTCCCGACCCGTCCCCCTCCCTCTTTGCAAAAATAATCATTGCAACAACGACCAAAATTTGATTTTGGCCGTTTTGCAACTGCTATAACGGCCATTTTTGCCCCCCCTCCCCCCGCCCCCATCCCATAAATCCCCCTACCCCCTTAATATTTATTTTTAACCCCTAAGTTAATATATTTATACTTTAACCCTATTTTCCAACTATAAGTAACTCATTTCCTCTTTATTTTTCTCACAATCTTTCTACCATCTCTCTAATCTCTCAATTTATCTCTCTACAGTTCTACAAATCTTCCTACTATTAAATATTATATCAAAATTAAAAAACTGAGAGTGAAGTTGGCAACTAGCTTGAGGATTATCCATCGAGCAAAGTTTCAATTTTCAACATCGATTACACGTCGACGTTACGTCGGCGTTTGGTACCTTCGTTCTTTCTTTAAATTATTATTGTTACTTAATTTTAATTATCGCACTTAATTTCTTTTATTTAATTATTTACTTGTATAATTAAAATGGAATGATTTAAACATTTGATTATGGGTAAGGGTAAGAGTGCTTCTTCTAGTAGGGGAATAAGGGTAAGGGTACCTCTAGTAATCTTATTTCTAGTCCCGATGATTTGATTGATTTCAGTAATATTGATGAAAATGCTTTGTTTAATGATATACCAGTAGATGATGAAGTAGATTAATCAGAATTTAATTTAGACGATAATATATATGACACACCCGCTAGTGCACATCAACCTCGGGCTCAGATTGAGTCTCAGCCTGAAACTGAAACTGGAATACCTCTTATTCCCCTAGTATGAATCGAGGCCCCCCACAAAATGAAAATTAAAATCAGATGCATGACATTTTTTTGATAGGGACGAAGAGAATCAACTAGCTAGATGTAAAATTTGTATAAATGTTTATAAATTTAAAATTGAAAAAGATCAAGGTGGGACGGGAGGTTTACTGAGACATGTACAAGGCAAGCACACAGTTAAGTGGAATCAATACATAGACTAAAAAATTGGGTGTGTCAATGCCATCTGAGTTGGGACAAGGTTCCCATAGTCTCCCCGACCAAGTACATGGTCAAATTAACCCGACGACGGGGGGAATTTTTGGTCCTAAATATGATAAAAACAAAGATAGAAAAAATATGGCAAAATTAATAGCGGTGGAGGGTTTGCCTTTTTCATTTCCTTCCTCTCATAAACGTTTGATTGTGGGTAAGGGTAAGAGTGCTTCTTCTAGTAGGGGTAATAAGGGTAAGGGTACTTTTAGTAATCCTATTTCTAGTCCCGTTTATTTGATTGATTTCAGTAATATTGATGAAAATGCTTTGTTTAATAATATACCAGTAGATGATGAAGTAGATGAATCAGAATTTGATTTAGACGATAATATAGATGACACACCCACTAGTGCACATCAACCTCAGGCTCAGACTGAGTCTCAGCCTGAAACTGAAACTGGAATGCCTCTTTCTCCTCTGGTATGAATCGAGGCCCCACAAAATGAAAATTAAAATCAGATGCATGACATTTTTTTGATAGGGACGAAGAAAATCAACTAGCTTGATGTAAAATTTGTAAAAATATTTATAAATTTAAAATCGGAAAAGGTCAAGGTGGGACTGTAGGTTTACTGAGACATGTATAAGGCGAGCACACAACTAGGTGGAATCAATACATAGCTTAAAAATTGGGTGTGCCAATGCCATCTGAGTAAGGACAAAGTTCTCATAGTGTCTCCGACCTAGTACATGGTTAAATTAACCCGACGACGGGGGAATGTTTTGGTCCGAAATACGATAAAAATAAAGATAGGGAAAATATGGCAAAATTAATAGCGGTGGAGGGTTTGCCTTTTTCATTTCCTTCCTCTCATGGTTTTATTCATTACATTCGGAAAATATATAATCTTATTTTTAATGGTTTTCCTAGATCAATTGTTAGAATGAATGTTTTTAAATTTGCAAGTGAATATCAACAGTATTTACGTTATGCATTGTATCATTTTAATGGCAAAGTGGCTATCACTTCTGACACAGGCTGTAGTACTAACGGTAATGATTATTTAACGGTAACATGTCATTTGATAGATCAAAATTGGTATATGCAAAAACGTATTGTAGCATATAGATACATAGATGATAGGTACACTGGTAGTTTTATTGCAGATAATATTAACGAAATTTGTAAATACTATGGAATAAATGACAAAATTACGACTATTACATTAGATAATGTTTTTTCTAATGATTATGCTATAAGACTTTTAAAACTTAGATTAACTCCATATTTTGTTGATCATTTTCATATAAGATGTGTATGCCATATTTATAACTTAGTTGTAAATGATGGATTAAAACTTTTTTGAAAGCATTCTTGCTAAAATAAAATTTGCTATACATTTTATTTTTAAAGGTAAAAAAATACAAAGACTCAGAATATAAAAAAATATATCATGATTGTGGATTATTATATAAAAAAATTACAGAAGAAGTTTCGACTAGGTGAAATTCTTTGTATGAGCAACTACTTGTTGCTTACGATTATAGACAACCTATTACTTTATTATTTAATGGCCATAATAAAAATCCAATGGATATGCTTGTAGATATTGACTTGGATAAAATTTTAGAACTTAATGAATTTTTAGAGAAATTTTATCAAGCTACTAAAGAATTTTCCGGTATTTATTATCCTAGTATTTTAAATGTGTTATTTTATATAACTATAATATTTTTGTTAATTAATGAATATATGCAAAAACCAACTTATAAGGCAGTTATTGAAAAATGTTTTAAAAATTTTAAAAATATTTTTTTTCTATCCCCACTATTTATATTGTTGGTGCTTTATTAAATTCAACTATTAAAGTAGACAGTTGTAAAACACTTGTAGAAATGATTTATGATTGTGTAGAAATACTTCCAACAGGCCTAACTGAAGAACTAACTGACACACCAACTAAAGAAGCAAGTACGTCTAGCATACACACAGAATGCAAAAAAATATATACGTATTACCAACAATAAAGTGCAAATAATCAACCAGATTCTGTACCATCTTCTACTACTTCGTTGCAACCTTATAAAAACATGCGGTTTCTGCTACTAGTATTAAAGGTCTTAGAAATAAAATGTGTACTTATTCAACTTCTTTACATGTTAGTGAATTTGATGTTTATGTTTTGCAGGGTATTGTACCGTACGAATTTATTGCTAATGCTGAAGGATAAGAAGACTTGCTGAAATACTTGAGGGAGAATGAGAAGATATTTCCGACGCTAACAAAGATGGCCCGAGATGTGTTAAACAATCAAGCGTCATCAACATCGTCTGAAAGCGCCTTTTTCGTGGGAAGAATTCAAATTGGAGAGAACAAACATTCATTGACGGGAGACACATTGGAGATTGCAATTCTATTCAGAGACTGGATTCGTGTGGAGTGTAGGAGGTGCGGCCAACCGGAGACCAACGAAGAAGAAGACTACAACTACAACGAAATCTTATCCGAGGGAGCAGGAAGCGAAGTTGAAGAATTTGACAAACAAATTTCAATTCCAACAGAAGATCCTCAAGACATTGTGAGGAAATTCGAAAGACTATGGTTGAATATGTAATTTTTTTAATTGCAATTTTAGTATTTTACTATGTCATTTTTAACTTTTGAACAACACCACAAAGTTGTAATTTTGAAATTGTATTACTATGTCATATTTCTATTAAATAATATAAGAGGCACAAAAATAACATTGAGATGTTTTTATTACACTATCTTGTTCAATTATTGGAGTATTTGTACATAACTATATATTATTTTTAAAAATTAAGTGGCAAAAAAAAACCCTAGTCCCGACATGACACGCATAAACCCGACTTAGTTTCAGTGGGATGTGGGACATGACGGGACCTCCCACCGTCCTACCTAGCCCGGCCCGTCGGAACCCGAGTCCCGACCCTCCCCCCGTCCCGTCGGGACCTGCCCCGGTGGACACCTTTAGTTCAATATGGTCATATATTCAGATTCAGTTGGGGTTTAGATAAGCGTGTAGGGATTTGACTCTTAAACTACCTAATTTTGAATCTTTTAGTGTCCAATACTAATGTTAACCTAAATCTTATTTTCAGCATGTTAAGGGTCTCTTTGGCATTTGTTTTGTTTAAAATAAGGCTGCCCAATGGGCCGGGACGTCCCGATCCACCCGGTCCCGACCTGCCTCGCCCCCTCGCCGTGTAAATTACGGGATGGGGATTGTGGGTAACCGGGTTCAAAATCGGGATGGGACTAGGGTTGGTCCCGCCAGACCCGTGCCGCCACCCTTGCCGCCCCGTTTGCAGAAACTAACCGTTGCACAAATTGCCATTTTTAGTTTTAGCCGTCGGCAATGGCTAGTAACAATCATTTTGCCCCCCCCCATAAACCCCCTACCCCTTTAATATTTATTTTTAACCCCTAAGTTAGTATATTTATACATTAACCCTATTTTTCAACTATAAATAACTCATTTTCCTCTTCATTTTTCTCACAAATCTTCTTACCATCTCTCTCGCTACAAGTCTAAAATTGCACACTATTACAACAACATACCCAGTGAAATCCCACAATGTGCGGTTGTACACTAAATATTATATTTTATTTGCTAATTTCTATTAAAGTTCAAAAATTGGGGGTGAAGTTAGGAACTAGCTTGAGGATCATCGATCAAAGTTTCAATTTTCAACCTCACACGTCGACGTTTGGTACACTCGTTCCTTCTTTTATGTAAATTATTATTGTTACTTAATTTTAATTATTGTACTTAATTTTCTTAACTTTTATTATTTATTTACATAATTATAGTGGAACGAGGTGGACGCTTTTCTGGTAGAGGTAATAGAGGTAAGGGTGCATCTTCTAATAATTCTAATTATGATAATTTCACTCATGTAGATGAAACTGATCTTTATAATGTTAATATTAATAGACCATTAGATTATAAGGTATATTCTGCATCTGAACTAGACTATGATTTAGAAAATGAATTAGAATATAATTTAGATAACACACCCACTAGTGCAACTCCACTAGAATGTATAGTGGTTGAAGTGCTTCACAAATTAGCTTACAAAAATATGTGGTTTATGCTTTAAGTATTCAAAACCTTCCAAATAGAATGTATAGTGGTTCAAGTGCTTCACAAATTAGCGAGTTCGATGTTTATATTTTGCAGGTTATTGTACAGTTCGAATCAATTGCTAATGAAAATGGACGTGAAGACTTGCTGAAATACTTGAGGGAAAATGAAAAGACATTTTCGACTCTATCAAAGATTGCCCGATATGTATTGAGTATTCAAGCGTCATCTACAACTTCTGAAATCATTTTTTCTGCTGAAAGGTTTCAAATAGGAGAGCACAAACACTCATTAGCGGGAGACAATTTGGAGATTGCAGTTTTATTTAGAGATTGGATTACATAGGAGCGTAGAATGTGTGGTCAACCATAGATCAATGAAGAATACGACTACAATTACAATGAAATCTTATCCGAGGAAGCAGGAAGCGATGTTGAACAATTTGATCAACAAATTCCAATTCCAACAGAAGATCCTCAAGAGATTGTCATAAAATTAGAAAAAAGTATGGTTGCATATGTAAATTTTTAATGCTAATTTTACTATGTGATTTGCAACGTTTGAACTACGAAACAAAGTTATAATTTTGAAATTATATTACAAAAAAAATCATATTTCTATTAAATAATATAAGAGGCAATTAGTTTTGGGATATTTTTTCATTATATTGTTCAATTATTTAATGTTTAAATATATAAAAAAGTCCCTCCAAATCCCCCTTCCCGACCCTTCCCCGTCCCCCAAATCCCGTCCCATATGATAGCGGGATGTGGGACGGGACGAGACCACTTCCCGTCCCCCTAACCCCCCATCCAGTTCCGTCCCATCCCGTCTCACTGGTCATCCTTAGTTTAAATTGTTGATGTAGTTCATCATTTATTGATTCCTTAATGGTACTAGTCCAGTCAATGTTCAAATAGGAGTTGAGTTCAATCTGTTAGATGATATTAATCTTCTTTGGGGAGTCTTTCATTAATATCAAGGTATATATAGAGTACAATATTCATCTCTTACACAATAGGAATCCTAAGCCTATACAAAAAAGGAATCATAGTCTTACCATAATTATATTTACACAATATATGAAAATATTCTAATTATGGGTAGGAAATATATTGTTTCCTATATTTACACATTTACACACCCCTCAGTCGGAGCGGGAGGAAGCCGGACGCTGAGACTGGCTCTGAAGTCAAGAAATAACTGACTGGGAAGTCCTTTGGTAAATATGTCTGCATACTGATAGGATGATGGAACATGTAACACTCTGACATATCCTAACGCAACTTTCTCATGAACGAAGTGTAGGTCTATCTCAATATGCTTGGTTCGCTGATGTTGAACCGGATTATGAGAAAGATAGACGGCAGAGATGTTATCACAATACACAATAGATGCCTGACGCAAAGGACACTGAAGTTCTAACAGTAAATTTCTGAGCCAACAAATCTCAGCTACTACATTTGCAACGCCTCTGTACTCAGTCTCGGCACTGGAGCGAGATAGGGTAACCTTTCGCTTGGCAGACCAAGAAATCAGATTATCCCCTAAGAAAACACAGAAGCCGGAGGTAGAGCGTCGCGTGTCCGGACACCCTGCCTAATCTGCATCCGTATATGAAAGCAACCTGTATGGTGCAGAGGGGTATAGGTGTAAACCATAATCAAGAGTGCCCTTAATGTATCGAATGATACGCTTAAGAGCAGTGAAATGAGACTCCCTAAGGGCATGCATGAATAAGCACACCTGCTGAACATCATAAGCTATGTCTGGCCTGGTGAGTGTGAGATACTGAAGTGCACCTGCAAGGCTCCTATACAGAGTAGGATCAGAGACTGAAGCACCATCCATAGCACTGAGCTTAGATTTGGAATCAACTAGAGTAGGCACCTCTTTGCAGTTCGCCATCTTAGCCCTGTACACAATCTCTTCTGCATACTTACGCTGACACAAGAACATATGATTGGCAGACCTAGTCACTGATATCCCCAAAAAGTAACTCAGCTTCCCCAAATCAGTCATTGCAAATTCGGATTTGAGCAAGACAATAATCTCATTTTTCAATCCGTCGGAGAAGGCAGTAAGAACAATATCATCCACGTAAAGTAATAAGTAAGCAGTGCTACTACCTCGATGAAAAATGAAAAGTGATGTATCACTCTTGCTGCATACAAACCCAATCTGCAAGATATACCTGGCAAAGCGATCATACCAAGCACGGGGGGCCTGCTTCAGGCCATATAGTGATTTACGGAGATGACACACATAGTGAGGAACTGCTGGATGGGTAAACCCTGGTAGCTGATGCATGTAGACTGTCTCTCTCAGATCCCCGTGTAAGAATGCATTCTTCACATCAAGCTGATGGATCGGCCAGTGTTTGCCCATGGCAATGCTCAAAACTGTGCGGATGGTAGCCGGTTTGACAACCGGGCTGAAGGTCTCACCACAATCAATGCCCTCTTGCTGATTTGTGCCATTAGCCACAAGACGGGACTTATACCTCTCAAGATCCCCATTGTCTCTGAATTTGTGACGAAATAGCCACATACAACGAATGACATTCACCCCCTCATGTCTATGTACTAGATCCCATGTGTGCTGTTTAGTTAAAGTATTGAATTCCTCATACATAGCCGCATTCCAATTAGGGTCTTGTTTGGCCAATTTTGGGTTCTTTGGAAGTGGAGAGATGGTTTGGGCAGACAAGTTGAAATGGACTTTGGGTTTAAAGATTCCATGCATTGAACGAGTTTTCATTGGATGGGTAGGGACCGTGGATGGCGGAGTGGTGTCTGAGACGGGGGGTAAAGTCGGATAAGAAGAAGGTGGGGGCGAAGCCGTCGGAGGCGCCGCGGCTCCTGGATCTAGAGTCGCGACGCTAGAAGGTTGACAGGCTTCTCTGAAGTTTGGGTGTCGCGGCTCTGACGACGGAACAGAGGATGTGAGTTATTCGATTATGAGGGGAGAGATGACAGACTCGTCAAGAAATGAGTAGTCCTATTTTTGGAATTTTGGAAGATTCGAAAACGGGAATGTGGTCTCGTCGAATGTGACGTGACGAGATATGTGGATCTGACGAGTCAACAAGTCATAGCATAGATAGCCCCTATGGTTCGGTGGGAATCCTAGAAAGACACATGGAGTGGACCTAGGAGCGAGCTTGTGAGGGGCGGTGGAGCTAATGTTGGGATAGCACAGACAACCAAAAATCTGTAGATGATCATAAGAGGGGATTCTAGTACCATGTTTACACGTTTACACAATCATATAGGTACTCCATTTGTTAGAGTTATAATTAAGTGGCAACTAAACTGTCTAGTGTAGTCATTATGTTTGACAAAAACTGCCTAATGATTTTGTATTGAGTTGATATGCCTCTACTGTGGCCTTTTAGTTAACATTTCCTGTTTACTTTCAACTAATTTGAGTAAATGTAGAATAGATTTTGATTTGGGATTGCCTCGGTTAGAGGTCCATTCGGGGTCACATTCTCTTATCGGGGTTCATTCATCGGGTTGTCGGTAGGTTGTTCATTCAGCTATGGTTGACCTGATGTCTCTCATTCAGGCGATGTTGCCCTTAAAACAACTGAGCTAAATGCCCGCTCGATAGTCTCAACTACGGCAGACTCAGGAATCTCCTGATTTTCGGCTGCCTTGATGTTGCAAATTAGATGCAATGCCTGTTGCGTCTTACGCAAGGCCTTGACACGTTGCATCCTTCTTTTCTGAGTCCTGGATGTGACTCTCGGTGGTGCCTCTTTCTTTCCGGGAGCCTGATTGATAAACCATTTCCCCTCTTCTGTGTTGGCGGCTGGTTTAATCATTCTCAAGGGTCTCGTATGGTTCTCATTTCTCGCTGTGATACGTAAGGGCGAAACACCCTCATTTACGTTAAACTCGACCACCCTCTGTTTGGTTTTAGGGAGTGGTTATTCATCTATGCGAGGCATGCTCGACTGCCAGTTGGTTGGCATCCGTACTTGCCCCCCAGGTCTATACATGTTGTCGATAGGGACCCTTCTGAACCTCATGTTTTGTTCTTGAAGTTCTCATTCAACGTCCCTCGAGTATTTAGGGTGGCCATGAAAACTGCTCCTAGCTGGCTGCCTGTCATTACGAATGTCATGTAGACTGCCTAACCGATTGAACACAGAGGTCCTGGTGGCCTTCTCCCATTCGGTATGTTTTTTAGGACCCACACCCTTTTCATCGGTTGTTTCCCTTTGGTGTCCCTTGGACTCATCCGCTCAATGATGGATACCAAGTGGGAGCCTCAATTTCGGCTAGCTCTCTCTGCTCTTTTTCCTAGACATACTGCTCTAGTTGGCTAGCCTTTTCGGCTAACTGGCTCAGGTCAGAGCAGAATTGTCCCACCAACTTATCATTTAACTGAGGGTGCATGTTGTTGATTATCATGTGGGCACACTCAGACATGGGGAAGTATACGGTGTATTTCCCAACCTTCATTTTGAATCTCTCGATAAAATCGGCAGCCGATTCATCGACCTGCTGCTTGAGATTCGTTAGATTAGTCACAATAACCTGAGGTTGGGGCCAATAGAATCTATCATGGAAGCAGCCCTCCATGTCAGCCCAGCTCTGCATGGAATCAGGAGCCAAATATGAGTACCATGCGAAAGTTGTTCCCGTTAGAGAGAGAGAGAGGGAATAGCTGCAACTTGTGGTACTCATTCCGGCCAACCTCACCGCATTGGGCAGTAAATCTATCGATGTGCTCTATAGTGGATTTGCCGTCATCGCCAGAAAAGATGGCAAACCTCGATATTTTAAAGCCCATCAGCAAAGGTGCTATCTGATCTACCCAATCGAGGTAAGACTTATTATAAAAAGGCATGTCCAAAGGTTTCAGTTGGATGTCGAAGTACCTCTGCATGGCATTAGCAATAATTTCCGGGTTTATCAGTTATGATGTCCCATGCCGATTCTCGAATGGATTTGGCTGGTAGGCGTTCTGCACTGGCGGCCTCCACTCTGTACTTTGTTGGACAGAGTTTTGAAGGTTGTAGGTGGTCTGCTAGCCATTACCAATAGGTGGGTTAATGCCCCATTGCTGCTGTTAGGTATGGCCACCAAAGCCTGCAACCTGAGCTCCTGGAACGGCTAACGAAGCCTGAGGATAAGGTGGAACAGTATTCCATGGCTGCTCTCCTTGGACGTCGGCCGTTCTTAGAAAATTTACGCTTCCTGGAAGGTATGGATTAGGTACTGGCAATGACTGCTGGAATGGTATTTCGGTGTAAACATCATCACCAGATAGCCGAGCTAAGTCATAGCCATGGGCCATCAGTTGCCAATTCGGCTGGCCAACATTGTTCGCCTGCATCGAGGGCCATTCGTAGAAACGTACGGCAATCCAAAGTATCCTGGAGCCTGAACTGGTCTCCGAGCCATGTTGATTTGCCTATACTGCAGACTGGCTTGGTCAAGTGGCACATTTTGCCCCCCAAGATTCGGCGGCAACCATTCAGTGGGCTGGTTGCCAGCGATTGGGCTTGTGTTCCTAGGTGCGCTATCGGCTGCGCCTGAGTGGGCACTAGTTGATGCACATGCGGCTGAAGAACAACACCGGGAGTCACGGTCTCATATTGAACAGCCCCGCTAGTCAGAGGGATGGCAGAACTAGCCGAACATTCTCCTTGGTGCATTCGGTTGGTTTCCATCTCCCTTGCTTGCTGAACCTCATTATGTACCATCGGCTTCACAATGTCAGCCAACTGTTTAGAAACTTGGTACATAATGTCGTGGATGCCCAAGTTGATCTGTTGTCTAATAAAAGACGTGGTTATTATGGTTGGACCTTTAGATTGGCTAGATTCTTCCACAACTAAGGTTGATGGAGGAAGTGAAGGGGTATCAACCGATGTAGGTATACCCGAGAAGGATGCTGGTTCGTTGTTCCTTCTGGGAGGATTTTGTTTAGGATGTGGGCTGGACTCGAGGTTTATTTTATTACCGGAACTTAGGCGCATACGCCAAGAATGATCCTGACCTGGAGAATCAAACTTTGCAATTAATTCACCTATGGTCCCACTGGGCGTGCCAAATTTATTCTCGCCCCGAATTTTGCTCTCTGCCGTTGTATCGGCTGATAAAATCGGGAGACAAATTGATTCCTTAACTTAAGCGATTTGGATTGGAAACGAAACTCTAATTTCCAGCAATGGGTTCCCCAACTACTCCAGAAAGCGTTAGGACGGTGGTATGAGTAAACTAAGAGGTAAGAAACATGAATACAACTGAGTACAGTAAAAGTAAATGATAAAATCATAGAAAGATAGATAAAATTTGAGTTGTTTGATTGATTGTGTGTGTTTACAAAGAATGATCCTATTTATAGTACAAAAAAGGAAAAGAAACTGTACAACGTGATTCCCCCCCCCATGTCAGCCATTAAGTAACCCACTAAGTTCAACGACCGACTATGGGGGAGGTGGTGCCGATTTTCTTACCCTCTACTCCTCTTGCTCGGATAATGGCCCTTTCTTTTAGCTGTTGTTGGTCGTTATCGCTTTTAGGGGTCTAGAAACACTTTTGACTTGATCGTCGAGGCGTCTGCATCTGAATGGGTCCTAGTTGTACCTCTAACTAACAACTCGACTAAGCTACCTTAGTAGCCGATGAAGTTTTTGTCGTCGAGGGTTAGGAGTAAATTCAGCTCTAGAACAGTTCGGCTATCACTGAATTCGACTAAACACTTGAATTACTTTTGAGTGTTAATAATACTTATGGATCAAGCTAAACGGAATGAATTTAATTAACTCCACTGCCTATACCCCATAAGTACTTCTAATCACAAATTTTCTATCATCTTACAACAGTACATATTATTCACATCCCACAAAGTAACAAATTATACATATAACTTACAAATAATTATTGTCAAGGAGCTTCAGCAAAGAGTTTGACTTTGATGATAGAACCATCTTTAACGTCATATGTAGATAAAGTTTCATCAACTTTCATTTCTACAGAATTATGCCTTAATAACATATAATCACTTCCCCATGCTTGTTTCACAATCTTGATTAAATCTTCAACTTTATCACTTCCTTTCACTTCCACTAGAAATTCAGATGTTGGTGATTCAACTTTTACTCTGACCTTTTGTTCTGTTTCCATGGTGATCATCTGGAAAATTTAGAGAGAGTTTTGTTGACTTTTAGTTTGGTTTGGTATTTTGTCTTGGATAAGTGAACAAGGTTACCTGTATGTCAAAGATTTATAAACAAGATTAGAGCCTGTTTGGTTGGTGGATTTTATTAAGCAGATTTAATCATGTTAAATTTGAGAGGCGACGGAAAATTTAGAGAGAAAAAAAATATTGGGAGAATTATTTCTTGGTTTCATTCATCATGATGACCTCTTTATATAAAGGAAAAAGTTCTCATTTTCCTAGTCTAACAAGGAAATCATATTTTAATAAACTACTATAATTACAATTTACCAAATATACTTAAACTAGAATTTTATCATAAAACTAATAGAGTTAAACTAGGAAATAGATGGCGATGTCGGTCTCAATACCCCACCTCAAGTTGGAGCATGGGGATCTCGAATGCCCAACTTGCCAAGCAGATATTCATGCTGTGATTTTCCCAAAGCCTTTGTAAATACGTCGGCCAATTGTTCGTTGGTTGACACATAACTCGGAAGAATTATACCCGATTGGAGTGCGTCCCGAACATAATGACAGTCAACTTCAATATGTTTAGTCTGTTCATAAAATACTAGATTCTATGTAATATACAATGCTTCTTGACTTTCACAATACATTTTAACCGGAGATTTATGTTCGATGTCCATGCTATGTAGGATTCCCTTCAATCATTTCAATTCACAAACCGTCATTGCCATTAAATGGTATTTCGCCTCTGTTGACGAGCGAGAGACAATGTGTTACTTCTTGGTTTTCCATAATATCGGTGAATTTTTAAGGGAGATAAAACATCCAGTGAGCGATCTTCGGGTCAACGGACATCAAGCCCAGTCCGTATCACACCACCCATACAACAAGAGATTACAATCCTTACTTAACACAATTCCTTGCTCAGGGTTCTTTTTTAAGTATCTTACCACTCGGAGGGTGGCTCTCTAGTGTGCTTCCTTTGGTTAGTGCATAAATTGAGATAGAACATATACACAATATGACAACTATGGTCGCGTAAAACTGAGGTATATCAATCTGTTGACCAAATGTCGGTATGATTATTGATCTTCCAAATTAGCCCCTTTGGCCAACGCCAGATTGTGATTCTATTTCATGAGAGTTTTATTCGGATTTTCTCCCAGTAGTCCGGACTTAGAGATTATATCTAAGGCATACTTTCGTTGACAAAGTAATTATCTGATTGGTCCACGCGCAACTTCAACCCCCAGAAAATACTTCAGGGGGCTCAAATCCTTCATGTGAAAACAGGCTCGGAGATAGTCTTTGAACCCTGCAATTATACTATTGTTATTTTCAGAGATAATCAAGTCATTCACAAAAACTAAGATATTAAGTTGTATATTTCCCTGGTGCATCGTGAAGAGAGAATAATCGGAGTATGACTCTTGAACTAATATTTCATAAAGGCACTTGACAATTTTGCAAACAAGCATCGTGAAGCTTGTTTTAACCCATACAAATATTTTTAAAGTCAACATACTTTCCCCGGACCAGACACACGGAATCCCAATGGTAATTTCATATAAATTGCTTCTGCCAGTTCGTCGTACAAGAAGGCATTATGAACATCCATCTAATGCAACTCCCGATTTCGAGCGACCGCTACCGCTAAGAAGGCCTGAATGGTCACTACCTTCGCAACCGGAGCAAATGTTTTATTATAGTAAATACATTTCTCCTACTTATTACCGAGGATGACCAACCAAACTTTATATCATTCAATTGTTCCATCTGAATTGTATTTGATCTTGTACATCCATTTACATCAGAACGCTTTCTTATCCGACGATAATATTTCCAATGTCCATGTGTCATTGTCCTCTGATGCTTGAATTTCTTGTTGCATGACTTTTCTCCAACATTCCTTTTTCATAGCCTCCAAGAGGGATTTTGGTTCAATTCCTGTTATAATTGTTACAATGAAGCTTTGGTGTTGCGAGAAAACATTATCATAGGATATATAGTGAACTAAAGGATAAGGTGAGGATCGGGTGAACTCGTTTATGGACTTTCTTTCCGGAATGGTTCAGTAACATAGTCACGTAATGAACCGAGTAACCTAATTATTCCTCTGGTGGCTTTTCATTGGCCCATGTACCTTCCGCCTTTACGTTTTCCATGTTTTCATCATTCGGACTAGCATTTGTTGGTCTAATTTTGGTTGATCTATAGATTCGGTATCCGGTGACTGAATTTCTTCTATTCAATCTTTTTTCACACCTACATTATCTGTCTGTTCTTCTTCGAAAACGTGTTGATTCCTTTTGTCCTTTGTTTCGTCCGGGATCGCTTATATGTTGTCGACCAAGTTGCATGTTCCTACTGCAAAAAGGAACTTAGTCTCATAGATGTCCACATATCTTGAGACTAAATATTCATTATTTTTAAGTCATACAGTCTCCAACCTTTCTGTCTGTAGGGGTATCCCAAGAAGATTCACCTACTACTCCGACTCTCAAACTTGTTTCTTGTTCTTTCTTTTGTGTGTGCATAGCATAGTGACCATAGCACCCTTAAGTGATCATAATAAGGCGCCTCTCCATATAAAATTTCATAGGGGATTTTCCCATTCAAAATCGAAGATGGTGTTCTATTGATCAAGTATCCCACAGTCAAAACGCATTCTCCCCAGAATTTAATCGGAAGATGGCCCTGAAATCTCAGTGCTCGCGCCACATTAAGAATGTGACAGTGTTTTCTTTCCACTCTTCCATTTTTCTGAGGTGTCCCTGTGCAAGATGTTTGAAACAGAATTTCATGTTCGAAGAAGTAAGTCTTCCTACAATTGAACTCAGTTCCGTTATCACTTCTAACTTTCTTCACCCTTTTTTCGAACTTCCTTTCCACAAGGGCGAAGAAACTCTTCAAGGTTTGGGACACTTCTTTCTTTTCAACTAAAAGAAAGATCCACACGACTCGTGAACAATCATCCACAATAGTAAAAAATATGAAGCACCACAAGAGGAAGGGGTCCTATATGGTCCCCATATATCGCAATGGATCATCTAAAAATATTTGAAGCAATATTCTCACCTAAAGGAAAAATACTTCTCGTTTGCTTTGCTCGATGACATACATCGCATTCTCTATCCAATCTATCACCATTCTCATTTAAGCCTAATACCATAATATACTTTGTTACTTGTGCTGAAGGATGACCCAAATGTTTGTGCCAAAGTTCAAACCAATCAACTACCTCTACCTTCATAGTCCGTATTAGTGACACATTCTGAAAATAGTAAAGTCTATCTCGATGCTCACCCTTTCCAATCAGCTTCCTCGTGGTGGAGTCCAGTATAACACACATAATTCTATTAAATGTCATATCATAATATAAATAATCAACTAGTTGTGACACAAAAATTAAATTGTATGTTAAATCCGGAACATAAAGAACACTCTTCAATCATATCCTGTCATTCAACCTGGTTGTTTCTTCTTTTGTAGCCACCGAGATACTTCCATCCGGAAGCCTAACCAGACACTTAAGAATGTCTCACTGGTCGCTCAGTTTCTCTGAATTATCTGTCACGTGATTGATAGTTCCAAAGTAAATAACTTAGGATGAGTTTTCGGTCTTACCATCCATCTTGCAATTCAGATTTATTCCTTGTGAATTCAACACATGAATCACTATTTTTCGGATCTCCTCACTCAAATTGTGAGGTCCTATCTTGTCTGTGTTCATCTGTTCTATCTCCGCCTGTGTATCCTTGACAATTACGACATTAACCTGATAGTTGCCTCTTCTCTGCTGTTGTTTTTGTCCTCGTCTTCTTTCTCCGGATTTTCCATCTCCTTTTTATTTCCTGGCCACCATTTCGAATACCCAATGAGTTGAAAACGTCCTTTCACAACGTGTCTGGATCCCTTGCAATGTGTGCAGAATGCACCATCGTTCTTCCCTTCACCTTGATCATGGTAAGAATTTCTCCCTTGTACCGCAAAGGCCACGATTTCACTTCATTTTCCCATCTTTTGTGTGAATCCTCTCACACGTTCTTCTTGCACTAGCTTTGAATAGACTTTATTTAATGATGGAAACGGTTCTTGGGCTAATATGTTTGATCTCACTGTTCCATACATTGCCTCATCCAATCCCATGAGGCAAAGATGCACATTTTCTTCTTCTCTTTTGATTTTTAAGATCATCCCAGATTACACGAGCACTTTCCGCACTTGCAAGTCAGAATCTCTTTGTAGTTTGTCAATTCTTCCCATAGCGTGATTAATTTTTCATAGTAATCCACTATGGTCCTCCCTTTCTGCTTGCATTTCGCAAGTTGTTGCATCCGAGATCCATTGATAACAGTGAACCTCTCTCGGATGATCGTCCATAATTTTCCGATTCCTCTTTATTTTAGATCATTGAGCGAAGAGTTGGTTCAATGGTATTACGAATCCACGACACCAACAGAGAGTTTATAGTTCACCAGTCTTCTAAGTCCGATGATTCTTCATTCGGCTTCTTAATCGTACCATCAATGAAGTCGAATTTCTTCCTTGCTCTTAGGGTCGTCCTCATGGATCGAGCTCATTCTTCGTAATTCTCTCCCTTCAACTGGACTTGTGTCACCACAATTCCGGAATTATCGTTTGATGTAATGTCATACGGAGATTGTTTTTCTTTGAATTTTGTTTTCTTCACCGGCGATTCCTTTATTTTTATCACCGATTTCTTCGGCATCCGCCATTATTTAGGGTTTTTTGTGTTCTTTCAATGCAGCTCTGATACTATGTTAAATTTGAGAGGCGACGGAAATTTAGAGAGAAGAAAAATATCGAAAAAATTCTTCCTTGATTTCATTCATCATAATGACCTCTTTATACAGAGGAAAAAGTTCTCATTTTCCTAGTCTAACAAGGAAACTCTATTCTAATAAACTACTATAATTATAATTTATCAAATATACTTAAACTAGAATTTTGCCATAAAACTAATACAATTAAACTAGGATATAGATGGCGGTGTCGGTCTCAATAAATCACAATATAGAACTCTTATTTTTTTTATTTTTTGTATAAATAATATCTGCTTAAGCTATGATGAAATTATGCGACATACAACGCGAAATAAGATTATTTGGAGTAAGTTAATCCCAAAAGACACTCTTAACATAGTGTGATATTGTCTACTTTGAAGTTTGAATCAAGTCCGCATTGTTTTCACTAAAGGTCTCTCACAATTAAAAGGAGGATAAAATTTACAAATAACCAATTTTCAGCTCCTATAATTAAAAATAATCAATGTCATGGAGTTTTAAATTAAAATGCACACTAAAACTGCAGGATAATATCATAGAGTTTACCTTATATGCAAATTTTTAAAATTACTAATAGGAGACTTTTGAAATAAGAATACAAAAATACCCTCATCTTTTTTCAGATTGATAGCTTCATTTTCAAGTTTCACCTAATTGAGATTTAGAAAAAACATTTGTTGACTTCAGTTTGATTTTTGCTTGGATAAATGAACAACGCCGCCTGTATGTCAAAGATTTAATCACCGCATTTTGCTCTTATTTGATTGTTGTCTTTTATTTTTTAGCATAAGTAATATCTGCTTAAGTTATCCGAACTAAAATGTGTGATAAGAATATGTTAGGCTAACTACTAATTAAACAAGTCGAAACTTGAAAAATATTTTTAATATGATGTGATATTTTCGCTTTTACCCGGTTCGCATGATTTTTTCTAAAGGTGTCTCACAATTAAAGAGGGATAAATTTCATAATAATCACTTGTCAGTGGGCGCTATTTCAACATGTGATTATCTGATTCGTCCGCGTTAGATCAAGTCTGCATAATTTTCACCAAAGGTCTTACGCCAATTAAAAGATATGAAATATGAACTGTTTGCCTGACTGTTTCATTGATGTAGAGTCTCTTTATATACAAGAATGTAAGCTAGAGTTATGGCTAAAATCAGGAAAATCTAATCTCTAAAATCAAGCTAAATCAATCTCTAAGATTAAGCTAAATTAAATCATAATCATAATCACTGATTTCGTGCTGATTATGATTACTAAAATCAAGCTAAGGCTATCTTAATTTATTACAAGAATATACATCAGATATACAATAGATTCTATTCTAATATACCCCGTTAGTCAAAATGGGAGGTTTACGTACGTTGAGACTATCTCGAAAGTCATCAAAGAGTTGTAGCGGGAGTCCTTTGGTAAAAATATCGACAATTTGATAGCGTGATGGAACATGTAGGACGCGTACTTGACCTCGAGCGACTTTCTCACGTACGAAGTGTATATCCATTTCAATATGTTTAGTGCGTTGATGTTGAACTGAGTTGCTGGAAAGATAAATCGCGCTAACATTATCACAATAGACCCATGTGACTTTCGTCACTGGACAGTGAAGTTCCAGGCGTAGGTTTCGAATCCAGCATGATTCTGATACGACATTAGCCACCCCGCGGTATTCTGCTTCAACTCTGGATTGTGATAAGATAGGTTGACATTTCGCAGACCAGGATATCAAGTTATCTCCAAGGTAAACACAGTAACCAGAGGTTGACCGTCTAGTATCTGGACATCCACCCGAATCTGCGTCAGTGTATGAGGTGAGTTTATTAATTGAAGAGGGGTAAATGTGAAGTCCGAATTCAAGTGCACCCTGAATGTAGCGAATGATACACTTCAATGCAGACATGTGTTGAGTTCTTGGGTCATGCATAAATAAGCATACTTGTTGAATCGCATAACAGATATCGGGTCTTGTGAAAGTCAGGTATTGCAATGCGCTCACAAGACTACGATATTCAGTCGGATCATGATAGAGATTGCCTGAAGAGATGCTTAGTTTTGCTTTTGTGTCCACTGGTGTAGGGGATGGTTTGCAGGAAGACATGCCGACCCGCTCAATAATCTCCTCTGCATATTTCTTTTGTGAAAGAAATAATCATTATGAATGTCGGGTGACAGATATACCCAAAAAATAGCTTAGTGGACCCAAATCTTTCATAGCAAATTCAGAGCCCAGTTTAGACATAATGGATTGTCGAAGACCATCTGATGAAGTGTCTAGGATGATATCATCCACATAAAGAAGAATATATGCTATATCTTTGCCTCGATGATAAATAAATAAAGAATGGTCTGAAATGCTGTGAGAGAATCCCAATGTTGCCACATAATATGCAAAACGTTGGTACCAAACGCAAAGGGCCTGTTTAAGTCCATATAGGGATTTCTTGAGCAAGCACACATAATCAGGGTGTTGAGGGTCACGAAAACCCGGTGGCTGGTACATATAGATAGTTTCATTGAGATATCCATGTAAGAATGCATTTTTGACATCTAGCTGAGTGAGACACCAAGATTTTGATAGTGCAATGCTAAGTATTGTTCGAATAGTAGCCAGTTTGACCACCAGACTGAATGTTTCTCCGCAATCTACACCAATTTGTTGTCCTGCACCATCACCTACAAGTCTGGGTTTGTGCCTTTCAAAAGACCTGTCAGATTTCTTCTTATGCCTGAAAATCCACAAACTTTGAATAAAATTAGCATTCGATGGTCGTGGAACCAAGTCCCACGTCTTATTTTGAATAAGAGCATCATATTTATCTTTCATGGCCATTTTCCAGTTATGATCGTTTAATGCATTAATGTAATTTGTGGGCAAAGGAGAAATGGAATTTTTAGTAGTTGTATGAAGATTGAAGAGTCTTATGGGTTTAAAAATTCTATGTTGGGATCTTATTTTTATTTGTGGGGATGGGGGAGGATTTATTTGTGGACTTGCTTGGGTAGGTTATTGAGTTATTATAGGCTGAGGTAGTACAAAATCATTGTCGCGACTGCCTGTTGGTGATGGGATGGGAGTAGGTTGGGTGGACTCAGCTTGTATAGGAATTGGATTTTCCTGTTGTTGTTGGACCGATTCATTAGAAGAGGAATGAGTCGGTAGTTGCTGCACCTGTGGGGGGAGGATGTAGGTTGTAGCAGATGTTGGGGAGTTAGAAAACCTGTATCCAAAAACTCATAGGTGGATGGATTAGAGGCGTGTAGTTTGGAGAAAGGAAATCTATTTTCATAAAAAATGACATGCCTTGAAATAATTATTTTTCGACTCGATAAATCATAACATTTGTAACCTCTATGATTTGCTGGGTATCCCAAAAAAACACAAGGTGTTGATCTAGCTTGAAATTTATGTCGAGAGGTTAAAGGAATTAAGGGATAACAAAGACATTCAAAACCCGGAGATGGAAATACGACATATCTTTCTGGTAGAGAATTTTTGTGGGTGTTTGATAAGCAAGCTTTTTGTTGGGAATTATATTTAGCAAATAGGTAGCCATTTTTAATGCATGATTCAAGAATGTAGGAGGTAGAGATGCATGAGTGAGGAGAGTTCGGATGATATTATTTATGGTTCGAATTTTCCTTTCGGCTTTTCCATTTTGGGAAGATGTATGAGGACATGAAAAATGAAATCTCATTCCATGTGATTCACAAAATTTAGGAAAGGACGCATTGTTTATTCTCTCCCATTATCGGATTGAAAACATTTAATTTCCCTTTCAAATTATGTTTTGATGTATTTATTAAATGTTATGAACATGGAGTAGACTTGAGATTTATTGGTAATTGGAAAAACCTATAGGAAATTGGTAAAGTCATCAAGAAATAACACATTATAACGATGACCACCTGAACTCAAGATAGGTGATGACCAAAGGTCGCTATGCACAATATCAAATGGCGAAGAGGTTAGTGATGACGAGCCATAAAAAGGCAGTTTGACTTGTTTCCTAAAGGAACAAGATTGATAAAAATAATTATCCTAAAGTTTATTACAAGCAATAAAATTATTCTGGCGAAGAGAGATTAGAACAATAGCTCCCGGATGTCCTAAACGACTATGCCATAATTCGGGAGATATAGCTGCAAAGGTAGAAGGTGTTGATATTCCAAACTGAGGTGTTGTGGTTATTGGATATAGGTCACCCATGTTGTTACACCTCATTAAAAGCTTCCATGTCTGAAAATCATTCACAGAAAATCCGAAAGGATCAAAGTTAACAGACACATAATTATCAATGGTAAATTTCTGAACAAAAACAAGGTTTTTAATTAATTGCGGGGTATGTATTTTTTTTTTCAATTTTAAACGTGGATAGGGTTTAGGTAAAGATGCATTTCCACAACCAATAATTGGAATTTTATGGCCACTACCAACGGTAATATTACGACGATTACTCTTATTTAAATAAGACGTAAGATTACCTCCGTTTGCAGTCATGTGAGATGTGGCTCCGGTATCCATATACCATTGATCATCCAAAGGGGCAATTGAGAGAGTATGCATGGCTTGTTGAATGTCGGTTGGAGCGTATGTGGATTGGACCGACTAGACTGCTACTACGTGGGCCTGAGGAAGAATGAGGAGAGGGGAAGTCATGCCCATTCTCTATCCGGGCACGAGTAGGAACATAAAAAAAATGAATACATGTACATGATGTAACGACATATTAAAAAATATGTGATCTGATTTGATAGGCTGCATGCAGTCTAGGCCCTAAAATTCCCGGTTTGTTATAAAATTGGGTTGGTCCAGCAGTTGGGTACGGGCAAGGCGGACTGGGCCAGTACTGCCAAGGCACATAACCTTGCAGACCGGCCCAATTGTTAAAATTAAAATTTGGTCTCTGCCCTAATTGAGCATAATTCTGTCCGCCTCCCATTCTAGACGAACTTCTCGTTCCAGTCGGCGGTTGGCTTCCACGGCCACCACCGTTTCCTTTCTTCCCTCTTCTGTTGCGATTGTTGCTTCCACCACCTCTACCGCTATGATTTGTTGAATTTTGGTTGTTGTTCTTTCGATTTCCACTCGAATCATCGTGAGTGACAAGCAAGGCATTGTCGCCGGTGGTGGTGTTCACAATGATTTTTTTCGCCCTTGTTGTTTCTTCTAAAACAATCATTGATCGTGCTTTATAAAATGGGGGAAGGGTGTCGCCATGGCGGATCTGAGACTCGACGATTGTGTAGTCTTCTGTCATACCCAAAACTAGTTGGAGTACCAATCTTTCATTCGACACAGTGGCGCTGACGTTGAAAAATTGGCCTGCTAAGGATTTGAGATGTTGATAATAGGAAGAGGCATCAGGGAAGCTTTCCACTTGGATTGCCGAGAATTCTTGTTCGAGAT
Organism: Anisodus acutangulus; assembly: GCA_029783415.1. NCBI lineage: Eukaryota > Viridiplantae > Streptophyta > Magnoliopsida > Solanales > Solanaceae > Anisodus > Anisodus acutangulus. The sequence goes on from CM056503.1 coordinate 44,827,498, forward strand.
AGAGGGCTCGAGAATTTTTGTTCTCGAAGAAAATGTCTTTCAGCCGGTTCCATGTGATTTCCACCGTGGAATTGCATTCAATAATGGTGTTGAGAAGATCTTTCTGGCTTCATGGATGGAGGTATTATGTGGTCTAGAACTTTATAAGCTCTAGCATGAATGGTGAAGAGTTCCGACCAAGTGATATACTGTCCTTTTTTGATATCAAGGTTACTTTAATAAAACTATTGATATTTGATAGCGTAAGAGCAGGATGAGAAAGAAGAATCGAATGAGATTGTGTGACAACTATGGTAGTAGTGTTTGGGTTTGCGGTTTGGTTAGTAGACATGATTTTCTGGCAAAACAGGGGAGTGTGAAAACAGAGGGGTAGGGATGGTCGACAACTAAAAGAATTAGGTCGACGACGAAGATGCAGATTGGTTGCCGACAAACTGATCAATCGGCTGATTAAGGTATGGATTACCTAGAATCTTGTTACCATAAAAGATATGAAATATGAACTATTTGCCTGACTGTTTCATCGATGTATAGTCTCTTTATATACAAGAATGTAAGCCAGAGTTATGGCTAAAATCAGGAAAACCTAATCTCTAAAATCAAGCTAAATCAATCTCTAAGATTAAACTAAATCAAATCATAATTATAATCACTGATTTCATGCTGATTATGATTACTAAAATCAAGATAAGGCTATCTTAATTTATTACAAGAATATACATCAGATATACAACAGATTCTATTCTAATAATTATATTTATATCTTCTTTTTTCCTTAAAAATATTCAACTAAGAAATGGTTTTCATGTTACTAATTGTTATATTTATAATTTTGCATAACGTTGTCTTCAAATCAAACAACCCAAGTTAAAGGCATGACTATTAAAGTTTATGTTTTATCAAAGTGTTGTCACTGGTGCCGGATGACATTATCGCCGATATTCGGAAACTGAATCGGCATTCGAGTTAGTTTATTTCCACTTTGTTTTTATTGTTCCATAGCATACCCGGACCTAACAAGTGGTATCAGAGCCTACACTAAACACAATAAGTGCTTGGTCCCGTTATTTAAAGTTATGAATCCGGCAAATTTGACTATTGGTAGAGTTTCCATTTTAGATGGTTCAAACTATGCCTATTGGAAGATTCTCATACGTTCTCATATAAAATCAATTGATGTTAGGGCATGGAGATCTATAACCAATGGGTATGTTGTTCCAATGTTGCCACCGGATGAGAAATGTGACTTTCTTGTTAAACCTGAATCCGAATGGACGGAAAAAGAAACCAATAATGATAGCTTTAACGAAAAGGACTTACATGCAATTTTTAGATGGGTTGATATGTACATGTTCAAACTCATTCAAAACTGCCCCACGACTAAGGATGCATGAGATACGTTACAAATTCATTGTGAAGGTAATTCAAGTTTTCGTTGAATAAAGCTACGCATGCTCATGAGCAAATATGAACGTTTAAGGATGGAAGAATCAGATGATATTAAATCTTATTTTAAAAAGTTGATTGACATCTCAAATGAATATCAACTTCTTGGTGAACCTTTAACCAACACTCAACTCGTTGAAAAGACTTTCTGTTCTCTTCCTGAAAAGTTCAATTTAAAGATTTGTGTCATTGAAGAAGCTCACAATCTTACCACAATGGACCTTCATACCTTGATGAGCATTCTCAAAACCTATGAGATGAACATTGAGAATCAAATGGACTATATAAAAGCAAAAATGTGGCACTTCAAGTTCAATCCTCGGAGAATCAAATCGAAGAAAAGGATGAGAACATTGAATAAATTGGTGAAGGTGCTAATGTTTCCTTACTCACTCAAAAATACAATTCGATGGTGAGGAAGTTCAACAATGAAAGAAATCAATCTAAATCTAAGTAACACCCACCAAGTTCCTTCCAAGTACTCAAAAAAAAGTCCACTAAGAAGAACCAATTCAGATCGTACCAAATTTGATCCCAAACAAATCGAGTCTGTGAAATGCCATGCATGCTCAGGTTGAGGTCATTATGCTAATGAATGTGCAAACACTCTTAGAAAATTCGGTATGAACCTATGGGTTTCTCTTAGTGATGACGAAGGAGAAGAGGAAGGAGATCAATAAGTCGAATCACAAGCAATGCTGGCTAATGTTTATGAACAGTCTTTGTCTGATAATGAAGATGTCGTCTGTAATGTTGCCTTAGATGTCATGACATTTGCTCCAACATCAGCAACAACATCCGCATCCCCAGCAACATCCGAGAGGTACATGTTCTTTAACTATCCTGATGTTAATTGCTTTAGTGGTTTTATTTCTAGTGGTGAGGCTGAGTTTATGGATCAAGTTGAATGCAAAGATGACATGATTAATGAATTATAAAATATTTATAAAGCCTTAATCATAGAATCCAAACAACTTGACAAAAAAGTAAAATCTTTAACTCGTGGGAATGTAGATCTAAAAAGCACAATAACCCGATTAGAGGTTGCACTTATAAAAAAGGATACATAATTTGGTAAGATTTGTGCAAAATTGGATCTAGATGAAGCAACCTTCCACAAGCTCAACTCAGGAAATTCAAAATTGAATGAGATACTCAGTTTTAGTAAACATTCACATGCAGGTATTGGATACGAAAACTCTCTCAAAACTATATGCTCTAGTCTGTTTGACAAAAATGAGAAAATATGTTTTGTAAAAGAAAAATGAATAAATAATATGTTCTCATATATGTCAAAGAATTTGAGTTTGTATGTCATCACTGTAACTCCCCTGGACACTTAAAACCATACTTTTTCAAACTTCAAGATTATGTGAGCAAAATATTGCCTAAAATGTTGTCCAACATTTCGAATAACAATCGAAGCAACATTTATGACCCAAAAGGTAAAAAATATTTTAAGAAAGTTTGAGTTCCGAGAAAGGATGCAACATGTAATGTTGCTATAACTGCACTAAGAACTAACATTTCAGGTTCTTGGTACTTTGATAGTGGATGTTCTCGCCACATGACAGGTACAAAGGAGTTTCTAAAGAACTATGAATCATTCAATGGAGGTAATGTAACTTATGGAGGTGACAGTAAAAGCAAAATAATTGGAAAAGAGATCTTGAATGTTCCTGGATTTCTAGCTTTAAGAAATGTCTTACACGTTGAGGGTTTAATGGCTAATTTGATTAGTATTAGTCAATTGTGTGATGACAGGTACTAGAACATGTGATGATTTCTATCTTGTTGCAAGACAAGAAACATGCAATAATGTCAAGATCGATGACACAACACTATGGCATCAAAAGTTGGGGCATGTCAACTACCGCAATTTAGAAAAATTGGTCTCATATGAAGCGGTTAGAGGGTTACCCAATCTTAGCCATAAAGGTAAAACTGTATGTGAAGATTATCTGAAAGGTAAGCAAACCCGTGTTTCTCATAATGTTTTTTATTATAACGAACAACATTCAGGTACGTCTCACTGTTTTCAATTATTGCATATGGATCTTATGGGTCCAATTGAGGTAGACAGTTTAGGAGGCATGATGTATTCTTATGTGATAGTAGCTGATTTTTTTTAGATATTCATGGATATACTTTTTGAAAGAAAAATCACAAACTTTTGACATGTTTAAAATTTTACACTCTAGAATTAGGAACTTGTTTTATTCTCCTATTTTTTGGATTAGATCCAACCATGAAAAAGAATTTGAAAACAGCTCCTTCACAAAATTTTGTGAGAAAAAGGGAATTTTCCATGAGTTTTCCACTCCCAAAACTCTTCAACAGCATGGGGTAGCAGAAAGGAAGAATAGAACATTGCAAGAAATGGCTAGAGTTATGCTTAGTTCTAAAAAATTGTCAAAAATGTTTTTGGGCTGAAGCCTTAAATACTGCTTGTCACATCGCTAATAGAGTCTATTTAAGGCCTGAAACAAAGATGACACCCTATGAGATTATAAATGGAAAGAAATCTAACTTGCGTTACTTTCATATCTTTGGGTGTATTTGTTACATTTTAAATGATAGAGATCATTTGACAAAGTTTGACTCTAAGAGTGACAAAGAATTTTTTGTTGGCTATTCACAAAATAGTCATGCTTATCGAGTATACAATCTAAGGACAAGAACTGTACAAGAGTCTGTAAATATTATTTTTGATGATTTTTCTGCTCCTACAGGAAATACAACTGAAAATAACACTATAGTTTCAGTGAAAAATGTGCAGACTGTTGAAGAATCAGTTGTTGCCCAAAATGCTGTCACACCTGAAGCAACATTTGAACCTAAACCAGAGACCACAGAGGGTGTAGATGAGGAGTAAAATGCTAAATTGCTAGATCAAGTTCGAAGGGACCCTTTATCAAGGATTAGGAAGAATCATCCAACTGGCCAAGTGATAGGGGGAGTTTTTGAAGGAATTAAAATAAGAGGGAAAGAACCACTCAACTATAGAGATATGGTAAGGTATATGTGTATGTCTACCATATACCATGAGGTTAGTCTTTTTGTTTTATATCATTTTTAGAACCAAAAAATGTTTTAGAAGCACTCAAAGATAATTTTTGGATTCAAGCAATGCAAGAAGAGCTTGAACAATTCTCTCAAAATAAAGTCTGGGACTTAGTTCCTCGTCCAAATAATACAAATGTAATTGAAACTAAGTGGATTTTTAAAAATAAATCAGACGAATCTGGAACAGTTGTGAGAAACAAAGCTCGTCTAGTTGCACAAGGCTATACTCAGGTTGAAGGAATCGATTATGACGAGACCTTCGCACCTGTGGCTAGAATTGAGTCAATTAGACTGTTACTTGCTATTGTTTGCTGCTTGAAAATTACTTTACACCAAATGGATGTAAAATGTGCATTCTTAAATGGTTATCTAGATAAGGAAGTCTATGTTGAAGAACAAAAAGGATTTGAAGATCCACACCATCCACACTATGTGTACAAGCTCAAAAAGGCTTTGTATGGATTGAAACAAGCCCCTCGTGCATGGTATGGTCGACTAAGTAACTTCTTTCTTGAATTTGGTTTTAACCGCGGTGAAGCTGATCGTACTTTATTCATTAAACGTCATGGTGTAGATATTATTATTGCTCAAATCTACGTAGATGACATAGTCTTTGGTTCGACCTCACAGTCTTATCTAAAGTCATTTGTTGAATCTATGTCATCAACATTTGAAATGAGCATGATTGGGGAACTAACTTTTTTCTTAGGTTTGCAGATTAAGCAAAGTGAAGATGGAATTTTCATCTCACAAAGTAAATATGCTAAGAATCTAGTTAAGAGATTTGGTTTGGAGAACGCTAAACAAATGAAGACGCCAATGGGTTCGTCGCAGAAGGTATGTAAGGATAATGTTGGTGAAAATGTCGACCCAACATTATATCGATCTATGATAGGTAGTCTTCTTTATCTTACTATTAGTCGCCCAGATATTATGTTTAGTGTTTGTGTTTGTGCCCATTTTCAAGCCTGTCCCAAAATATTCCACTTAAATGCCGTGAAACGTATTATCCGATATGTTGTTGGCACATGTGAGTTGAGAATTTGGTATTTCAAAGACACTAATCCTAACTTAATAGGATTCAGTGACTCAGATTGGGCTGGAGATGTGGATGATAGAAAAAGTACAAGTGGAGGATGTTTTTATCTTGGCAATAATCTTGTTTCATGGTATAGTCGTAAACAAAACTGTGTCTCACTTTCAACTGCTGAATCTGAATATTTAGCAGCTGGAAGTTGTTGCTCTCAATTAATATGGCTAAGACACATGTTAGATGACTATGGATTTTCGAGCAACATTTTGATTTTGTACTGTGATAATTTGAGTGCTATAAATATTTTCAAAAATCCAGTTCAGCACTTACGTACAAAACATATTGATATTAGACATCACTTTTTAAGAGATTTAGTAGACAATCAGCTAGTTCAAATTGAACATGTTGACACTCTTCATCAACTAGCTGATATTTTTACAAAAGCTTTGGACCATGAGAGATTTTCTAGTTTGAAGAAATTTCTGGTCTTTGTAATCTCTAAAAAGGCATTTTTGGGGAATGTCAGCTGAAACATTGAACATTTCAGGTGACATTTACCTATGTAATATCATAAACTGATTATTGTTGTTGCATAGTGCATTAATTTTGGTCATACAAGCATGATCCTTCAATAAGAATGTGATTCCAACGTGATTTCGTTCTCTGTGATGATATATAAAATTATATATATTATAAAAATGGAGTATCAAAATAAGGCAAAGCCTTAACAAATGATTGGCAACTGTGCAAAATGGGAAAAGTCCTTTGAAAAGATATCGTTCCTATTCTATAGGAGTATCAAGTGCTTCAACAGAAATTTTAAAAATACAAAATTAAGTATTCTCACTTTTGACACGAGAAACCTTTTCTGTATGTGTTTTATAATTAGACCAAGGACACGATGGAAAAATGTTACATTGGTCCAGTGATCAAACTCATAAAATATGTATAAAACGTGTCTTAATTTGTTGCCAATACGAAAAATTATTGAAGGATCAAAATACTTGTGTCGTCCAAAATGTTGCCGACATTGTTGTTGACATTTTTCAAATTATGATATTTGTTGGGATGTTGTTCTTAACTGATTTCAGAAAAATCAGATTTTTCTTCCTATTTTTATGCCTTGTTTTAATAGGAATTTCAAAACTTTAAAATGATAAGATTAAATTCCTACAGTGATGCTTATCAATTTATCCCAAAATTTTAGGTGTTAGTTATTAGATAAATCTCTAATTCCTAAAACTAAGGATTTTGTTTTGCTTTGAAATTTTTTGTCATGTGTATAAATACTCCTCTTATTTGCTATTTTCTTTTCATCTCATATTTTTTCGAAAAATCACATCACAACCTCGGTAAAACTCCTACCTAACCGATGGAACCTTCATCATTTCAAACCACATCGTCTTGCAAAAACCCTAAACCCTCAAAATTCTCTCAAAACTCAGTGATGGAAATCTCCCCAATGTCAACACCAATGTCGACCAACACACCCAACAACTCTCCCATGAGCACCAGTCCACCTCAATAACCAGGCACATCTTCTTCTCCATACCTGCCTGAAAACAGGTGTACATATATTATTCTTCGAGGTGATGAGGAACCACTAGACATCAGTTACCTCGGGGATGACAATAATCCCATAGATGTAGATGCTATATCAGATTATTCGACCCTAGGTAAAAGACTCAGTTCCTCATCCTTTCTTACTCGTAGATCGAGTAGAGTGTTCAAGAGAACAGTCCAACAGGAGCCTAGCACCAAGAAGTCCAGATTTGAAACTATTGTACCTACTTGCTCAAGTAGTGACACTGAATATATGGACTTTGATTTGTCCTCTGAATAAACTGAAGAAGAACCTACTGCCTCTGTTCCTCAAAGTGTATCTTAAGATGAGGAAATTCCTGACGATACCCCACTGACGAGATTTTGTCCCAGAGGAAATATTGCCGATGAAGCCACAACATCTCAAGCAACATTTCAGCAGACTTCAGAAGAGACACCAACACTATCCTCCTCCAACAAAATTGAATCTGACTCGGATTTTGAAGTAAATGCTTTTTCAGAAAAGTTATATTCCAAAGCTTAATTTGATAAATGAGATTGGTATAAGAATAGAGTTATCAAGGATGAAAAAGTGTTAGTTATAGCCTCATGTTTAGAATATGATTTGGTTGAGTTCCTCAATGATAGAAAGCTACTTAAAATTGTAAATGAGAAAGAACCATTCATTGATGAAGTAATTAGGTTGTTTTATGTGAACTTGAATTCTGATATAGAAGATGCATACTTAAAGAAATTTGGGAAGGTATACCTCTATAACAAAATTTATCGGTTTACACCCTTAATTATTAATCAATGTTTGGGAATTGAGCCTGAAGAAAGAAGTAGCACTACAGAAAGAGCAACAAATAATAGTGATGAGATAATTGAATACCTCATTGGAGGTATAATGAAGAAATGGATCCCTCGATGCCCTGCTTCAAAGTTAACTGCCTTATTCTCCACCCTTCATAAGATTGTCATTCACAATTGACTTCCTTCACTAAATGAGTCCATTAACACAACTGATCAAGCCTCACTGATGTTCAAAATTGGAAAAAGATTAAAAGTTGACTTAGGAAGTATGATTTTCTATCAAGTAGCCAATTTGGCAGAGAAAGAGTCAACTTTAATCATTCTCTTTCCCTCTCTGATCTACCAAATCCTAACTACCCAAGGCTTTGAGTCTAGAAGAGAAGATATTTTAGGGAAAGCTCCTGAGGTATATTCAGTTAACAAGACAATTTTGAAAAACAAAGAAAAAATTATTGACCTTCCATGGAAAAAGGAAGCTGACAGTGAGAATGTTGTCAGAAATGTTACACACATTCAAGGTAACACTGGTTCTGGACAGTCACCTCTGACAACTGAATGGTTAGTTGGTCAAATTGTCAAGATCAACCAACAAATTTCAGAGGTTGATACTGCCAGGGATGCATTAGTTCAGGCAAGGGACTAGTTCTTACTGTTGCTTTCTTCCCAAAAAGGGGGAGATGATTCTTCTGTGCAAGGGGATCAAATGGCTGAAAGTTCTGAAGGCAATGCTGCTGCTTCTGCTGTGCAGAGAGAATAAGATGTTGGGAGGAAAGTGCTGCTGAAGAGGTTAAGGCTTAGAGCTGAAGCAGAAGTTGTCATGCAAAAGTAGAAAGCGGCTGGAAGCTACTACCGATTCATGAAAAGCTAGGGGGAGCAGGCTGATTTGCTGCTGATCTGCTATCTGATTGATTTGATATCTGACTGAGTTGCTTTTCTGAACAATGTTCTTATTTGGCTGAAGTGTTAATTGGATGATTGATTGTTGAGATATTGGTTTAAAATTGACATTTGGGTATTTTCTTTTGTATATTAGATGATTTGTATATTAATATATGTGCTAATATTGTGTTTAATCTTATGTCTTGGTATACACTGGTATACATATGTTGTGATTGTATGCCATCACAGGTTAAGGGGGAGCATAACTATAATCATAGATGTTGGGACAACATCTATGACATTGCCTTAAGTCCTTAAGTCATTTGCACAGGTCATAATGGGTTTTGTAAAGAAAGGCAAAAAGGGGGAGAATGTTAATGTTGAGTTTGGTGTTGTGACATTCTACCCAACATATCGTTTTAAGTACTAATTTGAATTTAAGAAATGTTGGAACAAATGTCACAACATTCGGACCAACATTTTATGAAAAATAGTTTTGCCTTACTTCACGGAATGAAGCAATATTCATGAAAATATTACTACGAAGTAAAAGTGACTTGGCAAGGTAAATATGATCTGATAAAAAATGTGGGAAGAACAAGTCAAAGTCGTTGCTATGCTTGAGGAACAAGTTCAAGAAGATAGAGGATTTTGCTCCATGATCTTCTCCAACAAACACACCGGCTGCCCACCTTTCCCTCAACCCTCACAACAAATCGATGAGTTTTTCAAGGAAGACTCTATACTATAAATAGAGAGGATGCTGAAGTGAATCAATATCCAGAAATAGATTGTAAAAATATCAAGAGAGCTCTCGAGAATTCATCTTAGAAAACTGGATCACAAGTGTTGCTTGAGAATGTTGACAACATTCTGTCCAATATTACAATTGTTGTTTAGATTCTAGATTAGCTTTGTATTGAGCAATTGTAATGAGAAGTTGTCTACGTCTATTTAGGTAGATTTTTCAGGCAGAAGTTATCTGCGACTTCAACGTTTAATTCCTTTCTGTTTCATCTTGTAAATTTGTAAAGTAAGGAATTTGTAATTTTTGTACATAATAAATATATACAGTACTTTCGGTCATTGACCGTCATAGGGTACATATATATATATATATATATATATATATATATATAACCTATGTAAATTTCAAACTTTGTTCTATATTTTTTCCGCTGCATTTACTCTTTAAAGTTTCTGTTTTATCAAAGTGTTGTCACTGGTGCCGGATGACGTTGTCGCCGACATTCGGAAACTGAATTGACATTCGAGTTTGTTTATTTGCAGTTTGTTTTTATTGTTCCATAGCATACCCGGACCTAACACTATTTAATCATTTCATCAAAAAAATTAAGCTATTAAAAAAAAGTACATATTATTGATTTAATTATGTTTTTTAGCAGAAACAAAATCTAGATTGAGATCCTGCATATCAAAACAATATCTTTCAAAATAGGTGATTACATGGAGAGATCATAATAAATTTTGAACACCAACCAACCATTGACTCAAAAGATTAATTACGTATTAAATATATTCCACAAATTAAATAATCGTTTTTTACTGTCCATTTCAGAAGCTGGGCCTTAAAAACAATTCCATAAAGAAAAAAGGAAAAAACTATATTGTAAATCAAAATTTTCCTTTTTTTAACAACGCTAGATTCTCTTTGAAGCACGTCAGTCTACAAATTTAAATTATGCCACAACTTTGATTTAAATAATATTAATTGGCTCGATATTTTTCCAGTAGATAAAGAAGAATTCAATTTTTCTCATCAAGCTGACTAAACATTGACTAACAAAATTAATTTTTAGTTACAAATTACATCATCTTTCATAATCAATCTCAAATTACATATGCATCTTAAGTTTGTCCTGGGAATTTAAAAACCAAAATCGCAATAAAGTATGAATGCAAAAGGAAAGTTGAACTCTGTAGATCGATTCACATATAAACAATGATAGATGAGGTATACTCCTTAGCTAGATAGTAAATCTCCTAATCAACTAGTAATTCTTTTTCATAATCCTAATTATATTCTCAGCAACCCGTTCAATGAAACACCCAATATGGTAGACAAGCTAACTTTTTATTCTATAACAGAAAGATTCTCTATCTATTACGGTACAAGATAGAAAGTTGATTAGAAAGCGTTAACAAGACTATCATATCAAGAACAGAACTGCGGGAGGAATAACTATCTAAGGCTTAAAATGACATAGAATAAGTGAATCTCATGCAAACTGTGAGGGAGGTTGTATGCTCGTAGAATTGAACTCTACTGATAGATTCTTGAATAGGGAAATTATGAAAAGAAGAAAAGGAAAATTTTTAAAAAGTAGAGAACGAAATTATAGAAGAATATACGAGAGGTATTTAAACACAAGAAATTGCACCTTATTGAAGAGTATTTGTAGCCGAGGCACTTGAGCTCATTGATTTTTTCTGTTGTGTTTCATCATTATCTTTTTTTCTTCATGATATAGCCAAAAGCAATTAAACTCGCTATATATTTTTCATTTTCCAAGTGGCTTTCATAGTCCCATTCTTTACAGTTCACTTGTTTGCAATAATTGCTTTGATTCTTCATCGTATTAGTTGGTTTCTTGCTTATGGCACCAGAGGTTTACGATAAAGGGAGTAACAATGACATAAAGTAGTCGGAAATAGTTATTGGATCGGTTCCATCCATAAAAAAAGTGCTAATTAATTTATTAGTTTATGTTTTGCTTCTAATTCCTATTTGTAACACATATATACACCATTATGGATATAGAAAAAGTCTTCTAATTCCTATTTATAACACATATATATACCATTATGGATATAGGAAAAGTATTTTTTTTCCATCATAATATGACGGTTTGCACAGCCCGACCACCGATAACTCAAGTTGTGGTTGCTGCAAATTCAATTCTTAAAGGAAAACACCCCTACTTGAAATCATTATCCTTGAATTCCTTGTAATATCTCCTTGTTAACTTATTGGGTCCATAATATCGTGAAATTTTCGTCGGTTATCCTTTTTTAAGGATAATTGTTCAGTAAATGATTCTCTTTTTAATTTTCTTACTTATTTATGGACCTTCTAACTTATGGTCTAAAGACCATTTGTGAGCAAATTGAAAATCTTATGAAAAAAAGTTATCAAATTGATCTAATATTTTTTCATAAGATTTTGTCAAGAAAATATCAAAACGATAGTTAGTAGGTTCAAAATAGTCCCTAAAGTATGTCTTAAACAATTTTGGTCCTTTAAGTTTTCCAAAAGTTAACACTTTTGATCTCCGTTAAATATTTAAAGAACTTTGTCCGATAGAATTGACGGAAACAGTAGGAAAAACAAAGATTTAGCGGGAGCTTACATTTGGTCGTACAATTTCTGCTATTGGGGTGTCTTTCTAAAGGTTGATGTAGTTTTTTCGGTGTAAGTTTGACTATATTTGGTGTCTAGTACCTATTTTTTTGTGTTGCCGTTTATGAGATTTGATGAAACTTTTTTAGTATTTTTTATTAGATCCTTTTTTTTCACACACTTTCCCTCAAATCTAACAGTATAGTTCGTTAAATATTTGAACCTACTCCCAAATATAAGGGATCATTTTCACAGATTTTGTCATCCCCAGAAATTGAATTTATATAACTTTTGAAAATAATTACAAAATTTAAATGATTAGCCTAAAAGAAGACATTTGTGTAATATCAATATATGGGCCGATATTGATCTTGAGCCTTAAAGCCTTTTCTGTTTTCGTGTCCAACTTTTTCAGCCCAATATATATGTCTTTGCTCTTGGATTATGAAATATCAGTTGGAAACCAAATTCACATGAAAACAGTATCACCAGATAAACCATTGAATACCAAAGTCGTAAAAATGGCTGTGTGTGAATTTTATTCACATTTTTTTTACTATTATAGAAGAGTGAATATGTGTGCTTAGGTGTCCTAATTAATTTGTTGATGATATTTTGGTCATTTTAATTGTTGCTAATCCACTCTCTTCTTCGGCTTATTCCACGTGTTAATTTTGTGCTTTGCAGCTCATAGGGACCCACAAAATTATTCATGTAGAGCAATTAATTCTTTTTATTAACCACTCATTAATAGATGATGAATTTTTTTTTTTTGAGAAAAGTACATTGCGTAACCATCATAAATTTTAGTGGCTCACATTTAATCTAAATGTCATGAAATAAACCTCAATCCAAACTATGGACATAAGTGACCCATCAATTATAAATATATAATCAACGTATAGCCCCGCAATAGCCTCATTTTATTAGAACACAAACACACACACTTTCTCTCTCTATCTCAAGGGCTCACCACCCACTCCCTCTACCTCCCTTATCTTAGTTTTTTATTTACTTATTTTGGCTATGGATCGACGAGGAAACAGAAAAGACTGAAATATTCAACATGAGAATATATCAATTCTTCGGTATTTCACTTCTCTGAGATCCGACCTATCATTTCTTTTTCTTTTACTTTTTCTTTTTTTGGCTTTTTTTGGGAAGTTTTTTTTTTTTTGGAAATTAGATGTTGTATTTGGATCTATGATGGGGATCAAGAAATATCCCCCAAACATGTATAATAATTGTATAATATGTGTATAATTAGTAAGTATGTTGATTATATATTTGTTATACACAAATTATACAATAATGATACATTTTTTATACACATACTGTAACGATACATATTCTATACAATAATACATTTTCTACACATATACATAGTGATACATATTTTATACAACAATGATACAGTTTCAATATTGATACATATTTTATATAACAATGATACAATTTCTATACATATAATATGTGTAGAATTAGTAAGTAGGCATGATTATACATTTATTATACACAAATTATACAACAATGATACACTTTCTATATATTTCCTATACATATATAATAGTGATGTATATTTTATACAACAATGATACATTTTCTATATTGATACACTTTTTATACCACTTCTATAGTATGCTTTGTGATGTAAATAGTGTGAATTTACAACTTTTGTAGTTTTTTTAGTCAAATTAGTTTAAATTTGACTAAACTAATAACAATAGTTTTATAAGATAATTCCCATAGGCCAATCATAATAAGATATCTAAGGCAGATTTCTTCCTTCGCTACTTATATGTAATTAACATTCATCATTTAAAAAAATTCATGTATTTATCTTTGATTTTTATATATAACTCAAACTCATTACTTAAATAACTTTTTACATTTATGTACTCATTGACATGGAGTACATGCGCAAAGCCTGTATCTAAAAACTAGTTTGTATAAAAAGAACAGAGAATCAGAAAAAGGAGTTAAATGCTTAATTTTTTATTTTCATTTAACAATTAATTTATAAATAATATAAAATTATAATTTCATAATTAGAAACAAATAAAAGGTACTAAAATGATGTTTCTAAAATTGAAAATAGGTAATAGTGGAATGTGAACACTCATACTTGTGACTATAATTTCTCGTAAAGTAAACAAGTCATTATAATTTACATCTGCAGAGGTATTCTAATCTTATGTGTGGATATTATTTCTACCTTCGCGCCGCTATTTTTAGTCCATTTTTGTATTCCCTCTATTAAGAAATCTTTTCATATAAAAAAAGCAACAAAAATTAAGAATTGTCAAATTTGCAACTCTCGTAGTTTGTTTAGTCAATTTGTTTTTTTGAGTGGGAGTTAACTATTGGTTAGGAAGAAGGAAAAAAAGGATAAATTTAAGTTTAAAAGATGCATTTAATATTTTTGACTAGACATTAAAATTACTTTAAAGCTAGCATATGAGTTTTAAACATGTTGGGCCATCGACTGTCATTAGTTTGGACGGATGACTTCTATCCTTGCCCCTATTTTTTATTCTTCCCGCTATGTTAGGCACAACTAGGCTCTATACATTTTTTAAGATCTGTTTCAATATTGGAGTATAGAATGATATGTAACATTTTTGGAATTTGAGAGTCAAACGAGCTTTTTATTTAATTTATACATTTTAAAATCAATAATTGTGACTTATAATGCGTTTTATACAGTTTTCAAATATATAAATTTTATTTCAAAAAATTTTAAGATTTTATATATGAATTTATGATCAAAATTTAAAAATCTAACTCTCAAAATTCAAGTTATGACAATAAATTGTTGAGATAGAAAAAAAATATAATTGTTGGAAATTTACTAATGTGGAATTAAGTTTATTCTGTTATATTTTACTCGAACGATTGGGCCCCGCACGTCGGAAATATCGTTTCCACACACGTGCAATCTTAGTGCCAAGTATCGTAAATTTCGTTAATGAAAGAGATATTGGTACGTAAGTGAAATGGTTTGAGACAAAGAATGATGGATGGTTATTTGCTAAATGACAAGTGTTCCATGTTGGTAAACGAAGGAAGGATTGTGCGAGGTGTACGATGGAACGGGTCGGAAAAGGGCCGCGGAGCCGAAAAGGGCCGCGGCGCCCCCCTTGCAGCGCCGCGGCGCTAAGGTGGCAGAGCCGCAGCGCTTCATGGGCAGTGACTGCTCGACGGAATCCCAAAAGGTTTGGTTGTTTAGGGGGTTTCAATGGCATTGAATCCACCCAATAATGGCCATTACTTGAACCATTATTTGGCTGCATTTGTTGGGGGTTAAATGTCATCCATTACATGGCAATTGATAGCCATTGTGGGGCATTTGAAGAGGCCATCTTGCACACCTATAAATTGAGGCTTTGGCTCAATTCTATAGAAGAAGATATATGAACATATGAACTGAAAAATAAGTTCACAACACCACAAAGAGATCAGATTTTCCTGATAAACAATCCTTCTCTTAGCAATATTCATTATTCGTGTTCTTCGTAGAGATCATTTGTGTAGGCTTTGCACACTTGATAGTTCGTTGTTTCATCTTGGGAGACTATTGTCCACACTTCCGTAAAGCCTATATACGGGGACAATCTTGTCTTAAAGACAGAGAGCCATCTCTCGACTCAGCCGATGGTGTTGTGTTTATTTAATTGATTGCTAAGTGTTTCAGGTGTTAACTTAACAGACGAAGGACTCTAACCGTTCGTCTTCTCAGCGGATCTACAAGCCACAAGTGTAGCGGTTCATGTTCTTGTGTTTTCAGAACACGAGTTCCATATTTGAAGGTTCATTCAAGATCAATATATGGACAACGTGTTGTTGTCCTAATTGCTGTTTATCCTTTCAATTACTGTAATAGTTATTTACTATTTCCGTTGTTGCTTTACGTATAATCCAACGATAATTATATATACTATAATACTATTTTTTGTTGCATAATGCTTTACATGTTAAATATCTGAACCACTATTATTACCATAGAAGTTTATTGATCAATGTCGGAATGCTTAGCAAAAATTCACGCCACCGTAAACATGACACGCTTAGCAAACAACTACAGTCAATTACAGGGCAATTTGTTCGCAGTAATGCTCTTATTTTAGGGTGGTTTTTAATTTTTACCCATCAAATTAAAAATATTTAATTTTTGTCATTCGCCGAAAAAATCCCAGGTTATGGATTCAAACTTCAACTCATAAAATATTTTAAAAAAATTCTCAAGGCATAGTTTGAATTTCGCAAGGCATAATTTGCATGTATTGAGATTGTTTCCTAGTTTAACTCTAATTAATTTTATAGTAAAATTCTAGTCTAACTATATTTGGTAAATTATAATTATAGTAGTTTAATATTGAAAGAAATAATCCCTTGGTTATTCTTATTGAATGAATAGGTATATATACAATTTACAATCTCCAAATATGAAAAATCATATTCCTACTATACTTCTAATATTCTAATTCTACTTGTACAAGAATTCTACAATTATGGTAATTATACAACATTACTTTAATACTCTAATTTTGGTAAAGAAATCGTGATACACGATATTCTATCACACCCCCGCAGTCATAGTGGGCAGTTGTCGTTCGCTCAGACTGTCCCTAAAATCTTCAAATAGAACTGAGGGAAGACCCTTCGTAAAGATGCCAGCAATTTGGTATCTGGAGGGCACATGTAAAACGCGTACTTGTCCACGAGCTACCTTTTTGCGAACAAAGTGAATATCCATCTCGATATGTTTAGTGCGTTGATATTGGACCGGATTACCAGAATGATAGCTAATATTATCACAATAGATCAATGTAGCTTTCTGAATAGGAAAGTGTAATTCTAATAGAAGATTACGCAGCCAACATGATTCAGACACCACATTAGCCACGCCTCAATACTCAGCCTCTACACTGGATCGCAATAATGTAGCATGGCGTTTCGCAGACCACGAAACCAAATTATCCCCAAAAAAACATACAATAACAAGATGTCGAGCGTCTGGTATCAGGACATCCACCCCCAATCAACATATGTATATGACACAAGGGTAGAGACGGAAGAAGCATATAAATGCAATTCATAATTAAGTGTGCCCTGGATGTACCGTATAATGCGTTTGAGCACATGCATGTGCTCAATCCGTGGGTCATGCATGAATAAACACACCTGCTGAACTGCATAAGTAATATCATGTCTCGTGAAAGTAAGATATTGAAGTGCCCCTGCAAGACTGCGATAGTGGGTAGGATCCTCGTATGGTGTGCCTGACGTAGTACTCAGCTTCGGTTTGGTATCAATCAGAGTAGAAGTAGACTTACAAGATGACATACCAGCTATCTCAATAATCTTCGCAACATACTTCCTTTGAGATAAAAATAGACCACCTGAATGACGCGTGACAGCAATAACTCAAGGGTCCCAAGTCTTTCATTGCAAATTCAGAACCGAGAAGTGACATGATAGACTTGCGCAGATTATCAGATGAAGCAGTCAATATAATATCATCTACGTACAATAAAATATATGTCAGAGAAGTACCACGATGATATATAAATAGAGAATGATCAAACCAGCTGTGAGAAAATTCAATAGTAGATATATAATCTGCAAATCTCTTATACCAAGCCCGCGGGGTCTACTTAAGCCCATACAAGGACTTCTTCAGCAAACAAACATGATGAGGATTATTGGGATCTCGAAAACCCAAGGGCGGATGCACATAGATTGTCTCCTTAAGATCACCGTGTAAGAAATCATTCTTTACATCCAACTGATGAATATGCCATGTTTTTTAGAGAGACAAACTAAGAACAATGCGAATGGTAGCCGGTTTGACCACCATACTAAACGTCTCACCCCAATCCACGCAAACCTATTGAGTTTTACCATCACCTACAAGACGAGCCTTATGGCTCTCAAAAGAACCGTCAGAATTTTCTTTATAAGTAAAAATCCACATAGATCGAATAATATTAATACCAGATGGACAGGTACTAACTCCCACGTCTTATTTTCAATAAGAGCATTATATTCGTCTGTCATAGCCAATGCGCAGACATAGGGTTATGTGGCAGTGGGGATTTAGAGACATTAAAATTGAGATTAAAATGTCATTTTGGTTTTAAAATACCCATTTTACTACGAGTAACGGGCCCTTGACTCGAGGTAGAATTGGGTGAATTTTGGGCAGTGAGTGGGCTGGTGAAGGACTGGCCAGCAGGCAATGAGCCTGTTATCCCAACACGTGTAATGGGAACTGATACTGTACTGCGAGTGGGCTGGATCGACGGAACAGTACCGAGATCAGTACTGGGCCGCGATACTGGCCCACTAGGCAGACCTGTAGGACCAACGGGTACGAGAATTTGAGGGCCAACAGGCAGTGGGCCTGCTGACGGATTTTGGTCATGGGACAAGTCGGATAAATGATGTATAATATATGGTGAGACCCCGTCATCCAAAAAATTATACGAACTAGCCACGGAACTACACAGTTTAGCAAACGGAAATTGAGTTTCATCAAAAATCACATGAAGACTAATTATGATTTTATTCGAGGATAAATCAAAATACTAGTAACCACGATAATTAGATGGGTAACCCAAAAACACACAAGGGGTATAACGAGCTTGAAGTTTGTTAATTGTAGTGGATGGAAAAAGAGGATAGTATAAATACTCAAACACCCTAAGATGAGAATACGAAAGATCTTTATTGCAAAGAAGTTTAAGTGGGGAATTATATGCTAGGTTCTTGTTAGAAAGCACGTTAAGGAGGTAAGTAGCCATTTGTAGGGCATAATGCCAAAAAGAAGGAGGTATGGAAGCATGGACTAATAAAGTTCGGAAAATATTATTAATGGTACGAATCTTTCATTCGGCTTTCCCATTTTGTGAGGACGTATGAGGATAACAAAAATGAAAGACTATGCCATTAGCATCACAAAATTCCCGAAATAATCCATTATCATATTCTTTGCCATTATCACATTGAATATTTTTAATTTCCCGTTCGAATTTTGTACGGATGAATGCTCTAAATTTTAAGAATGTGGAAAAAACTTGAGATTTTTTCGCTAAAGGAAAGGTCCACAAAAAATTATAATAATCATCCAAAAATAGAACATAATAATGATGGCTCAAAGAACTTAGAACGGGAGATGTTCATAAATCACTATGAATAATATTAAAAGGCATCAAAGTACGAGACGTAAAGGCTGCAAATGGTAATCTAACATGTTTCCCTAATGGACAAGGAGGACAAAGTGGAGTACTACGCGTACCCTTACAAGAAATAAAATTATTTTTATGTAAAGAAGAAATAATAGATGACTCCGGATGACCCAAATGTGCATGCCACAAAGAAGTAGCAAGGGCGGCAAAGGTAGACGGTATGGCGTGACTTGTGAAAGTAGTGGTGGTTGTGAGTGGATAAAGCTCTCCCCTACTATTGCATCACATTAGAGGTATCTCCGTCTTGAAATCCTTCACAGAAAACCCAAAAGGATCAAAATTAACAGAAACTCAATTATCAGTGGTGAATTTTTGGGCTGACACCAAATTTTTAATTAGATTAGGGGCATGAAGAGTATTTTTTAAAACTAGAGGTGGATATGGGGGAGGCAAAGTAGTATGTCCATAACCTCGAATTGAAATTATATTGCCATTACCAAAAATAATACCACGATTGTTGCTCAAATTGAAGTAAGACGAGAGAGTACCTTGTTCGGACGTCATATGAGAAGTGGCGCCGGTGTTCATGTACCAATTCACGTCCGGATGAGTTAATCCAACTGTATGCATTGCTGCCTCAATATCTGTAGGTGTTGGGATTTGATTTAGGCCCACAGTATGAAAAGCCTGCGGAGGCCGAGGACTAAGTAGGGTTGCCTGTGTCACCGGGCCAGAAGAGAACCTGTCGCCACTGTTTGGACCCAAGAAGCTGGCCCTAGACTGTTTCTGAAACTGGGCCCAGTTACCCGGATATGGACTAGGCGAGAAATAGGGGTTGTTGAGCCACTAGCCACTGGCCCACGGCTGGGACCAGTTGGCCTGCGGCCCATTGTTGCTGGCACCACTGTTCCGTCCACCGTCGTTATCACCGCGATTGCCACCACAGTGTTTGCCATTATTTTTATGAGTTTGACCCTTTGACGGCCACCGTTGATGCGGGTTTGGCTTTAATTAATAGAGAATGAGTGAGGGTTGTCAGACATTGTCATCATCACGACGGAATTTGCTCTGGTAGCCGCCTTTTTAGCTAAGCCGGTCTCTTCTAACGTAAGCATGGAACAAGCCTGATAAAATAGTGGTAGAGGATTACTTTGACGAAGCAGAGTGCCAACGCCATTATAGGCTTCCGTTAGGCCGGCAACCATATGGAGAACAAGACGATCATTGGTAATAGGCGCACCAACGTTGCGGAGTTGGTCTGCTAATTCCTTGAATCGTTTACAATAGGCTGAAACGTGAGGAAAATCTTTCATGTTGACATGTGAAAACTCCTGCTCAAGAGCGACAGCTCGAGAATTTTTGTTATCTTGGAATATATCACGCACCCTATTCCTGGTATCCATTGTTGTAGAGCCGTGTTCAATGATCGTCTGTAAGAGGTCTGTAGAGATAGTGGAGTAAATCCACTAGAGAACGGTAGCATCAAGAGTTGTCCATAACGTAGGATTTTTCTCGGGAGTAGGCACCTTCTCCACGCCAGGGACCGAGGGGATTATGTGATGGAGGACTTGATGCGAGCGTGCGTAAACTTTAAATAATTCCACCCACGTCACGTATTTGATGTTTTCCATTTCAAGAACAATAGAGATGTGGTTCATGATATTGGAAACTGTAAGGGTTGGATGAAATATATTCTTTGACGTAGACATAACGAAAGAACAATAGGAGAAATATGAAGAAAATTTGGGAAGGGAGGAGGAAAAGTGCACGGAAACCGGGGAGGGATCACGGAAACCGAGATAAGTCGAGAGGAGCGAAAGTGTTAGTGGGATAAGGTATTGTAGACCTAGACTTCTGATACCATGAAAGAAATAAACGCTTGATTATTCTTATTGAATGAATATGTATATATACAATTTACAATCTCCAAATATGAATAATCATATTCCTACTATACTTCTAATATTCTAATTTTACTTGTACTAGAATTCTACAATTATGATAATTATACAATATTACTTTAATACTCTAATTTTGGTAAAGAAACCATGATACACAGTATTCTATCAAATATAATAGGGTTTCCTTGTTAAACTAGGAAAATGAGAACTTTTGCCTTTACATAAAGAAGTCATTATGATGAATGAACCAAGAAAGAATTCTCCAAATATTTTTCTTCTCTCTAAATTTTCGTCGCCTCTCAAATTTAACATGGTATCAGAGCTTCTACGATCCTGGTAGATAATCAAATAGCTTTCACTGCCGGTAGGCGGCACTAGTCGATATGTGTCACCCGTCTGTCCAATAATTATATAATGGCAAACGTCGAGCCAATGATATATGCATGAAGAATAATCATGCTGAGAAGGACTGATAAAAATCATAGGTTTTAAGAGGTACAAGCAAATATATTGTTTATACACCCTTAAACATTATAATACAATTTTATATATCTATAAAGTAATGTATCAATATTATATAAAAGTGTATTACAGTGAATAAAAATATATTTACCTTGTATAAAAATATATAACAGTTATAACACGTCACTTGCTATAGTACACACAAATTTATTCAAACGATTTTCAATCGCATATCTTGTTCAATACCAATTATCAGAATCTTCACCAAATGACTTCAAGTTTCGTAGAACCTCTTAAGAATATCTCTCCAACAAATCTAAATAACACTCACTCTAGATTTTCGACAAAAAATATATTTGAAATTCAAACTCACTTCTTCAAGCTTTGAGTCAACTTTCTAATATAATTTTACTATCCAAATCTTACAAAATTAGTATTCTAACCACGATTTAAATTCAAACACAATAACAAATCAAGTTTGTCGTCTGAAAATTAAGAGATGTATGGATTGAAGAAACGAAATAGAAAAAAGTGACCTAACTTCAAATTATATACTACAATATAAGTAAATTCAGGAAATACATGAGCTCATTTTGATTATAAAATCTTGAGCCAAGTGATTAAGAAGTTTTTTTAAATCACCCTTTTTTTTTTTAAAGAAAGAAATGTAGGGATCAATCTTTGTCATAGGAGAACTTTTTTTTCTTCAGTATTCAATATTTATTTGGAGATCCGATTAAATTTGAAATATTCATGGCGAAAAATCTCACATAATGTGGGGAAGAGGGGGAGTTTGTTAAAGAGCTTCCTAACAAACTAACCACAGCTGTCTCGAATCTCAGATTTCTAATTAAAAATGAACGAATTATTTATTACTCAACCACAATTCTTATTGATTTGTAGGCAGCTCGATCTTTTTAAGATTTCATTTCTCTTTACATATTTTAATTTTTCTCATTTTTCTGGCACTTAATTGTCAAATACATTTGGCATTTTTTTTCCTTTTCTCCTTTTTTAAAATTAGGATATGTGTATGTAGCAAAAATTGGACGCGTGGAGGCTTTGGTGGACAATGACCCCCACGCCACAGTATACAACATTGTTCTTGAATAAGTAGTTTTGTTTTGACAGATCAATTTTTTTACATAGTAATGTTAGCTGTACTACCTTTGAACTTTATCCTAAAGTGCTTGCTAACACAAATTTCTTTTGTTTTCACCTAATGTTTATTATTCATTTTAGGCCCTGATTAATTTAATTTTGTATCACATAAAATTCATTTATAAGAAAAGCATTGTTTATCAGAGTCCTTTCCGCTACTCAAATCGAAACTAAGATCTCCGATTAAAAATGTAAAAATCCTATACCACTTCCTTTGGGATCGTTTGGTTATTGGTTAGATTGTTAATATATATATAGGGTTAAGGCTCTCACCTTCTTTTCAAATCAAAGAAAGAAGAGCCATTCGAACCTGAAATAACTTTTATGAATTGTCTCAGTAATGACCGACTTGATTTTCTTAGTTGTATGATTAGTGGCTTAGTTGTTAGCTGTCTAAAAGCTACGGTAAAAAAATTTCTTTTGAAAATAAGCCACTAATCCGTCTTAGGTACTCTTTGTTGTCCGTGTAAGGCGAGGGAATGAAGGAACCTGCAGGAGGCTGAAAAGTCGTAGTGCGCTAGCAACAACTTAGTCTCTTTCTTTCTTCACTGTTTTTTTACATAAGGTCGGCAGGAAAGTATATATATATATATATATATATATATATATATATTAATATTAATAATGCATTGATAATGCATGTGTTAGTAATGCAGAGTTAATTAGTTATTCATTTACTCTCTCTATCTCAATTTATATGACACACTTTCCTTTTTAGTCATTTTTAATAGAATGACACATTTTCTTATTTGACAATAATTTAACTTTAAACTTGATCTTTTACGTTTAACGAGATGATCTATAACTACATAAATATCTTTGATTTGTTTTAGACCACAAGATTCAAAAGTCTTCCTTTATTTCTTAAACTTGATGCTCAATCAAACTTAGGGGTGCTTATCGGTCGATTCGGTTCGATTTTGTGTATTATCGATTTGTAAATACACCAAATCAATAACCAAATTCATAACATATTCATTATCGATTTTTGATTTATTGATTTTTATTCCTTAACGGTTCGGTTTTCGGTTTAACCAATAAGAAAATGCTTTCCTAATTTATTTTTCTTTCTCCGTCACTGTTAGAATTGCTATTATAAATCTACACTTATATTATCATAGATCTTTATTTTTAGAAAGTGAGCAAGAACCACAAGATAGATTGCAAGAACCACAAGATAGATTACAAGAACCACACACTAGCATCATAATAGGAACCCAGAGTAAGAAAAAATAGTTGAACGAAGGAGTAACCCAAAGCAAAATCATTTTACTAAAGTGGGAGCATCCACTTTACCAATAAAAAGGAAAAGAAGGTGGGAACGTCTATTTCATGTATATATACATAGAGAAAAAAATAATGACACGCTATTACTTCAAAATTGAACTTTAAGACGAGGTCATCCTAATATTTCACGAGGTTGTAAAATGGAAAAGTACCTGAAATTTCAAGATAGTTGAAAATCAAGTGCAGTATATTTGCACAACCCTATATACACTGTAAGGTTTGTATATAAAAATTGAAATTGAAATTAAAATTAAAATTCACTATTATATAATTAGGGACAAAAACAATAATTTTAATATAAATTTATTGAATTATCGATTTAACTATTAACTAAATCTTTAAAATAGGAAACCGAACCGATAACTCAATAAAAAAATTTACAAAATCGTTTACAAACCGTTAACCCAATAAATCACTAGCATTTTTATTGGTTCAATTTATCGGTTGAACCGATTTTTGCACATCTCTAATCAAATTACATCATATAAATTGGGACGGATGGAGTATTACTTATTTCATCTTCTATCATTCATAAAATAATTCATAAACTTCCTCATAATTTATACATATATTAATTATGCGGAAAGAAAAACATGAACCAAATATTGTATTATCAATGTTATGTTTTATGTGGAAAATAAATCAACCAAAAATATATAATTTACGCTAGGTTTTATGTAGAGATTATTTTTCTTATTTTTGGTAATCAAACAATATAGTATAAAGTTATGTTTTTGTTTTCTCGTCTTCAATAATATAAGCACGTGCAATGCAAAGTTTGAAAAGGCTTTAATTTGGTCAACATAAAAGGGTCGGTATTTAACATGGTCTTACTGATACACGTGAACATGCTTCTTACGTTATTCTTGGGACTTACTCTTATTACCCTACTTCAAGAATTTTGTTTTTCTTTACTTATTTATTTATTTATTTGTTTTACATTGGGACATAAAAATATTTTGAGAGAAGCGTCACCTTAACCTCAAACAATGAAGGTACGAGATGGCAAATATGCGAGTTGGATCAAAGCCCAGCGGATTTTACTGAATCAAATTAATAAAAGAATCATATTTTCATTCGTTCAAAATTTACTTAGGTCATATAATATGTGTCATAACCAAGTTCGTTCAATATAACATAAATCTCTTCCTTCTGTTTAATTTTTTGCTCTTTAAATGTATATTTATTTTATAAATATTAGCTTAAGTTCTTCTAATTTTACATAATTCACAATCTCTAAACTTGATTTGTATGTTTAGTTTTTCTTTAAAAGGCATCACCGAATTTCCCATACAATAATAGATTGGAATCTTTAAAGTTGGATGATCATAATTAGCATGATAGATTAATACATCGCTCTTCACTCTAATTTTTTATTTCCCACTTGGTGTTCAGTACCCGTATTGGAGCCCGACTATATCTGGATTCGTGCCGCGTAGGGCCCCATTCTGGGTGAAGCGCTCCTACCTGTTGAGTTGTGGAGCTTAATTCACCGCCGACATTATGAAGACCCTACGCAGAGTGTGGAACGCTGATAGAATTTTAGGGTATTTTAGGAATTTTAGGCTTGTATTATATTCACCCTAGTTTTCGCTATATATAGACTAGGGCGCCGTTTTTCTTTCTTTGAGGTCGAGCAAGAGAGAAAGAGAAAATTGTAAACTCAAACTCCCTATTTGATTATAGTAAAATCAGCAACGGCAAAGTGGACGTAGCTCTCGCATTGAGGGTGAACCATTATAAATATGTGTGTGGTATTTGTTCTTCGCTTATTTACCATTTTCTGATTAGGTAGGATTTGTGACTCAAATCCTAACAACTGGTATCAGAGCGACATATTGTGTTGTGATTCAGAAAACAATGGGAGGCGAAGATGGTTCGGCGCACAGCATCGGAAAATTTGATGGTACAGATTATGTGTTTTGGAGAATGTAGATTGAAGATTATTTTATGGCAGGAAGCTTCATCAACCGCTGAGTGCGAAGCCAGATGAGATGAATGATGCAGAGTGGAATCTCATTGACAGACAGGTTCTGGGAGTCATTCGATTGACGCTGTCGAAGAACGTTGCTCACAACGTGGCGAATGAGAAGACCACCGCTGGGATGATGAATGTTCTATCTGACATGTATGAGAAACCTTCGGCAAACAATAAGGTATTTCTCATGAAGAAACTCTTTCATCTAAAGATGGAGGAAGGTGCTCCTGTTGCAACGCACGTGAATTAATTCAACATGATTGTCAATCAATTCTCATCTGTTGCAATCGAGTTTGACGATGAAGTGCAAACTTTAATTTTGCTGGCGTCTCTATCGAACAACTGGGAGCTGATGAGACCAGCGATTAGTAATTCTGTTGGCAGTGATAAACTGAAATTCAATGATGTTAGAGATCGTATCCTTGCTGAGGAGGTTCGTAGGATAGATTCTGGTGAGGCATCGACGAGTTCTGATTTGAATATTGAGAACATAGGCAGAAATTATGACAGAAACTACAATCGAAATAAGGGCAAGTCGAAGTCAAAGAATGGCAGGAGTCAATCCAGATTTGGGTGAACACTTGAGTGTTGGAACTGTGGGAAAACAGGTCACATCAAGAGGAATTACAGGGCACTGAATAAGGAGGACAACAAGGGGGGTGGAATCAATTCTGCCACTGAAGACATTGGTGATGCGTTGTTGTTGTCTGTTGACAGCCCGATCGACTCTTGGATGCTTGACTCAGGAGCGTCTTTCCACACCACCCTACATTGTGATATAATGATGAATTGCGTTGTTGGGTATCTCGGGAAAGTCTATTTGGCATATGGTAAGCCTTTAGACGTTGTTGGTATTGGAGACATTAATTTGAAGATGTCAAATGGAAACGTATGGAATATCACAAAGGTCAGATATGTGCCGGATTTAAAGTGTAATCTGATATCAGCGAGTCAACTTGATGATGAGGGACATGATCTTAACTTTGGTAATGAGTCCCAGAAGGTGACGAAGGGTGCTATGGTGGTTGGTCGAGGTAAGAAAACTGGTACTCTTTATATGACGACGAGCTGTCGTGATACAATTGTTGTTGTTGACAACATCAAGAAGACAGAGTTGTGGCATTGCAGGCTGGGGTATATGAGCGAGAAAGGAATGAAGCTTCTGGTGACTAACGACATGATTCCAGAGCTAAAGTCGGTGGATCATCATATGTGTAAGAGCTGCATTCTCAGAAAATAGAAGCGAGTAAGTTTTTCAAGTGCAGGTAGAGAACTAAAAGCTGAGAAGCTTGAATTGATGCACACTGACGTGTGGGGACCTGCTACTGTCCCCTCACTCGGAGGATCACATTACTACGTGACCTTCATTGATGATTCAACCAGGAAGCTATGGGTCTATTTTATGAAAAATAAATCCGACATATTCACTTTCTTCAAAAGGTGGAAAGCCATGGTAGAGAATGAGACAAACCTCAAGTTGAGGAGCCTAAGGTCTGATAACGGTGGAGAATACATTGATGGTGAATTCAAACGGTATTATGCTGATAATGGGATCAAGATGGTGAAGACTATTCCTGGAACGCCCCAATAAAATAAAATAGCGAAAAGGATGAATCAAACATTGAACGAGCGTGTAAGGAGCATGAGAATAGACGTTGGACTGCCCAAGACATTCTGGGCAGATGCAATCAATACTACAACCTTCTTGATTAATAGAGGATTGTATGTTCCTTTGGGTTTCAGAATAACAGAAGAGGCTTGGAGTGGAAATAAGGTAAATATTTCTTTTCTGAAAGTGTTTGGTTGCTTATCCTATATTCACATTGGTGCTACTGCTAGAAGTAAACTTGATCCAACATCGAGTTTGGTTATTGATTATGGGATGACCAAAATCGGAAGATCATCCGAAGCATGGACGTTGTCTTCAATGAAAAGGTGTTGTACAAGGATAAGTTGTGAGAGAGTTCAGAATCTAAAAACAAGGAATCGGAAACAGTTGATTTGAGAGATATCTCGGCACCCGAGCTACAAAAAGGTAATACCGCGGTAGATGAACAAGCAGCTCTAGAAGAAGGCTGACAAGCCAGTGATGGCGAGGTTGATGAAAATGCTGATTCTGAAACAAATTAGCAGACGCCGATCATAGAATTACGCAGATCATCCAGGATCAGTAAGCCGGTTCATAGGTTCTCTCTGTCCATCAACTACATTTTGCTCATTGACAGAGGGGAGCCATAATGTTATGAAGAAGCGACGCCAGTTGATGAATCGATCAAGTGGGAGCTAGCAATGAAAGATAAGATAGACTCACTGTTGTCAAATCATATATGAGAGTTTGCTAAGTTACCAGAAGAGAAGAACGCATTGTAGAACAAATGTGTCTACTGGATAAAGGAAGAACACGATGGAAGTAAGCGCTATAAAGCACGACTGATTGTGAAGGGATTTCAACAGAAAGAAGGAACTGCCTACACAGAGATCTTCTCTTCCCGTAGTCAAGTTGGTGATTATCATAATTGTTCTTGGGCTGGTAATAAAGGAAGATATGCATCTTCAACAAATGGACGTGAAAACTGATTTTCTTCATGGTGACTTAGAAGAGAAAATCTACATGAAACAACCTGAGGGATTTGAGGTCAAATGGAAAGAGAAGCTGGTGTGCAAGTTTCAAAGGAGCCTGTACATACTGAAACAGGCTCCAAGACAGTGGTATAAGAAGTTTGACAGCTTTATGAAGAAAGCCAAATTCTTAAGGTGCAAAGCAGATCACCGTTGATACTTTAAGAGATTTGAAGACTCCTACATAATATTGCTAATTTATGTTGACGATATGTTGATCGTAAGAGCAGACATACATGAGATTGATAGGCTGAGGAAGAAGTTGTCAGAAGTATTTGCAATGAAGGATCTGGGAGCCGCAAAGCAAATCCTTGGAATGAGATTTATCAAAAGTAAGGAGGGCCTCAATCTCTCACAAGAAGAATACGTGAAGAAGGTTCTCAAGAGGTTCAACATGGATGATGCCAAGCCAGTCAGTACTCTCTTGGCTGGACACTTTTATTTGTCAAATGATCAGTCGCCTTTGACCGAGGATGAGCTGAAGCATATGGAGAAGGTACTTTATGCCTCTGCTATTGGCAGTCTTATGTACGCGATGGTATGTACGAGGCCAAACGTTGCACATACAGTAGGAGTTGTTAGCAGGTTTATGAGCAATCCGGGAAAGCAACACTAGGAGGTTGTGAAGTTAATTTTTAGGTATATGAAGAACAACTCAAGTTCAGCTTTGTGTTTCCGAAAGTCAGAGACAAGATTGCAGGGATATGTTAATGCTGACAATGTTGGTGATGTTGGTAGCAGAAATAGCACATCCGGGTATGTTTACACCTTCGGAGGTACTGCGATTTGCTGGATTTCAAAGTTGCAGAAGATAATAGCTCTCTCTAGCTGTAACGCTGAGTACGTTGACGTGACAGAGGCCACGAATGAGATGATGTGGCTATAATTTTTTTTGTGGGAATTGGATCAGGACCACGAGGGGAGTGTGCTATATTGTGATATCTAGAGTGTCATTCATTTGGCAAAGAACTCGGTCTACCATGCTCGCATGAAGCACATACAACTCCGGTACTATTTCATCAGATCAGCTTTGTAAGATGGATTATTAGTGCTTGAGAAGATCCCAGGAAGTCAGAATCCAGCAGACATGCTGACGAAGGCTGTGCCGAATGATAAACTGAAGTTATGTGCAACTTCAGATGGACTTCTTGGATGAGGATCGGAGTCGCCGATGCAGATGGAGACATATGATTGAAATTATTCTCTAAGTGGGAGATTATTGAGTTGTGGAGCCTAATTCACCGCCGACACTATGAATACCCTACGCAAAGTGTGGAACGCTGATCGAATTTTAGGGTATTTTAGGAATTTTAGGCTTGTATTATGTTCGCCCTAGTTTTCGCTATATATAAACTAGGGCACCGTTTTTTCTTTCTTTGAGGTCGAGCAAGAGAGAAAGAGAGAATTGTAAACTCAAACTCCTTATTTGATTATAGTAAAATCTGCAGCGGCAAAGTGGACGTAGCTCTCGCATTGAAGGTGAACCACTATAAATCTGTGTGTGTTATTTGTTCTTCGCTTATTTACCGTTTTCTGATTAGGTAGGATTTGAGACTCAAATCCTAATACTACCAAGAATTTTTTCATATCCAAGGCTCGAACCCAAAATTTCTGGTTAAGGAAGGAGCAGCCTCATCCGTTGGTGTTCTATTCACTCTAATTTTCAAATTTTCTTTGTTGTTGAAGAACATATTCAAGTTACAACAACCTCAAAGGAAAATTATCATATATACAACATCGTCATAATAGCTTAATAATCAGTAGTAGTTCTATAGAGTACTCAAGAGTCTAGATATTACAAAACAATTAACATAATGTTCTCAAGAGTTTCACTTCCTTTTTTTTCTTTTTCGTGGTAATTTCTTGAATTCCTTCACTTAATTTTCTTTCACCAACTATTATTTAATAAAATTACCACTTATTATTTCATTTAAGTACAACTTTTAGTTGTTGTTTTTTATTTAATCATCTGGTATCCGAAAACAATGGTTAACCATGATTCAATATATAAAGCTTTATTTACATTAAAAAATAACTTTAACATTGTATACACAATTTAATTTATCGATGTCTCCCAGCTCTGCCCCCGTTCGAAACCCATTGACCGGCTAGTTTAGATTTTTGCAGCATAGGACCCATTAGGAAAAAAACGCGCTTTATCAACAATTTCTCTATTCAAAATTTAGACTCAAATCCGAGAACTCTCATTAAAAATGGATAGATCTTCCATCCATCCCAATCATATTCCTTTATGATCGGTCAACTGTCTTTCTTATTTAAATGTAATCTAAATATATTGTCAAATACATAAATGGAAAGAAAGACTCCGAGCCATTGCAGATGAAGGTAAGTAGCTTACCACTAAAATCAACTACTCCAACATCTCACTCGTGGGTCTCCCTACTAGAAATTTCTCCATTTTCTGAATTCAAATGCGAGAAAATTAATTAAGCTCGAATGAATCTTATTCAATATCCCACTACATCCTTGGTGGTCGGTCAGCTATCTTTCCTAAAATGTGATCGAAACATATTTCCAAAAACAAAAAAAGCAATAACGTTGGCAAATCTTGCAACACACATATATACGCGTTAACACTTGCCGACCAGAAAAAATAGTAGTAGTGAACAAAACGCTTTGCAAGTTGCAGCTTTGGCATCAATTTCCACATCAATGGGCAAAACCATAATAACATTCAGTCAAAATGGTGTATTCCTAGTACTGTTTACAAATGTTGTCTGCTTCTCAATCCAATGGTGCTAACCCTGAAATATCACAGTCCTATTTACCTAACCTTCCCTTTCTTGCTATATCAAAGGACAATAACCATTCCAAATCACATGTGAAAATGTATAAATGTAGACTTCAAGAAACTTGACCAGAAAAGATACCAAATTTTAAAGCCGTGCGGACCTTGACCTAAAGCAGACAATATCACTAGTGGGTTGGAGGTTTATTCAATATGGATTTTTTTATTATTATTAGGTTACATAAATAATATTTATAGATAAATATTCTTAAATGCGGATAATTTATAATCTCGAAAATAATATAGATTATTTGCAACAATAGATAAATGTAACCTAATAGTATAAAAATTCTTACATTAACGGTGTATATAACTTAAACTCATTTTAAAAATAATACTCTCTATGTACCATTTATGTGGTACACTTTTTTTTAGTCAATCACAAAAAAAAAACCCCTTTATATATCATTTTTTCCTTTATGGATCTTTGATTCAAAACAAGGCTATCCCAAGCTGAGATTATAATCCTGGATAGCCAACTACCTATATGGGAGATTATATCAAGATTGTATAATATTTCTACTGGTATTTATTAGCACGTGTGTATCACTATTGTATTTACCATATTTAGGGTTATGTAATTATGGTAGAACTAGGATTCATGTTGTATAAGGATTCCACATTGTACACCTATATATATTTTGTATTAATGAGAAAAGCTCTCAAGGAGATTAATACAATTCTACATGGTATCAGAGCCATGGGTAGGAACTGGCCTATTCATCAATGTGATCCGATGCATGTGGCTTTTTCGTCACAAGTACAGAGACAATGGTGATCTAGAGAGGTATAAAGCGAGACTTGTGGTTAATAGCACAAATCAGCAGGAAGGTATTGATTGTGGTGAGACATTCAGTCCGGTTGTTAAACCGGCTACTATTCGCACATTTCTGAGTATAGTCATGGGTATGAACTAGCCTATTCATCAGCTTGATGTGAAAATGTGTTTTGTACATGGTATCAGAAGTCAAAATTGCTTCCCAACCTAAAACGTAGTTTCGGCCGCCCACATCTGTCCGCTTCCGGCCCCGAATCGACCGTATACCTCCGATATACGTTGATATACAGCTACCCAACCCTCAAATTTTGCTAAAAGCATTGTATACCGCGGGAATACTGCTGCTATACAACCTCATTTCTTCCCCTATCTCTCAACCAAGTTGTATACCCCTCGTATATAGCCTATACACGCTGATATACACTTTGTATACTGCTGATATACCCTCACTGCCACTATATACCACCTGTATACAACCTCCCTAAGCCGTTATACACCCCGTATACAACTGTTTCTGCCCATATACATCGTGTCTACGTCCTGAACCCTCATCTAATTTTTTCCCACTCTCTGGCAGCCTTCATGGCCGGAAACAACACTGGAAGCAAGAGTAACCAGCCGCAAAAGAATGGCAAATGAGACTTGCCTGCGAACTGGGCCTCCAGCTTAGCCCAGCAGCCGCCAAAAACAACCTAGCAGTTGCGGCCTCTAGCCATAGCCCAGCAGCTGCGGCCCATTTTCATCTGCATACAGAGCACCTCTATCCGGCCCAATATTCTGGGGGCCAATAGTCCACTCCAAGAATTTCCCAATCCAATTTGGGCCAGGTTTCCAACACATTGACTCATCAGAAACCCGATAATGCATGGTATATGGATACGGGTGTCACGTCTCATCTCACTAACAATTCTAGTAATCTTACTCAATTGCAAAATTTAAATACTCCGCAATCTATTATGGTCGGTAATGGTCATCACATTCCAATTCAAGGATTTGGCCACACCCTTACCCCACCACTGCATCCCCACTTCTCTCTTAAAAATGTATTTTATGCCCACACATCATCAAAAATCTAATTTCCATTAGAAAATTTGCCACCGATAATTCAGTCTCAATTAACTTTGATTCGTTTGGATTTTCTGTAACGGACCTCCGTACCTGAAAACTCCTTACAAGATGCAATAGTGAAGGGGACCTATATCCTTTCCTACCCACATCCGCTGCTAGTGTCACTCCTCCCACTGTTCTAACAACCATATCTCCTTCAATGTGGCATAGTAGACTTGGTCATCCGGATTCTCATATTTTTTATTCTCTTAGAAATCGAAATTTGATCCAATGTACCAAAGAAAATCTTTCTCATAGTTGCTCCTCTTGTCAGTTAGGGAAACACGTTAGACTACCGTTTACAACTTCTATGAGTACTACTTTCTCTCCATTTGATATTATCCACACTGATTTATGGACATCTCCCATAAGTAGCAACTTAGGCCACAAATATTATCTGGTATTTTTGGATGATTTCTCTCACTTTCTTTGGGTATACCCACTCAAACTCAAATCTCAAGTGTTCTCAAAATTTATTGAGTTTCGTACACTAGTCAAAACGCAATTTGAAAAAGACATAAAATCATTTCAATGTGATAATGGTTGAGTTTAATAATTCCTTATTTTATAAATTATGTGCGGCTAACGGCATGGTTCTTCGTTTCTCGTGCTCATATACCTCCCCTAAAAATGGTAAAGCCAAAAGAATTCTCCGAACCATTAATAATATGATTTGTACCCTCATTTTTCATGCGTCTCTCCCTCCTACTTTTTGGGTATATGCACTAAAAATGGTAGAACACATTCTCAAAATTTTACCGACCCGTGCGATTCAAAATAGGACACCCACCGAAATTCTCTACCGTCAGATCCCTACCTATGACCATCTTAAATTTTTCGGTTGTCTGTGTTACCCTAATCTGACATCCACGGCCCCCCACAAATTGGCACCCAGATCTACTATGTGCGCCTTCCTCGGTTTCCCGTCAAACCATAGGGGATACATGTGCTATGAGCTCTCCACCGATAAAATCATAATTTCTCGCCACGTCACTTTTGATTAGTATGTTTTCCCATTTGACAACACTAAAAAATTTCGAGTCACTGATTACTAATTCCTCGAAGATTCGGACCCATCACCGCTTCTCCAACAAACATTCTGTCAGACTGCCATTGTTCCATCGGCGGCAGGCGCACAAACTGCCACCACCACTACTCTGTCAAACCCCGTCACCATTCTGCGTCATAACCCTCTCTGGTTGCCACCACCGTAAACCCATCTCTTCCACCTACTGTCGACGCCACCGACGACATCTCTGTGTCTCTGTCACCCTCCAGATCTCCGTCCCAACAAATGCTGATTGCCACCACCACCGGTAATCAGCCCAACTTCTCGATATCACCACCGGTCACGTCCCCACCAGTGTGTCGCCACCACAACCCCAACACTACCCTGCAACCACACCAGCCACTAGTAACCCACATCGTCCCCCAATACGCACACCACCAAACTAAACTTCCAGTGCCAACCCACCTCCGACACCATACCCCACATTATCGACCTCAACCCATCTTGGTCTACCCAGATCGGTGACACCACCCAACCCATCATCGAACTCTGATATCAACCACTCAACCACTGTACCTAGTCAACAGACCGATCCGACCCCATACCAGAACCCGAATCAAACACCATACCAGAACTCGGATCCAACCACACACAGAGACCCAGACCCGACAACTAACAAACATACCCAGCCTGTATCCTCGCACCGTATGGAAACCCGTGCTCACCACAGGATTTTCAAACCCAAAGTCCAATTTAACCCATATACACAAACCATATCCCCCATTCCCAAAAACCCCAAATTAGAAAAATTAGACCCTAATTGGAATGCGGCCATGTGTGAGTAGTTTAATGCTTTAACAAAACAACACACTTGAGATTTGGTTCCTCGACCGGAGGGGGTGAATGTGATTCGATGCATGTAGTTTTTTCGTCACGAGTACAGAGATAGTAATGATCTAGAGAGGTATAATGTGAGACTTGTGGCTAATGGCTTAAATTAGCAGAAAGGTATTTATTGTGGTGAAACATTCAGTCCAGTTGTTAAACCGGTTACTATTCGCACAGTTCTGAGTATAGCCATGGGCAGGAACTGGCCTATTTATCAGCTTAATGTTAAAAATGTGTTTCTACATTGAGATTTGAAAGAAACGGTTTATATGCATCAACATCCTGATTTTGTCCATCCAACAGCCCCTCAGTCTGTATGTCATCTACGTAAGTCATACTATGGCTTGAAACAAGCCCCTAGAGCGTGGTATGATCGATTTGCACAATATATCATGCAGATTGGGTTTGTGTGTAGTAATTGTGATAATTCTCTATTTATTTTTCATAGAGGTAGTATCATTGGGTATTTATTATTGTATGTTGATGATATTGTGCTCATTGCCTCCCCTGATTTGTTGAAAAATGAGATCATTACGCTGCTCAAAATAGAATTTGCTATGACTGACTTGGGAAAATTGAGCTATTTTTTAGGGATTTCTGTGACTAGATCTGCATATACTATGTTTCTTTGTCAGCGTAAGTATGCAGAGAAGATTGTATACAGAGCTAAAATTGTGAATTGCAAGATCATGACTACTCCAGTTGACTCTAGATCAAAGCTTAGTGCTTTGGATGGTGATCCAGTGTCAGATCCCACTCTTTACAGGACTCTTGCAGGTGCACTACAATACCTCACTTTCACCAGGCTTGATATTACTTATGATGTTCAGCAGGTATGCTTATTTATGCATGCCCCCATAGAGCCTCACTTTACTACCCTCAAACGCATCATTCGATATGTTAAGGGCACACTTGATTATGATTTGCATCTATACCCCTCCACACCGAACATATTGTTGTCTATACGGATGCTGATTGGGCAGGTTGTCCGGACACGCGACGCTCCACCTCAGGCTACTGTGTGTTCTTAGGAGATAATCTTATTTCTTGGTCTGCCAAGAGGCAACCCATATTATCCCGTTCGAGTGCAGAAGTAGAATACAGAGGCGTTGCTAATGTTGTTGCTGAGATCTGTTGGCTCCGAAACCTTCTTTTGGAGCTTCAGTGTCCATTACGTAAGGCTTCTTTGGTTTATTGTGATAATATATCTATCTTATAATCCGGTTCAACATCATCGAACCAAGCATATTGAGATGGACATCCATTTTGTTCGTGAGAACGTTGCTCTCGGTCATATCAGGGTATTGCATGTGCCTTCTTCATATCAGTATGTAGATATATTCACCAAGGGCCTTCCTAGACAGCTATTCCTCGACTTCAGATCCAGTATTAGCATCCGACCTCCTCCCGCTCTGACTGGGGGGTGTATTAGCACGTGTGTACCACTATTGTATTTATCATATTTAGGATTATGTAATTATGGTAGAACTAGGATCCCTGTTGTATAGGGATTCCGCATTGTACACCTATAAATATTTTGTATTAATGAGAAAGACTCTCCAATGGAGATTAATACAATTCTGCATAACTAATACAGTCGATCTCTTTATATATAACAATCATTCTCTATAATAATATTTTGCTATAATAGCAAGTTAACTTTGGAACCGACTTTATCATGATATATATATATATATATATATATATTAATGGTCATTATAGAAAAATATTATATTATTAGGTTACACAAATGATATTATAGGTAAATCTTCTTAAAATATGGGTAATTTATAATCTTAAAAATAAGATAGATTACTTGCCACAATAGGTAAATGTAACCTTGTAGTGTAAAAATTTCTTATATTGATTATGTATATAACTTAAACTCAATTTAAAAATAATGCTCTCTATGTACCATTTATGTGGTACACTATTTTTTTAGTCAGACACAAAAAAATACCTTTATATATTATTTTCACCCTTATGGATCTTTGGTTCAAAACAATGTTATCTCAATTATACCTGGAAATCCCACTACCTATATTGGTGATAACATCAAGATTATATAATATTTATGCTGGTACTATTAGTTAATACAGTCAAAGTCTCTATAACAATTATTTACTATAATAACATTTCACTATAGTAAAGTTAACTTTTGAATCGTCTTATAATCGACGTTGTTATGGAGTCTAGAGAAGTTTGACTTACTAATAACCAAATAACCAATAAATGCAACTCCAAATTAATTTAATACCTAGATTAGCATCTTAATCCCGATAAACAAACGACCCCTTAATGACATGATTTTATGGAAAACTTTTTAATTTTTTTTTCTTAAACCCTTGTGGTCCGGCTCTTCTCCGGACCCCACGTATAGCGGGAGCTTAGTACACCGTACTACCCTTTTTTAAAACTTTGTGTCCAGTCAAATGTCATCACATAAAATGTAGGGAGTGAATAATAGAAAAACAAAGGAACCATTTTATCTAACATTGCAATGGTAAAATTCGTACACATTGTGGATCAACCAAATGTAGATGAAAAGACTAAAACAAGGTAACTCAGACCAAGTAGTCTAAAATAAAGTAACCTTAAGCATTAACCATATATATACAATATATCCACTGCCAGAAGCTGCAAATTGCAGTTTGCAGAAGTAGT
Source organism: Anisodus acutangulus (assembly GCA_029783415.1). Lineage (NCBI taxonomy): Eukaryota > Viridiplantae > Streptophyta > Magnoliopsida > Solanales > Solanaceae > Anisodus > Anisodus acutangulus. The sequence goes on from CM056503.1 coordinate 44,865,491, forward strand.
AGTACTGCTACTATATATAAATAGTTTTCTTCTTGTTTTCATATATTCATATGGAACCAATTAGAGAAAGTGAAGAGCACAACAACAATAATTCCTCAGATTGTTGTGGTGGTGATGAGAATAACTCAAAGAACTCATCAAAATCATTTGGAAAGAAGTGTAGCCATATAGCAAAAAAGCAAAGGGCTAAGTTTTATATTGTAAGAAGATGCATAGCTATGCTTGTGTGTTGGCATGAGAGGAAGGATCATTGAAGATTCAAGATTGAAGATTTGTAGACTCGTACTTAGAGATTATTTGAGAGTAAAAAAGGCAGTCCGGTGCACTAAGTTTCCGCTATGCGCGGGGTCCGTGAAAGGGCCGGACAATCAGTATGTTGATATTTTTATCCTCAAAAAGTTGAACTATAGCTCATTCTTTTTTATTTGTATTTCTTGCTTAATTGATGAAGCCATTTTGATTTTACCTTGGTCTTCTTTATTTAAATCTTGATTTGATTTCCTTTCTTAATTTTTTTCTTTTTTGTTGGTTTTGGTATATGTTCATCATTAATATTGCTTCACGGTAAGTCGAGTAACCTGTTGAAATCGTTGAAACAATCATTAATATTTATGACAAATTAGGTTGTATCACACCCTTATAACATGAGATGCTTCGTACATTAAAGTGTTTATTTTCACGTTTACATAAGCATTTGATAAACCCGTCCTTCTTGTTTCTTTTTTTTTTAATAATCAATTGATATATATATGATAGGTTTTAATTTTTAACCATACCCTGAAGAGACATATGTAAATGGATTTTGAAGACTTGTATGAAAATTAGTTTTGATGTTTCACTATTTTTACTCTTTTTCTCTTTTGCCACAAGAAAATTTATGAAGGGTATAGAGTACTTAATTAACCATTGATTTCATTATAGGAGAATCAACTTAATAGTATTCTATGAAACGAAATCTTAGCTTGTGTAAAACAATTAATATGAGGAATCTTGAAGCTTTAAAAATGTTGCTTCCCAAACACCAACTATAAATGTTTTTTGCAATTCAAACATTCTAATTATCAATCTTGAATCAATGTTAACATAAAACAAGACAGGACCAAGAATCATTCAAACTATTTTGTTTGGATTGTCTGTCCCACAACTTTTTGATTTCTTTTCTCATCTTTAATTTGTAACAATAAAAGCAAATAAATAATGCCTCGTGTCTTTTCAATTACGATTATTATCTATGAGAACCAAAATCTTTTAAAAATAAAATATGGAGGTTATTGTTTATTTTGAAATTCTCCAAGGAGGAATATGTGCAACTGTGATCCTCATCATATTCTCCTTTTTGGGAATATAAAAGTTTATTTTATGTCACAATATTCACTTTTACAGTCTCGAAGTTATACACACGACTACACAGAGTATGATGTGGAAATAATTGTAATTATTTGGTATCTAATCAATTGGAAAGTATCATTCTCCTTCTCTCTCTTTCCCATACCTTTTGAAAAACAAAGGCTTTCTCATCACAAAAAGAAATTATGACGGTATTGATAGGCCAAGCTCATGCGTGCTTCAATTACTTTCATTGAGATTTATTATTTCTCATCAATACATATATAAAATAATTATACTCATGAAGTATTAAATAAATGAAAGACAATCATATAGTAGTATTTTTTATCTCGAACCTGAGACCGTAACACCTCACGATTCTCACTCACTTTTTTTTACCACTGGGACAAAAAAATAATAATACAATAAAAAAAGAAACACTTATCATCCTTACACTCTAAATTAATTGTACAATCAAATTAATATTCTCAAGTTTCATTTTGTAAGACAACATTTGTCAAAAATATAAATTGTTCTAACATAATGACATCTTCTATATTTGAATTTTTCTAACTAACTTAAACTTTTTATTTATACTTAATTACATGTTTTAAAAATTATATAAATATTATAGCATATTCAAGATCACAAATTCAAATTAATATATTCTTTGATATGTATTAAAAATCTTTTTTTCCTTTCTTAAACTCCACTATCAATTAAATACTGCCCATATACTGTAATAGAGGGAGTAGCTAGTAGATTTCTATATATGAATATATAAGTAGTGTTCCATTTTCTGGAAGTCAAAGTTCTATTGATTAGAGAAGCAAAACTTTTCAACAAATAAAGAATATGAAATTGTTTATATTATTATAAAATTGGCTGACGAGGTTGTTCTAAACTTGAAAAATAATGAAACAATCCATGGATGCGTGTGTATATATACCTTTTGAATGTCTTTTCAAGAATTTTTACTTTTAATAGAGACTTCTAACTCAAAGTGGACACTAAAGATATCAGATGGAATAATCTAATAATAATACATTTAAAAAATAACGTAGTGGAGAGTTGCATAGTTAACTAGCACTTGTATAAGTAGTATCGAGAAGAAAGGACAATTACTAATATCATTTAAGGTGATTCTGTTAAGAGTCCACTGATATGGAATGTGAGTATGAATTTCTTATATGGATTTGGATAATTTTCACATTAGTTTTTGGGATTGAGTTAGGCCCAAGATCTATTCTTTACATGATATCAGAACCACGCTCATTCCAATTCGTTGTCCACCGATGTTGGGCCCCCAAATTATATTATCCACACTCCAGTTAACAATGTCTGGGCGTGCATGGTTGTGTTAAGAGTCTCATATCGGATATAGAATGAGAACATGAACTCCTTATATGAACTTAAACAATCATCACTCTATAAGTTAACTTTTGAATTTGAGTTATGCCTAAAATCCATTTTTTACCTATTTCTAGTACTTATTCTCCACTATCAAACTTCACTTATTTATTTATTATTTTCTGAACAGACCACTATTCCAATGTAATACTTCCTCGATTTCTGGTATACTTTTCTTATAAATTTATTTCCAAAAAATATTTAAATAAGTAATAATTATGCGAAATCATGGAAGTGCTACATGAAAATATATTGTAGTATTGTTTTTGGTAATTGTAGAATAGTATGAATATGGCTATGGGAATAGAAGATGTGAAAAGAGGTACGACTTAGGAGTAAGCCGACAGCAAGAATCCTTAGAGGAACGTGCCTATGGGAGGATAGATAGAGTAGTTCATTTTTTTAATATCCAGCTCCCGGTCCCTCAGCCAGAATCATTACCAGTAAATCACATAATGTATCTAAATAGAGAACAGAACAACTGATATCACCTATAAGGTCATCCTACCCAGAAGAGAGCAAATTGCTCCCATCAGGGTTCGAACCCACGCTGCAGGCCTCTAACTGAATTTTAAGTTCCCCTCATTTGTCATCCAGCTATGCCCCGGGATGATAGAGTAGTTCATTGAGTGGGTAAAAACTTGTTCATACTCGATATTTATATTAAATTAATAAATCTAAAATAATTATTCCTATTTTTTTTAGATATATTTAAATTAATACATTTTAATTAATAAAATAAAATAAATAATCAAATTTAATGTTAAGATCACATGCCCGACATATTTTTAGCAATAATAGTGGAGGCGTAGCTGAAAGTCAGAATACGGAATTGGTCGAACCCAATAGCTCTTATTCAAACAGTGTATCTATGTTAAATAGTTTATTAAATATATACACACAATATATTTGAAGGGAAGCTTTGAAGCAACGATAAAGTTATCTCTGTGTGACCTATAGGTCACTGGATTTGACCATGGAAACAATCACTAATGTTTGTATTAGGGCAGACTGTTTACATCACACTCTTTAAAGTGCGAGTATTTCCGATATCCAGTTAACGCGAGATACTTTGTACACTGAGTTGCTCATACATAAATAATAAATTTAGAACTTAGTTATTATATATTATCATTTGAAGTCCTCATATTAAATGCTAGAACTCATAAAATTAAAATTAAGAGGAGGTTGTCCCCCGGGCATAACTGGATGGCAAATGATGTGAACTTAAAATCCATATGGAGGGATGCACCGGGGGTTCGAACCCTGGTGGGAGCAATTTGCTCTCTTCTGGGGTAGGGCCTTGTAGATGATATCAATTGCTCTGTTATCAAACTTTGGTCATTCAGACACATCCCGCGATTTACTGGTAGTAGTACTGAGAGACCGGGACTACTATCTCCTAAAATAGTCTGGCGTAAGCCGGAAAGCTGAATATAAAAAAAAATTAGGAGGAGGCTTGGTGGGTGGGAGGGACAGTCCTGAGCAGTATGCAGCACAGCAAGAAAAGATAGAGCACAAGTAAGTCTCCCCACCCGTGCGGCCCCCTCCTTTTATGTCCATTTTTTTGTTCATTTTTCAGTCCAAACGCCTCATCTCCCCACCCGTGCGGCCCCCTCCTTTTATGTCCATTTTTTGTTCATTTTTCAGTCCAAACGCCTCATCTTTTTTGTTTTTTTCTTTAACCTTCATATTACTTAAAATTCTTCATATAAATTGAAATGAGAATCTTCTTATAATTTTGACTGGTTATCCACTCCAACAGTGACTCCATTTTCACCACAAAATTTTACTACTACCAATTAATTACCTTTACATGGTTCAATTAGGTGGATTAGTGTAACGATTAGAGATACGAGCTAACTTTTATTATTATAGTTTGACCCCTTAGTTCTACTATTACAATTTAGTCCCAGTTTATGGTCTATTTTCATTAATATCCCCTTAGGTTTGCTATATATATTTTGTAAACAGATGTTCTAGAGGCATGTTGAATGTAATCCTAAACTTTTATCTGCATTTTCTTTCTTCTTCTCTTTAGCTTCTCTTGGTTATTTTTAATGGCTATTTCCACTTAGGAATCGCTACAATTAGTATCAATGATTCTAGTTGCATTAGATGAACAACGTCATGTATACTAATAAGAATTGTGGTGGGATAAATAGAATCACTTCATCCTTAATTAAAGGTTTCGAGTTCGAATCCTGAGTATAAAAAAAATCTTATTAGTGATCGCTTTCCGATTAAATGAATCATACGCGGTGCGAATTCGGATTAATCTGGGACTCAATATCGGACAACAAATTCCTGTATAGAGATTGATTATTATCACAAACACATTTGCTAGTGTTGTCCGACAGTAAATGGAGCAATTAACTGTTTAACTGTTGTGGTGGATAGAAAGGGTACATTTACTTCTAATCTACGTTTTGATTCCGAGCCTTAAGTATGAATGAAGTTCTCATTAAAAAACACTTCCCTCCTTAATGAATCTTATGCAGCACAATTCCTTATTAATCAAGGCCCAATACAAAAAACCAGATATTGAGTGAAAAACCTAAAAATGAAGTGATTGTACACATCTCATTACATCCCCCACAACCACCACAACTATATATTGGTAGCTGTTGGAAGGTCAAAGTCCAAAGGGAGAATTGGTAAATGTAGATCATATGGTAAAAAATGCTTTTGCACGTGAAATCTCTGACAAGTTTGAAATTCACTTTGGTTGATTTGCTAGGCTTTTATTTAATGACTTCTACGTGGAAATGCACGTATGCGCACAAAGTAAGAAAAAAGTACTCGTACCTTTTTAACCTGGTCAGTTGAAATTAGCATACATCGCTTACGAATTTCTATCTATCAAACACTATTAAAAAAACATTATTTTTTATAGAATATCCCACTCAAAAATATTAAGTGACTTTTCTCACTAAATATCGATGAAAAAAACTTAAATAATAGTGTAAACGTATGAAAAAATAAGAAAATTTCTCAGTGTTTCAATGAAAATTTGTTTCCCATCATGCATTTGCGTTTTTCCAATGAGCTGATTCGATGAAAATGAGGTGGAAAAATCATGTTTTATAGAATAAATTTCCCACAGAATATCAATGAAAACCCTTTATTTCTAGTAATGGAATTACTCAAATTTAATTAAAAAGAATCTTATTGAGTCTAGTAAAATTAAAGTTAATGACTAAAAGTCAGCAAAATTTTCATGGTATTCTATCTTTGCATAGTCACAGTGAAAGGCCTTGCACTCGAGCTTCGTTAGATTTAGGCATTTAACTGAAGTATAATGTGTAAGTGAAGAAAATAGAAAAAATAAAGTTCGTAGTTCCCTATTGCTTAATCTATATACACAATCGATACGATTCCATATTCGACACCTAACTTCTACTTTAATTTCCTTTTATTTTGAAATTAATTAACGACTAAATAATTTCATAGACTGCGCCCTTTTACCCCAAAAAATTGCTCTCCTCAAAGGCTTGGTTTTTATGTATGTAAAGGAAACATAAGAAGGAAAAAAGAGCGGGAAAATGATAAAGTTGAATAAACTAGACCATGATTAAAGTAGAATAGACTCACAATGTAAATATTTTTTAACCCAATGAGTGTAATTTAATTGTTATGGCAGATTAATTATTTATCATTTATTTTAAGTTAGTAGTCGATGTTATTAAATAGAATTACTTGCAATTATCTTTTAAATGACCCCAACACCGTAATAACATAAAATGTAAACTCTTTAGTTATATCCATGAAAAAATCAATTTTGCCACATGTTATTACCTTCAAACTTGTCAGGCGTCAGCTTCATGTCCCATACAAATCTGTATTTTCTTGGTGAATTGATATCTCCGGTTGTAGAAATTATTGCACTTCCTCTGACTCTACGCACGAAGGCCTCTTTATATCCAGTCAGAACAAATTAACATGCATGGTGAAACCGAACCATTCCATTCTTTGTTGAATTCACTCATTGCTTCCTTTTTTTTTTGTTCTCATTTTCTTTTTGACTTAGTAATTTATGAATAATTAATTGATTGTATACGTAAAAAGTGTATTTCACGGTTGGAACATAATCTGCAATGATTCTCAATCTCTCTCCCGGCCCCTTTCCCCCTTATTTATTTTGGAGATTATAAAACTTGTGTTTACATTTTCCAAATATCGACTAAGCGGTCGTTTGGTAGGTATAAAAGAAAAATAATCATGGTATATAATTTTATCCAATGTTTGTGAAAGAAATAATCTCCTTGATTATTTTCATTAATTGAAAGGTATATATACAAGTTACATATTTCCATAAAAGGAAAATCCTATTCATATTCTACTCCTAAAATCTTATTCTACCATAATTCTAACTATACAATTATGGTAATTGTACAAGACTAATTAAGGTAACATTTACACTACAATATACCACAAATATACATACCAAATATACAACCTGCCCGTGATGGGCCATTCTGTCCGAGATTACCTGTGATATACACTTATGTATATCAAGTGTATATCACGGGTATATTTACCTTGTTTAACACACACCCACAATCATAGCGGGCGGTCTTCGAACGCTGAGACTGTCCCTAAAATCTTCAAAAAGGACCGAGGGAAGCCCCTTTGTAAAGATGTCTGCAATTTGATATCGTGACAGGACATGACAGACGCGTACCTGACCCCGAGCAACCTTTTCGCGGACAAAGTGTATGTCCATCTCGATATGCTTAGTGCGTTGGTGCTGAACCGGATTACCCGAAAGGTAAATGACACTAATATTATTGCAATACACCAAGGTTGCATTCGGAATGGGACAATGAAGCTTTAATAGTAAATTACGTAACCAACATGATTCTGAGACCACATTAGCTACCCCTCGATATTCATCCTCGGCACTTGAGCGGGATAGAGTCGCCTGACACTTCGCAGATCAGGAGACCGAGTTGTTGCTAAGGAACACACAATAGCCAGACGTAGAATGTCTGGTGTCGGGACAACCACCCTAATCAACATCTGTATACGAGACAAGTGTGGCCGTCGAGGAAGGATATAAATGTAAACCATAGTCAAGTGTTCCCTGAATATACAGAATGATGCGTTTGAGCTCATTCATGTGCTTAATTCTGGGATCATGCATGAACAAACACACATGCTGGACAACATATGTAATATCTGGTCTCGTAAAGGTAAGATACTAAAGGGCCCCTGCAAGACTACGATAGCAGGTCGGATCCTCGCAGGGCATGCCAGCCGCGGCACCAAGCTTGGGTTTTCTATCAACTGGAGTGGAAGTGGACTTACAGGATGACATCCCAGCCTCTCGATGATCTCAGATGCATACTTCCGTTGAGACAAGAATAATCCATCGGAATGACGAGTGACGGCAATCCCCAAAAAGTAACTCAAGGGCCCTAAGTCTTTCATAGCAAACTTAGAGCTGAGCATCGTCATGATAGAATGGCGTAAGGCATCTGTAAAGGAAGTCAAAATGATATCATCCACATACAACAGAATGTAGGCCAAAGACGAACCACGACGGTAGATGAACAAGGAATTATCCGACTTGCTATGAGTAAACCCAATAGTCGAAACATAGTCAGCAAATCTTGTATACCAGGCCCGTGGAGACTGCTTAAGCCTATATAAGGACTTCTTCAACAAACAGAAATGATGAGGATGCTTGGGATCCCTGAATCCCAACAGCTGATGCATATAAACTGTTTCCTTGAGATCACCATGTAGGAAATCATTCTTTACATCTAACTGATGAATAAACCATGCTTTTGAAAGAGCCAAGCTGAGTACAATGCGAATGGTAGCCGGCTTGACCACCGGACTAAACGTCTCACCACAATTCACACCAACCTGCTGAGTCTTACCATCGCCCACATGCCGTACCTTATGTCGGGCAAATGACCCATTTGAATTTTCCTTATGAGCAAAAATTCACATAGACCTAATAATATTAATACCAGATGGACGGGGCACCAACTCCCACGTCTTATTATCAATAAGAGCATTATATTCATCGGTCATAGCAATTTTCCAATTCTGATCATTTAACGCAGACACATGAGTACGGGGTAAGGGTGATTTAAGAACATTAGAATTTAAATTAAAATGTCTCTTTAGTTTAAAAACACCCCGCTGACTCCGAGTGACCGGTCTATGACTTGAGGAGGAAGATGGCGGATTTTGGGAATTTTCTGGGCTCGGAATGGATCGCCAAAGTGGGCTGGCTGGCCGCCCAAGACGGTAGCAAGGCTGAATCGACCAAGTCCGCACTGGGACTGGATCGCCCAATCGCCGAACCGATCCAAAGGACGGTAGGTGTGACTCGATGGGGCCAGCGGGCAGTGGGCCCGCTGGTGAATTTTGGGTGCGGGGTATGTCCGAAAAATGGTGAGTAATATACGGGGATATACCATCATCCAAAAATTTATACGAACTAGGCTCGGGAGTATGAACTTTAGTAAATGGAAATTGAGTTTCATCAAAACTTACACGGTGATTAATGATGATTTTCTTGGAGGATAAATCAAAGCATTTGTAACCACGATGATTGGACGGAAACCCCAAAAACACACACGGAGTAGACCGGGCCTGAAGTTTGTTAATTGTGGTGGATGGAAATAACGGATAATACAAGCACTCAAAAACTCAAAAATGAGAATAAGAATGAGTCTTATGATATAAAATTTGAAGGGGGAATAATATGTCAGACCTTTGGACGGAATTATGTTAAGGAGATATGTAGCCATTTGAAGAGCATGATGCCAAAAATATGGGGGTACGGAAGCATGAATTAAGAGAGTGCGGACAATGTTATTTATGAAACGAATTTTGCGTTCGGCTTTCCCATTTGGTGAAGATGTATGAGGATAAGAAAAATAAAAATTGATCTCATTATTAGCACAGAACTCCCGAAATACCCCATTGTCATATTTTTTGTCATTATCACACTGAATATTTTTTATTTCTCGTTCGAATTGAGTTATAATGAATGCTCTAAATTTTAAGAAGACGGAAAACACTTGAGATTTATTTGCAATCGGAAACGTCCATAAAAACTTAGAATAATCAACCAAAAAAAATATAATACCGGTGACCCAGAGAACTCAGAACAGGAGATGTCCATAGGTCGCTATGAATAATATCAAATGACATTAAAGTATGTGAATTCGAGTCAACAAATGGTAACCTAAATGTTTTTCCTAAAGAGCAAGACTGACAATGTGGAGTACTATTCGTACCCTTATATGAAATAGAATTATTTTTATGTTAAGACGACAAAATAGAAGATCCCGAATGACCAAGCCGAGCATGCCACAAGGAAGGAGCAAGGGCTGCGAACGCTGACGGCAAGGCTGGACTCGATGGACTGAAACCGGGTGTGATAGGATAAAGATCTTTCCTACTATCACACCTCATGAGAGGACTCCCCGTCTTGAAATCCTTCACAAAGAAACTAAAATGATCAAATTCAACAGAAACGGAATTGTCAGTGGTGAATTTTCGAACAGACACTAAGTTTTTAATCAATTTGGGGGCATGTAAAGTATTTTTCAAGATAAGGGGAGGATTGGGGGGAGATAGAGTTTTATGACCATAACCCTGAATTGGAATAGAGTTACCATTACCGACAATTATACCACGAGGGTCGCTCAAATTGGAATAAGACGAGAGAGTACCTTGATCGGAAGTCATGTGTGTCGCTGCGCTGGTGTCCATGTATCAATTTGGATCCGGTTGCGTCAACCCAAGTGTGTGCATTGCGGCCTCAATGTCAGTGTGAGTAGATGTGGGGCCCACTGCTGAGAATGTTTGTGTGGGCTGAGGCCCAAGCAGTCCATCCTGCTGCCCCGACCCAGTGCTGAACCGAGAAGCTGACTGTTGGGCATGAATTGAGGCTGTCTAGCCCACTGCCCGTTGGAAGAGCCTAGAAAATAGGGGTTGCTGGCCCACGACCCATTACCCCAGTGCCACTGCCATGGGCCCCACTGCTGGGACCAGTAGGGAGGAGGCCTACTGTTGACTGGACGGGGCCCGCTGCCGGACTGGTGACCACCGGAACCGCCGCGTTTGCCCCCGCAGTTTTTGTTATTATTCTTACGATTATTTTTGCCACCACCATGAGTATGATTTTGGCCCGAATTATCAACAAAACCTGAAGAATTTGTGGAGGACGTCATTAGGACGACGGGGCTTGCTCCGATAGCCGCCTTCTTAGCCAAACTGGCTTCTTTCAAAGTAAGCATGGGAGCGGGCTTGATAAAAAGAAGGAAGTGGGTTACTTTGACGAAGGAGAGTCCCAATGCCATTATAGGCCTTATAAAGGTCGGCAACCAGTTGTAGAACCAGACGATTATTTGTCACAGGTGCGCCAACGTTACGGAGTTGGTCCGCCAACTCCTTGAATTTCTTGCAATATGCAGATACGTTTGGAAATTCTTCCGTGCGAACTTGAGAGAATTCATGCTCGAGTGTGACAACACGTGAATGTTGGTTATCTTGGAATATGTCACGCAATCTATTCCAGGTAGCCATAGCCGTGGTATCCGGCTCAATGATCGTCTGTAAGAGGTCAACTGAAATAGTGGAATAAATCTACTGGAGAACGGTAGCATCAAGAGTAATCCATAACTGAGGATCCTCCGCGGAAATAGGTGCAGCAGGAAGAATTATGTGATGGGAGATAGCGTGAATTTTAAACAATTCTACCCATATCGCATATTGGACGTTTTCCATCTCAAGAACAATAGGGATGTTGTTCTTGATGTTAGAAACCATGAGGGAATGATGAAAATTATTCTTAGACATATTGAAAGAACAAAGGGAGATGAGGGGAAATTTGGGAAGAGTGAAGGTAAATAATATCACGAATTTTGGTGAAGGGGGACGGAATTCGGCGATGGTTGTAGCCGAGAAAGGGCACAAAAATCGAGAGCAAAGGCGGAAGCAGGACCTAGTCTCTTGATACCATAAAAGAAATAATCCCCTTGATTATTTTCATTAATTGAAAGGTATATATACAAGTTACATATTTCCATAATTGGAGAATCTGATTCCTATTCTACTCCTAAAACCTTATTCTACCATAATTCTAACTATACAATTATGGTAAGCGTACAAGACTAATTAAGGTAACATTTACACTACAACATACCACAAATATACATACCAAATATACAATCTGCCCGTGATGGGCCATTCTGTCCGATATGGGCATTCTGTCCGAGATTACCCGTGATATACACTTACATAAGTGTATATCACGGGTTTATTACCTTGTTTAACAGTTTGGTTGCAATTTAAACCATGTATAACTTAATCCTTGTATAACTTAGTACATCAATTGATGTATTATTTTATACCACCAACAACATGGAATAACTAATACATATACGTATAACTTATACATGGTTAAAGTAGCAAAATAACAAAACTACCTTTATCTTTTTCCTAGAAGCAAATGAGGGTCAAGCATCCATAAATAAAATTGTAAATTAATTACTTTTTAGTAAAAAATAAATTAAAATTATAAATAATATCTTGCATATCCAATTTTAATGCAAGGAATCAAGCACCCAACAAGAATGATCTATGTAATCATTGTATAACTAATTCATATATAACTAATCTCTACATTATAATCCTTATATAACTATACATCATACCAAACGATTCCTTAAATTGAAGAAAATTGTAGTCAAAGAAAGAGTCGTTTGACTCCATAAACTGGTCAACCCTCATATAAATTGGGACGGAGGGAGTAATCAAAGTAGACGTATTAGATTATGTATATATGTCGCATTTGAGTATATACTAATTAATATAATTTCTTTTTGTTAGATTATGGAATAATCCTTGAAAGGATTATTTCCATAATTCAATAAAATAATTTATATTTAGGTTGTAAATATTCTTAAGGATATTCTTAGTATATATTCTACCATAATTGTAGCCTAAATTAGGTCTTGTATTGACGTATATAATATGTATTCAATGAATGAAATGATCATAGAAAATATTTCCTTCATGGTATCAAGAGCCAAAAATTAACACCCCCCCAAATCCTAGCCCTATGCCGCCGGCCACACCCTACTTCACCCCCCCCCCCGACCGAAACCCGACCTTTATTTTTCGGTCTTCCCTTCCCAAAATCCTAGGGTTCTCTCTTTGCCAAAAACCTTAATTAGGGTTCTTCCCTTTGCCAAAAAAAACCTACCTTTCTTCCTTCTTGTTTTTCACATTACACTCCAACAATGGCCGATCAACAAAAAATTCATCCCGCTCTTGCCGTTAACAACGTCAAGAACTTCATTCATGTAATTCTCGAGATGGAAAAAGGGCAATATTCATTTTGGATGGAGTTATTCAAAATCCATTGTCGCGCATACCAAGTCATCGACCATATTCTACCTCCCAAACCTCACCCCGATGTCACGGAGAAAAACACTGATACGACACTATGTTCTCGCTTAGATGCTATAGTCCTTCAATGGATTTATAACACCATATCAAACGATCTTTTGCACACTATATTGGAACCGGATTCGACGACGCAACAAGCATGCGAGCGTTTGCAAAATATTTTTCAAGATAACAAAATATCTCGGGTGGTTTATCTAGAAAATCAATTCACCAATGTCAAATTGGATGATTTTACAAACGTCTCCGCATATTGTGAAGAGTTGAAAATGCTTGCCAATTAACTATCAAATGTTCGTGCGCCGGTGACGAATCAAAGGTTAGTTCTTCAATTAATTTTGGGGTTTGAATGAATAATATGATGGTGTTACTATGTTCATTCAACAAAGTAATCTGTTACCACCATTCTACGAGGCTCGTTCGAGATTGATTCTTAAAGAAACCCAGAAATAAAAATAGGCGGCGACGGCGGCAAACAATGTCGGCACCACCCTTCTTTCCACCAACACGTATACCGATGATTTTGGCCCTCAAAGTTCTGGTTCGGGCAGTGGTACAAATTGAACCAATAATGGACCAAAACGGAGTCAAAATCGCAATAATAACAAAGAACAAAATAATGGTGGGAATGGAAGAGATCGTGGTGGCGGAAAACATTCCGATGGTGGTAATAACTGCAGCCAGTAGGGGCAGAATCGATCCCACTGACAGCAACAAAACCACCCAGGCAGCGGGCAGTGGGGGCAGTACCCCCTATGAGGCTGGTAGCCACAATAATGGGCTGCCCTCCCTGCCCGTACCCTACCGCACCATGGGCCAGGCCACCTCCATCCGCTCGGCAACTCGAGATTCTTGGTAGTTGTCCGCAATAAGTATTTGCAGCCCATGGACCATCTCCCTCAAGTTATGTTCCGACAGATATCAAAAAGTCTTGCATACATGGACACGTGGGCAACCTCTCACATGACGGAATCTTAAGGTACTCACTCGTCTTATTTTAATATGAACAGTAATAAAAATATTGTGGTTGGCAATGGACAAGAAATTCCAATTCATGGTATTGAGCAATCAAAAATCTCATCCCCTTACCCACCTTTACAGTTAAACAATGTCTTACATGCACCCAAACTTATTAAAAACTTGGTATATGTGCGTCATTTTATAGCTGACAATAATATTTCTGTTAACTTTTATCCGTTTGGGTTTTCTGTGAAGGATTTTCGGACGGGGATGCCACTAATGAGATGTGATAGCACTAGGGATTTGTATCCCATCACCAGCACCAACAACAACCAAGCCACCTCTCCATCAACTTTTGTTGCTCTTTCTTCTCATTTATGGCACAATCGGTTGGAACACCCGGGAGCGCCTATGTTAAACTCCCTTAGGAAAAATAAGTTTATTGATTGTAAACATTTTTTGGGTTCTCATGTTAGTCAGTCTTGAGTTTTTGGAAAACATGTTAAATTACCTTTTTCTCTGTCTACTTCAAACACTATTATGCCATTTAATATCATGCATAGTGACTTATGAACATCCCCGGTTTTAAGTTCAACATGTCATAAGTATTACATGCTTATTTTGGATGATTACTTTAATTTTCTTTGGACATTTCCCATTGGGAAGAAATCATAGGTTCACAATATTTTCTTGCAATTTAGTGTGTTCATTGAAAAATCTATGAAGTGCTTCCAATGTGGCAATGAGAGGGAGTTCATAAATGACCAATTTAAGGAGTTTTGTCACAAAAATGGTATGGTACTTCATATCTCTTGTCGGCACACTTCTTCGCAAAATGGAAAAGCTAAACGAAAAGTATGAGCGATAAATAATCTAATTCGCACACTTCTTGCTCACGCGTCCATACCACCATCATTTTGATATCATGCTCTTCAAATGACCACATACCTCTTAAACATTTTTCATAGCAAGCTACTTTCAAACTACTCACCCACAAAAATTCTCAATCATTGTGTCCCCTCCTACACACATTTGAGGGTTTTCAGGTGTTTGTGTTATCCCCTATTTCCTTCCACAATGATAAACAAACTTCAAGTCCGTTCCACTTCATGTGTATTTTTGGGATATCCACAAAATAATAGGGGTTATAAGTGTTATGATATGTCTAGTGGAAAAATTATCATCTCTTGTCACATTATTTTTTATGAATCTGAATTCCTGTTTGCCAAAATACAAGCCTCTTCCCCACCCTCGTATGATTTTTGACACTAGGCTACATCACCTTGTGCAATACCATTTAAACAACCCAAATGAGGGAGCCTACTGCTCTATCTCTCGCACCTTCGACCCAGTCGAATGCCCAATTTGGGCCAGCCTAATTAAGGGAGCCCACTGCTCCTTCTGCCCCCTCCATCGGTCCAGACTAATGCCCGAAATGGGCTGACCTAAATGAGGAAGCCCACTGCTCCCGCTCCCTCGGTCCCAGTCTGTGGCCATGTTGCGCCACCCCACATAAGGGAGCCTATTCTATTTTCCCCTTCCTCGGACCAATCAAATGCCAAACTGGGCTAGCCCTAATGAGGGAGACCATTGCTCCATCTCCCGATTCCCATCCAGCCCACAACACCCCGATGGCCCTACTGCCCCAGCAGCCCACTTCGGCCCTAACCCGATCCATCGAGACCCGTGTCATTCATGGGATTTTTTTGCCTAAGCATCATTTAATCTGACATCATCTGTCCAACCATCCCCGATTCTCCGAAACCCAAAAGTTGCCCTATCGGACCCGAATTGGAAGGCTGCCATGTTAGATGAAATTGATGCTCTTATTAAAAATAAGGTGTATGAGTTGGTGCTCCGTCCGACGAATGTAAACATAATTTGTTCTATGTGGATTTTTGACATAAAAAAATTTGATCGTTCCTTTGAGAGGCACAATGGCCGTCTTATTAGTGATGGCATGTCTCAGCTGGTTGGAGTGGACTGTGATGAAACTTTTAGCCTAGTTGTCAAACTGGCAACTATCCGGACAGTTCTCAATTTAGCTCTGTCAAAATCATGGTCCATCTATCAGTTGGATGTAAAGAATGCATTCATCCACGGTCATCTACAGTAAACAGTTTACATGCACCAGCCTTTGGGATCCTGAGACCCTATTCATCCTGATTATGTATGCTTGTTGAAGAAATCTTTATATGGGCTCAAACAGGCCCCTTAGACATGGTATAACAGGTTTGCTGGGTTTGTTTCCACAATGGGGTTCACACATAGTAAATTTGATCAGTCTTTGTTCATTTATACGAAAGGGAATGACATGACATACATTCTTCTCTATGTTTATGACATCATCCTCACGACATTATCTAATTCTCTTTGCCAGTCTATTATGTCCCTTCTTACTTCAAAATTTTCTATGAATTATTTGGGTCGTTTGAACTATTTTTGGGCATTGATGTTACTCAACATGCAGGTAGTCTATTTCTTTGTCAAAAAAAATATGCAGAGGAGATAATTGACAGAGCCGGCATGTCTTCATGCAAGCCATCACCTACGCCGGTAGACACCAAGGCTAAATTGAGTAACTCTTCTGAGTCTCCATACGGCGATCCAACACATTACTGCAGTTTAGCAGGGGCATTGCAATATCTCACGATTACGAGACCTGATATCTCATATGTTGTTCAACAGGTTTGTCTACATATGCATGACCCGAAGGAGGAACATATGGGTGCTCTCACACGGATTCTGCGGTATATTCAAGGTACTCTTAATTTTGGATTACATCTGTATAAGTTAACCATTTCTGGTCTCACGGCTTATACTGATGATGATTGAGATGGATATCCGGACACCATGCGCTCCACCTCTGGTTATTGTGTATTTCTCGGAGATAAATTAATCTCGTGGTCGTCCAAGCGCCAACCCACGCTATCTCGGTCAAGTGCTCAAGCTGAATATAGAGGGGTTGCTAATGTTGTCTCTGAATCATGTTGGCTCTGTAACCTTCTATTGGAGCTCCATTGCCCAATTAAAAAGGCAACCGTAGTTTATTGTGATAATGTGAGTGCGATATATCTGTCAGGGAACCCAGTACAACATCAACGCACAAAACACATAGAGATAAATATTTTATTTGTCTGTCAAAAGGTTGCACGTGGACAAGTCCTTGTTCTCCATGTACCGTCCCACTATGAGCTTGCAAATATATTCAGAAAAGGTCTTCCGCGGATACTATTTGATGATTTCAGGGACAGTCTTAGCATACGAGAACCTCCACTAAGACTGCGGGGGACTGTTAAATTATGGAAATAATCCTTGATTATTTATATTTAGATTGTAAATATTCTTAAGGAAATCTTAATATATTCTACCATAATTGTAGCCTAAATTAGGTCTTGTATTGATGTATATAATATGTATTCAAGGAATGAAATGATGATGGAAAATATTTCCTCAGTATACTTTAACCTGATTTAGGTATATATATGTAGATGGAAATTGAATGGCTTATTATTCAACATGCATGAGAGGCAAAGTGGTACAAGGGATAGTGTGGTAGGGCAGAAGGTGCACCCTTTAGACATGATGGATGTTTATGTCAAGGCCCAGGCTGTGTCTCTTCCTTTTTCCTTGCACATAGTATATAAACACTATATAGCTAGCTAGTGCAGCATCATTTTGATTTGATGTTTTTTGTAACTGTAATATATGTTTATTGGTTCTTCCATTCATGTGCTTGCAAGCCAATAAAAGACATTTTCTTTTGTTGAACGCATATAGTATTTGACAGAGATCGTCGTATGTATCAGTATTATTGTGAGTTTCGACAAAATAGGCAATGTGCTGTCTTAGATTGCTCTTTGCCTCAAATTGTTGTAATTTTGATAATTGATAGGCAGTTAGCAGCGGTAGACAATCAATTCGCTTGGAATACGACTTTTATGAGTAACCTAAGGAGCTTTATAATAGATCATCACATTCATTTCTGATTCACAATCGAAGGGTACATGCAAAGCCCAAAGGCGACTTTAGAATTTAGATTATGCGGATCCAGAGTAAGTGTGATCTTGTTGTACAAATACATTTTAATTTAAATGCGTTTGCACATGTATATGCAAAGATTGAGTCAAAAGTATTGAGTTCAATTGAATTTGATGATCATAAACCCGCCGTCTTAGATGCGCATATGACTATGTACGTTGAAAGTTGGTCAATCAAACACCCACACCAAAAAATTATATGGTGTATAAGTTAAATATAACTATTTCTTGAACACTCTTAGAAATATTCCTAGCTTTGCCCATGTCTGACAGGGTTGTGCTAAGTTTCTCCTATTTATGGTCCTAAATTAATTTATTTAAGGGACTCTTTCGTTTATGCACTACACCCATTACTGCATCACATCATGTCTAGACCAAGTGTAACATGGTTGGTGCTAGCTATATAGTACAACATTAATTTCTTTTTCTCACTGGAAAAATGATAAAGTTTCTTGATTAGATTTGACACCATTATATATCATAAAAGTGGGAGAAAATCCCACGACAGGTAGTCAGAAAAATAGGTCAATATATGAACAGAAAAAAAGCTAAGAATAATTTCATTGAACTAGGACATTAGAATCTCTAGCATTCATGTGGACTTGCCTACTCTGAGTGACGGTCAATTTCTATCACTAAACAATAAAAGTGTCATTAATTCTTTTTAATGATGTATCAAAAATGAATTATCAGAAAATCATATTAGTTACAGGCTACTTTGCAACAAATTTCATAATTTTTTTTTCTTTTGGGTCATCAACACATTTCAAAGACATCCATGCTCTGCCTTAGTTTTAAGGAACATGACTCATGTTCCTCCTGCATTTCTACTTTAACTTTTCTAGTACTGGACTTATTAGGGTCCAAACCTAATAGTAATCGAAGTCTTGTAAGTCAAAGATACCACATTAATATTGGTTAGTGGATGACCAAATAGTATAGTACGTACATGAATGATATTTTTAGTTGCTGGTTTGGAGGTGAGTTATGCAGATATTAAATATTGCATAAGTACCATGTTTACTAGCTGGTTAGGAGGTATGGTATTCATGTATAAATTAATACGGTGTTTGAGTTACAATTTAGTATCCGCATAAGTTATGAGGAATCTATGTATTATATTATGCAGGACATAAAGTGGAATAGCTAATACACGAATAACTAAATTCTGCATAACTAATACCTACATAAATAATACATAAAATTTCTCATAACTAATTCATTTATTACTAATACATGCATGAGTCTAATAGCTACCAAACGACTCCTAATTAATTAGGGGTCATGTAAGTACCATTACAATTAGAAGCAGGATATACAAGTACCCTAAATAGTGGAGTATAAAAATAATGAAAAAAGCTAACATTTCAAATAACGTAATTTTACAATAAGTTTAAGTAAGGTAGCACTTAGATGTCAAAGAGTTATGTTTAAGTTAGCCTCCTCCATTTCAAAAGGATGGGACATCAGTGTGTTGGTAAAATTTACATGTACCTGAAGCTTACGCGGCAATAATAGATGTATGATATGTGTTTGTTAATTGCTAATAGACGATTATTATTTAATTATAGTTAATTAATACATACTTTCAACCTATTAAATCACTTAACCATGATAAGCTGATACATTTTAGTGTAAACACCGCATAAATATTTACCCTAGTGTGATAAACTTAATTTGTATGTGCCGTCATCATAATCATTATTATTCTTCGTTTAATTAGACAAATTATGTTTTAGGATTAATTCATCCCATATTTTTGGATTTCTAATAACTGTTTGTTTTACTATATATCTAGTCCACTATTTCAACTTCAAATATAGATTTTAAAATTTGAAAAAACAGGTTAAAGGAGTATTTCAAGTTCGGAGTTAAGGGAACTAGAACCAATAAGGTTTTCTTTTTCTTACAAGTTAACATGGTGAAAAAGTGTTAATTTAAGTTAATATATAACTCTAGACTAAGTAGTAGTTGAAAAATAGAGAAGGAAAAGGAATAAATAGTGAAATGATAATTTGAGTTTGACACTGATGTATAGCATTTGTTGTTATATCCGTCATATCGTTGTTCCATCAATGGTCGATTTAACTAACAATTAGGTGCAAATTTATCTATATCGGACGCCCTACAAATAATACATAACCTAACTTCTATCACTTCACTTAATCATGATTGATTGAGTTTGTGTGATATAAACACCAAATGCATATAAGTATCTAGAATGTGACGTTTATGTATTCCTATATCAATTAAGTTAATATTTTAATAATAACTAATCCATACTCAAATATTTATAGATAATATGTTAAATTTCTTAATACATGCTATATAAGATCTTGACAAAGTGATTGAATTCACATACTACACTATAATTTTACCCCTGCTTTGGTTCACCTCAAGGGCCCCCATAGATGAAAAAAAATATACTCAGATAAATCTCTTAGTACTCATACAATCTAATGTCTAGTGTTCCTTTTGCAACAACTATATGCCGCAATACAAGTTGTGTGTCTTTTCACTCAAACATTTAGCCAAATGGTGAGAAAACTTCAGTCAGAGGGAAACTCTCTTTTCCAATAAAATCAAGTGCTTTTTAGGTAAATAAAATAATAGCCACAGAATATTTTATGTAAAGCTCAAAATAATATTACAAACTCAGGGCAATGATGGAAATACTGAATTTGTTAACTTCCAAAGATTCTTCAGAATTATAATTAGCCCCATTTTAGCAAAAGTTGTAAAATAATTGTAAACATAAGATATGAAAATAAGTTTTTGAAAATCTAGCTATACAGGTCATCTTCATCTGCAGCGCCAGCAGAAGTTGCAAAGGGATCAGCAGTTCTGGCGGTGGCACCCGTGCTGGCCTCCGCAAAACGGAACTCAGAACCAAAACCTCGGGATTGCTGCAACGTCTGAGCGAAAGCCTGGTACTTGCGGATATCAGCATCGCTGACACTCCTCCTAGCATACTTCATTGATTCCTCGAAGTGAGCAGGCTTGATCTCGGATACCTCATCTTCAATGTCTTCCTCCATGGCTTCCGGATTATCCCTTCTCCTTCTCTCCCTCTCGATATCCTACAAACACAGAATTCAACATTAGTGTTCTACTCCTGGTGTAGCAACTATGGTAAGACCTCTCTATAACAATCATTTCACTATAACAACCATGTTTTCAGTGAACCTATCTTTTGTGTTATGTTACGTTACATTATATGTCGTCTCTAACAACATTTCCTTATAGCAGCCAAAGACGTCGTTATAGAGAGATTTGACTGTAATATGTATTCCCTCAAATATTATCAACCGACAAGAAATGGAGATGGAAAACTTACTTTCTCAATGTTCTCACGGATAGCATATTTGCAAGCACGTTGACAGATCTCTGTAATGTCAGCTCCGCTGAACCCTTGTGTATATTTTGCAAGAGCTCTTAGATCTATATCCTTAGAAAGGGGTGATTTCCGCAGGCATGCCTTGAAAATTTGATGGCGAGAATCCTCATCAGGGAGAGGAATGTAAATCAGTTGGTCAAGACGACCGGGACGCAGAAGCGCAGGATCGATAATGTCAGGCCTGTTGGTGGCACCGATGATGAAGACAGTCTTCTTGGCATTCATACCGTCCATTTCAGTGAGGAGTTGATTCAAAACTCTATCAGCAGCTCCTCCGGCATCTCCGCTGCTACCTCCTCTCTGCAAAAAACAAGTCATGTTCAGCAACAGAAGCAAATAATCTGAAAAGAAGACAGGGAACCTCTGTAGTAAGGGGTCGTTTGGTTGTTGGTTAGAGTTATGCAGGTATTAGTAATGCAAGGATTAGTTATTCATGTGTTAGTTATTTCATCTTTTACCCTGCATAAAATAATACATAAATTGACTCATGACTTGTATATATTTTAGTTATGCGGGATTGTAAACTAGTAACTAAACACCGTTCTTCGTGTGCTAAATTTTATCTGTTGCAAAATGTTTGCCTTACTTCCCTTATTGGTCCGTTTCAAAATGTTTGTCTCCTTCTTTGGCAACTATTTAATTCCAACTTTCCACGTGACATGTTTAAGACCACAAGATTAAAGGGCATTTTGGTATATTCTTCATATCATTAATTTAAGACCACAAGATTCAAAAAGCTTCTTTACTTTCTTAAATTCCGTGTCAAGTCAAAATAAGACAAACATTTTGAATCAAGGGTGTACATAACAAACTAAAATGCTACCGAACATGGATAATACACTTCCTAACCAGCAATAATAGGACCACAGTTCGATGGAAACACGAGAACAAGGAACAGTACCTGAGTCGCGATTGAGTCCAACTCGTCAAAAAACAGGACACAAGGGGCAGACCCTCGAGCCTTGTCGAATATTTCTCTAACATTGGCTTCACTCTCTCCGAACCACATAGTAAGCAATTCTGGACCCTTGACACTAATGAAGTTGGCCTGGCATTCATTTGCAATAGCCTTGGCCAGCAAAGTTTTCCCACACCCAGGCGGCCCGTAGAAGAGAACACCCTTTGAGGGAGACATACCAAACTTCTCGAACTTCTCGGGATGTTCCACTGGATATTGAACAGTCTACAAAACAAATAACAGATTAATAAGCCAAGTAAATCAATAAGGTTTATAGAACAGACCCTAATATGCATCATCATATGTTTAATATCCATATGTATACCTCTTGGAGCTCACGCTTGACATTCTCAAGGCCTCCAATGTCCTCCCAAGACACATTAGGAACTTCAACAACCTATTCAACCAAACATCATCGTTAGGAATCAAACGGAAAAATGTGTTATGTGCAACAACAAAAGCTGAGAATGTAAAGAAATCTAGACTTACAGTTTCACGCAAGGCAGATGGATTGCTCGTTCCAAGGGCAGTTGAGAAGTGCTCATTAGTCACAGCCATGGAGTTCAATATCTCTGCATCGATAGATTCATCTTCCAAATCAATCACATCCATCTTCTCTCTGATGCACTGAAGTGCAGCCTCAGTACACAAAGCTGCCAAGTCCGCACCAACATAACCGTGTGTGTCTCTGCCAATTCTTTCCAAATCAACCTGCAAACAAAGATCAAAATCTTACCAAACTGCAAACCTTTTAGAGGTTAAAATACTAAAGATTTTGAAGATATGAAATTACATCTTCGGCGAGCTTCATGTTCTTTGTATGGATACGAAGCACCTCAAGGCGCCCAACTTCATCTGGGACACCAATATCTATTTCTCTGTCAAATCTACCGAACCTTCTTAGGGCGGCGTCAATACTATTAGGGCGATTAGTGGCACCCATGACAATCACGTGGGCACGCGATTTGAGACCGTCCATGAGAGTCAAGAGCTGAGAAACAATCCTCCTCTCGACCTCTCCATGTGTCTTCTCACGTTTAGGAGCTATCGAATCAATTTCATCAATAAAAATGATCGAAGGTGCGTTCTTCTCAGCTTCCTCAAATGCTTTCCTAAGATTGCTTTCACTTTCTCCCGCCAATTTGGACATGATCTCTGGCCCATTAATACAGAAGAAGAACGCGCCAGTCTCATTAGCAACTGCTCGAGCTATCAATGTCTTCCCTGATCCAGGAGGTCCGTACAGGAGAATTCCTTTGGGAGGTTTCACACCAATAGATTTGAAGAGTTGTGGATGCCTCAATGGAAGCTCAACAAGCTCGCGGATCTGAGCCATTTGTTTACGCACGCCACCAACATCATCATAACCAACCTCATCTAGCCGATTCTCATCTTCTCTGTTCACAGGTTCACCCTCACAGAATATCTCCGTATCCGGGGCGACGACACAGTATTCAGCTGGATCAGTCTCGATAACCTTGAATTCTACACTTCTCATTCCTCCTCTTACAAGAAATAGATCACCTTTCCTCACAGGTCGATATGCTTCAAGAAAATAGGCTGCAGACATATAATACAAGGGAGACAAGAAGGATCAGCATTTGCATAAACAATTAGGTTCAATACATCACATCTTGGCCAATAAGTGTGACAACCGCAATGCAAAGCTCAAATAGATTGATATCACTTATCCAAAATTATAACAAGCAATAAGCAAATTGATAAAAAAAAAGGGCAGCCCGGTGCACTAAGCTCCCGCTATGCCCGAGTTCCGGAGAAGGGCCGGACCACAAGGGTCTGTTGTACGCAACAAATTGATAGTAGAAATCTAAAAGACTTACGTTTCAAGTAAGCATCAAATAGATTTCCGGTAACCCCTTCAATGGTGTCATCAATGGGAAGAATGTGCACACGTTTCCCATATTTGACATCAGGACATTGATGCACAGAGACAACATCACCAAGACGAACCCTGAGGTTATTTCTGACAACCTTGTTCATCCTAATCTTTGGCTCATCACAGGTGTCATCAGCAAGGACAATGCAGATTGTATCTTTTCTTTTCTTTCCCTATACAACAAAATACAAAGTTAGGAACTGAAAATCTTACCAACAAAACATCACCAACATACACTATATGTGTGTGTGTGGGGGGGGGGGGGGGGTCACACACTGTGTGTGCGCGCGCACTTGCACTAGCATATCATCAAACAAGATACAATCATTAGAACTAACTACATAAACTCATTATTTACAAATTACAAACAGAATAACATAAAAAGGGTTAACAAAGTAGACCAACCAAGGACACCAAACACTTTTCACCATTCTTCATGGTTTCATTAGACACTACAATATCTTCGGGTGTGAAATAGAAACAGAACAAGCACAAAGCTGAAGTCTTTAAGAAGAAAGAACTGGCCTTTTCAGCTTATATCACAAAAACTCATTGTCCTTTAGCTTATTTCATTTGCACAATTGATTTCCAGCAAACAAGGAATAAGGGCACCCAACTTTCCATATAACTAAAATATCTAAAATACTCCACTACCCATATATCATGTAAAGTTCAAGAACATTCAAATCCTGGCTCCGCTAAACACTAGTGACAACCCCATTACAAACCTTGTCCTATAGGTGATATTCAACCCCTTATAAGCTACCAAAATTACAAATTACACCTACCAAACACATGAAATTTCATGAAAACTTGAACAAATTATGGGTAAGAATCTGACCTTTAAATTACTTACGGGTTCGGACGAACCCAAAACCTGTATTTGTATTAGGAAATTCATTAAATATGTACGAATACTTAATTGCAAACCCAGGAACTAAAACAAGTTATGGGTTTGGTTGCACCATAAACTTCAAATCTTGACTCCTAATCACAGCCCCATTACAACCCTTGTCCCATAGGTGAGATTTAACCCCTCATAAGCTACCCATATTACAAATTACAAATTACACCTACCAAAAACACAGCAAATTTCAAGAAAACTTGAACAAATGGATAAAAAATTGACCTTTATCAAAATTACAAACTACACCTACTAAAAACACATCAAATTTCAAGAAAACATGAACAAAAACAAGGGTAAAAATAAAAATCTAACCTTTATCAAGATTCTGTCACCACAGAAAAGCTGAAGCTTTTCCATAGTATTAGGAAATCAATTATGTATAAATACTTAATTGCAAACCCAGTAACTAAAACGAGCTATGGGTTAGTCACAGCCCCATTACAACCCTTGTCCCATAGGTGACATTAAACCCTTCATAAGCTACAAAAAATTACAAACTACACCTACCAAAAACACATGAAATTTCAAGAAAACAAGAACAAAAACAAAGGTAAAAATCAAACCTTTATCAAGATTGTATCACCACGAAAAAGCTGAAGCTTTTCCATAGTATCAGGGTGAAGAGAAACAACAGAATTATCATCATTAATTGCTTCATCAACAACAAGTCTATTTGGTGACTTTTTTCTTTCAAGAATTGATGTACTATAATCCCTCTTAGTCCCTTTCCTACAAAACATCACACACAAAAAATTAAAACTTTAATAATCAAGAATCAATAATACAAGTACACCAACATTTATTATACTAAGATATCACAAGAAAAAAACAAAAAAATAAAAAATACAAGTACTCCAACATATTATAATACAAAGATATCACAAACAAAACAAAAAAAAATAAAACTTTAATAATCAAGAATCAACAATACAAGTACACCAACATTTATTTATACTAAGATATCACAAGAAAAAACAACAAAAATTGAAAAACATTAGAAATCAAGAACCAAAATACAAGTACACCAACATAGTATTATACTAAGATATCACAAACAAAACAAAACAAAAATGGAAAACATTAATAATCAATAATAAAAATACAAGTATACCAACATGTTTTTTAACAAAAGATTTGATAATGGGTACTTACGAATCAGATGATTCAGCTTTGTTAGTCATGATTTTTTTTCCAGAGGTCTTCTTTTGGTTTTGGCTAATGTTTTATAAGATTAATTGCAAGGGGTTCTATATATATATATATATATTAGAAATCAAGAACCAAAATATCCGTTTCTTGATAGGAAAGAAATGCTTTTTTTTTAATTACTTTTTGTTGTTTTTAATGTTTCCTTTTCTTTCTCCTTTGCCTATTATTGGGTTTGATGTTTATTTTTAGATGGGAGGTTTGAAGACACAAAGTCACAAATTAAGATATTAGGTAGTAAAATGTTTCATACTGATGGTCATAATATTTTTTGTATAGTTTGTTGTCCTTTCATTTCTGTTAATATTTACTGTCTCTCTTATTCGATGTAATATATTATTTTATTATAGTTAATATTTTTTTTTTATTTGACCTGCTTTGTTATTATTTCTTTTTTCTATTTGACCTGCGTTATTATTATTCTATTACTTTATTATTATTGTTATATTATTTTATTTTTAACCGAGGGTGTATGGAAAACAACTTCTCTACCTTTTCAAAGATAGACTATAATCTACCATCCTAGATCTCACTTATCGGAAGATTACACCGTATATGTTTGTTAGATGTTGTTTTTCCTTGTTTTGGTTTTATTTGGATTACTATAATACGTTTCAAGGAAACAATCGACCAATTATAATGTGTCATGTCAACATTTTGATATAGAGGCATTCCTTTATTTGTTCACCGAACAAGTCACCAATAGTTTTGACTTGGAAGAGAAATATAATCAAACTTTTAAAACTCATAATATATAATTTATTATGTAGTATTATTGAAGTGAATACCTTTTAATTTTCTTTTTAGGATGTATTTCTTTATGCCAAAATAAACCTGTTTGTTTGAACTGTTTTTGCAATAAAATAAAAATTAAAAAAAAAGAGTTTTAAAACTCAATTTTCAGTTTTTCAAAATTCTAAAAGCTAGCTATTCACTGTTGAAATATTCTGAAAAAAATGAATTTTAAAAACTTTTAAAAATTATTTAACTTTTTGTGCAAAAACAGTTCAAACAAACACTTTAATGCTAAAAATAATAATAAACTAATTAATAAAAAGGAATCCTAGTTGAATGACTCTTCATTAATTTGTCTTATCTAAATTAAGCTAATTCAGAACCTCCTTCAAATGTAAAATTCCAGAACATTCTAGCCAATTCTAGAGTCCCAATTATCATAAACGGACAACCACCTTTAGCACTTTTAATAGCAAAATAGAAATTCAAGTGAGAATTTAACCATAATAAAGTGACAAATGTGTGTTCAAAAAAGACATGTCTTTGACTCATACTTGTACATATTTGTCTGTTTTTTTATTGTTTTGTAATCTTAGCCTAAGAATTTAAGCACCTTTGCTTGTTACGCATAGTTTGGTAGATATTCCCCAATTGCTTTCAAGAATGAGTATTAATCTTCTTGGAATCATCATATTATAAAGTCCACAACCACCAACTTTAAAAAAACCCAAGTTAGACAGCTGAAACTCACCTCCACTTGTTAGTAGGTTCACAAGAAACTTACTTCATGGGAAAAAGAAAAAATAAAAAACCCCACCAACTAAATTTAAAAGAAACAGAGTAAAGGGCAGAGATGAAAGATATAAAGGCTTGAAACTTACATAACAAAAGGATCCATACAAATAGATAAACACCTTTATAACCATTTGTCTATACCACCATGCGCACCTCAAGTAAACCTCTAACTTCCATCAGCATATATATATATATATATATATATATATATATATATATCGGATAATTATGTCTGTTCCCGAGCGTACCTTAAATAAAAAGAATCTTTTCTCTCCACAGCCATTTTGGATTAAGAAAATGTAAAAGCGCGTTTATCTCTATAAGAAGGGTGTTTTCCGAGGTGTGAAGTGTGAGAGAAGGAATGTCACAATTGGAGTTTTGAATAAAATGACCTTTTGACCGCCAATGCTTGGACATATGCAACGAAATCACCTACTAGTATTTTTGTGTCAGCTAAGATTTGAACCTCATATCTCATGGATCTCAATACACTGATGGAAACAACAATTCAGAATCACATATAAATCATTAAACAGTGATGAAGAACAGTAAGGGCACTTACCTTGATCCGAGGTAAGAATCGATTGAAGGAAGTCATGATTTTTTAAGTCTTGTTACTCACTTTATGTACACTTCTCTTAATGGACAGAGAGGAAAAGAATTGGTAACAGATTTAGGGACTACAATCAATATATATAATAGTAAGGCAGTTCTTCGGAAACGACATAACTCTTCAAAGATAACCTTTCATAAGGGGTGTAACTCTTCAGTTATGAACCCATAAATTATAATTGAAGAGTTAACTAGGTTCCTATACATATAAAATTCATACCTTATAACATAAGGTTTATATATAACTCATAAAAATAACACTTTATTAGATCAGAAAATAGGCATCTTTAATTGATAGCATATCTATGTACAATTATATTAAATATGTGCATCCACTAAGTAAAAAATTTCTAACAATCTCCTACTTGGACCACATATATATTTCTGAAAAGTTGTACATAACCAAAAACTTTATAGTGAGCACAATTTGCTTTCTCTGAGTAATCTTGTCCATTAATCATATTAATATGAGATCAGAGCGGTTTTCGTAAATTTCATAAAACTTTAATTTGTACATAAAATATTCTTAAACATGTCAAAAGCATAAATAAAATAACAAACTCCCACTGAAGTGGCTCATCATAGAGTCCAACGATATCCATATAAGATACATGCTCATAAACAAAAAAAACTTTTGGTTTCAACCTTTCATGAGTGTATCCGCAATAATGAAGTTTATAATAATATGCTCTATTGACACAAGAAGATTCTGAACTCTATCCTTCGCACAGTTAGAAATTTAATGTGTATATGTTTTAATTTTGATGAACTTCGGATGTACATATTTCAAATAGATATATATCCAAAAAAAATGAGCTCATCTCAAGATATCTAGCACAACATTATCATTTAGTCTTTGGACAGAAATAATAATTTGTAAGTGTTACTCTTGTACATAATTCATGAACATTACTAGCAATATGCCTTTCTTTGGTCCGACAAATTACTAGCATGACATTACTAAATGTATCGCATATTCATGACTATCCATAATCTGGCCAAAATAATCTTTCTTTGGGATAATTATTTCGCATAGACAAAATATACTTAATGTTCAAAATAAATATTTTTATCTAATAAAGGTTACTTTAACAACATATTAAACTAATCTATTCCATTTGAAACAAGAAGCACACATAATATGATTCCATTCCCAATACAAGAAACTATGTCTTTTATGCACATCGAAAAATAGCGAAAAAGAAGCATCCCCAAAATGCAATGGGAAAACGTAGATGTCTGCTTTATGCAAAATTGCTTCAGAAAAGTTAAAAGCACAACAAAAATCTACATAAAGTTCTGTAGAATAATACAGAAAAAACTGTCAAAAATTACCGAAAATATGCAATAAAAAATGCACAAAATTTTAATATCATACACCATACGAAATCTTCCGAACATAGTACTTTATGGTCTTAGAGTACTTTGACTGTTTTTGAAACCTCATTAGATCTGAAAATTTTATATAACACTAAATTGTCCTCCAATTTATTTTGATTAGCCCTTTAAAATATCAATATAATACTTTAAAATTGCATAAACTTAATACAAATATGTAGAATTGAATATGCACAAATGAGAACCAAACGACATCTATTGCATAATATAGGAATCAAATTACAAAAATTGTAATTTATTTCAAATCAGACAAGCATATCAATACTTTAAGAATGATATAATTCTTTAATATCCTGACCAAAACTTTCGAAAGCCTCAAAAAATTTTAAACAGGACAGTAACTTATTCTTGATCCTAAGGAACTAAAAAAAATGATGGGCAAAAGAAATATAATAAGTCCAACATCAATCTAAATATGAAGTTATAATATTAAAAAATTAATGAGTTCAATATTAAAAATATTAAATATTAAATTTATAAAAAAATCTGAATTCTTTAATACCATTCTGACAACGACATGAAATTGAGATCAAAATCTCCTAAAACTTTAGGACCATATACCAATGCCGCTATCATAGCACCAAGCAGCCAAACCCTTTCCTTATACCTTTTCATTTTTATTTTATAGTTGTTGCTTGAAAAGAAAAATATAAGGCAACCCACAATTAAAAAAAAAACTGTAAAAGGCATTTAAGGGTGGTGGTGGCCAACAACATCAAATCTCATTCGCATATACAGTGCCATAAAACCCTTCTTTGATTATTTGTTTATTTCTTGGTTCAAAATAATCCAAAGAAAAATAAAGAAAACAATCACAAGACTAAGGTCAGAAGATTTTAAACTCCAAAATAGGAGTAGAATTCAGTAGAATTTAGTTTCCCACATGCAAAATATAAGATGAACATCGAAAGAAATAACCCCTTAATTATTTTTATTAATTGAAAGATTATATATACAATTTACATATTTACATAATAAGAGAATCTTATTCCTAAAACCTTATTCTACATGGAGATTAACTATACAATTATGATAAGAGTACAAGACTAATTAATGTACACTATAACTATACAAACTTGTGTACAATAAGGACAAAACTCGAGGGAAGCCGAGACCAAATATACATAGGATATACACGTGCATAACGTGTATATCGTATGTATATTTGGTATATTTAACATACCCCTGCAGTCATAGCGGGCGGTTTCCGAACGCTGAGAATGTCCCTAAAATCTTCAAAAAGGACCGAGGGAAGACCCTTTGTAAAGATGTCGGCAATTTGATACCTCGACGGGACATGACAGACGCAGACCTGACCACGAGCAACCTTTTCGCGGACAAAGTGAATGTCCATCTCGATATGTTTAGTGCGCTGGTGCTGAACCGGATTACCATAAATGTATATGGTACTAACATTATCGCAATACACCAAGGTTGCTTTCTGAATAGGACAATGAAGCTCCAATAGCAAATTACGTAACCAACATGATTCTGAGACCATATTAGCTACCCCTCGATACTCGATCTCGGCACTGGATTGGGACAATGTCGACTGACGTTTCGCAGACCATGAGACCAAATTATTGTCAAGAAACATACAATATCCAGATGTAGACCGTTTGCCGTCTGGATAGCCACCCCAATCAGCATCCGTATATGAGACCAGTGTGGATGTCGAGGAAAGATATAAATGCAAACCATAGTCAAGTGTACCCTGAATATACCTAATGATGCGTTTGAGTGCATTCATGTGCTCAACTCTGGGACCTGCTGGACAACATACGTAATATCTGATCTCGTGAATGTAAGATACTGGAGGGCCCCTGCAAGACTGCAATAGCGGGTCAGATTCTCGTATGGTACGCCGGTCGCAACACTAAGCTTGGCTTAGTATCAACTGGAGTGGAAGTGGACTTACATGATGACATCCCAGCCTTCTCAATGATCTCAGCTGCATAATAGCTTTGAGATAAGAACAACCCACCTACATGATGAGTGACAACAATCCCCAAAAAATAACTCAAGGGCCCCAAGTCTTTCATAGCAAACTCAGAGCTGAGCATTGTCATGATAGACTAGCATAAGGCATCGGAAGAGGCAGTCAGAATAATATCTTCCACATATAACAAGATATAGGCCAAGGACGAACCACGACGATAGATGAACAATGAATTATCCGACCTGCTGTGAGTGAACCCAATAGTCGAAACATAGTGGGCAAATTGCGTATACCAGGCTCGTGGAGACTGCTTAAGCCCATATAATGACTTCTTCAACAAACAGACATGATGAGGATGCTTGGGATCCCTAAATCCCAAAGGCTGATGCATATAGACTGTTTTCTTGAGATCACCATGTAGGAAAACATTCTTTACATCTAACTAATGAATATGCCATGCTTTCGAAAGAGCCAAGCTAAGCACAGTGCGAATGGTAGCCGGCTTGACCACCGGACTAAATGTCTCACCACAATCCACACCAACCTGCTGAGTCTTACTATCACCCACAAGCCGCGCCTTATGTCGGGCAAATGAACCATCTAAATTTTCCTTATGCGCAAAAATCCACATAGCCTTAATAATATTAATACCAGATAGACGGGGCACCAACTCCCACATTTTATTATCAATAAGAGCATTATATTCATCGGTCATAACAATTTTTCAATGCAGACACATGATTACGGGGTAAGGGTGATTTAAGAACATCAGAATATAAATTAAAATGTCTTTTTGATTTAAAAATCTCCCGTTGACTACGGGTGACTGGTCTATGACTCGGGCCAGATGCGGGTGGATTTTGGGAATTTTTCGACTTCGATCTGGTAGCGTGGCGATGGGCATCTTTGGCCCAAATCGAATCGAACGGAACTGGGCCAACATCGACCCGAAGCGATGCCAAATCGGGTAGAATGGATGGCCCAGTTGCTGGACCCAGATTTGAAGACGACGCCGTTTGGGGAGGACGGGCAGTGGGCCAGCTGGCGGAGTTGGGATGCGGGACACGTCCGAAAAATAGTGAATAAGTTTCGGGGAAAGACCATCATCCAACAAATTATATGAACTAGGCCCGGTATTACTAACCTTAGCAAACGGAAACTGAGATTCATCAAAAATGACATGCCGATTAATGATGATTTTATTAGAGGATAAGTCAAAACATTTATAACCACGATGATTAGATGGAAAACCCAAAAACACACACAGAGTAGACCGGGCCTGAAGTTTGTTAATTGTGGTGGATGGAAATAATGGATAACACAAGCACCCAAAGACCCTAAGATGGAAATACGAAGGTGTTTTATTATATAAAATTTATAGGGGGAATAATACGTCAAACCTTTGGAAGGAAGAATGTTAAGGAGATATGTAGCCATTTGTAGAGCATGATGCCAAAAAGACGGGGGTACAGAAGCATGAATCAATAAAGTTCGGACAATGTTATTTATGGTACGAATTTTGCGTTCGGCTTTCCCATTTTGTGAAGACGTATGAGGACAAGAAAAATAAAAATTGATCCCATTATTAGCACATAATTCCCAAAACACCCCATTGTCATATTATTTGCCATTATCACACTGAATAGTTTTTATTTCCTGTTCGAATTGGGTTCCAATGAATGCTCTAAATTTCAAAAAGATGAAAAAACTTGAGATTTTTTCGCTATTGAAAAAGTCCATAAAAATTTAGAATAACCATCCAAAAAAAGAACATAATACCGATGACCCAAAGAACTAAGAACATGAGACGTCCATAAGTCGCTATGAATAATATCAAATGGCATTAAAGTATGAGATTTTGAGTTTACAAATGACAACCTAACAATTTTTCCTAAAGAACAAGACTGATAATTTGGAGTACTATGCGTACCCTTACATGAAATAAAATTAGTTTTATCTAATGACGACAAAATAGACGACCCCGGATGACCAAGACGAGAATGCCACAAGGAAGGAGAAAGGGCTACAAATGCTAATGGCAAGGCTTGACTCGATGGATCGGAACTGGGCGTGATAGGATAAAGATCTCCCATACTATCACACCTCATGAGAGGACTCCCCGTCTTGAAATCCTTCACAGAGAAACCAAATGGATCAATTTCAATAGAAACTGAATTGTCAGTAGTGAATTTACGGACAGACACTAAGTTTTAATCAATTTGGGGGCATGTAGGGTGTTTTTCAAGATAAGGGGTGGATGGGGGGACAAGGTTTTATGACTATAACCACGAATTAGAATAGAATTACAATTACCAATAATTATGCCACGAGGGTTGCTCAAACTGGAATAAGACGAGAGAGTACCTGAATCGGATGTCATGTGGGTAGTGGCACTGGTCTCCATATACCAATTCGGGTCTGGTGGAGTCAAACCAAGTATGTGCATCGCGACCTCAATATCGGTCTGAGTGGGGCCTACTGCGTGGTGGGCTTGCGGAGGCCGGGGCCCAAGAACTCATACGTGCTGCCCTAGCCCGTAACTGCTGCTGGAACTACTAGCCCAGTGGGTCGTCGAGGCTGCTGGGAAGCCTACTGGCCAGTGGCTGGAAAATTTTATGGAGTTTGGCCGTAGGGCCACTGTCCACTGGTCCAAGCCCACAACCTAGAGGCCCAAGGCTGAGACCAGTGGGTCGGTGTCCCACTGTAATCGGGATGGGTCCACCGCCACTATTTTGGCCACCGCGACTGCTGCCGGAACCGCCGCGTTTGCCCCCGCGATTTTTCCCATTATTTTTCCGGCCATTTTTGCTGCCCCCGTGAGATCGGTTTTGGTTTGAATTGTCACCAAAATTTGAGGATTAGTGGAGGATGTCATCATGACCACGGGACTAGCATTAGTAGCCGTCTTTTTAGCCAAACCGGCTTCTTCTAAGGTAAGCATGGATCGGGCTTGATAGAACCTCGAAAGAGGATTACTTTGACGAAGGAGAGTTCCAACGCCACTATAGGCCTCATATAGGCCAACAACCATCTGTAAAACAAGACGATCTTCACTAACTGGCGCACCAACTTTGCGGAGTTGGTCCGCCAATTCTTTCAACCTTTTGCAATATGCTGAAACGCTCGGAAAATTTTCCATGTTGACGTGGGAAAAATCATGTTCAAAGGTAACAGCTCTGGAATTTTTATTATCCTGGAATATGTCGCACAGTCTATCCCATGTAGCCATCGTCTTAGCGTCTGGCTCAATAATCGTCTGCAATAGGTCGTAGAGATAGTAGAATAAATCTACTGAAGGACGGTGGCATCAAGTGTTGTCCATAACTTAGAATCATCCTCGCCTGTAGGCACCTTTGTATCATCAGGAGCCGCGGGAATTATGTGAGGGATGACTTGATGCGAACGAGCGTGAATTTTGAACAACTAGGCCCACGTCGCGTATTGACGTTTTCTATTTCAAGAATTAAAGGGATATGATTCTTGATGTTAGAAACAACAAGGGCAGGGTGGAACGTGTTCTTTGACGTAGACATAACGAAAGAACAATATGTGATAGAGGAATATGGAAGAGAGATTTTGAGAGCGGAAAACAATGGCAAACCCGAGGAGGAGGGCTCGGTAGAGGCTTGGCCGAAGAACAAGAATTTGTGGGAGAGAAATTGTTGTTTGACCTAGACTTCTGATACCATGAAAGAAATAATCCCTTGATTATTTTCATTAATTGAAAGACTATATATACAATTTACATATTTTCATAATAGGAGAATCTTATTCCTATTCTATTCTAAAACCTTATTCTACATGGAGATTTACTATACAATTATGGTAAGAGTACAAGACTAATTAAGATACACTACAACTATACAAACTTGTGTACAATAAGGACAAAACCCGAGGGATGCCGAGACCAAATATACATAGGATATACACGTGCATAACGTGTATATCGTATGTATATTTGGTATATTTAACAAACACAACAATAAAAAGATGTATATTTTTCATCTGCTTCTTCCTGTGCCTCCTTTTGTAGTATATTACCACGTTCTATTATCTATTATCTTCTCATTTTCATTTTTCAAACAAAAACAGACACCCGTAATTCGTTGTCCAAAACATACAGTGGGGGTTGCTTGATCCAGATTAAGAAGAAAATCTTGTAGGGAAAAAGTTAAAAGAGATAATCTTGAAAAAGACACAAAACTTGATCCAAAGTAAATAAATAAATATATCGAAAATGACAGTCTAATGATCTAACAAGACCTTGCTCTAATATCATTTGTTGAAAAACTTTATACAATACACATTAAGAATATTTGAAGTGCTGCGATTTTCTCTTCAATTTATGCAACTTTTCAAAAGTTTGGGATTGTATCATGTTGTTCCTTCAAGTTCCGCCCGATATACTTTTTCTATTATTAAAAGGAATGATAAAGATTATTAATTTGGAATGGCAAAAGATTGTGAAAGTGGAGAAACTCACATTTTTGTGAAGAATTTTCTTTATTCCAAGTCAATCTAAATATTATCACCCTTGGGTTTTATAGATTTCATTGGTTAATGTTTGTTCACTGGTTTTCTTTTGTTTTATGTGTTTACATATATCTGAAGTTTCAATTTAAACTTGAAACATGAAGCGATAAAGTTGCGTAGACAGAGAGTCGGTATATATCGACACGTTGCTCTGTTAGCATTTCTTGTCTTTAACTAATTTTTAATAATAAAATTTTCGAAGCAAGCTTTTCTCTCTTCCATAATATGCAAACATTACTTCGATTTACAATTCTATTACTATTACTATTACGAGGTAAGAATCGATCGAAGGAACTCATGATCTTCTAAGTCTTGTTACTTTATGTACACTCAAAAAAAATTTGGTAACAGACTTAGGAATCACAATTAATATCTAAAATAGTGAGATATCTCTTCGAAAATAACATAATTCTTCAAAGATAACATTTCAGAAGATATGTAACTCTTCAGCTATGAAATCATAAATTATAATTAAAGAGTTAATTAGGTTACTATGCATATAAAATATATACCTTATAACATAAGATTTATATATAACCCATAAAAATCACACTTTATCAGATCAGAAAAATGAGCGTCTTTAATTGATAACATATCTATGTACAATTATATTAAATATGTGAGTCCACTAAATAGAGAATTTCTAACAAACACTTCATTGACCATTAGGCCAAATACCCTTAAGGTGCGTGCGTATCTTTACTAACTACATGAAATATTCTTTCTTTTTCCAACTTTTCGATCTTCCCATTTATTCCGGCCCTTCTTCCACCAATTCTTCTCATTAATTGTCGGTAATAAATATCAGCTAATTGTTCTCGTACAGCACCTGCGTCATTTCAAGTTACCATATAATATAGTAAACCAGAAGGAAATGAAGAAACAGTTATCATTTCATTGCACGGGGAGCAAGGTCTAATAAAAAGAACCAATGGCACCATCTTAATGCAGAATTTTATGCAAATGCGAGGGCGCTCCTCTCTAAGCAGGGTAAGTACCATAAATGTTCGAATCTAAGAAGGAATGAGCTTATAAAATGGGGAATTTCCCTTACAAAAACTAGGTGCATATTGAAAACCAAAGCACAAAAGGAAATCAGTAATGGTTGTTTGAGCAAGCACGCCCCGTGCGGTTTCTTAAACAGCCGTCTACTTATATGTTTTGAACCCAACAAAATCCTACAAGAACTCTGTCATGTCTCCTGATCCACTCCCACTATGCATAGCGGTCAGTTCAACTTTCCTAATACACTATAAGTCCTTTTCCAAAATTTTCTCATGATGGACAACCAACCTTCGAATGCCTAATTATATGTTTATTGGCTGTTCATACCGGAAGAGGACCAAATGTTCTTTTCTTCTTTTCTAGCCAAATCCTCGAAGAATTTCCTGAAACTTGATTGTGCAAGCTTTACAATCTTAGGTATCTGTTGGTATTCTATTGTACTTTATAAAACAGTACGGGAAGTAAATAACTATTACAAGTGTTCGAAAGGATAAATAAATGGTCAATCTTCAAAACTGCTGCAAGCTTGTTGTGTTTTGAATGTTGATAACCTTGCAAGGCCAATGTTGAGAATTGTCGCAAGTTTGTTGCGTCTTGAATCTTGATATCCTGAAATCAATAAACAACTAAATCTGGATGGTTACAACGTTGTGTGTTGAGTCGAGGGATTGCCCTCTGTCCTTAAAACAAGATTGCCCCGTATATATGCTTTTACGTTAGCGGGCAATAGTCTCCCAAAATAAAACAACACTTTAATCTCAACGCTACAAAGCCAATAGGTTGAGCCTGCCGAATAAAACAAATATGAATTGACTTGATGAAGATATGGAAAAGGAAGGAAGAGTTTCTATCTTCTCTTCTCGTTTGTCTCTGTGTATATATTGTGTCTTTGTTGCGTATATCTTGTGTATATACACGTGTTTGCTCACTGATTTTCGTCACGGTTTTGCTCACTGTTTTGTGCTCACTTTCAGTGTCTGTTTATGCTATTTTCTGTCACTGTATCCATTTGTTTTGCAGTCTTGTTCACTGTTTTGTGCTGTGTTTTGTCACTGTATGTGTCACGAATTGAGCCAAAGGAGGCATCAATATATAGCATGGAGGAGGGGTTGTTCAACTGCCCAAAATATGGCTGTTAATGGCCATTAGGAGGGTTGTAAATGGCAGGTTAAATGCCATTAGTGTGGCTGTTCATGGCCTTGAAGGAGGGCTAATTAAGGTCATTGAAGGAGGGCTGTTAATGGAGTAGTTAACAACCAAGTAATGGCTGGTTAATGCTCCAAAAACAGTCCAAACGGTAGGCAGAAAGTCACTCCCAAAATCAATTTTCCAGAAACTCTAGGGACCAAACTGTAAATATTAAGCAATTTGGGGTCCAAAAAGATAATATCAGAAAGTCCCCATAGCCCATAGGCTATCCCATAGCCCGGACCGACGGCGGCGGCGCGCGTGTGAGCTTAGCCTTGAACCTAAGCACATCTAGGTCCTCCCTCCTTTAAACACATGGAATACTCCTTGGGGTCTCAAACCCTTTACCACATTAGAGACTTATATAAAGAGCAATTCTTCCTATTCCCACCGATGTGGTAGATTTGTCCCACACCATATTTTCATGCCTCAAACACCTTACTTCGTGGACCAATATCTCTTTCATTTCTCAACGAAATTTGACGATTCTTAGCCCTACGGTCATCTACTCACTTCGTAGATCATGCATGTGAGAAGAGACAAAGCCTCCAACATACGGAACACTGGTGTTTAATTCATTAAATATGGGTGGAC
Organism: Anisodus acutangulus; assembly: GCA_029783415.1. Lineage (NCBI taxonomy): Eukaryota > Viridiplantae > Streptophyta > Magnoliopsida > Solanales > Solanaceae > Anisodus > Anisodus acutangulus. The sequence continues at coordinate 44,904,831 of CM056503.1, forward strand.
GCACCTCCCCGCCAAAAGCAAATTTCCAACAGTATCTTCTACACTCTCTCCCAGAGAGCGATTCTAGATGAATAGGAATTGACTTGTCCTACTCTTTGATCTCAACTCAGCTTATATACTTGGGCATGTCCAATTAAAAGATCAAATACCAAAATATCAACAATATCCCATTCTTCTAAGCCCCCAACCACATCGAGAAGAACAGTTCACAACTTGTTCCATCTTAAGTGAATGAAATCACATATATGCCATTCCATGCTTAACATGTTTTAAGATAACAGAAATTAGAAAATTCTATGTGACTAACTCTTGTGAATATATCTCTTATGAAAGATCACTTTCTTGGAAGCTAATCCATAAGACCATCAATGATACATTGGCAGGATATTAAAGTTTCCACATTTTCTCTTTTTTTTATTGGAGCTTTCTGTTATTTTTAAATCCAAAAAAGAGAGCTAAAACACAACGTTTAAAAAAATTAGAACTTCAGTACCTCAAAATTTGTCAATTCTGGAACTACATAATTTGGTAGTTTTTCTTGCACAAGAACATAACCACCTGCAGAAAATATAAGAGAATTCAGTAACCGAGCAAATCTCATAGACATCCAAATCAAGAACTTTTAAACCTCCATATATATTTCTTTGTATTTTAGCCATTTCAAATTTCAAATGCATTTCAATTAAGCTAGGTAAGGCTGCGTACAATAGACCCTTGTGGTCTGGCCCTTCGCTGGACCCCGCACATAGAGGGAGCTTAGTGCACCGGACTGCCATTTATTTCAATTAAGCTAGGTGAAGTCGGCTAGGTTGAATTCCTAGAATTATTATTTCTTTAAAGCCAACTAAGCTATGTTGCTCAGACTCTTAAAAAATGTTGGGGCGCGTGTAGGATCCTCCAAAAAATGGTGCGGTTTTTGAGGATCCAACACGGGTGTGACAGCATTTTGGAAACTCCGAGCAGCATAGCAACTAAGCAAGTGAAATGATTTGGAAGAAATGGTTCAAAGTCGCCAGCATCATAAAGACTCAGCAAACATCTTCATCTAGATCAAGAGCTTTATAGCTCAGTCAATCAATCAATCAACTATTCCTCAATTCCAAACTAGTCGGGGGCGGTCACTAGATCCTCTATATCCATGCTACCCTATTGTGATCCATGTCGCTTCAATACAAACTAATTTGTACGCTCTCACAGCCCAAAATAAAGATGGACCGTTGCATCTAACATGGAAATAATCATAACATGAAGAATCCTTTCTAATAGCTCAGTAATTAACCTAAATAAAAAATCGTCAGCCCTATAGTGAGAAAATGATCAAAATGGTCCTTACTGTACAGGCTTTGGTTTCAGTTGATCCTTAATATTTATCAACAACATACTCAGTGCAATCACACAAGTGGGGTCTGGGGAGGGTGGTGTGTACGCAGACCTTACCCCCACCTTGTGAAGGTAGAGGGTTGTTTCCGATAGACCCTCAACTCAAGTGAAGCATATTAAATTAGGTATTAAAAGGAAATACATTAGTAAGAAGCCATGTTGAAAATAATGGAGAAAAGAAGAGCAGCAACAACAAATAATACGATAACTGAAGCAAAGGAAACAACATGTAATAAAAATATCGAAGAATGAGATAGTAGGAGAGTAATAATAATAACATTGATAAGGAAAACTAGACAACGATCGACTACCTACTAATTTTATGTTCTAATCCTCGACCTCCATATCCTCCTATCTAGGGTCATGTCCTCGGTAAGCTGCATGAAAGTGGTCCTTAATGTACTCCAAAAAGTGATCAATTTGGTCCTAAGTCATATAAATAAAGACAATCACTAATCGCGTTGACAAAGTAAATTGTGGCCCTCGACATCTTCCTCCATAGACAACCTACTTAGCACAATCGAAGATATTCTAGGCATCCTTCCATACTCCCTTGAATATATTCACCATAAAATTGTAAGTTTCCTCAAGCCCTACCCGACAAGTTTTCCTGGATTCTGAAATCAGAAACAATACAATAGGGTACCTTTGTTTTATAGTTTGATAGATCATGTGCAGTGCACATACCGAGGGCCTCCTTTATTTTGACAATAAAAGTAGCAATTATCTTTAATTATATGGTTTAGGACCAAAATGATACCTTTTTGGAATACATTAAGGACCATTTTCATCATGTTTATACATTAAGGACTAAATAGAACCAAAGCTCATACATTAAGGACTATTTTGATCATTTTCTCTCCCTATAGCTCCCCAAAATCAATACAAAGGATAAAATGGGTTCTAAATCCAATAAAAAAAGACACATTTCTAAGCACAATTTCATTAACTTAAAAGTGCTAATCTCAAACACTGAAAATATAGTATAAACCCATAAAGGGTGTCAAAAAGAATACCTTTACAAGTATGAAAACCAGTGGATTTGCAATTTTTTCCTTTGTAGTAATTTCTTGGACCTCTTTTGGCAGTAAGAATGTCAAGAGAGGCTCTGCTTGTAGTAGTTTCTTGGACCCATTAACAATCCCAGTGAAAGTATACAATAATATACACGGTATAAACGACATATCCCATGCCTTGTGTATACTGTGTATATCACGGAATCCCATGACAAGTTGAGACCGTGATATACACGGTATACACAACCGTGTATATTGATTTTTGGTAACATATTATTTGTATTTAATTAGCATTGTACACTTACCATAATTGTAGAATTTTTGTACAAACAGAATAAGGTTTTGGGAGTAGAATGAGGATATGATTTTCCATATTATGGAAATTGTAAATTGTATATATACTCATTCATTAATGAAAATAATCAAGGGATTATTTCTATCATGGTATCAGAAGTCTAGGTCTAACTTGCTTCTACTGATTTTTCCTCTCTTCTGCTGCCTCGGTTTCCGTGTCCCTTCTCGGAATCTGTGCCCCTTACCTCCTCTCTTCCCAAATTTTCTTCCAAATCCCTCATTCACCTATTGTTCTTTCGTTATGTCTAAGTCAAAGAACATGTTTCATCATGTCCTTACTGTTTCCAACATCAAGAACCACATCCCTATTGTTCTTGAGATGAAAAACGTCCAATATGCGACGTGGGCAGCGTTGTTCAAACTTCCCGCAATCTCACATCAAATCCTCCATCACATAATTCCTCCCGCTGTCCCTACACCTGCGGAGGATCCTCAGTTGTGGATCACTCTTGATGCTACCGTCCTTCAGTGGATTTACTCCACTATTTCTATCGACCTTTTACAGACGATCATTGAACCAGACACTATGGATATGACTACCTAGAATCGATTGCGTGACATATTCCAGGATAACCAACATTCCCGAGTTGTCACTCTTGAGTAAGAATTTTCACAAGTCAGCATGGAAAATTTTCTGAATATTTTAGCTTATTGTAAACGGCTGAAGGAATTGGCGGACCAACTCCGTAACGTTGGAGTGCCTGTTACCAATAATCATCTCGTTCTACAAATGGTTGTAGGCCTATCTGAGGACTATAATGGAGTTGGGACTCTACTCCGAAAAAGTAATCCGTTTCCCTTTTTTATCAAGTTAGTTCGATGCTCACGTTAGAAGAAGTCGGTTTGGCAAAAAAGGCGGCTACCGGCGCAAGTTTCGTGGCGATGATGACTTCATCCGATAATTCTAATGGTTTTGTTGACAATTCGGGCCAAAACCGCAACAATGGTGGCGGCAAAAAGGAACAAAATCGTAAAAATAATGGCAAAAATTGCAGAGGCAACAATAATGGCGGATGGAACAGTAGCAACGGCAGTGGGCCTCGGGGTACTGGGCCCCAACCTGGTCCCCTTAGTAGTGGGCCTAGACCAGCGGTCAGCGGCCTAGTAATGCCTACTGCCCACCCAGTTATTTCCCGGGAAATTGGGCTCCAGTCCAGCCCAATCACAAACCTAGTTTCTCAAGTCCTTATCGCACCAATCAGCATCGTTTCAAGTCGGGTCAGCAGGCCCGTCTGCTTGGGCCTCGGCCCTCGCAGGCTTTCACTACGGTGGGCCCAAATTCGATCCCGACACCCACTGATATTGAGGATGCCATGCATACACTTGGATTAACTCATCCAGACCCAAATTGGTACATGGACATCGACGCCACTTCTCACGTGACGTCCGATCAAGGTACTCTCCCGTCTTATTTCAATTTGAGCAAAAATCGTGGCATTATTGTTGGTAATGGCAACTCAATTCCAATTCATGGTTACGGTCATACAACTTTGTCTCCCCCATCCTCCTCTCGTCTTGAAAAATACCCTTCATGCCCCTAACTTAATAAAAAATTTAGTGTTTGTCCGAAAATTCACCACTGATAATTAGATTTCTGTTAATTTTGATCCATTTGGGTTTTCTATGAAGGATTTCAAAACGGGGATACATCTCATGAGATGCAATAATGGGGGAGATCTTTATCCAATCACGCCCGCCACCAGTTTCTCGAGTCAAGCCATGCCATCGACATTTGCAGCTTTAGCTCCTTCCTTGTGGCATGCACGTTTGGGTTTACCCTGGGTCGTCAATTGTTTCTTCCTTGCATAAAAATAATTTTATTTCCTGTAAGGGTATGCGTAGTACTCCAATTTGTCATTCATGTTCGTTAGGAAAAAATATTAGATTACCATTTGTAGCCTCTACTTCTCGGACTTTTATGCCTTTTGTCATTATTCATAGCGATTTATGGACTTCTCCCGTTCTAAGTTCTGTGGGACATCGTTATTATGTTCTATTTTTGGACGATTATTCTAATTTTTATGGACCTTTCCGTTAGCGAAAAAATCTTAAGTTTTTTCCACATTCTTAAAATTTAGAGCATTCATCCGTATCCAATTCGAACGGGAAATAAAAAATATTCATTGTGATAATGACAAAGAATATGACAATGATTGTTTCGGGAATTTTGTGATGCTAATAACATAGTTTTTCATTTTTCTTGTTCTCATACGTTCTCACAAAATGGAAAAGCCGAATAAAAAATTGATACCATTAATAATATTGTCCGAACTTTATTGGTCCATGCTTCCGTACCCCCTTCCTTTTGGCATCATGCTCTACAAATGACTACTTATCTCCTTAACATACTTCCTACCAAATGGTTGACATATGCATCTCCTCTTAAAATCCTCTATAATAACAATCCTTCATATTTCCATCTTAGGGTCTTTGGGTGTTTATGCTATCCACTATTTTCGTCAACTACAATTAATAAACTTCAAGCCCGTTCTACCGTTTGTGTGTTTTTGGGTTATCCATCTAATCATCGTGGTTACAAATATTTTGATTTATCATCTAATAAAATCATAATTAGTCGCCATGTTATTTTTGATGAAACCCAATTTTCGTTTGCTAAAGTGAGTAGTCCCGTGCCTAGATCGTATAATTTTTTAGATGACGAAGTCTCACCGTACATTATGCACCACTTAATGGGCCAATCCCGTAACCACGAAACGCCAGCAGGCCCACTGCCTGCTGGCCCGCAAATAGCCACTGCCCATCCCTTCCCCGTCCCAGGTCCAACTAGTGGGCCAATCGACCAGCCCACTACCAAGAGTGTTTCTGCCCCAGTTTCTGATCCAGTCCCGCCTCCGATTTCTAGTTTTGGGCCAGCAGGCCCACTGCCTGCTGGCCAGTCCATCACCCATCCGACTTTCCCAAAATTCACCCAATTCTTCCCCGTCTCACAGACCTATTACTCATAGTCAACGAGGTATTTTTAAACCAAAAAAGACATTTTAATCTTAATTCTAATGTTCTTAAATTCCACTACCCCGTAACCCACTGTCTGCATTAAATGACCCAAATTGAAAATTGGCTATGAATGACGAATATGATGCTCTTATTGAAAATAAAACGTGGGAGTTGGTACCCCGTCCTTCTAGTGTTAATATTATTCGGTCTATGTGAATTTTTACTCATAAAGATAACCCTTATGGTTCTTTTGCGAGACATAAGGCTCGTCTTGTAGGTGATGGTAAAAATCAACAGGTTGGCATGGATTGTGGAGAGACACTTAGTCCGGTGGTCAAACCGACTACAATTCGCACTGTTCTTAGTCTGGCTCTTTCAAAGGCATGTCCCATTCAATAGCTAGATGTGAATAATGCTTTCTTACATGGTGATCTTAAAGAGACAATTTACGTGCATCAACCCTTGGGTTTTCGAGACCCATATATCCTAATCATGTATGCTTATTGAAGAAGTCCTTGTATGGGTTCAAACAAGCCCCACAGGCTTGGTATAATCGATTTGCAGACTATGTATATACTATTGAATTTTCTCACAGCAGGTCTGATAATTCTCTGTTAATATATCGTCGTGGTACTTCCCTGGCATATATTCTCTTATATGTGGATGATATTATCTTGACCGCTTCTTCTGATGATTTACGCATGTCTATCATGACACTACTCGGTTCTGAGTTTGCTATGAAAGACTTGGGGCCCTTGAGTTATTTCTTGAGGAATGCTGTCACTCGTCATGCAGGTGGATTATTCTTATCACAACGAAAATATGACGCCGAGATAATTGAGTTTCAGAAAATAGCTCCTCGTCTAAATCTAATAGTATTATAGGAAAATATTCAGTAACAACAAAATCATCCTGTGTAGGAATAAGATTATATCTAGAAATAGGATGACTAGAAGAAGTACCCTTGCCCTTGTTGCCCCTACTAGAAGAAGTCTGACCCCTACCCGTAAGTATACGTTTAAATCATTCCATTATAAATTTATAAGTATACTAATAAATAATTAAAGTAAATGAAATTAAGTGCGCTAAATAAAATAAACAGACAATAATAATTTAATAAAGGAACGAATGTACCAAACGCCGACGTGTAATCGAGAGGTTGAAAATTGAAACTTTGCTCGATTGAAGATCCTCAAGCTAGTTGCCAACTTCACTCCCAAATGAATAAATAAAATTTAATATTTAGTAGACAATGTAGACTTGTAAAGAGATAGATTGAGAGATTAGAGAGATTGTAGGAAGATTTGTGAGAAAGATAAAGAAAAAATGAGGTATTTATAGTTGAAAAATTGGGTTAAAGTGTAAATATAATAACTTATGAGTTAAAAATAAATATTAAGGGGGTAGGGGGTTGGGGAAAGGGGGGAGGGGAGGCCAAAAATGGCAGTTGCACAACCACCAAAATGTAAAATGGTCGTTGGTGCAATGGTTATTTGTGCAGAGGGGAGATTTCGGGCGGGATCGGGGCGGGCCGAGACTGGTCGGGACGAGACCATGTCCCGTCCTGGTTCGAGTCCCTATACCGTAAAAAACTTTTTTTTTCTAAAAAAGTTAGGTTCGGGCCGGGACCGGGCCGATCCGGCCCACTGGCCAGCTATACTTACAAGTGGATTTGGGGAAGATGCTTCTACCTTTGTGGGATAGAAAGGTTGTTCCGATAGACTCTCGGCTCATAATATTGACTACCCATGATTGAAAAACTCTGCTGAACAATATAAAATAAAGCTAAAATACGAACAAGTTGAAGGATGTAAATCTTTTTTTTAAAACCTTTCCCTATGGGCTTCAGAGATTCAGAATGTTGAGACTGTGTGACTAATGATAGTAACAAGTTGAAGAAAATCTTTTCCATATGCAGATTTTAAGGTCCCCCATGTTTCTGTATTTACAGACCATGTATATATATTTTCTTTTTAAGTTCCAAGACACATCATGGAACCAGCTGCCTCTGTGGCAGAATATCCATCTTTATATGATCAATTTCATGAGCATATTCCATGAATACAAGCATTATTAAATGCAGATTTAAAGCCGATTCTGTTAGTTTAACAAAACTCATAACCTTTGATTTCGAATGAAGCATTTATTCGCCGAATTTATCCCCAAACGATAATATTACCGAACACAACCTTTAACGAACCGGCTCAACCTTTAACGAATAGGTATTTCCGCACCTGTTCAGATCCAAAAGCATGGCTATAAATTTCGATGCATCGCCTCAGTTTTATACACTGAAATCACTTTTTAGTCTCCTCTCTCTTCTGCATTTTGCATCATTTTCAAAAGCAAAACGTAAGTGTCCAGTGTGATTTGTTGCTGTCATTTGAGTTCGCTGAAGTTTTGCAATTTGTCTTGCCATTATTGTAAAATAGTTTTTTATTCTATCTTGAGAGGAATTAATCCAATACCTTGATAATTGTGAGAGATTAAATTTCTTAAGGACACACAAGAAACTTGTGGTCTCAGAAATTTCTATTTCATCTATTTTCTGATCTTAACATTTTTGTTTTTTTGGGTTTTAAAACAGAAATAGTTTTATTACATTACTGCTTTGAACACTTAAAGATAATATTTCTTATGATTAATATAGGGCTTGAATCAAAGCTAGTGAATTCAATAAAACCCATACCTTTAAACTCTAGCCCCCCATACAAGTTGGAAAAGGTTGACAACTAATAGCCCAAAAACAAACAAACATAAGCATTATATATCAGTCAATACTGACTCAAAACTCAGCGATATGATTTACATTTGATCGTGTATAAATTGTAAATGTATTCTAGGCCTAACTCAACTCCAAAAGCTAGCTTGTAGGGTGAGGATTGTCCAAGTCCATATAAGGAGTTCATGTTCTCATTCCATATCCGATGTATGACTCTTAACACTCCACCGCACGCCCAGACCTTGTTAACTGGAGCGTGAATAATATAATTTGGGGGTCGAACATCGGTGCACAAAGAATTGGAATGAGTCTGGATCTGATACCATGTAAAGAATGGCCCCAAAAGCTAGTTTGTAGGATGATGATTGTCCAAGTTAATATAAGAAATCCATGTTCACATTCCATATCCGATGTTAGACTCTTAATATAAATTTTATATCTCAATAGCAAAAATGAAAAAAAGGGTATTTAGTATTGTTATACAAAAATCAGTACTGAAAATGGATAGTAACTTGGAAAAGAAAAGAGTTAAATAAGGTCGAACCTTTTTATAATAGGTTTTTTGAGCCATTTTTGTATGATTTCAGTCATAGAGTCATTTTTGACTGAGTTTAACTATTTTTGTTCGAAATTCATGCACATATGACTGAAGTTCATCCATTTTTGCCGAACTTCAAGCAGAAATTCATGATCTTCACTCATATATAACTTCAACCATTGTATTTGTACAAAAAATATATAAAAAAGTGACTACATACTAAATGGTTGTATCAAAACAGGTTGCCTCGCGAATTGTTTACTATTTTGAATCAGGCCTCCCCTCTACACCATCCTGGATCATCGCCTTAGCTAGGAATCATCGCCTTAGCTAGGAAACAACCCAACCCAACTCAGAAGCCTAAAAGCTTAAGGTGCTAATTATTAGTCCTCGATTTTCAATACAATTATCCGCGTTAGTTACGACTTTTTTTTCCAGAATATTTTATCATGTCTTATTCGCTTTTGTTACCATCTACTGCTTTAAATTTCTTGTCCGGATCTGACATTTTCTCTTGCTTTGCATGTGCTTATGCTTTGTCTTGAGCAAATGGTCTTTCGGAAACAACATCTCTACCTACCAAGGTAGAAGTAAGGTCTGCGTACACTCTACCCTCCTCAGACCACACGTTGTGGGATTTCACTAGGTATGTTGTTGCTGATTTCCAATACATTGTTAGAGATGAATTAGATTCGCCTCTAAATATACCCCTTCGACAAGGATAATATTAACTTGAATTAGTGAAAGAAAAAAAAGAAAGAAAAAGGTGCACCTCAAGCTAAACTACTCTTCATCTTCAATTCTTCAACAAACTTGTTAAAATTAACATTTGATGATCCATTCGTAGCCAATGCGTCATGAAATATCTCTTTCACCTGCACAACATTCTTTCTTAAACTGCTCGAAGTCTCCTTGTTCATCAAATATTTAATCTTGTCACATACTTCCTCTCTCGTAATCAATTCCCCATCACGAAAATTAATTCCAACTTTCCAATGATAAACCACTAATTTTCGATTAGCCAATTGATCAGTGACTAGTGGAAAACAAATCAATGGCACCCCACACCAAATGCTTTCCACTACGGAATTCCAACCGCAATGACTCAAGAAACCTCCGATTGCTGAATGTGAAATCACCCTCGATTGGTTACACCATGGCACAATCAATCCTCGATTCTTCACCGCTTCTTCATATCCAAGGGGCAAAATATTTTTTTCATCCTGACCTAAACCATTAAACCTAAGTATCCAAATGAAATTAACTTCACTAAGCATAAGGCCATGAGCTAGTTCAAGAATATCTTCTTTGTTAACAAGAGCCACACTCCCAAATGAGACGTACAAGACCGAACCACAGGGCTTAGTGTCGAGCCATTGGGTGCAATCAAACTCGAACCATAGGCTACTCGAAATAGTCAGTTCAGTGAAATTCGCGGACACAATTGGACCAATGGCGTAGAAATTGTGCTTTTCTTGAATTGATGTGATAGTTTCGAGTTCGAGTTCTTGAACTGTGTTGGCTATTATTATATCGGCTTGTCGAACATCTTGAAATGCCTTGTAGATTAGTTGGTGCACCACTGAGTTCTGAAACAAGGATGGCAAGTCACTTGCTTCGATAGATTTAACTCCAGGAATGTAATCAACAGTGTCTTTGCGATTTTCTGTTCAACAATGATGAAAATGCCTGTTTAATAGTTCTACATATATAGATTCTATATGGTTAAAAAGTAAGAAAATATCAGCTTAATAGAGCTATATAGATACTATATTGTTAAAACGTTTGATCTATTACCATTTACTTTGAGATTTAAATTTCAAAATTGTCCAGCATCAGTTCCTACAACTTTAAAGAGTTACAATCTTCTGTGAGCATTTTAATTCCCCCCCCCCCCCCCCAAAACTGAAGAGTAATTCATATTTAGATGGCCTCACCACCCATATTTCTAGTCTAATTGTAATCAAATTTTTGAGTTTATTGAATTCTAAAAAATATAGACTATTTTGATTCCGAATAAATTATTTATACATATTCAATGAATTCCTTAACATAAATATATTTGGCCGAAGTTATACTCTATAAGCAACTAACTTTAAGGCCCCGTTTGAACATGATATGAAATCAGGATGATTTACAGTTGAAGTTTTGTTTGGACATGCAATTTGTATTTCTTTAGTTGTATTTTTTTCATAAATATAAAAAGCCCACAAGTAGTGAAAACCGTAAAAACTTCTCCAATTCTTATATAATCTTACAAAATGAGCAAATCATAGTTTATAACAAAGTGAATATGCTACTAAAAGACCTTTCTAAAAAATACAACCTCTATTTATCGAACTTTAGTTCAATAAAAAGAAAAATTGAACATGAGTCGTAAAAGTAAATTTAGTTGGTAAATGGTTGGTAAGAGTAAATTTTGTTATAAATAAACTAGCACCTTGCAAATATTTTTTTTATATTTGATATAAATGATTGCTAAATATATCTACCAATTTATGAATCTTTTTGTATAAATTATAAACTTATGGATCAAGTTTTATATTTAAAATTTTTTTAAATCATGATTTATAATCCCAAATCATGTCTTTTAGGAGAATTTGAGATTTAAAATCATGATATGAAGTTGAAGTTAAATTTTTATACAAATTTATAAACAATCAGTGATTTGAAATCCAAATATGAAGTCATAATTTCATATCGCATGGCCAAAAGTCTACTTAGTGAAAATCCTAGATAATTTGTTTTAGTTCACTAATTGTGTTATATTGTTAGTGAGATTTTCTTTTTACAACCTGGATTTTCAACTTAGCAAAAGAAATATTAGTTTATGTTAATTAGTAGAGAGGAGCATATCTGCTCCACTTAATTAACGGAAAGGGCACTTTTGTGCCAAAAAGTAAGCAGATGACATAGTTGTTCCATCAATAATTCAGTACATATCTGCTCCACTTAGATAATGGGAAACGTATTTTTGTAGAAAATTAAATGAATAGCATAATTGCTATATTTTCAATAAATAGAGCACATAACATAAGGGACGGAGGTACGATAAATTCGGCCAAAATATGAGACCCGAAAGGCCCGGCGCGCACAATCCTATCAAAAATGGATATAATAACCGATCTCAACTCCCCCTCCTTTTCCCCGTATATGCATAAAAGATAAGCTTCAAAAAGATATAGAATCTTGCCACTTGCAGATAAGGGTGCACTTACACGTGTACATACGACAAGCATCTCCACGTCTCACAAGATAACATGTACAACTCTATATTTTATATTAATATAAGTAGCACGCAAACAGATCAGATCAAGAAATGCACTTATGTTTTGAAAGGCCATATTACTTCCTCCGAATAAAAAAAATGTCCATTTAATTTTTATATTTTAATTCAAAAAATATTTACTTATTAAATTAAAAAAAATTAAACTTGTTCACTTATCAAATCAAGAAAAAATTAATTTTATTTTTTTAAATTTATTCTTATTAAATATTAAGTGATCAAATTTTAATACTTATTTAATTAAAAATATTTTAATCAAATTATCTATTTTTATTTAAAAATTAATATTTTATTTAAAATATATAAATGACTAAGTAAATACTATTTTTAATCAAGACAGAGTAATCTACACCAAATAATTAACTTGGCATCAATTGAAATTAACTAATATTCTTATTTAATTATTGATATTTGAAATCTACTAATCATACTAAAAGAAGCGTTCTCAAATAGAAATTTCTCCTGACCCAAATCTACTAATCATCCATGAGGGGGAAATTCTACCAACTTATATAAATGTATTTTATTATAAAGAAATGTCTTTTCTTTTAAGTGTTGTACTATTAGTTGATTTATTTATTTTTTATCTTATTATTTTTGTGAAGTCCAGCATTTAATTGGGTAAATTTTTTAATAGAGTTAGCAACCGGTCAAACTTCATGGCAAAGTTGGATAGTCATATTTGTTAAAATTGGCTTTGAAATTCATATAATTTGTTTTGTGACTGATAACATAAGTATGTATGGTATTTCATCCATATAAACAAGGAGCTCTCTATCATCCTTAAACACATCAAAAAAAGAGAAAACATAAAGAATAGTGAGGTATTTTATTGACCGTGTAAGAACATAATCTGTGAAGAAAAAATAAAGTGTGAGCATATTATAGTAAGGTCAAAAATTAAAAGAGGGTTATTTATTTTAAATGTGTAGATCTTTGGAGTATTTATTTAATATTCTTTTTTTTAATTGTATCAAAATTTCTACTTGTTAGAGAATCAAATAGTTTTTATTGCCTGCGGACGACAATGATATATGCCTGAAAATTCTAATTGAGAGAAATATTATGGATTTAAAAAATAATCAAAATAACTCTTAATTTTAATTTCCTATAACCTAAAATTATTTTTCCAACAGTTTTGACTAGGGAGAAGATAAAGAGAAAGGAAAACTCACCTTCAGAACCAAAATGGCCATTTTCCTCGAGCAAATCCAAGTGATAATACAAGGCAAAAACCAACGCTGGTTCAGTGAAGAATGAAACATTAACAATCTCATATTTCTTTGCAATAATTGATGGCCAAACAAAGAAAGTATCAGCAACCAAACAAGTAATTGGATCAACATAATTATCCTTCACTAATTTCCCAACAAGTTCATCAACATGACCTGAAAATTCATTTATAAGGCCTTCCAAAAATGGCAAAGAATTCATATTTCGATCAAAGTCTAATGGAAAGCCATCAAAAATAGTTATATAACGTATGTCAAGCCCAGATTCACAGGCTTTAGAGAAAATACTATGATCGTTGTTGGGTTTTGATGATGATGTTAATTGGGCTTTTGTTATTTGGGAATGAATGAATTGAGTGTTGACAAAAGTGATGATGAAGCCTTTTGAAGCAAGTTTTAAGGATAGATGAATTGCTGGGTTTATATGGCCTTGAAATGGACATGGAATTACTAAGGCATGTGGATGCTTTTGGTCTCTAATTTCTGCCATTTTTGTGGTGTTTTTGGTGAACTTTGACTATTTATCTTGAAGAGTTAGACAACACAGTCCTGTTCATAGGGTATTTACGAAATATAATTTCAGTAGGTTAGAGTTATATCAGTGCATAGAGTTGTATCGTTTGCATACAATTATATTGAATTAGTTTAAGTTGCGGATTTCAATTGTATCAACATATACTGTATCAGTTGAAATAACGCGAAAGAGCTGAATTAACACATACTGTATTAAGTAACAACGCATATAATTATGCACCTATATTGTATATTTGCTATATTTCATAATTTTTTGAATTTATAAATATAGATATGTTTCATAATGTTTTTAAAATTATAACTATATTTCGTAAATAAAATTTAAATATTTAACATGTCGGATAATTTTTTCTTTTTAGTTTATGAACTTTGAAAGTTGATTTTTTGCTTATTGGCTTTTATACAAATTATTTATAAATATAAATGAATTTTTTTAATATAAACACAAAACTTAAGTTAAAAATATTAAATTTTGTTGAACTCATAAATATGCCAATTAAATGACACATGTGTAATATTAAGTAAGCTATTGAATTTTATGGAACCAATAACAAAATGGAACCCCAGCTGGTTGTTTGTAATGGTCTGCTACAAGTTGTCCGCATAGGCGCATACCTTCTGTGAACGTATTTTATTCTGAATATTTTATTCAATGGATACAATTTATGTTAGCATTATTAAGCTGTCGTATTTTTTTTTTTATGAATTATTACAATAACAATATATTCAGTGAAATCTATATTGGTACTCTATTGTACTTTATAAAGCAGTACGGAAAGTAAATAACTATTACAAATGTTCGAAAAGATAAATAAATGGTCAATCTTCAAAACTGCGGCAAACTTGTTGTGTCTTGAATCTTGATAACATGAAATCAAGAAACAACTAAATTTGGTTGGTTACAACGTTGTGTGTTGAGTCGAGTGATTGCACTCTGTCCTTAAGACAAGATTGCCCCGTATATATGCTTTTACGTTAGCGGGCAATAGTCTCCCAAGATAAAACAACACTTTAATCTCAACGCTACAAAACCAATAGGTTGAGCCTGACGAAGAAAATAATTATGAATCGACTTGCTGAAGATATGGAAAAAGAAGGAAGAGTTTCTGTTTTCTCTTATGTTTTGTCTCTGTGTATATAGTGTGTCTCTGTTGTGTATATCTTGTGTATATGAGGGTCTTTGCTCACTGTTTTTCCACACTGTTTTTCGTGTCTGTTTGCTCACTGTTTTGTGGTTACTTTCTGTCTGTATATACTGTTTTTCAGTCACGTTATTGAGCCAAAGAGGCATCAATATATAGCATGGAGGAGGGACTCCTCAACTGTCACAAACAAGGTTGTTAATAGTCATTAGTGAGGGCTGTTAATGGCTGGTTTAAGGCCATTAGTGTGGCATGTTTAAGGTTATAAGTGAGGCAGTTCATGGCCATTGAAGGAGGGTGATTATGGAGGAGTTAATCAGCCAAGTAATGGCTGGTTAATGCTTCAAAAAATAGTCCAACGGTCTGTCACTCCCAAAATCAACTTTCCGGAAACTCTAGGGACCAAACTGTAAATATTAAGCAATTTGGGGTCCAAAAAGATAATATCAGCCCGTGACCCGACGGGATGGGCGGATGGCGGCGGCGCGCGTGTGGGCTTAGCCTTGAACCCAAGCACATCTAGGTCCTCCCTCCTTTAAACACATGTGATACCCCTTGGGGTTCCAAACCCTTTACCACTTTAGAGACTTATAAAGAGAGCAATTGTTCCTTTTTCCACCGATGTGGTATATTTGTACCACACCATATTTCCATGCCTCAAACACCTTACTTTGTGGACCAATGTTTCTTTCATTTCTTAACGAAATTTGACGATTCTTGGTCCTACGGTCATCTACTCACTTAGTAGATTATGCATGTGAGAAGAGACAAAGCCCCCAACATGCGGAACACTAGTATTTAATTTATTAAATATGGGTGGACGCACCTCCCCGCCAAAGGCAAATTTCCAACAATCCCCTCTATGAAAGAGAGATTGTGGCGCACACACAAGGTGCCTACTTTCAGCAATCTTTCAGCGAAAAGATATTGCATCAGGGGAGGTAGCTTCCGCTTTGAACCTTCCCTAGTTGAATACCACCGGACTTACTTACTGCGCGGTGAACATGATGTCTTGAACCGTTAGTGTTTAGTGTAAGCCAAGACAATGATACCAACACAATAACTCTCCTTATTCATTTTCATTCTTATGGTTTTATCCGTTGTGGCCATGGACACACTTGGATTCTTAAGTGCGTTCATTTGAGGCGACCTTCCTCGCACTTAAATAAGTGATCTCCTACAAGGTATCCTGCTATACCCCACTTCACAAGTGTTAGGAATCATTAAAAGTTTCCCCAACCTTAACCTCAACCATTTGAGGATTGTTAAAGGTTTGGAAGCTTAACCTTTACCCACCATGCATGTAGCACTTTAATGTTTATCGCGGGAACAACTTTGGATTCATGTTTTCGTACAGAAATCGTCATCCGAAGTGCTTCTTGCTTCCACCGAAGCGCTCAACTGAACCTTTTGCAGCTTAGTTTTCTCATTGAACCAAATTCTTGGGATCTCCAATCAGTATGGTTGGGTTACCACCGCAATGGTTCGTATTTGTTTGGGTTTTAAGCCCATTCCCCTAGACAGGCAGAACACTTGATCTCCGGGTAGTCCCTTAGTTAGTAAACAATAAAGTGACACCCGTGATGATCAACTGCTATACGGTCTTATGTCTCCGACAGATCCTGATAGATATGTCCAGACGCCGTCATCCGTGTCCTTCCTGAAGCCGACCGGCTAGCCACAGTGTATAACTGCTGAAGGCACGGGTTTCTCCCAATAAGGGACGTCCTCTAAGGAGTCATGAAGTTACTCAACTTCTTTCATGTTTTGTATAAAGCGATAAACTCTGATTCCATCATGAATCGGCCTATGCAAGTTTGCTTAGAGGATTTTCCAAGACCCACCATACACATTTACTTGTGGCATTGGTGTTCTTCATATCTGATGTCCAGTTTGCATCACTTTGTTCTCCCCGAACAGCTGGACATCCAGAATACCATAATCCGTAGATAAGCGAATAATTCAGATATCGTCACATCCGACTTAACGCCTTCTATTGATCATTTAATAAGATCATCAGTGAACCTTAGTTCAACTGATCTGTTTGTAGGCCGATACCAGGTCGGTTGTAGTGTGTACAATATATTGAACTACACGTGACCTGTGCATATCGCTCCTTGTCTATAGGTGCACCATGATTCCAATCAGTTCTATGATTCATATCCATTGGTGGCTTCAACGAAACCGTCAACTATCTCACAACTGAGTTTGGAGTTAGACCAGTCTGTTAGATGTCTTAGAAATCCAATTCCTAAGATGTCATCTGTGATACCCATATCTTTTGTTTCAATAGAATTTCCATTCTCAGACTTTTGGTTTTCCAACTGTTGGCTTTCTAACTTCAGAGTCAATGTTTCTGTGGTCAGATTCATTATTTCTATTTTATCTGAAACTTTCAGGACCAAAATGTACATATTTCAGAGACCATAATGAAAGTTCAGGAAGAAGCCCAACAGTCCTGCAAACCAACTCTGATCCTCTTCTTCCAACTCTCCGGTTAGAAAAGTTGTTTCAACATCCATGCCACGCAAGACTGCAATGACCCAGGATGTTAAGCTACTCACAGGAGAGCACATGTACAAGTAGTCGAGGCCTTATACTCGACAGTAGATTCATCTACTTTGTACTCACATTTGAGTATCCATTTTCACAACCCAAATGTTCTTTTTCCGGAGGAAGATGATTACGCAAGTATGGTTCTATATGATGGAATCTATTTCTCTCTTTGTAGCTTCTTTCCAAAGCAGCGCTTTTGGAGATGACAATTATTTGTTAATTGTCCATGGTTCGTTCTCAACCATACAAGCTTGAAGGACTGGAACAAGTCTTTGTCCCATTCTTTGCTCCGTCTCGGTTCAACATCTAGAATTTCTGAGTTCTGCAGATCTGGAATATTAAGTTCTGGATAGCCAGCAACTTTCGAGTCCTGTAGATACGAAACGTCTAGTTCTGGATAGTCAGGCCCTCGCGGGTTATTGTTAACCTTGAGCAATCATTTCTTTTTCCTTTTCAAGGAAAGTTATCTTCAAAGAATTCAACATTCTTTGACACCAAGAGGCGTTAAGCACTACTGTTATTTGCAGATCCAGTGGATATGCAATTTACAGTCTTAGGTCTAACTTGACCTGTTTCAGTATTCCAACTTTTACCAAGCCACCACACATCACAACATTTGTATGTGAGATCCTTTCCATGTTTCACACGGAGAGTTATCCTTATCCTTTTGCGTATTTCTGTTGAGAATCGCATTAGCGGTAAGGATCGACTTGCCCCACATATTTTGGGCGTACGACTTTGCTCTTGGCTAACACCGTTGTACTGAGGTGAGAAAAGAACAGTCGTTTAATGAATGATGCTTCACATTCTCCCCCTATATCGCTACAAATTCCTCAATCCGTAGGCTTAGTTGATTTTCAACTCTTGTTTGGTAGCGCTTATTCGCTTCAACAACTTCATCTTTGCATTTCAACAAACAAAGGATTCCATACGTTGTACCATCATCAATGAAGGTCACAAAGTACTTGTCTCCCCCCTCTATTTTGTATAAACGTTAAATCACCTATAAGGGTGTGACTAAGTTTTAGAGGAGCGGTGCTTCTTTCTCTATTCCTTTGACGGAATGGAAAGACAATTTTGCCTTTTCGCCTACCTCACACTTATTTTGAGGGTTTATGTCGACAGAAGGCAACAATCTCAACATCGTTAGCTTTTGAATGACTTTCTATTTAACGTGTCTTAATCTATGATGGCATATATGCACGGATTATAAATATATCATTCATTTGCCTACAGACATACTGTACCATTCTTAGTTATTACAGACCTGTTGGACTAGTCTCAAACCAGCTTGACCAACAGCGTCCCTTAAACCAAGTTTGGGACATGTACCACCTCATTTTAGAGTGATCCCATTCCCAGAAGTCCTATTGAGGATAACCTCTCCAACCCCTTCTACTTTAGAGGTGGCGTTGCTTCACATGAACAACCTCTTGTCTGTGGTTAGGGCGTAATCGGATCATATTTGATTTGGATATTCTGTCCCACTCCAGTTGCTTTGGCAGACTGAGTGTCCAATTTCTTTTCTGCGTTTCTTTAGGCCTTCAGATCATTTAAGACCTGGAAACTCTGGCCCACCTTACTAGGTGTCCATTACTATTCCTATGAAATGAATTCTAGCCCCACTCCAGTCGCCCGTAGGCTTTGTATGACTAAGTGTCCAATATCATCATATCAAAGGAATTTTGGCCCACTCCAGTCGCCTGGAGGCTTTGTATGACTGAGTGTCCAATATCATCATATCAAAGGAATTTTGGCCCACTCCAGTCGCCCGGAGGCTTTGTATGACTGAGTATCCAATATCATCCTATGAAGGATCTTCTGTCAAATAGTGTGACAGACTCAACGTCTTTAGCTTTTAGTCTTCTTCCATTATGATTGGTGCCCAGACAATTGTTGGCGCTTACTTAAGAGTGGTAATAGTTTTCGCACAGTCAGTGGATCTTTCTCCCTCGTATGTGCGAACATACTTTACACACTTTTAATAATTACACTTAAAATAACAGATCTTTTTAAGTCGTTTACAAAGTCCAATCTTTAAACGGGAATGAAGATGAAATTAAACTTCTGATTTTAAAGCGTAAGGAATATAAATTATTTCGTGAAAATATTTTCACATTCCTCCTTACTTTAAGCCATTTTTAATCAGACATCATTTAATCTTTATTCTTGACAAGTAAGAAAAACTACTTATTCTAATTTCGGATTCTGGCCCACTTCAGTCATTTCATCGGATTGAGTGTCCATTTCCTCCTTACCATTATTCGGATCCTTTGTCTGGGACAAATATAGGCCTTCTGCTGCAAGATAGAACCACATCTTCAGCCTTCTCCTCTTGTCCCAGTTGACATCCTCAGCCTCTCGTGAGCGCTTGTTCCAAGCACTGTTGGGAGCGGTGACACCACGAACATGTTGATCATCATCACTCTCTTCTATCAGAAAACCACAGCCATATCCAGATTTGGTCACACAACTTTTGACCGACATCTTTCGAACACTAATACAATACAATATTGTCTTAAATTATTGGTACTCTATTGTACTTTATAAAGCAGTACGAGAAGTAAATAACTATTACAAGTGTTCGAAAGGATAAATAAATGATCAATCTTCAAAACTGCCGCAAGCTTGTTCTGTCTTGAATCTTGATAACATGAAATCAAGAAATAACTAAATCTGGTTGGTTACAACGTTGTGTGTGAGTCGAGTGATTGCACTCTGTCCTTAAGACAAGATTGCCCCGTATATATGCTTTTACGTTAGCGGGCAATAGTCTCCCAAGATAAAACAACACTTTAATCTCAACGCTACAAAGCCAATAGGTTGAGCCTGACAAAGAAAATAATTATGAATCGACTTGCTGAAGATATGGAAAAGGAAGGAAGAGTTTCTGTTTTCTCTTCTGTTTTATCTCTGTGTATATAGTGTATCTCTGTTGTGTATACCTTGTGTATATGAGGGTCTTTGCTCACTATTTTTCCACACTGTTTTTCGTGTCTGTTTGCTCACTGTTTTGTGGTTACTTTCTGTCTGTATATACTATTTTTCAGTCACGTTATTGAGCCAAAGAGGCATCAATATATAGCATGGAGGAGGGACTCCTCAACTGCCACAAACAAGGTTGTTAATAGTCATTAGTGAGGGCTGTTAATGGCTGGTTTAAGGCCATTAGTGTGATATGTTTAAGGTTATAAGTGAGGCAGTTCATGGCCATTGAAGGAGGGTGATTATGGAGGAGTTAATCAGCCAAGTAATGGCTGGTTAATGCTCCAAAAAATAGTCCAACGGTAGGCAGAAAGTTTCTACCTTCCGTCACTCCCAAAATCAACTTTCCGGAAACTCTAGGGACCAAACTGTAAATATTAAGCAATTTGGGGTCCAAAAAGATAATATCAGCCCGTGACCCAACGGGACGGGCGGACGGCGGCGGCGCGCGTGTGGGCTTAGCCTTGAACCCAAGCACATCTAGGTTCTCCCTCCTTTAAACGCATGTGATACCCCTTGGGGTCCCAAACCCTTTACCACTTTAGAGACTTATAAAGAGAGCAATTGTTCCTTTCCCATCGATGTGGTAGATTTGTCCTACACCATATTTTCATGTCTCAAACACCTTACTTTGTGGACCAATATCTCTTTCATTTCTCAACGAAATTTGACGATTCTTGGCCCTACGGTCATCTACTCACTTAGTAGATTATGCATGTGAGAAGAGACAAAGCCTCCAACATGCGGAACACTAGTGTTTAATTCATTAAATATGGGTGGACGCACCTCCCCGCCAAAGACAAATTTCCAACAATCTACAATGTTAGGTTTGAGGAGGGTAGAATGTACGCAGACTTTACTTCTATTTTGATAGGTAGAATGACTGTTTCTGAAAGACCATCGGTTCATATGAATTATTAGTGTAATAAAATTATGGCTTAAGATTGCATAAGAAAGATGACCCAGTCATTCACTAGTGGAATAATGGCCATACCTCACGGAATAAATTTTTTCTCCAAATAATTAACGTCTTTAATCCCTGCTACATGTATTCATCTAATAAACCCGTGTTTAGTATTAAACTATTGTCATAACAGCAGTAATGTCTATTATTGTGATCAGTTGTTTTGTATCTCATCCAGTCATCCTTCCACTAAAACAAAAGTGTGTCGAGCTGGCTAATTCCATTAATGATTCAAAAGTATTGTTAGTGTTTTGAGGTCTTAGTTCTCTTTTTTTTTAAGAATTTTTATATTTTTAATTCTCTTCCATTTGAAAATGAAATTGTCTTTTTCATGATAAATGATTGGCCTGAGTATTTAACAGTTAAGGGTTTACGAGTAACAACCTTCATATTATCTTCAAAGAATTAATACATAATTTAATTACTCCGTATTTGTTTTCATTTTCTTGTGTTGTTAAGGTATTATATTACTTGATAAATTTACAAATATACAGACTTACGCCTGAAAGAATATAATCCCTTAATTATTTTTATTAATGAAGAGGTCTATATATACAATATACAATCTCTAAATATGAAAGTCTTATTCCTACTATAATACTAATATCATAATTACACTTGTACAAGGATCCTACAAAATAAGGTAAGAAATTATGGGATACACGGTTCCGTCCGTCTTCTATCACACCCCCACAGTCATAGCGGGCGGTTGTCGTACGCTGAGACTGTCCCTAAAATATTCAAACAGAACCAAGGGAAGACCCTTAGTAAAGATGTCAGCAATTTGGTGCCTTGAAGGGACATGCAAGACACATACTTGTCCACGAGCTACCTTTTTGCGAACAAAGTGAATTTCCATCTCGATATGTTTAGTGCGCTGATATTGAACCGGATTCCCAAAGAGATAGACGTCACTACGATTATCACAGTAGACCAATGTAGCTTTCTGGATAGGAAAGTGAAGTTCTAGTAAAAGATTACGCAGCCAACATGACTCCGACACCACATTGGCTACTCCACGATACTCGACCTCCGCACTGAATCACGATAACATGGCCTGACGTTTTGCAGACCAAGAGATCAAGTTATCACCAAGAAACATACAATAACCAGACATTGAACGTCTGGTATTTGGACATCCACCCCAAACAACATCTGTATACGATACGAGAGTAGAGATGGAGGGTGGAATAAATGCAATCCATAATCAAGTGTGCCATGTAGGTATCGTATAATGCGTTTGAGCTCACGTATGTGCTTAATACGCGGATCATGCATAAGTAAATACACCTGCTTAACCGCATAAGTAATATCAGGTTTTGTGAAAGTAAGATACTGAAGAGCCCCTGCAAGACTACAATAATGGGTGAGATCCTCATATGGTGTGCTAGAAGTAGCACTCAACTTCGGTTTGGTATCAACCGGAGTGGAAGAAGACTTGCAAGATGACATGTTGTTCTCTCAATAATCTCAGCCGCATACCACCTACATGGCGAGTGACAGCTATGCCCAAAAAATAACTCAAGGGCCCCAAGTCTTTCATAGCAAATTCTGAACTGAGAAGTGACATGATAGACTTGTGCAAATTATCATAGGAAGCAATCAAAATTATATCATCCACATATAAGATAATGTATGCGAGAGAGGTACCACGATGATAGATGAATAAAGAATGATCAGACCTGTTGTGAGAAAACCTAATAGTAGACACATAATCTGGAAACCTCTTATACCAAGCTCGTGGTGCCTGCTTAAGCCCATACAAAGACTTCTTCAGCAAACAGACATGGTGAGGATAATTGGGGTCCTTAAAACCCAAGGGCTGATGCATGTAGATTGTCTCCTTAAGATCACCGTGTAAGAAAGTATTTTTCACATCCATACGTTCGAGAGAGCCAGACTAAGCACAATGCGAATGGTTTCCGATTTGACCACCGGACTAAATGCCTCTCCGCAATCCACGCCAACATGTTGTGTTTTACCATCACCTACAAGACGGGTCTTATGCCTCTAAAAAAATCGTCAGAATTTTCTTTATAAGTAAAAATCCACATAGAATGAATAATATTGACACTGGGCGGATGGGGCACCAACTCCCACACCTTATTAACAATAAGAGCATTATATTCGTCTTTCATGACCATTTTACAATTCGGGTCATTAAGGGCAAACACTGGTTACGTGGTAGGGGTGATTTAGGACATTATAATTAAGATTAAAATATTGTTTTGGTTTAAAAATATCCCGTTGACTATGAGTAAAGAGCCCTTGACTTGAGATAGAAACGGACGGGATTGGGTAAGTGGAGGGTTGGTCGTGGAATGGCCAGCGGACAGTGGGCCTGCTGGCTGGGAAATTGGGCTCTCGGATGATGGTATTGGGCCAGTAGACAGTGGGCCTGCTGGATGAGATGCTGGATCAGGCGAGTGAGGTACTGGGCCAGCAGCTAGTGGTCCTGCTGGCCTGGAAAAATCAACTGGACGTGATGGACTTGGGCCAGCAGGTAGTGGGCCTACAGGCCGAGAATCAGTGGCTGATTCGGGAGTGTTTGGGTCGGGGTCACGGGATTATTGGGCCGACTTATGGATGATATACCGGGAGAGATCATCATCCAAAAAATTATATGAACTAGACACCGAATTATATAATTTGGAAAACAGAAATTGGGTTTCGTCAAAAATAACATGGCGACTAATTATGATTTTATTAGTAGATAAATTAAAATATATGTAACTACGATGATTAGACGGATAACCCAAAAGCATACAAGCGATAGAACGGGCTTGAAGTTTGTTAATCGTAGTGGATGGAAAAAATGGATAGCACAAACACCCTAAGATGAGAATATGAAGGGTCTTTATGATAAAGAATTTTTAGGGGAGAGTCATATGCTAGTTCTTTGGTAGGAAGTATGTTAAGGAGGTAAGTATTCATTTGTAGTGCATGATAGCAAAAAGAAGGGGGGTAATGAAGCATGAGCTAATAAAGTTTGGATAATATTATTAATGGTATAAATTTTGCGTTCGGCTTTCCCATTTTGTGAGGACGTATGATGACAAGAAAATTGAAAAACTATGCCATTAGTGTCAGAAAATTTCCGAAATGACCCATTATCATATTCCCTTTGATTATCACATTGAATGTTTTTAACCCATTTAAATTGAGTCTGGATGAAAGCTCTAAATTTTAAGAAGGTTGAAAAAACCTGAGACTTTTTAGACACACGAAAGGTCCATAAAAATTATAATAATCATCCAAGAATAACACATAATAACGATAGCCCAAAGAACTTAAAACTGCAGATGTCCATAAATCACTATGAATATTGTCAAAAGGCATCAACATACTAGAAGAAGAGGCTACAAAAGGTAATCTAACATGTTTCCCTAATAGACAAGAAGGACAAATATGAGTACTACGCGTACTCTTACACTCAATAAAAAATTTATTTTGAAGAGAAGAAAGAATAGACGACCCCGAATGACCTAAACGTGCATGCCACAAAAGAATGAGCAAGGGCAGCAAACGTTGATGGAGTGGCTTGGCTCGTAGAAATAGTGGTAGTGGTGATTGGATAAAGTTCTCCCAGACTATTACATCTCATTAGAGGTATCCCCATCGTGAAATCTTTTACAGAAAAACCAAAGTGGTCAAAATTAACAGAAACCCAATTATCAATGGTAAATTTTTGGACATACACCAATTTTTTAATTAAGTAAGGGTCATGAATGACATTTTTAAGACTAATGGTGTATGTGGGGTGGGGGGATAAATTTGTGTGACCATAACCACAAATTAGAATTGAATTGCCATTACCAACAACTATACTACGAGTATTGCTCAAATTGAAATAAGACGAGAGATTACCTTGCGTGGACATCATATGAGAAGTGGCTCCGGTGTCCATATATCAATTTGCGTCCGGGAGAGTTAATCAAAGTGTATGCATTGCGACGTCAATATCCGTAGGTGATGGGTCGAAGACTAGGCCCGCAGCAGTGAAGGCCTGCTGAGGCCGAGGCCCAAGCAGACCAGTCTGCTTCCTGGGCTAGGTCATCTGGAACTATGAATTGGGCGTGGCGACCCATTATTTGGATAGAGATGAGCCATCGCCCGATTTCTGGCCTTCTTTGGAAAAGAGGGGTAGGCCGTGTTGGGCCATTGGCCCAGCAGCCCCACGACCATTTTTCATTGGCCCAAGGCTGCGGCCAGTGGTACTGTGGCCCAGCCAGTCCACTGCCACCACGTTCGCCACTGTCGCTCCGACCACTGCTACTATCACCACCACTGCCGCGGCCACCGCCGTGACTTTTGCCATTATTTTTTCGATTTTGATCCTTTTTGTTGCCGCCATTGTTACGGTTTTGGCCTGAATTATCCGAGAACGAGGCAGGGTCATTGGATGTGGCCATCAACATGACAGAATTAGCTCTGGTAGCCGCCTTTTTAGCCAAGCCGACCTCTTCTAATGTGAGCATGGAACGGGCCTAGTAGAATGGAGGAAGAGGATTACTTTGATGAAGAAGCGTCCCAACGCCATTATAGACCTCGGATAGGCCTACAACCATCTGAAGAACAAGATGATCATTGGTAACGGGCGTACCAACGTTCTTGAGTTGATATTCCAATTCCTTCAGCCTTTTACAATAGTTTGAGACATTAAAAAAATCCTCCATGCTGGCATGGGAAAATTCCTGCTCAAGAGCGACAACACAGGAATATTTGTTAGCTTGGAAAATATCACGCACTCTATTCCAAGTTTTCATCGCCGTTACATCGGTATCAATAATCTTCTGCAAGAGGTCTGTAGAGATAGTGGAATAAATCCACTGGAGAACGATAGCATCAAGGGGTGTCCATAACACCGGGTCATCCTCCGGGGCAGGCACCTTCTCCTTTCTTGTGACCGAGGGGATGATGTGATGAAGAACCTAATGCGAACGTATGTGAACCTTAAATAATTCCGCCCACATCGCGTATTGGACATTTTCTATCTCAAGAACAATAGGGATGTGGTTCTTGATGTTGGAGACTGTAAGGGCAGGATGAAACATATTCTTTGATGTAGACATAACGAAAGAACAATAGGTGAATGAGGGATTTGGAAGAAAATTTGGGAAGAGAGGAAGAAATTACACGGAAACCGAGACGTGAGAAAGGGCAGCAGAAGTGTTTTTGTGAGAAGGTATTTTAGTCCTAGACTTCTGATACCATGAAAGAATATAATCCCTTGATTATTTTCATTAATGAAGAGATCTATATATACAATATACAATCTCTAAATATGGAAAATCTTATTCCTACTATAATACTAATATCCTAATTACACTTGTACAAGGATTCTACAAAATAAGGTAAGAAACCGTGGGATACACGGTTCTGTCCGTCTTCTATCAACACCCATGTCTCGAAAATTTTGTTTTTGGTACACCGAAAACACTAAATAGAACAACTAAAATCTATTGCTTAAATCTGCAAGGAGTAATAACTCCATATCCTTCAACACGTCTTCCCAAACTAACAACTCTTGTTCATGTTTGTGACATTCATGTTATGGAATCGAAGAAACGGGGGAGAAAATCGAAGAGAGAATGAATAAAAATTCATTGCATTGATTCATTACATTGTATCTTGCATTGAAAATAAAAGACTATATAACTATTTATAGAGAACTAAAGGGACTAAAATAATAGTAAATATGTTATTTTCGTTATAGATACTAAACTAAAAGAAAATTATTCTGTAATTAATGTAGATCTTAGATTTAAAAGGAAAATAAATATACTAGAATATTCGTAGACTAAAAAGGAAGTAAATATTTCTACCATTAATTAAATCATAAAGTAGAAGAAAAGTAAACTTTAACACTTCATTTGTCAAAAAACTATGCATATTGGTTAGCCTCCCTCCAAATGCGATTAATATTTGCCTTGGTGATTACCAACACATATTTGCGATCACTAAGAGAGTGATGTTGTAAGTCTATCTTCTTTTATAAGCTTGATGACTCAAAATTTATGTTTCACTTTATATTAGGTAAAATACATGTTAAGACACCTCAACCATGGCAAAGGTGAAGTGGAAGTAAGGAGAGGGACCGAGAAGAGAGATTGGAAGAAAATATCTTGCATTGATTAAAACGGTAATTTTACATGTGCTTTATAACAAACTTACCGACTAGCTATAATTAACTTCTAACTGTCTAACTAACTATGACTTAACTAACTTCTAATTATAATTAACAATATTAAGTTACACCACAGCTGGACCCACATTTCCCTACACTCCCCCTCAAACTGATGGGTGAAAACATGTCTTTCATCTCAGTTTGCTCATCAGATGATCATGTTGTGGTTTAAATAGTGCATTTGTGAGTAAGTCTTCTTGTTGTTTTCTAGTACCATTGTGTTCAGTATGGATCAATCCTTCTTGAATTTTTTATCTAATGACAATCTATGTCAATATGTTTGGTCCTCTCATAAAAGATGGGATGTGCTGCAATTTGTATAACAATCTTTCTATCACAAAATTAATTAATATGCAACATCAGGTTCACACCTAGATCTTTAAATAACCCTTTTAACCAGGTAACTTCAGCAACTGTGGATGTCATGCTCCTGAAATCTGATTCAGCTGAGCTTCTGGACACAGTTTGTTGCTTCTTTAATTTCCAAGAGAGAAGTGCATCTCCAAATTGAATTGCATACCCTATGACTGACTTCCTAGCCTTAACACAAGAACCCCAATCAGAATCATAGTATGCAGTTAGCTTCATACTACCAGTAGTTTGCATGAACAGATCAAGACCTGTAGTTCCTTTAAAATATCTAGCAACACTTATACATATATCCATATAAGAAGACTTGGGTGCATGCATATGCTGGCTAAGTACTTGAACTACAAAAGCAAGGTCAGGCCTTGTCAGAATTAGATATAACAGTCTCCCCATAATTATTTAGCAACTTCATTTGTCCGATAGTACAGTATCACATGTTGACACTTCAGGTCGAACAATATTGTCATACTCAACTGAAGTGAGTTTATGATTAAACTCAAGTGGTCTAGCAACTGGTTTACTACCAGTCAAGCCCATCTATGAGACTAGCTCAAGTGCATACTTCCTTTGACAAAAATGAATTCCCTTCTCAGATCTATAGAACTCTATGCCAAGACAATACTTCAATTCCCCCAAATCTTTCATTTTGAACCTTGACTATAGATCTTGTCTCACTTGTTTAATGAGTGAATAGTTACTACCAGTTACTAGCAAATCATCCACATACACCAACATAATCAAAATATCATCATCACTCAGCTAAGTGAACAGAGAATAGCCATAATGAGACTGGACAAACCTCATATCTCTCAACGCTTGTGTTAATTTTAGATTTGATTGTATGGGAGCTTGCTTTAGACCATAAAGGGACTTATGAAGTTTACACGCCTTGCCTGAATACTCCCCCTGACTTGAAAATCGAGCAGGAATAAGAATATAGACATCTTCCTCAAGATCACTGTTATACCCCAAATCGGAGGGGCACGATGGGCACTCGAGCCTACCTTACCGAGCACCAGTATAACGTACATCCATAACTATACTATCATGTGTAAATGGACCAAAAAGGCCGTCATGAGATAATCTGATTAAAACCTGAAAGAATACTCGACAAATGACGACCCAAAATGATATACAAACTTATATACATGAGACATACGAGCCTACAAGGACGCCATGACCATCTATACACATAACATCTGCCTACAAGCCTCTAAGGAGTACATAAACATCATAAGGCTGGGACAGGCGCCCTGCAATACCTATGAACATATATACATAAGCATACCGACTCAAAGGCAACTCCAGAGCAAATGGAGTAGATCAACACCTTATGATGAGTTGATAACCTACTAAGGAGGATCGTCAACGCTGCAGCCATGAAATGCAGCGTCCCCAGATAAAAGGAACGTCAGTACGAATAAAGTACTGAGTATGTAAGGCATGTATATAAGAATGTAATACAAGAGAATGGTACAGAAGTCAACCTAAAACTCAAAACTGCCATTGAGAGTGTACAACTGACATAACCATGATCATATGCATGGTAGTAAAATTGGACCACTCTATAGGGCCATATAATATCATATCAAGCCCCTCTATGGGGAAAATCTCATCATATCGTACCAGGCCATAATAGTACTCAGTAATATCATACCCAACTCAGTGGTGTGCATATATAAGTGTTGTACCCGACCGACTATAGTGCGGCTCGATAGAAAATAGATACATATATATACAATGCATGCAAGACCTCAAAATACCATCATGAACAAGGCGGAGTGATCTGTTGTCGCTAACCAAACAACATTCCCCAAAGCCCAGAAGCCCAGTCTATTATATTATAAATTCTGTCATTAGCATCTCGATTGTTGCTCCAAGAATAGGTACTGTCACTTCTATTCAAAATTCCCAGCCCTAAATCATCCATACAATCTTGAAAATCTGTTAACCCAGACTGATGCGCTGGCGCCCCATTGATTCTATGTTCTACTGAAAGAACACGGTTAAAATCCCCAATGATAAGCCAAGGGCCTTACATTTTGTTATTCATTTCTCTCAACGGACTCCATTATGATAATCTAGTTTCTAAGGCATGGATCCCATAGAATTGAGTCATATTTTAGATACATATAACTTTTTTTTTCATTTGTAAAAGAGAAAAGTTATAAAAATATATTTTATATTAATTTATATTTTAATAAATAAGCTAATGACTTTAGTATGTTTTTATATTATTTCTTGTGGTAATCTAATTATATAATTATTTTTTTATATTTTATTTATCTAAAATATTTATTTAATATTTTTATTTTTATCTTTACAAAAAGAAGAGAAAAGACAAAAAAAATAAGAAAGAACAAAATGAAGAAGATAAACTAAACAAAAAAGAAAATTAAAATGAAGAGGAAACAAACAAAGAACAAAAAATAGAGACAACTAAAATACTGATGGAAAATAAGAGACAAACAGTTATCAAAACTTAAAAAAGAGCTTAGCAAATGGGCTGAGATTAGTTTAGGGCTATAAAATGTATTTTGGAGAAACTTGGGCCATTCGATGTCAATAGTTTGGGCCGGATAACTAGTTTTGTCTTTCATATTTCACAATAAAAAGTTGAAGGACATTATCATGGAGTTTTATATGTGAAATTTAAAATTCATAATAGTAGCTATTTAAAAGACATGAATCGAAAAGTGGCCAGTGAAGCAGTGGACCACCACAGTGGGATTGATAGTGGCCTTGGGCTATCCGTCCCTGCCATTTTCCTTCGGGAACTTGGGCCATGCTCAGTCCGAGGCACACTAGCCAGTAGCAGCCCAGTGGTCATCAACCTAGTGTACTTGGGCCACACCCTCAACCGAACCAGTGGTAACAGGCTCATTCGGCAGTGGCCACACCAACCGACATCGAGGCTGTGATGCACACCCTTGGGCTCAATCCGCCCGACGCAAACTGGTACATGGACACTGGAGAAACGTCTCATATGATGTCCTCACAAGGTAATCTCTCATCCTATTTTAATTTGAGCAATAATCATGGTATAATTGTCGGAAATGGTCATTCAATTCTATTTCATGGTTATGGTAATACAAACTTGTCTACCCCGAACCCATCGTTAGCCTTAAAGAATGTCCTTCATATCCTCAATTGATTAAAACTTAGTTTTAGTTTGAAAATTTACCACTGACAATTCAGTTTCTGTTGAATTTGATCTTTTGGGTTTTCCGTGAAGGATTTTCAGACGGGGATGCGCCTAATGAGATGTGATAGTCGGGGAGATCTATATCCAATCACCACTACCATACATCGAGCCACGTTACCATCCACTTTTGCAACTTTAGCACCTTCTTTATGGCATGAACGTTTGGGTCATTCGGGAGCACATATTTTTGCCTCCCTTAAATAAAATAAATTTTTCGAGTGTACTAGAACTCGTAATTCTCATGTTTGTCGCTCATGTCCTATTGAAAAACATGTTAAATTACCTTTTATTACTTCTAATTCATGCACTATTATGTCTTTTGATATTATCGATAGTGATATTTTAACATCTCCCGTTTTGAGCTCTTCGGGCCATAGATATTATCTTCTTTTGTTGGATGATTACTCTAATTTTTTGTGGACATTTCCTTTGTCTAAAAAGTCACAAGTTTTTCCACGTTTCTCTCTTTTAGAGCATTCATCAGCACTCAATTTGAACGGGACATTTAAAATATTCAATGTGATAATGATAAAGAATTTGATAATGGGTCATTTTGGAATTTTTGCAAAGGTAATGGTTTATCTTTTCGTCTCTCTTGTCCACATACCTCATCTCAAAATGAAAAAGCGGAAAGAAAAATCCGAACTATTAATAACATTGTTAGAACCTTAATTGCTCATGCCTATCTACCACCATCATTTTGGCATCACGCATAACACATGGCAACTTATCTCCTCAACATACTTCCAAGCAAACAATTAGCCTATCAATCCCTTCTCAAAATTTTATACCTAAGAGACCCATCCTACTCTCATCTACGGGTATTCGGGTGCTTATGCTATCATTTTTTTCCTTCGACTACCATCAATAAACTTTAACCCCGTTCTACTCCGTGTATTTTTTTGGGATATCCATCAAACCATTGTGGTTACAAATATTATGACTCATCCTCTAATAAAATCACAGTGAGTCGCTACGTAGTCTTTGATGAATCAAATTTTTCCCTTTCCAAAATGCATTGTTTTGTGCCTCATACCTATGAATTTCTTGATGATAGCATGCCCCCGTCTTTAGTCCACTACTTGATTTTTCAAACCGGCCCAACTTCTCATCCTGACTTGCCTAAAATTTCGGCCAACCCAAATAATTCTAGTGACTTGGGTCAACCAACATGGTCTGCCAACCAACGTGGTCTGCCAACCCGAGCCCAGTGGCTGCCAGCCCAGCGGCACCTCTCGCTGGCAGTCCACTGTTGAGAGGCCCAACGCCAGACAGCCCACTAGCTGGTGGCCCATTCTCGGGCAGTGATAGCCCACCAGCTAGAAGTCCACTCCCGGGCAATCCACTCCCATCTCACTCGGCCTCCGGACCCATCACAAGTCAGCCCAATACCACTTCTCCTATCCAACCAACTCCAATTCCGTCCCAACATCCAGTCACTCGTAGTCAACATGAGATTTTGAAACCAAACAAAAAATACTTCACAGCCATGTTACCAAATTACCTCTACCTCGTATTCCCATGTATGCCCTTAATGACCCGAATTGGAAAATGACTATGAATGATGAATATAATGCTCTTATTAATAATAAGACTTGGGATTTAGTTCCTCGTCCTCATGATGTTAATGTGATTCGGTCTATGTGAATTTTTAGTCATAAAGAAAAATTTGATGATACATTTGAGAGGCATAAAACACGTCTTGTAGGTGATGAAAAGACTCAATAGGTTGGTGTAGACTGCGGTGAGATTTTCAATTCGATGGTCAAACCAGCAACTATCCGCACGATACTAAGTCTGGCACTTTCTAAGGCATAGCCTCTACACCAGCTTGATGTGAAAAATACATTATTGCATTTAGAACTCAACGAAATGGTGTACATATATCAGCCCATGGGTCACAGAGACCCTACTTATCCTAATCATGTATGCTTACTGAAGAAATCCTTGTATGGGCTCAAACAAGCCCCTCGAGCGTGGTACAAGAGGTATGTAGATTATATTTCTACTATTGGGTTTTCTAACAACATGTCTGATCATTCTCTCTTCATATACCGTCACGGTATTGATATAGCTTACATCTTTCTGTATGTGGATGATATTATCTTAACTGCTTCATCTGATGCTCTTCGCAAGTCTATCATGTCTCTTCTTAGCTCATATATTGCTATGAAAGATCTAGGGCCATTGACTTATTTCTTGGGAATAGTTGTAACACGTCATGCATGTGGTTTATTTTTGTCTCAAAAGAAGTATGCAGAAGAGATAATTGAACGAGCTGACATGTCCTCTTGTAAGCCGTCCTCCACTCTGGTTGATACTAAACCGAAGTTGAGTGCTACTTCCAGCACGCCATATGCTGATCCATCACATTACCGCAGCCTTGCAGGAGCCCTGCAATAACTTACTTTCACGAGGCCCGACATATCTTATGTTGTGCAACAAATTTTTCTATTCATTCATAACCCGATGGAGGATCACATGCATGCTCTCAAGCGCATTGTATGCTATATTCAGGGCACTCTCGATCATGACTTACATAGATATCCGTCTTCGACAACCACTCTCATTTCTTACACAGGTGCAGATTGGGGTGGATATCCGGATACCAGACACTCCACGCCTGGTTATTGTGTCTTTCTTGGTGATAATTTGATCTCTTAGTCCTACAAACGACAAGCTACCTTGTCTAGGTCCAGTGCCGAATATCGGGGAGTTGTCAATGTGGTTTCTGAATCTTGTTGGCTATGAAACCTTCTTCTGGAGCTTCACTGTCATGTTCCGAAGGCGACATTGGTTTATTGTGATAATGTTATTGCGCTTTATCTCTCAGGGAATCCGGCTCAACATAAACGCACTAAATATATTGAGATGAATATTCACTTTGTTCGCAAAAAGGTTGCTCGTGGACAAGTACATGTCCCGTCACGCTATTAGATGACCGATATTTTTACAAAAGCTCTTCCGTTGGTTTTATTTGAAACTTTTCGAGACAGTCTCAGCATACGACGACCTCCCGCTTCGACTACGGGGGTGTGATATAATATTTGTGATTTGTGAATATTACATAATCTTTCAATATATTTTGTATATGGTAGGTGTATATTTAGTTATTTACTACCTTAATTTTAACCTAAAATGATGCTTGTATTATGAGTATATTTACTATCTCTTTAAAATAAAATAATGAAGGAAGATAATTCTTACCATTATTAAGTCAGTGTCCTTTTGATTTTTGGTTTGAGGAATAGATCGGAAGGCTTATCACTTAGTTTATATTTATAATGATCGGTCCGTGAAAAGTGTCATTTAACATAAAGTATGATATCGTACGTCACCCTAGGTCAATTTTTAGCAAGTAAAAAATATTCAATAGCCCTAGAGAGAGCAAAGTAGCTACCAAGACATGGACCTTGGTGTTCAGGATCGGAGCTATCAGTCCGGATACGGATTCAGCTGAATTTAATAGTTTTGGCTCAAACATGATATTTATATTAAGAAATTAATTAAATGTATATAAATATTAAATAGAACTCAATTATTACCACTTAAAATCGTCATTCTAAAAGGAATTCATAAAATTCAAATTCCGCATCCGCCTCTATTGGTGTTACTATGAATATTATGATAACGAGTAAGTAAGTCGTATATACCACAAATGTCTGGATAAAATGTATTGTTATAGTTAAAGTTGTCAAAGCTCTCTAGCCAATAATGCGTTGAAAGAGTATTAATATTATCATAAACTCCCAAGTTGGACCAGAAAATAGCAGCATTAGGGTAGTTTATAAATATATGTTCATAAAGTTCTTTTGGAACTCTTATTCAAAAAAAGTGAAGACAGTCGTCTTTGTTTTTTTTTTTCGAAGCTTGATTTCCAAAATATCAAGTCAAGATATTTTAAACAGAATAATGTCCCTACTAGAGTTTCTCAAAGAACTACCACAAATAATCTTCAAATACATTTTTCTCTTAAAATCAAATCCAAATACAGATTCTCTCTTAAAATACCTTCCAAAAAACTTCTTAAAATCCAACTTCTCATAATTGAACCAAAGTCACATCAAACACCACCATTGTCTACTCTTCTCAGTCGAGCAAAGTAATTAAATTGAAGAAGTAATTAATTTGAATGACTAATTGGGAAGTTGTTCATTTCTAAAACATTATAATCCCTTGATTATTTTCATTAATAAAGAAATCTATATATATAATATATAATATCTAAATATGAAAAATCATATTCCTACTATAATACTAATATCCTAATTATACTTGTACAAAAATTTAATAAAATAAGGTAAAAAACCTAAATACACTTTTACGCTTGTTATGGTTTATATCACACCCCCGCAGTCATAGCGGGCGGTTGTCGTACGCTGAGACTGCCCCTAAAATCTTCAAACAGAACCAAGTGAAGACCCTTAGTAAAGATGTCAGTAATTTGGTACCTTGAAGGGACATGCAAGAAACATACTTGTCCTCGAGCTACCTTTTCTCGAACAAAATGAATATTCATCTCGATATGTTTAGTGCGCTGATGTTGGATCGGATTCCCAGAGAGATAGACTGCACTTACATTATCACAGTAAACCAATGTAGCTTTTTGAATAGGAAGCTCTAACAGAAGATTACGTAATCAATATGACTCAGACACCATATTGGCTACCTCTCGATACTCGGCCTCCGCACTGGATAGCGATAAAGTAGTCTGGCGTTTTGCCGACTAAGAAACCAAGTTATCACGAAGAAACATGCAATAACCAGATGTCGAACGTCTGGTATCTGGACATCCACCCCAATCAGCATCTGTACAAGACACCAGAGTATAGACGGAGGATGGATATAAATGCAATCCATAATCAAGTGTGCCTTGTATGTATCGTATGATGCGTTTGAGTGCATGCATGTGCTCAATCCGTGGATCATGCATAAATAAACACACATGATGTACTGCATAAGTAATATCAGGTCTCGTAAAAGTAAGATATTGAAGAGCCCCTGCAAGACTACGATAGTGGGTGGGATCCTCATATCAACCGGAGTAGAAGAAGACTTACAGGATGACATGCCAACTCTCTCAATAATCTAAGTTGCATACTTCTTCTGTGATAAAAATAGACCACATGCATGACGAGTGACAGCTATACTAAAAAAATAACTCAAGAGCCCCAAGTCTTTCATAGCAAATTCTGAACTTAGAAGGGACATGATAGACTTGCGCAGATTATCAGACGAGGCAGTCAAAATTATATCATCCACATATAACAAAATATATGCCAGAGAAGTACCACGACGAAAGATGAACAGAGAATGATTAAAACTGCTGTGAGAAAACTCAATAGTATACACATAATCTGCAAACCTCTTATACCAAGCCAGTGGGGCTTGCTTAAGCCCATATAAGGAATTCTTCAGCAAACAGACATGGTGAGGATAATTGGGGTCCTTAAATCCCAAGGGCTGATGCATGTATATTGTCTCTTTAAGATCACCGTATAAGAAAATATTTCTCACATCCAGCTAATGGATGGGCCATGCTTTCGAGAGAGTCAGACTAAGCATAGTGTGAATGGTTGCCGATTTGACCACCATACTAAATGTATCTCTACAATCCACACAAACGTGTTGTGTTTGATCATCACCTATAAGACGGGCCTTATGCCTCTCAAAAGAGCCGTTAGAATTTTCTTTATGAGTAAAAATCCACATAGAACGAATAATATTGACACCAGGCGGACGAGGCACCAACTCCCACGTCTTATTTTCAATAAGAACATTATATTCATTATCCATGACCATTTTCCAATTTGGGTCATGAAGGGCAGAAACTGGGTTACGTGGTAGGGGTGATTTATTGACATTAAAATTAAGATTAAAATGTCATTTTGGTTTAAAAATACCCCGTTGACTACGAGTAACGGGCCCTTGACTCGAGATAGAATTTGACGGGATGTGGGTAGGTGACGGTTCGACAGAGGACTGGCCAGTAGGCAGTGAGACTGCTGGCCCAATAACCGTTGGCTAAAACGGGGGGAGGGGGGAACATTATTTGGGCCAACATGCAGTGGGTCTGCTGGCCAAGACACTATTTCAGTAATCTGGGATATCGGGCCAGCATGCAGTGGGCCTGGTGGTCGTAAACCTGAAGCTAAACCGGGAATTGGGACGGACCCGAGAGAATGTGGGCCAGCAGGCAGTGGTCCTGCTGGCAGAATTGGATCACGGGTAGGTTGGGCCCACTGCTGGAGAACATATGGTGAGAGCCCATCATCCAAAAGATTATAATTCCTGGGCACGAAATTAGACAAATTAGCAAACGGAAATTGAGTTTCATAAAAAATGACATGGCGATTAATTATAATTTTATTAGCAGATAAATCAAAATATTTATAACCACGATGATCAGATGGATAACCCAAAAACACACAAGAGGTAGAATAGGCTTGTAGTTTGTTAATTATAGTAGACGGGAAAAACGGATAACACAAACACCCAAATACCCTAAGATGATAATACGAGGGATCCTTATTATAAAGAATTTTTAGGGGTGATTGATATGCTAAACCTTTTCTAGGGAGTATGTTAAGGAGGTAGGTAGCCATTTGTAACGCATGATGCCAAAACAACGGAGGTAATGAAGCATGGGCTAGTAAGGTTCGGATAATATTATTAATGGTATGATTTTTTCTTTTAGTCTTCCCATTTTGTTAGGACGTATGAGGACAAAAAAATCGAAAAGATATGCCATGAGCATCACAAAATTCCTCAAATGTCCCATTAACATATTTTCTACCATTATCACATTGAATGTTTTTAATTTTCCGTTCAAATTAGGTACGGATGAAAGCTCTAAATTTTAAGAATGTGGAAAAAACTTGAGACTGTTTAGACAAAGGAAAAGTCCACAAAAAATTAGAATAATCATCCAAAAATAAAACATAATAACGATGGCCCAAAGAACTCAAAATGGGAGATGTCCATAAATCACTATGAATAATGCCAAAAGGCATCGACGTACTAGAAGTAGAGGCTACAAATGGTAATCTAACATGTTTTTCTAGAGGACAAGAGGGACAAATATGAGTACTACGCATACTCTTACAATTAATAAAATTATTATTTGTAAGAGAAGAAATAATAGATGACCCCGAATGAACCAAACGTGCATGCCACAAAGAAGGAGCAAGAGCGGCAAAGGTTGATGGAGTGGCTTGACCCGTGGAAATGGTGGTGGTGGTGATTGGATAAAGTTCTCCCCGACTATTACATCTCATTAGAGGTATCCTCGTCGTGAAATCCTTTACAGAAAAACCAAAAGGGTCAAAGTTAACAGAGACCTAATTATCAGCTGTGAATTTTCGGACAGACGCCAAATTTTTAATTAAGTGAGGGGCATGAAGGATATTTTTTAGGATTAAAGGTGGATGTGGGGAGGGGGGGGGGGAATTTGTGTGACCATAACCACAAATTGGAATTAAATTGCCATTACCAAAAATGATGCCACGATTATTGCTCAAATTGAAATAAGATAAGGGATTACCTTGCGCGGACTTCATATGAGAAGTGGCTCCGATGTCCATATACGACCTTTTCCAGTTTTAAATTTTAAAATATTTTTACAAATTTTACATATAGCTACTTGATTCTCTACGTCCCTATCAAAAAATGTCCATGCATCTGATTTTAATGGTCGTTTTGCTGGACCTCGTCTCATACTAGGGGGAATATGAGGCATTTCAGTTGAAGGTGCACTAGTGGATGTGTTGTCATCAACATTAGTGGGTGTATCATCTAGATCATCGTCTAAATTAAAGTCTTCTTGAGTTCCAGAAAATAGCTCCTGGTCTAAATCTAATGGTATTGTAGGAAAATGTTGAGTATCAACAAAATCATCCTGTGTAGGAATAAGATGACTAGAAGAAGTACCCTTGCCCTGGTTGCCCCTACTAGAAGAAGCACCCTTACCCTTACCCTTAAACATACCTTTTAATCCTTCCATTTTAATTATGATAATAAATAATTAAAGATAATAAAATTAAGTGCGCTAAATAAAATAAACAGACAATAATAATTTAATGAATGAACGAATATATCAAACGCCGACGTAACGTCGACGTGTAATCGAGAGGTTAAATATTAAAACTTTGCTCGATGGAAGATCCTCAAGCTAGTTGCCAACTTCACTCCCAATTCCCAAATGAATAAATAAAATTGAATATTTAGTAAACAATGTAGACTTGTAGAGAGATATATTTAGAGATTAGAGAGACTATAGGAAGATTTGTGAGAAAGATGAAGAAAAAATGAGTTATTTATAGTTGGAAAATTGGGTTAGAGTGTAAATATAATAACTTATGGGTTAAAAATAAATATTAAGGGGTAGGGGGGGAGGCCTAAAATGGCCGTTGACCAACGATCAAAATCTAAAATGATCGTTGGTGCAACGACCATATTTGCAAAGGGGGGACAAAGGGCGGGGTCGGGCTCGGGACTGGGTCGGGGTGGGGTCGGGTCGGGAGGGCCTGGGGCGGGCTCGGGTCTGGCGGGACGAGACATTGTCCCGTCCCGAGTTCGAGGCCCGCCACCGTTTTTTTTTAGCGGAGTCGGGGCGGGACCGGGACGGGGTCGGGACGGGGTCGGGTCGGGTCGGGGTCGGGTCGTCCCGGCCCACTGGCCACCCTTAGTTTAAACCAAGTCTAGAGTACATCCCTTCTTAAATTTGCAAGTAAATTTTATTTGTCGATAAAATTGCCGGGGAAGATGGGAAAAAGTAGTAGATATTGATAAGTTATGTAACTTTAACCCATATCTTTGTGCTATAGACCCATGTCAGCTTTTTTGGACTAAATGTGTCAGTTTCTAGAATTTTGTAGGTGCTTTTTTGCTACATCGAAAATATTGGAAAAGGATCAAAAGAGGGTCCAACTTTTTGGGGTTTTGGGGATTTTAGTAACATAGGTTAATCAAGGGGTAAAATGTTAATTTTTGATATATATTCGATTTAAGTAATGGTTTTTGTAAATTATTGTCAATGGAGAAGTAAAGATGTTACATTACTCAAAATAATGTACTGTTCTTTGAATATTTGTTCCATTTCCCTCCCATTTCATTTTATTACTACGAGTGTGTTTGGTAGGAAGGAAAATATCTTCTGATTTTTTTTTTTCATGTTTGGTTGGTCAAATTTTCTTGAAATTTTTTTTCTTAGGAAAATAAATTTCTTAAAATGAAAAAAATGACTTTTCTAATGTAAGTAGGGAAAACAAGTTCATAAATGACATTTCAAGTTTATTATCTCCTTCCCACCCACCCAAAGCCCCAAACCCCACCTCCCTCACCATCTCAACCCCACCACCCCGAACACCCATTCTCCACCCATCCCACCTTCCATAATATTTTGATAGATTACATATAAATACTTTTAGGATAATATTTTTTTATTTACATTCCAAGCACTAAAAAATAAGTAAGAAACCACTTGCTTTTCAAGAAAACATTTTCCTTAAACACACCCTATATGTTACTCTAGTTTGAATGGACATGAAATATAAAATAAAATATGAAGAAAATTTGTGAATTTAAGAGCATATAATATATGAAAAATACTTCTTAATTTTGTAATTTTGTACGTGTCGTTCTTATATGTCATTATCACAGATGTTATTAAGGGTATATGAAAATACTGAAATTTAAAAATTATAAATATATAAAGGTAATATTTTTTTCATTTCATTTTATAAGTTTAGTCTTAGTAACTCTTTAATTTTAATATTTCAAAAACTCATTTACTAAATATGAAAGGGAAGCCTTGGAGTAACTGGTAAATTTGATGTCATGTGACCTAGAAGTCACGGGTTCAAGCCGAGTAAACAATCTCTTGCAAAAATGCAAGGTAAGACTGCGTACAATAGACCATTGTGGTCCAGTCCTTCCCCGAACTTCGCACATAACGAAAGCTTAATGCACCATACTGTCCTTTTTTTATTTACTAAATATAGGGAGTATCATGAACGAGTGATTAGTTAGTTGTAGTAGTATCTACTAACAATTTATATTGATGACAAGTGAGGAGTTGGAAATGAATGAACAATGAAGGCTTCGCAATTTATGAGATAAAGTGCTTTTAGATTTTACATTTTAGAATATATCGTGTATTTTAAACGCTTTTGATTTTTTTTTTTGTCTAAAGTAGCATTTGGGGTGACACTCTTTTCATGGGTTTTAAAGGATATTATTTGCGTTTGAATTTGGAAGAATTAAATTGGAGAACAGTTGGAATAATTTAATGAAAAATTTAGATCAAGATCAACAAGAAAAATTTATTAGCTTCAAATATATTTTTGAAGAGACCAATCACAACAACAAACTCCACTGGGGAGGATAATATGTACACAAACTTTATCCCTATTTTGTGAAGGTAGGAAGATTGTTTTCGAAAGACCCTCGACTCAAACAGTAACAAGAAGTTAGTAAGATAAACAAAGCAAGATAGCTTATAAACAAAGCGAAGAAGCAATCCGATAGTATTGGAGATATAAGAATAAGCAAAAGCAAGAATAGACCAAAAGAATTTTAACGAAGTGGATTTAAAATAATTAAACAAACAAAGGATTGGTCTCTTTTTTGGAGAACCGCCCACTATTACTGTACTTTTTCTCCATTTGATTAAAGAAAAAACAAATACGTTGGTGTCATTATTCATAATTGACAACTGAACAAACTATAAATCCATTAAACAAGAATTAAGAGATATTTATATCTTTGTATAGACGGTAGACCATTACACTAACTGGAGAAATGTGCACGTGGAGCACAATGTTTGAAGAGAAACAAGATATAGTATCTTTATAACAATATGATATTATTACTATGCAACTAATAATAGACTAGTATTGACTATGCTATACTTTAGTAATTATGTGAACAATTATAAGAATGTAAAGTAAGTATTATTTATCATAATAAAAAAAGAATGCAAAGCTTAGCCGACCCCAACTTGCTCGGGATTGAGGCATAGCTGTTGTTGTAACGTAATATAAGTACTGCACCTGTGTACCAGAGCCAGGATGACGCCGTTGCAGGTAGTGTTTACCTTGAATATATAGGTCAAGAACTCTTAATACTTGTTCCAGAAACTCCACTTCTTTTTCTTCTTCTTAAAATCATCACATGGCAGGAAGTCTGGAATGCAGCATTAAACTACAGTATTAGGATCATATAAAGAAATATAAATGAAGTAGGATTAGCAAACTTCCACTCAATGTTCATTGCATTGCCCATTAAAGCATGTGATAAACAATACTCCCTCCGTCCCAATTTTTATGTAACATAGTTTGAATCGACACGAAGTTTTAAGAAAGAAATGAAACTTTTGAAACTTGTGGCCTTAAACATGTCATACTTTGTGTCGCTATAAACTTTTGAAACATGTGGCCTTAAACATACCATAACGTTTGTGTAGCTATAAAAGCTTCCCATTAAGAGTAAATTGAAGTATACAGTTAATCGTTTCCAAATATAGAATTGTGTCGATCTTTTTAGAACAGACTAATAAGGAAATAGTGTCACGTAAACTAAGACGAAGGGAGTATGTGTTAATCAGGAAATGGCCATGCCCCTCCCGCTTTTCAAGATCTTCATTTTCTTCCTTCCTATA
Organism: Anisodus acutangulus; assembly: GCA_029783415.1. Lineage (NCBI taxonomy): Eukaryota > Viridiplantae > Streptophyta > Magnoliopsida > Solanales > Solanaceae > Anisodus > Anisodus acutangulus. The sequence goes on from CM056503.1 coordinate 44,947,915, forward strand.
GGCTATCAATGCTAAGACATCATATGGAAAGATAACATGAATGTACAAAAGTGATTACCTCCTTGAGGGTAGATTGAGTTGTAGTGCACCTCCGCCCAGAAACTCAAGTATATGACTGCACAAAAAGAAAAACAAGATGAACAGTTAAATTTCTGTGCGGGTTCATCTAGTTTACAGCCACACATGTACAAAAATACCGTTTTCATACTTCAATTCCTCTTCCGAGCAATCTCCAGATTTACATATTATCCATTGCTTTGAAATGTCTAAACTTGTTTTCATAGTAGAGAGGTATGATTATAAAATGGCATAGAACAGATGACATGGCATGCATAACCAATATAAAGTTTGCCCCTATTCATTAAACTTTCAACCTTCTCAATATCATCCAATATGTTCAAGTATAAAATTTAGGTCTCTAAGAAGACAAAGGAATGCTTATGCGTCCATCTTAAGAGATTGAATTTAGATTTCAAAACAGCTAACACGGGCAACCCTTGGGAATCTCTTTTTCATGAAACCAAAGATCAAATTTCAATAAGACTATCCTTAAAGGTTCATAGTCATCAAAATAATAACAATAATATTGTTTCGATTCATTCCTCCCTACCCTTACAATTTCTTGTTGTCAAGGCACGCCGAGGTTCTAACTCTACAGTCCAAATATCAAAAACATTTCTTTGCATTTTCTACATGATTCGTGAATAGTCAACGAATAACGGGGGAGTATTAATTCGGTGTTAAGAGGGATTATATTATCTTCATTGTTTGAATTGTTGAATTTGGGCCTGAAAATATTGTGGATGTATTATCTAAAATTTTAAAAGTGCATTATAGAAATAACCAATAAAAGAATATCTGTAGAACTTTATAATGGTTTCTCCTCTAGTGGAATTACAGTTGGCAAAACGAAATAATAATAATCACTGTTGGGGAAAGCATCCTTAACTGCAAATTAGAAGTGCAGCAATATGAACTTGTACTTGAGATACATGGAAACTGAGAATTAGCAGCCACCTTACCCAGACTTCCAATATTTCTTTTTAAAGTCAAAACTTGTTCAAACACATTTTTCAAAATAGAGGATATTACAGAAGGTAAAAGCAATTCAAAGTTTGAGAACTAGTTACCTCTGTTTGACTTTTGATTAGTTGGAAGAATCTCAACGTAACATGTGTCTTTGAATGATGTTATAACAAGAATTTTCACGCCATACTGCCCACAAGGCAAAAAGATAAAATCAATGTGCAACACAAATAGGTTAATTCACAAACAAATGCATTCTCATCTAATTTCATAACAAGCAAAATCTTCAACATGGAGTTGAACATATACAAAGAAAATGCATCAAGACCACACAAAATGGAGTGAAAGAAAGAAATAACAAGACGGAGGAAGCAAAGTAAGGGCAATAATCAATACCGAGTCAGCAGCAGCCTGCAACGTAACATGATCACCCCATTCCCCATTCCTGGTTCAACCAATATAAAAGCAGATGTAGATTAAAGGTGAAAAGGAGAATGTGGAGTTTCAAAAGAAACAAAAGTCTGTTAGTTACTTGGACATCCTCTTCAAGTATTCATCATATGCCATTGGGACATATCCCTCATACATCTCTGGATGATCTTTAAGCTGATAAAACCAAATGATTAACAAAACCTACTTAGCTAAATGCATTCGAAATAATTCAACTATCAAACCAGAGTATCATAAAGAAGATACTGTTATTCGCTTAGACAAGCACCTGACTGACTACTTGCTGTCTGACAAATTTGTGGTGCTCCGGGATACGATAGAATTGATCTGATAAAGCATGGAACTGGAACAAAAGAGAACAGGTAAGTAGATGTGCATTAGAAACAGATAGGATGGAACCTTATCTCAACAAACTTAGATTCCCAGGAGAAGCCTTATCCCGCAGAAGACAAATATAAACAATTGTGGTGCCTTCTTTTGTTTATAATTAATAAAATATGCTACTCGTAGTTCGAGGAAAGGAAATAGAATTATTTATCTTCCACTAGAAATCAAATTATTCAAGCCCATATAGACAGTTCGAAATCATTATTATAAAGATAAATCAACCAGGTGATAAGGTAACCTGACAGTTGCCATCTCCTTGCACTTTGTGCTCCACCAAGTCAAATAATTGCAATCTGAAGCAAGAAAACCATAGCATGGGATGCTTCGCATAAAATAATTTACAGCAATAACATTACCATTCAATTGAACTAGCAAAAATACCAACTTGATGATAAACTTAGGTGGAGTAAAACCTAAACAAACAAAAAAATGCAATGGTGTCCTGTGACTTTTAAGCAAAAAAAAAAACTAAAAAAGTTCAATAGTATCTACTGGAATGTGCTTTACAAGTGTGTATTCACAAAGCAACAGAATACTAGTTAGCTCATTCCACACCAGTTATTTTCTGTTGTCTCAAGTCCCATTTCTCCTATTTGATTCTCTTTTTTCAAAATGCTTGAGGGCTTAGGTGTTACTTTTCAACTAGCAGACAGTAAGAACCACCAGGAAAAAAATCACTAATATAGAAAGAGAAAACCTAAGAAAAGAAAATACAGAAATGCTTCTGCAGACACTAATCATTACCTTGAAAAAAGCTCACGACTTTTGACGGAAAGAATTAAGCTAAGTGCTACCATAAGACAATATGTCTTTTTTTCTTTAAAGAATATGAAGTAAAATGACAATATGCCATTAAGTTGTTCAAACACAAACATTTGTCTTCTTAAAAACCTAAGTCGTAAGGATCAGGATATACCTATTTAGTAGCCTTTGGTGATCAGAAGTTGCTTCATCGACTGAAGGTATGTCTCCATTTATTCTAGGAACATGCTGCAAGGTTAATAAAACAAATTGTTTTAAGAAACTAAAAGCGACAGTCAAGAAGGTATATCCACACAAAAAAGCCTACATGCTCAAGCTGAAGGCTTCAAATTGCAGTTCATTCAAACATACCAAGTGTATATATATATGTATGATACATCTCTGTATATGACTGTAAAGGGAATTTCACTTAACGTCTCTATCTTTATAAGGCACAACTCATTTCTCATTATTCTTAAAAAAACGAACATGGTTTATCATATTCTTTAATATTGTATATGCGGTATCCAGATGAATAGAAATAATCAGGTAGCTGCTGATTTAAGAGGTTAATGTTCTGATGATATTAATTCAAGAAAGCTAGTCCTATAAGTAATCAGAAAGCCAAGTAAATGGTCCTCATTCACAAAGTAAATTAGTGGTCTCGATACTCACACAAAACAGCCACTCAAAAAGTTACCATGAAAGTCCCAAAGAAGAGGGGAATTCCAAGCTCATTAAAGCTTCTACAATTTACTAACAGACACAACACTTACAGGAACAGCACTCAGCTGGTTTATTCTCTTCCCTACTTCTCCATCAATCTCGAATTCATCTTGTATGTCTAATGTGTATGTATACTCTTCTCCATCGTAGGATCTGTCGCCAGGACTAGAGCAAGAACTTGAGGGCCCTACATCATCAGCTTCTAGGCCAGTATCATGCCCTGTGAATCATAGATATATACATATATATTAGCAAATGTTTAAATTCAAGAAACAATCACAAAACTGAAAACAAGAAAGAAGCGTACCAGCATAGTACTCCCTTGGAGGACCATGCCAATGTTGTACACTGGCGGAGGCTTGCAAGTACTGCTGATCTGCATGTGAAGATTCAGCATCTTCTGCAATAGACAACTCTGACAGTTCTACTTGTAGAGCTTGAGCAATAAGCTCATCACTGTCAATGTTGCAATATGATGGTTGATAGTGGTTTTCTCTGGCATATTGTTCATGACAGATTCCAATGTCATGCTGCCTACTGTCACCGTAATAGTTGGAACTAAAAAGTTGGTCCACGTCAAGAAAACTAAGAACCCCACGAGCAGCATCAGATTCCGGTTCACACATGATTATATCTTTCAGAAAAAATTGCCAAAGTCAAAAACCTTTTCTCACCTCTAAATTGGATGTATCACTTGTACTTGAATAGAGCACGTTACTGAAGGGCTCAGATAAGAAGGATAAGATAATTCTGACCTATTGGTTAGATCATATAAAATCACTGGATAAATAATGATATTATGTTAGTACAGAGCAGTCGATTGCTTCGATTGGGACACCTTAACACTGAGTATTGTTTCCTTTTCTATATGTGCCAAGCATTTAACAAACCAGATGTGGTACAATTCATACATGATAGTGTGGATATGATCAAAGGATTACATTATTTTCCATGAAAATATTTTCCTTTCTTGGAAAAAATAATTCAGATTCCAAGACAAAGCATACACATTGTTTAAAGAGTTAGGTTTTCGACTTTCCGCACTATACTAAATGTTAGTTTCATTTTAAGTGATTGTTTCACTGCACATGCATATTAAATAGCTATTTTGACTTGCTTTTATATTGATCAATATAGCCATCACCACTGATAATACTAACAGAGAATTTTTGGACTCACTTTTAACAACCAAAACATTGTTTATCAGTTTTGAGTTACTCTCCGTAATTTGGCATCTCAGTGTCTGAAATTCAGTTAACTGTTTGTGGTAAGCATATTATTTCCTGTAGTTAATTGGAGACAGATAAATTCCCCACATATTATCATCCAGAGTTTAACAAGGACTACTAAGTACAACATGAACAAAATCTTGTCAATGTTCTTGAAATAAAGATTCTACTTAAGATTGCCTTCTCCCCACGTTCCAGGCATATTCTGAATGCTGTTTGGAATCAACAAAATATTGTTTTTGTTTTTTAACAGTTTGAGAATGGAAGTTCACGCATGTACTTCTTTATCCCCAAAAGCCTGGTAATGGTACCAGAATAATGTTTCAATAGAACTATAGCTACATACATATAGCCGCCAGCTCAATTGCTCAAAATCATTCTATTCTTCTCCATACCTAGGGCCGTCTCAAACATTTTGGGGGCCCTGTTCTAATTCGTAAAAGTGGGCCCTTAATATAAGTAAATATACGATTTCAATAATTAGAAATTATTTTAAATTGTAAATAACAATCCAAAATCTAAGCTTTTCAATTATTTTAGAAAGTGTCTAGGCCTAATACGTTTGATTTGAAATTTGAATTTGGGTCTCCACATGCGCGTGCCACTGGAACTGAATCACTTTACTTAGATTGAGCTAAGACCTGCAAATTATAGGCCTTTACAGTAAATTCTGGCTAATACTACTTAATAAAAAATGTAAAAAGGGGCCCCTAAAATTTTTCGTTTTTCAGGGGCACTATGCGGTAGCACAGCTCGCACGGGCCCAAAGACAGCCCTGTCCATACCCCCAAGTTCCTACAAATATATCAGACATTATTTTCATCTCGAATTACTAGTTATCATCACGAAGCACCACTGCAACCTTCCTGTACTACTATAATACAACTGTTATAACCAACTAAAAAGTTGATCTTGGAAGTATTTTACTTCTGTAAAACATATTGGGGAAATACCAACTACAACTTACCTTGATAAAAGAACTAAAGCGTGAAAAAGAGAAACGAGAGGATGAACTTAACCTTTAAAGTCATTGGCTCACCAGCCTAATTACCTAAAAGTTATTGTTCAGTATTGCAAAAAATAAATATTTTCTCAGAAAATGTTTTCCTTGATGATATCATTTTCCATTATTTCGACATCTTCTACCAAAATGGGAGAAAAGACTTCTATCATTTCCGGACAGAAGTCATTTTTCTTCGCAAATATCCAAACTCTTTACTCCATATTACTTGTTTCATCAATATTTCGACATTGGTTCAACCTTTATTAATCAAAAATATCACCAAAATACTATCTGCATACCCTATATAGAATTGCCAAATATACCTACTTCATATCCAACAAAACACCAGAAAAAAAAGATTCTATTTTTTACGAAAAATAATCTCCTGTTAAAAAAATCAAGTAAAACAAACAAAAAATTTTAATTTCTTCATTTATCACCATCCATAGTTTTAATTTCTCCATTGACTTTCAAAATTTTAAAATTCAGTCTAATTCTTCATTTATCACCCAACTAATAGAAACAAAATATTAAAAACCTAATCTCTAAATCTTAAATACAAAAAAATATAAAAAAAAATTCATCATCCCCAACCCCCGTCCCCGCCAAAATCCAAATATACTGTTATACCATTTCCCTATTAACACTTCTCTTATTGACGAAGTGATTCGAAAGTATCATACATCAATTCCGAAACATCAAAAAACTCGGAAAACAAAATATAATCATGAACTTGAATTAATCACAAATCAATTAGAAAAGTATAATAAAAAACTGACCGATTGCACTCCAACTCAGTTCATATGCTATACGAATAATATCTCTGTGCTGAAAAAGATGATAATTATTATTATGGAGAATTTATTTATATAGAATTTAAGAGAAAAGGCAAATTAAAAAGTTGAACAAAGTTTTTGTAATTTCAAACGTAAAAAGAGAAATGAATTTATAGAGTGTTGATTGAGTTGAGTGTGTGTACGGAAAGCTATTTATGATGGGGATGGGGTTTGGCTTTTGAGTACGATCAAAGATACCGTTGCTTTATACCGCCCTTTCTAAAAACTCCACATTTTTATTTATATTTATACTATCAGATCACTTATTTTATAATAAAATAGACGGTGAAAAAGAAAGAAGCACTTGGTAGGAATTAGTACCCACTTAGTATGTCTACCTCTAAATTAGTTGTGCGGTTAAACTTACTCGTACTCGATATTTATTCCAAATTATATTAACTAATTAAAATTACTTTGTTTGTTTCAAAATAGTATTGTGTTTTTCATTTACATGTCTCTTAAAAAAATATTAATAAGAGTAGCATTTAGACTATTTTATTCTATTAGAATGTTTCATCATATTATCTCTCCTCAATAAGCATTTATTACTGTACAATATATCTATGCCAACTATATCAATTATTAATGTTGTAATTAATACAAAGAGTAAATTAAGAAAAAACTACTTAACTTTATCTTGATAATGACAAGTGTATGGGACAAAATTTATATGAGACAGCTGTACGAATTATGGTGTGATGTGTGACAGCTAATATTGAGTCAAGTCCAGGGCAGCCTAAGGCAAAACCGGTAGCACTCAAGCGAAGTCGGGAGCATCATGTGCATATGTGGTGTCGGTAACTTAGAAGGTCAAAGGAACCGTTTTGAGTTGCAACAGGTGGACGTTACTGGATCGGTCCTACGTCTTCTAGTAAGGTCATAAAGGCATTTATGGCTATAATAATTGCCTAATTATTACAACATTCATTCTCCTAAATTAATGAGAGTATATTTCATGGGTGTGTATCCGTGTAGCTCATGTATAAATAGGACACATTGGTCCATTGTAAGTCAGGACATTCAAGTTATTACAATACACTTACTCATATTCTCTTTATTATTATGCTTGCATACGAGTTGTCGTAACTTTGCCCAGAAGCTATTACAAAGCTCGGGGTAATTACTACTTTCTTAATCTTATTATTGTCAATTTACAGTATATTCTTTCTATAATTGTTATCAAATCTGTCACTTGAGATCCACGTGTCCTTGACCATGTATACAAATTCAACTGTACCATTTTATGGATAAATAGTTTGGCGCCCACCGTAGGGCTTGGATAATTGTAGTGTCACAAGTGACCCCTCTACTAACCTAATTTTCTATTTAAGTCTTGTTTTTTGTTCAGAACAAACAAGTGACAGGAGTAGGAGAACACGGAAGCAGTCGCAACATAGGGGACAACACAAGCAACGTCCCACTCGGACTGGATGGTTTGCCAGTAGGGACCACGATACTAGAGGACCCGATGTTTGCAAATGGAGCCACTTCCAGAGGCGGATAGACTCGGCATGGGGATGTTCCCAACGACGAAACATCTGAAGAAGCCATACAAAATTTGAGGGTGTAGAATGTTGCTATGAGTGAGCAGTTAGAACGTCTGATGAGGTTTCAAGTGGAGTATATGTCCAAAAATGCTGGCAGTATTCTAACAGACGAACTGATACCTCCACCAAATGGTAATGGAGAAACCGTTAATGACCACGGTAGATCAAAAAATGATGGTTTCGGAAAGCGAAGTCGTCCCTGAAAATTCATTTCAGGAACAGGTCTTGAAATTCATGATAGATATGACAAACAAAGTCAACACCAACGCAGAGAAGGCAGAAAAAACTGCCAAGGAGTTCCGGCACCAGTTCAGTCAAATACCGGGGGACCTTTCTGTGGTTGACGGTCCATATGTCAATGAGATATATTTAGTTGGCGTAAAATCCAGAGGCTGCGCCTGAAATGATCCCCAAAAGGTTCAAAATGCCTTTTGTAGCCAAATATGATGGAATTACTGATCCACATGAGCACATAACGGCCTATACTATGGCCATAAAAAGAAATGATCTAAGGGAACATGAAATAGAATTCTGATCAAGAAGTTTATTGAAACACTTGCTAAGGGAGCTTTAACATGGTATTCACTCTTCCTTGAGCACTCAATCGGATCATTCGCCCAGCTTGCTGACATGTTCAGAAAAGCTCATGTGAGGGCTCGCAAGGTGAAGACGCGCAAAGCAGATATCTTTTGCATTGCGCAAGGAGAAACAAAACTCCTTAAAGACTTTGTTTCACGGTTCCAAAAGGAGCAGATGCTGCTACCCGCAGTTTCGGACGAATGGGCTGCAGAGACTTTCACAAAAGGGTTTGAATCCTTCAACTTCTGATGCCTTCCGGAAGCTCAAGAAAAATCTCTTGGAATTTCGGGCTATAACATAGGAAGATGTGCACAACTGGTATAAGTTCAAGATCTGGATTGAAAATTATCTGCATGGATCTAAGACCAGAAGTATCTTTGGGAAGTCTGACAAAGGAGTCGGAGCCGACCGAAATTCCTCAAAGAATCTCTTCTAACCTTATTCTACCCCCAGAAAGCAGGGAGGTGGACATGGTTTTCACTCATTTGAAAAGTCGAATAACAAAGGAGGTCCCGGAAAAAACAATCAAGGATTGATGAATTCCGATAAAGGTAATTCGTTTAACTCTATTAAGAGTATCAGGTTCCTAAAATTATCCGAGTATAACTTCAATATCGATGAAGAACAAATGGTGGTGGTACTAAGAACTCATCCAGCGTCCCGACCACCGAAACCATTGCAATCTGATCCTAGCAAAAAAGATCAGTCTATTTAGTGTGATTTCCATAGAGCGCACGGACATAAAACTGTGGATTGCAGACATCTACGAGAAGAGGTGGCAGTAATGCTAAGCAGGGGTTACCTCTGAGAATATTTGAGCGATATAGCTCGTAACAATTATATGCGGAGACCACCCATCGAAGGTAAATCAAATCTGGATGTACCACCTCATGTTATAAACATGATCTATGGTAGGTCAATGATTACCGCTACATTGTTTACCGTAGCCAAAAAGACAAAATCTTGGTAACCCAGGAGAAGAGATTTCAGGAGATACCTGACGAACATATTATCATGTTCACCAAAAAAGATGATGCCGACGTAATCTTCCATCATAATGATGCACTGATAGTCACAGTACCTATCGAATGCTTCCAGGTGAAGAGAGTTTTGATCGATCTTGGAAGCTCGACTAACATAATCCGACTGAAGGTGGCAGAGGAAATGAATATGGCAGACAAGATAGTTCCGGCTCCCAGAACCTTCTCAAGGTTCAATATGGAAAGCAAGACTATGAATGTGGAAGTGGATGTACCGGTGGACGCGTTGAGAGTTATTAATATAACAAAATTCTATATTATCGATAGTGATATGAGGTATAATGTAATATTCGGAAGATCGTGGATACATGATATGTAGGCGATTCCGTCGACACTACATATATTAGTAAAGTTCCCTACACCAGAAGGGATTCAGCAAATCCAGGGCGAACAACCCCCTACCATGGAAATGTTTACCATAGAGGAACCAGATGTGGTGACAGATGCTAAATAGCAATTACATGAAGTGGATCAGGCACCAGTGGATGTCCACCAGGTTCCGCTGGCAGAATCAAAATTGACATATCCGGAAGAGGAGTTTTTGGATTGGTATCAGGTGCCTAGATATTTCAGGTACTGGACGAGTCATATGTCACCAAGTCCACCATAGAGGAACTTGAGCAGATTGCGCTATATCCGGAAATTCCCAATAGGAAGGTATACCTGGGCACTGAGTTAACTCCGGGGCACAGGAATTTAATTCTTGAATATCTTATATCTAACGTTGATTGCTTTGCATGGTCTTATGAATATATCGCATGCATCCCTCCAAAAGTCACAACTCATAAGTTGAGCCTGGATCTCAGTTTTCCTCCCGTGCAACAAAAAAAATGGCCAATCGGCGAACTCCGCAACAGGTTTGTTAAAGAAGAGGTAGCTAGATTACTAATATATGATCAATCCTGAAAGTGAAGTACCCGGATTGGTTAGAAAATGTAGTCGTAGTACCAAAAAAGGGAAACAAGTTTAGAATATGTATTGATTATAAAGATTTGAACAAAGCATGTACGAAAGACTCGTTTCTGTTGCCAAATATAGATCAGATGATCGATGCTACTGCCGGGCACGAGATAATAAGTTTTCTCGATGCTTATTCCAGGTATAACCAAACAAGGATGCACCCGGAATACCAATAGAAAAACATCTTTTTAACTACTTTGGTACTTACTGTTATAATGTTATGCCTTTTGGACTGAAAAATATCAAAGCAACATATCAAAGGTTAGTAAATAAAATGTTTGAAAAATAAATTAAAAAAATAATGAAAGTATATATAGATGATATGCTTGTTAAGAGTCTTCGTGCAGAGGACCATTTAAGTCATTTGTAGGAAACCTTTTAGGTGTTGAGGAGGTATAATATGAAGCTAAACCCCGAGAAATGTGCTTTCGGGGTTGGCCCCAGAAAATTTCTGGGTTTCTTGGTTTCCCATAGAGAAATCAAGATAAACCCTAATAAAATAAAGGTTATCGAAGACCTACCAGACATACTTGAAGATGTGAAAGAATTGCAGCAGATGACCGGGCGAGTGACAGCCCTGAGCATGTTTATCTCTCGGTCATCAGAAAAATATCACAGGTTCTTTTCACTTATAAAGAAGAAAAACGATTTTTTGGACGCTTGAATGCCAGCAGGTCCTACGGGACCTGAAAGCCTACCTATCCAGTCCTCCGCTCATGTCAAAGCCAAATGATGGAGAATAACAACTTATATATCTGGTGGTCTTGGAGGTAGCGGTAAGTGCATTCCTAGCACGGAAGGAAAAAGATACACAATTTCCTATCTATTATGTAAGTAGAGTGATGTCAGGGGCCGAGACCCGGTACCCATTACTTGAAAGATTGGCTTTTGCCTTAGTAATGTCATCGTGAAAGCTTCGACCATACTTTTAATGCCACCCAATTGCCATAGTAACCACATTCTCACTTAAGAATGTGCTACATAAGCCTGAGCTTTTCAGGCACTTGGCTAAATGGGTGGTTGAATTGAGCGAATTTGATATTGAATATAGACCCTAAACTGTGATAAAGTCACAAGTCCTTTTGGATTTTGTGGCCGATTTCAGTCTGAGAGTAACCCCACAAGTGGAAAAATAGGCTATCGTGGTCTTGGGGATTACCCCCGGGGTTTGGGTGCTCTACACAGATGGTGCCTCCAACGTCAAGGGGACCAGTCTAGGAGTACTATTGCGAACTCCCAGCGGTGAAATTTTAAAGCGATCAATACATAATATGAGGCTTTGATTGCAGGTTTGAAACTAGCCCGAGGTTTAGGTTCTCAAATTATTGAATTCAAGTGTGACTCGATGATGTTAGTGAACCAAATTCATGGGGTGTTTGAAGCCAAAAAAGAGTGCATGTCAAGATACCTCGAGAAGGCTCTGAAGCTTTTGTCTCGTTTTCAAGAATGGACCCTGGTGCATATACCCCGAGAAGAAAACATAGAGGCAGATGCACTCACAAACTTAGGCTCCAGCATGGAAGCCAAAGGTTTTAAAACTGAGTCAGTTGTTCAGTTGTTGCATTCAACACTAGACCCCATCGGGTACGAGGAAGTGAATTCAACCAGCCTAACTTGGGACTGGAGGAATGAATTATTGGACTATCTTGTGAATGAAAATCTCCCGGAGGACCCGAAAACATCCACATATTTGAGAACCAAAGCTGCCCGGTACTATGTCATAGACGGAAAGCTTTATTAAAGGTGTTTTTATAGTTCCCTAGCTTCAGTGCATAGGCCTCGATGAAGCTGATTACGTAATGAGGGAAGTCCATGAATGCATTTGTGGAAATCATTCAAGAGCAGAATCCTTAATGAGGAAGCTCATGAAGGCTGGTTATTATTGGCCCGGATCAAAGAAGATACAAAAATATTTGTGCAGAAATGTGATAAATATTAGCGCCATGTGCAACTGTTACACCGACCGAGAGAAGAACTGCATCTGGTAGTGTCCCCGTGGCCGTTCATGAAGTGAGGGATGGACATAGTCGGACCCTTACTAGCGGCACCAGGACAGGTATGTCAAAATATATTTATGACTGACTATTTTTCTAAATGGGTTGAAGTTGCAACTTATACAAAGATCTAGGAGAAAGAGGTAAAGGACTTCATTTGGCAACAAATCATTTGTCATTTCGACATCCCGAAGGAGATAGCTTGTGATAATAATCAAAATTTTATTGGGGCCAAAGTCATGAAGTTCCTAGATGACTTGAACATCAAACGGATCACCTCCACTCCCTATCATCCCAGTGTGAATGGTCAGGCAGAATCAACAAGCAAGACTGTAATCCAGAACTTGAAGAAGAAACTGGAAGCTGCAAAAAGAAGTTGGTCGTCTATGCTGCCATAATATTATGGTCATATAGAACCACGGTGAAGACTAGTACCAGGGAAACTCCTTTTTCCTTGGTCTACAGTGTAGAGGCTTTGATCCTGTTTGAAGTGGGAACTCCAGTTTGAGATATCTTCGGGGTGAGGATAAATCAAATACAGAATCAATGTATGTGCACCTAGATTTGCTCAAAGAACATCGGGACCTAGCATATCCGGATGGTAACCCAAAAACAAAGAATGAAACGTTACTATAATCGATGCACAAATCTCTAATACTTCAAAATCGGGGACTTGGTGCTCCGGAGGGTAACCCAAAGTACCCAAGAGCCTAATGCAGGGAAATTAGGCGCAAATTGGGAAGGGCCATTTAAAGAAGTACTATGTGTAGTAAGATAAAACATGTACTGCACGCTTTTTTCCTTCATCCAGTTTTTTCCCAGTTGGATTTTTCCAGTAAGATTTTTAATGAGGCAACACCTCAAAATAAGCATGTTAACTGTCTTACTACCGTGAAAAGCTATCCAGTGCCTGAGTCTTCATAGTATGAACTCACAGAAACTGGGGCTATATACACTCGGAGCGGAGTGAATAAAATTTTATGAAAATTTTAGCACTTCAAGGGAAAGCACCTAATATTGGGGACTCCCCAAATGCTGGGGACTTCTCAAGTGTTCAAATTATATGTAACCGGACTGACTACACTATATAACAAGCGGATTATTCTTGCACTTGTCTTCACATTTGTAAGTCAAATGAATCAAATAAAAATTTCCTTTTTATGATTGATAAATCTTTTCCATCATGAGCATAAAAACATATGTTATCTTAAAACATATCAAAAATTCCGTGCTACAATGAACAAGAGACGTCCTCTTCTACAACACTATTAAAATAAGGGCCCTCTCTTATTAAAAATCTTAACAAAAATAAAAAGTTAAGGCTCCGGATATAAAAAGTGCCGGAGTTGCGAGTTGACCGGAACCAAGACAAGTCCGGAACTAACTATAAATATCATGAGAAGCCCTGCTGTAAGATAAAAAAATACATCTTTTGGATTAAATTAAGTTTGACAAAAAGTTTTCGAACTCCCGAGGCTTAGCATTTAGTAGTAGTAAAGTAAGTCTCGAGGTAAGATTCCAATTCATGAGGTAATGAAATTATAGCCTACAAATAAAAAAAATTTGCTTTTAAGAATAAATTAAGGAAGAAAACCTTAAGCAGAATTGCGGAAAGGAAAAGTTCTACATTCATATTTTCCGGACCAAAATCGGTCCGGTTATAAAAATATCAATCGGCCCTGAAAGTGACCCGGTAACTGATAAAAAAACAAGATTGAAATTAAAATTTGTGCGAAAGGTTACGTCCTGCCCGCTCCATGATCCGCCAGGGGTGATTTAAATATTACTAACAAAGTAAAATGATCAAAAGATCAAGTATGAGGGGGAGGGTTCATCAGCTTCCACGTCAGAATCCTCTCTATCTCCACGTAAAGCTTCCAACGATAGCTCAACATTGTGGAGGTCAATTTCTACGGCCAGGATCTCAAAAGCAATGTCAAAACCTGGTTGTTGGCTTCCTGAAGAGTATCCACGCGACTGTTCAGAACAGCTAGATTCCTACGAAATTTCCATCTTTGGTATTTGGCTTGAAGCTCAATGATAGTATGCTCGGAGGTGTGAAGTTGTCCCTGGCCCCAGCGAACTCAGCCGCCAATTCGGTTGTTCTTCTTTGAAGAGTCACATATGAAGTGGTTAAGACTTAAAGAGAATTCTCCTGGTCCCTCTGAGAGTCAACAACATTTTGTAGGTGTAGTCGGAGGGAGGCTTAAAGAGAGCCTGAATCCATGAGATCAATTTTGAGGCCCTCAACTTCGGCCCGGAGGTGTTGGATTTCCTCGACCAATTTCTGCTCTTCTTGAGAAGGACCCACTGCCTAGCTAAATCCGCAGTGGAAATGGAAGTGGCATGTCCTTGAGTATAGAGAAAGGTACCGATGAGGAAATTGAGAGATCAAAAAGGATAACGGGGGAAATATTATACCTGCAAGAGTAAGTATGCAAGATGTGGAAGGGAAGTCTCTAGCGTAGTATTAGGGGATTTCTTGGAAGAAGAAGCGGATGTCCCAACCTCAGTGTCAGAGGTAGGAATTGAGCTGGCCTTAGAAGGATCAGTCAGAGAAACAGGAGGTTCAGCCTCCAGAATATCTCATAGGGGACTTATGAGGGCAGTGCCTCCGCCGTTCACATTTTACTCATCTTCAATTTGGATGACGCCTGCTTGTGCTTCTACCTAAACCTCCTCCCAATTTTTGATAAGCCGGTGGCGGTTCCCGACCTTGGAACTAATTCCAACCGGGGTCGTTGGAAATTCCTCTTGAGTTTTCCGCTTCTGATTACTGGAAGCAGATTGTAGTATATTGGACAATGAAGCTGTAAGGGAAGGTACCTTTTTGGCTGTAGATTTTCTTGCTGGGAGCCCTGCGGTTAGAATGAATAGAATAAAAAAGAATCTCGGGAAATCTGGGGTTGAGTCTATATAAAATGGGGAGTTAGGGTTAAGGCTTACCGTGGTATTTTCCTTTCATCACTTGGAGGTCATACTCTTCCATGATCGGGTGATGTCGAGGGAAGCACGGAGAAGACTAACGATTCACTCAAAAATCCCTTCTATCAGTTGTGCCTCAATTAAAGCGGTAGTGAAAAATGCAGTATTTGCATGAGAAATTTTTAATTGAAAAAGAAAAATAAGTAAGGTCATTGTTAAAATATACTCACAAGAAGAGTTCCACTCCTCTGGGAAAGGGTTTGCAGAAGGACGATGAATTTGGTCAGTTTTAATCAAAATAAACTGGATTGGCCAACCTCGGTCAGATTAATCTTCGGCATTAACAAGACTTCGGATTTCACGGTGGTATAAGTGGACAATACCTCCCCAGTAAACTAGGGGGTAGTAGAGAAGGTGAATGTAGTCAATGATGAACGGGGCATTGACATTATCTGCCAGCATCTGTATACAATAAACTAATCTCCAAATTTTTGAAGCGACTTGCCCCAAGCAAATTCTATATCGTCGACAAATATCTTCGATAATTTGTGGGATATGAAGCTTAGAGCCAATAGTAAAGGGTATGTATAGGTCATGTTAAACCCTTAAACGTTGTGATGCACTCGGTCAACTGGATCGACTATTTTAATTACTATATCGGTAAAAAAGTTACAATATTTCACTATATTAGGGATAATTTTGGCAGTAATCGCAGATTCAATTTCTTCAATGTGTTCGAAATTTCCCTGAATACGAAGGTCTCCAGAAAAATCAAAACCAGAGGGAAGAATGTCTGCAGCAACAGAGTGTAAATTAATCTCTTGATATTTTGGGAAAATATGTTCTTTTCTAGCACGACGGGTTGGAGGATTGTCATTATTTCCTGGAAATGAGAAGGAGAAGATTTAGTATACGTCATTATGGAAGAAAATTTTAAAGAAGAAGGAAAGTTTATGAAGATTGAAGATTCGAAGAATATTGTAGTTGCCTTCTGTGTGGGATTTGGCCTCCTATTTATTATAAAAGAATATAACATATGGATATGAAAAGACGTGTATCATCATTGCTATACTTTATGTCGATCAGTGCAAGTTGTTCAGTCATTTGGTTCGGGGTTCAAATCCACTTCCCAGGCGCACAAGAGTTGCGCCTGGAAAATGCGGGGGCTATCTAATGTTATACACTTATATGCAAAAGATACGTATATTATGTATATAGATATATAAAAATGTATAATTTGTAGGTATATACTCTAAAAATATAATTATACAATAGTATACATGAAAATACACACTTATACATAATTATACAATATTGTATAAGTATAAAACATAGATCTGGATTGATTACATTATGTATATAGATTTATAAACATGTATAATTGTGTATAACAGGTGTGTATACACCCATATACACTAGTATACACCCACTACCTCTCACCTATCCGTTTCTCCACCGCTGACTCAACCACCTTCGGCGACATCCCCACCGCCGGAGCGACCCTAGATTTCTTGTCGGAACGCATTATCGGGGCTTCATCATGGAATAACCATAACGCCACCGTCGTTGCTCCATCTCCGACCAAACAACATGTACCAAACCCGACGCCACCAACGGTTCTCGTTCGCCGTCAATGGTTGTTTGCTAGTAAGGTAGTGGTGGTCAGAGGTTGCTCCTTTCGCCGAAGTAGTGGAGAAGACAAAGAAAGGCTACTAATAGTGTCTAGCTACTACCGACATAATAGATCTAGGTTTCGATAACAGTAGAGGCGGATGATAAAGACGTGGCGAACTAGATCTAGGGTTTCAACGACATTTTTGGCCACCGCTGCCGAATTTAAAAAAAGTGGTTTATGGTAGCATTGTTACCCTAAGTAACATACAACGTAATTAAGTCCTTTTATATTTGAAATGAGTTAAATTTAATTTTTTATGTCATCCTTACTTCATAATTAACATATTTAATTTTACGGGGACAGAAATTTCATAGCCTATTTAGAATTATAAGTTTCAAATTAAAAGTCTTTTTGTCTTTTTAAATTTTAAATTTTATGTCCAATAATATATCCCCATAATTTATATAGAGGGAGTATAAGTTAATTACATATAAACTTCTATGATAACTATTAATTTCTTCTTTGGTTTCTAATTCGGGGTTTGGCACTCACATTGCGGCCCTGACTAACCCGGATCGCGCCGCGTAAGACCTATTTAAGGAGGAAGCGCTTTCTAGTAGGAGATTTTCCACACACAGATCTTGAACTCGAGACTTTTGGTTAAGGGTTAACAAATATTATCTGTATTGGGTAAAAATGCCCCCAGGATAGTTGATGCATTTGGAGTTCCAACAGCCCCGAGTATCTATACAAATTCCTCCCACTTTCAACAACTCCCATCACATCAGCTCTTCTAGATCAGCGCGTCGCGACGCGCGTGGGTACAATGACATCAGCATGATCACGTCGTCAGAATTTTAGGGGGCATAATAGTCTAGTTTTGTCTTATATATACAAGACTTAGAAGAGAAGGAAGGACACATTGTATTATCTAAGCTTACACTTGTAACAAATATGCTCTCTCTCAGATCAATATACCAAAGCACTTGTTCATTATTCATTTCGGATCTAGCATATTTACTCATTTTATTTGCTTATTATTTTACTTACTAAATTTTGTATTCTTTGCTCGTATAACCAAGCTCGTGATACTGGACTCATTAAGGAGTTCTCCGAATCGGATACAACCTACTTGTCTTTAAACCCTATAATACAAATCTATAACTGTGTTTTTGGTTAGAATCAATTTCATCGGAAAGCAGTTTAGCACTGTCTGTGGGGATAGATAGTTATGGTGTTGTCTCGATCTATACCTGATCTCCTTGAAAAAACTAAAAAAAATCATGACACTCAAAAAGAAGAAACATGTTAGGACAAAACAACATTACTCACGAATCACAGGGACTTTGAAAGGAGCAGGTACCCATCGAGCACTAGGACCTGGTGGACCATTCAAAAACACTACGAACGGAGTCGGATCATTCAAAAACACTACGAATAGAGTCGGAGGAAATGATATCCCCCAGAAAAGCAAACCTTAAAAAAAATATGATGAGGAAGACGTTCGAACCACTCGGCGGAGAGACATAAAGCACGACCCAAAGAGAGGTATCCCAAGAAAAGAAAAAGACACCCGCTCTCCAAAGTGGAGGGGATGTTCAAAAGAGAGGGTACCCCCTTGGAAGCTGCCCTGGCCACAGTCTTAGCAACAAGCAGTTCCATAATGGAGAGCATGTAAAAGTTTTTGAATTATTTATCCGAGGTAACACTGGATAGTCAATCGGTGGACGATGAGGAAGTCACAGGAGCACCCGGTGCATTCACAAAAAACACGGAAAGAATGAAATTTGCAGCACCAGAAGTAGACCTGGAAAGACTTGTTGCGCTAGAGAAAGAGCTCTACGAATGAATGAGTCAGATACCTAGGGCCCTTCCTATGTTGAAAGGAATCGGAGAGAGGAAATACGAAAAGATTGCTTATAGGGAAGAAACGGCTTTAGAGCCCATCCTGAAGAATTCAAAATTCCTGACATACTTAAGTATAATGGAACCACATACCCGGATGAGCACATCATGACCTTTGAGGCCACAGTCATCGGGCATGACTTGAAGTAGCACCAAATCGAATCTGTCATGCTGAAATTTTTTAGCCAAACGCTCACAAAGGGAGTACTCGCTTGGTATACTCTCTTACTAGAAAACTCTATTGATTGCTTTGCTTCTCTTTTAGATGCATTCGTAAAAGCCCTTGCTGGGGCTCGGAGGGTCGTAACTCACAAGGGAGATATCTTCACCATAAAGCAGAGGAAGGACGAGTTGTTCTACATCTTTGTAGAATGTTTCTAACAGGAGAGAATGTTATTGCCAGCAATTTCAAAGAATTGGGCTGTCGCAGCGTTCACCAATGACTTGAACATTAATAGTTTGAACGCATCAAGAAAGCTGAAGGAAAGTTTAAGGGAGTTCCCGGCTAAGTCCTGAAATGAAGTGAATAACAAATATACTGCCAAAATGAGGATAGATGATGATCATGGGGTCGGCACCCTGACACAAATCAAAAGGGGACAACAGGTTAAATATCGAAATGATCTCCCTTACAGACAAAGGGACCCAAGAGGTTGGTACGAACCTTATTCAACCCGATAATCGTGAAAAGGATGGCTGAATAACACAAGGTATGATCAGGGTCAGACTAGGAGAGAAAGAGAGGTATCACAGAGAAATCTCGCAAATGACTCGGGACCACAGAACGTGGCATCTTACAACTTTAATATAGAGGTCGTGGACCTGGTCACGATAATGAAAAAATATGAAGGAAACCCAGTTCCCGATGGCGATTCAGTCCAATCCAAATAAATGAGGTGCAAATATGGAGCACTGGTGTGAGTTCCACATGATTCTAGGCCATTCAATAGAGGACTGCAAACACTTGAGGTATGAGTAGGCAGACCTACTAAGGAGGGGGCACTTGAAAGAATTTTTTAGCTGTCGATCCAAATGTGCCAGAGAAAAAAGGAATGGGACTTCACAGGAGCACCCAACACAGTAGGGAATGGTCAACATGATCACTGAAGGCAAAATAGTAGGGGCGGTGTCCCAAATACAGCGACACGAGGGGATACCTCCATCCATAAAAAAAAGAGGGATGAGCCTGAGGATTCCATACATCGATGCTCTGGTAATTTATATCTAAATATTTTAATTTAACATTAAGCGTGCACTCATTGACCCAGGTAGCACTGTGAACGTTGTGCAACTCTGCATAATCTAGGAGATGCAGTTGACTGAGAAAATGGTCTCGGTAATAAAGGTTCTGACTGGTTTCAACATGTTTAGTGAAATGACTCGGGGGCAGATAGAGCTGGTCACCCACATGAAGGAAGTTTCAATGAAAGCTTTGTTTGACGTCCTTGAGGGGGGAATGCCTTATAATCTGGTAATCGGGAGACCCTGGCTACATGACATAAGGGTTGTCTCATCTACCTTTCATCAAGTGATAAAAATTCCAATGCCTTGGGGAGTAGATGCAGTATATGGAGATGCTGAAACTGATCAAGCAGAGATCACTTTGATTGATAAGAAATATGAGCTAGTAAAAAATGACAGATAGCAATTATAGATGTCCGCTTCCGAGGTCAACTCTGAAGTTGAGCAATGGAAGGAACCAGTGGAGGGCCTCTATCCGGAGGACCCGATGGATTGAGTACCACGGGGATTCATGGCGCTGGAAGAATCAGATGTGGGAAGATCCACAATAGAAGATCTGGAGCTAACCCCCTGTCATCCGAACAACCTCAATGAACAAGTATACTTGGGCTCGGGCTTAAATCCCGGGTTTCGTGAAAATTTAGTTACATTTTTGTATAACAATATTGGTAGTTTCACTTGGTTGAAGTTAGGTATCACGGGTGTACCCCCAGAGCTGGACCTTCACAAGATGAACATCAACTCGAATTGTCAACCTGTTAAGCAAAAAAGGCATCCGGTGTCAGCAGAGCAAAGCCAATTCATCAAACAATAAGTGGCCTGACTCGTCCAGTTAGGAGCGGTTCGAGAGGTAAAATACTCGGACTGGCTGGCAAACATTGTGGTACTTCCTAAGAAACTTGAAACTTTTCAAATATTTATAGATTTAAAATATTTAAACAAAGCATGTCTGAGGAGCTCGTACCCTATGCCTTGCTTAGATTATGTTGTCGATGCAGTGGCCGGACATGAGCTGCTCAGTTTCCTGGATGTATCCACAGGGTTTGACCAGATACGGTTGGACCCGTTGGACCAGGAAAATACTTTATTCATAATGGAGCACAAAACTTATTGTTATATTGTCATGTTGTTCGGCTTAAAATGCAGGGACCACTTTCCACCAACTGACCCATCGGATGTTCCAACATCAGTTAGGTCGGAGTGTGGAGATTTACTTAGATGACATAATCGTTAAGTCCATGGAAATAGAGAAACATATTAGCATTTGCAGGAAGTATTTGAGATTCTCCGCGACTATAACCTCAAGTTGAATATGGAAACGTGTGTTTTCAAAGTAGGCTCTGGAAAGCTCCTGGGATTTGTGGTGTCAAACAGGGGCATTAGGGCCAATCCGGATCATATTAGAGCAATTGAGCAAATACCGAAAGTATTCAACAATGCTCAAGAGGAGCAACATCTGACCGGGAGGATAACATCATATGGGAGATTCATATCAAGCTCGTCTAAGCGATGTCAGAAATTCTTCGGCCTGCTAAAGAAAAAGAAAGACTTCTAATGGACCCCGTAATGCCAACAAGCGCTGAAGGATCTGAAGAGATACTTGACAAACCCACCCTGCTTGTAAAACCAGATGAACGAGAACTTCTATTGATTTATATCGACGTATCTGAAACCGTCGTAAGTGTTGTGCTCGTTCAGGAAGAGAAAGGTACGCAATATCCTATTTATTATACTAGCAAGGCTTTAACCGAGGCCGAAGCCTGCTACCCTTACCTTGAGAAGTTGGCTTTGGCCTTGGTAGTTGTGTCTCGTAAGCTGAGGTCATATTTTTTATGTCACCCCATATGTGTTGTCACCACTTTCCCTTTGAGGAATAAATTGAACAAACCCAAACTCTCGGGCAGGACCGCTATCAAGTCTCAGGCTTTAGCCGACTTTGTGGCTGATTACAATCCGAGCATGATCCATCGGGCTCATATGGAGGCAGTTTGGGAAACTAAAATAGCATCCGGAGAATGAGTCCTGTATATAGGCGGGGCCTAGGGATTGTCCTGATTGCTCCATCAGAGGCTATCATCAGACAAGCCATTAAGTGTATTTATTTAACTACAATGAGGCCGCAATTGTAGGATTGGAATTAGCTCGAGGCCAAAAATATCGAGCTCAAAAGTGATTTGCAACTGATTGTCAATCAGATACTGGGCAAATACGAGGCCAAATACAGTTGGATGAAGGAATACTTAAGCAAAGCCACATGATTGTTGTCCCGATTCAGAAAGTGAAAGGTGGTACAGATCCCTCGAGAAATGAATTTTGAAGCTGACGGCTTGGCTAACTTAAGCTCTTCGTCCAGGGAAGCTAAGGGAAAGATTAGAATCCATAGTCCATATCATATACTTTGTCCTAGATGTTGGCCTACATGAAGTAAATTCTACCAGCTTAACGTGGGGCTGGCGGAATGACATCATCAATTATCTACAGACATGGACTCTACCGAAAGATTGAAAGAAGGCTCGGGTGTTGAGAAACCAGGCAGCTAGATATTGCATGCACGAGGGAGAATTGTACAAAAGTTCCTACCTCGGGCCCTTGGCTAAATGCTTAGGACCCACGAAAGCCGAGTATGTGATGAATGAGGTACATGAGGGAAATTACAAAAATCATTCCGACTATGACTCGTTGGTAAATAAACTAATGAGGGTTGGTTACTACTGGTCTCGGATGGAAGAACATGCCAAAGCCTATGTTCGGAAATGTGAGAAGTGTCAACAGAACTCCCCTATGATACATCAACCTGTCGAACCACTCCACTCGGTGGTGGTCTCGTAGCCATTCATTAAATGTGGAATAGATATCATGGGCCCATTAGCGGGAGTTGTGGAAGAGGTAAGGTTCTTACTGATCTTGACATATGATTTATTGAAGTGGGTGGAGGCCAAAGCGTATAAAAAAGGTTCATGAAAGGCAGGTCATAGACTTCATTTGGGATTACATCATTTGCCAGTTCGGAATACCAAAAGAGATCGCTTGTGACAATGGTCGGCAGTTCATGGGAAAGAAAGTTACCGAATTCTTGGAGGGGTTGAACATTAAAAGAGTCACATCATCTCTTTATCATCCATGCGCAAATGGACAAGATGAGTCGACTAGCAAAACCATCATTCAAAGCATCAAGAAGAGGCTAGAAAGATCGAAAGAAAAGTGGCCAGAAGAGTTACCAAGGGTACTGTGGGCCTATAGGACGATGTCCAAAACAAGTATCGGGGAAACCCCTTTTTCTCTGATCTACGAAGCCGAAGCCTTGATACTCGTGGAGGTTGGAGAACCCAACTTCCGATACACCTAGACCACTTAGGAATCTAACAAAGAAGCCATGTTGATAGGACTGGAGTTATTGGAAGAACGCAGAGAGATGGCTTTCGTGCGTTTGGCTGCACAAAAGCAAAGAGTAGAAAAGTACTTTAACATGAAGATGAATTTGAGGCATTTTAAAATCGGAGACTACGTTCTCCGAAAAGTCACCCTTGCAACAAGGGATCCGAACACGCGTATGCTGCAAGCAAACTGGGAAAGACCATATCAAATAACAGGAATCGTGGGAAAAGGATCCTACTGGATCCAATACGAGTCTGGAAAAGAACTAAAGAACAACTGAAACGTCAGTCACCTGAAGAGATTCTACCTTTGAAAAGAGACAGGTATGTTTTGTCTTCAAAAAGTATTTATTTTTGGTTAATTATCTCTTTCCTTGACATGGACAACTCATGAAACCGGAATCCCCCCTAGAGGGGGCGGACACGCGTTGCACTCTTTTAATTGGTCGAGGTTTTGTCCTAATCAAGTTTTCCTGGAAAGGTTTTTAATGAGGCAACAATTCAAAAAGCACGTCAAGCTTAGCGTGTCACATCCTGAAACCTGACTCCTCGGGACCTCACACTCGAGTTCCAGGGGAGGGGTAGATCTACACACTCGTAAGGAGATCTCTTCAAAGACGAACTCGCCACACTCGTAAGGAGATCTCTTCAAGGAAGAACTTGATTAAACTGGGACTGCTGACAGTCACTACACTCGCCCGGTTTCTTTTTGTAAATCTTTTAAAAGCCCCAAAAATGGATCATGTACTTACAGGATGAGTCGTCCCTCATAATCTTAAAAGAACGAAATAAAAAAGCCTCCGCTCATTCTCTATTTGAGTTGTACGGTGAAAAAATGTTCAAGGCAAAATCGAACTCGAAAGCCATACGGCCCCGTAAAACCCGCTTCAAATAATACGTCACGGGCATAGAGCCTCTGCGCGTGCAGGTCCTTTGAACCTTTGTGCCTTTACATGAGGTTGAGACGTCTTCCCTATCAGCACCGAAAATAAAATGTCTTTCGTTATTTCAAAATTGGATGTCTTAAATCCCAATTTCGCGCTAGCATTCGCAGATGTGACATTCCCGTATTGGGTCAAGGCAAGATGACCTCACACACAAAATGCAAAAATTACATAAGCGTGCATCGGTCGTGAAACCTTGGCTTAAATAACAAACGCTCAAATATTAACATAGTTCCGGTAGACGGGCACAGCGATCATGCCTCCACTGTTAAGTGCAAATTAAAAAGTCAACAAATCATTATATGATCACAGTTGTTGTAAAAAATAAAGTGCATGTCAAAGCATGAAAAAGCAAAATAGAAGAAAACTAGCAATTGTCATTTACACTAAGGAAGCGTGAAACGGCCTTTAAAAGCATTACACTAAAATAGTATTTAATTAGAGGAGCGTGAAACTTTTTACCGAACTTTTTTAGTTAGTGGCAAACTACAGGCCTAACCTTATCAAAATGAAGCCAATCACTGTTAATTTTCCATTTTTGGGAATTCTCACTTCTTTTTGTTGCTTGTAAGCTTTCATTCTTTCCCCAAAATAGAAAGAAAGAAATAAACGCTCTCACCTTTCTTCTCAAGAGAGAAAAATATTGTTGCTTTGAAACATGGGTCATTGGCAAGTATATAGCACCAATCACTTTAACGGTGCCATATATTTAAAGTTTTAAACTATAGTCACAATTTATAATATATTTAATTTTAACGATTTTCTTACGATAAAAATTGTCACATTCATTATTTATATCAAATCAATGAATGATACATCTATTAACTCGCGATGCTATTGCTAATCAACGGATATAAGTAAGTTTTTAACTTTCGTTGCCTCTTCCTCTTCTGCTCCTCGTCTTCCTTATTCTTTCTTTTACTAAAAATTATTATATACACATGACTGACTTTTACGAAAAGCATATATAATTGTGCAAAATTTTCACAAATCTTGCAATACAAAAAAAAAAGTAGCGACAAACGATTTCTGTTGCTAAATAACAAAATTTTATCGTTAATCATATTTAACGAGGAATTAGCCACGTGTATAAAAAATCAACTAAGCTACGGATATTTAGCGACATATTAACGACGAATTCATTAACTAATTCCTCTTTTTTGTAATGAGCTCATACATTCATATCGTGAATTACTTGACTTATCAAGTCAAAACACTATAAAAAGTTGAATCACCATGGGAAAGAAAAATTATTGCATTATTTTCATGGTTTATCACAAAATTGCAACTCAGACTTCGAGATAGTGGCCTGTTGAACTGTCAAAAATTGAACTTTAGGGCATTATCCTAAAGTTTGAACCATAAGAACTCAACTTCATAATACTCCTGAAGCTCTTATTTCCAAAATACATTAAAATAGGCAGTAATTCATTATGTTTTAAATAGTAGCTAGCTCTAAAAATAGCATGGTGCACGTTAGCACGTTAGAACTAGACCTTTAATGGACTAAATTAGAATATTACTTGGAGTCCGGAACTTAAATGACCCATAAAGCGGGGCTTTAATAAAAATAACCCGCAAAAAAAAAGATGACAAAATTACCTTTTGCGCAGGAAATTTCTGCTCAAAAGGAGTTAACTGTAACGGCGCAGTTAACTCCTTTTATGTAGGAATTTACTGCGCAATAGGGGTTATTATAAGCCCTAACAGACTTGGTCATTTTCAAGTCACTCTTCACCTTCTTCATTTTCACTCTTTTACCATACTTTAGCCCCCGAAAATCACGTCTCAAAGCTCCGAAACGTCAAACTTTGCTATAAAACCCGCTATTTGTGGTTGCGGTTATTATTGTAAGCTTAGAACATCAAGGACCCAAGATAATCGGGGTCATAATTTTTGGCGTTGTAAAATGCCCGATGTAAGTGTTTTTATAAGTTTTTAGGGTTTATAGTTTTTTCATATTATCTACATATTTTACTTTCAAAAACTGATTTTCTTGTAATGTTTTATAGGATATGAATTTTTGATGGGAAAATGATATTTCCGTGGATAAAACGGTTGCGGCGAAGTTTAAAAAGCCTCATGTTGATTCGGATACCGCGACTTCACGTATCATTAGAGACACCTTGAAGTTTGACTTGCAGTTTAAACTTATGGAAGCTCAAGAATTTTACCTTTTGGAGGTCTTGTTAAAAGAATCCGAAGAAAAATAAAGTTTTTTCAAATATAACCTTAGAGACACTCAACACGAGAAAAATGCTTTGAAAGAAAAATTGAAATTTTGAAAGATGATTTGTGCTATCTTGTTGTTGTTTATTATTTCTATGTATTTTATTTATTAAGTTTATTATTTCTATGTATTTTGTTTTTATGTATTTTCGATTAAGTTTATTATTTTTATATATTTTATTTTTACTAGTTGCACGTTTTCATTGTATTATGTAATCATCACCTTTTATGTACTAATTTATTTGTGTTTTCATTAGAAATTGTGAATTGTTGAACTTTTTATGTATTATTAACTCTAAGACGCTTAATAAAATAATAATAGACTATAACAATCAAAACAAAATTAAACCTACTAATTTCTTTAAATTGATGACTTCATCATAAATTAAAAAATATAAATTAAATTATGATTCCGGAACTTATATGGCTCAAAAACTAAGCAAGTGAACCAAAATACCCCCTAATCATCATCAAAATAGAAGTCCTCAATATCGGAACAATATTTTGGGTTTCTTAAGACATATCTTCTTTCTGTAGATGTTAGTTCTCTACCCGTTGATGATGCTTGTTCTTCGACCAACTTTAGCATGTAAAATCTACAACATCTTGCTAGCATTCTGTTGTTTTCTTTTCTAATCCTTCGTACGGCAACCTCGCAAGAATGTTGATCAGTTCGAGGCATGGTCATTGAGAGTCTTGTTGAGATTTGAACATTGAGATTTTCCAAGTCACGAACAAGACGTTGTAATTCGGGATGCCTATATGTCCATTCTCGGCGTAACCTGCAATAATATTCTCGTGGATCTGAATATTTCACATTGCAAAAATCATCATTACGCTCTATAAGAAGGTGGGGATTTCAAATTGTCTATCTTGAATTCATTGTTATCAAGATAACTCGAATCACCGGAATAGTTGCTATAATTTGAGCTATCATCATCACTGCTATTCGGATCATTTGGAAGGAATACCGACCAATCTACATTTCTACTACTCGACATTGAATATGTTGTAGTTTAATAACAAATGAAAGGTTACTTATATAGTTGCAAACCCCAAGTACCTTTGGCGTCGTCATTATGACCCTACTTGCCTACTTTATTATAAAAAATATTAATAAGATCATGGAGAGTCATCTTCATAGGACATCTCACAGTACGAATCTCACTTGAATCTAAATCTGATGTAACCATGTTGACCATATTCTACCCTAAGGAAACGTATTTTCATCTGACTGTTCTCTTCGCGAAAATGGTTAAGAGCACAATAGAACTCTTGTGGTGTACCATGAGGCATTGACATAGCATGGCTTTTTGGACGTTTGAGTCTGAGTGCCATCAAGTTTTTTCTAGCATTTCAGCCTCCCTAACATGCCAATTCAACTCAGTTCTCATTGTATTATTATATTCTTGATTGTATCTGTGATTCAAGTTATTTGAGTATTTAAAATCATCATCTAGTTCTCATGTCCTACCCATTGCTTTGAATATGTCTGTTGGGGTAAAACATGTAATAGAATAAATATCAAAAAATTGGTTCCAAATTGACATAATAACTCATTTTAATGTGAATGCTAGTTGTTCGTCATTCATGTTATATACTACTCCTTGATTTGACAACACTATACTCGCTTTTGACCGATTTATATAACACTTATATTGCGCAATTTTTGCATGCTCAAAATATGATGTTTCAGAATGACATCCTTGATTTGACAATACTATGTTCGCTTCTGGCCCTTTATATGACACACTTATATTGCGCAACTTTTACATGCGCAAAGTATGATGTTTCATAATATAATCCTTAATTTGACAACAATATGCTTGCTTATGACCGCTTTATATGACACACTTATATTGCATGACATTCTTGATTTGACAACACTATGCTCATTTTTACCGC
The DNA here is from genome assembly GCA_029783415.1 of Anisodus acutangulus. NCBI lineage: Eukaryota > Viridiplantae > Streptophyta > Magnoliopsida > Solanales > Solanaceae > Anisodus > Anisodus acutangulus. Next base: position 44,976,572 of record CM056503.1, read on the forward strand.
TTTATATGACACACTTATATTGCGCAATTTTTACATAACGAAACTTTTATATAATTCATTCGGTTAAAAAAACTCATATTTTAAAAATGCCTAAAAACATACATTCAATAGTTGATTCAAAAATAAATAAAAAGGCTAGGGTATCTCAAGAAGGCCTCACGGTGGGATAGAAACAAACACAATTGAATCATATTTTGAAAAAAGAGACATTAAGATGTTACATGGATTTATCTTATGAAAAATGGTATGGTTCTTCGTCCCTTTGAAAATCAATTAATTTATATCAATGTTGATTTAAAAGTTGTTGGACATATAATTAAGAGTGACACACACTCCTCACAACCCGAAAGAGCTATAGTTTGGGGTGAAAAGCTTCAATGGGTTCAATTATATATTTGAAAAAGTGTGATTATGATGTATTATGCCACTGGCATAGTTTAGTTGTGACATACTCTTTGTCTACTACATATCAAACCTCCAAATTCAAGGATGAACCACTGGTTATCCAACACTTGATGAAATTTTAGAAATGCAAAAAGCACTAGACATGTGTCATGCATTGGACGATCTTAATTTTTGAGGAGCGGATGAAGAAGATCATTGAAAATTGTTAGAAAATAAAAATCTTCATCGAGACTCTTCTTATCCAGTTTATCCAATAATTCAAGAATGGATAGGTCTTTCAAAATATTTACCACAAACATTAGATTGTGGAATGTCATATTGTTGTGTCCACCAAGAAAGTGCTCCCAATGATGATTGTTGGGATCTAGACTACAACGAGGATGATGGGGGAAAGAAATGAAGGGGAAAAAGATGAAGAAGAGAATGCAAGTAAGGATGATGATGAAAATGACGACGACGATGAGGTGGTTCCAGAAAGCGACGAAGATTAAATTACTTTTCTAATTTTTATATGTTATGAAAATTTTCAATAGAATTTTCTTGTAAATAAGATGCCTAATTCAAGATGCTTCATTAAAAAAATAATACATCATTCAGTACAAGAAGAAAAATACTTAAGATTCACAATGCAAGACAATTCAAAAATATCAAGAAGAATTAAAATACATTCATAAAATCATGAGTCTCTTCAACCACGAGAGGTTCTTCCACCACCAGAGGTACTTGCACCAACACGATCCCATAGGTGACACAAATGCTTATCATGGCCAAACTCCTTACACATCTAGCACTTTCGATAGTATGTCCAATCCAGAACATCAATTTGATTGGGAATCTGAGTTCATGCGTTAACATGTAATTTACAGACATACTCCTTGTTAGCAATCATTGAAAATGGCTTGTTTGGCCAATAAGCATGATCATCAAGTGGGTAGAAATGACCAGCATACACTTTAGATAACTTTTAACAATGTATTCTGATGCCACATAATTTGATACCATTTTTCTAATTGCCTCAAAATACTTGATGGCATGAGAACACGACATGTGGTATAATTGTCACTTACCACAACTGCACATTTTCGTAATCTCATAAACGGTATGAATGTTGCCTCCCCTACCTTGGTAAGAACCTATCTTGATTTCAAACACACGTTCATCATGTTTATACTCTACCATCGTGTGTTACTCACATTTTTTCCTATGATGCCCAAACATTTTTTAAGGATTTGGCATCTATATTTCACCATCTGTTAATTTGGCTTTGGCCTATTTTGTTCTAGCCACAAACTGCTTCACAATTTGCTTGTAAGTCATTCTCACCATTGCAGTAACGGGCAGGCCCCATGCAAATTTTAGCAAACCATTGAATGACTCCAAGCTATTTGTTGTTAGCATCCCCCATCTCCTGCCTTCATCCGCATGTAATGTCCATTTGTCAACATCGATTGCATTCAACCAATCATATAATTTCGGCTTCACTGCCTTTATCATCTCCATCCGTAAAAGAATTTTTTTTATGCTCTGTTGCAGTCGTCCACATCCATTTGTTTAGTGAGCTATTTTTAAAAGGCCTTTTAAAAATTTGCATTTATATGCCTTAAACAATAGCGAGGGTAAGCAAAGGGAGGTTGCCACCCCTCCAAACGAAACATATTGTTCAATATGCCATAATTTCGATCAGATAGCACGCATATGATGATATGATCCTTAATAACGTATCACCTCAAATATGTCAAAAAATATCCCTCGTGTCTCATTGCTCTCGTTAGAGGCAATGGTGAAAGCAAGAGAAAATATCGACCCATTGACATCCATTCCTACTGCAATCAATAACTTGATGTTGTATATCCCGTACACATGTGTGACATCTATGGATATGACTAGCCAGCAATGAGCAAAACCATCAATGCTTGCTTTAAATGTCCAAAACACAAAATTAAAAATATTATCGGCCACACCAGGTTGGGTGTTGAGCTTTTACTCTACAACAGTACCAGGGTTGAATTTTTATAGAGCTGCCATATACCTCGGCAACTGCTAGAAAGATCCCTCTCAGGTACCATAAATCATCTCAAAAGCACGTCTACGTCTGAGATATCCCTTTCTCCTGCTTATCGTTTTACGATAAACTCTCAAAATTGTTCTAATGCATTCTTTGATGGGGAACCTGAACAAGTTTAAATAAATAATATTTAGCAATGATAATTTAATTAATGTCAAAATTTTAATGAACTTGGTCGAATAGGGTGCCTTGGGGTTTCGGCAATGTCAGCAAGTAACACTTGAGCAATCATATTTGTATCTAAATTAAAATGATCTACTCGATTGTCATCCATATCACAAGTGTGACGTTAGCGAAATTTTGAGATAGTCCACATACTATCATGAGTCTCAATACCCCGAAGAATTCATTGACAATCTTGATACTCACGACTGCAAACCAATCTCCACAACTTTCAGACTGAATCATAAACTCTAAATTCCCTCATTTCTTTGATGCTATTTATTTTGACGGCCCTTTGCATTGCCTTTTAGGAAGAGAAAATCATGCATTTTGCAAGGTGAACATTATCTTTTACAAGATCGTCCGGTTCTTTCCACATTATTTGGCGAATATAATCATCTTCTCTAGTGAATACAAAGGCATCAGGATGACCTTGAAGATTGTCAAGATATGGAATCACGTCAGAATGCCACTGAATTAGGCTTTCTGTCATCAGTTCGTGCTGGTGAATTGGGATTTCTGCCAGCGGTTCTTGCTGGTGTGGCCGACTTTACATCATTTCTACTAGATGTTGTTCCTACCTATGAGGATGAATATCAACCTCACTATCTGATATATTTACGTCATCATCATCGGATACCTCTGCATTCGGTATATCATCGCTATCACTCGATGATGTTTCTATATGATTTGGATAATCTTCACCATCTAGTAAAGGCCTCTTCATACACGAAAAATAGGTAACATATTTTAAATACCAATAACAAAATATATATGGATTATTTAATATTAAGGTGATCAACCTACCGATAATGATCAATATTGTTTGGGTTTGAAAAAAGATCAACTGCACCGAAATCAATGTTTGATACCACTGACGAGTTTTGTGAATAATTTATAGAGGCAGTTCCAGTATTGTAAATACTAAACATCAAAATACTTATATTATTTAATTATTAAAAAGTATACCTACTGATAATAATCAACAACACTGAACTAAGAGGATTGCCCAATAGTACTCATATCAGGTGTATAACCCCTAAAAAGATGCAAAAATATTACTATTACCATACGTATAATAAACATGTGCTACTACACAAAATAATAATGAAAAATAGATATTTACCAATTTTCTCCGTAATTTTGATTAAATTGCTGGCTTAGAGTTTACAGCGGCACTTGACCACTCAAAATGTCTCCATAAGATCTCATGTTTGTATAAGTGTTACCATGAGTAGGTTGGACTTGAGGATGAGGAATAGTCGATATTTCTAGGACTTTCTGACGAGTCCTGACCAAGACTTCACTACGACTGATATGTATCTTTTCAACATACATTTCAAGAATATTGAGGGTGATTAAGGCCCTATATTCTTCCGGCGCCCTCAAATATTCACTCAAAGACTCATCATCAGGGATATTTCACTCACCATAAAGTAGTAAACCTTGCGGTGCAATGGATATTGGATATCTGCCTATTACAGATAATGCAAACTCACGCTTACTAACTTTCATTCTTTTGTGTATGTCATTGAGTAATTCAAGGTAATTAAAAACTTAACATGGTACTGTGGTGGAATACAATAACGAACAATATTATTATCATGAAGAATCTCTCCATCCCAAAATAAAGAAACATTAACAGTTGAAGGAGGAGAGACCATTTTTTATGAACTTTGGAGTTGGATAGTTTTTTCAAGAACTTGAAATTTTGATGACTTAACCTTATGAAATGGATGAGTCTTTACCTCATCTAAAATTCATGTTAAATAGAAAAATGGATGAGTTGTCGTAGTATTATGTCAAATCAAGTACAAATGGGTAGATAAATAATTGATTGTAAAACGCAACAATTTATTGCATAATTAGACCAAAAGTGGACATTTAAAAAACGTGAGCTGCCTAGGATTTTAATAACCCCATTTGCGTAAGAATTTACTGCACAAAAGATACTTATGTCATCTTTTTTATGGGTTATTTTTATTTAAAAGCCTACTTTACGGGTTATTTAAGTTATGGACTCTGTTACTTATGGTGTTTAATATATAAAAGGGCTGAGGTGGAATGTTTTTAGCCTCGTCCACATTACTAGATTTGTCCTTTCTATTATTTTTTTCTTTTATATATATATAGTAATTTATCTCTCACTCCACTTTGTGAAAGTTGAATGCATGGATAATGCGGAATGACATTAGATAAAACACATACATTCAACAATGTCATGGAGGATTTTGGATTATAGCCCAATTCTTTTTATTTGAATTAGTAGACATTGTTCGACTAGAATAAAAAGTGTAAAATATTATATAATATATTAGTGACGATGGCAAAAAATATAGAGGTTATAGTTAAAAATATATAGAGCCAAACATCACATCGAATTAAGTTAAAGGATGAATAATTTAATTAATAAATTAAAATTCTTAAAGTAGGGTCAAATATTTTAATTCGAATATCCTTAAACAGAAAAAATGTCATATAAATTGAGGGAAAAATCATTTCTTCCCTCCCTCTTTTTTTGGTTGATACAAGAGAGTTTTGAAGTAATGATAAAATTATTTTTGTGTGACCTATAAATCACAGATTTCAACTATGAAATCAAGTCATTTGCATGAAGATATATAAACTATATTTAAGTTACACTCTCTTGGGTTGCTGCACTTCTTCGAACCCTATCTAAACACAGAATATTCAATGCACCCTTTTTCTGACTTCAATGACTCGAAAATGCTTTTATCGTGATATTGCATGTCATCAGCTTAATTATACGTGAGTCTTGTGAAGTATATAACGTTAGTCTAATGGTAAATATCGTTGTCTCATGTGATATTTATTAGATTTGTTGTGATTTTTTTAAAGCCTCGCTGCCCATATTACTAGATTTGTCCTTTATCTTATTTATTTTCTCCTTATTTATAATTTTACGTTGTAAAGAATCTCTCATTCCACTTGAAGCTGATGCATGAATAATGCAATGAAATAAAAATAACACTTACATTTCAACAATTTAATGGAGGATTTTGGATTACACTCCAATTCTTTTTTAGATTCTGCTATTTGAATTTGGTCATCCTAAGGATAGTCACAAGGCATATTATAACATGTTGAACAAATTTTAAAACCACTACAAGTTATATATAAATAAACATTCTCAGGTGTTTTAAGTTGAATGACTCAGCTCAATGATGTAAACTAATAACTAATCTTTTAATTTCATTTTATGTGGTGATGTCTAATTGGATATAGAGTACTTTAGTTTAGAATGTGACGAATTATATACCGGATATATTAGTCATAAGGAAAGAGAATACAAAAATTATGGTTGAAAAGAGAGAAATAGAAGTTAAAGTATGAATTTTAAGTTTTGAAAGTTAAATAGAAATAGAATAATTTCAATATATTTAGTTTTAGTTATACATTGAAATTGATACGGACGAAGTATTTATTTGTTTTCCGGTTAAAATGATTCTAACAAAAAATATAGTTAGAGATTTTTACTCTAGGGTTTAAAGACAAGTAGGTTGTATCCGATCCGGAGACCCTCTTGAACGAGCCCGGAATTACTGACTAAGTTACGGGTTTACGAGATATAAAAGTGAGTAAGCTATAAGAACAAGCAAGTAAGACAAATAAGTAAGCTAGATCTAAGATGAATAATGAATAATGTTAGAACAAGAGCTGAGAGTAGTATATTTGCTTGAGAGAGATCTTTTGTTACAAATGTTGGCTTAGAGAGAATACAATGTGTCTTCCTTATCTTCTAAGTCTTGCATATATAGGACAAAATTTAGACTACTATGCCCACTTAAATTTATGACAACGTGAGCATTCTGACGTTACTACGCCCACGCGCACCGTGGCACTCTGATCTAGGAGGGCTGATGGAACAAGAGTTGTTGGGAATGGGGAACAACTGTAGAAATCCTTTGAGACCATTGGGTTTCAAGAACTATCAAACTTCTTTTGTACGCAAATACTTCCGGAAGAGTTTCTCCATAATACAGACTATCCCCCACTTTCTGGGGCCCTTGAGCTTCATGAGATCGGAAAGTGGAAGAGCATGTCAACCGTCAATTCCAGCTTGTAGCACGGCGTCTCTTGGAAATAGTGTACTGATTCGACCATTTATCTTCTTTTCACACGCTATCCCTTAGCGTTCAATGCTCTGCTACCCATGTATCGTCCACTTTACTTGTGTCACGCATTCGATGATATTTTTCATAGGGAAGAGATGTCGCAATGATGACTTGATTTTCTTTCCTTTAAACCAAACATTATCTCTTCTCTATGCACCGCCTTCCTTATAAATATTCCATTTCGCTCTTTTTGCTCTTCTGACACTTCATCCTAACAAATTTTCAAATGAACAATTGTTATTCCTTTATCTTCCTTAACCAAATTTTGCTACCATATCTTCGGATTCCACTACATGGGCTCGGAGTCAAGCTCATGGTGACTCGGACATCCCTATTCAAAGGGTTCCCATAGTATATTCCCGCCGACTAGCAGGACGTCGAGGAAGAAAAAGTAACGACTTCTTTTTCTAATCAGCAGGCCAACACTTACCTTCCTAGCAGTTGGTCTTCTCTAAAGGACCTCACCAAGTTCCCCGTATCACTGGTTGTAGAGCGGTCCTGGTCGGCCAGTACTTACAAATCTTCTATCAGCGCCAGTTACTTGAGTCGGGTGCAGGTGGATTGCGGGTGGACTAATATAGAAGTGTTCCTTCCAGTAGAAGGAGATGTTATTACCTCCTATTTACAAAGATATTCCTTCGTGTATACGTACCTCTTTTCCTTGCAATTGGGCAAACTTATCAATCCCGTGATTTTGGAATTCTGCAGAAAGTATAAAGTGTGTCTGGCCCTGGTCGGCCCTGATTTTTAGATGATGGTAACGTACCTCCGGTACCTTTCTTCTCAGGTGAGAGGATTTTACCATTTCTTACTTTATTCACCTCTATTCCCCCAAATCTTTTAGATCGGGGGTCATTTAGCTATCCCGTCGTGCTCAGAACACGTTGATTGCTAATATTGATGATGACTTTGACTGAGGATGGATGGAGAGATATATTGTCATTGCGATAGAGGACCTAGTTAAGACACCAGAGGCGCCTATCCCGGAGTGATTGAATTTTGACCGTAAGTATTCCGCCTAGACCTGCCCTGTTTAATTTGTTTTCCTCGATCCTTAACGACGTATCTGATTTTCATTCTTCTCCTTTTGTTAGCCATAGTTTGGACACCTGAACCAGTATTGGGTCTGGCTCGATGGGTCCAAAAAATTCTGGACTATGCTCCCTCTTTCTCCCGGACGTGGTAGGAGATCTCGTCGAAACATAACTGGAAGGGGAAAAATCATAATATCCCAAAGGGAGCATCGGTCCGAGCGTATGCGGAGGTTACCGAAGATTCAGATGCGTCCCTTCATCAAATTGAGCAAGTTGTATCTCAATTGGGTCAGAACTTGGAGGCCACGAACTCTGTCGGGTCCAAAAGGTTGTTATCTCCTTCTTCTTCTACTCCGACCAAAACAACGAGACTGAGTGATGGGGAGAGGGATAATTAGGGGCCTACCTAGGCTACTCAAGTCATCTCTCCCGTGGCTATCAACTTGGCATCTGATTCCATTGAAAAAAAGAGGATCCTGCTCCGGAGCTTACCCGTCGAATAACTGATAAGTCAGATACTGCTGCTACCGGTCTCTTTAGGGAAATGGATTTGTCTGGTAAAATAAACTCTTGAGCTTCTTTTTCCCTTACTTTTGTCTACGTTGGGGGGTATGACTATACCCCCGCTCCTGTTCCTTGTGCCCCATCATCATCACGAGTAACCCTCATTCTGGTTTCTCAAAGGTTGGCCCCCACTTCTCAAGGCACCATTCCTAGGGGTCGAGCCAGGGGTCCTGATATAGGAGCGCATAACGAGGGACCACGAAGCTCCTGAGATCGTGGCTAGTAGATACTTGTCCTGCCCCAGTCTATAATCCCACCATTCACGGGCAGGTCATTTTATCCGTCTCTCAGGAATGCCACCTTCTTTCAAAGGCAATAGGGGTGTCCAATTACCTGTGGCCCTTGGCGAATGAGAAGGATAAGGAGAAGATGAAGAGGGTCTCTAGCGACTGTTTGCTCAACGCCGACGCTTATACGGCCGCACAAGTATGCTTTCTTCTCTTTTTGGTCTGTTATTATTATCTTCGTTCTATGACATTCAGTGTTATGGACTACTCTTTCCCCCAAGTGAACTTGCTCACCATAGAGGGTCTTCAATGAAAGCTTACTGAAGAGAGGGAGAAAATGTTGGACTACCAGACATTACAAGAGCGAGTCCCATTTCTAAAGAGACAACTGATTTCGATGGAAGATTTGGAGGCCAAGTTAGCCCAGTTAGAACAGGACATGAAAATTTACAGTAAAGAGGTTGCTAAATTTCACAAGGAGCTTCTGGATCTTAAGAAGAAATGGGTCGAGCATCAGGAACATTTTTCCAATGTAGTTCAGAGGGAAACGAACACGATTGAGCGACTTCAGATTATGAGGGTCGAACTCTAGGCTTGTAAGAGGGATAAGGCTTCTGCAGAAAGAGCTATGAGAGTACTAGAGGTGAGATATTAGGGTTTGTCAACTCTCTATGACCGACAGGTTAAGCATAATCAGGATCTGATCAAGTACAATACTTCCATTCGTGCGGCTATGAAGAAAGTTGATATGTCTGACACGGATGCCAAAATACAACAATTGAAGTTGAATTTTATTCTTGAAAAAATCCATGTGGTATGTCAGGCTCGCCGACAGGTCCTTTAGGAGGTCTGAGAGGGCTCGATAAATGTGGAAGTGGCATTGGCCGATGCTTTGAGGGTATAAGATAGGGTCCATAAGGATTTTCCTGCGCGTTCATAGTCTGTGAATCTTGCTCAATCTTCTGATGATGAAAGTTGGTCCCACGAGGGCAAAGGGGAGTCCCCGACTGGCTATGAGGACCATTCTTCTAAGGTTTCTATGGCTGAGAGTGAGAAAGGTAATGAGGAGGAGACCCTTCTTGAAGACCCCTCTATAGCTCCAGAGGTTAGGGGAGACGACGTGGAAGCGGCCCTCCCGAAGGACCCACTAGATGCCATGACCCCAGAAATGCACAACTCTATTGGAAACCCTGATGTCGCGGTTATTGATGCTTGACTTTTGTCGCCCTGCGTGGTTTGTTTTATGTTGCTAGATATGTTTGTTGGCCTTTTTTGGAAGACAATTTGTTTTGCAATACTGGTTTGTCCCTATTTTTGGGCTTTTTTATTGAATGAATGCCTTCTTGTGACAGTGTTTTTCGCTTATCTTTTAAATTATCGAGTTTTTTATAAAAAAAATTCCTAAGTCCCATGCGGGAGGTGTTTGATCATTATTTTTCACTCTGGTTATGTTGGTTTGCTTTGTGGTCAGGTGCGTTAATTACCCAGTCCTTTGAAGTGGAGCAGTTCAACCATATGGATCCTTCCATCCAAGGACCCCCTCATCGAGACTATGCTCTATGGCGAATTCGAACGCTTGTGTTTAAGTTTCACGATTTGTATTTCTATTTCTTTGCAATGTGTGCGGGATTTCGAGCGATCACTTCCCCCAATCTGGGAATGTTACTTCCGGCCACGTATTTTATGATTGGGAATTTAAATCACCTGTTTCATAATAAAAGGAGGCCTCCCTTTCGTGTACATGCATGTTTTTCAGTAACACTAGTAAATACAAAAAAGGCAAAGGCCCTTGGAGCTTGTAGACAGGAGCGGATTGCTTCCCCTTGCGCTTGTATTTTTGTGGAGAGTTCTTCTAAGTAATATACCTTTCAATTGTTGCCTCAGTAAAAACCTTACCGACAAAAACCTTTTTGAAAAAAAAAACTGATCAAGGAAAAGAGTGCAACACGTATTTTCCGATCTTCACTTCGACATTCATTGGCTTGTAATTTGCACAACCAGTCCTAGTACTGATGCTAGTCCTAGTCCTACGAACAAAAAATGTTACGGAAAACAAAAAGGAAAAAAAGATGAATTCATACCTTGCGATTTTCAGGGTCGTATTGCGGGGGAGAAATCGACCGCGAACTCTGGCAAGTTCGATGTTCGTATTACTGTTCGAGGTTGATAGGTTAGATCATATTCACTTATTTCAACTGACCACTTCGATATCCAACCTGTGAGATTTTCTCCTTGTAACAAGGCCTTCAGTGGGGTGTCCGTCACGACTGTCATCGGATGGCACTGGAAGTATGGTCGCAGCTTTCGGGTGGCCGTAATGAGGGCCAGGGCCAAATTATTTTGCATCCGGATATCATGACTCGACCTCGGTTAGTGTCTTACTTGCATAGTAAATGGGGAGTTGTTCTTTTCCTTCTTCCCGTACAAAAGCGACGCTAACTGATACAGTTGAGACAGTTACGTAAGTGACCAACCTCTCTTCTTTTGTAGGTTTGACCATTACATGAGGGTTGGCTAAGTAAGCCTTGAAATCCTATAAGCTTTGTTTGCACTCTTGTTTCCACTAAAAATGATGGTCTTTTTTCATGAGTTTAAAAAATTCATGACACCGATCGGTCGATCGTGATATGAATCTTCCCAATGCTGCGACTTTTACTGTCAATCTTTTGTAGCATCATGGCATTATTTAGTGTGTGGCATCTCCTGGATAGCCTTAACTTTATCGGGGTTCATCTCGATGGCGCGATCGGAGATAAGGAAACCCAAGAACGTTTCGGACCTGACCCCGAAGGTCCATTTTTTTGGGTTTAACTTCATGTCATAGCGACGTTAGGTTTCGACCATGAAGGCCAGGTGGGACTCAACTTCTTGAGATTTGACCAACATGTATGCGTCCAAGAAGCTGAGCAGCACATGTCCTGTTGTGGCATCAATTGTCTGATCAATATGCGGCAGAGGAAATGAGTCTTTTGGGCATGCCTCATTCACGTCCTTGAAGTCCATGCACATCTAAATTTGTTGAGCTTTTTAGGGACTATTACTACGTTAGCCAACCACGCGGGGTCCTCAACCCTCCGAACTAACCCTATATTAAGTAGGCGCGTCACCTCTTCCTTTACAAATTGGTCCCTGACCGCGGATATCGGCCCCTTTCTTTAATTCACTAGGTATGGTTAGGATTAGTGCTCAACCGGTAATAGCTATCTCGGGAGGGGGGGGGGGGAGGGAGATCCCTGTAGTTTCAAGGTGAGACCAAGCAAATCAATCTGAGTTAGTTGTTAAATAATATAAAAATGGATTCTTGAGCCTGGGCGGGAGCTCTGAGCCTAGGTATACCTTCTTTTCGGGATAACAAGGTCTGAATGCTCTTCTTCTGTAAGTTGTTCCCTCTCTCCTCCAAGCATCTTGCTTAAGATCGACTGCAACTGCTATTGTTTCGCTTTTTGTTCCTGTGGGATCTTTACTGCTAACGTATCCTCTGATCGGGGACAACTGTTACTTCCTCTAATTTTTCCAATTCCTTAAGATGTAAGGAAGTTGACCTTCTTATGATAGGTTGAAGAAACTACATGCATTTCGTGCAACCATAGTCTTCCAAGTATTGCATTATACGTCATATCTCCGGACACGATGTCAAACGTAGTGACATACTTCATGTCATCAGCGTTAACCGTTAATTTGACTTTCCCCTTTGTCAGCTCGCTGTACATGTTAAATCCCACCAGCACCTTTGTTACGGTGGTGATCAATTCATCCATTTGCATCTCTTTTAGGGCCCGCAATTGGATGATGTTAGCTGAGCTTCCTAGGTCAACGAAAACATGCTTAGTGAAAAATTTATTAATTTTTAAAGATATTCTCAGGGCCTCATAATATGGTGAGGCGAAGTCTCCGTAGTCATTGCTAGAAAATGTGATATCCTAATCCTTCATGGGTTGATGTCTGCGACGCGTGTCACGACTGAGATCTTGGACTTCCTCATTGATGTGTATGTGAACTTGTTGTCCACCTCTGTGTCGAAGATCATATTGATTGTGTGGGTAGGCAGAGGCATTTGGCTTGGCCTTTGCCCCATATTCCTACTTAGGTTGAGCTTTGCTCGGTCGTTGATGTACTTTCTTAAGTTCCCTGCACGCAGTAGTTGTGCCACTTCGATTCTTAAGTTGGCACAATCTTCCATGGTGTGACCGTGCGTGTTATGAAAATGGCACCACAATTTTGTGTTCCTTTTCTCCGAATTGGTACGCACATAATCCAGGAATCTTGCTTATTTCATGATTTTCATTACTACTACTATCTCCACCGCATTTAAACTGAAATTGTGATCAGACAACTTTGGGGGTCCAGTTCCCCTTAATGTTGATTCCTCTGACCGCCCGGAGGCTTGTTCCATGAGGCTTTAATGATTCTGAGTGCTTCCCGGGTTGGCCCCTGCACCTGAGAATCTTCTGGCATCGTACGGCTCGTACCGTCCCCCATTTGCAATATTATTGTTATACCCGTGACCCCGTCTTCTTGGGGGGCGGCCGACACTATATGCCAGTGTTACCACCTGCTGATCTTCCTCGATCCATATCTTGGCTGTGTACTTGAGATTTATTGCGCTTTATATTTTTGCCGGGAACTCCTTGAGGCGTTTCTTTAACTTTTTGGAGGCGTTTGAACTGTTAGGGTTCAACCCATCTACAAACGCGGCTGCTGCCCAGTCTTTCGAGATAGCCAGCAACAATATTCTCTCCCTCTGGAATCTGTCTATAAATTATCGAAACAATTCATATGTCCGTTGCTTTATTGTAAATATGTGGTTCTTGTGTGTTTCTACCCTTCGGCCCCTAGGTGAGCCTTGACGAAAGTATCTGCAAGAGTAGCAAAGGAATCAATAGAGTTTGTGGGTAAATGAGTATACCAAGAAAGTGCTCCCTTTCTGAGTGTCTAGCTGAATTTTTTTCAGTATGACAAATTTGATCTCGTGTTGTTTGAGATCGTGCCCGGTGACGGCTACTTTGAAGGACACGAGTGCTCTTCTGGATCCATGGTGCTATCGTATTTTGGTATGTCATGCATTTTAAACTTATTTGGGATAGGGACGGGGACCGCGCTTTCCGGGTACAACAAGATACCATATCTCCTGCACCCTTTATGATAGGAGGTGCTCCAGGCATCTGGCTCATTCGCTGGTTCATTTCTTTTTTCACCCGACGCAGACCCTCCATGAATGTGTCCATCTGGTCTTTCGCGTCATCTTCCCGCTTCTTGCTAGATTCTGGTGTGATCGAGGTTTTTGCGGCATTTTGTTTGATGTCGGAGTCCCTATCCTAGAATGCACAACTATAGCGACCACCTCTGCTTCCATGCGCACTATTATTTCATTTTGCGCTTCTAGGACAACTGCAATCATTTCGCGCACTATTATTTCATTTTGCGCTTCTAGGACAACTGCAATCATTTCCTTGGTGACAGATCTTCCCTTATCAGCGGATCTGGGTTTTCCGATTTGATATTTGGCCGAGCTCCTTTTTTCAGACGTTTTAAAGCCCTTTTCATCCTTTTCATTATTCGGGGTTTCCTTGCTCCGCTCTTGTCAGGACCGCTCCTCTAATTCCGTTCGTAGTGTCTCCGATTGATTTGTCAGGTGCTGACGTTCGATGGGTACATGTTATTCCCTAAGTTCCAGTGATTTGTGAGCGCTGATGTTTTGCCATGACATGCTTCCTTTTTTCTTTTTGAGTGTAGTATTTTCGTTTTAGGTTTTTCAATAAAATCAGCTACAGATCGAGACAACACCACAATTGTCTATCCCCACAAACGGTGCCAAACTGTTTTACGGTGAAAATGATTCTAACCAAAAACATAGTTAGAGATTTGTGTTCTAGGGTTTAAAGACAAGTAGGTTGTATCTGATCCGGAGACCCTCTTGAACACCGAAATTACTGGCTAAGTTACGGGTTTACGAGATATAAAAGTGAGGATGCTATAAGAACAAGCAAGTAAGACAAATAAGTAAGCTAGATCTAAGATGAATAATGAATAATATTAGAACAAGAGCTGAGAGTAGTATATTTTCTTGAGAGAGAACTTTTGTTTCAACTGTTGGTTAGAGAGAATACAATGTGGCTTCCTTCTCTTCTAAGTCTTGCATATATATAACAGAATTTTGACTACTATGCCCTCTTAAATTTATGATGACGTGAGCATTCTGACGTCACTGTATCCACGCGCACCGTGGCACTCTGATCTAGGGGGGCTAATGGGACAGGAGTTGTTGAGAGTGGGGAACAACTGTAGAAATCCTTTGAGACCGTTAAGGTTTCCGAAACTATCAGATTTCTTTTGTACGCCAATACTTCCGGAAGCATTTCTCCCTAATACATTATTATTGTTCATTTTAATTTGGTGATATGCATGGCTTTTGCTGGCTTAAATATTTAATAATGTTGTCATCACGACGATATTGATTGCTCTAAATACATGCATGCTGTCAGCTTTATTGTACGTGAGTCTAATGAAGTTATATAAAATTAATTGTTTCCTTTTCATCACTGAAATTAAAAGCTTAAAATATATTCCATTATTAGAAAAAAATATAGATCGTAACAATAATTGATCGATACAAGTTACACCACTTTCAAGAGCCAAAAGGCCACAACTCCTCATGCATTGTTAGCATTAAAAATGTTGGTTTAAAAAAAAGAGCCAAAAGAAAACACAAAATTTAATCGTCTCGTGTGATATTATTGAGATTTGTTGTTCACGTTGTTAACATAACTGTAAAAAAAAAATTATTAAGATAGCAATAGTCAAAAGATCACTCAAGTTCGAAGTATCAGTCAATTAGTTACGCTTCAATTCCAAATCAATCCTCGAAGATGCATAGAAGGATTTCGAAATGAAACAAAAGGACTTTTATTATGAAATATAGTGGAAATACAGCATATTTTGCGAGATTTGTCGAGAAAAAATTATTTTTTCCTTTTTTCGATAAGATAAAAATACACGTTAATTATTCATAATTAAGTATTAAATATTTATGTACAAATACATATCATACATCTATTATCATCTTATATAAATATTGATTTTGAATAAACTTTTACCCAAAGGAACCCCATATAGCGGGGGCAAATTGTTAGGATTTGTCCTTATTTTCTAGCATAATTAAAATTACATTTTTTAGTGGAAAATATTTTTTTTGATGGAAAGAATCTTTTCCATATTTGACTAATTTTTTTAGACTTTTATAGATTGAAAATCCTCCCTTCTAACACAATAACATAATAGTATTCACAATATAATCGTTAGAAAACCTTGCTTAGGAGGAGATTGTGAAGAAATATGTTCCCTGCTTTTCATTGATCATTACGTACAATATATATAGTGTTACATAATTATCTATTCCTTTACAAACTAGGTAACTAATCTTCCTAATTGCAATGGACTACACTTTCTAATTACAATTGGACTACAATTTTGCCTAATATAGGAGATGTACAATATTCTATCAGATTGTTCTTTTTATAATATTATATTTTCTTCTATATTAATTTTATCATTTTAGGTTAATTCACAAATCATATTAAATTTTTTTATGTTGCTTTATCATGTTTTTATAATATTTTATCTTGACTTTTTCACTTTCATTACGTTGTTTTTTTTTTGAACTGCTTTGAATTGTTTCCATGAGCCGAGGATTATAAGAAATAACGTATTTACTTTTACGATAGAAATTAAGTTTGAATACATTCTATTCTCTCCAACCCCTTGCTTTATGAGATTAAACGATATATATTATTATTTTATTATATTAAAATTTACAAATTAGAAAGTAGAGATTCTTTTCTTTGAGGGGAAGGCACTGCAGTATTGTATAGCGGAGAAAGTACCTAGGAAAAAAGAAGAGGATTCTTTTTGTCTCATCCACATACTTCCCCATCCGTATGCCGCGTTAAAGTCCATGCATGTCGGCCACCACGTTTCAATATTTTTTCTTTTTTATATTCAGCTTCGCGGCTTACATCATATTATTTCTAGATATAATAATTCTGTTCCTTCAGCATTACTATCAGTAAATCGCGGGATATGCTTAAATGATCAGAGTTTGAGAACATAGCAACTGATATCACCGACAAGGTCCTACCCCAGAAAGAGCAAATTGCCCCCACCAGGGTTTGAACCAACACTGCAGGCCTCCAGCTGGATTTTAAGTTCTCGTCCTTTGCCATCCAATTATATCCCGGGGATTTCTATATTCTTTCTTACTATTATACACTACTATGATCAAGCCATCACATCTTTGCATCCTGAGTATAATTTGTGTACATTGATAATATAAAATATATATACTTTTTTTATTCGAATTTATATGATATAGTTCAAATTTCGCTAATTTAAATTTTTTTTGATATACAATTGTTAAATTTTTAAAAATTAATTTACATGTTTAGAGACTATATAAAAGTACTATAAATTACTATAATTAATAATTTAAAATATCTAAAGGGTATATGAAAAAAAAAATTCAGTTAAAATTTTTATTGTTTGACTCTTGAAATTCAAACTGTATCACATAAATTGAGATAAAATGAGTATATAATTAGGTTGTTCAAAAAGTATTTATAGAAGAATTGAATATTTTTGTATGGAGAAGAAATTTTTGCCCACCAAATCTTATCAATTTCCAGATTCCTTCTCAGGTAAATAAAAGAATAAAATTGAATGATATTATGACAATACAAGATGGTATAGATATATTCATCGGGGAAGTTGATATGTTGGAATGATAATTAATACTACAAAAAGATAGAGAGACTGGATCTCTTTAAAAAAAATATTGGAATCCTTAAATGAAGTTTGTGGTTTGTGAGATCCTATTGATGTTTATCTTTATTTTGACTCTTATATTAGGAGTTACAATAGGTATATTAGTAATTGTTTGGATCTATAGAACTGAAATAACGTATCAAATCTGAGTATGCAGACTCTTTAGAAAATTTTCAAACTCTAGCAAATGAGGCAAAATTGGTTTTGAAATAAAACCCTCCATAAAATGCGTCACACTTTTCAATTCTGAGCCTGGGCGGGAGCTCTGATCCTAAGTATACCTTCTTTTCGGGATATTCTTCGAAATGTGTCACACTTTCCAATTCTTTGATGGTCGAATCTGCGGAATCCTTGTCTAACGGTAAAACAAAACCTTTCGGGATGACCAGGTATGAATGATCTTCCTATGTAAGTTGTTCCCTCCCTCCTCCATGCATCTTGCTTATGCCCGACGACTGTAACTGCTATTGATCCGCTTTTTGTTCCTGTGGGATCATTACTGCTAATGTATCCTCTGATCGGGGACAACTGTTACTTACTCTAATTTTTTCGATTCCCCAAGGTGTAAGGAAGTTGACCTTCTAATGATAGGCTGAAGAAACTACATGCATTGCGTGCAACTATAGCCTCCCAAGTATTGCATTATACGTCATATCTCCGGACACGATGTCAAACGTGATGACCTGCTTCATGTCATCAACGTGAACTGTTAATTTGACTTTCCCCTTTTTCCGCTCACTGGACATGGTAAATCCCACCAACACCTTTGTTACGGTGGTGATCAATTCATCCATTTGCATCTCTTTTAGGGGCCGCAGTTGGATGATATTAGTTGAGCTTCCTGGGTCAACCAAAACACGCTTAGTGAAAAATATATTAATTTTTAAAGATACTACCATGGCCTTATTATGTGGTGAGGCAAAGTCTCCGTAGTCATTGCTAGAAAAATTGATATCCTGATCCTTCATGGGTTGATGTCTGTGGCGTGTGGTCATGACTGAGATCTTGGACTTCCTTATTGATGTGTACGCGATCTTGTTGTCCACCTCTATGTTGAATATTATATTAATTGTGTGGGTAGGCAGAGCACTTGGCTCGCCCTTTGCCCTATATTCCTACTTAGGTTGAGCTTTGCTCGGTCGTTGATGTACTCCCTTAAGTGCCCTGCACGCAGCAGCTGTACCACTTCGATTCTTAAGTTGGCACAATCTTTCATGGTGTGACCGTACGTGTTATGAAAATGGCACCACAATTATGTGTTCTTTTTCTCATAATTGGTGTGCACATCATCCAGGAACCTTGCTTCTTTCATGGTCTTCATTACTACTACTAACTCCACCGCATTTATACTGAAATTGTGATCAGACAGCTTTAGGGGTCCAGTTCCCCTTGATGTTGATTCCTCTGACCGCCGAGATGCTCGTTCCATGAGGTTTTAATAGTTCTGAGTGCTTCCCTGGTTGGCCCATGCACCTGAGATTCTCCTGGCATCGTACGGCTCATACCGTCCCCCATTTGTAATATTCCAGCGTCTCCACCGTAAAGAGGAATGCCCTCCATTAAAGAAAGCAGCCAATCGAGAACTGTTATACCCGTGACCCGATCTTCTTGGGGAGCAGCCGACACTGTATGCCGGTGTTGCTACCTGCTAATCTTCCTCTTTCTGCATCTTAGCTGTGTACTTGAGATTTATTGCGCCTTATATTTTCGCTGGGAACTACTTGAGGCTTTCCTTTAACTCTTTGGAGGCTTTTGAACTGTTAGGGTTCAACCCATCTGCAAACACGGCTGCTTCCCAGTCTTTCGAGATGGCCGGCAATAATATTCTCTCCCTCTTGAATCTGTCTATAAATCCTCGAAACAATTTATTTGTCCATTGCTTTATTGTAAATATGTGGTTCTTGTGTGTTTCTACCCTTCGGGCCCTGCGTGAGCCTTGACGAAAGTATCTGCAAGAGTAGCAAAGGAATCAATAGAGTTTTGGGTAAATGAGTATACCAAGAGAGTGCTCCTTTTCTGAGCATCTGACTGAATTTTTTTTAGTATGACAGATTCGATCTCGTGTTGTTTGAGATCGTGCCCGGTGACGACTACTTTGAAGGTCACGAGTGCTCTTCTGGATCCGTGGTGCTATCGTATTTTGGTATGTCATGCATTTTAAACTTCTTTGGGATAGGGACGGGGGACATGCTTTCCGGGTATAACAAGACACCATATCTCCTGGCTCCTGCGCCCTTTTATGATAAGCGGTGTCCAGGTATCTGGCTCATTCGTTGGTTCATTTCTTTTTTCACCCGACGCAGACCCTCCATGAACTCGTCCATCTGGTCATTCGCGTCCTCTTCCCGCTTCTTGCTGTATTCTGGTGCGGCCGAGGTTTTTGCGGCATTTTGGTTTGATGTCGAAGTCCCTATCCTGGAATGCACAGCTATAGCGGCCACCTCTTCTTCCATACGCAACATTATTTCATTTTGCGATTCTAGGACAGTTGCGTTCATTTCCTTAGCGGCAGATCTTCCCTTATCAGCGGATCTGGGTTTTCCGATTTATGATTTGGCCGAGCTCCTGTCTTCAGACGTTTTTTATGGGCCTTTTCAGCCTTTTCATTATTCGGGGTTTCCTTGCTTCGCTCTTGTCCGAACCGCTCCTCTAACTCCGTGCGTAGTGTCTCCGATTGATTTGTCAGGCCCTGACGTTCGATGGGTACCTGTTATTATCTAAGTGCCTGTGATTTGTGAGCGCTGATGTTTTGCCATGACATGTTTCCTTTTTTTCTTTTTGAGTGTAGTATTTTCGTTTAGTTTTTTCAAGAAAATCAGCTACATATCGAGACAACACCACAATTGTCTATACCCACAAACGGTGCCAAACTGTTTTCTGGTGAAAATGATTCTAACCAAAAATACAGTTAGAGATTTGTGTTCTAGAGTTTAAAGACAAGTAGGTTGTATCTGATCCGGAGACCATCTTGAAGAGTCCGAAATTACTGGCTAAGTTACGGGTTTACGAGATATAAAAGTGAGTAAGCTATAAGAGCAAGCAAGTAAGACAAATAAGTAAGCTAGATCTAAGATGAATAATGAATAATGAATAATATTAGAACAAGAGTTGAGAGTAGTATATTTGCTTGAGAGAGATCTTTTGTTACAAATGTTGGCTTAGAGAGAATACAATGTGTCTTCCTTCTCTTTTAGGTCTTGCATATATATGACAGAATTTAGACTACTATGCCCACTTAAATTTATGATGACGTGAGCATTCTGACGTCACTGCATCCACGTGCATCGTGACATTCTGATCTAGAGGGACTGATGGGACAGGGGTTGTTGAGAGTGGGGAACAACTGTAGAAATCCTTTGAGTACCGTTGAGGTTTCCGGAACTATCAAACTTATTTTGTACGACAATACTTCCGGAAGCATTTCTCCCTAATACATTATTATTGTTCATTTTAATTTGGTGATATGCATGGCTTTTGCTGGCTTAAATATTTAATAATATTGTCATCACGACGACATTGATTGCTCTAAATACATGCATGCCGTCAGCTTTATTGTACGTGAGTCTAATGAAGTTATATAAAATTAGTTGTTTCCTTTTGATCACTGAAATTAAAAGCTTAAAATATATTCCATTATTAGAAAAAAAAAATATAGATCGTAACCAATAATTGATCGATACAAGTTACACCACTTTCAAGAGCCAAAAGGCCACAACTCCTCATGCATTGTTAGCATTAAAAATGTTGGTTTAAAAAAAAGAGCCAAAAGAAAACACAAAATTTAATCGTTTCGTGTGATATTATTGAGATTTGTTGTTCACGTTGTTGACTTAACTGTAAAAAAAAAAAAATTAGATAGCAATTGTCAAAAGATCACTCAAGTTCGAAGTATCAGTCAATTAGTTACGCTTCAATTCCAAATCAATCCACGAAGATGCATAGAAGGATTTCGAAATGAAAACAAAAGGACTTTTTATTATGAAATATAGTGGAAATACAGTATATTTTGCGAGATTTGTCAAGCCAATTTTACTTTTTCCTTTTTTTCGATAAGATAAGTAAGTAATTTAATAAGATAAAAATATACGTTAATTATTCATAATTAAGTATTAAATATTTATGTACAAATACATATCATACATCTGTTATCATCTTATATAAATATTGATTTTGAATAAACTTTTACCCAAAGGAACCCCATATAGCGGGGGCAAATTGTTAGGATTTGTCCTTATTTTCTAGCATAATTAAAATTACATTTTATTGTGGAAAATATATTTTTTTGTGGAAAGAGTCTTTTTCATATTTGTCTAATTTTTTGGAATTGTTTTTAGACTTCTATAGATTAAAAATCCTCCCTTCTAACACAATAACATAACAGTATTCACAATATAATCGTTAAAAAACTTGCTTAGGAGGAGATTGTAAAGGAATATGTTCCCTGCTTTTTATTGATCATTATGTACAATATATATAGTGTTACATAATTATCAACTCTTTTACAAACTAGGTAACTAATCTTTCTGATTATAATTGGACTACACTTCCTAATTTCAATTGGACTGCAAGTTTACCTAATATAGGAGATGTACAATATTCTATCATACCCCCGCAGTCGAAGCGGGAGGTTCTCGTACACTGAGACTGGCTCGAAAATCATCAAAGAGTATGCGCGGAAGCCCTTTAGTAAATATGTCAGCAATCTGATATCGGGAAGGAATATGAAGAATACGAACTTGTCCACGAACAACTTTCTCACGTACAAAGTGAATATTCATTTCAATGTGTTTAGTGCGGTGATGTTGAACGGGAATGCCGAAAAGATGTGTCGCACTTACATTATCACAATAGACCAATGTAGCCTTATGGATGGGGCAGTGAAGGTCCAGGAGAATGTTGTGTATCCAACAAGACTCAGAGACAATAATCGCTAAACCTCGGTACTCGGCTTCGACACTGGATTGAGATAGAGTAGGTTGTCTTTTAGAAGACCAAGAAAGCAAGTTATCTCCGAGGAACACACAGTAACCCGACGTGGATCGACGAGTGTATGGATATCCACCCCAGTCAGTATCAGAATATGAGGTGAGGTTTGAGAGTGAGGATTTGTACAAGTGTAAACCGAAATGAAGAGTACCTTGTACATATCACAAAATTCGTTTGAGGGCATTCATATATTCATCCGTCGGGCTGTGCATGTGTAAGAATATTTGCTGCATGGCATAGGATATATCTGGTCTCATGAAAGTGAGATATTGTAATGCTCATGCTAAGCCACGATAGTGAGTCGGGTCGGCGTATAGAGAACCTGAAGAGGCACAAAATTTGGAATTAGTGTCCACCGGTGTGTGGACCGGTTTGCAGGACGTCATGCTTGCTCGATCAAGAATCTCTTCGACGTACTTCTTTTGACAAAGAAATAAGCCACATGCATGTCTCGTAACAGCAATGCCCAAAAAATGGTTTAGGGGCCCCAAATCCTTCATAGCAAACTCAGAGGCAAGAAGTGGCATAATGGATCGGCGAAGTACATCAGAAGATGTAGTTATGATGATTTCATCAACATATAACAGAATGTATGCCATGTCGTTACCCTTGCTATAGATGAAAAGTGAGTGATCCGATTTGCTATGTGAAAAACTGATAGAGGATACAAAGTTAGCAAATAGTTGGTACCACGCACGAGGAGCCTATTTCAGTCCATAGAGCGATTTCTTCAAATGACACACATAATCTGGATGGACTATATTCCTGATTCCAAAATGCTGATTCATATACACAGTCTCATGAAGGTCTCCATGCAAGAAGACATTTTTGATATCCAGCTGATGAATGGGCCATGATTTGGACAAAGTAATACTGAGAACGGTCAGAATAGTTGTCGGTTTCACCACCGAGCTGAAGGTTTTATCACAATACACGCCTACCTGTTGAGACCTGCAATTACCTATAAAAAGGGTCTTGTGCCTCTCAAAAGAACTGACAGATTTCTTTTTATGTATAAAAATCCACATAGAACGAATAACATTAACATCAGGAGGACGGGGCACTAGCTCTCACGTCTTATTTTCAATAAAAGCATTATATTCGTCAATCATGACAGATTTCCAATTAGGATCGGACAAGGCATGTTTCGGGCTGCGAGGAAGAGGTGAAGGGGCAATCGAATTTGACAAATTAAATTGTTCTTTGGGTTTGGAAATGTCGTGCATAGCACGGGTTTCCATTGTTCGTATGGGTGTCGTGGGAGGGTGGACGGGATCAGGAAGCTGTTGAGGCAGATTGGTAGGTCGAAAGGGGGCGGCGGAATCGGGGAGAAGGGGTGAGGGCGGTTGCCTAGGGTTGGACGGCCGAGATGGAGGGCTTTAGAGAATTTTAGAGTTTAGCTGCTGATACCATGAAGGAATATGTTCTCTGCTTTTCATTGATCATTATGTACAATATATATAGTGTTACATAATTATCTACTCCTATTATGCAACTAATCTTCCTAATTACAATTGGACTACACTTCCTAATTACAATTGAACTACAATTTTACCTAATATAGGAGATGTACAATATTCTATTAGATTGTTCTTTTCATAATATTATATTTTCTTTTATATTAATTTTACCATTTTAGGTTAATTCACAAATCATATTAAATTTTTTTATGTTGCTTTGTCGTGCTTTTTATAATATTTTATCTTGATTTCTTCACTTTCGTTATATCATTTCTTTTTTTAAATTGCTTTGAACTGTTTTCATGAGCCGAAGATTATTAAAAATAACCTCTTTACTTTTAATGTAGGAATTAAGTCGGCATACATTCTATTCTCTTCGGTCCCGCGTTAAGAGATTACACTATTAAAATTTACAAATTAGAAAGTAGAGAATATTTTCTTTGAGGTGAAGGCACTGCAGTATTGTATACTGGAGAAAGTATCAACCTAGGAAAATAGAAGAGGATTCTTTTTGTCTCGTCCACATATTTCCCCATCCGTGTGCCGCGTTAAAGTCCATGCATGTCGGCCACCACGTTTCTATATTCTTTCTTACTCTTATACACTACTATGATCAAGCCATCACATTTTTGCATCCTGAGTCTAATTTGTGTAGATCGATAATATAAAATATATATACTTTTTTTTGTTTGAATTTTACTAATTAAATTTTTTTATTTTAATCATAAATTTAGATATTCAATCGTTAAATTTTAAAAAAATAATTTACATGTTTAGAGACTATATAATTTTTTTATAAATTACAATAATTAATAATTTAAAATATTTAAAAGGTATATGAAAAAATTGCAGTTAAATTTTTTATTGTTTTGACGGTTGAAATTCAAAGTGTATCACATAAATTGAAATAAAAAGAATATATATAATTAGGTTGTTCAAAAAGTATTTATAGAATAATTGAATATTTTTGTATGGAGAAGAAAATTTTGCCCACCAAATCTTATCAATTTCCAGATTCCTTCTCAGGTAAATAAAAGAATAAAATTGAATGATATTGTGACAATACAAGATAGTATAGCTATCTTCATCGGGGAAGTTGATGCGTTGGAATGATAATTAATACTACAAAAAGATCTCTTTTAAAAAAAATAGAATTCTTAAATGAAGTTTGTGGTTTGTGAGATCCTATTGATGTTTATCCTTATTTTGACTCTAATATTAGGAGTTACAATAAGTATATTAGTAATTGTTTGGATTTATAGAACTACAATTACGTATCAAATTTGAGTATGCCAACTCTTTAGGAATTCTTCAAGCTCTAGCAAATGAGGTAAAATTACTTTTGAAATAAAATCCTCCATAAAAAATAAAATATGTGATCTTGAAATAAAGCAAGCTACCTGCTATCATCGGTAGATATAGCATACGAATATTGAGTTCATCTGAATGCAATACTTTCGAGTATAAATTTATACGTAAAAACTACAACAAATAATATATATGAATCCATAATTTTAAAAATATAATTGGTCAAATACTAAATATCTTAAATATTGAAACCATAATACATAAATGTTAGATCTGCCTCTACCTGTTACTACATGTAAATGTGACAATAGTGCAACATCTTTTTACACCGCGTTTAACTATAGTAGCAGGTAACACGCTTATTGCAAAATTACAGATCTCTCTTTTTATGTAAGGTTACCCAAGTTATCTTTTAGATGACATGATATTTTTACACTATCGGTATATATAAATTAAATTCGAATTAAATTAAATTTATATGTATTGCTAATATAAAAAGAATTCACACATAAATGTATTTTAACCTGTTGTCTGTTATAGTAAGTAACCTACCTATAAATTATTGAGATTACTAATCCCACTTTTAATGGAAAGCTACTTGCAATTTAAAAAAAAACCTCCTACACAGATCCCAGAATAATTCCTTTTATTTTCTTATATAAAAACCGAAAAAAAATAATCCCTTGATTATTTTCATTGATTGAAAAAGTATCTATACAATTTACATATTTTCATAATAGGAGAATCTTATTCTTATTCTACTCCTAAATCCTTATTCTACTTGAACACTAACTATACAATTATGGTAATACAAATATTATGGTAAGTGTACAATACTAATTACACCACAACATTACCTAAACTAGGAGACTAAAATATTACCTAAATTATATACATAATACACGGTCAACCGAGAGCCAATATACATAATATACACATATATATTGTGTGTATATTAAAAACCATTTTCTCACCGCCCAACTAATAAGGGACGGCCGATGCACTAAGTCACCTAGTAAAGAAAAACATTAATACAAGTTTGAAAACTCAAAGTAGGACAGAGTGTCCACACAAATTTCCTAGTGTTTTTTTTTTTGACATCATTGACAATCATTTATGTAACATCCCGTACTTTCGGGTTACGGTTTAAATCGCTAAGTATATATAAAATCGTTAGGCATGTGTAAATAGACCCAAGCGTTGGGAAAATTTTGTTATATTTACATATGCTAATAAGAGATTAGTATTTGGCAAAACGAAACCCCGAAATAATTTTGGACGTAACAAGTGTGACGACGGAAGCCGAAAATAAATTTGGTACGTGCATAAAGAGGTTATGGGCTAGTGTCATACTACAAATTATGACATTGAATATATGAAGGTCTTATGAAATATTAAGATTTAAGTGAATTAAGATTTCGGAATTAATTATGTGTATAATTGGTTAATTATACAAGGCATATCACTTGTTGATAACTATTAGGGTAAGTGTAGGCTTCAGAAGCAATTGGGACATATGTGGCAAGTGATAAGGCAATACAGGAGTAAAATGTTTTGCCAAAACCAAAGGAATTGCTTTTTCATTTCAATTCAGCAATTAGTACTATTGCCCTGTTTCGAACTTCTGCTCCATTAGCACATATGCCCTCCTTTCTACCAATTTTAATTAGAAGAAAAGGATTCTATAGTCATTAGCACTTATAAATACTTTGTCCCAGTAAAGTGGTCCTTTTTAATTGGTTGAGATTAGCAATTTTACACCAACGTGATTTGTTATTAAGTGAAATCGAGGTATGTTAAGGCAAATTATTTCTTTCTTTTGACATGTTTCGTGTAACAAAATATAACTGTGATATTGCTCCATAATTTATTCTACTCCTAGTGGTTAAAAATATTCATGTTATTGATTCCTATGCTAAAAGCATGTCTAAATATATTTCTAAGTCTTTATTGAGGCATACGAAAAATGTGTTGATATTCACAGTGTTAGCCAAAGGTGCTAGGATATTATGTCACTCGGAGTATTTTATTGTCATTCATGCATTTTCACTTGTATTACCCTGGACCACTTGTGCTATGCACACTACTATATGGTAAATATTATATATGTAGGGGATAAGGGAAAGGGAAAGACGTTATATACGCACACCACCTGCAGCTGGTACAGACTATCACAAAAGAGCCCGAAGAGGCCAATATGATGTGATGATGTGATGATGTGATGTGATGCTTGTATGGCTTATTGGGACGGGTTGCACAATCTGCAATACTAACATATATTGGGACGGGTTGCACGATTCGCAACACTAACATATATATACTGCACTTGCATCATGCATATATTTGTTAACCATTACATGGTATGATGCCCACAGAGGCTGTCATAGTACGAAAATTGCCCGATGAGGCCAATAAATATGCACACTACATTGTACATAACATGTAGGCAAGTGTATTAGAGCCGTCAGAGGCAGTTTCTGTTGGTCAGTTGTTTATGTTTCATTTATTGGTATATTCATGTTATGTTGTTATATATGCCTGACATACTCAGTACATCAGTCGTACTGACGTTCCATTTGTCGGGGGACGCTACGTTTCATGCCCGCAGGTTCGCATAGGCAAGGCGACGGACCACGCGAATAGGTTGTAGATTTCAGCGGATTTTGGAAGCACTCCTCTCTTTCCAGGGTCGGTCTGATTTTGGTATGATACAGTCTTGCGTGTCTATATGGGTATGGCGGGACCTTATCCCGACCTTTGATGTTGTTACTTTAAGAGGCTTGTAGACAGGTGTCCTGTGTGTAGTAGTCTTGTATGGCCTTGTCGGCCTTGATATATGTATATTTATAAGTTGGTTACCTGGTTGTTCATAATTTTCTTTCGGCTTAGTCCGTAATTAATTATGAATAGGTGTTGATAGTGTGATTAGCGGTACTCGACGGGTGGGGTCCGGGTATCCGTCGCAGCCCTCCGGTTTAGGTCGTGACAAACTTGGTATCAAAGTATGTCTGTCCAAGGGAGTCTACAAGTCATGTCTCGTAGAGTCTTGTTTATGGGTAAGTTGTGCACCATACTTATAAACAGGAGGTTATCTGACATTTTAGGGATGATTTCTATTCTTTCATCTCATAAATCGGGCTATAGAACTGAATTATAAGTATTTCACTCCTAATCCACTTCGTACTTATGATTCCAGCGATGCCTACCGCAAGGAAGAAGTCCAAGAGTATGATGGAGTTGAATACGGCTGCGGGTGAAGGTACCAGCCGATTACCACCCGTTAGCGAGGGCCAGAGTGAGACCCTCGGTACGACTCCTTCGTATGGTTCTCCCGGTACATCACCATCAGAGGAGATTAGTGGAACTGCAGTATCTGTAGTTCATCCACATGATACTCCATACGTGGATCTTGATATCCGGAGTGCAGTTCAGTTATTGACACGACTGGTGGCCGCTCAAGCCCAACGTCAGGTTCCCAGTCCTTCTGACAAAGCTGTTAGCGCAAGAGCTCGGGATTTCATTAATCTAGACCCTCCAGTATTCACAGGAACAGACTTGAACGCGGACTCGCAGAATTTTCGGGATCAGGTACAACACACTTTGCGGGTAATGGATGCTACCGATACCGAGTCGGTAAAGTTTGCTTAATATAGACTGTGGGATGTCGCAGTAACTTGGTTTGATACATGGGAGCAATCTAGGGGACCTCGTGCTGCGTCAGCAGGATGGGAGGAGTTTTCAGAGGCTTTCTTACAGCATTTTCTACTGGTCGAGCTTCGACGGGCCAAACAGGACAGGTTCCTACGTCTTGAACAGGGCAGCATGAGCGTTCGAGAATATGGTTTGCAGTTTAATTCCTTGGCTCGATATGCTCCTACAATTATAGCTGAAATGAGTGACCGGGTACACAGGTTCGTTACTGGCTTGGGGCCACACTTGGTCAACGAGCGTACTACGGCTTCTTTGAATCCTGATATGGATATTGTTCGCATCCAGGCTTATGCAAAAAACCTGGAGGATCGCAAGAGGCAACAGCAGATCGATCGAGATTGTGATAGGGGCCAGCAAAAAAGGGCTCGGTCTGTAAGTGGCGTGAGGGACTTCGGAGGTAGGCCCAGGCCATAGCCTTACAGACGATCATCTTACCCAGCAGCCGGCACATCATTGCCATCTTCGGGATCGAGGGCTGATCGTTATACTCAAATGGGACCAGGCCAGAGTTCACAAGCACCAGGATCATATTATAAAGGGAATTCTATGCAGATGAGGTCGTCATTGGCTCGATGTGGACAGTGTGGTGGGACCCATACAGGGCAATGCCAATAAGAGGGAAGAGTACGCTATTCTTGAGGGGAGTGTGGTCATATAGCGCGAGATTGTCTGACAAAAGGTGAAGGTGGTAGAGCCCAGCCAGTCGGATTTGCAGCAGCTTCATCCCAATTTGTATGCCCGTTAGGGCAGAGTCAGCAGACGTTATCTGGGCGAGGCAGATGAAAGGGCCAGAACCAAACTTATGCATTGATGGGACGACAGGGTCAGGAATCCTCACCTGATGTCATTACATGTACGTTATCGGTCCTTTCACATAATGTGTACGCGTTGTTAGATCCAGGCTCAAATTCATCATATATTACTCATTTCGTTGCCTGTAAATTTGGTATGGATCCTGAGTTGATAAGGGATCCATTTGTGGTATCTAAACTGGTTGGTGAATCGATAATCGCTAGATGGGTCTATCGAAATTATGCAGTATTAGCTTGTAGTCATCAGACCCTAGCCGATTTAGTGGAATTACAAATGGTTGACTTCGATGTTATTATGGGCATGGATTGGTTAGCATCATGCTACGCTAATGTTGACTGCCGAACAAAGATTGTGAGATTTCAATTTCCAGGTGAGCCAGTCCTTGAATGGAAAGGTAATACGACAACGCCAAAAGGTAGGTTTATTTCATACCTTAAGGCAAGAAAGATGATCTCCAAAGAGTGTATTTACCATCTTGTTCGGGCAAGAGATGTCGATGTTGAACCATCTAGTTCTCAATCAATCAGGTGGTTAGTGAATTTTTGATGTATTTCCAGACGAACTTCCAGGCCTTCCTCCTGAAAGGGAAATTGAGTTCGGTATAGATGTGTTGACAGATACTCAACCGCTATCTATTCCCACTTATAGGATGGCTCATTATGGATGTGTATCGACTATCGGCAGCTAAATAAAGTTACTATCAAGAACAAGTACCCTCTTCCCCGAATTGATGATTTGTTTGACCAGTTACAAGGTACGAGATATTTCTAAAAATTGACCTAAGGTTGGGGTACCATCAGCTAAAGGTTAAGGAGAAGGATATTCTGAAGACGGACTTCAGGACAAGGTATGGGCACTTCGAGTTCCTGGTAATGTCATTTGGACTTACAAATGCACCTACAACATTTATGGATCTAATGAACAGCGTGTTCCTCCCATTCCTGGACGTATTTGTGATAGTCTTTATAGATGATATTCTAGTTTACTCTCACTCGGAAACAGAGCATGTGGATCACTTTCGGATAATACTACAAATGCTCCGGGACCATAAGTTATATGAAAAACTATCCAAATGTGAGTTTTGGCTGAAGTCAGTGACTTTTCTTGGTCATATAGTGTCAAACGAGGGTATAAGAGTCGACACTCAGAAGATTGAAGCGGTGAAGAATTGGCCGAGGCCTACGACTCCAACAGAGGTTCGCAGTTTTTTGGGCTTAGCTGGCTATTATAGAAGGTTTGTAGAAGGATTTTCTACTAGATCAGCACCACTAACAAAGTTAACACAAAAGGCTATAAAATTACAATGGTCTGATGCTTGTGAACGGAGTTTCCAGGAGTTAAAAGATAGATTAACATCGGCACCAGTCCTTACTCTCCCAGAGGGTCCAGAAGGTTATGTTGTGTATTGTGATGCCTCGAGAGCAGGTTTAGGATGTTTGCTAATGCAGCATGGTAAAGTGATTGCCTATGCTTCAAGGCAATTGAGAAAATATGAGAAGAACTATCCGACACATGATTTGGAATTGGCCGCGGTAGTCTATGCACTGAAGATTTGGCGGCACTATTTATATGGTGTTCATGTAGACATTTTTACGGATCACAAGATTCAGCAATACATATTCAAACAAAAGGACTGAATTTGAGACAAAGAATATGGTTTGAATTATTGAAGGATTATGATGTGGACATCTTATATCACCCTGGCAAAGCTAATGTTGTAGAAGACGCGCTCAACCATAAGTCAATGGTCAGTTAGATTCCAGTGCAAGTCAAAAGGAAGGAATTGGAAAGAGAACTCTATCAGTTAGCTAGTTTGGGAGTCCGACTAATGGATTCGGAGGATAGTGGGTTTGTGGTCCAGAATGTGTCAACATCATCCCTTATATCAGAAATTAAGGAACGTCAATGGGAAGATCATAATTTGAAGAAGATAAGAGAGAGCATTCAACAGAAGAAGACCACGACCTTTGAGGTTGACAAACAGGGAACTCTCAGGCACCAGGGCCGTCTATATGTTCCACATATAGCAGGATTGTGGGGTAGAATTATGACGGAGATTCATTGTTCACAGTATTTTATTCATCCAGGATCAACTAAAATGTATCATGATCTCAAGAGTATGTATTGGTGGAATGACATGAAGAAGAGCGTGGCAGAGTTTGTAGCTCAGTGCCCCAATTGTCAGCAGTTAAAAATAAAACACCAAAAGCCTGGTGGCTTAACTCAGAACATCGAGATTCCGATATGGAAATGGGAAATGATTAATATGGACTTCATTACGGGATTACCTCGTTCCTATCGGAAATTTGATTCTATTTGGGTAATTATTGATAGACTGACCAAATTAGCTCATTTCTTGCCAGTGAAAACTACTTACACCACCGAAGATTACGCGAAGTTATATATTAAGGAGATTGTTCGACTTCATGGTGTGCCTATTTCTATTATATCTGACCGAGGTGCTCAGTTTACAGCTAACTTCTGGAAATTATTTCAGAAAGGGTTAGGCACCCGAGTTAATTTGAGTACAACTTTCCATCCTCAGACAGATGGTCAAGCTGAGCGAATGATTCAGACGCTCGAGGACATGTTACTAGCTTGTGTGTTGGACTTTAAGGGAAGTTAGGATGATCACTTACCCCCTTATTGAGTTCACGACAATAACAACTATCACGCCAGTATTAAAATGGCTCCATATGAGGCCTTGTACGGATGAAAATGTAGATCTCCTATTGGATGGTTCGAGGTAGTCGAATCAGAGTTATTTGGACCTGACTTGGTACACCAAGCCATCGAAAAGGTAAAGCTTATCAAAGAACGGTTATTAACAGCTCAGAGTCGTCAAAAGTCATACGCAGATGTGCGACGGCATAACTTAGAGTTTCAGGTGGACGACTGGGTATTTTTAAAGAATTCACCAATGAAGGGTGTAATGAGATTTGGGAAGAAAAGAAAGCTTAGTCCAAGGTATATTGGGCCATATCGCATAATTCGAAGAATTGGCCAGGTAGCATACGAATTGGACTTACCTTCGGAGTTGGAGTGTGTTCATCCAGTCTTCCATATTTCCATGTTGAGAGCCTGTATTGGAGATCCTTCTCGGATTGTACCAATTGCGGATGTGCAGATTACAGAGGATCTGTCATATGAAGAAATTCATGTTGCTATCATAGATCGACAAATCCGTAAGCTGAGGACTAAGGATGTAGTTTCTGTAAAGTTCTGTGGCAAAATAGGAACGTGGAAGAGATGACATGGGAAGCGGAAGAGGAAATGACGCGCACATATCCACACCTATTCCAGACTAATGTCGAGATTTCAAGAGAAGCCTAAGGTAAATTCCAATTCCTGTCATGATGTTAAATGATTGTGTAGTCAGGTTACGTAACGGGGATTAGATATGTTACCCACACATTCGAGAATGATTGTTTCTAAGAGGGGAAGGATGTAACATCTCGTACTTTCGGTTACGGTTTAAATCGCTAAGCGTATATAAAATCGCTAGGCATGTGTAAATAGACCCAAGCTTTGGGAAAATTTTGTTATATTTACATATGCTAATAAGAGATTAGTATTTGGCAAAACGAAACCCCAAATTAATTTTGGACGTAACAAGTGTGACGACGGAAGCCGAAAATAAATTTGGTACGTGCATAAAGAGGTTATGGGCTAGTATCATATTACAAATTATGACATTGAATATATGAAGGTCTTATGAAATATTAAGATTTAAGTGAATTAAGATTTCTGAATTAATTATGTGTATAATTGGTTAATTATACGAAGGCATATCACTTGTTGATAACTATTAGGATACGTGTAGGCTTCAGAAGTTATTTTTAAAAATGACTAAGCAATTGGGACATATGTGGCAAGTGATAAGGCAATACAGGAGTAAAATGTTTTGCCAAAACCAAAGGAATTGCTTTTTCATTTCAATTCAGCAATTAGTACTATTGCCCTGTTTCGAACTTCTGCTCCATTAGCACATATGCCCTCCTTTCTACCAATTTTAATTAGAAGAAAAAAATTATGTAGTCTTCCAGTAAAGAGGTCCTTTTTAATCGGTTGAGATTAGCAATTTTACACCAACGTGATTTGTTATAAAGTGAAATCGAGGTATATTAAGGCAAATTATTTCTTTCTTTTGGCATGTTCCATGTAACAAAATATAACCGTGATATTGCTTCATAATTTATTCTACTTCTAGTAGTTAAGAATATTCATGTTATTGATTCCTATGCTAAAAGCATGTCTAAATATATTTCTAAGTCCTTATTGAGGCATACGGAAAATGTGTTGATATTCACAGTGTTAGCCAAAGGTGCAAGGATATTATGTCACTCAGGGTATTTTATTGTCATTCATGCATTTTCACTTGCATTGCATTCATATATTACTCTGGACCACTGGTGCTATGCACACTACTATATGGTAAATATTATATATGTAGGGGATATGGGGAAGGGGAAAGGGAAAGACGTTATATACGCACACCACCTGCAGCTGGTACAGACTATCACAAAAGAGCCCGAAGAGGCCAATATGATGTGATGCATGTATGGCTTATTGGGACGGGTTGTACGATCCGCAACACTAACATATATTGGGACGGGTTGCACGATCCGCAACACTAACATATATATACCGCACTTGCATCATGCATACATTCGTTAACCATTACATGGTATGATGCCCACATAGGCTGTCATGGTACGGAAATTGCCCGATGAGGCCAATAAATATGGATACTGCATTGTACATAACATGTAGGCAAGTGTATTAGAGCCCTCAGAGGCAGTTCATGTTGGTCAGTTGTTTATGTTTCAGTTATTGGTATATTCCTGTTATGCTATTATATATGCCTGACATACTCAGTACATCAGTCGTACTGACGTCCCTTTTGTCAGGGGACGTTGCGTTTCATGCCCGTAGGTTCCCATAGGCAAGGCGACGACCCACGCAAATAGGTTGCAGATTTTAACGGATTTTGGAAGCACTCCTCTCTTTCCGGGGTGTCGGTCTGATTTTGGTAAGATACAGTTTTGCGTGTCTTTATGGGTATGGCGGGGCCTTGTCCCGACCTTTGATGTTACTACTCTTAGAGGCTTGTAGACAGGTGTCATGTGTGTAGTTGTCTTGTAT
Organism: Anisodus acutangulus; assembly: GCA_029783415.1. Lineage (NCBI taxonomy): Eukaryota > Viridiplantae > Streptophyta > Magnoliopsida > Solanales > Solanaceae > Anisodus > Anisodus acutangulus. The sequence goes on from CM056503.1 coordinate 45,011,405, forward strand.
GACCTTGTCGGCATTGGTATATGTATATATATAAGTTGGTTACCTAGTTGTTCATAATTTTTTTTCGGCTTAGTCCGTAATTAATTATGAATAGGTGTTGATAGTGTGATTAGCGGTACCCGGTGGGTGGGATCCGGGTATCCGTCGCGGTCCTCCGGTTTGGTTCGTGACAATTTAGGTGGAAATATGACCATGAAATCATTTCAACAAGGAACAATATTTTAAAAAGGGTAATCAACATTTTGATGGAAAACACAATGTAAATGGCCGCTTGACAAGAATAGTCTAGTCAAAAGGTCACCAGTAGTTGTGCTAATGTAATATTTTGGGATAGTAAAGTCATGAATACATACATTTTGCACTAGTCATCTGATATTTGAATGATGACAACTAACAAGAAGGCAGCTGCATGAAAAGAGAAGTTGGTGAAGGAATTTAATTGAACAAACATGGTCAGTGCGGGCGTCCTTAGAGCAACTGTTCCTTTGTAGGACTTATAGGTCATGGATTTGAGCCGTGAATCAGCCATTAATATTTGCTAAATCACACCCCTTCCTGGACCCTACGTGAACGGGGATACCTATGTTTAAGTGAGAATTTATATAGCCGACCCAACTTATTTGGGACGGTGACAAAGTAGTAATTGTTGTTCACCCAAGAAAAGTAAACAAGTCTCCCCCTTTCCCTTGTCAACCAAACATTGTGTAAATAGTACACAAGAAGATCAAACAAACAAGTTCACCATAAATCAAAATGAGGTTTGAAATCTTTATAGACTAAAATAAATAATTGGCAAACTAATATTGGCTTGAACCCTTCTCTTTCAGTATAACATTGTCAATACAAGGCATCTATTATATTCCTAGAACTCTCTTTAAAACACAGCCTTCCAGAAAACTGCTCATCTAATACCACAAAAAAAACTCATTTCCATCTTCGATATTGAAATAACCTAGTTACAAGATTCAATATTTCACTTAAATGTTTGTTTCAGATTACATTCCTAAACAAACATGACTCAGAATAGAAAAGACTTCAATAACACTAGACTCCATTTCTCTATATCAACGAGTCTCCCTAACTGTCATGTATAACAAAACAAACTTTCTCATCTTGTTCATTTTCTTGGATATCATGGAAACTATAAATGCCATTTTCAATCAAAACTGAAAATATCAATATCAGGATTACCATGAGAGCTTCAGATTCCTTATATCAAATGCCAAACCCCTTCATTCGTCATTAAGGATCTCCAGAAGATTCTGCAGCAAGTCACATATAATGTCCAAAGTCACCACATATATTGGGAGTAATATAATGTGCAGTTCTGTGTTACCTTTCTCGCTGAAGGATATAATGTTTTGTTAACTTTTGCTTTCTCTTTTTCTTGTGTGCATATGGAAATTAATATTAACAGGTGTTTATCAGCTTTGTTGACCACATCCGTACTAATCGGCCACCATCTTTTATATCAATTAACCTCCTTTTACCTTTTCTTTCAGATTCTGGTGAAGTTGGTTTCTCAATTCTCACAGGTGGTTCAGGATTTCCTATCCTGGCTGATGCTTAGACAACTTTGTTCACCATTTCCAGGACTTCACTCATTTTCGGCCGTGACTTTGGATGTCTGACCAAGCAGCGGTTGGCGACAATGGAGAGTTTATGGGCTGACCTTGAGATTTTACTGTCAAGCCTCGGGTCTAATATCTGCTGAAACTTCTTAGAATCTGATATGTAGGGTTTTACCCACTCTAAGAGCTTTTGCTCACTCCTAGGTCGATTTCGATCTAATGGGCGTCGACCAGTAATCAGCTCATAAAGAAAGACCCCGTAGCTCCACACATCACTCTTGGAAGTGAGACGGCCAGTTTGAACATATTCAGGAGCAGCATATATCATAGTTCCAACAACCTGAGACAATAGAGAGGTAATATGCAACCAGATTAGGAGTAGCAAACTGGCACATCCAATCGGATAGGGCGGGTTGAAAACGGGTTAAAGAAAAACGGATAAAATATTAGATCCGTCCATATTTAACACGGAAAAAAAATGGGTTAGCCGACGGATAATATGGATATCCATGGTTTCAGGAATAGTCAGATTAGAACACAGTCTAAAATCCAAAATAAGCTTAGACTCTTAAAAAGAAAAAAACTCGTGAAAAATAACAATAATATGGATATCCATTTTTAAATGGTCGGTTATCCCTCCCATATTTAATGGGCAGGATTGGATGGTTACTTGTTTTTTTTAACGATTTTACCGGCCCTAAACCAGACTACAAGCCAGTAACATGCTTAGATTCACCATATCGAAGCCATATGTATGGCATCAGAGGACGAAACAATATCAAAAAAATTTGGCAAATATAAAGGAGTGTTGCAACTGTGCTTTGACATTCTAGCGAAATCATAAGAAATCTTTTGATGTGGCAATGTGGGGGAGAAAGACGTAAAGCTTCCGTAACAGTGAATTAAGAGGTTGTCTGGTTCTACTGCGCCCTCTGTCCTAATTTATGTGACATTTTTCGCTTCTAGGGATTCAAACTATGTGAATTTTGATCAACATTTTAAAATATATTTTTTCATATTGATGCGAGACGAATTGCAACTTATAGTACTTTTTCGTAGAGTGTTTGAATATTTAAATTTTAATTTTAAAATATTGAGTTGATTTGATTTAATTTAACTTTGAAGATTAAATTAAATTAGAGTGGAGAGCAAGATAAAGCATGTGCTGATAACGCTGGAAGAATTTGGGACCATCTGGGTGCAATGTGAATTTTTACATATAAATTTATGTTCTACGTCGAAAGTACTAGTTCAGATGAACCCGATGTCGGTATGCTACATCCGCCTCTGGAGAGAGATAGTTATAAAAGCAGGAATGACCAGTAGCAATAGTAGGCATTTGGTTGTTAAGAAACTTCTGAGGTTCTCATCCCCATTCTCTATCTTGTAAATCAGTATTAAAGTACTTCCATTTTTCAATGTTTATCATTTGTTGCACTTTTTCCGTTTTAAGTCTTTATCTATAATTGTTCATTATCAGTTGAAGTAATAGAAAGGTATTTATCAGTCTTACCGTTACACATACCGCAGTTGAGATATGGCTTTGACCCTCAGGAGGTCCTAACCGAGCCAATCCAAAATCTGACAACTTAGCATTCCATTGCTCATCCAAGAGAATGTTTGAAGATTTGAAATCTCTGAAGATGATCTACAATATAAAGAGAGAGACACACACACATCAGGCTTCTGAACGATAAAAATAGCTAACTCAAAACATTAAAAACTTGCGCTAACAAAACAAAAGACACTGTTAGGAACCTAGAAACTATCCGAACTTTAATATGTAAACTTCCTGTAAACGTGTAAAAATAGGAAATAATATATTCCCTACCCATACTTAGAATATTTTCATATATTGTGTAAATATAATTATGGTAAGACTAGGATTCCTCTTTTGTATAGGCTTAGGATTCCTATTGTATAAGGGATGAATATTGTACTCTATATATACCTTGATATTAATGAAAGACTCCCCAAGGGAGATTAATATCATCTAACACGGTATCAAGAGCCAAATAAACAAAACCCTAAAAACCTTTCTCTTCCACACATGCCCTCTCCCACGCTTGTGACCCTCCCGGATTTTCTTCTTGTTTTTCGGGTTTTGTTCTTCCTTTCTTCTCTTCTCTAAATGGCTATCCCTGATTCTTCCACACTTTCTGACGCCTCTACCTCCACAAATCCCACCACAAAGTCATCACCCCCGTTTCACCCCGCCCTTACTGTTTCCAACATCAAGAACCATATTCCCATTATTCTTGATCAAGAAAACAACCAGTATTCTCCCTAGGTTGAACTTTTTCGCAATCATGCATGTCTCTATAACGTGCTTGACCATATTGATGACATTATTCCGCGCCCTACGGAGGTTGATGATTCTATATGGCATCGTCTCGACTCCGGCGTCAAACAATGGATATATGGTAGTATCTCTCAGGATTTGCTCCTTACTATCATGAAATCTGACTCCACAGCCCTTGACTTGTGGAATCGTTTGGAGGAAATTTTTCAGGACAACAAGCACACTCGTGCCGTGTATTTGAAAGAACAGTTCAACAAAACACGCCTTGAAAACTTCTCCAATGTCTCTGAGTACTGCAAGCAGCTTAAACTTCTAGCGGATCAACTCTCGAACATCGGCACGCCTGTCACAGACGATAAAATGGTGCTACAAATGATTTCTGGCCTTACTAAGGGCGAATATGATACTTTGGCCACCATAATTCAACAGGCAGATCCGATACCGAGTTTTAACAAAGCTCGCTCACAATTGTTGCTCGAAGAAACCCGTCGTGCTAAACAGGATGAGCACGCCCAGCAGGTGTTAGCTGTCGACACGCAACCCCAAGATCAGACGCCACCAGACAACTCCCAACAGCGGCAGGGTCGCGGCGGCAAGGGTGGAAAAGGCCGCGGCGGTAGAGGAGGTCGTGGTCGTGGCAAGGGTCGCGGTCAACAGAACCAACAGCAGCAACAGCAACAGAGATCGCAAAACAACTGGGCCGCGGCTCCTCAGCAGTTCGTCTACAGCGCCGCGGCGCCCCAGTACAGAGCCGCGGCGCCCCAGTACAGAGCCGCGGCGCCCCAGTTCAGAGCCGCGGCGCCAAGTCCATTCCAGTACCAGCAGCCATACAATCCGTATTCTTACCCCGGTTTGTTAGGCCCCGCTCCAGCCCCACAGCAGGCCCACTTCATGCAAGGTCAGGTCCCGCAGCCCTCCTCCGGCATGACACCCACTGAGTTGGGTCAGGCGTTCAGCACCCTCTCTATGCAACAGCCTGACAATACTTGGTACATGGACTCAGGCGCCACATCTCACGTCACCCAGTCTGCAGGTACTATTCCTAAACTGTTTAGTTTAAAACATCCTCAATATATTACAGTTGGTAGTGGACAACGCATTCCAGTTAAGGGTTATGGTACCTCATACACACAACCTACTCATCCACCCTTCTCCATCAAAAACACCCTATATGCCCCACACATGATTAAGAACCTCATATCTGTCCGCCAATTTACTCGTAATAATTCTGTCTCTGTGGATTTTGACCCTTTTGGTTTTACTGTGAAGGATCTTCATATGAGGACACCTCTTACGAGATGCAATAGCACGGGGGATCTCTATCCATTCACTTCCACCTTCGCTGCCAGATCTTGCTCTCCCGTCACTCTAGCGGTTGTTTCTTCTTCAACTTGGCATAATAGGCTTGGTCATCCAGGAGTCCCAGTTTTTAATTTTCTTAGAGGCAACAATTTCATTGCTTGTAATGGGAAACTTGCCCAAAATTGTGTTTCTTGCTCTTTAGGCAAACATATTCGTCTTCCGTTTAAATTATCTACTAGTGTTACATTTGCTCCTTTTGATATCATACATGCCGATTTATGGACATCTCCTATCTCTAGTTCTCTCGGTCATAAATATTATCTTGTATTACTTGATGAATTTTCACACTACGTTTGGTTATACCCTCTTAAATTTAAATCGGAAGTGTTTGTCAAATTTCTTGAGTTTCGCAAGTTCATTCAAACATAATTTGGAAAAGGCATAAAATCATTTCAGTGCGATAATGGTCGTAAATTCAACAACTCTATGTTTCACCGCTTTTGTACCACTAATGGCATGGTCTTTCGCTTCTCCTGCCCTCACACCTCACCACAAAATGGTAAAGCTGAAAGAATCATCCGCACCATTAACAATATGATTCGCACCTTATTGATTCATGCCTCCCTCCCTCCACCCTTCTGGGTCTATGCTGCTAAAATGTCAGAATACACTCTAACTATTCTCCCTACTAGCACTCTTCACAATATGACCCCTACCGAAATCCTCTACCATAGAATCCCCTCTTATGATCATCTACGGATTTTTGGTTGTCTGTGCTATCCCAACCTTAGCTCCACCATCCCTCACAAGCTCGCTCCTAGGTCCATTCCATGTGTCTTTCTAGGATTCCCGCCGAACCATAGGGGCTATCTATGCTAGACTTGTCGACTCGTCAGATCCACATATCTCATCACGTCACATTCGACGAGACCACATTCCCATTTTCGAATCTTCCAAAATTCCAAAAACAGGACTACTCATTTCTTGATGAGTCTGCCATCTCTCCCCTCATAATCGAACAACTCACATCCTATGTTCTGTAGTCAGAGTCGCGACGCCCAAACTTCAGAGAAGCCTGTCAACCTTCTAGCGCCGCGACTCTCGATCCAGGAGCGGCGGCGCCTCCGACGGCTTCACCCCCACCTTCTCCTTATCTGACTTTACCCCCCGTCTCAGACACCACTCCGCCATCCACTGTCCCTACCCATCCAATAGAAACTCGTTCAAAGCATGGAATCTTCAAACCCAAAGTCCATTTCAACTTGTCTGCCCAAACCATCTCTCCATTTCCAAAGAACCCAAAATTGGCCAAACAAGACCCTAATTGGAATGCGGCTATGTATGAGGAATTCAATGCTTTAACTAAACAGCACACGTGGGATCTAGTACCTAGACTTGATGGGGTGAATGTCATTCGTTGTATGTAGTTATTTCATCACAAGTTCAGAGACAATGGGGATCTTGAGAGGTATAAGGCCCGTCTTGTGGCTAATGGCACAAATCAGCAGGAGGGCATTGATTGTGGTGAGACCTTCAGCCCTGTTGTCAAACCGGCTACCATCCGTACAGTTTTGAGCATTGCCATGGGCAAACACTGGCCGATCCATCAGCTTGATGAGAAGAATGCATTCTTACATGGGGATCTGAGAGAGACAATCTACATGCATTAGCCACCAGGGTTCACCCATCCAGCAGTTCCTCACTATGTGTGCCATCTCCGTAAGTCACTATATGGCCTGAAGTAGGCCCCCCGTGCGTGGTATGATCGTTTTGCCTGCGATTGGGTTTGTATGCAGAAAGAGTAATACATCACTTTTCATTTTTCATCGAGGTAGTAGCACTGCTTACTTGTTACTTTACGTGGATGCTATTGTTCTTACTGCCTCCTCCGACGGATTGAAAAATGAGATTATTGTCTTGCTCAAGTCCGAATTTGCAATGACTTATTTGGGGAAGCTGAGTTACTTTTTGGGGATATCAGTGACCAGGTCTACCAATCATATGTTCTTGTGTTAGTGTAAGTATGCAGAAGATATTGTGTACAGGCTAAGATGGCGAACTGCAAAGAGGTGCCTACTCCAGTTGATTCCAAATTTAAGCTCAGTGCTAAGGATGGTGCTCCAGTCTCTGATCCTACTCTGTATAGGAGCTTTGCAGGTGCACTTCAGTATCTCACATTCACCAGGCCAGACATAGATTATGTTGTTCAGCAGGTGTGCTTATTCATGCATGCCCCCAGGAAGTCTCATTTCACTGCTCTTAAGCGTATCATTCGATACATTAAGGGCACTCTTGATTATGGTTTGCACCTATACCCCTCTGCACTGCATGTGTTGCTTTCATATACGGATGCAGATTGGGCGGTGTCCGAACACGCGACGCTCCACCTCCGGCTTTGTGTTTTCTTAGGGGATAATCTGATTTATTGGTGCAGGCGGCAGGCTACCCTATCTCGCCCAAAGGTTTAGGCCGAGTACAGAGGCGTTGCAAATGTAGTAGCTGAGATTTGTTGGCTCAAAAATTTACTGTTAGAACTTCAGTGTCCTTTGCGTCAGTCATCTATTGTGTATTGTGATAACATCTCTGCCATCTATCTTTCTCATAATCAGGTTCAACATCAGTGAACCAAGCATATTGAGATAGGCCTACACTTCGTTCGTGAGAAAGTTGCGTTAGGCCATGTCAGAGTGTTACATGTTCCATCATCCTATCAGTATGCAGACATATTTACCAAAGGACTTCCCAGACAGTTATTTCTTGACTTCAGATCCATTCTCAGCGTCCGGCCTCCTCCCGCTCCGACCGAGGGGGTGTGTAAACGTGTAAATATAGGAAACGATATATTCCCTACCCATAATTAGAATATTTCCATATATTGTGTAAATATAATTATGGTAAGACTAGGATTCCTCTTTTGTATAGGCTTAGGATTCCTATTGTATAAGGGATGAATATTGTACTATATATATATCTTTATATTAATGAAAGACTCCCCAAGGGAGATTAATATCATCTAACACTTCCAAACACAACACAGAAATAAGAACAATACTTTAACTATTAATTACTGGCACAAGTAGAATAAGTTTTACAAATAGAGAAAGAACACCACTACATCTAACAACCAAGGTATTTTGAGGAACCTTAACCTCCAAATCTGCCAGAGAAAATCCTATAGAAAAAATTGATCATCTTTCCTTCTTCTTAGTACAATATAACACATAATAACTGTCTAAACTGCTAGGTAACTACTAGAAATACATACACATAATAATTAATTAATAAAATAATTACATTTAAGCCTTATTTTCACCTTTTTCCTGCGGTTATAAACCATAGTGACAGCAGGCTTAACAATACCCGCCCAAACGAGTTTCACCTTGTCCTCAAGGTGAAAATGAGGAAACTGTGCATCATTGACTTCATAGGATTCCCAAGTGTTCTCAAAGTCTGGTAAGTTCTTCCACTTAATCAGAACCTCTTGGTAGCCATTCAAAAGTGTCCGACAGTCTACTACACTTTCAGATTGCACTTGCATTTCAAGTTCTTCAGATAAGAAAGGAGGGAGCTGTTGAACTGGAGTAGAATCCTTCACAACACGCTTTAGCCAAGAAACATGAAATACAGAATGCACCCGTGAATGAGGGGGTAAATCGAGGCAATAAGAAACTTCACCAATTTTATGCAAGACAATATATGAACCATAGTAACGAGGACTTAACTTCTGTTAACCTTTTCAGTAAGTGAGCGAAGCTTGAAAGGTTGAACACGAAGATAAACCAAATCACCAGGTTGAAACACAACTTCACGACGCTTAGCATCAACATAAACTTTCATTTGAGCTTGAGCTTGAGCATGGGTCAAATTAGCTTTGAGTTCATCTAAAATAGTGTTGCGCACGGCAAGCTGCTGGTTGACCTCTTCAACAGCAGAAATTTTATCAGTGAACAACAACAAAGGAGGAGGATCTTGCCCATATAAAGCTTTAAAAGGGGTCTGTTATATGATATTAATCTCCCTTGGGGAGTCTTTCATTAATATAAAGGTATATATAGAGTACAATATTCATCCCTTATACAATAGGAATCCTAAGCCTATACAAAAGAGGAATCCTAGTCTTATCATAATTATATTTACACAATATATGAAAATATTCTAATTATGGGTATGGAATTTATTGTTTTCTATATTTACACGTTTACACACCCCCTCAGTCGGAGCGGGAGGAGGCCGGACGCTAAGACTAGATCTGAAGTCAAGAAATAACTGTCTGGGAAGTCCTTTGGTAAATATGTCTGCATACTGATAGGATGATGGAACATGTAACACTCTGACATGGCCTAACGCAACTTTCTCACGAACGAAGTGTAGGTCTATCTCAATATGTTTGGTTCGCTGATGTTGAACCGGATTATGAGAAAGATAGATGGCAGAGATATTATCACAATACACAATAGATGACTGACGCAAAGGACACTGAAGTTCTAACAGTAAATTTCTGAGCCAACAAATCTCAGCTACTACATTTGCAACGCCTCTGTACTCAGCCTCGGCACTGGAGCGAGATAGGGTAGCCTGTCGCTTGGCAGACCAAGAAATCAGATTATCCCCTAAGAAAACACAAAAGCCGGAGGTGGAGCGTCGCGTGTCCGGACACCCTGCCCAATCTGCATCCGTATATGAAAGCAACCTGTCTGGTGCAGAGGGGTATAGGTGCAAACCATAATCAAGAGTGCCCATAATGTATCGAATGATACGCTTAAGAGCAGTGAAATGAGACTCCCTGAGGGCATGCATGAATAAGCACACCTGCTGAACAGCATAATCTATGTATGGCCTGGTGAATGTGAGATACTGAAGTGCACCTGCAAAGCTCCTATACAGAGTAGGATCAGAGACTGGAGCACCATCTATAGCACTGAGCTTAGATTTGGAATCAACTGGAGTAGGCACCTCTTTGCAGTTTGCAATCTTAGCCCTGTACACAATCTCTTCTGCATACTTACGCTGACACAAGAACATATGATTGGCAGACCTGGTCACTGATATCCCCAAAAAGTAACTCAGCTTCCCCAAATCAGTTATTGCAAATTCAGACTTGAGCAAGACAATAATCTCATTTTTCAATTCGCTTGAGGAAGGCAAAGAAGAACAATATCATCCACGTAAAGTAATAAGTAAGCAGTGCTACTACCTCGATGAAAAATGAAAAGTGATGTATCACTCTTGTTGCATACAAATCCAATCTGCAAGATATACCTGGCAAATCGATCATACCACGCACGGGGGGGCCTGCTTCAAGCCATATAGTGACTTACGGAGACGGCACACATAGTGAGGAACTACTGGATGGGTGAACCCTAGTGGCTGATGCATGTAGACTGTCTCTCTCAGATCCTCATGTAAGAATGCATTCTTCACATCAAGTTGATGGATCGGCCACTGTTTGCCCATGGCAATGCTCAAAACTGTGCGGATGGTAACCGGTTTGACAACCGGGCTGAAGGTCTCACCATAATCAATGCCCTCCTGCTGATTTGTGCCATTAGCCACAAGACGGGCCTTATACCTCTCAAGATCCCCATTGTCTCTGAACTTGTGACAAAATAGCCACATACAACGAATGATATTCACCCCCTCAGGTCTAGGTACTAGATCTCACGTGTGTTGTTTAGTTAAAGCATTAAATTCCTCATACATAGCCGCATTCCAATTAGGGTCTTGTTTGGCCAATTTTGGTTTCTTTGAAAGTGGAGAGATGGTTTGGGCAAACAAGTTGAAATGGACTTTGGGTTTGAAGATTCCATGCTTTGAACGAGTTTCCATTGGATGGGTAGGGACAGTGGATGGCGGAGTGGTGTCTGAGACAGGGGGTAAAGTCGGATAAGGAGAGGGTGGGGGCGAAGCCGTCGGAGGCGCCGCGGCTCCTGGAACGAGAGTCGCGGCGCTAGAAGGTTGACAGGCTTCTCTGAAGTTTGGGCGTCGCGGCTCTGACGACGGAACAGAGGATGTGAGTTGTTCGATTATGAGGGGAGAGATGGCAGACTCGTCAAGAAATGAGTAGTCCTGTTTTTGGAATTTTGGAAGATTCGAAAATGGGAATGTGGTCTCGTCGAATGTGACGTGATGAGATATGTGGATCTGACGAGTCGACAAGTCATAGCATAGATAGCCCCTATGGTTCGGCGGGAATCCTATAAAGACACATGGAGTGGACCTAGGAGCGAGCTTGTGAGGGGCGGTGGAGCTATGGTTGGGATAGCACAGACAACCAAAAATCTATAGATGATCATAAGAGGGGATTCTATGGTAGAGGATTTCGGTAGGGGTCATATTGTGAAGAGTGCTAGTAGGGAGAATATTTAGAGTGTATTCTGACATTTTAGCAGCATAGACCCAGAAGGGTGGAGGGAAGGAGGCATGAATCAATAGGGTGCGAATCATATTGTTAATGGTGCGGATGATTCTTTCAGCTTTACCGTTTTGTGGTGAGATGTGAGGGTATTAAACCAAAATTCAGCCCTAGGAATCCATCTTGGCCATTGTTTTGGATGTGCCCCTGCAAAACAACGTAAAGAAGTCTCTAAAGAGTGGTTGACAACCTCAATTTGACCATTTGTTTGAGGGTGATAACCTAAGCTAAATTTGAGGATAGTACCCAACAATTTGAATAATTCTTGCCAAAATTGGCTGATAAAAACCCGATCCCGATCAGAAACAGTAGATTTGGGAAAACCATGATGTACAATCTCACGAACAAATAGCTCAGTAACACTCTTTGTTGTATATGGATGAGATAAGAGGATAAAATGACTATATTTAGTGAAACGGTCCACCACAACAAGTATAGTATCATGTCCCGTTGCTTTTGGTAACCCGCTGATGAAATCTATAGCAATATCATCCCAAACTTGAGATGAAATAGGGAGTTGCTGCAGCAAACCAACAGGACTAAGGGCTTCATACTTGTTCTGCTTGCAAACTTTACAACTAGCCACAAGATTCTGTACATCCCTTTTGATTCCATTCCAATACAACACTTGTGAAATGCGCTTGTATATCCGGAAAAATCCTGAATGTCCAACTGTAGGTGAGGAATGAAATTCCCTAAGAAGCATGGGAATGTGTAATAACGAATGAGGAATCGCCAGCCGACTTTCGAAAAATTGGCAGCCATTTTTTAGAGCATAACTCGACCGTGAAGCCGGATCTTGAAGCAAATCTTGTGTCAATTGACGGAGTTGATCGTCCTGTTGAATTTCTGTAGAAAGATCATCTAGGGTACTACTGCGTAAAACAGAAAAAGCCATGAAATGAAATTGGTGGGACAAGGTATCAACTGCCTTATTTTCACAACCTGGACAATATTGAATCTCAAAATCAAATCCCATAAACTTGGTGACCCATTTTTGTTGCTCCTCTGCCATAGCATGCTGGTCCATGAGAAATTAGAGACTTTGTTGATATGTTCGTATAATATTGAAATGTCGACCCATCAGGTAATGATGCCACTGTTGTATAGAAAATAATAGCCATTAATTCCCTCTCATATACAAATTTAGATTGAGCTAGAATAGAAAGTCCTTGACTAAGAAAAGCAATGGGACGTCCTTGCATTAGGACAGCTCCAATCCCTAATCCCGAAGCATTTGTCTCAACCACGAACACCTTGTTAATCTAGTAGTGCCAAAAACCAGCAAAATGACCATAGCCTCCTTAAGAGAATCAAAAGCTAACTTAGCTTCTTTATTCCTGCGAAAAGCATCTTTCTTGAGCAATTGTGTGAGCGACCTGACTATTTTCCCATAGTCACAAACAAACTTCCTATAGTAACCGGTGAGTCCCAAAATCCCCGCAAACCTTTAATATCTTTGGGACTTGACCAATTAACCATGCTTGTTATTTTGGCAGGATCCGCCGAGACTCCACTTCTAGAAATTATATGTCCCAAATACTCCTGTTGTTGCTGTCCAAAGTGACATTTTTTCCGATTGACAACCAAGTTACGAAGTTTTAAAATTTGTAGCACCTCCCGCAAATGATCCAAGTGAGTAAGAAAATTGGCACTATAAACTAATATGTCATCAAAAAAGACCAATACAAACTTACGTAAGTAAGGCCGAAAGATTGAAAAGTAGATGGAGCGTTAGACAACCCAAATGGCATGCCCAAAAACTCATAATGGCCTTCATGTGTACGAAAAGCTGTCTTTGCTACATCTTTCTTGCAAACCCAGCTTTGATGGTACCCAATCTTAGATTCAACTTTGAAAATATAGTGGCACCAAGCTCATCCAGTAATTCATCGACTGCTGGAATTGGAAATTTATTGAGAATTGTAATTTTATTAAGGGCCCAATAATCCACACAAAATCTCCAACTACCATCTTTTTTGCGAACTAGCAACACTAGACTGAAAAAAGGACTTGTACTTGGTTGAATGATACCAGCAACAAGCATTTCCTGTACAATTCACTAAATCTCATTTTTCTAATAATGAGGGTAACAATATGGACGAATATTATGTGGATTAGATCCCTCTTTAAGTCGGATAGCATGATCATGACTTCTGCTAGGTGGCAGCCCTTTCAGTTCCTCAAATAAAGTTCTGAATTCTTCCAGTAGTTGCTGCAATTCCAAATTCTCCTGTTCTTCCCTTGATGTTAACTCATCCAGATCAACATAATACCCTTCTCCAACTTTTTCCAAGTCTTTAAACAGAGTTTTGAGTGAAGACACTAATTTAGACAATGAGAGGTCTCCTCGAACAACTCGTGTTTTCCCTCCTATTTCAAATTTTTGCGTCAACGTTTTGAAATTAGCTTGAATATCCCCCAGAGTCTCCAGCCACTCTAATCCTAACACTATGTCGGCACTGCCCAAATTAAAAAGGAAATAATCTTGTGTTATGCGCAAATTATCAATCCACAATTCCACTTCTTTGCAGCTTCCCCGACTCTTTACTTGTTGTCCATTTTCTACTTCCACCACAAATGACTTAGTTTCTGTTTGCTTTAACCCCAATTCTTCAGCCACTTTGCGAAAGATAAAATTTGTTTATGCTCCGCTATCAATTAACACAATAACTTTCTTCCCCAATATTGTTTCCCATACCTTCAAGGACTTCTTTGTGGTAAATCCTGCAACAGAGTACAAAGACAACTCCATTAACTTTTGCGATTTCTGTTGTCCTTGAACATTTAATTGGTCCATCCCTACATTTATTATTTCCTCTGAATGCTCTTGTATGCCTACATCTTCGTCGTCCTCTGCTGCTACAATAAGTAGATTTAACTATTTCGAATTGCACCGGTGATGGGGACCATATTTTTCATCGCATCGAAAACAAAGTCCTTTTCTTAATTTATCCTGATACTCTGCATCAGATAGCTTTTTGTATGCTCCTTCACGCCTTGCATAAGTTTCAGGTCTTGGCTGTTTGATTTCTCTTCGCTTTTGCTCTTGAAAATGTCGTGGTACTGCTGTAACTGTTGTACGAGCAAAATGAAAAGGTGTTATGGATACACGCATATGGGGACTTGTAACACTTCCTGACCGACTATTGTCAGTAGCTGGAAAATGCGTTGAACTCCTAGGAAGCGCCATACGCATGTGTCTAGGCAAGTGGGCTTGGCTAAGAGCTCAATTCTTTTTTTCAATACGTTGGCTTTGGTCCATAATCTGGGTTAGAGTTCCCAACTTGCTAAGATGCAATTTTGCCGTGATCTCATCTGTCAAGCCATTTATAAAAATCCCCATCAAAACCGCATCATCGGCATCTTTCAAAGGTGTTGAAAGTAATTCGAAATCTTCTCTGTATTGGGCAACACTTCCAGTCTATTGCGATCCTATCAAGACCTCATATAAGTTCCCTAATTGTGATGGAGTAAATCATTGGAGTATGGCTACTTAAAACACATCCCATGTGACAATCGGCGTTCTAGTCTCCCACCATTAGAACCAATTTAGGGCTCTACCTTCAAGGCAAACAGCAGCAGCCTCCAATTTATCCTTATCATCAATGCCATTGAAATGAAAATAACACTCTGCTCGGTTAAGCCACCCATATGGATTGTCACCAGAGAATACGGGCAGTTCCAGTCTTCGAGGACGCGTTTCATCACGAAATTGTGGCTGAACTTCTCGGAATCCATCACCTCTGCGATTATTATTGTTCTATGCCATCACATCTGCGTCTTTAATTGGATCTTCCTGAACCACTGATTTTCCTTTCATATGTTGAAGAATTTCAGCGTCATGTTCATCTTTTTTTTTTTGCATTCAGTCTCGTAACTGCCCCAAGTAACTACGTACTGAACCAATCTCCTTTTGTACTTCGTCCATTGTCTTCTCTAACTCTTCAATCCTTCCCTCCATTCTGGTTGAAACCATGAAGGCTCTGATACCAAAAATGTTAAAAACCCAGAAACTCTCCTAACTTTAATATGTAAACTTCCAAACACAACACAGAAATAAGAGAAACACTTTAACTATTAATTACTTCCCCAAATAGAATAAGTTTTACAAATAGAGAAAGAACACCACTACATCTAACAACCAAGGTATTTTGAGGAACCTTAACCTCCAAATCTGCCAGAGAAAATCTAACAGAAAAAACTGACCATCTTTCCTTCTTCTTAGTACAATATAACACATAATAACTGTCTAAACTGCTTGGTAACTGCTAGGTAACTACTGAAAATACATAC
Organism: Anisodus acutangulus; assembly: GCA_029783415.1. Lineage (NCBI taxonomy): Eukaryota > Viridiplantae > Streptophyta > Magnoliopsida > Solanales > Solanaceae > Anisodus > Anisodus acutangulus. The sequence goes on from CM056503.1 coordinate 45,027,288, forward strand.
ACATAATAATTAATTAATAAAACAATTACACTTGAGCCTTATTTTCACCATTTTTCCTGCAGTTATAGACCCTAGTGACAGCAGGTCTAACAGACACAAAGGGGTTGAAGTGCATTGCTAGTTACATATTACTTCCTTCGTCCCAATTTATGTGACTCTTTCCTTTTTAATCAGTCCGAAAAAGAATGACACTTTTTTTATTTAGTAACAATTTAACTTTAAACTTTCCGTTTTACCGTTAATGAGATGATTTATAGCCACACAAATATCTATAACCTGTTTTTTACCACAAGTTTTAAAAGTCTTTTTTTCATTCTTAAACTGTGTGTCCAATCAAACACATTCACGTAAATTTGGACAAAGGGAGTACACCTTTAAGTAGATAGGTATAAATAGCTAAGTGGTACCTGAACATCCATTTCCTCATGTAGGTATGTTAAGCCAAGAGCAGCATCTTGGGCTATCTTTAACCTCATTGCCAGGAGAGAGGCGTTTGTGACTTGGCTGACAAATGGCTTTCGACACTTTTGTTAGGCATGTATTCATACACCAAAAGACGCTGGATTCCTCTCTCATCATCTTCCGCGTAGTAGCCAACTAATTTTACGAGGTTTCTGTGTTCAGCCACCCCGAGAACATTAACTTATGTCACCTACTCTTTGTGGCCCTGTTGAATATAAGCAAGAAGAGTACGTTATTCTACAAATTGGAACAAGAACATGCTTATCATGTTTTTTGTATTAACATGGTTCATTCCACAGAACTATTGTGAACAGACTGGTTATTAATCGTGTTCACCAAATTTACGCCTAAAAAGATTAACTAAGCAGTAGCTAAAAAACTGAAAATTGGTGCATAAGTAACAAGAAAACACGTGAAATAAGTTAGCTATTCTGCAGAAGCTTCACCATAACCATCAAGAATTGGTCCTAGTGACGTCAAAAGCTGATGTGTAAGAAGCTTCCCAAGTACCTTATTCACGAGCTGGCAATGTACAATTATATACAGAGCAGAAGATTTTCTAATTTACGGCCTCTTTCCACAATTATATGACCTATTAATTTTATCAGAAATTAACTTGATTAAATTTTTGGTGTAGTATTGGATGTTGAATAGCTTCTTTATAAATGAAAATTGATAGATTTAGAAACAAGATGAAAAGCATCTTCATTCTCCAATATATAAGCTAAAAAATAAGAAAAATAAATTAATAAAGCATGAAAGAATTTATCGACTCACCAAATAGTAACTAGGTCAAACAACATGGAATAAAGGGAGCATTATCATAAAAAATAAAAAGGCAACCCGGTGCACTAAGCTCCCGCATGCGCGGGGTCCAGGGAAGGGTCGGACCGCAAAGGTCTATTGTACGCAATCTTACCTTGCATTTCTGCCAGAGACTGTTTCCACGGCTTGAACCCGTGACCTCATGGTTACACGGCAGCAACTTTATCAGTTACTCCAAAGCTCCTTTCAAAGGGAGCATTATCATACTTGAAGATAAATAAAACCTTTAAACTTCATGATTAAAACAGGCTCAATCAATCAACAATATCAACTCAATCTCAAACTAGTAGGTTCAGATTTATGAATTCTCTGTACCCATTCCACTCTTCTCATGGTATATTATTAGCGAATATTCTCAGAATATTCTCCGTATATTTTGTAATTATGATAGATGTATATTTAAGATAACTTAGGATTCTAATTGTATTAGGAATCAACCTTTGTAAGGTAAGTTAGGATTCGTACCATATTAGGAATCAACCTTGTACAACAACAAACATACGGGGGTTCAACAAAACTTCAGTGAAGAAAAACATGTTGATATTGGAATAAAAGAAATAGAAGTTCAGCATCACTGTGCTTCAGTCACATATAAGATGAATGCAAGCACAAGAAAATGCTAGATATTAGGCATCTCGAATCAAAAAGCTATTGGAGATAATGATGATTGAACTTTCGTCATGCTTAGCTATCTATGAACTTGGAAAAAATAAACCATTTTCCATTCTCTATTCTCATTTTTAGATATGTGAAAGGTCATATTGGACAAAAAAGTATTATGGAAAATGTTCTGTACGGACTACTAAACAATCCAAAACAAATACCAGCACCATGGTCGAATTGCTTCACAACAAAAAACTACTACGGAATAGTCATGATGCATGGCCATTTGTGTGTGTAGGTGTGGCGGAGTGGGGAATGACACCCTTTCAATTAAGTCCTATTAAAGAAGCTTTTGATTAGGGTGGAGTTTGCTTTTCCACATATATCGGTATTGATTCCTTGAGTACCACAAAAGGTGTGTGTTTCCACTTGGCCAGCTACGAGGGGGGTCATCCTGACAACGGGGAATTTGAGGAAGAGAAATTTTTTTTTGTTAGTTGGTGTTTCATGCAAAAACTCGGGAGAAGATGTGAATCCCCTCTTTTACATTGTCAAATAACGTCTTATTTATGGTGGATAATTCTGAGATTGTTTGGACTTCAGTGGATGATATCGGACATTTGGAAAGAAACATTGTTTAGTTGGGCCTTTAGAAGTAGGAAGAGAAGATGCAAGGCATAGAATATTGCTCATCTAGCACTTACATATGGAGGGGGAATAAGAGAGCTTTTGAGGAAGTAGAGAAAGACTTTGTACACTTGAGGAATAACCTATTTTCCCTTATTTCCGTTTGGTGCACCCATGAGTTCCCAACATGCATAAATGATTGGGTGTTATTTACAGAAAACCATGTCTTCTTGTAAAGTTTTCTAACTTTTTATATGCTTCTTGTATACGGGCACGCTTTTGCGTTTCTTTTATGAAATTTATTACTACTTTATAAAAAAAAAAAAACCAGCACCAATCACCCATTTAGATGGGGCGAGCCACGAGTACATCACTATACCACAAAAAATAGAGGAAATTCTGAAAACAGAAGGACGCTTTTAAACATAAGAGATCATATAAATCCATGGGCTTCCACGTGCACAGTTAGATCAATGCATTTTGAATAACGTCAAGCCAATTCGAATTAGTTAGTGTATTATATCGTTGTGTGGGTCTATAGATGTAAAAACATTAAACTTAAAAAATATTTTCATGGCGAAACAAGCAAAACAGAAACAACTCGAAAAGATGCAGAAAACCCACCATCTACGGGGCAAAAGATTCAATCTTTTTCAGTTCTTGGATAAGCCAACAGCCCAAAATTACACTTCCTGTAAATATAGAGGTGTTATAAACTTAAAAGCATATTTTCACTATGAACGCCAATACACACACAAAAAAAAAGGTTAAAACGGTACTTAAGATCTCAAAAGACTTAAAGCTGTGTCTTCTTTTGAACAAAGAATTGGTCGTTGAGTATAGTTGGGAAAATTGAAAGTTGGAAAGCTGTGTGCTTTCAATTTGAGTGGACCTTATTGTAAAGAGTAAATAATATGAATAAAGGATAATTACCTGGGATAAGAGTATAGAGTTATTTTAATTTGTGTTTAGTTGATACTTGTATGTTAAAATTAGCAATTTTGAAATAATAGGATAAGGTTGCGTAACGGGTAAAGTTGATGCAATGTGACCGGGAGGTCATGAGTGCAAATCATGAAAACAGACACTTGCAAAACTATAGGGCAAGACTACGTAAAATAGATAATTGTGGTCCGGTCCTTCTCCAAATCTCGCACATAATGAAAGATTAGTGCACTGGAATACCCTTTATAATATTGTAGTATTATTTTCTTATCGAATAACAATCGTGAGATTAGTTATTTTCATATCACACTTAATGTTGGATAAAGATAGTGAGATTAGTTATTTCATATCTCAATGTAGAATGACAATATCGGGATTAATCCTGAAATAAAATATCAAAATGACAAAGATATTCTTCTCCGAAACTTTTCTTCATTCGTATAAAAAGTCGAAGTTAAATTGAAAATAAAAATCGTATCCCAATTTATTTAGTGAACAACAATCACATATTTTATAGTATATCTTATATTTCTTATTTTTAGTCCAACGAATCAAATATCTATTGATTAAAGTATTTGAACTCATCTCAACCTTAGGTAGCAGGGGTATAACAAGAAGTCCTCTTTCTTTCTTAGCAAAGACATAGATATCCGAAGTGATTACAATTTGTAAAGATATTTGGCATTTCAGTCATTACCTAAATGATGTAGCCTTTACATATACGTAAGTGTTTTAATACTTATAACCATAAATTAGCTAAGTTAATTTTATCACTACTCCATAAAGTATCTTGGCGTGAAAACTTTCCAGTTTGAGTTGTAATTGAAGCTTCATACTGCTTTGTACAACTGACTAGTGTTTGATTTAATACAATATCAGTTCTATTAAAAAGAACAACATAGATACCCTAGTTTTGCTCATGGAATTCCATGACATTTGAACCAATAAGTTCCCAATTATATATGACATGTATTCATAGGAGGCACCTCACACCAAACTTTCTTTTGGTATTCCTCTTTGGAAAAAGTTACCTTCACCATTTGTCAACCATGAGGGCAAGAGCAGTCCGGTGGATTAAGCTCCCGCTATGCGCGGGATCCAAAAAAGGGATGGATTACAAGAGTCTATTGTACGTAGTCTTATCTCACATTTTTGTACGGGGTTGTTTCCATGGCTTGAACCCATAAAGTTAGAGTTACAAACTTATAATAATCATTAATCTCAAGAAAAAAACCCGTATAGCACCAAACCTATTTCTTATTATCATAGGTTTACTTTCACTTCTTCCACAACAAATATAAGCATAAAAACTAATTACCTTCATTACAAGAAGCATACAAAAATATACCGTGAAACATCTTCATCCACATAATTACATTGAGAAAAAGAGGAATCAATTAACAACAAAGAGAAAATGATCTTACAAAATCACCCCATTATGGATATTATTAAAAATATAGCACGCAACACTCGTGTACATGTTCTAAATCAAGACTTTTAAACCTTACTCTAATAATCTTACCGATTCTTGCCTTTTACCTCTATAGAAGTTTTTTTTTTCTCTTCAACAACCAACTACCTGAATATTCCAAGTTAATTTCCAAGTATCAGTTCTAATAGAGTTTATGGCTTAAATATGAAGGACAAGTAAGCTAACTGACAAGAAATAAAACAATTTTCAAAATAATAAAAAATTAAAGCACAAAAAAATTGACATGAAATGGACTAGATTATACTTAATATGAACTAATACTAACTTTACCTAATCTAGAATTATCAAAAAGGTGAAATGATTGAATAAACAACAATTCGACAATCAAAATAATACTACTTATTCATGATGTTGCAGGAATTTACTGTCACGACTATGGTTTTCTGAAACTGCTACAAGACTTGGCTATTACATTTAGAACCGCCGTAAAGCGCAAAATAATACTACTGGGATCGACAGTAAACCGATTAATAAGTATCAAATTTCAGTTTTGGAAGCTGAATTGAGGAACTTCTTCATTCGTATTTGAGTGTTAAACAAAGGTAATATACTTGTGATATACACTGAATATACAGCAGTATATATCACAGGTATACAAAGCAGTGGCCCAGCATGACAAGCAGTGGACTGGGCAGCAGTGGGCCTCTCGGCCAGCAGCCACAGATTGTTGACAATAGGATCTTGTATATATGGTATATATATTTGTAGTATATTGTAGTGTAAAGGTTACCTTAATTAGTGTTATACACTTACCATAATTGTAACTATACAATTATGGTAGAATAAGAATTTAGAAATAGAATAGGAATAGGATTCTCCTATTATGGAAATATGTAACTTGTATATATAGTCTTTCAATTAATGAAAATAATCAAGGGGATTATTTCTTTCATGGTATCAAGAGACTAGGTCTAAACAAAAGTTTTTCTCTCAACTTTTGTCCTCTCTTTGATTTCGGACGAGACACCCCACCTCTCCCCCCCCCCCCCTCGAGTTTCTCTTCCAAAATTCGTCTTCCGCTCTCAAAAACACCTCTCTTAAATTTCCCTTCATTCTTTGTTCTTTCAATATGTCTAAGAATAATTATCACCCTGCCCCCATGGTTTCCAATATCAAGAGTTGTATCCCTATTGTCCTTGAGATGGAAAACGTCCAATATGCGACGTGGGCGGAGTTGTTTAAAATTCACGCTATCTCTTATCAAGTTCTTCATCACATCATTCCTCCCGCTAGACCCCTTCCTGCGGAGGATCCTGAGTTATGGATTACTCTTGATGCTACCGTTCTCCGGTGGATCTACGCCACTATTTCGGTAGACCTTCTACAGACGATTATTGAGCCGGATACCACGGCTATGGCTGCATGGAATAGATTGTGTGACATATTCCAAGACAACCAACATTCACATGTCGTCACACTCGAGCAGGAATTCTCTCTAGTTCGAATGGACGAATTTTCAAACGTTTCTGCATATTGCAAGAAACTCAAGGAGTTGGCAGATCAACTCCGTAATGTTGGCGCACCAATAACTAATAATCGTCTCGTTCTACAATTGGTTGCCGGTCTTTCGGAGGCCTATAATGGTGTTGGAACTTTCCTTCGCCAAAGCAACCCTCTTCCTGACTTCTATCAAGCCCGCTCTATGCTTACTTTGGAAGAAGCCGGTTTGGCTAAAAAGGCGGCTACCGGAGCAAGCCCCGTCGTCATGGTGGCGTCCTCTCCTAGTTCTTCGGGTTTTGTTAATAATTCGGGCCAAAACCATAATCATGGTGGCGGCAAGAATAATCGCAAGAATAATAACAAAAACCGCGGGGGCAAATGTGGCGGTTCCAGTGGCGGTTTCGGTGGTCAGCAAGCAGGCGGTGGGCCCCATCCAGGGAACAGTGGCCCACCACCCCCTGGTCCCAGCAATGGGGCACATGGCAGTGGGGCTGGGGCAGTGGGCCGTGGGCCAGCAGCCCTTCTACACAGCAAGAAATTCCGGCCGTGGGTCGCCAACGATTCGAACTAACACCCGGCGTTGGCGGCCCATCGCGATGGCCCAACAGCAGCAGCTCCAGCAGCTACGGCCCAGCTCCATCACGGACAGCTATTCTTGGGCCCCGACCTCCACAAGTCCATCATGCAGCAGGCCCCACTCAGATCGATATCGAGGCCGCGATGCACACGTTGGGGTTGACTCAACCGGACCCAAATTGGTATATGGACACCGGGGCCACTACTCATATGACTTCCGAATCAGGTACTCTCTCCTCTTATTCCAATTTGAGCACCCCTCGGGGTATAATTGTTGGTAATGACAACTCTATTCCAATTCAAGGTTATGGTCAGAAAACGTTATCTCCCCCCAATCCACCCCTTCTCTTGAAAAATACTTTACATGCTCCTAAATTGATTAAAAATTTAGTGTCTGTCCGAAAGTTCACTACTGACAATTCCGTTTCCGTTGAATTTGATCCTTTTGGTTTCTCTGTGAAGGATTTCAAGACGGGGAGTCACCTCATGAGGTGTGATAGTAGGGGGATCTGTATCCTATCATGCCTGGTTTCAGTCCATCGAATCAAGCTTTGCCATCAGCTTTTGCAGCCATCTCTCCCTCCATGTGGCATGCTCGTCTCGGTCATCCGGTGTCTTCTATTTTATCAGTTTTAAATAAAAATAGCTTTATTTCATGTAAGGGTACGAGTTGTACTCCACTTTGTCAGTCTTGTTCATTAGGGAAAATTGTTAAGTTGTCATTTGTAGACTCCAATTCTCATACTTCAATGTCATTTGATATTATTCATAGCGACTTATGGACGTCTCCTGTTCTTAGTTCATTGGGTCATCGATATTATGTTCTCTTTTTAGATGATTATTCTAGATTTTTGTGGACGTTTCCAATTAAAAGATAAATCACAAGTGTTTTCCGTCTTCATCAAATTTAGAGCGTTCATTCGTACTCAATTCGAAAGAGAAATAAAAAAATATTCAATGTGATAATGGAAAAGAGTATGACAATAGGGAGTTTCGGAAATTCTGTGCTAATAATGGGATCAATTTTCGGTTTTCATGTCCTCGTACATCTTCACAAAATGGGAAGGCCGAACGCAAAATTCGTTCCATAAATAACATTGTCCGAACTCTCTTCATTCATGCCTCCATACCTCCATATTTTTGGCATCATGCTCTACATATGGCCACATATCTTCTTAACATAATTTCGTCTAAAGGTCTGACATATTCTTCCCCCCTCAAAATCCTATATAATAAGAACCCTTCTTATTCTCACCTTAGGATTTTTGGATGCTTGTGTTATCCGTTATTCCCATCCACCACAATTAACAAACTTCAGGCTCGGTCTACCTCGTGTGTATTTTTGGGTTATCCGTCAAATCATCGTGGTTATAAATGCTTTGGCTTATCCTCCAAAAAAATCATAATTAATCGCCATGTCATTTTTTATGAAACCCAATTTCCGTTTATAAAAGTTCATACTCCCGAGCCTAAGTCGTATAATTTTTTGGATGACCAAATATCCCCGTATATTATTCGGAATTTTTCGGACATCTCCCGCACCCAAAATTCTCCAAAGAAAGCCCATCGCCTGCTGGGCCCACAGCCTGCGCTCAAAGGTCGCCCATCGAATGGGCCTCCAAGAATTGGGGCTACCCAGCTGATTTGGGCCAAGAAAGCCCATCGTCACGCCACCCGTCCCGAACCTAGAAAATTCCCAAAATTCCCTCAATTCTTCCTCGAGTCATAGACCGGTCACTCGTAGTCAGCAGGGTATTTTTACACCTAAAAGATATTTTAATTTACATTCTGATGTCTCTAAATCCCCCTTGCCCCGCAATCCTGTGTCCGCATTAAATGACCCTAATTGAAAATTTGCTATGACTGATGAATATAATGCTCTTATTGATAATAAGACGTGGGAGTTGGTGCCCCGTCCATATGGTATTAATGTTATCATGTCTATGTGAATTTTTGCTCAAAGGAGAATTCAGATGGGTCATTTGCTCAACATAAGGGGCGACTTGTTGGTGATGGTAAAACTCAGCAGGTTGGGATAGATTGTGGTGAGACGTTTAGTCCGGTAGTCAAACCGCTACCATTCGCACTGTGCTTAGCTTGGCTCTTTCAAAGACTTGGTTAATTCATCAGTTGGATGTCAAGAATGCTTTCCTACATGGTGATCTCAAGGAAACAGTTTATATGCATCAGCCGTTTTGTTTCAGGGATCCAAACCGTCCTCATCATGTATGTTTGTTGAAGAAGTCCTTATATGGGCTTAAGCAGTCTCCAAGGGCCTGGTACACGAGGTTTGCTGACTTTGTTTCAACTATTAGGTTCACTTACAGCAGGTCAGATAATTCCTTGTTCATCTACCGTCGTGGGTCGTCCTTGGCCTACATTCTGTTGTATGTGGATGATATCATCTTGACTGCCTCTTCCGATGCCTTACGCCAGTCTATCATGACCATGCTTAGTTCTGAGTTCGCTATGAAATACTTAGGGCATTTGAGTTATTTTTTGGGGATTGCCGTCAAGCGTCATTCAGGTGGCTTATTTTTGTCTCAACGAAAGTATGCTGCCGAGATCATAGAAAGGGCTGGGATATCATCCTGTAAGTCCACTTCCACGCCAGTTGATGCAAACCCCAAGCTGAGTGCCGCAGCAGGTACACCATACGAGGACCCGACTCGCTATCGCAGTGTTGCAGGGGCCCTCCAGTATCTTACCTTTACCAGATCGGATATTACGTATGCGGTTCAGCAGGTGTGTTTATTCATGCATGATCCCAGAGTTGAGCACATGAATGCAATCAAACGCATCATTCGGTATATTCAGGGGACACTGGACTATGGGTTGCACTTGTATCCTTCATCTACATCCACATTTGTCTCTTACACGGATCTTTGATTGGGGTGGTTGTCCCGACACCGCATCGGTCGACTTCGCTATCAGTATGTTCTTTGGCAACAACTTGGTCTCCTGGTCGGCAAAGCGTCAGGCAACTCTATCACGCTCAAGTGCAGAGGCAGAATATCGAGGGGTAGCAAATGTGGTCTCCGAATCATGTTGGCTACGTAATTTGCTTTTGGAGCTTCATTGTCCCATTCAGAAGGCAACCTTGGTATATTGCGATAACATTAGTGTCATCTACCTTTCAGGTAACCCAGTTCAACACCAACGTACCAAGCATATCGAAATGGACATTCACTTTGTCCGTGAAAAAGTTGCAAAGGGTCACGTTCGCGTATGTCATGTCCCGTCTCGTTATCAAATTGCAGACATCTTTATAAAGGGTCTACCAGCGGTTCTCTTTGAAGATTTTAGGGACAGTCTCAGCGTTCGAAGACCGCCCACTATGACTGCGGGGGTATGTTAAACAAATGTAATATACCTGTGATATACACTGAATATACAAGAAGATATATCACAGTATACAAAGCAAAGGCCCAAAGATGACAAGCGATGGACTGGCAAAGAATGGGCCTCGGCGATGAGCCTCTCGACCCGACCCACAGATTGTTGACAATAGGATCTTGTATATATGGTATATATATTTGTAGTATATTGTAGTGTAAATGTTACCTTAATTAGTGTTATACACTTACCATAATTGTATAGTTAGAATTATGGTAGAATAAGGATTTAGAAATAGAATAGGAATAGGATTCTCCTATTATGAAAATATGTAACTTGTATATATAGCCTTTCAATTAATAAAAATAATCAAGGGGGTTATTTCTTTCATTGAGATTACACAAAATGCTCGATTAACTAAAAATTTGCTTTAAAACTACTGTGGCTGAATTGAGGAACTTCTTCATTTTTTTTATGAATAGTAGTACTACAGAAACAAGGGGGCACATGAAAGTTTTTCAGTGATCTCTTTCTTTTATTGTTCTTTAAGCTGTAGCTTTTACTTTCTTTATTATGTTGCATAACTAGTGATATTGTGATGTTATTTTAACTTCAAGTTGAATATAATGTCTTTCTTTCTAGCCATGACTTATATGATATGGGAAAAGAAGGAGAAAATGAAATTCCAGTACAAGACTTAGATCAATTCTTTGGTGGTGTTAATGATTTAATTTTGTGTAGGGAGGATGAAGGTGATGAACATATTTGAAAAGCCATTGTCAACCCTTTTTATCTTTTAGAAGGAAGCATCTTGCTATATTTTCTAACCCAAATTGGTTTATGATTAGAACTATGTTCTTTTTTTCTTGACTTGCTTTTGAGTCAACTTTCAATTTCTTACTGCGATTATTTATATCTAGCTCTTTTGTTGTAAAGTTTTCATCTTTTTGTGATTTTTTTCTTGATTTGGCCATTTGGGTATTTGATTTAGTGTTCTTTTATTTGATCTGCATCTTATGTGTAAAGTTCTTTCTTATTTTTGTTCATTTGGGTATTTAATTTAGTGTTCTTTTATTTAATCTGTAGCTTGTTTGGTGACTAGTGAGCTCTTTTTTTTTTAATGTATATACTGCCAATAATATTCATGCGTTTATTATTCTGTTGGGTGATTAAGCACACTACTGATGAGTTTTTATTCTCTTTTTTTTGTATGTAGAGATGTCGAAGCAAAATCGGGTTAAGAATATGTTCAAATCAGTTGCTCCGGCCAAATCATCACAGGCTCAAGCTTCACCTTCATCATATGATGAAATCTCTTCACAACTCGTCGTTCCATCTACATCATCTCATGAATTTTCTTCACAACCAGCTAAACGAGAGCTAGAGATAAACAAACTGAAGCCACGATGATTTGTGTTGACAACAAATCCGCACAAGCACTTGCTAAGAATCTGGTGTATCATGATCGAAGCAAGCATATTGACACAAGGTATCACTTCATCAGAGAATGCATTGTCAAAAAAAGGTAGAACTTAAGTATGTGAAATCTCACGATGAAGTTGCGGATATCTTTACAAAGCCTCTTAAATTTGAAGACTTTCAGAGATTGAGATCAAATCTTGGAATGAAGAAGAAAAAAATCAAAATTAAGGGGGAGATTTGTCGGCAAACTAAATCAATAAAATAAGAAAAAGCAAAAAGGAAAGTTGAAAGAGAGAGGTTGGTGAACAAAAAAAAAAGTTTAATGAAAAAAATGGTGGCCGCAACTGTAGGTAAGACAACTTGCAGCAAATTGTAAATTGGCAAGCATTTTGATTGGTTGAAGAAACAATGTATTTGCCTATATAAACATATCTCCAGCTCTCATTTTAGACACACCAAAATCAGAGAGCAAGTGAGCTAATAGAGAGTAATCCACAGTCTATTTTCTAGAGTTTGTGAGATAATAGAGTGAGAATAATATTTTAGTGAGTTGTGTAAAGTAAATAATGTTGTTACTTTTGAAGGTGTGGTAGTCTCTTGACGCTATCAAATTGTAATAAGTGATATTATATTACTCCGTTTGAATATTACATTTTATCCACCTTAAAAGATTTGGTGTCGTTGTTACTCTCTTATTCCTGCTATTTATGAATATTATTTCTGGGTGGAATTATTATTTTCCCCAATATAAAATTTGTAGAGAATCATATTGTATAGATTCTTTACCTTTTAGTATACCCCTTGTATACGACCTATATTTATGAATAAAAATACTTTTATTTGATAAATAAATATTTAGATTTAGTTTCAGGCAGCAAAAAAGCTTAGAGATGATAAGTGTGACCCTGCTAAGTGCCAACACCTAATAAATAGAGATGTCAAAGTGCAAGATCCTAATATTTATAATACAAACATAATTATTCGAGCTTAAAAAAAAAGTAGTTACCCGTGATCTTTTACTACCAAGTCGTTTTACAGCCACATCAATCTTTTTAACTGTACCCTCACCACTCTTTAGTCTTTACAGTGGCCTAATATACTAGAAGAGAATGACGTAATCTCTCATGATGGTAACACTTGGCACATATTAAAGTGTATCATATTTGAATATCTAATCACACTGTTGTCTGCAAAATCTATCCAAGAATTTAAGGAACAGAAAATGACCATATGCGTTTGCAACAACAACAACATACCTAGTGTATACCACATGCGTTGATTAAGTAAAAACAAGTAACATGATAAAGAAATAGACAAAATGAAAATGATGAATAGGCACAAGACTCTAAATACTGCAGTAGAGTTGTTTATGAATGTTTTCGTGATGAATTTAATTTTACGAAAGATGATGAGAACATGAACTCACAATCATTTTTGCGTTGAAGATATCGTTTTAGTAATAAATCAATGCTCTCCTACCAAAACCAATGGCAAATGCTCCATGGATCTCAAAAAATAAAAATATTTCTCTAAAACCCTTTAAACAGAAACAACCACTCAAACTCAAACTAATTGGCTTGGTTATATGAATTCTCAGTATCCATTATATTCCATTTAGACCACCAAAGTCACACAACTACTTGAAAACAATACTTAATCATCAAGACAAAAGCTAAACCATACAACATTAAGCTTATATCTAATTCAATATGTATTGTTGCCATCAAAATCAAGCAAAACACAAACAATCCAAAAGGTAAAATAACCAGAAATGTAGAAACCCCACCATCTACAAGGCACAAGATTAAATCTTTTTCAGTTCTTGGATAGCCAAAAAGCACAAAATTACACTTCCTTAATATAGGGGTGTGAAAACTTTAAAAACTCTAACACCCACATTCAACTTTTTACTTTGACTGCCAATAAACACACAAAAATGGTAATTCCTCCATTCCCTTTTACTTGTCGTATTTCGCTTCACGAGATTCAATTTGACTAATCTTTAGAGCTAACTTGAATTAGGTTAATTCAATATTTTAAATTTTAAATTTTAAATTTAGATGTTGAAAAACTATACGAAAAATACTACAAGTTGGACAAACTTTTCATATTAATATGATGAAAACATAAATCTTAAAATGTTGGTCAAAAATTCATATAGTTTGACTCTTGAGAAGCGAAACGTGACAATTAAAAGTGAACGGAGAGAGTACTTAAAGATCTTAAAAAACTCACCTTTAGGATGCTAATTTTGAACCAACAGTATAATTTTTATCTCAATCTGTTCCTAAATAGCAGTATTATTATTTAGAGTTAGAAATTTCGCAAGAAACACACAGCTCCAATAAGACCAATTATATTCACACTATGTTTTCAAGAAGATTTGAAGCAAATATTTAATTTATTCACCAAAATGGCAAAATCTAATGTCAGTAATGAGATGAAATTACACAATGTGAAAGGAGGAGGATCACATATTTGTATTCTTTTGGACCAAGAATGGGTCGAGTATAGTTGGAAAAAATAAAAGTTGAGTGTACCTTTAAACTGATAATTAAGGGGTCGGTTGATGATTAGAGTTATGTTGGTATTAATAATGTATGATTTTATTTTATTTCATCTTTTACACTGCATAAAATAATAAATGAATTGTATGCTGAATTTTATACGTATAGCAACCAAAATGATACCGAACATGGTATTAGTTTTGGTGATTTTAATATATAAATAATTCACTTCTTAACCAGCAACCAAACGACACCTAAGAGAAGCATGGGATCTCCATACTTACATTCTTCTCTATAGACCTCACTCATATCTTCATTATAGTAGCCTTCATTTTCATCATAGCCATAATCTTCAGAATCGTCATCACAAGGTCCAGTCAAAGCGATGTAAACAATCAATTAGCAATAAATAGGAAAAGACTTCATTTTAGACCTCACTCTAATGATCTTACTAATTCTTGCGAATACCTCTAAGAGAATTTCCTTTAATCTCTTCGACAACCAACAATTTGAATATCCCAAGTAAAATTTCAAGTATCATTTATGATAGAGTTTATGGCTTAAAAATAAAGAACAAGTAAGCTAATAGACAAGAAGTAAAGAATTCACAAGAGAATTTTTTAAAAAAAAAAAGTTAAGTACAAAAGAATAGACACAAAAAGAAGTAAAAGCACACAAATAGATTAGACTATACTTAATTGAACTAATATTAAGTTAACATAATCTAGAGTTATCAAAAAATGTGAATAGGATTGAATAAAACAACAGTTAAACAATCAAAAAAATGTTCAGCACTTTGCTATTGCAGGCAACTCTGCACTAGTGCAGTCAACACTACTAGATTTTTGCTACAACAATTCTCTGTCAAATTTGGCTTTTGAAAATCACTCCAAATGAAAAGCCATGAAAATTTACCCTTATTAAAACTTGCTTAAGACGATAATTTAATAGCCTTGGAGTTTGTGCGGACTCAAATCACCCTAGTACAAGTAGGAATGGCCTAAGCCAAATGACTAAGTGCATAACATAAGAGAATTGGACGAAATACCAATACGAGTTATGTGGCTTCAACTGTTGGCACAATTGAAGTATGACATATTTCAGTAAGGAAGAAATCTAAAAGTTTAAAGGACACATGAAAAACAATAGATATGATTGCCTAACTGTAGTTATTTGTGATTGAGACTTTGGATTGAATCCACAAGAACACAAGAAAGAGTCGACTACAAAGGAAGAAGATACAGTCGTGAGAGAAAGAAGATGAACATTGTGAATTCTTATTAAAATGAATTGAATTACAATGTGATGATTCTCATCTCTTATATACACATAAGATCAGATTATGAAAATCAATTAACTAACTAATCTCTTTGCTAACTGTCTTAACAGTTTTGTTAACCAACTAACTGATCTTAACTACTTTAACTAACTTCTGGAAAAGACTATCTTGTCCTTGTAGCTTAGCTCGCTAATCTTCATTCTACACTCCCCTTAAGCTAGGAGTGGTAAAGATGTTGATCATCTTTAAGGGTTATGTTCTAGTCTGTAGTAACTATGCACTTTGTTTGACTTTCAATACCATCTCAAGTCTCATCTGTTACCAACATGTACATCACAATTTATACCCCAATGGGTAATCTGTCACGATCCAATCCGGAGGGCCGCGACGGGCACCCGGACCCCACCCGCCGGGTACCGCTAATCGTACATCTAACACTTAATCATAATTAAATACGGACTAAGTCAAAAAACATTATAGAAAATCTTAATCAGAAATCCAATTTTCATATATACATACACATATCAAGGCCACACATGACAACAAACCACAGGACACCTATTTACAAGTCTCTAAAGAATACATGACATCACAAGGACGGGACATGACCCCGCCATACCCATATGCGTATGCAAAAATATTGTACCACGACCCGATTGCAACTCTGAAACAAATAGAGTGCCCCAATATCAGCTGAACCAGCAACCTACTAACGTGAACCGTCACCCTCTTTAACTGAACCTGCCGGCATGAAACGCAGCGTCCCCCGACAAAAGGGACGTCAGTACGACTGATGTACTGAGTGTGTCAGGCATGAACAATAGTATAACAGGGATATAACAACAACTAAAACAGAAACAACTGACCAGCAGTAAATATCTCTGAGGGTCCTAATACATATGCCTAAATGTCATGCACAATGCGGTATACATATACATCGGCCCCATTGGGCATCTTCCTTACCATAACAGACTCTGTGGACATCGTTTCATGTCGGCCTCTGTGGGCACAATATGTCTAAATGTCATGCAAAATGCGATAAATACATATATATTGGCCACACAAGGGCATCTTTCTCCCAATCATATATATATATATTGGCCCTTAATCATGCGTCTTCCTTCATTAATCCACACAGGTTTTATCATTATCATTTCCCAGCTGATCAGGTGGTCTGCGTTTTCGTCCCCAATATACGGTCTAGGGTAAAACATGAATGCAATGCAAATGAAAATGCATGAATCATAATAAAATATCCTGAATGACATAATTTTCTTGTACCTTCGGTTAATGCCGTAAATATTAACATTTTTTTCATATGTCTTAATAAGGACTTAGGAACATATTTAGACATGCTTTTAACATAAGAAATAATAACATGAATATTCTTAACTTCTAAGAGTATAACAATTTATGAAACAATATCACGATTACGTTTTGTTACATGGAACATGCCAAAAGAAGAAATAATTTGTCTTAACATACTTTGATCGATTGTTGATAACCCAATCATATTGCAGTGTACATCTAACCCCCATAAACTCCAGGATTCAACTGATATTGCAAGATCCCATAATAAACATGGGTAGTAAATAATTAAAAAAATGAAATGATCGAAGGAAATTACTTCAATCCGTGGAAAATTGGGTTGCTGCATACGTTTTGGGTGGAAAGTCCCAAAGTAAAAACCAACTTGATGCATCCCTATTAATTTCGTCCTAATTCTAATCTCCAAACTGTAAGTTATTGATATGATACAATCTCTTAAGAATTTTGCAACTAAGAGAACTCCTAAGGTGCTGGTAACATTTAGAGAATATCTGTAGCAAAATGAAATTCCTAATTAGTAATTACTAAAGGAGAAAGATAGAAATAGTATATATTATAGCTACTTAGTTCTCATGGGGCCACATGTCCCCTTATCTCCTTAAGTAGTTAATTGAAAGAATGACACCACATACAGGAAATATTAATCACTAATTGCTTTTCTCTATGTCTGCCACGTAGAAATGTTAAATGGACACTTATCTCATGCTAATTAATTTTATCCTCCTTGTCTCCCACTTAATAATTAATCGATCCCACAATTAATCAATTATACACATAATTAATTTCTAAATCGCACTTCATTTAAATTCTAATAACGCATAAGACCTTCATATACTCAATGTCATAATTTCCTAATATGTCATTAGTCCCTAACCTCTTTGTGCACGCACCAAATTTATTTATGTCTTCCGTCGTCACACTTGTTACGTCCAAAATTATCTCGGGGTTTTATCCTTTTATATGCTAAACTCTTTATTAGCATACGTAAATATGATCCAAAATTTTCCCAACGCTTGGGTCTATTTACACACGTCTAGCGATTTTACATACGCCTAGAAATTCAAATCGTAACCCGAAAGTACGGGATGTTACATAATCATTCTCACTTGGATCTTGAATTTCCTGCTCGTCGTTTGTGCATTCGATACGTTCAGAATTTGATGGAAAGAGAATGTTACTTAGTACTTTAGGCTTCATGGCACGAGTTAGAAGAATTCATGAAAGTACTGCTCTAACTGCACGATCTAGAGTATGAAAGAAGTGAGACACTCCTAAATGTCTTGATGGTCAACCGTTTATATGTGTGGCGCATACATATATAAAAGTGATCCCACTAGACATGATTTTGTAGACTCCTTAAGACACTTGAACTTAGGCGCTAATACCAAGTTTTGTCACGCCCTGAACCATGACCTGGGCGAAATACGACACTCGGTGCCTGACTGCATATGATCGAGTGAACCACATGGCTTGTTGAATCAATATGGGCATCAAAACATACAATAATAATGATCTAAACATGTAAAACTGAATACTGAAAAGATAGTATGAAATATCATAGCAAAAATAGTTTGAAAACATAATAAGTCTGAAATACTAATTATCTGATGTGACATGCTAAACTAGTCTATGAAACCTCTGAACATGAGTCTGACTACTAAAAATTATTTACCAGGACAAGACACTAACATACCTCTACTATAAAACATAACATGAACAACTAAACTGACACCCGAATGAAATGAGGCTCACCAATAGCTGATACTGATGGAATCCTAGCGAGCAGATCCATCATCTTAAAACTCAGTACTTGCACGGTGAAGTGCGGGCACCGGGAAAAAGGAACGTAAGTACATTTGAATTGTACTATATGTAAAGAAACTACAAGAATAAACAGGCACATGAAATAATAGAAACCGAAACTGAAACTATAACCTGAGCATGACCGTGTATAATATCTGACATGAATATAAAATAAAATATGGTAAATTATTTTAAGTGGGAGAGATTTAGTATAACCGACATGAAACCACCACATTGGAATGTGGCATCTGATCTTTGTCCGATCAGCTAAGTCATCTCGTACCTTACTGAGGTACGAGACATGAACATGAAATGAATGGATCTAATAACCCGCAATGGGTAACATGAAGGAATCGTCCTAACTGGGTGGAGCGAACCTTATCATATGTTGGCATACATAGTTTCATGTATTAAACCTTCTCGGTAATTTGTGCAACGCCCAAAACATGAACATAAATACATTTGACTTGTAAGCCCATGAATTTCATAAATATAACTTGTAAACATGGTTTGTAAGAATAAGTTAGCATGTAAGTAGATACATAATATAACTTGTATGAAACTTAAACACATGTATAATTTCATGAATTGAGTAATAATGATTCCCGACTTGTATTTAAGAACTCTGGAATACAAAACATGTGTTCATGGATTACGGACAGGTTCATGATAATCATAATGACATATCATGAATACAATTAACGAAAACATGATATAAACATGGTATATAGTTGTACATGTATATAGAGTCATCATGAATTAGAGCAAAATCCTAGGTCTGAGGAAATTCATATTTCATGGATTAAAAGCGGTGTGAGAAAGAACAATGATGTTTCCATACGTGGATAGAAAATCTGCATACCTTATTCGCTCCTAATCATGTAATAAAAATCTGAACTTGATGAAGAATTTCCAAAATCTGAACTTTAATCCCTTAAGATGGGTTTTCTTGAAAACCATAGGTTAAGAATCAATGATCTCGCTTAGAATTCATGAGAATGATGTTAGAATCACTTGGCACTGCATGAAATAGGCTTACCTTGATGTAGGAGAATGTTGGAAAGAGAGGAACTTCGTGTTAGGACTTGGAAGAAGTGAAGAACTGAATTTTAAAATTGATTTCGCATACTTATATGTTTAGTTGTCAGGCCCTTTTTACATCCAAATTATATGATCCGTACAATTATTTACGGTGAGAAGTACGGGCCATATAACTTGTACGACCCATATAAAAGTATCGTAATCTAGTAGTCACTTTTCAGTGAGTCTCAAAACTTGAGGGTCATCCTACGGTGCACAAGGACGATCCGTATAACTTCTATACAGTCCGTATAATCCGGGTGTACAATGCTGATCACTGAACTGAAACAGATTTTAACTTCACACTCTCTGTCTTGGTTCCCTAAATTTCTGGATCATGACAAGACTTAGTTTATAGGTACGAGGTATTACAATATCTCCCCTTTGGGATCATTTATCCTCGAAAGATGGTTCATGGTTAGGAGTATGACTAACTCTGAAATTTTTACAAAAGAAATCAGCAGGATTTCCTCCGTAAATTGGACTATCCCAATATTTTTCAAACATCTGCCACCTAACTAGAGCACTACACAAGCCTCACAAAGCATCTTAATACGCATGACATGACATAACATTATAACTTAAACATGAATGTGACTAACATAAATACTGAGCTGGCATGAATATATGAATATTATCTATCATGTATACCGGTCTGACATGAACACGTGGATATTAAATTGAATGAATACATAAATACTATACATTGGATTTGAAAAAGAATTCGTTGGCACAAATGACATGAGTACCAGAACATAAGCATGAACATGACATGATTACATGGACGTGAGGAGCATGACATGGGACGTGAATACATGAATACTGAATGACATGGATACATGAGTGATAAACTAACATGAGATATGAATACGTGTATACATAGATATCATATCATAATATTTGATTGCCGAAAAGATGAATGTTATAATATGATATCTGAATGCTGAGTGGAGATGGGACTTGAACACTGAACTAACATGAGGTCTGAATACTTGAGGTAGTTACCCTAGACATTTTCTGCTTGTCCATCAATAAGTGTGGATATTTAGGCTTCATGTCCTCTTTGTCTTCCCATGCAGCCTCCTTCACATTTTGGTTTCTTTACAACACTTTCACTGGAGCGACTTTCTTAGTCCTCAACTTGTGACTGGACGATCTTTCATAGGATCCTGTATGTTGATTAGCAAGCCATGTGGTTTACTCGGTCACATGCAGTCAGGTACCAAGTGTCGTATTTCGCCCAGGCCATGATTTGGGGCATTACACTTATAAGTTCCTTAAAGGTCTACATGTATTAGATCAAGACTGCCATTACTTTTGATAGTACTAGACATGAAAGGTAATCTGGTATGCTTAGCACATGGACAAACACTACAATTTGTGATTCTATCTTTTATAGTTTGAATGTTAACAGGAAATATTTTTTTAAGAATTACAGAAGATGTGTGACCAAGTCTTCTATGCCATAAACCAATATCTAGACTTGTAGAGACATCAGATCTTTGAATTATTAAACTCAGATTCTTCCCAGAGTGACTTATCAGCTAGTATAGTCTATCAATCACTTTACCAATCTCCCTCACCTTCCCAGTGATGAGATCCTGAAAATAAAAAAAAATCAAGAAAAATGATGCAGAACATTGTAGTTCTTTGGTTATTTGTGAGACAGATAACAAGTTATATTCAAATTTAGGAACATGAAATACATTACTCATTGTGCTTCTATCAGAAATAGTGCAAGTTCCTGTATGTTTTACCAAAGATACATCACCATTAGGTAAATGTACCTTTTTGGGATTAACAGTCTCAGTGATAATGGATTCATTTAACAATTTAAGATCAGAAGCCATGTGATTTGTGGCTCCTGTATCCACTATCCGTTTAGGACGGTTAGGTACTGCCATAGCCATTGTCTTACCTTCTACCATGCCTGATGATTCTTATAACTCATATACACATGAGATCAGATTATGAAAATCAATTATTAACCAACTAACTGTCTTAATAGTTTTATTAACCAACTAACTGATCTTAACTACTGATAGAATACTGTGTATATCCCTATGATATACAAAGTTTTGACTAGTCGTGTACCATAAATAGAAGTTGTAAATTATGTTGTATAATTACCATAATTGTAGAATTCTTGTACAAGTATAACTAAGATATTAGAAGTTTAGTAGGAATAAGATTTTCCATATTTGAAGATTGTAACTTGTATATATACATATTCATTCAATAAGAATAATCAATGAATTAATTCTTTCATAGTATCAGAACCATATGTCTGCATTAAATGACCCGAATTGGAAATTGGCTATGACTGACGAATATAATGCTCTTATTGAAAATAAGATGTGGGAGTTGGTGCCCCGTCCTTCTGGTGTTAATATTATTCGATCTATGTGGATTTTTACTCATAAAGAAAATTCTGACGGTTCTTTTGAGTGGCATAAGGCTCATCTTGTAGGTGATGGTAAAACTCAACAGGTTGGCGTAGATTGTGGTGAAACGTTTAGTCTGGTGGTCAAACCAGCTACTATTCGTATTGTTCTCAGTTTGGCTCTCTCAAAAGCATGGCCCATTCATCAGTTGGATGTGAAAAATATTTTTTTACATGGTGATCTTAAGGAGACAGTTTATATGCATCAGCCCTTGGGTTTTTGAGATCCCAATCATCCTCATCATGTTTGTTTGTTGAAGAAGTACTTGTATGGACTTAAGCAGGCCCCACGGGCTTGGTATAAAAGGTTTGAAGATTATGTATTTTCTATTGGTTTTTCTCACAGCCTGTCGGATCATTCTCTCTTTATATATCATCGTGGTACTTCTCTAGCATACATTTTGTTGTATGTCGATGATATTATATTGACTGCTTCGTCTTATAATATGCGCAAGTCTATCATGACACTTCTCAGTTCCAAATTTGCTATGAAAGACTTGGGGTCCTTGAGTTATTTCTTGGGGATTGTTGTCACTCGTCATTCAGGTGGTCTATTGTTATCATAAGGGAAGTATGCCGATGAGATCGTTGAAAGAACTGGTATGTCATCGTGTAAATCTACTTCTACTCCGGTTGATACTAACCCGAAGCTGAGTGCTACATCTGGCACTAAGTTCGAGGATTCCACCCACTATCGCAGCCTTGCAGGGCACTTCAATATCTTACCTTCACAAGACATGATACTACTTATGCAGTTCAACATGTGTGTTTGTTTATGCATGATCCACAGATTGAGCATATGAATGTGCTCAAACGCATTATACGATACATCCAGGGTACACTTGATTATGGCTTGCATTTGTATTCTACGTTCGTTTCTACACTTGTGTCTTATACAGATGCTGATTGGGGTGACTGTCTTGATACCAGACGCTCGACTTCTGGTTATTGTATGTTTCTTGGGGATAACTTGGTCTCACGGTCTGCAAAATGACAAGATACATTATCAAGATCCAGTGCAGAGGCCGAGTATCGAGGTGTGACAAATGTGGTGTCAGAATTATGTTGGCTACGTAATCTTTTGTTAGAACTACACTTTCCTATTCAGAAAGCTACATTGGTCTACTGTGATAATGTTAGTGCATTTTATCTTTCTGGCAATCAAGTCCAACATCAACGCACTAAACATATCGAGATGGATATTCACTTTGTTCGCGAAAAGGTAGCTCGTTGACAAGTACGCGTCTTACATGTGCCCTCGCGATACCAAATTGCTGACATCTTTACGAAGGGCCTTCCCTCGATTTTATTTGAAGATTTTAGAGACAATCTCAGCGTACGACAACCGTCCGCTATGACTGCGGGGGTGTGATAGAATACCGTGTATATCCCTTTGATATACACAGTTTTGACTAGTCTTGTACCATAAATAGAAGTTGTAAATTATGTTGTATAATTACCATAATTGTAAATTTTTTGTACAAGTATAACTAGGATATTAGAAGTTTAGTAGAAATATAATTTTTCATATTTGAAGATTCTAACTTGCATATATACCTATTCAATCAATAAAAATAATCAAGAATTAATTCTTTCAACTACTTTAACTAACTTCTGAAAAAGCTCTCTTGCCCTTGTAGCTTAGCTTACTAATCTTCATTCTACACTAGCTATGGCCACGTTTGCACACAGTAGAAGAGAAGCCATGAGAGAAAGAAATTGTGAAACTGGAAAAGTTTAGAGCCTAGAGAGAGTAGGTCTCGACCAAGCATTAAATGATACCCCAAGATGAGTAATATGATGGGGTGCAGCTAATGAGGCTGGATATGACATTTTTTTTGGGTAGAAAACACTTCTCCGAACAGATATGCTCCAAGCTGGTACCGTATAATTGTTTTTTTAAAGGTCCCTTCATTTTTATTCGAGACTTAAGAGGTCCCTTTTGCCTCTTTCTTCTCGACATACTTGTCGGGAATAAAAAGACAGCATTGCACAAAACTATATTAGAAAAAAATTTGCATGCACTAAAGCAGTACGATATAAAAACATTTTAATATTACTTTAATTTATTGTTTGAGTTGCTTATGCTTTGCTTCCTACCTACCGAGGTGGAGTTAAAGATTTGTGTACACGCTGCCTACCGTAGATGTTGTTATACATACAAACATTAATTCCTATCCTCCAATTCAGGCATTAATCTCTCAATGCCATTTCTCTTCCCAAAACAGTGAACTCCTCCCAGAATCTACACTTCTCCCTCCCAATCCTATCTCCCAATTTTTTTTGACCAAAAAAACCCTTTTCTTGTTTTTTTGGCTCCTGAAACTCCTTTGGTTCTGGAGCTTCTTCTTGTCTCCATGGCCATTTGAACCTCCCACAAAAAAAAAGTCCTTCACCCCTTTAGAAATTTCATCTTTTTGCTTCTTGGGTTGTTTAGTTTTGTATTTTCTTGAAAAAATGTCCTTCATTTCTTGAAAAATTGACCTTTTTGCTTCTTGGGTTGTTTCTATTTACTATTTTCTTGAAAAAATTAATCTTTTTGGTTCTTGGGTAGCTTTTATTTTCTTGAAAAATTTAATCTTTTTGGTTCTTGGATAGTTTTTATTTCCTTGAAAAATTTAATCTTTTTGGTTCTTGGGTAGTTTTTATTTTCTTGAAAATGTTAATCTTTTTGGTTCTTGGGTAGTTTTTATTTTCTTGAAAATTTTAATCTTTTTGGTTATTAGGTAGTTTCAGTTTTCTATTTTCTTGAAAAATGCACTTCACCCCTTGAAAAATTTCAAATTTTTGGTTCTTGGGTTGTTTTTATTTTCTATTTTCTTGAGTTTTATGTTTCATTAGTGGTGGCATTTTTCTAGGAAATCTTCCTTAGGCATTACTAATTTGGAATATTAGATGAAATGGGTAAAACTAGGATATGGTTATCCTGTTATTATTTGTTTATTATGATTCTTGTTTTGGTTTTTTCCCCATGTGTTTGGTGTGCAAACAGTAAACAATCTTCTGCTAGTCCTACTGCTGTGCCTATTCTTGCATCTTTCATTTATAACCAACTTGCAAATCTTACAAAGGTGTTCCATAATGATATTACCAAGGCTTTGGGATTTTGCATTGATGATGTGTAAGTGTTAAGTTTGCATTATAGTTTAAACATCTCCTAATTATTAATTTATGTATATATACTTCTATGTTGCTAATTAAAACCTTAATCTTTTCTTGTTTTAGGGATGCTGAGTTGTTTGAGGCATTTAATTTTGCCAAAAACTTGGAATTCTTAAACAATTGCTTTAAAGAGACCAACGGTATTGATTCTTTTTTTTTTGTTGTTGTAATCAATTATGTGGTCGCGTACACGTTAAGGTGGAGAGCTCCGAGAGATTATTAGCTTCATATCATCAAAAACCTTAATCATGCTTAGTTGTAAACAAAATTTAGAATTTGTCATTATTTCTTGCATTAGTTTTGTTTATCATATGTAATTTGCTTATGCTTTTTAATCACAAGATGCTTTTTGCATGGGTCGATCTTAATGAACTTGCTGGCAAATATTTTGGTCACTACTTTGTCTTCTCAAATGAATTCAAGATTCGGAATATACTATGATCAACCGTTGACACATAAAATGACCGGTTTTTATCAATTCGTGGGGCATATTAAAGAAAGGGTTTATGTTCTTTTCTTTGACACATAACTCTCCATGTTATACTTGACATGCTTTACATTGATGATGTGTGTAACTTAAGCTTTAAAAGAAACAAGCTACAAAAATCAAGTGGAAGTTCTTGTCATTTTGTTTCCTATTTGTGCATCCATATTTTGCTTGCTTGTTCAAATTCTGATACCCTTAATCTCTAACAATATGTTGGTCATCTTAACAGATGTGACACAGAGACTATGTAATGCTGCAGAGATGAAGTTCTACTTCTCAAGTTTTTTGGATACAAAATCAGTCAAAAAAACTCAAGTCTTAAGACCCAATAGGAATTGTAACTTGACATCATGGGTTCCTGGATGTGAGCCGGGCTGGTCTTGCAGTGTTGGTACAAATCAGAAAGTTGACCTTAAGAATGCAAAAGATATGCCTGATCGGACTCGTGACAACCAACCTTGTTGTGAGGGTTTTTTCTGCCCTCGAGGCTTGACTTGCATGATACGTAAGCATATCTATGGACTCCCTTCTCGATTATCAATTGTCTGAGACATTATATGCACCGATAGTATAAAGCTTTTTGTGTTATCAATGTAGTTTAACCTATGATAGCAGGTCAATTACCATTTTTATCAGCGTACTAATTAATATAATAGAGATTTACCCGTAATTACCATACAAGTGACTTAATTATGTAAAGATTCATTTACATAATCAGTGTAGTCTAACCGGCGATGGAAGGTTATACAAACCATGCATGCATAGAACTAAAACCCATTCCTCAATAGTTGGCTTGAAAATGTGTTTTGAAGACTTTGTACGTAATATATGTAAGGATTAAGTTATAAGTAAAAAACAACCATTTGGAGTTGCACTTTCCTTTAGACTTACTTGGTTCGTCTTTGCATCAATAGTCAGTGGCACATGATTGGCGCACAACTTGTCCCAATCTGTGCAAACGGATTAATAGCACGACCTGGAAATGCTGCAGAGATCAGTTATAGAGCAAGTTAGACGAGTTCTTTCAACTTCATTGGCCTATGGTGGAACTGAGAAAAGATGACATGCTTATTAGGACTTATAACCTGTATTTGGAATTTCTGATTCATTCTTCATCTTAGATGATTACGAATGAATGATGAGGATATAAGGAAATAATAGGCATACAACTTTTGGTAGCCTAGCTGTTGCAAAGGATTTAATTCCTCTGTTTGCAGATACTGTTTAATGCTCAATTCTATTCATTTGTGATTAAAGTCACTATTTCGCTTAGTTATTATGGACATACATTACAATACCCAAGGGTGTGGTCTAGTGGTCAATGAAGTGGGTTGAACCATGAGGTCTCAAATTCTAATCCCAGCTGAGACAAAAACAATAGGTGATATCTTCCCATCTATCCTAGCCTTGGTTACTAAGTTATCTGGTTCTGGTTGCTGGTGGGAGGTGACATGTATTCCATGGAAGAGTCCATGTGCGCGCAAGCTGGCCCGAACACCACGATTAGCAAAAACAATTATGGACATGCGTTACTTCTTGCACTGGAAATGAAGGCATGTTTAGAGTTTTTGTAATGAGTCTAGTATTGTCCTCAATGAAGGTGTGTTTAGTGTTTGTTATAGTGAGTCTATTGTTGTCCTGAAACACTCAATCTACAACACTAGCAACCTCTGCATTAACAATGATGTAAATTATATGAATGCTACCAAAATCTTGCCAAATACAATTTTAGTTATCTCTCTTTCCAAAAGCTTTGTGAGTAACTTACATTCCATAATGAACAGCAGCTTACCTTCGAAATTGATGAATAAACTGTTTAAACCTTGAGGTTTTTGTATTTAATCTGAAGGATCCCTATTATATGTTATGCAGCTTGCCCATTAGGTGCATACTGTCCTCGTGCTACACTCAACAAAACAACTGGTGTATGTGATCCGTAAGTTTTTCTAGCTCCACTTTTACTTATCCTGTTTCAGCATGCCTTCTATAGTCATATGATCAGCTAATACGTGTTTGGTAAAGAAAATTTCCAGATATTCATACCAATTGCCTCCAGGAAAGGTAAACCATACTTGTGGTGCAGCTGATCTTTGGGGTAGTGAAACAAGCGGTGGAGAGTTATTCTGCTCACCAGGATCTTACTGTCCGACTACCACCAAAAAGGTTACTTGCTCAGAAGGGTATTGAATTTTATCTCGGAACTCACAGCATTCATGTTTGCAAAATTTGTACAATCTGACTTTTTAACTTGAATAAAATTCCCAATGCATTAATTACCATCACTTTGTAATACTCTATTACAATCTTAATTTACTATATCTCTATTTGTGTACTTCCAGAAATTACTGCAGGAAGGGCTCTACAGCACCGAAAGGTAAATCCTCTTGATTCTAGGAAGCTTTGATAGCTTAGCTCGGTAAACTGGAGATTAAAGTTACAGCCACTATATATTACCCTCTCTGTCCCAATTTGTGTGACACTCTTTTCTTAGTCAGTCCCAAAAGAAATGATACCTTTCTATATTTACTAAAAAATTAGCTTTAAAATGTCCATTTTACCCTTAATGAGATGATTTACAGCCACACAAATATCTATGGCTTATTTTAGACCACAAGTTTCAAAAGTCTTCCTTAATTTCTTAAACTCCGTGGTTAGTCAAATACCTTCATATAAATTGAGACGGAGGGAGTAATATGTTTCAGCACACGCTGGACTATATCTAATGTCCATTGTTTAGGATCTCATCTAGTCCACTTTCTCTTGTTAAGTCGGTCTTGACCTTTAGTTTCCACCTCTCAATACCTTTGCGATACTTTTAGAGTTCCATATTAGTTGAGATTATGGGCTGTTGTCTCGACTGTATTGTATAGGCTTACAGAGAACTTATTTCTTTGGCAAACAGTACTCTGATTTCTGTTTTAAAAAGTCTTATTTAAATATCCAGATAGTTCTTGCATGACAATATACAAATCAACACTAATAGCAATTGTATTACTTGGGGATCTGTTAAGTTAATTTTTTGCTTCAATTTTACGTTTACTATGACAGCAAACAAAGATGTTCATTTTCGGCATTTTGACCATTGCAGCATGCATCAAGTTGAGTAAATGCCACGCAAAATCAGATAAACAAAAGCTGCATGTATATGGTTTTATCCTTATTGTAAGTGGGCTCTTACTTAGTTTAGTTAATTGCATTTTCTTTTTCTCATGAAAATACACTATATTCTTTAAATTGGTTCTGTGATTTACATTGACTGAAGATTTACCAAAAGCTATTACAGTTTTAAGTCTATGTTTGAGAGGGCTTAGTAATTTTCCCTTGTCAATCTTGTACTCCCTCCGTCCCAATTTACATGACACTCTTTCCTTTTAAGTCCGTCCAAAAAGAATGACATCTTTCTGTATTATGTATTCCCTCTATCCCCATTTATGTGATACTTTTCATTTTTCGAGAGTCAAATAAGAAAATCTTTGACCCTGATTTATTTGTATGCCCTTTAATTATTTTAAAGTGTTAATTGTTGTGATTTGTAGTACTTTTTATGCAGTATCTAAATATGTAAATTATTTTTCAAAAAACTTCAAAGATTATATGTTCGAATTCACGGTCAAAATAAAGAAGTTTGACTGTCGAAATCCTAATTGTATCACTTAAATTGGAATAGAGGGAGTAACAATTTAACTTTAACCTTCCAATTTTATCCCTACTGAGATTATTTATAGCCACAAATATCTTTGACTTAATGCTTAGATTCTTTCAGAGTCTCAACCTATCTTTTTCACCTCAGTATGAGAGACCAACTCTTTTATTCTGAATTTAATGATCGATTTTTCTTAATTGAAGTTTGCAGAATCTGACCGATTTTACAAAATATGACTAGTTTTACATGTCTGGTGACTTTTGCAAAACTGATCACATTTTGATATGTGTCGAGTTTCTTTTAAAGTGTACAACCATTGTTCTTTCTAGATTCTTTTCATCTTTTCTTTGTAACTCTTAACTAGTGTAAACTTGATATTAGTTCATATTGAGTTCTATTCTAGTTTGCTCGAGTGTTTTATCTTATTTTGTGCTATTTCGTTCGTGTTTTTTTTTGCATAGCATCTGACCTCTCTTCACCTTTACATGTAGGGTGCTTTGAGTTTTATACTGATCATCTTTTATAATTGCTCTGATCAAGTCATAAATACTAAGTATCGAAGAGTCGCCAAGTCGAGGGAAGCTGCGGCAAGACATGCGCGAGAAACTGCACAAGCAAGAGAAAGGTGGGGATTAGTAAAAGATGTTGCTAAGAAACGTGCTTTTGGGTTGCAACAACAGTTATCTCGCACATTCTCCAATAAAATGAGTGTGAAGCAAGGACCAAGAGGAGGTTTTAATTTACCTAAAACTAATGATGAAGCATCATCCATACCGCCTAAAGGGCCAAGCAGCTTGTCTGGATCTTCAAAAGGAAAGAAAAAAGGACAAAGTGATCTAACAAAAATGATGCATTCAATTGAAAATGAAACGGATAATATTGAGGGGTTCCATATGCAGATTGGAGATAAGAATATAAAGAAGCAAGCACTCAATGCTAAACAACTGCATACGAGGAGCCAAATTTTTAAATATGCATACGGTCAGCTTGAGAAAGAGAAAGCTATGGAGCAAAAAACTAAGAATATGACTTTCTCAGGAGTTATATCAATGGCAACGGACGATAATACTGAGATCAAAACCAGGCCTCCTATTGTAATTGCTTTCAAAGACCTGACCATTACTCTTGAAAAAAAGCACAAACATTTGATGAGGTCCGTTAGTGGAAAACTCATGCCTGGTCACATTTCTGCTGTCATGGGCCCTTCTGGAGCAGGGAAGACTACTTTTCTTTCTGCAGTGGCTGGTAAGATAACGCAGTGCACGTTATCTGGGATGGTTCTCATAAATGGAAGGGTGGAATCTATGGACTCGTACAGGAAAATTATAGGTTTTGTTGCCCAAGATGATATAGTCCATGGAAACCTCACTGTCGAAGAGAACCTTCGGTTTAATGCAAGATGCAGGTATCACTTAAAATACGCTCTGCATGTTATCTTCCAGAGACGGACACTATTGGAAACATGAGATCCAAATTTTCTTTTTAAGGGTGTGTTTGGTATGATGGAAAATGTTTTCTTGAAAACCAAGTGGGTTTCTAACTTATTTTCTAGTGTTTGGTAAGTATAAGTAAGCAAGAAAATATTATCCCAAGAGCAATTATATATAATCTAGCAAAACAAGTGGGATGGGGTGGGGATTGGGGGTTTGGTGGTGGCGGGGGGGGGGGTAGGATGGTCAAGGGGTGGAGGTGTTGGGTGGGTGGGGAGGAGACAATGAACTTGAAATGTCACTTATGGAACTTGTTTTCCCTACTTCCATTATGGAAGTCATTTTCCTCATTTTTAAGGAACTTTTTTTCCTAGAGAAAATGTTTTCCAAAACATTTTAGCCAACCAAACATGAGTAAATTGGAAAACATTTCCCTCCATACCAAACACACCCTAAGGCTCTATTAATTTCATTGTTCAACTGTCTCCAGGCTCTACTACATGCCTATTCTTCAGTAGTTGAAAATTTTGTACTCCATGCATTTTAGTCTTTGCTTATGCATGAGATGTTATTCCAAGTTTACATTCATATAAAAGTTTGATTAACTTGACATCTAAATGTTCATTCTCATTTTCTTATTGCCATTTTATGTCTTCTGTTGAACCCTCAACATCGTAAAGACTAGCTGCAGACTTGCCAAAGGCTGATAAGGTTCTTGTAGTTGAGAGAGTTATTGAATCTCTGGGTCTTCAGGCCGTTAGAGATTCGTTGGTCGGAACTGTTGAGAAGCGTGGAATTTCTGGTGGACAGAGGAAAAGAGTAAACGTGGGGATGGAAATGGTGATGGAACCTTCACTGCTAATTTTGGATGAACCTACATCTGGTTTAGACAGCTCATCTTCAAACTTACTTCTTAAAGCTCTTAGACGTGAAGCTCTTGAAGGTGTAAATATTTGCATGGTTGTTCACCAGCCAAGGTATGTCGTGTTTTTTATCCCTCATCAACTTCTAGTATTGTGCATAGAAACTAGATATGCAATCTAGTAGTTTTATCTGAAAATTGTGACTTTTATAGATCTTCCTTAATTTATAAATAGCGGGGAAAGGGGCATTTGAACCCTGTTTACAACTATATAGAGACGTATATGTTAGATATATAATAAATTACATAAAGTGTGCTTTCTCTAATAGCTTAAGCTTTTAGATAAGTTTGGTCACACACTTCAACTTGGTATCAGAGCAAGCAGATGTTCTGGGTTCGAGTTTAGAATTTCGACGTGCTTGGCTCATGAAAAAGAATCAAGCCCGCATGTTGGAGATATAATATATTAAATAAAAGTGTGCTCTCTAAAAAATTAAGCTTTTAGATGAGTTGGTCACACATTTCAACAGTATAAAAACAAAAGAATCACCCCAAAAATATAATTTCCCTCTATGCCTAGATAAGTTGTTCTAACAAAACAGATTATTATAAGTTGAGTAATTTAGATAGTCCAAGATGCTTTTGACTATATTGTATTATATGTATGGTAGAATGACTTGTCCTTATGTTCTTCAGCTATACCTTGTACAAGATGTTCGATGACTTGATACTTCTAGCCAAAGGTGGTCTTGTTGCATATCATGGCCCTGTGAAGAAAGTAGAACAATACTTTGCAAATCTTGGAATCACAGTACCGGATCGTGTAAATCCTCCTGACCATTTCATCGACATCCTTGAGGGTATGGTCAAACCAGGTGGAGGTGTAACCGTGGAACAACTTCCTGTCCGATGGATGCTTCATAATGGTTACCCTGTACCCCCAGATATGATGCAATTGTGTGATCAGATTGCAATGTCCTCCAAGGGTATTGCAGCAGCTCCTGATCAATCTTTTTCTGTTGATGCATGGCATGAGAAGCGAGATTCTCTGTCTCATGGCTTGTTGAAATCCCATGACTTGTCTAATAGAAACACTCCAGGTGTAAACCGGCAGTATAGATATTATCTTGGAAGGTATTGTATCCTATGTTCTCCAGATTCATATCATATTTCCCCTACTACAATCTCTTCATTTTCTAAAATTGTCAGTGACTTGTAAGAGTTAATGACATGGAAATATATGCAGCTAAAATTCTACCACTCTCTGGTCCAACAATTGGCGAGAGAAGTAACGGAGAGATTAATTGGTTTGGCTAAACTTCATAGAATGAAAAAAGGCTTAATATATTGACAACCCGTTAAATTTGCCAGCAAATTTCATTTAGACACTTGAACTACGACTTGTTCCAATTGAGCACATGAACACATCATAAAGTCTTCCTATTAGACACTTCCGATTTAAATTTCTGATTTTTACGCATGTTCTCAAGTATCCATTACGTAGATAAGTTAATCACTTAAAATATGACACCTACTTTAATTATACTCCTTCGCCTCAATAAGTCGTAAAACCCCAGGCGTTTTCTGATTAAGGTTGATGTGTATAATAAAAGGAGATGACATATTTTATGTGCTTAACTTGACTATCTAAAAGACGTTTGAGAACACGCGCAAGTTTTCCAAAATTTGAACCAAAATACTTGGGTCAATTGGAACAAGCCGTAGTTCGAGTGTCTAAGTGAAATTTGGTGGCAAGTTTAAGGGGTTGTCAATGTATTAAGCCTAAAAAAAAATTACACAAATAATCAAGGGAGAATGAGACATTGGTTTAATGCAATGATGAAGCTTGTCACAGTTTTCTGACACAAGTTATTATATGATAATGGTTAACGCGATTACCATCTTTCAGGGTAGGCAAACAGCGATTGCGAGAAGCTCAAATACAAGCAGCAGATTATTTAATCCTTTTGGTTGCTGGAGCATGCTTAGGAATCCTATCCAACCAGAAGGGTGACACTTTTGGATACTATGGCTATATGTATAGTGTCATTGCTGTGTGTAAGTGGAATACTTACTAAATCCGAAATCAAGACATCTTCTAGCTGAATATATTTTCCTTATATTGGTGGATTGAACTTGCTTTACTTTCTCTTGGAGATATGATTCAAGTTGACTGATTGCCTCAAATCTAGAGCACACTTGTATATTCAACATATAGTCAAACCTCTCTATAACAACGGATATTTTTTGGCTGCTATAGTGAAATGCCGTTATAGAGAACATATAATGTAACATGACATGAAAAATCGGTTCCAAAGAGAACTTGGCCATTATAGCTTTGGTGATAGCTTTTGATTAAAAATAAATAAATAGTGAAATGTTATAGAGGATGACTATTATAGAGAGGTCTGATTGTATATACATGTATCACTTGTAGCACAACTTATTAACTGTGCTGTGCTTTTCTGTTCAAAATACTAGGCAATTTTACCTGCTTTATGTCACTCTTGCAGCACTCCTCTGTAAGATTGCAGCACTGAGATCCTTTTCGTTGGACAAGTTAGAGTACTGGAGAGAGAGAGAAAGCGGGATGAGCAGTCTAGCTTATTTTCTTTCCAAGGATACAATAGACCATTTCAATACTCTTATAAAGCCTTTGGTTTTCCTGTCTATGTTCTATTTCTTAAATAGTCCAAGATCATCCTTTGGGGACAACTACCTCGTTTTCCTCTGCCTTGTATATTGTGTGACTGGCATAGCTTATGTGTTTGCCATCTGCTTTGCACCTGGACATGCACAATTGGTATGTACTACAGTCATGTTCTCCATTGACATGATGTTATTTCATTTTCCTGATTCTTTATGCTGACAACAGCTTCTTCTTGCCCCCTTCGAACAGTGGTGTGTTCTTGTTCCTGTTGTTTTGACTCTCATTGCAAACCAGGAACCAGACGGTACTGTTGGAAAATATGTAGCCAAATTTTGTTACCCAAGGTGGGCTATGGAAGCATTTGTCGTTGCAAGTGCACAGAGGTTGGTAGTTCATATTCAACATTTAGGAAACTATAGATTGATGCTCTGATAGCACCAGTTCTCAGAACTTTTAACATGGTTTTCGGTTTTCACCATTCACATTATGTTAGCATTTCCTCATCTGTTTGGCTATGTTGCTTGAACTCTCCAAAAATATTGTCATACCCGTGTTGGATCCTTGAAACTGCACTATTTTTGGAGGATCTGACACACACTCCTTGGCATTTTAGAAGAGTCCGAGCAACATTTATTTTTGGTTGTTGTTGATCACATTTTGTTAGCATTTTCTGAACTGGTTGATATGTTGCTCAGACTCTCCAAAATTGTTGTCATACCCGTGTCGGATCCTTGAATAAATGCACTACTTTTGAAGGATCCGGTACGCGCCCATCGGCATTTTTGAAGAGTCCGAGCAACATATGTTTTTGGTTGTTGATCACATTTTGTTAGCATCTATTCATATGTTTGACTATGTTGCTCGGACTCTTCAAAAAAATTGTCATACTTGTATCAGATCCTTCAAAAATGCACTAACTACTTATGGAGGATCCAACACACGCTGTTGGAATTTTTGACGAGTCCGAGCAAAATAGGTTTTTTGGTTGTTGATCAAATTTGTGTTAGCATTTTCTCATCTGCTTGGCTATCTTGCTCGGACTCACACACCCATCAGCATTTTTGGGGAGTCCGAGCAACATATATATATTTGGTTGTTGATAACATTTTGTTTGCATTCTCATCTGGTTAAACTAGTTCAGCTAATTTTATTTTCATTTCTCTTCAGATATTCAGGAGTATGGCTGATAACTCGATGTGGCAAATTATTGGAGCTAGGCTTTGATGTGCATAACTGGACTTATTCTCTAACTTTACTGGTTCTCACTGGTGTAGTTACTCGTTTAATAGCTTACCTTTGTTTAGTGTGTATTAAAAAGAAATAAACAATTCTTTTTTTTTCCCTTCACATCTGTTGTGTTGACAACAAGATAAAAAGGCATAGGTTAGGGGCATTTGGCATCTAATGTATATCATAGCATGTTTTTTTGACACTGAATGGGGTGTGCTAAAGTAGCTTCCTCATTGATGGAATGGGAGAAGGGGTGACTTTTTTGACAAATAAAGTAAAAGTCTGATGTCTTAAGCTCTCGCTATGCACAAAGTCCTTAGAAGGGCCGAACCATATCGGGAGTATTGTATGCAGTTGTTGCATTTCTGCAAGAGGTTGTTCTAGTAACTTTATGCTCTCGCTATGCATGAGGTCATGGGAAGGGTCGGACCATGTCGTGTCTATTGTATGCCGTTATTGATGCAATAAAATGACAGTCTCGATGTACTAAGCTCCCGCTATGCGTGGATCTAGAGAAGGATGGACCATGTCGGGTTTAGGGAAGGGTCGGATCATATCAATTTACTTTACACAACTTAAGTGCAGCATTCAATTACACATCTCTTTCTTGTTTTACACGCCACCATCTCGCTTTAAGAAAACAAAAAAGTCAAAGAAAAAAAAAGTCGACTAAATGCCTCAAAATTTCTTTAAGTCAAAAAAAAATTGAAGTACTTGATAAAGTTTGTAACCAAACATATCCAAGGCAAATCTTGAGTAATCTATGCACTGATCTTTTGCTTCTGTGTATATCATAATTTCTTAATTTATGTTTACTCTCTGTTTGAAGAAATTAGCCAATCTAAGAGGACCATCTAGATATTGAAGGCTAATGTGAAGGTAATCCTTGAATTTTGGGTAATAGTTATGATATACACAAGCTGATTTAGATATCATCGTTATATAGGGGGGAAAAATCATGCTTAATGTGAAACATGTTTAATGAATATGTTTGCCAAGAGGCACAATTTATCTTTAGATTGTTCCTAAGTTCATTTATTGTACTAGTATTAATACTCTTTTTAACCTATGTAGAAGACATAGTAGTTACTGCTGTGGTACTAAAAAGGGAGAAAGGGACTTATGGTACAATTTTAAAGGCTGACCATGGAAGCTTTTTTGGTGCACAAATGATAGTCCAGAGAATATAAGATTGTGTTTTGGTACTTCATTTGTGTGCGTTGGGTGGAATGGTTGGACCTCTCCATCCTTGCGCCGCCCCTCGAAATAGGCCCTGCGGTGCGCGTCTTGTTGATAACCTTGAGACCGGCGAAGACTGTGCTCCAGTTGGTGGTGAAGGAAAGGGGGAAGCGACTCGTTCCTTCCTTGCGGAGGAGTATCCAAATTTAGTGATACTCCAATATAGATAACGGAGAAATAAAAAAAAGTCTTAATATATATTAATACATGTACTCTTTTCTTTTTATTTTATGTGCCTTGAATAATTATGAAGTCTAGAAAAATAATAAAAAATTTTGAAACTTGTGATCTTAAATCAAAAATATGCTCAATAATCTACCAAAATATTCTATGAATATTATGTCACAATCTCAAATATATTATGTGAGTTGATGAAATTAAGAGAGAACTAAATATAGAAAGTGAGTAATATTCAATGATAGATGCAACTTCTTAGCTACAGTTGCATATGAATCTAATATTTACGATGCGAAATATAAATTTATATATATAAATTCATTAAAAATGTGAATAGGTATGAACATATAAATTTAATATATATAAAATTGTTGGGAATTTTTGCTCTATGGTACTTTATAAAGCAGTACGGGAAGTATATAACTATTACAAGTATTCGAAAGGCTAAACAAAGATTCAATAATTCAACTAGTAATCTGAAAATTACAATAGATCCACAAAACTGAAATTACAACTTTGTTGAGGACGGAAAAATGGAAACTGGTTTTGCTGAGTCGAGTGTGGCACTCTGTCCTTAAGACAATATTGCCCCGTATGTATCCTTTATACGTCCTGGACAATTTGTCTCCCAAGATAAAACAGCAATGGAACACTTGAACAAAGGAAACTCAAGAGCTACCGTGAAGAATATTGAGTAACGAAATGATGCCTTGGAAGTTGTAGGAAGAAGAAAACTTTCTGCTTGTGTAAGCTTCTGAATTTCGTGTATATTATATGTGTGTTCTTAGTGCTCAACAATGGTGTAAGGGGGTGTTTATAAAGGTGATGGAGGGGCTGAAAAACTGCCTCCATAATAGCCAAATAATGGCCATTATGGAGGTAGTAAAGTCACCAACATAAATGGTGAAAGACCAACGGATTTGGCCATTATAGGAGGAGTAATTCAGCCAAAATAAATGGCTGAATTGAGAGC
Source organism: Anisodus acutangulus (assembly GCA_029783415.1). Taxonomy (NCBI): domain Eukaryota; kingdom Viridiplantae; phylum Streptophyta; class Magnoliopsida; order Solanales; family Solanaceae; genus Anisodus; species Anisodus acutangulus. The sequence goes on from CM056503.1 coordinate 45,065,310, forward strand.
TTGGCGTTTCAGCTTTGACTGTCCAAATTCTGACGTTCTAAAAACTTCAGGGACCAAACTGTACATCTTGAACTTCTGGATCAAACTGTACTTCTGGAAAAGTTCTCTGGCCCAAAAAGATAATATCAGAAGGCCCACAGCCCACGACCCGTGGCCCGTGGACCCGTAGACCCGTGGACCCGTGGACCCGTGGACCCGTGAACCCGTGAACCCGTGAACCCGAGAACCCGGAACCCGGAACTCGGAACCGGAACCGGACCGGACGGGCGGGCGGCGGCGGCGCGCGTGTGGTCTTTCCTTGAACCGAAGCACATCTAGGTCCTCCCTCCTTTAAACACATGGGATACCCCTTGGGGTCCCAAACCCCAAACCAATTTCGAGTCTTATATACACAACAATTCTTTCTTCCTCTACTGATGAGGGAGAATTGAACACAATACCACACTTTTCATGCTTCAAACACCTACTTCGTGGACCAATATCTCTTTCATTTCTCAATGAAATTTGACGATTCTTGGCCCTACTAAGTTATTCACGCATTTAGTAGATCATGCATGTGTGAAGAACCGGATTCTCCAACATACGTAACACTAGTTTTTAAGCCGTTAAAGTTGGTCGGTCGCAACTCCCGCCAAAGGCAAATTTCCAACAATCCCCTCTTGAAAGAGATTTTGGCGCACTCACATGGTGTCTTTTTCATTTCCAGCAATATTCCAGCGGACCGATGTTGCATAAGGAGAGGTAGCATCGACTTTGAACCTTCCATAGTTGAATACCATCGGACTTACTTCTTTGCGCGGTGAACGTGATGTCTTGAACCGTCAGTGTTTAGTGTAAGCCAAGACAATGATACCAACACAACAAATTCCCTTACTCTCTTCTTCGTAATGTTTTGTCCGTTTTGGCCATGGACAACGTCTTGGATTCTTAAGTGCGTTCATTTTGAGGCGGCCCGTCCTCGCACTTAAATAGGTGGTCTCCTACAAGGTATCCTGCTATACCCCACTTCACAAGTGTTATGAACCATTAAAAGTTTCTCAAAAAACCTAACCTCAACTGTTGAGGAGCATTACAGGTTTTGAAAACTTAACCTTTACCCACACTGCAGATAGCACTTAAAGTCTATCGCGGGAACGACTTTGGATTTGGTATTTCTTTTCAGAAATCACTATCCGAAGTGCTCATGCTTCCACTGAAACGATCAACTGAACCTTTACAGCTTAGTTTTCCCATTGAACCAAATTACTGGGATCTCCAGTTAGTAAGGTTGGGTTACCACTGTATTGGTCCGTATATTTTGGGTTTTAAGCCCATTCTCCTAAACAGGCAGAACACTTGATCTCCGGGTAGTCCCTTAGTTAGTAAACAAGGAAGTGACACCCGTGATAATCAACTGCCATACGGTCTTATGTCTCCTGACAAATCCTGACAGATATGTCCAGACGCCGTCATCCGTGTCCTTCCTAAAGCCGACCGGCTAGCCACAGTGTATAACTGCTGAAGGCACGGGTTTCTCCCAATAAGGGACGTCCTCTAAGGAGTCGTGAAGTTACTCAACTTCTTTCATTCTTTGTATAAAGCGATAAACTCCGATTTCATCATGAATCGGCCGATGCAAGTTTGCTTAGAGGATTTTCCAAGAACCACCATACACATTTACTTGTGGCTTTGGTGTTCTTCAGATCTGATGTCCAGTTTGCATCACTGTGTTCTCCCAGAACCGCTGGACATCCAGAATACTATAATCCGAAGATAAGCAAATAATTCAGATATCGTCATATCCAACTTAACGCTTTCTATTGATAATGTATTAAGATCATCAGTGAAACTTAGTTCAACTGATCTGTTTGTAGGACGATACCAAGTCGGTTGTAGTGTGTACAATACATTGAACTACACGTGATCTGTGCGTATCGCTCCTTGTCTATGGGTGCACCATGATTCCAATCAGTTCTATGATTCATATCTATTGATGGCTTCAACAAGACTGTCAACTATCGACCAGTCCGTTAGATGTCTTTAGAAATTCAATTCCTAAGATGTCATCTGTGATGTCCATATCTTTCATATCGAGCCTTTGTTTCAATATGACTTTTACTTTCAGACTGTTGATTCTCCAACTGTTGGCTTTCTAACCGTGAGTCAATGTTTACGTGCTCGATTCATTGTTTCGCTTTATCTGAAACTTTCAGGACCAAAATGTAAACATTTCAGGACCAAAATGAAAGTTCAGAAGAAGCCCAACAGTCGAGAAAACCAACTCGATTCTCTTCTTCCAACTCTCCGGTTGGGAAGGTCATTTTAACATTCATGCCACGTAAGACTGCAATGGCCCATGATGTTAAGCTACTCCCAGGGGAGCACATGTACAAGTAGCCGAGGCTTTGAACTCGTCAGTAGATCCATCTACTTTGTACTCACTTTTGAGTATCATTTTTCACAACCCAAAGGTTCTTTTCCCGGAGGAAGATCAACCATTACGCAAGTATGGTTCTATATGATGAAATATATTTCTCTCTTTAGCTTCTTTCCAAAGCAGCGCTTTTGGAGATAACAATTATTTGTTAATTGTCCATGGTTCGTTCTTACCCGTACAAGCTAGAAGGACTGGAACAAGTCCTTGTCCCCTCTTTGCTCCATCTTGGTTCAACATCTAGAATCCCTGAGTTCTGCAGATCTGAAATATTAAGCTCCGGATAGCCAGCAACTTTCGAGTCCTGTAGATACGGAACGTCTAGTTCCGGACAGTCAGGCCCTCGCGGGTTCTTGTTAACCTTGAGCAATTACTCCTTTTTCCTTTTCAAGGAAAGTTATCTTATAAGAATTCAACATTATTTGACGCCAAGAGGCGATAAGTACTCTTGTTATTTCTGAGATCCGGTGGATATGCAATCTGACGCCTTAGGTCGAACTTGACCTGTTTCGGTAGTCCAACTTCTACCAAGCCACCCCACATCACAACTTTTGTATGTGAGATCCTTTTAATGTCTCACACAGAGAGTTATCCTTATCCTTATGCGGAGTTCCGTTGAGGATCGCATTAGCGGTAAGGATCGCCTTGCCCCACATAATTTAGGCGTACGGGTTTGCGCTTGGCTAACACCGTTAGACTGAGGTGAGTAATGAACAGTCGTTTAATGAACGCCGCTTCACATTCTCCTCTATCGCTATGAATTTCGCAATCCATAGGCTTAGTTGATTTTCAACTTCGCTTTGTAGCGCTTATCCGCTTCAACAACTTCATCTTTGCTTTTATCAAACAAAGGATTCCATACGTTGTACCATCATCAATGAAGATCACAACGCATTTGTCTCCCCCTCTATTTTGTATAAACTTCAAATCACCCAAGTAGGTGTGACTAAGTTCTAGAGGAGCGGTCTTCTTTCGCTATTCCCTTGACGGAATTTGGAAAGGTGATTTTGCCTCTTCGCCTACCTCACATTCATTTTGAGGGTTTATGTCGAAAGGAGGCAACAATCTCAACATCGTTAGCTTTTGAATGACTTACTATTTAACGTGTCTTAATCTATGATGGCATAGATGCACGGATTACAAATATATCATTCATTGGGCTATAGACATATTGTACCATTCTTAGTTATTACAGACCTGTTGGACTAGTCTCAAACCAACTTGACCAACAACGTCCCTTAAACCAAGTTAGGAACATGTATCACCTCTTTTAGAGTGATCTCATTCCTGAAGTCCTATTGAGGACAACCTCTCCAAATTCCTTTGATTTTAGAGGTGGCGTTGCTTCACATGAACAACCTCTTGCCCGTGGTTAGGGCGTAACCGGATCATATGTGATCTCGATACTCTAGCCCACTTCAGTTGCTTTGGCAGACTGAGTGTCCAATTTCTTTACTGCCTTTCTTTAGGCCTTCAGATCATTAAGACCTGGAAACTCTGGCCCACCACACTAGGTGTCCATTACTTCTCCTATGAAATGAATTCTGGCCCCACTCCAGTCACCCGGAGGCTTTGTATGACTGAGTGTCCAATATCATCATATCAAAGGAATTTTGGCCCACTCCACGCCTCTGAGGCTTTGTATGATCGAGTGTCCAATATCATCCTATGAAGGATCTTACGCCAAATAGTATGACAAAGTTCTACGCCTTTAACTTTTAGACTCCTTCCGTTAAGATTGGTGCCCAGATAATTCTTGGCGCTTACTTAAGTGGTAATAACAGTTTTCGCACGATTAGTGGATCTTTCTCCATCGTATGTGCGAACATACTTTACACGCTTTTAATAATTTACACTTAAAAGAACGGATCTTTTTAAGTCGTTTACAAACTCCAATCTTTAAACGGAAAAGAAGATGAGATTAAACTTCTGATTTGTTAAAGCGTAAGGAATATAAATTATTTTCATATTCCTTCTTACTTTAATCCATTTTTAATCAGACATCATTTAATCTTTATTCTTGACAAGTAAGAAAAATACTCATCATCTAATCTTTATTCTTGACAAGTAAGAAAAATACTTATCCCAATTTCGGATTCTGGCTCACTTCAGTCACTTCATCAGACTGAGTGTCCAGTTCCTTCTTACCATTATTCGGATCTTTTGTCTGGGATAGATACAGGCCTTCTGCTGCAAGATAGAAGTACATCTTCAGTCTTCTCCTCTTGTCCCAGTTGACATCCTCAGGCTTTCGAGAGCGCTTGTTCCAACCAGTCTTGGTAGCGGTGACACCATGAACACGTTCATCATCATCACTCTCTTCTACCAGAAAACCATTTCCATATCCCGATTTGGTCACACAACTTTTGACCGACATCTTTCGAACACTAATAGTAATACTATACAAATATTGTCTTAAGTTGTTGGGAATTTTTGCTCTATGGTACTTTATAAAGCAGTACAGGAAGTATATAACTATTACAAGTATTCAAAAGGCTAAACAAAGATTCAATAATTCAACTAGTAATCTGAAAATTACAATAGATCCACAAAACTGAAATTACAATTTTGTTGAAGACGAAAAAATGGAAAGTGGTTTTGCTGAGTCGAGTGTGGCACTCTGTCCTTAAGACAATATTGCCCCGTATGTATCCTTTATACGTCCTGGACAATTTGTATCCCAAGATAAAACAGCAATGGAACACTTGAGCAAAGGAAACTCAAGAGCTACCGTGAAGAATATTGAGTAACGAAATGATGCCTTGGAAGTTGTAGGAAGAAGAAAACTTTCTACTTGTGTAAGCTTCTGAATTTCGTGTATATTATATGTGTGTTCTTAGTGCTCAACAATGGTGTAAGGGGGCGTTTATAAAGGTGATGGAGGGGCTGAAAAACTGCCTCCATAATAGCCAAATAATGGCCATTATGGAGGTAGTAAAGTCACCAACATAAATGGTGAAAGACCAACGGATTTGGCCATTATAGGAGGAGTAATTCAGCCAAAATAAATGGCTGAATTGAGAGCTTGGCGTTTCAGCTTTGACTGTCCAAATTCTGACGTTCTGAAAACTTCAGGGACCAAACTGTACATCTTGAAACTTCAGGGTCTGAACTGTACATCTGGAACTTCTGGGATCAAACTGTACTTTTGGAAAAGTTCTCTGGCCCAAAAAGATAATATCAGAAGGCCCACAGCCCACAGCCCGAGAACCCGGAACCGGACGGGCGGGCGGCGGCGGCGCGCGTGTGGTCTTTCCTTGAACCGAAGCACATCTAGGTCCTCCCTCCTTTAAACACATGGGATACCCCTTGGGGTCCCAAACCCCAAACCAATTTCGAGTCTTATATACACAACAATTCTTTCTTCCTCTACCGATGAGGGAGAATTGAACACAATACCACACTTTTCATGCTTCAAACACCTTACTTCGTGGACCAATATCTCTTTCATTTCTCAATGAAATTTGACGATTATTGGCTCTACGGTTATCTACGTACTTAGTAGATCATGCATGTGTGAAAAACCGGATTCTCCAACATACGTAACACTAGTGTTTAAGCCGTTAAAGTTGGTCGGTCGCAACTCCCGCCAAAGGCAAATTTCCAACAATAATTAAATCCTAAAAATCTTAAATGTTGAACTCATATAACTTATATTCTAAATCCATTTTTGGACTATGGTGACATTCATTTTGAAAATACTAAAAAATAAAACAAAACATATTAATTAAAGGGACCTAAATTAAAATACTATATGGAACATAAGTTTCAAGTTTTGTACCCATATCCTTGAAGTGTAACGGCTCATTATTTTTTCCAAGCCGTGGCAGAGGTTGAAGCCTGGCTGTACGTTCCGCTGAATCTTAATATTAATATTTTTTCAAACATTATATTTGTACTTTAAAATTTATTATATATGTATATGTATGAAATTTTAAACTCAATTATAACGAAGTTATGATTTTAAAATTCAAAATTCATAAAACTAAAATTCTGTCCGCCTATATTTCCAAGTCGTTCAATCAAACATTATAGTATTTCCTTGTCTCAAATTATTTATCGCTTTTTAATTTTACACGTCTTTTAAGAAATATTAATTATGAGAAATATTTAACGTACTTTACCCTTATTTATATCTTATTAATTATGCTTTAAACTTCTAAAATGATAAATAATTTAAGATAACTATTTTTAATAACGATAAATAATTCGAGACTGAAGGAATAACAACAACAACATACCCAATGAAATCCCACAACGTGGAGTCTGAGAAGGGTAGAGTGTACGCAGACCTTACCTCTACCTTGGTAGGTAGAGCGGCTATTTCTGAGAGACCCTCGGCTCAAGACAAAGCATAATCACAAGCAAATCATGCAAAGCAAAGCAAGAGAAACGGTCTGACTCAGGCAAGAAATTAAAGCATTATGAACATGCTGATAACAAAATCGAATACGCCATGGTAGCACATTCTAACAAAAGGAAGCAGTAGCTAACACAACTAAATAAGATAAACAAAGTACACTAAATAACACATAACACCAGTGAAAGAAATAATCTCTTGATTATTTTCATTAATGAAAGAGTATATATACAATTTATAATTTTTCATAATAGAAAAATCATATTCCTATTCTACTCCAAAACCTTATTCTAGTAGTACAAGAATTATATAATTATGGTAAGTGTACAATACTAATTAATACAATTATTTACACTACAAATCAGCCACAAAACTGTGATATACACTAATTATGGTAAGTGTATATCACGGGTACAACATAGCTACAAACTGTGATATACACTACTTATGGTAAGTGTATATCAACACACACCCGTAGTCATAGCGGACGGTATTCGTACGCTGAGATGCCCCAAAAATTTTCAAAAAGGACTGAGGGGAGACCTTTGGTAAAGATGTCTGCAATTTAATACCTGAAAGGAACATGACAAACGCGTACTTGTCCACGAGCTACCTTTTCGCGAACAAAGTGGATATTCATCTTGATGTGTTTAGTGTGCTGGTGTTGAACATGATTACCAGAAAGGTAGATGACACTAACATTATCACAATAAACCAGGTAGATTTCTGAATAGGACAATGAAGCTCTAACAGAAGATTACGTAACCAACATGATTCAGAGACCACATTGGCCACCCCTCGATACTCGGTCTCTGCACTAGAGCGTGACAATGTAGATTGACGCTTCGCAGACCATGCAACCAAGTTATTACCAAGAAACATACAATAGCCGGACGTGGAACGTCTGGTATCTGGACAACCACCCCAATCAGCATCTGTATACGAGACAAGTGTAGATGTCGATGACGGATATAAATGTAAGTCATAATCAAGTGTTCCCTGGATGTATCAAATAATGTGTTTGAGCGCATTCATGTGTTCAATCCCGGGATCATGCATAAACAAACACACCTGTTGTACGACATACATAATATCTAATATCGTGAATGTAAGATACTGAAGAGCCCTTGTAAGACTGCGATAACGGGTCGGATCCTCGTAAGGTGAGCCAGCCTCAGCACCCAGCTTGGGCTTAGTATCGACGGGAGTGGAAGTAGACTTGCACGAGGACATGCGAGCACTCTCAATAATCTCAGCTGCATACTTTCATTGGGATAAGAACAACTCACCTGCATGACGAGAAACAGTAATCCCCAAAAAGTAACTCAAGGGCCCCAATCTTTCATAGCAAACTCAGAACCGAGCATGGTCATGATATACTTGCGCAAAACATCAGTGGGGGCAGTCAAGATAATATCATCCACATATAATAAAATATAAGAGGGAAAAACCACGACGATATATGAACAATGAATTATCATACCTGTTGTGCAAAAACCCAATAGACAAAACATAGTTTTCAAATCTCTTATACCAAGCCCGTGGGCCTACTTAAGCCCATACAAGGACTCCTTCAACAAACAGACATGATGAGGATATTTGGGGTCTCGAAAACCCAAGGGTTGATACACATAAACGGTCTCCTTAAGATTACTATGTAAGAAAGCATTCTTCATATCTAACTGATGAATGAATCAAGCTTTGGAAAGAGCCAGTTTGAGAACAGTGCGAATGGTAGCCGGTTTGACAACCGGACTAAACGTCTCACCACAATCCACGCCAACCTGCTGATTCTTATCATCACCTACAAGACGAGCCTTATGCCTCACAAACGAACTGTCAGAATTATCCTTATGAATAAAAATCCACATAGACCGAATAACATTAACACCAAAAAGGGGTACCAACTCCCACGTTTTATTTGCAATAAGAGCATCATATTCGTCGGTCATAGCCAATTTTCAATTCAAGTCATTTAATGCCGACACTGGGTTACAGAGTAGAGGGGATTTAAGAACATTATAATTTAAATTAAAATGTTTTTTCGGTTTAAAAATACCCCGTTGACTACAAGTGACCGGTCTGAGACTGGGGGGAGAAGTGAGTGGATTTTGGGAAATATCATGACATGTGATGGACTGGCCAGCAGGCAGTGGGCCTGCTGGCCCAACACGGTAACTGGAACTGATGGCAGAACCCGAGACTAGGCTAGAACTGGGCTGGAGACGTGGCCCAGTTGCTTGACCCACGACGGCAGATGGTGACGTTACTGGAGAACCAGCGGGCAGTGGGCCCGCTGACGGATTTTGGGTGCAGGACATGTCCGATAAATGATGGATAATATATGGGGAGACATCGTCATCTAAAAAATTATACGAACTAGGCGCGGGACTATTTACCTTTGCAAACGAAAATTGAGTTTCATCGAAAATAACATGACGACTAATGATGATTTTATTGGACGATAAATCAAAACACTTGTAATCACGATGAGTAGAGGGATAACCCAAAAACACACAAGGAGTAGAACGGGCTTGAAGTTTGTTAATTGTAGTTGACGGAAAGAGCAGATAACATAAGCATTCAAAGACCCTAAGATGTGAATACGAAAGAGTTTTATTAAATAAGATTTGAAGAGGGGAGAAATATGCCAAACCTTTGGTAGGAAGTATGTTAAGAAGATAAGTAGCCATTTGTAAAGCGTGATGCCAAAAAGTAGGGGGTACGAAAGCATGGACCAACAAAGTTCGGATAATATTATTAATGATACGAATTTTTCGTTCGGCTTTCCCATTTTGTGAAGACGTATGAGGACAAAAAAATGAAAAATAATGCCATTAATTGCACAAATCCCGAAACATCCCATTATCATATTCCTTGTCATTATCACATTGAATGTTCTTTATTTCACGTTCGAATTGGGTACGGACGAATGCTCTAAATTTTAAGGTGGAAAAAACTTGAGATTTTTTCGTTAACGGAAAAGTTCATAAAAAACTAGAATAATCATCCAAAAAAGGAAGATAATAACGATGACCTACATAACTTAAAACGGAGAGGTCCATAAATCGCTATGAATAATATCAAATGACATTAAAGTACGAGAAGTAGATGCTACAAATGGTAATCTAACATGTTTTTCTAAATGACATGATTGACAAAGTGGAGTACGACTCGTACCCTTACAAGAAATAAAATTATTTTTATGCAAGGAAGAAATAATAGATGACCAGGGGCGACCCAAAAATGCATGCCACAAGGAAGGAGCTAGAGTTGCAAAAGTAGACGGCAAGACTTGACTCGAGAGAGCGGATGTGGGCGTGATAGGATAAAGAGCTCCCCTACTATCACATCTCATGAGAGGAATCCCCGTCTTGAAATCCTTCACAGAAAACCCAAAAGGATAAAAAATAACAGAAACAGAATTATCAGTGGTGAATTTACAGAAAGACACCAAATTTTTAAATAATTTAGGAGCATGAAGGGTATTTTTCAAGACAAGAGGTGGATGTGGAGGAGACAACGTTTTATGACCATAACCACGAATTGAAATTGATTTGCCATTACCAACAATTATGCCATGATTGTTGCTCAAATTAGAATAAGACGAGAGAGTACCTTAGTCAGACGTCATATGTGATGTGGTGCTGGTGTCTATATACCAATTCGAGTATGGGGGATTTAATCCAAGTGTATGCATTGCAGCCTCAATATCTGTCGGAATTGGTGTGGGGCCCACTGCCTGAAATGCATGCGGAGGCCGAGTCCCAAGCACACCGACATGCTGCCCCGACCCAGAAAATTGCATGTTTGCCGAGACTGGACCCGAGAAACTGGGCATGGGCTGTTGTGAAAACTGGGCCCAGTTTCCCGGGTAAGGGCTCGGAAAATAGCCACTGTATGGCCAAGCCGGACTAGCCCAGTTCCACTAAATAGGGGCCTACTGTTAGGCCCAAATTTGCTACTGCTGCCCACTGCCCCGAGAGCTATCGTCGCCGCCACCACTGTTCCGGCCGTCACCATTGTTGCCGCCTCGATTCTTGCCATTATTTTTATGGTTTTGATCTTTCTTGCCGCCACCGTTGTTGAAGGTTTTGGCCCGAAGTGTTAACAAAACCATGAGAATTATCGGACGAAATCATCATTACCACGGAACTGACGCTGGTAGTTGCCTTTTTTTTGTCAAGCCGGCTTATTCTAAGGTGAGCATCGAGCGGACCTGATAAAAAAGGGGAAGCGAATTACTTTGACGGAAGAGAGTCCCCACGCCATTATAGGCCTCAGATAGGCCTGCAACTATTTGAAGAACAAGACGATTATTAGTAATGGGCGCTCCAACGTTACGAAGTTAGTCTGCCAACTCCTTGAGCCGTTTACAATAAGCTAAAACAGTCGGGAAATCCTCCATGCGAACTTGGGAAAAAATTAATGCTCAAGGGTGACAACGTGGGAATATTGGTTATCACGCAATCTATTCCATGTAGCCATAGCCGTAGTGTCCGGATCAATAATCGTTTGTAGAAGGTCGGTGAAAATAGTAGAATAAATCTACTGAAGGACGATAGCATCAAGAGTAATCCATAATTGAGGATCCTCCGCGGGAGTAGGAGTAGCGGGATGAATTATGTGATAGAGAACTTGATGTGAGATGACGTGAATTTTGAACAACTCCGCCCATGTCGTATATTGAACGTTTTCCATATCAAGAACAATAGGGATGTTGTTATTGACGTTGAAAACAGTAAGGGTATGATGAAACACGTTCTTAGACATAACGAAAGAACGAATGGATTGGGAAGGAAAATTTGGGAAGAGAGGAGGTAAATTTTGTCACGAAATTCGAGAAGGAGGGCACAAATTCCGATGTAGTTTCGGCAGAGTAAGGGGCACTGAAACCGAGAGCAAAGTTGGAGAAGAGCGAAAGTAATTTAGACCTAAAATTCTGATACCATGAAAAAAATAAGCCATTGATTATTTTAAGAGTATATATACAATTTACAATTTTTCATAATAGAAAAATCATATTCCTATTCTACTCCCAAAATCCTATTTTAGTAGTACAAGAATCTTAAAATTATGGTAAGTGTACAATACTAATTAATATAATTATTTACACTACAAATCATCCACAAAATCATGTTACACACTAATTATGGTAAGTGTATATCACCGGTACAATATAGCTACAAAACTGTGATACATACTACTTATGGTAAATATATATCACATGTATATTTAACAACCAGAAATCAAACTAAGGAGGGAATAACACTTTCAAGAAAAAATTACAACTTTTATATTTAAAGAATAGAAATAAATTTTTACCTTCTACCAAACAAAATATAAAATGAAGTCTAAACTTAGTGTTTGAATATCCACCTAATCCTATCAAGTTTGAAATTATTTTATCCCATCTCTCTCATATAAATTAATTTCAGAACAAAAATTTTAAAATTATAATCCCGAGATAATTTTATCTACCAAATGACCACTAATTGAACCGGTGGGGGTTAGCATAAAAGTGCAGAAAAGAAAGAGAGTGACACGTGTCAAAAGACAAAGAGATGTAACAACTCAAGAGTGCACTCAACTCAACACATCCTAGCGGACTCCAAACGCAATATTACATCAAAAAACACAAAACTGACAACAACCTATAGCACCTTTCGATTCCGTCCCATAAATGGTTGTATTGTCCCCTTTTTCCTGTTCATTATTTTTCTCTCTCTAACACACACACACGCTAAAAATTTTCACTCTACAGTTGCTCTACAATTGACACTCTTTACTGATGAATCAGGTTAGTACTTTTTATGTTATTTCTTGTACTATGATTGTGCCTATGTACTAGACATATTGAAATTTGTTTTGAATTTTGGAAGATATTGATGTATGGTGAAAAGGGGTTGTGGAATTTGTGTGTGTTGCTAGAAACATGTTTTTTTTGGCATTGCAAGTTAATGCGTGTTGAATTTCTGCTCAATTTTTTTTTTTGCTAGCCCTTTTGAGTACTTTAGATTAAAAGTGGTGAAGAAAGAAACCATCTTCTTATTAATTGAATTGACCCTAATCAGGTTAATATTCTGGCTTTCCTTGTCATTTTTATATTCTTGCTTGTACTATGATTGTGCCTATGTGGAATTTGTGTATGACATTGATGTATGGTTAAAAGGGGTTGTGGGATTTGTGTGTGTTGATAGAAAAATGTAGTTTTTTTGGTACTGTGTGTTAATGGACTCAAAAAGGCACTTGCATGTTGAAATTTCTGCTAAATTTTGGTTTTTTGTTAGCCCTTGAGTACTTTGGAGTAATAGAGGTGAAGAAAGAAACCATCATTTTATTTCTTAGTAGACATGTTCAGTTCTAGAATTGTCTCTCTTTACTGATGAATCAGGTTAGTGCTTTGGTGTTCTTTCGGGTAGTATGATTGTGCCTAATGTACACCACGTTTCTGAAGTTTGTGTCCATTTCGGTAGACATTAATGGATGGTGAAAAGGGGTTGTGGAATATGTGTTTGTTGATAGAAAAATGTAGTTTTTTTCTTGTATTGCAAGTTAATGGACTAAAAAAGGCAGTTGCATGTTAAATTTCTGCTCAACTTTTGTTTTCTTGCTACTAGCCTTTTTTGTAATTAGAGTAAGTAGAGGTGAAGAAAGAAATCATCTTCTTATTGCTTAGAAGATATCTTCAGTTCGAGAATTGACTCTCTTTACTGATGAATCAGGTTAGTGTTTTGGTTTTTCTGTGTCATTTTGGTGATTTCTTGTACATTGATTGTGCCTATGTGGAATTTGTGTATGACATTGATGTATGGTTAAAAGGGGTTGAGGGAATTTGTGTGTGTTAATAGAAAAATGTAGTTTGTTTTGGTAATGGACTCAAAAAGGCACTTGCATGTTGAAAGCCCTTTTCAAACTTTATTAGAGTAAATAGAGGTGAAGGAAGAAACTAGTTTTTTGTTACTTAGTAGACATAATACGTTCTAGATTGACCCTCTTTACTAATGAATCAGGTTAGTTTTGTTTTTCTTTGTCTTTTTTGTGTTCTTTGTTGTATTATGATTGTGTTTAGTTACATTCTGAAATTCGTTTTGATTTTGGAAGACATTAATGTATGGTTAAAGGGGTGTGGAATTTGTGTGTGTTGACAGAAAAATGTAGTCCTTTTTCGTGTTGCAAGTAATTGGACTGAAAGGGCTCATGCATGTTGAAATTTCTGCTCAATTTTTGTTTTTTTCGCTAGCCCTTTTTTGAAATAAAGAGTAAATAGAGGTGAAGGAAGAAACCATCTTTTATTACTTAGTAGACATCTTCAGTTCTAGAATTGGCCTTCTTTACTGATGAATTAGTTTAGTAATTTGGTTTTTCTTTGTCATTTTTATCTTCCTTCTTGTAATATGATTGTGCCTATGTACTAGACATTCTGAAATTTGCTTTGATTTTGGAAGACATTAATGGATAGTTAAAAGGGATTGTGGGAATTAGTGTGTGTTGGCAGGAAAAAAGTAGTTTTTTTCCATTTTGCGAGTTACTGGACTCGAAAGGGTTCATGCATGTTAACTTTCTGCTTAATTTCCTTCTTTTGGTAGCCCCTTTTTTGAATTAGATAGAGTAAATAGAGGTGAAGGAAGAAAGGATCTTTTTTTTCACTTAGTATATATCTTTAGTTCTGTATGTGCTTGAAAAAGCATTTGAATCTTCCGCTGTCAACGATTGAATCACACATAGTTATTTAAGCCTTCACCCCGTGAATAACAGTGTGATTCAATTGGGACAGAGGGAGTATGTGATTAATGTTCTCATAGAGAAGGACCTACAAAATTGAGTTGTAGATATTGTAGATAAATAAAATAGCACAGAGAATATCCTTTAAAGTGCATTCTTTTAAGAAGACATTAATGAATGTGAAAAGGGATTGTGGAATTTGTGCATGCTGATTATTGCAAGTTACTGCACTCAAAAGGGCTCATGCATGTCAAAATTTCTGCTCAATTTTCGTTTTCTTCTTTATTACCCCTTTGCGAGTTTTAGAGTAAATAAAGGTGAAGAAAGAAACTATCTTTTTATTAATTAGTAGATATCTTCAGTTCTGTAATAGAAGCTTCCGCTGTCATTGAATGACACTTGGCGGGATAAGTTACTTTTACATTTTTGAGTTATTTAAGCCTTCACCCAATGAGTAAATTACTTGATTAATGCTCAATGATAGCATAGAGTAGAACCTATCAGAAATAAGTTATAGATAGTAAATAAACTGGCACATGGAAAATTCCTTCTTAAAGTGCATTCCTTCCTTGGCATTATGGAGAGCTTGTACCTATAAGGAAGTCTTGGGTTCCCTCCAAGTACATGATATTAGGTATGTGTCGGAAGCGTTTCCTTTTCTGGGGCGTGTTCAATATGTGTTTCCCTATTTCCTTTTCCAAGACTGTCCTTTTAAGTTTCCTTTTTTCGTGAATGAAAAAGATTAAGGTTGAAATCTCTCTTCCAGACTGTTTTCCCTTTCTGAAGATGCACTGTTCAACTCGTGTTTCCCTATTTTCCCTATTTTCCCTACATCCACTATAACTTCTCTATCACCCAAGGCAAAGAAAATTAAGGCCAGAAGAAGCTCTCTTTTGGTAGCCTCTTGTTGAGATGAGAAATGGGAACATGTAAGCTTGAAAATGTTGAATATCATTTTACCCAATAAGTTGATTGTTTTGGTCCGTGAAAAAGAACGACCTTGCAATTCGCGAGGGGTTAAAAAAAACTTGATAAATATAATGTTTTTCCATAACTTCAAGAAGCATGAAGTGCTTAAAATTGTAAAATAGAAGGATAATTTACTTTGCCAATTACCCTGCAACATTTCTATCTTTTCATCTTGAAAATGACATAACAGAGTTTGCGATTGGTAGGGTTATTAGTGAATCATGGTAACTCTAGATGAATTCTCTAAATGATTTGGAATTTTGAAGTTTTAATGGATTTGACGGTTATTTGGTGTAAAGGCTACTTATTCCTTAAGGTTAATTTATTAAATTTGTTGCACCTCTGCCTAGGATGTTCAGGCTAGCTCAAAGATTTTTGGACCATTGTTCTCATTAAGACTTACAAGTTTGTTGAGTATGTATCTTTTTATGTCCATTTTTAATTTTCTTAAGACTGGTGTGGAAGCATTTGTTTTGATAAGTTATTCCATAATACCCCCCACTTCCCTAAATACTGCCACTTGATGGTACAACCTACCTTCACGGTGTCCCCGACACAAATGCTTTTACCGGTGAATACTATGTATGCTGTGAGAATTAATGAAACAGGAGAGGGGATTGAAATAAATTTAGACTAGTTTACACCTAAATGCTTTTTACAGGCACATATTAGGCATTTATCTAATGTGGGACATAAGTTTGTTATTATATCCCACATTGATTGAGGGGATGGGTTGTTGCAGTGGCGGAGGCAGTATTTTCACCAAAGGGATTCGAAATATGAAGAAGTAAACATGCAAAAGTTAAAGGATGATCAACCGGGCGGGCGAAGAAGGGCAATATCAGCCTTAACCCGCTAAATAACTCGCCCTGTCATGCCCTGTTTAACATTTCTTCCTACCTACTTTTGCCCTGCTCCATCGAGTCTTCTTAAAATTTCTTGGGCGTCTTTTCCTTTCACTTTGCAATGTTCTTCTTTATTTTAAACTTGTTTTTTTTCCTTTACACTTAATCTATTAGATCTTTGCATATTTAACCAAGTCCGAGTAAGTCTCTTAACATTTGTACATCTGTGTTTGCAGAATTCAGCATATCGAAGTGGTTTTGCTTCTCTAGGGGTCTGGTTTGATGAATCAGGTACTAACTAACTTTGGTATATTTCCAATCTGCATTGTGAATGCTTTGTGCTGGTGCGAAATGTTAATTGTTTCATTGTTTAAGAGTTTCAAACTACTTGTTACTTCATATGAACTAGTATATTCCCTCTTAATTTGCTTTGTTTTTCCTTTTATCTTGCTTATGTGATTCAGATTCTTTTTCACGTTTATGATTGATGTGGATATACTTTATAGGCTTTTCTCATTATCTTGAATTACTAATGAGAAAAGAATCTGAATCACATAAGAAAAGAATGAACTACCCTCCCCAGACCCCACCTAGTGAGATTATACGGGGTATGTTGTTGTTGTTGTTGAAGTCATTACCGTGTTCTTTTTGTTAAATCCAGATGAATATGAAATCTGGGTACATTGATTATTCTGTTTCCGGATTTATTGGCATCCGGAGTTATGTTTATTTTGACGGTTACTTAGATTGACCAAGGCGGTAAGTTTGACACCCAAACCTGCATTGGTGTTCTAGTAGGTTTTTCAGGTGCCACAATATGTGGTTCCAAGCTAATTGTATATGCAGAGAGTAATTATTCAGTTGTATAGCATACCTAGTCAAACATTTCATGTTTAGCCTTTTTATGTCTGATGATAGTATCAGCTTTCGGGTTCTTTTATGTGGACTTACTTTTATTCATGAAACAAAAAGAACAAATCTAACTGAAATTAATTCCTGCAGCATGATTCATATTCTCTTCCATCATAAAAAAAGGAAAAATAGTCCAATTCTTACGCAGAGTGAATGTCGTGTATTGAGACCAGCATATCTCATAAAAAGAATTGTTCACAATATGTCTTACTTGATGATTTTCTTTTTACATTTTTGTGGCTTGTAATTACTGATTCTTGGCTTGTAGAAGATAATTTTTTTGTTGTTGCATTAGAAGATGATACAATTTATGCTGTATGTTGCTTTTAGAAACCCGTGATGATCATACTTCTATCTCTGGTGTCTTGTGTTTTGATGAGAAGAGGGTATTAAAGGGCATGGAAAGGAAAGGTGTTTTGTACAATATAGGTATGTCATCTCATGTTTTTCTTTAATTCTTGGGAAGATATTTTCTTTTGCATATCGTACAATGTAGCCCTTTATCTTTGACTGTTATACATGTTCTTTATCTGTAGTTATTCTATGATCACTTCTAATAGTTCCTTTTTGTGGATCTCAGATTCCAGTATTGCGCCTAAAAGGGAACATGAAATTAACCAAGAAGTATGTGACCTTTCCTTTGGGTAAATTGCTTTTTTAGATTTTGGAGTATGTCTAATCTAGTTATTAATTTTTTTATGCTTTTAGAAATTCGCACTATCTGTTAATTCTTTTAGCCCATGTATTTTTTTCTTTTCCTAGTTTTGTTTGGCCCAATCAGGAATTTGATACTTTGTTCCCAAGTTTATGTCTTGTTGTCCCCCATTTTTACATGTCAGAAGATAAAGCTGTTGTCCATTACTATTTTTCTTTTGGAAGAGCCTGTGTCTTTTTGTACCTCTCTAATACCTTATGAAGTTATTCTCACTGTTTCGTTCCTTTTTATGTATATGAAGAAGTCTATCTCGGTGTCTTGTTTAGTATTTTACCTACCCTCTCTTCTACATGTAGTTCTCTGAAGATGATCATCTTCCGTTGTACCTTATAAAAAACACATCTTTGTGTAATTGAACGAAGTCTAGTAAAATGAATGAAGGGGGAGGGGGTAGAGGGAGGTACAATACATGCATTTTTTTCCTTCTCCATTTCTTACCCATCTAGAAAACAGAGACATGCATCGTTCTTTTAATCATTATTATCTTGAGATCTTTGTCGTTACTGAATTACCTGGTAACAGTGCAGGTGCTTGATCTAAAGCGAAGTCACTTTGAAGCTGGAAAAATTCAAGCACAAAATGATCTTTCCACTCCATGTGAAGATTATCTTTTAGGTAAACCGTTTTCGTAAGTTCTGATGTTATTATTATTATGGCAAAATATTGTATATGAAGAAGAATTAACTGTGTTTCTGGTCTTCTTGGAAACAGATATTGAATTTGCTGAAAGCATCACAAATCTGGATTATGGTTCAAGTAGGGGGTTGCTGGTCCCTATTTTAGAAAGTCATATTCCACTATCTAGTTGTGATGATGGAACCGATACCTGTGGAATGCCATACTCTTCAGGATTAGTTGTGCAAGAAGCGCAAAGCCATAATGCTATGTTTGGCCTTACCAATTCAGAGTTGCATGACCTTTCTCATGACAAATGTGAAAGTCAGTTGCTAGTCGAGTACAATCCCGTCAAATTCCCAACTGCGTTCAATCCAGAAGATATCAGCAATGTGGATGACGTGGCAGGCTTCTTTACTGAAGCTGCATCTTCCGAGAAGATGATTGAGCATTCTGCACTGACATCTAACGGAGTTTCTTTTATGTCTAATGCTACGAAAAATGAGGGGAAAGATATGAACTGTGAAAGATTTGATAAATCCGCAATAAGTCGTCCAGTCGCTTCTCAAGTAATGAACATTGACGCTCCTCCGACTCAAAAGCGTCTGCGCAAGCCTACGCGAAGGTATATTGATGAATCCTCAGATCTTAATGCTACACGTTCTAGGAAAAGAGCAGAGGTTTCTACTTCTGCATCAGAATCAAAGAATAAGCTTCTTAGAGTCAAATGTCAGAAGAAATCTCGTTCGGAATCTATGGAAATGGAACTGTTTCCCAAAGAGTCTTCTTGTAAAGCTATTCAAGTGCCTTTTGCTTCTCTTGTGAATGAAGAATGTGACAAGAGGCATGCGTCCAATGCAATACAGGTACACTCCAAAAAAAATTGAAACAACATACCCAGTGTTGGGAGGGTAGAGTGTATGTAGACCTTACCCTACCTTGGGAGGTAGAGAGGCTGTTTACGAAAGACCCTCGGCCCAAAAAAATTTGAAACAAAATGCTTATCATTTATCTGATTCTTGCACATTGTTTATGTATGAGCACATTAAAGGTGCCCCTTATTTAGGCTAGTATTATAATTTCGGTCGTGCAAGTCAGTTCACAAATAATTGCACCCAAGGGTGTGGTCAATGAAGTCGGAGAAGAACCCTGAGGTCTCAGGTTCAGAGACAAAACACTAGTTGATTTCTTCCCATTTGTTCTAGCTTTGGTGGACAGAGATACAAAACACTAGTTGGTTTCTGAGATAATGGGAGGTGGCAAGTATCCCGTGGAATTAGTTGAGGTGCGCGTAAGCTAGTCCGGACACCATAGTTATCCAAAAAAAAGTCAGTTCACAAATAATTAAGCAACCTCTTTGCTGACAATTTGTTCAAAACCCAAAATGAACGAGAGTCGGTGTAACACCGTGCTTGCTTGAAACTTTTGGGTGGTGGGTGCTAGTAGGTTCACATACTTTTTGAAAACAAAGGGTGATCTTCCATAGCATTGTGTTATTGAGCATATCGTGATACCCTCCGTACTTTTCCTGGATCTTCTTTCAGCTTTTTAATAACATCTGAATTTTCGGTTATCATTTTCCTTAACATAAGCACGTTTATCTCTTTGAAGGTTACGAAACTTCATAAGGAGGCTACAGTTGTGAAGCCTAAAGATGTTGCTATTGCACCAAAGAATTTGGATCAAGATGGTGCGCGGAGAAAACATCACAGGCTCTGGACTGTTTCAGAAGTCAGAAAGTTGATTGATGGAGTTGCCCAATATGGAGTTGGAAGATGGAGTCATATAAAGAAGCTTTATTTCTCATCATCTGTTCATAGAACACCTGTGGATCTCAAGGTAAGCATAACGGTCACCCACTATCAGGCATTTCTCGACCAGACAGTCTAGAAAAACCATGCATCATCTAGCGTTTGCATGTTGATGTACCTAAAGTTGACACTCTGTTGCTTAAACTTCTTTCAGGATAAATGGAGAAATCTTCTTAAAGCTAGTTATCTTCAGAAACAAAGCAAAACAACGGTTAGTTTACTTTTTCGAAATTTGATTAATGATGCTCGATGCTTGTTGTGAATCATGAGTCTTTATTTAACTTAATGCTACAGTTTCTAGCTTTTCTGTTATATATTTTTCTTTTTATATGTATAGTCATTGTACTTATTTGTTTTGAAGATTTTTATTTGTGCTTGTGCACTGGAGTCATAGTATACTACTAATACTAGATAATGAGAATACCTTTCTACACTTATTTATTCATGTTTAATTTCATTTCTGGGTTTCAAGTAGCATGAGTTGTACTCATCAAGTTAGTATGAAGCTCAACTGTCAAGAATCTTTGTCTATATATGAGTTTGGTATATTGTTTAGCCGAGCCACTTTGTATGATGATCAATAAAGAGACAAAATGTTTGACGTTGTCCTTTAGACTTTCCCCTTGTTCAGAGCACTTTTTTTTCTCATGATTCTGATTGGAATGTCATTGATGTAGGAAAAGGGTAAACATAACCTGTCTTGGCGACCTTTACCGAATTCTGTCCTGCATCGAGTCAGTGAACTGGCCAACATGCATCCTTATCCAAGAAACCGGAGGTGCAAGAGTTCCCGTTCCCCATGTGCTTCATCTTCTCCCGAGCATACTAACAGGACTAACATCCAGTGACAATCCCAACTGTCCATCCGGAGATTCGTTGAGCTTTCTTTCACCAAACTCCTATGAATAGTTACAGGAGTAACATTCAGTGAAAACCCCCAGTTTACGTGCATTGGTTGAGCTCTCTTATACCAACTCGCTGCATAGTTCGTGTATAGAGCAGCTTCATTTCAAGTAAAAAGGTTTTCTGTATCCTCATTACCTCTAGAAATGCAATTTGTTACATCTGTAAAACCTTTTTGAATTTTCAATTGATACAAGGGACTTGATGTTTCAGAATTTTGTGCATATACGGTAGTATATGGATGAGTTTGTGCTGCCCCGCTACTAATTCAAAATTTTGTGCAAGAATTGAAATACAAGGAAATTGACATGTCACATTCTTTGCCTTGTATTTCACACATTAAAGTAGCAACTTGGAAAAGGAAGCCTAGTAAAGTGCTAAACCTGATTGATTGAGTGCAGAGGAAAAGAAAAATTAATTGGTAGAGATATTACATTACAATGTATTTCTTACCATTTTTCGTGTTCATTAGGGAATATGAACGAATATACATAAGAATGCTTTGCAAATGGCAAACACAACTTGTAAGCCCTTTAATTTTTGTTGTTCTAGTTATTGATTAACTAGCTAGACAGGACTTTCTATTGTTATACAACAGAAAAGGTATGACAAAATAATCTTATATGTTTACTTACAATTTGAATAGAAGTAAATGAATCTATGAAGGTTTTTTGTATTTTATTTATGAGTTTCATGTGTTATCTTTTACAACCAATTTACTCATTCGTAGTCCGGGTCAGGAGTATCAGTCATATCCATTTAGTTTCTTACAACTTACATGCAATGCCATTACAACAAATGCTTGCACTCAACTATTCATCATCTGGAGTATGCCAATGGTGAGAAATATTCGGTATCTGAAACTCATTGGTTGTAATTCGCATTTGAGAATGTGCATGAGGTCAAGTAAACTAAAAGTAAAGCACTTCTCATAAGGAGTAGCAAATTTACATTGAGCAAGTACATCAAGGGATAAAGAGCTTCATATGAAAAGGTTCTTCGTTTTTGTTTCATATAACCATAGACAAAAGTTAATGACACTCCAAAAGATGGAAAGACGAAAACACACATAGTTTCTCAAACATATTACATCAAGCAGAGTTGCAAGGCATACAAAGTTCAACCTCTTCATTTATCACCATTGTCACCACTGCCACCACCACCACCAGCTCCTCCATTAGAATCGCTTCCCCTTTGATTATAGTATTCTCTGGGTATGTTATGATGGTTGTCTACATCGCGATCGGGGTACATATACTTTTTCCCTACACCAGTTCCCACTCCATTGTCCATTATATGTTCTGCATGTCCTCCCATCAAGGTTTTTCTAGGATATGCCACTCCCAAGCAAGAACCAACCATGAAGCTAATCAACACAAACACTACAAATATTTTCATCGTTTAAATTCTGAACTCACTTCTGGTTTAAGATAACAAGATACAACACCCAAACAAAGAAAAGAAGAAAATATGGCTTAATCAGAGTCTGTATTTTTTGCTATTTGTACTCACAAGAGAAGTTAGATATAGAAATTTAATTAGGTTTCTAAGTTGTGTAGGGTTGTAAATCAGGTGAGATTTATAATATGGGTTTTATGGAGTCTCCACCATAAAAGAAATCATAAGTGGATTTTAAGATAGAACTTACATTTTTTTCAATAACATTCTTCCAACAAAATGAAAAGCAGCCTAAACAGGGAAATCCCACATAATGCAGTGGAAGTGGCTAGACTTTAATAAAGTCAACAGAAGCATCATTAATTTCCATTATTAGTTGCCTTACACTATTGTTATAATTAATCTAATCTTAATTATAAGGTGCAAATAATAACTATTATGACTCAATTTCAAATAAGATGAGATCGGCTATATAAATTTTTACTGGCCATGTTTCTCCATTTCAAACTCATTTTTGAGAATCTATCATGAATTGACACGTTCTATGTTGGCTATCAGTCTACCGCAACACTTCTTCTTTATCTAAATTTGAGACGGCAATGTACTCAAGCTAAAAATCGTTACTATTATGCCCACTTCCTACAATACTGTATACAGATTGAAATTGACAAAAGACAAATTGCTTTATTTTGGCCTAACCCAAATTTAAAAAAAATACCTTTTCTTATAGTTGAAGAAATGTGATCTCGGACAAGGATTACATTATCAACAGTTTTGGCACACACAAACACACACATTTTTTAAAAAAAATCCAATTTATGATACGAGTAAAAGTTAGTGAGTGTGTCATAGCGTAAAAGAACTTGTGTGTGCAACTCAAAATCTTAAGGTAATAGATGGAGCAGTTCAAGTCATGTTCTTTGTAAACTCTTATACCCTTCTGCACGTGTAACTCGATTTGACATGAGTTAGCGTTAACTAAGGAGACAAATTAAACATGCTTATGAGTTGTGCGAGCTCAAAACGGGAGATGTCCGAATATCACTATGAATAATATCAAAGACCATAGTTTAACTAAAAGGAGACAAATTAAACATGCATATGAGTTGTGCGACTGTTGATATGTCATTAACCTATGTACCTCCTAGTGTTAAAGATGGAGTCACAATTAAGAACCAAAAGGAACAATGGCAATCTGCTCTTATAGGATACGCCTTATGCAAAGCAAATAGATGGGTATGTTACTCGAGTTTGGAACTTTGTCACGAAACCGATGGTACTAATGCATGATGAAGGGTATTGTATCTTCAAATTTCAATCGATTCAGGACAAGAATAAGGTGTTGAGAGCCGGTCCATACTATTTCAACAACAAACCCCTTATACTCAAACCTTGGGAACTTGATTTCAACTTTGATCAAGATGTGTTGAGTGTGATTCCTATATGGGTGAAGTTTCCAGGCTTGCCGGTAGGGTATTGGTCACAATAAGCTTTGAGTAAGGTTGCTAGTGCAGCGGGTAAACCACTGTACACTGTGTAAATGCTGAGAGGATCTCATATGCTCGAGTTCTTGTGGAAGCTGATGTATCACAACCCTTACCAGACTTTGTTAATGTGAAAACCCCATCATGACCATGGCACAAGCCTATTGCTTATAATTGGAAGCCCAAGTTTTGTAGGTTTGGGAAAGATGCTTTTGACTGCTGGAACTATAGAGAAGATGAGGAGCAAGTGGTACACCCTGAGGAGGATGTGCAGGGTCCTAAAAAGAGGATGACTGTTAGTCAGGAGTGGCACTCTAAAGGTGTACAACACCTTTCTACTCATGCTATTGGTGCAAGGGTTGGTTCATTTCAACCTAAGGAGAATAGCGAGGTTGAGGCAAGGAGTAGAGCACCACAGTCACAGATGTCTGTGCATTCTAAGGGTGCTGAGAGCACAAATCATGGATCAATGCTAATAAGGGTACAGGATCAGGAGCAGCCAGACCAGAGAAATGATAAGCAAATTCAAGATGAGGCCTCTATTGTTCATACTAATAGCAAAATTAATACTTTTGGACATGAAAGAGGATCCAGGGGTGCTGGCATTTCAACACCAACATTCACCCCCCCCCCTCCCATGATTATCTCCACCTGGAACATAAGAGGCCTAAACAAGGCCCATAAGCAGAAGGTGAAACTCTTTCTAGCTAAAAATAAAATAGAAGTATTTAGGTGTGTTGAAACAAGAGTAAGGGAGCAAAGATCAAAGAAGATATTGAAAAAAATGACTCAGGGTTGGAACTCCTGCTGTAACTATGCTAGTGCACCTAATGGAAGGATATGGATAATTTGGAGAAGTCATATGAATGTTACTATTTTAG
Organism: Anisodus acutangulus; assembly: GCA_029783415.1. Lineage (NCBI taxonomy): Eukaryota > Viridiplantae > Streptophyta > Magnoliopsida > Solanales > Solanaceae > Anisodus > Anisodus acutangulus. The sequence goes on from CM056503.1 coordinate 45,090,341, forward strand.
AGAACACAGAGCAATTTATTCACTACTTGGTGAAGGATCCTGGGACTCAATATACAACTTATTTTACTGTGGTGTATGCCAGGAATGGAGCTCAACAAAGAGAGGTGTTGTGGAATGAGCCAAGTCAGTTAACATTGCAAATGCAGCTGCCTTGGATTCTACGTGGTGATTTTAACAATATGTTAAGCTAAGAAGACATAATTGGATCACCTGTAACACTTGCAGAAACTCAAGGTTTTCAGGGTCTGCTGGATAATAAGCAACTAACTCCTCTTAGATCTTAGGGCTGGCATTTTACCTGGTGTAATAAACAGAGTGGTGATAATAGAGTTTATAGTAAGATTGATTGGGCCCTTGGTGATTTTCAGTGGCTACAGCAGTATGGACATGTGGAGGCAGAGTTCGTCAATCCTTCAGTGTCTGATCACTCTCCAGTGCTTGAGAAGTGTTGCCAGCAGGTGAATTTGCATCCTAGACCATTCAAATTCTATCTTAATGTGATGGATCATCCTGACTTTCAAGATATCTTGTTGCAAGTCTGGCAACAGGGTAATAGGCAACCTACTATGGAGGGTATTTGGGGAAAGCTAAAGGTTCTGAAAACTCAATTGAAGGATGTGAATGCCTACATGGCTTCTTATAAATAAAAACTGTGTCTAGCTAGAGAAAAGCTTGATATTATTCAGGGTCAGATGCAGGGAAACTTACTATGTCTAGACTTGATGGATGAAGAGAAGCAACTGTTGAGGGAAATTGAGAAGTGGAGTATGATTGAGGAGCAGGTGCTCAGACAAAAAGCTAGAGTTAACTGGATAGATTGTGGTGATGCTAATTCTAAATAGTTTCATGCACAATGGAAGATCAGAACAATCCATAATGCTATTATCTCCATTTACACAGATGCTGGAGTTAAACTCATTGACCCTGTACACATTGAACAAGAGTTTATCTCTGTTTTTTCCAGTTTGATGGGTGATTGTGCAACTGAGTTGCCTTGTGTTAATGTTGAGGTGGTAAGGGCTAGCACTTGTCTTACTGTACAGCAGCAGAGAGCACTAATCCAACAGGTGACTGATGAGGAGATCCTTGAAGCTATAAAGGATATGCCTAAGGACAAAGCACTAGGTGTGGATTGGTTCCCAATGGAGTTTTTTCACAAGAAATTGGAACATAGTGAAGGATGATATACTATTTGCAGTGAAGCAATTCTTTGAAACAGGTGTGTTATCTCCCAATATCAATACCACTGCCATTACACTAATTCCTAAAGTTTCTTCCTCTACCAAAGTGAAAGACTATAGACCTATTGCTTGTTGTACCACTTTATATAAGATCATCTCAAAGGTCTTAACAAGGAGACTCAAAACTATAATTGGTAGATTAATAGGCTATTCTCAATCAGCATTTGTAGAGGGTAGAAGTATTATTGACAATATATTATTTAGCCATGAAATCCTGAAATGTTATACTAGGAAATGGATATCTCCCTCAAGGTTGATTTAAGGAAATCTTATGATACCTTGGAGTGGGGTTTCTTAAGGCAGCTTATGAGTGCTATTGGGTTTCTTACTAAGTTAGTTCAATGGATTATGACTTGTATCTCTACTGTGTCCTACTCATTGATGCTAAATAATGGACTAACTGCTCCTTTTCAAGATAAAAGGAGTATTAGGCAGGGAGATCCCATGTGTCTCTACCTGTTTGTGCTTGCTATGGAATATCTGGGAAGAGAACTGAGCCAGTTGGAATTTGATGGTGACTTTAACTACCACCCAAGATGCAGGAAGTTGAGAATTATCCACATCAGTTTTGCAGATAACCTTCTCATGTTCTGCAAGGCTGACATGCCATCCATTAAGCTAGTGAATGCAGCTTTTCAAAGATTTTCTAGAGCCTCTGGACTGTAGGCTAATGCTGAGAAGAGCTCAATATATAAGACAAGATATATTGGATGAATTTGGGTTCAATGCTGGTACTCTCCCCTTTAGGTACTTGGGAGTGCCACTGGCTTCCAAGAAGTTAGGTGTCAGTCACTAGATGCCATTGATAGAGAAGATTACTGCTAGGGTCACATGTTGGTCTGCCAAACTCCTTTCTTATGCAGGCAGGTTACAACTTATTAAGTCAGTTTTGTTTGGGGTCCAAGCCTATTGGGCACAAATTTTTCTCATTCCAAACAAAGTGATGAAGGTCATACAACAATTCTATGGACAGGGTCTGTGTCAATTTCTAAAAAGACCTTAGTGGCTTGGGATAGTGTTTGCTTGCCTTATTCTGCAGGTGACCTTAATGTTATAAATCTTTGTGTGTGGAATAGAGCCGTTATTCTGAAGCAGCCGTGGAAGGAGAGTTTATTCGCAATTTTCACTTCTAATCACCTAAGCTAAATAATATTATTTGATACTCAATATGACAACCAACTAGTTGTATCGTAAACATTTATTTTCTAAATCTTTTTTTTCTTTTTCTTTTTAATTGATCACATGACAGTGAATAGGCAATGATGTACTAAGTTTTCAGCTTTACTGTAATGTATAAGTAACAACACATCAACGGGATGATTTAAACTTTATCGAAGGATTTTGCGATAGTGATTTTAAGTATTAATAATTGGGTTCGAGTTTTATATTTCTATAATCACAGTGTTTGGGTCAGAAGAATTAGTAGCATGTGTTGGAATTAAATCAAGATTAATAATTATTAATTAAAATTTTATATTTGATAGTTTATTTAATTCAAATCTAGTTAGGATTTATTTAGTTAGGATTTATTTATCAAAGTCTAATAGGAATAGATTTTCTAGTCCTAGTCTATGTTGATTTTCTAGTATTATAAATAGGGATGTTTTATTACATATTTTCTTATGTTGAGAGGTAGCTAAGATTGTAGTGAGATACAAGAGTTTTGAGTTATTAAATAAAGTCTCTTACCTCCCCTTTCTAGTTTGATAAATTTCTTCTATATAGCCATTGGTGGTCTTTCACTTGTGCATATATTATATGTTTAAATATTTTTATTTCTTTCAAATTGGTATAAGAGCCTGTGAGATCCGATCAAAGCCTCTTGTGAGATCCAACACATAAAAAATATAAATATTTCATATTTATCAAATTGTCCCCTTTTTATGTTTGATGGCAAAAATAATTTTGAAAGTTGATATCAACAGATGAAGAATTTTTTAAAGTTGTTGGACTATGGTCCATCATTGATAAATGATTCGTGGAAACTCCAGAAGGCACAATATTGACTGGTGAAGTCGCTACACAATTGGAGAAAAATAGACAGTTGGATTATAAGGTATTCTACTACCTCAATAGCAAAGTCCAATCACACGTATACAATAAATATTTGCATGCAAAATCAGCAAAGGAGGCTTGGACAATTTTGGTGAAATCATATTGACGTGTTGCAGACGTGAAGAGAGAGAAACTTCAAGAGCTTTGGAGACAGTATGAGTTGACCCAAATGAAACCAACATAATCTGTCAAAGAATTTCTTACAAGAATTACATAAATTGTTAATTATATGAAGGTCAATGGAGAAGTTTTGGAAGAAGTTAAAGTTGTTGAAAATATATTGCAATATCTAAGATTAGAGTTTCACACTGAGAAGACAATTCTTGAGGCTACCTAAGATTTTAATACTTTGAGACTTGATGATGTAGAAGATGAATTGGTGACATATGAGATGTCGTTGAATCAAAAGACAACTGAGATAGTGGAGGAGACATTGCAAACAAAGGATTACTAACCGAAAAAAAAAGAAGAGTCACCAAATCTGAAAGAACTAAATAAAGAAGGCCAGAATTCAGACAATTCCTATCTTTGTATTTAGAAAGGGATCCAAATGATAGGATATTTAGTCCAATTCAATTTTTTTCTAAATTTGAGATTTTAAATGGAGAAAAGAAGAGATGATAGAGGTATTTTTTGTTGTGGTATAGATGTATTCGATTGCAAAGAAGACTCCAATAATGTCCAAATTGATTTACCAATAATTTCTGAGATGGCTAAAAAGGATAATTTGGTTGAAACTGTTGCTCTTTTGATAGAGCCTACTAGTGTCTTAAGTAATAAGTAATGTAATAGACCTGATCGGTCTATACAAGGTGGGGCTATTGAAAAAGGAATAGAAATATCAGTCATTGTCGCACAACAAAAATTGGTTGAAGGTAATGAAGATGAAGCTAGTAATGAAAGAAGCAAAAGAGTTCACCAAAAGCAAGTTCTTGACGATCTACCAAAATTGAAGCAGAAACAATTAAGAGTCCAGATCCGCAATTGATGTGCATGATTATGGATATTAAAGATACAATAAACTTTGAGCCATTATCAAAATTCTAGGTTTTGAAGAGCATGAAAAATTATTAGTTGACGATACTATTCTACCACATACCAAAAGCCGAATTGAAGTTGAATGGGCATGTAAGATTAAGTACAAATCAATTGGAGAAAGAGATGATTTTAAGGCAAGACGAGTTATTCAAGGATACAAGAAGAAAAACGAATATGATGATATTTTGAAGATGTTTAACATAGAGAAAACCGAATATTCAAGTATCAAATTTGATTTATTTTACATTGCTTCATATTTGAATCTACTAAGCATACGTGCATCTCAATTAATTTCATGAGGTACCTGCTACCTCTCACTAGCACAAATACCGAGTAACTATGTCCATCAAAATTTAAAACTTCGAATAGATAAGAACAAATCACCTAATAATTTTATCTTTTCTGAATTTGGTGAAGTTCTTTAACACATACAGAATTTAGGTCAAAGACTATTAATTCGGCTGAATTCATAGCCTACAATGTGAGTTCACCCATAAACACATAAAAATATTAAAACCCATAACTTATGCTGTGGATCCGCCGCTGATCACATAAAAATGTTTACACAATAGATTGAACCAAAAACTGAACGTAAGCAAACTTGGTGGGACAATTAAGTGGAAACATATCCCACCAGCTACAGAACTTTCCTAACACACCATCTTATACAATAAATTTTATAGATTCATCAATGTTATTTAAAATATAAGAAATGATTAACGTAAGCAAATCATCTCAAACTAATTAAGCTTGATATAGGTTAGGTATAACTGAAAACTTATGTTACATGGACTTCACTACTATGTGCACTTAACGAAGTAGAAATAACATTCATTGGTCACTTTTCGATGTTATTATTAAAGAATAACCATGGTTTTGGAGTTTTAAATTCTGTAAGTGAAATTTCAAGACATTATCCTCAAGTTTCACTTGTGAAATTTGAAGTTCCAAAACAATAGATATTTATTAATTACGGGGTTGAAAAGTGACTATTTTTTAATTTGTGATTTTTTCCCATAATCGCTAGATCCACAACAAATAGGCATTTAATTACTTTTTTTTTGCAATTTATTTCAATCTCGATATTGATCCGTACGCTCAAGTGCTAGAGATCTATATGCTTACATATCATGTATTTATTAATTTGGTGCAAATATCGGTACCAATAATTTTTTACCTAATACACTGTGCAATCGAAAAAGTTTTGCACTCGTGTGTCATGTATCTAGACAAACTTTTCTGTAAATAAACACGTTGTATGCAAAAGTGTGATTTCCTCCTAGCTACTTATAATAAGAATTGTAATTTTATAATTGTGACCATAAAACCACCATAAATAGTATGGAGGATGAGACTTAATTGGTTGAGAATATGGAATGATTTTCATGTATTATTAGACCATGCACACGAATGGATTGTCATGGCAAGGAGTTTGGTGAGGAAAAAGATTGAATAAAATGCAACAAAATTCTTTGAATCCCTACAGATTTTCTTGAGAACATGGATTGTCTATGGATCACATTGAGTAGGGCCGCCCAGATTTTAAGAGTCGTGGGTGTCTCATAAAATTAATGAAAATAAAATCTTGAGCATAAGTTCGAACCTAGGCCTCGAAACTAAAGTACCCAACTATGTTTTTGGTTATGTGGGTGCTTTTCATATTTTTATACTAAATTTTCATATATTTTCTATATAACTATACCTAATTTATAAACGTGTAAATATAGGAAATAATATATTCCCTACCCATAATTAGAATATTTTCATATATTGTGTAAATATAATTATGGTAAGACTAGGATTCCTCTTTTGTATAGGTTTAGGATTCCTATTGTATAAGTGATGAATATTGTACTCTATATATACCTTGATATTAATGAAAGACTCCTCAAGAGAGATTAATATCATCTAACATGGTATCAAGAGCCAAATAAACAAAACCCTAAAAACCTTTCTCTTCCACAGCCATTTGCCCTCTCTCTGTACCTTGTGACCCTCGGATTTTCTTCTTGTTTTTCGGGTTTTGTTCTTCCTTTCTTCTCTTCTCTAAATGGCTATCCCTGATTTCTCCACACTTTTCTGACGCTCTACCTCCCACAAATCCCACCACAAAGTCATCAACCCCGTTTCATCCCGCCCTTACTGTTTCCAACATCAAGAACCATATTCCCATTATTCTTGATCAAGAAAACAACCAGTATTCTCCCTGGGTTGAACTTTTTCGCAATCATGCATGTCTCTATAACGTGATTGACCATATTGATGACACTATTCCGCGCCCTACGGAGGTTGATGATTCTATCTGGCATCGTCTCGACGCCGGCGTCAAATAATGGATATATGGTAGTATCTCTCAGGATTTGCTCCTTACTATCATGAAATCTGACTCCACAGCCCTTGACTTGTGGAATCGTTTGGAGGAAATTTTTCAGGACAACAAGCACACTCGTGCCGTGTATTTGGAAGAAAAGTTCAACAAAACACGTCTTGAAAACTTCTCCAATGTCTCTGAGTACTGCAAGCAGCTTAAACTTCTAGCGGATAAACTCTCCAACATCGGCATGCCTGTCACTGACGATAAAATGGTGCTACAAATGATTTCTGGCCATACTAAGGGCGAATATGATACTTTGGCCACCATTATTCAACAAGCAGATCCGTTACCGAGTTTTAACAAAGCTCGCTCACAATTGTTGCTCGAAAAAACCCATCGTACTAAGCAGGATGAGCACGCCCAACAGATGTTAGCTGTCGACACGCAACCCCAAGATCAGACGCCACCAGACAACTCCCAACAGCGGCAGGGCCGCGTCGGCAAAGGTGGAAAAGGCCGCGGCAGTAGAGGAGGCCGTGGTCGTGGCAAGGGTCGCGGTCAACAGAACCAACAACAGCAACAACAACAGAGATCGCAGAACAACTGGGCCGCGACTCCTCAGCAGTTCGTCTACAGCGCCGCGGCGCCCCAGTACAGAGCCGCGGCGCCCCAGTACAGAGCCGCGGCTCCCCAGTTCAGAGCCGCGGCGCCAAGTCCATTCCAGTACCAGCAGCCATACAATCCGTATTCTTACCCCGATTTGTTAGGCCCCGCTCCAGCCCCACAGCAGGCCCACTTCATGCAAGGTCAAATCTCGCAGCCCTCCTCTGGCATGACACCCACTGAGTTGGGTCAGGCGTTCATCACCCTCTCTATGCAACAGCCTGACAATACTTGGTACATGGACTCAGGTGCCACATCTCACGTTACCCAGTTTGCAGGTACTATTCCTAAACTGTTTCGGTTAAAGCATCCAATATGTTATAGTTGGTAGTGGACAACGCATTCCAGTTAAGGGTTATGGTACCTCATACACACAACCTCCTCATCCACCCTTCTCCCTCAAAAACACCCTATATGCCCCACACATGATTAAGAACCTCATATCTGTCCGCCAATTTACTCGTAATAATTCTGTCTCCGTGGATTTTGACCCTTTTAGTTTTACTGTGAAGGATCTTCATACGGGGACACCTCTTACGAGATGCAATATCACGGGGGATCTCTATCCATTCACTTCCACCTCCGCTGCCAGATCTTGCTCTCCCGTCACTCTAGCGGTTGTTTCTTCTTCAACTTGGCATAATAGGCTTGGTCATCCAGGACCCCAGTTTTTCATTTTCTTAGAGGAAACAATTTCATTGCTTGTAATGGGAAACTTGCCCAAAATTGTGTTTCTTGCTCTTTAGGCAAACATATTCGTCTTCCGTTTAAATCATCTACTAGTGTTACATTTGCTCCTTTTGATATCATACATGCCGATTTATGAACATCTCCTATCTCTAGTTCTCTCGGTCATAAATACTATCTTGTGTTGCTTGATGATTTTTCACACTACGTTTGGTTATACACTTTTAAATTTAAATCGGAAGTGTTTGTCAAATTTCTTGAGTTTCGCAAGTTCATTCAAACACAATTTGGAAAAGGCATAAAATCATTTCAGTGCGATAATGGTCGTGAATTCAATAACTCTATATTTCACCGCTTTTGTACCAATAATGGCACGGTCTTTCGCTTCTCCTGCCCTCACACCTCACCACAAAATGGTAAAGCTGAAAGAATCATTCGCACCATTAACAATATGATTCGCACCCTATTGATTCATGCCTCCCTCCCTCCACACTTCTGGGTCTATGCTGTTAAAATGTCAGAATACACTCTAAATATTCTCCCTACTAGCACTCTTCACAATATGACCCCTACCGAAATCCTCTACCATAGAATCCCCTCTTATGATCATCTACGGATTTTTGGTTGTCTGTGCTATCCCAACCTTAGCTCCACCGCCCCTCACAAGCTCGCTCCTAGGTCCACTCCATGTGTCTTTCTAGGATTCCCGCCGAACCATAGGGGCTATCTATGCTATGACTTGTCGACTCGTCAGATCCACATATCTCGTCACGTCACATTCGACGAGACCACATTCCCATTTTCGAATCTTCCAAAATTCCAAAAACAGGACTACTCATTTCTTGACGAGTCTGCCATCTCTCCCCTCATAATCGAACAACTCACATCCTCTGTTCCGTCGTCAGAGCCGCGGCCTCGAGGGGAGGCGCCGCGGCGCCTGATTTCCAGAGAGCAATCTTTTGAAACACCGTCGACAGCGCCGCGGCCCTGTGCTGAGGCGCCGAGGGCGCCCAAACTTCAGAGAAGCCTGTCAACCTTCTAGCGCCGCGACTCTCGATCCAGGAGCCGCGGCGCCTCCGACGGCTTCGCCCCCACCTTCTCCTTATCCGACTTTACCCCCCGTCTCAGACACCACTCCGCCACCCACTGTCCCTACCCATCCAATGGAAACTCGTTCAAAGCATGGAATCTTCAAACCCAAAGTCCATTTCAACTTGTCTGCCCAAACCATCTCTCCACTTCCAAAGAACCCAAAATTGGCCAAACAAGACCCTAATTGGAATGCGGCTATGTATGAGGAATTCAATGCTTTAACTAAACAGCACACGTGGGATCTAGTACCTAGACCTGTGGGGGTGAATGTCATTCATTGTATGTGGCTATTTCGTCACAAGTTCAGAGACAATGGGGATCTTGAGAGGTATAAGGCCTGTCTTGTGGCTAATGGCACAAATCAACAGGAGGGCATTGATTGTGGTGAGACCTTCAGCCCGGTTGTCAAACCGACTACCATCCGCACAGTTTTGAGCATAGCCATGGGCAAACACTGGCCGATCCATCAGCTTGACGTGAAGAATGCATTCTTACATGGGGATCTGCGAGAGACAGCCTACATGCATCAGCCACTAGGGTTCATCCATCCAGCAGTTCCTCACTATGTGTGCCGTCTCTGTAAGTCACTATATGGCCTGAAGCAGGCCCCCCGTGCGTGGTATGATCGCTTTGCCATGTATATCTTACAGATTGGGTTTGTATGCAGCAAGAGTGATACATCACTTTTCATTTTTCATCGAGGTAGTAGCACTGCTTACTTATTACTTTACGTGGATGATATTGTTCTTACTGCCTCCTCCGACGGATTGAAAAATGAGATTATTGTCTTGCTCAAGTCCGAATTTGCAATGACTGATTTGGGGAAGCTGAGTTACTTTTTGGGGATATCAGTGACCAGGTCTGCCAATCATATGTTCTTGTGTCAGTGTAAGTATCACGAGAAGAGATTGTGTCTGAGGCTAAGATGACGAACCGCAAAGAGGTGCCTACTCCAATTAATTCCAAATCTAAGCTCGGTGCTATGGATGGTGCTCAGTCTCTGATCCTACTCAGTATAGGACCTTGCAGTGCACTTCAAGATCTCACATTCACCAGGCCGGACATAGCTTATCTTTGTCAAAGTGTGCTTATTCATGCATGCCCCCAGGAGTCTCATTTCATCGCTCTTAGCGTATCATTCGATACATTAAGGGCACTCTTGATTATGGTTTGCACCTATACCCCTCTGCACTGACAAGTTGCTTTCATATACGGATGCAGATTAGGCGGGGTGTCCGGACACGCGACGCTCCACCTCCGCTTTTGTGTTTTCTTAGGGATAATCGATTTCTTGAGTACGCGGCGACAGGCTACCCTATCTCGCTCGATCTTTGAGGTGAAAGTCTGAGGCGTTGCAAATGTGGTAGCTGAGATTTGTTGGCTCAGAAATTTACTGTTAGAACTTCAGTGTCCTTTGCGTCAGGCATCTATTGTGTATTGTGATAACATCTCTGCCATCTATCTTTCTCATAATCCGGTTCAACATCAGCGAACCAAGCATATTGAGATAGACCTACACTTCGTTCATGAGAAAGTTGTGTTAGGCTATGTTAGAGTGTTACATGTTCCATCATCCTATCAGTATGCAGACATATTTACCAAAGGACTTTCCAGACAGTTATTTCTTGACTTCAGATCCAGTCTCAGCGTCCGGCCTCCTCCCGCTCCGACTGAGGGGGTGTGTAAACGTGTAAATATAGGAAATAATATATTCCCTACCCATAATTAGAATATTTCCATATATTGTGTAAATATAATTATGATAAGACTAGGATTCCTCTTTTGTATAGGCTTAGGATTCCTATTGTATAAGGGATGAATATTGTACTCTATATATACCTTGATATTAATGAAAGACTCCTCAAGGGAAATTAATATCATCTAACACTATACCTAATCTGCGTCGAATTTAAGGGTGTTGGATCACCACTAAATTGAATGTAGGTCATGTTGAAAAGGAAGAATGGGTACCTTTAACTTTATTGATAATTAGTTATTATCTTTGTGGTATCATGTGTACAAGTTCGCGAAGAGGATTGGGCGGGTTGAATGTGGAAAAAACAAATAGAAAATGTCGTCTATAGACTCAAACGATCAACTTTGTGAAGAAACCACATTATTAGAAATTAGTCAGTCCTTCGAAAACGTAGTCGGAGATTTTTCGATGGACTTTCCAGATTTTCGATGGATATGTCTGTTGGAAATTGATTGATTTATAATATTGACGAGTAAAACTTGAAATAAAACAAAAGCCTTTCGATTCACTTGTAATTCTTTCTTAAATAAATAAAGTACATGCGGCCGAGTCTGTCTCTGTTTAAATGAAGGATTTAATTGATAGAGCAAGTACAATAAAAAATCAAAAAGAAAAAATCACAAAAGATAAAAAGAAAGTAACTTCAAAAATAGACATCAGTCCTAATTAAACAAATAGTAGTCGATCCAAGACTCTTTCGATCTCGGACCGATACCCAAAAGTTCGAATTGCCAGAAAACATTTTCCAGTGGTAATCACTTATTCAAACTGATAATTTATCAATTCAATGTTGTTATTAAGGAACTTAATTAGTTCGTGTATTCGAATAATTTGTTGATGTAATTTTTAAGTTATACATCTGTGAAGCAACTGTTGATAATTAATAATTAAGTCTCATGTTACCAGTAGTACGTTATAAATTTGCACCTCGAACGTGTCTTAATGCTCATTGACAGAGACGAATATACAGTACAACATAAGCTATCAGTTAAAACTTAAATCGAACCCTATAACTTTGAATCAAACTCTTTAAATGAGTATAATAATTATACTAAAAAGTATAAATATTAAATTTTGAATTCAGTATCTTTAAAGTTCATAACTCGTTCGACATGAGTATGTAAAAGCAAATAAAGGATCCACAGGTAAAGTTGGGGCTCAAACACATGTTATATATCAATTAATTTGGTATAAATATCAGTAAAGTTTTACTTAATTACACCGTTCAGTCGATTAAGTTTTGCACTGTGTGCCATGTATCAAGACAGCCTTCTCTAAACACCTTGTATACAAAAGTGAAATTTCCTCCTCCTTATAAGTTATAACTAGAGACTTGGTTGAGAATATGTAATGATTTTCATTTATTATTATATCATGCATACGCATGGATTGTCATGATAGAAAGAGTTTGTGAGGATGATTATAGAATAAAATGCAAAAAAAAAGAAGAAGTAATAATCTCTGAAGTCTGAACCTCTACTGATTTTCTTGAGAACACGGATCGTCTCTGGATTGATAGAATATACTTAGTATATTCCTAATATATTACGTGTATTCCCTGATATTATTAGAGATCTTGTATTAGTAAACTGTAATTATGGTGGTAGTATTGTATTAGGAAAATGTATATTTAATTTTTGTAATTATAGGCTAGGTTTACTATTGTATATCATGTATATAAACTCTTTACATTAATGAAAATAATCAAATGATTATTCTCTTTCATGGTATCAACAGTCTAGGACAAACTTTTCCTTCTCCAAAAATACCCACCTTCCGCCGCCCTACTCCCTCCCTTCAATTTTTTCCACACCCTAATTCTCCTCTTGTTCTGTCATCATGTCTACCACAAAGAATACCTTTCATCATGCCCTTGCAGTATCCAATATCAAGAACAATATCCTTCTCGTTATTAAGATGGAAAACGTCCAATACGCAACATGGGCAAAACTATTTAAAATTCACGCAAGGTCTAATAGAGTCCTCCATCACATCGTCAAATCGAAAAAAAGCAAGGAGAATGTTCCTACCACTGATGATGAATTAGAGTTGTGGGCAACTCTTGATGCTACAGTACTCCAATGGATTTATTCCACCATCTCTACGGACCTCTTACAGACTATTATCGAACCCGACGCCACGACAATGGAAGCTTGAAATAGGTTGCATGATATATTCCAAGATAAAAAAATTCGCGTGCCATGACCTTTGAGCAGGAATTCTCCCACATAAATATGGAGGAATTTCCGAATGCCTCCGCCTATTGTCAATGGCTCAATGAGTTGTCGGATCAACTCAAGAACGTTGGCACACCCATCACTAATGATCATCTTGTTCTTCAGATGGTTGCAGGCCTCTCCGAGGCGCATAATGAAGTTGGAACTCTTCTACGTCAAAGCAATCCCCTCCCACCGTTCTACCAGGCACATTTCATGCTCACCTTAGAAGAAGTAGGATTGGCTAAAAAGACGGCTACCAGAGCCAATTCCGCCATGATGGTGGATACATCCTGCGAAACTGATGACTCTCAATCATTCTCTGAAAAATATGGTCAAAACCGTAATAACGGGGATGGCAAAAAGGGTCAAAACCGTGGGAAAAATTATGATGGCAAACGTGGCAAGGGTGGTGGCCGCGGTGGCAATGACAGCGGCAATGGCGGACGATCAACCGGCGGCAGTGACAGGGAACCGAGCCACTAAACCCTTGGCATCAGACTTGGGTCGTTGGGCAGTGGCCCTGGGCCATGCCTTGGGCCAACGGGCAGTGGCCCATGTCGCCTTGCCCCTTTCCCTCTTCTACTAGGCCAGGCCCACCGGACAAAATAGGCAGCAATAGCCTGGGCCGAGAAAGAATTTGGCTTGGCAGCAGACTGGCCTGCTTATGCCTCGGCCTCGGCCTCAGCTAGCCTTCGTTGCTGCAAGGCCCAGCAGCATTCCCGACTCACACGAACATCGATGTAGTGATGCATACACTTGGATTAAATCCTCCAGATGCAAATAGGTACATGTACACCGGTGCTACTTCTGACGTCCGTACCATGTAATCTCTCATCTCATTCTAATTTGAGCAAAAATTGTGGCATAATTGTTAGTAATGGTACTACAATTCTAATTCGTGGTTATGGTCACACTAATTTATCTCCCCCGAACCCATATTTATCCTTAAAAAATGTCCTTCATGCTCCTCACTTAATTAAAAATTTGGTGTATGTTCAGAAATTTATAACTGATAATTGAGTTTCTGTTGACTTTGACCCTTTTAGATTTTCTTTGAAGGATTTATCGACGAGGATACCTCTAATGAGATGTGATAGTCGGGGCGAGCTCTATCCCATCACCACCACTACCACTAATCAAGCCACACCGTCAACGTTTTCTGCTTTAGTACATTCCTTATGGCATGCGCGTTTGTGTCATCCGGGAGCGTATGTTCTTTCCTTCCTTAAAAACAATAAATTTATTAAGTGTAATAGTACGCGTAGTACTAATATTTGTCCTTCTTGTCCGCTTGGAAAATATGTTAAATTACCGTTTGTTGCCTCCAGTTCTAGTAATTTGTTGTCATTTGATATTATTCATAGTGATTTGTGGACATATTCCATTTTGAGCTCTTTGGGCCACCGTTATTATGTGCTATTTTTGAATGATTATTATAATTTTTTGTGGACATTTCCTTTATCTAAAAAATCTCAAGTTTATTCCACATTCCTATCATTTAGAGCATTCATCCATACCCAATTTGAACGGAAAATTAAAAACATTCCATGCGATAACGGAAGAAAATTTGATAATGGGTCATTTAGAGATTTTTGTAACGTTAATGGTATATCTTTCCAGTTTCTTGTCCACATACATCCTAACAAAATGGAAAATCTGAGAGAAAAATACGCACCACTAATAATATTGTTCGGACATTACTAGCCCATGTTTCCTTACCACCTTGATTTTGGCATCATGCATTACAAACGGCTACTTACCTTCTTAACATACTCCCTAACAAAGGATTAGCATTCCAATCTCCACTCCAAATTCTTTATCATAAAGACCCTTCGTATTCTCGCCTTAGGGTGTTTTGGGTGTTTATGTTATCCTATCTTTCCATCCACGACAATAAACAAATTTCAAGCCCGTTCTACCGCTTGTGTGTTTTTGGGTTATCCGTCGAATCATCGTGGTTACAAATGATATGATTTATCCTCTAGTAAAATCATAATTAGTCGCCATGCCATTTTTTATGAAACCCAATTTCTATTTGCTAAGTTTCATAATGTCGTGTCAAATTCTTATAATTTTCTGGATGATGGGCTTTCACCGTATGTGGTCCATCATTTGGTCCGACCAACCCCTTAGGATTTGATGCCTACTGGCCCAGACCCTTCCCGTGACCAAATTCAGCCGCAAGTCCACTGCCTGCTGGCCCAATCTCATTCCATCACCCAATTCTGCCAGCAGGCCCACTGCCTGTTGGCCCATCTTCTTTCGGTGCGTCCCTAGCAGTATGCCCACTGCCTGCTGGCCCAATTTTCATCCCACAGTCCTCTCGGCCAGCATACCCACTGCCTGCTGGCCCAACCCGTGATTACCCTCTCAGTTCAGTTAGTTCTAACGTCCCTACACCGACCCAGGTCTGACCCACTTCTATTCTGAGTCAAGGGCCCATTACTCGTAGTCAACGGGGTATATTTAGACCAAAATGACATTTAAATCTCAACTCTAATATCACTAAATCACCCCTACCACGTAATTCGGTATCTGCCCTTACTGACCCTAATTGAAAAATGGACATGGATGATGAATTATTGAAAATAAGATGTGGGAGTTGGTGCTCCGTCTGCATGGTGTCAATGTGATTCGTTCTATGTGGATTTTTACTCATAAAGAAAAAATTTATGGTTGTTTTGAGAGGCATAATGCCGTCTTGTAGGTAATGTCAAAACTCAACAGGTTGACATGGATTGTGGAGAGACATTTAGTTCAGTGGTCAAATCAGGAACTATTCGCACTGTTCTCAGTCTGGCTCTCTCGAAAGCATGACTCATTCATCAGCTGGATGTGAAAAATACTTTCTTACACAGTGATCTCAAGGAAAATGTATATATGTATGATCCCTTGGGTTTCAGGGACCTGATCATCCTAACCATGTGTGCTTGCTGAAGAAGTCCTTGTATGGCTCAAACAGACTCCCCGGGCTTGGTACAAAAGGTTTGCAGATTATGTGTCTACTATTGAGTTTTCTCACAGTAGGTCAGATCACTCTCTATTTATCTACCGTCACGGTACTTCTTTGGAATACATTCTGTTATATGTGGATGATATTATATTGACTGCCTCATCTGATAAATTGCGCAAGTCTATCATTTCTCTTCTTAGCTCCGAATTTGCTATGAAAGACTTGAGACCTTTGAGTTATTTTTTGGGTATTACTGTAACTCGTTATGCATGTGGTCTATTTCTGTCCCAGAGAAAGTATGCAACTGAGATTATTGACCGGGCTGACATGTCCTCATGTAAGTCACCTCCTACTTCGATTGACACCAAACCGAAGCTGAGTGCTCATTCTAGCACACCCTACGAGGATCCCTCCCACTATCGCAGTCTTACATGGACTCTTCAGTATCTTACATTCACGAGGCCCGATATTACTTATGCAGTACAACAGATGTGTTTATTTATGCATAATCCGAGGGAAGAACACATGCACGCTCTCAAACGCATTGTGTGTTACATTCAGGGCACTCTTGATTATAGTTTACACTTATATCCATCCTCCGCATCTACTCTCATGTCTTATAAAGATGTTGATTGGGGTGGATGTCCAGATACCAGACGCTCGATATCTGGTTATTGTATGTTTCTTGGTGATAACTTGGTCTCTTGGTCAGCTAAACGCCAAGCTACTTTATCGCATTCCAGCGCAGAGGCCGAGTATCAAGGGGTAGCCAATATGGTGTTTGAGTCATGTTGGTTGCGTAACCTCCTCTTAGAGCTTCATTTTCCTATTCAGAAAGCTACCTTGGTATACTGCGATAATATTAGTGCGATATATCTCTCTGAAAATCCGGTCTAACATCAGCGCACTAAACATATCGAGATGGATATTCACTTTGTTCGTGAAAAGGTAGCTCGTGGAAAAGTACGTGTATTGCATGTCCCTTCACGGTACCAAATTACTGACATCTTTACTAAGGGCCTTCCCTTAGTTCTGTTTGAAGATTTTAGGGACAGTCTTAGCGTATGACAACCTCCCGCTATGACTGCGGGGGTGTGATAGAATATACTACGTATATTTCCTAATATTATTAGAGATCTTGTATTAGTAAACTGTAATTATGATAGTAGTTTTGTATTAGAAAAATGTATATTTGATTTCCCTAATTATAGGCTAGGTTTACTACTGTATATCATGTATATAAACTTTTTTACATTAATAAAAATAATTAAGAGATTATTCTCTTTCAAGTCACAGTTGAAAATGAAGAATGGGCACTTTCCAACTTATTTTTATTATAATAGAGTTTGTTATTTTTGTGGTATCAATTGTATAAGTTCATGAAGAAGAATATTGTACGAGTAAAGTATGAAAAAACAAATAGGAAATGTAGCTTATAGACTCAAGTTATCGGCTTGGTGAACACACAACTAGAAAATCGATCAGTCCATCAGAAATTTATCAGAAAAGCACTCATCAGAGATTTTTCATCAAAAATCCTAATTTCTAGATAAAAATTAATTGATTTCTATTAATGAAGAGTAAAACTTGAAATGAAAAAAAAGTAAACTAGCCTTTCCAGTCACTTTTCATTCTTTCTTAAATAAATATTAAAGCTCATGCTTGGCCGAGTCTTTTCCTGATGTTTAAATGAAGGATTTGACTAATAAAAATCAAATAAAAAGAATAAAAAAAATCCAAAAATAGATATTAGTCTGAATAGAAAGAATACTCTATGTTTCCTCCAAGAGAAAGAGGCATCAAAAAGGTATTTCCCAACGCACAGATCTAAATAGTGGAAATCACTTATTTAATTTCTCAAATTGATAATCTACCAATTCATTGGTTATATTATTAGTGTGAGAGTTTATATATTTAGATATATCATTTAGAAAGTAAAGTTCGTGTATTCCAATAATTCGTTAATGTAATTTTTAAGCTATACATTCGTGAAGTGATATATTGCAAACTTGCACCTTGAATGAGCTAATATTTTTGTTCATAATGTAGAGATTTATCATACTAACTAATGAAATTTAAGATCATGCTTCAGTTAATTGAGATACTTAGCAAAGTGCAAGTTCGATAACAGAATTTTGTATTCAGAAATTCAAGATAAACCTGGTCTGATTTTTATATCCCGATCAGATTTTTGCTCTTTCACGATATAAAATTATCTTTAATGATAAGAAAATATTTATTTGAAGTGATGAATTCCATGTCTAACGCATTAAGACACTAATGCAGGAATTCAATCTAAAGAATGTGATCATACGTTCAAATCATGTCACCTTTTTTGGTGAATTTTCTTGTAAACTAAAATATATACCATTTGGCGTTAGATGAAAAATGCAACAAATTTAACAATAATAATAAAAAGTTAGTCCTCCGAGGCATAGCTGGATGGTAATGGATGGAAACTTAAAATTCAGCTGGAGGCCTGCAGCGTGGGTTCGAACATTGGTGAGAGCAATTTTTTCTCTTCTGAGGTAGGACCGATACTACTATCCTCAGAAATAGTCTGGCGTAAGCCGGGAAGCTGAATATCAAAAAAGAAAAGAAAAGAAAGTTACACGTTTAATTGAAGTGCACGAGTCCAATCAAATCATTGTTCCAAATTAAATGCTGTGATCTCTGTCTGAGTTGGCTGGTGGGCTTTTGTTTTGCATTTTATATTGAAATGATGAAGTGCCCAACATGCATGTTTGCTCCCTATTCCCCGTGGGCTTTTGGTGGTAGGCCCAATTCTTCACGTGCTCTTCATTACTCTTCCATCAATGCTTCCACCCCCCTCCCTCCATCTAAAATTACTTTTTTTTAATAATCATTTGGTAATTAAAATTTTACTAGCCCAATTAATTTAAATTTGTATTAATTTGTGCCGTGTACGAGGGGACATAAAGGGGAAAGTGCTCCTTATGAGAAATTTTTCTATTTTTCGATTCAAATTCGATACCTCTGATTAAAGATGAAATAACATTCATCTGACTACATCTTTTGATTTAGTGCATAATAAGAAAGAAATTATCCAATTGAAAGTAGTGGGTGTGGTTATACTCGGTGTTAAAGGTGTATATTCAACCCTTAACTAAAATTAAAATATTTATATTAAATTTAGATCATTTTACATAGGTGTCTTTGTTTAATCACGTGTACGTTAATTTTGCTCTCGAAATTGATGCAAATAATTAAACCTTGGTCAGTGTAACCACCAAGGTTTCCTTGATTAAGACACCACATTCTTGTGGTATGTTCCAAAAAATCCATGCCTGTAGGTAGCAAGGCACATAAAATGCTATTATAATCTATATTCTGTATGAAAAGCATATGATTATTTTTCTAATATGTGACAAATAATTCTTTTCTTTTTGATAAATGTTCTGAGAGCAAAGATCCCTCTCCCCCCTTGTCCTTTATTTATTTTGGGAAATTTCATGGTCATTGTGGACAGTTTTATTAGTTAAGAAAAGGGTCTACTTTGAGAATTAAATACAGTAACATGTTATGAATAAAGTAGTAAAAACATTAATTAAATTAAATGTATTTATAAATCAATTTGATATTGACTTATAAACTTACCTAAACATTCTCACAAGAGTAGTCAATTAAAATACTCATGCCACTTGGAAGTTGAAAAATACCAAAATCCATATTTGCATAAAGCATATTTCAGCAAATAGGTAAAGTTTGTGAGTGGAGGCTTTTAGCCTTCAAAGAACAAGTTACTCCCAAAAGAACAGTCACCCACTTATTTTCTTTGATGACGTTGGTGTTTAGGCCAATTTAACGCACTTTACTATTAGTATACTTCTAAATAATTAAAAATTGAATATTCAAATTCAACTAGGTGTAATGTGCCTATTACAACATGTGTAAGACGTCCATTTCATGATTGGATAATGCTGACAAGGTGGTTACAGTTAGAGATTACAACAATAAAACATACTCAGTGAAATCTCACATCGTGAGGTGTGGGAAGGGTAGAGTATACACAAACCTTACCTCTACCTTGGTAGGTAGAACGACTGTTTTCGGGAGACGCTCGGCTCAAGACAAAGCATAATCACAAGCAAGACAATCAAAATAAAGCAAGAGTAAAGCAAGAAAAAAGAGTAAAGCAAGAGAAACGGTACTCATATTACAATTATAAAATCCATTTTACAAATGATTTAATTGTGCAACTGAATATTGTTGGAATTTTACTAATGTGGAATTAAGTATATCCCATTATTTATGACTCAAATAATTGGGGCCCCGCACTTCGAAAACGTCGTTTCCACACACGTGCACACGTAGTGCCAAGTATCACAAATTTCATTAGTGAAAGAGATATTAGTACGTATGTAATACGTTTGAGACATAGAATGATGGACGGTTATTGGCCAAATGACAAAGTATTCCACGTTGGTAAACGAAGGAAAAATTGTAAGATGAAACGAGTCGGAAATCGCTGCGGAGCCGCGAAGGGCCGCGACGCAGCCCCGTCGGAGCCGAGGCGCCGGAGCGCCTAGGCGCTAATTGTGTCTTCAGCCACTGGAGCCGCGGCGCCGCGACGTTAATTCGCAGAGCCGCGACGCTTCGGGTGCAGAATGCTGCGACGGAAAGATGGAAAGTTCTGACTTTTGGGTTGGTTTTGCAGCAATGAATCTCCATTATTTGGCACATGAATTCAGCCATTATTTGGCTGAATGTAACCCCTCAATCAAGTGTCATTACATGGCTATTGAAGGCCATTAGTTAGCTAGTTGAGGGGGCATCTCCTTACACTATAAATTGAGGCATTTGGCTCAATTGTTCTACATACTTAGAAAATACTACAGATTTTCTGAATTCATCATTTTCCTCTCTAGCAAGTTTACTATACTCAAAGTTCTTCAAGAGTAACACTTGAGTTTCTTTTGCTCAATTGTTAAGTCCCTGTTGTATCTTGGGAGACTATTGCCCGACAACGTAAAAGGAGATATACGGGACAATATTGTCTTAAAGACAGAGTGTCATCACTCGACTCAGCAAATCACACAAGGAGTTTGTTTCGTTCTTGATTTCCAATTTTTAGTTGTAATATTTAGTTTATCCTTTCTAACAATTGTAATATTTACTTACTTTTTGTTTTTTGCAATTGTTGTATCGCACAAATATCTCTTCTTCTGTGATGTCTGGTTACGTATTCTTCTTCTCCAGTAGGGATGACAACGGATCGGATCTGGACCGGATCCTACTAGATCCATATCCAGATCCATTTTCATACATGAATCCAGATCCATCGGATCCATAAAAATCATATCCAAATCCGGATTCATCGAATCCACCCGGTCCACGGATCGGATCTGGATCTACATGTAAATTTTTTTGGCTTGAATAATATTTTCACATGTTGAAACTTTTATGACAAAATGAAACGCAATCTGATTGAAAAAATGATTGAGTTCATTCAATCAACCTACACAAACATGACACAATTCTTCCAAAATACTAAACAAAATTTTAGCATCACAAGAAAATAAAGACGATTGATTTCATTAGTGATGCAAACAGGTTGCAACTTTGAACTAATTTTTGGAGGCTTTAGTGATGCTCCACTTGTAGTTCTATTGATTGACTTCATTAAACAACATAAAACAATGTCAGTCATATATCAAAAGTCTCAGTTTTTTTTGCTGATCAAACAAATGAGAGAGAGATACTTAAAGCTTACCGCTAGCAGATTCAAGAAAGGAAAATTTAAAGAAGAGTGATAATTTTTTCTTTTTATAGAAATGAAAATATGGAAAACTGCAGAGAGCATATACGTAAAAGAAATGAAACTTCAAAGACAAATTACATAGATGTGTGACTTGTGCCTTATCCTGGTTCAACCCTTTACCCAATACATAAATTCTGGAAAAAAATTTAAAAAATACTTATAAAATTACATTCTAGATTATGAATATATTTAATAAAATCGGATACACGGATCGGATCTGAACCGGATACGGATCTCAAATACAAGATCCATATCCAGATCCGATCCATCAGAAACGGATCCAGATCCGTCGGGTTCAAATTTTGAAAATTCATATCCTATAAAACGGATCTAGATCCACCAAATTCAAAATCCTATAAAACGGATCTGGATCCAGCGGATCCAAAATCCATTGCCATTTCTATTCTCCCGTGACCAAGTGTCCATCACTTCACACTTCATATGAACAGTGTACCTGTCTTCAAAGTATGAATCCATGTGCTGGCCTCTGCAAATATGTCACATCAATTTATGAACAAAAACCAAAATCAGAATGTAAAATCATTGAGTTGGCTTATATTTGACTCTCCACAGCTCAAATTTGGTAATTTCTTCTTTTTCCGGACTACAATTTGCATTTGGCCCTTTATCTTTTTCCTGACAAATAGATAAATTATAGTACATATTTTTTAAAAAAAAAATTCAATACATATAGTTTTAATTTGAGGCAGTAAACCTGCTATCATTCGGACTAGAGGTCCCAAGTTCGAATTATATAAATGCAAAAAAAAAAAAGTATAGAGAGCTATTTACCCTCTTAGTAGGCATACACGATACAAATCTGAGTTAGCCGAATGAGTAGATTTCAAATATCTAGGATTAAACCCAAAACAAAGATGGTCCGTTTGAAGAGAGATTATAAGAAGGTAACACAACAGTATTCGTTGGTTAAGATACCTAGCATTTATGTCCTTCAAGAGCAATTGCTCTAATTTCTTCTTCGCGCATGAACCATCTTAACACTTTGAATAATACAAGAATTTGTTTCTTTATAACCTATTTTACCTTGTATACGGTTTTTATAGTACTTTGTCTATCGACCAAACATAACAGAACAAGTTAAAGCGGATCCTGAATCCCCCACCCCCACCCCCACCCCCACCCCTCCTTTTCCCAACTGGGACCAGCCGCAGAAGAAATGTAAGGATGAGATAGTACAATAATACAAATGTTACATTGAGCTAATATAGTAAGAATTATGCAGGGGGAGAGGTCTGTCAATCGAATTTCAAGAAAGGAGGAAAGCCTTTGATTAGCTGGAGTGAACCCTGAATCTATTTCTACTCAATTTAATTCCTCGCCTCATCTCACCGGATTCTTATGTACACAAAACATATACTCATGTAAGGAGGCATTATATTCTATTAACTTTGAAATGTTTGATTGGCAACAAAATGAAGTAAGCAGACACATCCAAATACTATATATGCAAAAATATGCATATATAGTAAGCAGACACTGCAAAAATATGCAACCTGCAAATGCCAGAATATTATTTTTCTCCACTTTAGTTTGTTCCATGCTATCATCAGATACAAAAGTTGCTCAAATACTATATATGCAATGCATTAAAATTTGGAATCTCTCTAATGTCAGAAAGTTATGTACCTACGTAAGGATTACCTCTGTACGGCAGTACGCACTAGAAGTGCTCTCTGTTCAAGACGATAACTTGTTCTACCTTTACAATAAGCAAACAGAGCCAAAGTAGCATTAAAAAGGAAAAAGGTGCATGTTCATAAAGTGTAGGAAAAATAAATGAAACTTTGGTTCATTCTTACTTCTTTAACACAAATTAATGAGCAATTTTTATTTTTTGGTACGATGGAAAATACTAAAAGATTATAAGATCTTTCATAAGCACTACTTAAATCTGCCAGGAGCAAAAACTCATTTCCTTGATCGTCTTCTCCCATACAAGCAAATCTTCTGCATGTCTGTGACCATTTGCCAAAAAGGCTGCACACTTGTTTGCCTCTCTCTAAATGTGGATAATAGTCGCCGCTTGTCTTCTTGTTTAATAAGCTTGACAATAAACAGACAATCCGTCTCCACTTCTATAACACACAAA
Source organism: Anisodus acutangulus (assembly GCA_029783415.1). Lineage (NCBI taxonomy): Eukaryota > Viridiplantae > Streptophyta > Magnoliopsida > Solanales > Solanaceae > Anisodus > Anisodus acutangulus. The sequence continues at coordinate 45,114,251 of CM056503.1, forward strand.
TTAAAGCAATTTAGTACTAATTGAATGATGTAAACCACAAAAACAAGTTCACAATTGTTATAGGCCACTACTAACCCCGTTTTTGATAGCAATCAACCTCTCCCACCCTTCTTTTCTTAATCATTCAAAGTTTACAGAAACATGATTAAAATTAAATATTTGCGAAGCTCACACTTCTGTCTTCTCCCTATCAAATCCTCTCTCTATATACATCCTTTACTTATTATATGATTTATATCTAATAAGATGACAAGTGGGAAATGGGCATAGCACTGTGCCCAAGAAGCTTATCCCATTTCTACCTTATCTACTCATTCACCATTGTGGGGTCTAAATATTCAAGACTTGAACAGATTAGTTATCTGGCATCTCCCACCCATGGGACATAATGCAGATTTTTGTGGCACAATATATACATGTATATGACTCTTAAAATCATGCAATGCATGTTCGTACATGATTGTATCAAAAAACACTATCATCAAAGAAACAGCGATGCACAAGCATCTACTGCACTTATGATATCAGTCACATTTTAGTTTGCCCCCTCTGGCTACAAAACCGTGTCATACCATTTAATGATTAAAAAAATATTGGATCATCCCAACTCTTATATATATATATATATATATATATATATATATATATATATATATATATATACCTGTCTCACTCTCAGAGACAACACCACTGTACTTTCTCCTCTCCCTCCAGTATTATTGTAGTGGTACATTTCCTGTATAGTCCATGCAAACTGATATGAAAATGATGGACAATAAGCTTCTGAGGGCATGCCAAAATAAATGGACTTTCCTAAAAGAAGAGAAGGCGATCCCGAGGGATGTTCCGAAAGGTCACGTGGTAGTTTATGTAGGGAAGTATCAAAAGAGGTTTGTAATAAAAATTACCTTGCTGAAGCACCCTCTCTTCAAGGCATTGCTGGATCAAGCTCAAGAAGTTTATGATTTCACTGCTAATTCGAAATTATGGATACCATGCGAAGAAAACATCTTCATTAGTGTCATCAGATGTGCCACGTCACCAGAAAGTCGACGCATCTCAATCTGCTTTTGACAGTCCAATCAGAAAGCATGTGATCGTAATTTCATCCATGATGTTTAACTCATTGTTTAGAATGTTGACATAAAATATCATAACATGTTGTATACTATTGAATGTAAATTCAGTGCTTACGAAGTTGAAAAGCACTACTACTTTATGCAAGAAATAACTGATTTCTGATTGAAGCAACTATGTCAACCAAAAAGAATCTAGACTGGCTGACACCTTAAGTGCATCATTCTTCTCTGCTACAATACAAGGGAGCATTTCTTGAAATGTTATGCAAATCCCATACTAGGTACATTCAGCTATGACTATAACGGGAATTCTCTGAACACAGATTGACACTGAGAAAACAATTTGACACTGGAATAAACTGCACTAAAATTGGTAGACCAAAATGTGTGTCCAACTGTCACACACTCTGAACACAGATTTGTAAAGCAGCTCAAAATGTATTACTTGATCAGTTCCAAGAAGAGAGAGCAGACATAAAAATTAAGCACATCATGGCATCCATTTCAAATGAAAATGAATAATTTTTGAAAAGACAAACTAATCAATCCTCTGATCTGGTCCACATCTAACTCAAGATTTTAGCTTTACTCTTAACTATCAATAACACACTACAAGTACATTAGGGTAAGTAACGTAAACGGTTATTTCTTATGACACATTAAAGTAAAGAGGGGAAAGTTGTGTAAATGAAACCAAAAGATATAGAAAGAACTGTATGGAATAAAAGTTTTCCCAAATTCCTAAGGTGTGGCAAAATCTTACTTTATCATTCATCCAATTCCCCCTTTATTGCTTTTCCAGGAAAAGTTTTAATTAGAAGAGTTCTAATGTTGTATAGGACCAAATCAGAAACTATTCCGAAAATTAAGAATGGTTTTACATTCACTATTATATTTTCCACACCATTTAGTTACACCTGCTTCCTATTAGGTGCCAAGAAAAGTTTGACCTATTTACGTAAATGGAAATATATTTTCTCCCTCAAACAGTGCAAACTATCATTACTTTATATTATTTCCAACTTGATGTAACATCTTTTCAACAAATTCAACTATTTCATAATCCAAATCATTATAACTACTCAATTCCATATACTCCCCCATCCCTATGTGACGCCGTTTGACTAGGCACAAATTAAAAGAAAAAGACAACTAAATTTGTGATCTAAAACATACCTTAGACATTTGTTTGGATATAAATTATTTCATCAAGGGTAAATGAGAAATTTATAAGTTAAGTTGTTTCAAAAAATTTTTTTTTTTTGAAAAGGCAACATTTAAGTTGTTTCTAATTATAGAAATGTGACATTCTTTTTGTGACAAACTAAAAAGGAAAGTGTGCCACATAAATTGAGAAGGAGGGAGTAATAATCTAGTGAAGAATTAACCTAAATAACCGTCTGACGTCCACCCAACCGCTTAAACTAAAATTAGCTTGCAGATGTATAATATATGTAAATTTTTTATAATATGTATGTAACCGTATATAATCGATGTACAATCTATGTACCTAAGAAAAATAAACAATAAATTTGTCACGACCCAAACTGGAGGGTAATGACGGGCACTCGGATCTTACTTGTCGAGTACCACTAATCATATATTTAGCATCTAACCATAATTAATCATGGGCCACGAGGGCCGTAAACAAAATACCCTACCGACACATAGAAATGATAAACTAGAATACGTAAAATCTTACAAACAGATAAACTCAACCTATGCATATATACATACTAAGGCCGACAAGGTCATACACGACTACTATACACAAGACATCTGTCTACAAGCCTCTAAGAGTACGTGACATCGTAAGGTCGAGACAGGGCCCCGCCATACCCCTATGCATATCCAAAATATCGTACCACGACTAGACTGCAACATTGGAACAAGTAGAGTGCTCCAATATCAGCTGAACCAGTAGCCAACCAATAGTGAATGCCTCTGAGGGCCCTAATATGCCTAAGTGTCATGCACAATGCGGTCATACATACATACATATATATATATATACACATATATACACATATATATATATACACATACATATATACACATATATATATATACATATATACATATATACACATATATATATATACACATACATATATACACATATATATATATACATATATACATATATACACATATATATATATACACATACATATATACATATATACACATACATATATATATATATATATATATATATATATATATATATATATATATATATATATATATATATGCGCATATAACGTTGTATCCCATCATATCATTTCGGCCTCTATGGGCATAATCATCATATGTCAGCTGATCATGTGGTGTGTGTATATAACGTCGTATCCCTTTTCTCATCCTTACATATATATATATATATAATGCATACAATATAGTAGTGTATATAACAAATGTGGATCAAGGGTAATACATGAATATAACACATGAATAATAATAAAACATTCTGAGTTTATCGAAGTGACGTAATGCCGCTTCACCTGCGTTTAACATTATGAATACTAACATTTTTTCCATATACCTTAGGAACATATTTAGACATGCTTTGAACATAGGAATGAATAACATGAACATCCTTAACTACAAAGAGTAGAATCATTTATGGAACATCATTACGTTTACGTTTCGTTACATGAAACATGCCAAAAGAAGGAAAGAGCAGCCTTAACATACCTTTGAACCAACCCTTCACGATGGTGATGGAATCAACCTTCTTTACAAGTTAACCTTAAATAATAACGGAACCAGCCCCTTTTTAATAATCACTTGCTGGAACGTTGCTTTGAAACAATATTTGCAAGACGTTTTGTTCAAAAATATTTGCGGGACGTTCTGCTCTCAACCAATATTTGCTGGACGTTTTCTCTTCTTCAAGTGAAACCAAAAATTAAAGAATCTAATTGCTTATCCTAAAGTGAACTAGTTGGTCACACTATTACTACTATAAAGCACAATGATTACCTCCCAAAATGAGACAAATAAGTTAATCACAATTACCTTACTGTCATCATCTAAATCCTAATTGCTAGGCATGAGACACATTGTCTCTTAGTGTATGTACACGTAATTGATTATTGACCCCATACTTGGTCCTTATCCAATTGTTACTAATAGTAACCACCTCTTATTGGTGGGACCCACTTAATGAAATACCAAAATATTATTACGAGTCATCGTTGTCACACTATTAAAATCTTAAATTATTTCGGAACCGTATCCTTTTATATACTAAGCTATTTATTTGCGTACGTGAATATGACATAAATCTTCTAAGACTCGGGTCTACTTACATACACCTAGCTGTTCAAATCATCGCCCGAAAGTACGGAATGTTACCGAATCCGGCCAGCTATTTATGTAAAGATCATCTATTTAAACATTTTAGCTATGTGCAAGTCAAAATGGTTCTAACTTGTATTGGGAAGGAAGAAGTACTTATACATCTAGATTAGGGTGTTACACAGCCTACATACTAGTGAAGCTTCAAAGAATCAGACAGCTTGCAAAATGCAACAGGAGATGGATGAGATTAACAAAAAAATGTATTGCAAGATGACATTTTTTTTTATCTAAAAGAGTTTTAAAGTCAACCAAGTCCAAATGCAACATGATGAGCTAACTTCATTAATCAATACTGAACAAAAAATAAAGAACTATCAAACATAATCATCCATTTCTCAAATCCCTTTAATGAATTAAATAATTCCACAGAAACAAATGAAAAAAGATACAAGCCTAAGGGTGAAAACATGAAAAATACCAAAAGGGTGAAACAAGTATTGCAGTCGCAAATACTCAAGAAAAATTGCGGAAGACCAGTTTTGCAGGACCTTTCCACATTTAAATGTTAAAGACATAACTAAATAAATAAAAGTATGCTCGCTCTAACAGTTTAAGCTTTAAGATGAAATTGTCACACAACTTTAACAAATATCTTCTGGAAAAGGAGCTTAAATGAATTCTGGTATTACCTACAGGCTACGCGTTTACACAGATTCATAATGTACAAGCAGCTGATAACAAATGAAAGAAACATGCCCTAAGTTCATGCCATCGACGCTATAATGGAAATTACTGAATGGTGGATGCAAAACTTTTGTTATATGCATAAATGAAAGGAAGATCACTGCCAAAACTATCCACAACCATATGAAGAAAGGGGGGAAACTCAGATCACAAATGGGACCAAACCATCGGATAACACAGGCAGTGACCACCAGAAAGGCAATCCGCGAAATAACATCCATTCAGAACTGAAGGTGGAGGCACAAGTAGTCTAAATAGAGAACTCTATAACTCCAAAGTACATTACCACCTTCTGAATTGTTCATATAAAGCTAAATACCAAGAACAAGGAACGTTGTCAAGTTGACGAATATGGTCGGATAATCCTGAAAGGTGAGTAGGAGGTTAACACTGGAGATACAGAACAAGTTCGGGAACCTATGAACCTTAAGCATGAAGATATTTTGCAGCAGTAGATCAGATATACAAGCCATAACAGATGTAATCTTGCAAAGAAACCATGCAGGATATCACAAACATAGAAGATAAAAAAGATGTTGTATCTTGATGAAATAACAGTTGGTAAGAGAGTGATAATGTTGGTTTGGGAAGGGGAAGAGGGGGGGGGGGGGGGGTCACCAAGATTTAGATATGTTTCATAAACTGGTATTGAATTCTAATCTATCTCACTGGTCTTTTGTAACCAACACCATGGTATTTTAGGAAGCACACCATCTTCAAGACTACCAGAAGTTCATAGAGTGAAGTTGATCAGATTGGCTAACTGTAGCTTCTTCTTCTACAACATACCCAGTGTAATCCCACAAGTGGGGTCTGGGGAGGGTAGTGTGTACACAGACCTTACCCCTACCTCGTGGAGGTAGAGAGGCTGTTTCCGAATCTTTTATTTTTCTTCTAACACACATTAACTTTTTCATTCTTAACTTGCTGCTGTGTTGGGTGTTTGCTCACCAAACATTTCACTTAGTTAGCTAAGTCGTACCTTAAAGATATCGTAAAATGTTGCCATTCTAAGATCAAATCCTTTCTACTGCGACCAATTTGATGATGCAACTATCAAGAAAGGAACGGATGAGAAAAGGAAGACGCATCTATGACGAAGAGATGGGATGAAAAAAGAACATGTTGGAGAAAGTTGAAAAAAATCCCACTCTGTTGCACTGACCAAAGTGAGAAAGAACAATGAACTTATTGGTGTTGTGAAAAAGATTGCTAGATGTAGACAGTAACCTATCTCTCCAACCACCAACACCACAGAATAGTCAAGTTCAAAAAGCTAGGAATTAGCACTAAAGTCAGAAATCACATCAGGTGAACTCAACATAACAGTATTCAAGCAACCGGAGAACTAGAATTTCCTACAGAGTGCAATTTTTGTTATATGTTAATCTACAGACTTTTTTGATCGCAAGAAATATCTCAACCCAATCTCTATTGTCAGATCCAGGATTCCAGCTATAAAGTATCAGCTGCCCAATTTGTATAGTCTGTCCCAAGCAAGGAATTCAGCAAAGCACAGCAAGCCATCTAACAGCATAGAGATAATGTAACATGCCAACAACTACCAAGAAAAATAAAACCTGTGAACCCGAACCTCTCCCTGGAAAAGGGGACAATCTGTTAAATACCTTATAAACTTGAATTGTCAAAATTTGCTCAAGGAAACAATTTTCAGGGCAAGTTGGTGAGACTGAAACATACAAAGACAGAGACACTTCTCCGTGGTAAAGAAAATCAGTCAATTTTATGTACTACTCCAAAACTTATAGTTATTGTTGCGGACCACTTTCGGTAATCGAGTAAAATCTTTCAAAGACCTAGGTAACTATGCCACTTGCAAATGCAAATCAGAAAATGAGTTTCTGGATCCAAAAAAAGCTGTCTTGAATTATCAAAGTAGAACCCAATATTCCTTCAATTTATCAACATAAAAAAGTATTATGGAAATGTGCATGTGATTGTTAAAACATCTTCGGTAGCAATTCAAGATGAGTAATATTGAGCATTCAGCTCAAGTAAAATGGAGCTAAAATAGCAAAAGATAGTATTGATTCGATGAACTTTTGAGCATGTCTGTTTCACAAGTAGGGAGCTATATGAGTCATTCCAAACATTTTTGGATCCAAATATAAGTAACATTTTTTTTTGAGAAGGTAAAGAATTTTATAAATTAGAACAGCACAAAGGATGTGCTATTGGGATCCAACTGCCCAAAAGATAATTGAGCAAAGAAAACTGTTTATATTCTTTTATCCTGAGGACTTCATAGCCAACGTATGACCCCTGAAAAAGAGAATACACTCAAGATGACCAATTAAAAAATAAAAACTCAACCCGAAGCTCTAAAGACCAAATCAGATTACATTTTTGTCCAAATCATCTAAGAACTGCACGGAAGAGCGACGTTCCACAACTCCATTTGCCTAGCACCTAGCCATATTGAACTTAGAGTGCCTCCATTGCTCATGAAGAAGCTGCAACGAAACCAGTATATGGTCCGTGTTCTGATCATTACCTTGGGTAATAACTCTAGCTAACTACTATAGGTCTTCTACTTCCCAAGTTGTTCGTCATTATAATCGCACTCCAAGTTGCACACTGCGTGGAGAGAAAAACCCGGCTATATTAGGTGCCTCCGTCTTCCACATGGACCTCCATGTGGCCTAAAGTCACTGTCCATGATCAACTAATCATTATATGACTTCATCGAGAACATCTTCATAGATAATCCTCTCTACAACACTTCTCTTTTCTATGTCAAAGATATACTTAAGTAAATAAAAGGTCTGTAATCTCTTACAACTTAAAATTTAGATAAGATGGTCATACAATTGTTAGGTGAACCATGCTTACCAAAAAAGCTATAGGATCTTTGAAAAGCCATGATGACTACCAAAACAATTTCACTCTCTAAGGCTTTCAGCAAGCTCCTAGAGCTCACCACTCAGCTAGGAAGAATCGAAAAAGCTTCAAGAGACAAACCCTCTATGAGAATCCCACCCTTGGCTGCCATGCAAGCTTGTCGGAGTACAATTTTACCAAAAGCAAAAATCGAGTAAGAACACTAAGATCTACTGGGGCTTTAACCGCAAAGCCCTAATAAATATTTGATGAAGAAAGGCGCAAATGAAAAAGAAAAGAAAAGTGTGTACATAACTTAAGAAAAATAACTATAAACACGAACAACAATTATGAATAAAAAAAAAAGAGCAGCCCGGTGCACTAAGCTCCCGCTATGTGCGGGGTCCGGGAAAGGGCCGGACCACAAGGGTCTATTGTATGCAGCCTTACCTTGCATTTCTGCAAGAGGCTGTTTCCACGGCTTGAACCTGTGACCTCCAGGTCACATGGAGGCAACTTTACCAGTAATTCTTCAATTATTAAATTCTTCCAAAATTACAAGGTAAAGAATCACTTGAATCCTTAAATACTTTAAGCAACAAACTTTCCAACGTCCAAACATTAATCAAAAGGAAGTTCAAACCGACCAATTGGAAGTTTTAGTTTGATCTTTCCGTGTAGGGGAGTAGAAAGATTTAGTTCAATGATAACCATGTACCATTATACAAATCAAACTTACTTAGAAACAATGGAATCTACAACAGATCATTGATCAAAAGAAAAAAGAGGAGGACTCACTTAAATCTCTTACCCTTAGTGGTAAAAAGAAAAATACAACAATTACAACTAGTTTTCAGGTTTCATCACCATGAAAGACTTGTATGGTAAAGCATGTACTCTGAAATGGACATGGAATAGTCAACAAGAATTCCCATGAAATATACAAGTCATATATTGCCTCAGAACAGACTACAGAGTACATACAAAGCGTAGCTGGTGATTTCTCAAACAGTGCCGTGCTGACTCACAATTTCGAAGCATTGAAGCACAAAAAAATTACCCCACCAGCGCGACAGTTCATCCAGTTAAAGCTTCTTTCAACATATCACCAAGGCAAAGGGAATGAATCTTTACCAAATTCCCACCAAGTATCATCTAACGCCTTCAAGAAAGCCTTCCAATTCTCTTCGTCCAAATGTCCTCCCAACCGAGGAAGCATCATTATACCTTGCAGCCAAGTAAAATGTTAACCAAGCTACCATGAAATAAACTTCCATAGCAGACTGAAATGCCAGTGCAAACACTTCTCCAAATAATCGACCCAATATCCATCTCGTACACCACCCACAAATCACAACTTCCCAACATTTGATTCCTATAGCAGGATACACCATAATACCCAACAAATGACACCCTTCTTTAACAACCTCCCTACCACTTTTCCTCGAGTCAACAATCGAAACCCAAGAATCAACAGCAAAAATAAACCCCACTACCAACTCAACCAACAACCACGACACGATAAAGCACACGCTTTCCTTCTCATACCCTTTAACCCACGGCGCCACATCCGAAAAGGGCATCAATTTCATCCTAACAAAAACATTAAAAAACGCATATTGATCCTCAATTTCTCCAAAGACCCAAATACCCAATAACTGAGCTAATACATCCCTTACTGCCCACCTCATCAAAACAAACCCCGATAACCTCCTCAACCCCAAATTCGACCCTTCCCAAGCAGTCCTAAAAATCGATCGATAATTCCCTAACACATTATCCAACACTTGCAAGAAAACAATCCCATGTACCCAAGTATAAGTAACCAAAAAAGCCAACACTACATAAGCATAAGCGCATGACAACAAACTAACAAGAAACAACAATGACGTGGCATCTCGACGACCTAGTTCAAGACCCTTTATCAGGAATTGCAAATCAACACCACCACCACCATTTTCATTTTCATTATCATAATATTCAGTATTATTTTTTTCATTATTATGGGTAGTCGTTTTAAATGAAATAAACCCATTTCTAACTACTTTAGTAAACAAAACCCCATTATCAATGTTTTTTTGACCCGAAAATCCTAAATTCGGGTCAAGAATTAGGTAAGTGGAATTAGGGATTTGTTTATTAGAAGGGTAAAATAGGGATTTCTCAAGGTCTGAATCACTAGAGAAGAAATCATCATCTAGGGTTCCGACACGGGAAAGATGAAGAAAAGGGCGGCGGTTAAGGTGACGGCGATTTTGACCCGAATTTAAGGTATTCGGGTCAGGGGAATTTAGGTTAATATGAGATAAGAGGGATTTGAGATTAGGGTTATGATCAATGATTAGGGTTAAGTAGTGGGTCCCATTTTGAAGATTGGAATGGAAAGTGAGGATTAAGGTGGAAAGGAAAAGGTATAGGAAGAGATTAGAGAGTAGTGTTGTGGTGGTTTGTTTGAGGATTGAGGTGGTTGTTTGGTGGTGGTTCATGGTTATTTGACAAGATTTCGGTGTCCCAGTAATTTTTGGATTTTATATTTGCAACGGCAGCTCATGCTCATGCTCATGCTCATGCTCATGTACCTCCATATAACTAAATTATTTCGCCTTTTGAAATTATAATTCTTCAATTAATTTATCTCATTTCGAGTTGAGATAAAATAATTTCAAATTTGATGAGATAAGATGAGACCTTCAATATTAAATTAATATTATATTTAGTTGACGATATAAATAAATTATTAATTTAAGGCTTAATGCATATATAATTTATCCCATCTCAACTAAGCTTTGTTCATATTGAATCTTTGAACTCATCCTCAACTATGTCTACCAAACACAATTCGACTGATTTGGTATAAATCAAGAGTTTCATTTTTTTAGACTTGTGCGTGAATTCAACTGCATCTGGCATGTAAAATTTCATTAATAAAAGCAGCTCGCTCATTTTGATTAAAACATCCTGCACTTGACTGACTTGCTCATGTTCATACCATTTTTTAATGTAATAATTAAGAACTCTATCTGCTATTGACAATAAGAGTAGGTTAAGAACTTCAATAATTAAAAGCAGTTTGATTAAGAAGGCATTATCATTCCTTTCACCAATATTGATCTATTGAAAGCAAATTTCATTATCAGCACAAATGAATATGGTCTGATGCATTTTTTTGACTTGCGCGTGAACTGATGTGTATAATTAAAATGAGTTAGTTGTTTTAATTGGTGGAATTTTTCACGTCGGATGCGGTTGAATTCACACGCAAATCTTAATAACATGAAACTCTTGATTTATACCAAGTCAGTCGAATTGTGTTTGATAGACACAGTTGAGAATGAGTTCAGGGGTTCAATAGGAACAAGCCTTAATTGAAGGTGCCAAAATGAAAAAAGCGAGCAAGTTTAAGGGGCCGTATGCATTAAGCCTTAATTTAATTTTAAACTTAATCCTGAGATATTCCATCTTATCTGCTTACCAAACAATCTTTTAAAGTCGTTTGGTTACTGGTTAGAGTTATGCAGATATTTTTTGGGGGGGGTTAAAACTAGAAATCCGGTGGCGGGGCGTTCGATCATACAGGCTAATCTTTGGAGGCCCGGTTAAGTAGGCCAGTCCCATCTGCCATTCTTGTGCGACTGGTTACTGTTACTTCCGGTGTTGTTTCCAGCCATGAAGGCTGCCGGAGAGTGGGAAAAAAATTAGGGGAGGGGTTCAGGATGTAGGCGCAGTGTATATGGGCAGAAATAGCCGTATACGTGGTGTATAACGGCTTAGGGAGGCTGTATACAAGTGGTATACAGTGGCAGTGAGGGTATATCAATCGTATACAGAGTGTATAGGCTATATACGAGGGGTATACATCCTGGTTGAGAGATAGGGAAAGAAAGGAGGTTGTATATCAGCAGTATTCCAACGGTATACAGTGCTTGAAGTAGAGTTTGAGGGTTAGACAATTGTATATCGGCATATATCAGAGGTATACCGGTGGGATACGGTCGATTCGGCACCCAAAACGGACAGAGGTGGGCGGCCGAAACTAGGTTTTAGGTTGGGAAATATTTTTGGCTTCTGATACCATGTAGAATTGTATTAATCTCCATTGAGGAGTCTTTCTCATTAATACAAATATATATAGTGTGTAATCCTATTACAATAAGGATCCTATATTTATCATAATTATACAATACTAACGGTGACTAAATAATACACATTATACACGTTAACAATATTATCTTTTATGCAATGAATGAATTATTGTCTTGCAATTGTGTATGAACTACTTTTGTCTTCAGACTATCAGCATGAAGGTTAATATGCAATATATTATTTTAAATTACTTAATTCATGCTTTCATGTGATAAGGATAGACCACAAGAGTATATATGGCTATCATGATGTTATTAATAGTACAACTCATTGGGTTCGTTTGATTTATGGGAACCTAATTGATTTCGGATCATTTATGCCTCAAATTTGTTTATGAAGAACAATATTGTTAAGAGGGATTGTGATGTTAATTTCATTTTCCTTAATGGATAAATGAGCTTTTGAAAGAAATAGATGACCACAAGAAGTGATAATATTTTCTATTCATTGTTGTGGCTGCTACAATTGAAGATATTAGAAAAAAATGATCTACATCATATATATGCCTCGATTTGCTCTTGAAGTAGCAATATCTTCAAAGAGATTCTAGGCTATCACAACTTGATATGCTTAAGGCACATTTAGATAATTATGTTTCATTCCCGACGAATGAGAACTTTTGATAAATATTACAAATACAGATTCATTCCCTGAAGTAAATGTGACAGTATATAGTAAAACCTATAGATATGAACATACATTTAGTTGTGAAGATATCATGGCTCATCTCCAGAAGAGGTAGAATAATTGAGAAAAATAATTTTGAATATGATATGCTTTACTCCCGATTAGTAAACTCAGAAATTTGCTCACGAAATAGCACACTTAGAACTCTACTCCCGAAGTAGTAGAACTCTACTCCGGAAGTAGTAGAACTTAGAGCTCTATCCCCGAAGTAGTAAGACTCTGCATTCTACTCCCGAAGTAGTAGAACTCTAAAATTTACTACCGAAGTAGTAAAACTTTAAACTTTACTCCTGAAGTGGTAAAACTTTAAACTTTACTCCGGAAGTGGTAAATCTTTAAACTTTACTCCTGATGTAGTAAAACTCTGAAACTTTACTCCTGATGTAGTAAAACTCTGAAACTTTACTCCTGAAGTAGAAATAAATAGTGAAATATTTGAGAAATATTCCGAAGTAATGTCTTCTTGTGCTTGAGCAAAATAACGAGCTATTGATGAACGTCATATTTCAAGCACATTTAAATAATAAGATTTTATTCCCTGAAGAAATGAAGTATATCACAACCTATCTCCAGGAGAGATAAAATAATAAATAAAGCACATGTGGTATAAAAGTCATTAACACATACATGTCGTACGTAGAACATCTCGAATAATTTTATTAAGTATCATTTAAGGCAAAAGGAAGCAGAATAGAATGCTTTCTACTATAACAACTTTGATATATTATGGTTAGTTGTTATTGATTTCCTCAAAGAAAATAAACATTAATGTATCTCTTCCTAAAGGGTGTGATTACTATGTGGTTACCGTCTTGATACAAAATATTCAGATGTTAATGGCTAATATCCATGAAGGAGACATTGAAATACTGATAGAACTTAGTGTTTACTTTTTTGTAGTTTATAATTTAGAAATATCCATTCGATTATTGTTTTCTTTCATGACACCAGTAGATTTAGCCAAATTATCGTTCATGATACCAACAATATCTAAGCGATATTTGACAGTACAAAATAATGATCAGCAACTCCAGAAGAGCTAATTGTTTGTTTACAAGAATCATGGCACAATCAGTGTTCAAATAATACCTCATTATAAAAAATAAATTAAAATCTCTCAAAGAGGTTATATATGATAGCACCATTTATACTAGATCGTAATTGTTACAATCGGAAAATAAATTAGAGTAAATCTGAAGTTTACTAGCAATAAAAATGGTTATCAAATTGAGACTACAAATGATTGGAAGTTTGAATATCTCCAACTTACCGGGTAAGAAATACTTATGTGAAATGTTACCCAAGTATGATGAGATCACATGCCACAATAAATCAGAAGTTTATTGATATTGAAAGAAATAACTCCTTAATTATTTTCATTAATGAATGAAGATATATACAATTTACAATATCCGTAATATGAAAAATCATATTCTTATTCTACTCCCAAAATCTTATTCTATTTGTACAAGAATTCTACAATTATGGTAAGTGTACAATGCTAATTAAATACAAATAACATATTACCAAAAATAGATATACATGGATGTGTATACCGTGTATATCACGGTCTCCAACTTGTCTTGGGTTTCCGTGATAGACACGGTACACACAAGGCATTGGATATGCTGTGTATACCGTATATATCATGGTATACTTTCAGATATAAAATCTCATGCAATAGTAAATCATCAGACATTTACTAAAACAAATAACACTCGTCGGGGTAAACTTGAAGTTTACTAGTACAGATAATTTTATCAGTTGACATGACCATTTTGGTCGTCCTGATTTACATATGATGTGATAATTGAGTATTTGAATATATTGAAAAATTAGAAGATTCTTCAATAATTTATTTGTGTTGCTTGTTCTCATGATAAGTTGATTACATCAGCTAATGTTGCGACTGAATCCCCTAGATTCTGGAAAATATAAAAGGTGAATGTGGGTCCGTTCATCTGTGGCGTGATGTCTTAAATAGGTGCATCTATGAGACGGTCATATGTGCGTTTATTGTCAACCTGCAGTTTGACATTTATGAAGTTGTTTGCTCAAAATAATTGAGTTGGGAGCACAATTTTTAGAATATGTAATCAATACAATTATCTTGATAATGCTGAATTAAATCTAAACTGATTTAGAGTTGAATGCCCCCAATAAATAGCTAAATCATTGAATATGAGAACAAAGCTTCATGTGTTGGTCTGATATATTATACATTGTATACACCGATACTTGTATTCTTTAGACCAATAAATTATGAAAGATTCTCCCCTCACAATTGGTTCAGGATCAGGAACTAGATATTTCCATCTAATAATTTTTTATGTGCGGTATATAATTAATGAATCTACCACGATGCACACAAATGAATTTTTTAAAAAAAATATGTTAGTTTTTCTATCATAAGAGGGAGAGAATAAGCGGCTAAGAAATATATTTTGAATTATCATTAGTATAATCCTCGTTTAAAATATAATTCAAGTCAAATGCTAGAAACATTTGCTGATCCAACTATTTCATATTTCAGCTGCAAGATGCTCCTAAATGTCCCTGAGGGACAGAGTCTGTTTTGAATTATCATCGGTATGATCTTCGTTTAAAAGATAATTCAAGTCAAATGCTAGAAACATTTGTTGATCCAACTATTTCATATTTCAGCTGCAAGATGCTCCTAAATGTCCTTATGACAGAGTCTATAGCATATGCATGGAGCATGGTAGACCAATCGGTTCCAAATGTAATACTCCTTGAAAAAAAGAAGGAGAAAATGATCATAATAAAGAGACAATGTGCTCATGAAGATCCTACGACATAACACTTCATAAAACCTCATAGGAGGTTCAGGTACCTGAAAAATAATCAAGTGATAAGATCTCAGTAAGTTATGTCAAATTACGAACCGATACAAAATGATATCTCGTCGACAATATCGTTGATACAATATGGCGTGCAATATTATATAAGATTATGAGGATCTGAATTCTACTTCTCTTAAAGCATGTTGACGTAGAAATAATTATCAAGTGAAATGATGCATCTTAGTAAGCGTAAAGTTCATTGGACCTGCAATCCAAACATCAGAACGGGTCACGATTTATATTGATCGATGTTGTCACAGCCTATATGGCTTACTTGACAAAATTTATAGGAAAATTTTCTGAAGGTCCAAATGCCTGAAACATATATACGTTATTGAAAAACTTGTTTATAATCCTCAAACGGATTAAATGAACCAAGGATGATGTACTGAAATTACCTTAATAAATATTTATTGATGAATGGTACAAAGATGACTTTGCTTACCCTTATACCTTTATGATATTTAGAATCTTTCATATTGTTGTGCAAGTTACTGACTTGAATATTATTGAGTCTCTTGATGAGTTTTCGAAAAGCAGACTACATGCTAAAAGAAGTTGAAATAAGAAAATTAGATTGGTCCTGAAGTACCATATATTTGTGCAATTGATGTATTTATTTATTTTGCTATAACTATGAGCATGGTATAATTTCTCTCTTACATGGAGATACTGAAATAAGATCAATTGCATATTTCAAACAAAAGCCCTGGCATAAATATATTTATCCTAATAAATATTGTCAATTTTTTTGGATAACATAGCATTCATCTGATCGACCTAAGAATTCGATCCAGACATTCATCTATTTCCATGAAGGATTACTGTCATACCATGTTGTTTCAATGACAGTCAAATCATAGAAAGATAACAACGATTTTTAAAGCAAGTCAAAAATGTACTTGGCGTGATTCCAACAATATGATATGGCAGTGATGCAATATATCTAAGATGATCATTTGACAGATTCGATCACAAATGCACTCTTTTTTCCTTAGCCAAGATTTGAATAGATGGTATCCAAGATCGGAATGAGAAGATTCAGACATCTGAATCGTGGTCTTCATCAGGGAGAGTAGAATACACATTGTACTCTTTTATCCTTAGCCAAGGTTTTGTCCCATTGAGTTTTCTTGGTAAGGTTTTTAATGAAGCAGCTCTCAAAGCGTATTACTAGATATGTGTACTCTTTTTCCTTCACTAAGACTTTTTCTCACATAATTTTTTCTAATAAGGTTTTAACGAGACACATCATCTAATTAATGGATATCCAAGAACGAGTGTTGTAAATAGTAATTATTTGTGTGTCCATTAAGTTTACTTGGAGAAAAATTAGTAGTTAGCTTGGTCACCAAGATTACTTGGCTACCAAGCTTAACTTGGCCATCAAGCATATTCCTCCTATAAATAGGAGTTCATTTGTAGAATATGACATATATAATCAGTATTTTCCTACGTACTTGTCTTTGATGTATTTACTTTATAGTCTTTATTTTATAACATTTGCAAATTTTTTTTGATAAAAGTTAAACAAAAAATTCTGTTTACAGTATGTTCAACACAAAAGAATAGCTTATAACTCAGTTAATGGGGTATGATTTTATCATGATCCGAAGAGGAAACATATTGAATACCACTTAATCAAGATTGGTTGATCCTAATAATTTCAGTAAAAGAGCCATGTATAACAAACACAGACCACATACCAGCATCATTAATGTCAACAAGTTTATCTTTTGGCACGGTAATCCTCTTATGTGTTCGAGATGCATTCGCCATTAGGAGATTTTCAAAGCTATTTCTTCAACATTATAAGTCCAGTAACCAAAGCAACATGTTAGCCATGTACCACAAAAAGTCTAACATCAATGTGAGAGACCTTAAGCTAAGCATCCATTACCTCCTGGCCATGTCCTTGGGTGATGTTGCTTATAGGACTCGTGTTAAATTCTTTCTTGTTGAACAATCAGAGGATACGTGGTATTAACGGAGGACATATCTAAACCTTTTTGCATTCACGTTATTCCAAAATCTATGATCATAAAAGTAAGAAATGAGCTAATTGGCCAGGAAACAATTTAGTTTTCCTAAAAGTTATTCTCAAATGATATTAAAAGGCAATCAAAATTCCTTACAACAAGCCAGATTTGGGAACAATAAGCCCAAATTTGGAATTACTCAATCGAATTGAAAATAGAACTCGAATTTTGTTCTCTCAATTAGGCATAACACTTGAATCCAAGAAATACAACTATCTTATGCAAAATCTGGCTTCTCAGGGTATGTGCAACCCGACCTCTGGATGATAACATTTGATGCGTAACAACCTGCTCTTACACAATCAGCAATTGGTTTTCCTTGCACCAATTGTGACAAGAATCCTCCAACAAATGCATCCCCTATTAAAGTAAGAATAAACATGTTAAACGATAGCCTAATGCACGTTAAAACAACTAAATACATTTCGTGGATTAGAATTAGAAGAGTTATGCTAACACCATGGTAGTTGACTACTAGGTTTTGGTAAAAGAGTTTTGTCCCACTGTGTGATACTGATAGTAGTCGTAAAGAAAATGGAACTTGGTCTTACTCAATCCATAAAACTAGCTCTAGCTCATAAACGGAGAATAGCAGAGAGCATATAAGGAGACAAAACCTTATTTCTTTGACTAATGTGAGACACTTAACGCTATTACTAACATTTGGGACAAACTTTATGCAGCTGAAGGAGAGAAAAACTCGGGAGGATCACGAATGTCTGGTAGGGTATAAAATTGGATTTCAACATTTTGATTTTTTTGTGAACATCTTTAAGATTTTGTGAGATTCTCACATCATATGTGATTTCCCATGAACTTCTTAAAAAAATAACATACTTCAAAACATGACGTTGGAAAAAGTTTGAACCAAAGGAGAAAGTTGTTCGCAAAAAAAGTTTGTGCAAAAGAAAACGTCTTTGGTTAGTTATAGTATTTTTGAAGATCTGTAAGTGTGTTGTGAGTAGAACTTTTCTTTGAAAATCACCCTCAAACCCACTTCCTAGAAAAATAGCTTTAGAAAAATGATCTTGCAAATTTTTTTTGATAAAAGTTAAACAAACACATTTTTGGCAAAACTATTTGAAGAATTTAAAGAAGAATTCAATGGATAAAAGCCGCTGAAAGTTTCAGATAAATGTTAAAACAAAACATCATAATGTTACATTAACTACTCTCAGAGTCAGAATATTGGATCTTACACACTTCTGTTTGTACTATGCTCTACACAAAAGAATGGCTTATCAACTCAGTCAATAGGGTGTGATTTTATCATGATCCAAAGAGGAAACATACTGAATACCACTTAATCAAGATTGGTTGATCCTAGTAATTTCAGTAAAAGAGAGGGTATTTTAACTCTATTGAAACAAAAACAGGTAAAACAACCATAGAGCACATACCAGCACCATTGGTGTCAACAAGTTTCTCTTTTGGCAACGGTATAACAGGGAACAACTTCACCTTTCCATCCTCAGCAACAACAACAGGATCAGCACCCTGTGTAATAACGGTAATCCTCTTGTGTGTTCCAGATGCCTTTGGCCATTGGGAGATTTTCAAAGCTATTTCTTCAACATTATCAGTCTAGTTATCAAAGCAGCATGTTATCCATGTACCACAAAGTCAACATCAAGGTGAGAAAACATTAAGCTAAGGTAAGCATCCATTACCTCCCAGCCATGTACTTTTGAGAAGGTTCTTGCTTCTGTCTCGTTTCCAAATACAAAGTCCATATACCTGAAAAACAAAAAAGCCAATCCCAAGATTAGTATATCTTCTACCTTCATTTACCTTGACAAAGGTAGGAAACATTGGCCTTACGGCAAGGCTTTCTCTTGAGGATCCCTGAAAAACTCGCAGATGAATGGTGCTGAAAGGTTCATCAAGAAGATCTGCAGCAGGGTGGAATATTATGTGATTATTTCCATGCACAAATTACCAAAAGGACCGGTCACACATAAACAATTGCAACTGCATACCTTGTTATTGGCAGCTGCATGCTCAGCAACAAGCTGAATAGATTCTGGGGAAACGGTGAGAAAGAATCCAGCAATATAGTAAAATTTGGCCTTCTCAACTGTCCACAAACAGATGTGTTAGTTTTAAAATAGACTGAATATCTGAGGTCTAATCTGCGTAGAAACAGGAATGTGATTCCTACCCAAGGCCCAGTTCTCTGGTTTTTTCAAATGGTCAACCTTGTAGCAGTTTGCAGCTGATAAGTTGGCTACCAATGACCTGCATAATCAATACCAGATCATCAATTTAACAAGAAAGCATGTGGAAATTCATGGATGAAAACAAAGATATTATCATGTATCTAAACCTTTTTCCTTTAATCATTTATTGAACCTAATGTAGACAAAGTAGAATGTTTCTTTTTCTCTTCCCAATGAAAAACTAAACACGACACTAGAACCATAGTACACATAACACAAAATTGCATTAAACTAACCTCTCGCCATCCAGCACACAAACAGCACAAGTCCCTGTTGGAGCAGTCTCATCCTCATAGTAATGAACCTATTTTAATCCAAACATAAAGACAAGTTGGGGTTAAGTATTTCTTTATCATGTTATATGTTCAAAGCGTAGAAGATAAAGGCAAACAACGAGCAATAATTGTACTAATAAATCCACAATGCACTGAAATACAAAAAAGATTGTCAAACTAAGACGAGAAACTTAAGGACTAAGAATATACATTGACGCCAGCATCCTTTGCATTTTTCTTCATTTCCTCCCCATACTTGTCCTTCCCAACCGAGCCCATGTAACTTGTTGCTCCTGGAAATGGTAGCATCCACTGCACATGCCAAAGGAAAATTATTCTTCTACACTATATATGTTCATGTCAGGTTGCCAAGAATCACTAAAAACTTATGACGACAAGATACCTGAGCCACTCTGATTGAGTTTTGTGTTGCACCTGCATTGCAGAATTAAGACCACGAGATCAATGATCCTAGTATCTTCCAATGCAGAATATTAATTAATACAATACAATGTGTCAAGGGAAGGGAAAATTACCTCCAGCAATGTATTCAACAGTGGGCTTGGCTGACATTTCATCATACCTGGTACATAAAAGTTCTATCAATATTTTTGAGAATCGAACAGCTTTCTGACTAAAGGCATAAATCTAACTCTTTTCTTCAGTAGAACGTGGTCTGGTAGCTCTCTTACTTAATGTTTGTGTCCCAACTCTCCAAGCGTACAGCTAGTTTTTCAGAGTTCAAATCAGCAATGATAATAGTACCTATTTAAGTATTCTTTTAAAGAGGAGGTATTCTCACCAGCCTACACTTAGAGCGGGAAAAAAGAAACGCCTAAACATCCAAAACTTAAAAGATTTATACAAAATTTTATTTCTCCAAACAAATTCTACAAGAAAAGGATAACTATGCAACTATAAAGTCTGGAAGTTTTAGTTCTATAAATTTACTCGGCACATGTATAAGCTAACCTCAATCTCAAAATAAAAAGACATGTATAAGCTACCCTCAATCTCAATTACAAGAAACTCCTTGAGCCAAGGGTCTATCAACCTCTCTACCTTCACAAAGGTAGGGGTAAGGTCTGCGTACATCCAACCCTCCCCAGATCCCACTTGTGGGATTACACTGGATATGTTGTTGTACAATTACAAAAAACTAAGACAAAAAAGAAACCACTTACATAGGCAAGTGCTTGTCCTCCGCAAGAATTGCATTGTTCGGCTTGATATCATACCTATGAGTTGAAAATCAAGTCGTCATTCAAATGATACAGTGAAAAGGAAAGAAAAAAAAAAGAACTCAAAGCTACAAGTAAAACCAATGCACTTTTAGAGCTAAAACCAACATTGTAAGTCAGAGGATGTGGAGTATCATTGAATCCACTTGCTAATTTACTATAAATGTGCATTTGTAAGAAATTGCTCAATCATACACATAACAAACAGAGGGTTGTGGGTTGAAAAATACCCGCTCCCCTTATACTACAACCACCCTTGTAGCAGGTGCTGATGCAACTTTACTTTATCGGGTTCATCTGAAACCATTACTTTCGACGCGGAGTATAAATTTATATGTAAGAATCCACTAAAATTGTAACAAATAGTATATATGAACCCATATTTTTTAAAAATATAATGGGTCTAATGCTAAAATCTTAAAGGTTGAACCCATAGAGCTTAAATACTCGATGCACCAAGGCCCTATATGCAACACTAGCATAGTACAAATACACAGATATTATAAGCACTAAGATCCAATTTAAGACACTAGTAAAAAGAGATCACGTTGAAAATAAGAAATAGTATCGAACATAGGCAGATTTTTTTCATCTTGTAGTTTTTATTTTTCCATTTCTTTTTCTTTTGCCTTCTTATAAGAAATAGTATTGAACATAGACAGATTTTTTTCATTTTGTAGTTCTTGTTTCGCCGTTTCTTTTTCTTTTGCCTTCTTATAAAAAATAATCCAATATGAACAAATCTAAGATCAATATACAAATACCACCATATCAAGCATATACATAGGTAGCCACTATGTAGATAAAGCTTCAGGAACTAACAAGATCTATAAAACTGAACCACAATGGTACACTACAAATCGGCTTAAAAAACAAAACTAGCTAAAATGGTGAATTTACTCATCTGTGGGGTGCCATGAAATATAACAAAACATTATTTATTCAAGAAATATCTATCTACAACAGCTGCAATGTCGAGTAATGGATTGCAAACCAGAAGGGTACACTACGATTTCGGGTGTATAGTAGTGAAACCGGGGCATAAATTTATTTGTAAAAATCTACGAAAATTGCAACAAATAGAAGATATGAATTCATAACGTTAAAAATGCAAGGGATTTAATACTAAGAAACTTAAGGATTGAACTCATAAAGCTTAAATACTGAATCCGTCTCTAAAACTAGCTAAAATAGGGGAATGTAAACATATGGGGTGTCATGAAATGTAACAAATCATTACTTTTTCAAGAAATCTCTATCTACAACAGCTGAAATTTCTAGTAATTGATTGCAAACCAGAAGGGTACAAATAGCAGATATGAATTCATAATTTTAAAAATGCAAAAGGATTTAATACTAAGAACCTTAAAGGTGAACTTATAAAGCTTAAATCTTGGATCCGTCTCTCGCGACAAATACAAAAGTTGCTAAAATGGGGGAATTTAAACATATGGGGTGTCATGAAATGTAACGAAACATTACTTGTTCAAGAAATCTTGATCTACCACAGCTGAGATATCAAGTAATGGATTTCCCATGCCCAAAAGAGTGCCATCATACTCCATTCTTTGATATACTTCTTTTTTTTCAAATCTAGATCTTGAAGTAAGTAAGGGTGTGCAATTTAAGCTAATGTAAGAAAGTGATTATATATAGGACTAGTACAAACAAGATGTCGGCTGAGTGACAAGGGTTGTTGATGAAGTGTGTGCCTACTAGTGGGTGTAAAATGTCTATTGAGGGGTCCACTTACCAAACTCTATGATTTATTTATGTGTTTTTTCGGTCTCCTTGAACTAACCTACTTTAAGAAAATAAATTTGTAACTGAGATAGGAAATGTAATGGATTGTGACAGGGTGGATGAAATACCTTGATATGTAATTAGAGCGTTGGTATACGAATAAAATCACATAGTAATAGTTGTGAAAATACTGGAGAGCTATATATGAAGTGTAATGATATTTTTAAGTGTGTGAGGTCTTTTGAGGAAAACTGGGCTTGATCCAAAGTAAATAATATCATTAATGGTTCGACGGAATAAGTATGGAGATGCGAAATCATGGTCTAGGACTCAATTCGCTATCTTTATCATGTTAAAGATAGCTCAGAGAGGTACGTGCACGAGAAGAAACTAGTTGTGCTTTGATGGTCGTAAACGCTTGGTCATATGTGTGGCAGTATGAATCTCGAAAATTGACTCGTAATTCTACAAAAGATGGTTTAAAGTGCTCTCGAATCATCTGTATAGATTTTTAATGCAATTGGATTCTAGAAAAGATGGTTTAAACTGCCCTCTCGAAAAGATACCTGACTAGATTTTTAAAGTGGCACCACTTTAAAGTTTAAACTAGGGGTGGCCAGTGGGCCGGGCTCAAGTCTGGCGGGCGTGCAGCGGGTCGAGGCGGGGCAGATGCAGCGGGGTCGGTGCAGCGGGACTTGCTCAGCCCCGTCCGATCCCGATCCCGCTTCAGATCGGCTCTGCTCTGCTCGAGGAGGGGTCCGCGGGTTTTTTATTAAATAACATATGTATAAAAAAAACTCAATAAACAAAATAAGATAGTGTAATAAAAACATCTCAATGCTATTTTTGTGCCTCTTATATTATTTAATTGACATATGATTTTTTTGTAATACAAATACAATTGTCTAAAATCTAAATTGCAACTTTGTGGTGTTGTCCAAAAGTTGCAAATTACATAATAAAATTGCAATTAAAAAAATTACATTCTCAAAAAAACCTGTTCTAATTGCTTGATGATTTCTTGTGGTTCTTCGGTTGAAATTGGTATTTGTTGGTCAAATTGATCCACGTCGCTTCCACTACCTTCGGTTAAGATTTCGTTGTAGTTTTCATCTTCTTCTTCGTTGATCTGCGGTTGACCGCACCTTCTCTGCTCCGCTCGTATCCAATCTCTGAATAATACTGCAATTTCCAAGCTGTCTCTGGCTAATGAGTGTCTGTGGTCTCCTATTTGATATCTGCCAGCAGAAAAAGCGCTTTCAGACGCAGTTGATGACGCTTGAATGTTCAAAACATCTCGGGCCATCAATGAAAGTGTCGGAAAGGTCTTCTCATTCCCTCCGATTTCAAAGAAGTCTTCATGTCCATCTTCATTGATAACTTCTTGATACGATGCAGAACCCCGCAAAATAAAAATATTCAACTCGCTAATTTGGTTAGTAGTAGAGGTATTTGCGATCACATTCTATTTACGAGGCTTTCAATACTAGCGCAAAGCGACATGTCTTTGTGAGGTTGTGTTGAAGATGAAGAAGATGGTATGGAAGCCGGTAAGTTACTAGCATTTTCTTGTTGATAAAATCTATATATTTTTTTGCATTGGTGTTCTACGCTAGACAACACTTCTTCTTTAG
This sequence comes from Anisodus acutangulus, assembly GCA_029783415.1. NCBI lineage: Eukaryota > Viridiplantae > Streptophyta > Magnoliopsida > Solanales > Solanaceae > Anisodus > Anisodus acutangulus. The sequence continues at coordinate 45,139,066 of CM056503.1, forward strand.
TTTGACTTTGTTCAATAGGTGGTGGGTGATTTAGATTTTGGGACTTGGAGGTGGTAGTACTTCTATACAATCGTAAATAGTTTCAATTAGTGATTTAATACCGTCTATTTTAATAGTAGGATTTAATACAGAACCAATAATATAAATAGTGGGAATAGGAATAAAATATATTTTTTATTTTGACAAACATTTTTTTAATAGCTGCCTTATAAGCTGATTTTTCCATATATTCACTAAGTAATAAAAGTATTAGAGTTATATAAAACAACATAGTTGAAATAGTAGGATAATATATACCGGAAAATTCTTTTGTTGCTTGAAAAAATTTCTCTAAAAATACAATAAGTTCGGAAATTTTTACCCAATCACTATCTAAAATCATATCAGCTGAATTTTTATTATGAGAGTTAAAAAATAAAGTTATAGGTATTCTATAGTCATAAGCAACAAGTAGTTGCTCGTATAAACAATTCCACCTAGTGGATACTTCTTGTGAAATTTTTTTATAAGGTAGTCCACAATCGTGACAAGTTTTTTTATATTCTTTTCTACTTTGTACTTTATTACTTTTAAAAATAAAGTTTATAGCAAATTGTATTTTACTAAGAATGTCTTCAAAAAGTGATAGATCATCATTTACAATTAAGTTATATATATGGCACACGCATTTTATATGAAAATGATCTGGAAAAGATGGAGTTAAACTATTTTTTAAAATTGTAATTGCGTAATTGTTAGAAGAAGCGTTATCTAATGTAATAGTCATAATTTTATCGGTTATTCCGTAATAATGACACACTTGATAAATATTATCTGCAATAAAAGTACCAGTGTGCCTATCATCTATATATCTATACGCTAAAATACGTTTTTGCACAGACCATTTATAATCTATCCAATGACAAGTTACAGTTAAATAATCATGGCCATTAGTACTACGACCTATATCAGACGTGATAGATATTTTGCCATTAAAATGATATAATGAAAAACGTAAATATTGTTGATATTCATGCGCCAATTTAAATACATCTCTCTTAACAGTTGATCTAGGAAAATCGTTAAAAGCAGGATTATATATATCTCTAATGTAATGAATAAAATCGGGAGATGAAGGAAATGAAAAAGGCAAACCCTCCACAGCAACTAATTTTGATATTGCTTTCCTATCTCTATGTTTATTGTATTTAGAGCCTACAATTCCTCCCGTCATAGGGTTAATTTGACTCTGTACTTGGTCCGGGACAGTATCAGTATGTGAACCTTGTCCCGATGGAGCGGGCGTTTGCGCACCCGATTTTGAAGCCTGGTATTGGACATACCTAGTTGGATGAGCACTTACTACGTGTCTAATTAAATCCCCCGTCCCACCGTGACCTTTTCCAGTTTTAAATTTTAAAACATTTTTACAAATTTTACATATAGCTACTTGATTCTCTACGTCCTATCAAAAAATTTCCATGCATCTGATTTTAATGGTCGTTTTGCTGGACCTCGTCTCATACTAGGGGGAATAGGAGGTATTTCAGTTGAAGGTGCATTAGTGGGTGTGTTGTCATCAACATTAGTGGGTGTATCATCTAGATCATCGTCTAAATTAAAGTCTTCTTGAGTTCCAGAAAATAGCTCCTGGTCTAAATCTAATGGTATTGTAGGAAAATGTTGAGTATCAACAAAATCATCCTGTGTAGGAAAATGTTGAGTATCAACAAAATCATCCTGTGTAGGAATAAGATGACTAGAAGAAGTACCCTTGCCCTGGTTGCCCCTACTAGAAGAAGCACCCTTACCCTTACCCTTAAACATACATTTTAATCCTTCCATTTTAATTATGATAATAAATAATTAAAGACAATAAAATTAAGTGCGCTAAATAAAATAAACAGACAATAATAATTTAATGAAGGAACGAATGTACCAAACGCCGACGTAACGTCGACGTGTAATCGAGAGGTTGAAAATTGAAACTTTGCTCAATGGAAGATCCTCAAGCTAGTTGCCAACTTCACTCCCAATTCCCAAATGAATAAATAAAATTGAATATTTAGTAAACAATGTAGACTTGTAGAGAGATATATTGAGAGATTAGAGAGATTGTAGGAAGATTTGTGAGAAAGATGAAGAGAAAATGAGTTATTTATAGTTGGAAAATTGGGTTAAAGTGTAAATATAATAACTTATGGGTTAAAAATAAATATTAAGGGGTAGGGGGGTTGGGGGAGGGGGAGGCCTAAAATGGCCGTTGGCCAACAGCCAAAATCTAAAATGGTCGTTGGTGCAACGGTCATATTTGCAAAGGGGGGACGGGGTCAGGCTCGGGACGGGGTCGGGGCGGGCGGGCCTGTGGCGGGCTCGGGTCTGGCGGGACGAGACATTGTCCCGTCCCGAGTTCGAGGCTCGCCACCGCCAGCCTTAGTTTAAACCATATAAGGCTGCTTGAATTTCACTTGAGTTGCTAGTTAAGAATTGGAGTGATTTAGCAAATGCCATAAGCAAATATCCATTTATCTTCCTAACAACCCCTCATGCCGTTGCTTTGGTTAAAGCGAGAGAACAACTACCATCAGTATTCAAAATAAATGAGTATTGTTTTGAGCATTCACATTGAGCTAGGTTGAGCCGAGGAAAAATTATATTGTATATATAAGGTTAAAATTATTTTTTATGTATATATAGTAGATGTTGAATTCGTGATTTGTTCGTGTGTTTATTTTTTTATATTTTTTAATCCCTTACTAAAAATTCTAGCTTCGTCACTACTCATGATACATATTATATAGAAAGAAAAAAAGAAGATGATAGTGAAAGAGCAGTTGGGGTTGATGATTTATTCGACGTCGATTTACAAAAGTTGGAAATGAAATTAGAAGTTGAATATTAATTAGCGATTAATGACCACAAATCCTTAACATTTAGTTTTTATTAGAAATATTTTTCTTTCACCTATTGGATCCTAATTATCTTTTACAGTGAAAAATGCTCAACTTTTTAATAATATTATGAGATAATATATGTGGAACTTTAGTTATATACTCCCTCCGTCTCATTTTAAGTGTATTATTTTCCTTTTTGTATGTTTCAAAAAGATTGTTTTTTCTATATTTAGTAAGTTAACAATTCAAATATCCTACATGACAAGTTCATAACCATAAGATCAGAGAAATTTTAGTACATTACACATTTTTAAATTAGGAATACAAGATTTAAAAATCTCTCTTTATTCCTTAAATTTTGTATCTAATCAAACTATTGGGAAGGAGAGAGTATGTAGTTCTGATTTACTACTTTTAAAATCTCCAAGTTGTACCTGGAAGGCCCATATAAGTGATCACTTTGACATATCTTCACTTGTGATCACTTATAGGCTCCTTCCATCAATAGGTATTTCTCTATCTTTAAGGTCACGTTGATAATATATTTTATTTTTAAAGTTATAAATTCACATTATCATGAGATTTATCTGTAAATATTCTTTGAGTGGTCTAATAATATTTAAAAAAATTAATGGTATGTAGATCTTAAATTTTAATTTTGCACTCTCTCAATTTATGTGATACAATTTGGATTTCAAGAGTCATACCTCTTTATTTTGACCGTGAATTTGGACATACAATCTTTAAGTTTTTTAAAAATAATTTACATATTTAAAAACTAAATAAAAATACTGTAAGTCATAATAATTAATAATTTATAATATTTAAAGGATACTAACAAATTACGGTCAAATATTTTTTTGTTTGACTCTCAAAATCTGAACGGTATCACATAAATTGAGACATAGTAAATACTAGATAATTCATGAACTCAATAGGCATACACAATGTCAGCTTACGTTCAAAATACTTTTTTGCAAATCAGTGCAAAATCAGCAAAGATTGCTACTCCTGTGTTCTGTCATACCTCTCATTGCTGCCATATTTATTGAAAGAAATAATCCCTTCATTATTTTCATTAATGAATGAGTATATATATAATTTATAATTTTCATAATATGAAAAATTATATTTCCATTCTACTCCCAAAATTCTATTCTATTTGTACAAGAATTTTATAATTATGATAAGTGTACAATGCTAATTAAATACAATAATATACTACCAAAATTACCATGATATACACGGTCTCCTTATTTCCTTATATGACTCGTGTTTCCGTGATATACACGGTATACACATGGCAGTGTATATATTGTGTATATCAGGTATATTTAACACACACCCGCAGTCATAGCGGACGGTCTTCGTATGCTGAGACTGTCCCTAAAATCTTTAAAAAGGATCGAGGGAAGACCTTTGGTAAAGATGTCTGCAATTCGATACATGAAAGGAACATGACAAACGCGTACTTGTCCATAAGCTACATTTTTGCGAACAAAGTGGATATCCATCTCGATGTGTTTAGTGCGCTGGTGTTGAACAGGATTACCAGAAAGGTAGATGACACTAATATTATCACAATAAACCAAGTAGCTTTCTGAATAGGACAATGAAGCTCTAACAGAAGATTACGTAACCAACATGATTCAGAGACCACATTGGCCACCCCTCGATACTCGGCCTCTACACTATAGCGTGACAATGTAGACTGACGCTTCGTAGACCATGAGACCAAGTTATTACCAAGAAACATACAATAGCCGGACGTGGAACGTCTGGTATCTGGACAACCACCCCAATCAGCATCTGTATACGAGACAAGTGTAGATGTCGATGACGGATATAAATGTAAGTCATAGTCAAGTGTTCCCTGGATGTATCAAATAATACGTTTGAGCGCATTCATGTGTTCAACTATAGGATCATGCATAAACAAACACACATGTTGTACGACATACGTAATATCTGATCTCGTGAATGTAAGATACTGAAGAGCCCTTGCAAGACTGCGATAACGGGTCGGATCCTCGTAAGGTGAGCAAACCGCAGCACCCAGCTTGGGCTTAGTATCAACGAGAGTGGAAGTAGACTTGCACGAGGACATGCCAGCATGCTCAATAATCTCAGCTGTATACTTTCATTGGGATAAGAACAACCCACATGCATGACGAAAAACAGTAATCCCCAAAAAGTAATTCAAAGGCCTGAAGTCTTTCATAGCAAACTCATAACCGAGCATGGTTATGATAGACTTACGCAAAGCATCAATGGTGGCAGTCAAGATAATATCATCCACATATAATAAAATATAAGTCAGGGAAGAACCACGACGATATATGAATAATGAATTATCAGACCTGCTGTAGAGGCTCGACCTCAACCTCAGATTCAAAGCCTGATGGTGCGAAAACCTAATAGACAAAATATAGTCTGCAAATCTCTTATACCAATCCCGTGGGGCCTGCTTAAGCCCATACAAGGACTTCTTCAACAAACATATATGATGAGGATATTTGGGGTCTCGAAAACCCAAGGGTTGATGCACATAGACGGTAACCTTAAGATCACCATGTAAGAAAGCATTCTTCACATCTAACTGATGAATTGGTCAAGCTTTGGAAAGAGCCAGACTGAGAACAGTGTGAATGGTAGCCGGTTTGACAACCAGACTAAACGCCTCACCACAATCCACGCCAACCTACTGAGTCTTACCATCACCTACAAGATGAGTCTTATGCCTCGCAAACGAACTGTCAAAATTATCCTTATGAGTAAAAATCCACATAGACCGAATAATATTAACACTAGAAGGATGGGGTACCAACTTCCATGTCTTATTTTCAATAAGAGCATCATATTCGTCGTTCATAGCCAATTTCCAATTCGGGTCATTTAATGCAGACACAGGGTTACAGGGTGGTGGGGATTTAAGAACATTAGAATTAAGATTAAAATGTCTTTTTGGTTTAAAAATACCTCGTTGACTACGAGTAACAGGCCTGTGTGTCGAGGGAGAATTGGGTGGATTTTGGAAAAAAGTCGGAGAGGTGATGGGTATCGACCATGCGATGGGCACGCTAGCCAAAAGCGAAACCGGAGGCTGGATCAAGCGGCCGGGCGAGCTGTCTCGGTAGTGGGCTGGGCAAGCGGCCCACCAGCGGCAAGCGGCTTGATGGGTGTTGGCGGGCGGCCAGACAGATGGGCTTCTTTGGCGTTAGAGAGAGAGTCTTGGATTGGCCCATTAAGCGGTGCATAATGTAAGGTGAAACTTCGGCATCTAAAAAGTTATACGAATCAGACACGGGACTACACACTTAAGCAAATGGAAATTGGGTCTCATAAAATATAACATGGCGACTAATTATGATTTTATTAGATGATAAATCAAAACACTTGTAACCACAATTACTAGATGGATAACCCAAGAACACACAAGTGGTAGTACGGGCTTGAAGTTTGTTAATTGTAGTTGACGGAAATAGTGGATAACATAAACACCCAAAGACCCTAAGATGTGAATACGTAGGATTCTTATGATAGATGATTTTAAGAGGGGATGAATATGCCAACCCTTTTGTAGAAAGTATGTTAAGGAGATAAGTAGTCATTTGTAGAACATGATGCCAAAAGGAAGGGGTACGGAAGCATGGATCAATAAAGTTCAGACAATATTATTAATGGTACAAATTTTTTGTTCGGCTTTCCCATTTTGTGAAGACGTGTGAGGACAAGAGAAATGAAAAACTATGACATTAGCATTACAAAATTCCCGAAACAACCCATTATCATATTCTTTGCCATTATCACATTGAATATTTTTTATTTTCCGTTCGAATTGGGTATGGATGAATGCTCTAAATTTTAAAAATGTGGAAAAAACTTGAGATTTTTTCGCTAACGGAAAGGTCCATAAAAATTAGAATAATCATCCAAAATAGAATATAATAACGATGGCCCACAAGTCCATAAATCGCTATGAATAATATCAAAAGGTATCAAAGTACGAGAAGTAAATGCTACAAATGGTAATCTAACATGTTTTCCTAAAAGACAAGAATGACAAATTAGAGTACTACGCGTACCCTTACAAGAAATAAAATTATTTTTATGCAAGGAAGAAACAATGGACGCCCCAGGGTGATCCAAACGTGCATGCCAAAAGGAATGAGCTAGAGCGGCAAATGTCAATGGCATGGCTTGACTCGAGAAACTGGTGGTAGGCGTGATTGGTTAAAGATCTCCCCTACTATTACATCTCATAAGAGGTATCCCCGTTTTGAAATCCTTCACAGAAAACCCAAATGGATCAAAATTAACAGAACCCCAATTTTCAGTGGTGAATTTACGGACATACACCAAATTTTTAATTAAGTTAGGGGCATGAAGGGTATTATTCAAGACAAGAGGTGTATGGGGGGGGGGAGATAAAGTTGTATGACCGGAACCACAAATCGGAATTGAGTTGCCATTACCAACAATAATGCCACAATTTTTGCTCAAATTGAAATAAGACGAGAGAGTACCTTGGTCGGACGCCATGTGAGAAGTGGCTCATGTGTCCATGTACAACATTTAATCCAAGTGTATGCATGGCGGCCTCAATATCGATGGATGTCGGGATCAGAATTGGGCCCACAACAGTGAAGGCCTATGAGGGCCGAGGCCCAAGCAGAACGCCCTGCTGACCCGACCCATATCGCTACTAGGTGACGCCTGAAGGTCTAGAAAAATTAGATATGTTACTGGGATGGATCGGGGCCCAACTGCCTGGAAGTAATCGTAGTGGGGGCGATGGGATGGATCGAGCCATCGCCGCTAATCCAGGCCCATCGCCGGGCCCACTACCGAGACCAGGAGGGTCAGCCCTATAACTCGAGGCCCACTACAGGTGTTGCTACTATTTTGTCCACCGCCGTTGTTGCCGTCGCGATTTTTTCCATTATCCTTACTGTTTTGACCTTTCTTGCCGCCACTATTGTTGCGGTTTTGGCCCGAATTGTCAGCAAAACCGTGGGACTTATCGGATGAAGTCACCATCGCCACGGAACTTGCGCCGGTAGCGGTCTTTTTTCCAAGCTGGCTTCTTCTAACGTGAGCATCGAATAGGCTTGATAAAAAGGGGAAGCGGATTACTTTGTCGGAGTAGAGTCCTAACGCCATTATAGGCCTCAGATAGGCCTACAACCATTTGGAGAACAAGACGATTATTGGTAATAGGCGTGCCAATGTTACGGAGTTGGTCCGCCAATTCCTTGAGCCGTTTACAATAAGCCGAAATATTCAAAAAATCTTCCATGCTGACTTGTGAAAATTCTTGCTCAAGAGTGACTACTCGGGAATGTTGGTTATCCTGGAATATATCACCCAATCTATTCCATGTAGGCATATCCGTAGTGTCCGGTTCGATGATCGTCTGTAAAAGGTCAGTAGAAATAGTGGAGTAAATCCATAGAAGGACGGTAGCATCAAGAGTGATCCATAGTTGAGGATCCTCCGCAGGTGTAGGAACAGCGGGAGGAATGATGTGATGGAGTACTTGATGTGAGATTGCATGAATCTTGAACAATTCCGCTCACGTCGCATATTGGACGTTTTCCATCTCAAAAACAATAGGGATGTGGTTCTTGATGTTGGAAACAGTAAGGGCAGGATGAAATATGTTCTTTGATGTAAACATAGCGAAAGAACAATAGGGGAATGAGGGATTTGAAAGAAAATTTGGGAAGATAGGAGAAAGAAATCGACTCGGAAACCGAGGAAGGGTCTCGGAATTCGAGGAAGCCGAGAGTAGCAGAAGCTTTTTGGGGAGGAGGTATGTGAGACCTAGACTTCTGATACCATGAAAAAAATAATCCCTTGATTATTTTCATTAATGAATGAGTATATATACAATTTACAATTTCCATAATATGGAAAATCTTATTCTCATTCTACTCCCAAAACCCTGTTCTATTTGTACAAGAATTCTACAATTTTGGTAAGTGTATAATGCTAATTAAATACAACAATATACTACCAAAATTACCGTGATATACACGGTTTCCTTATTTCCTTATTTCCTTATATGGCTCGTGTTTCCGTAATATACACGATATATACAGGGCAGTGTATATACCATGTATATCACAAGTCTATCGGGTATATTTATCATTTATAGCACAATAGGAAACCAGAAAACTCTGCTCCATTGAGAGTCTAATGCTTTATAGGTCTGTCTTTTAAAGTTGTTTCTTACTACTACGGAGTAATTGTTTTGCTAAAATTGTCCATGCATTTCCTGGCTTTCGTGAAATGCTCTAAAGTCAACACAATTTTAGTAGCTTTTGGTTTATTCTAATCCATATATTTTTTTTCTATCCGTATCTTCTAAATATTGAAAGCCAAAATGAAATTTGGACTACACAATATTATGAGCAGTGTTTTAAATGTGTAGCGTTTTACATATGCTTAGGCGAGGCGTAAGCTCGAGACACGGGGCGTAAGGCTCATGAATATTTATTTTTTAGTATTTCCAAATAATATACTTACAATAAATATTTTCAAATAGGTAAAATTAGATAAAAATAAAAGAAAATTGTAAGTAATATATATATATATATATATATATATATATATATATATATATATATATATATATATATATATATATAGATGCGCTTGATCCTAACAAAAAATTAATCAAAGCAATCCATTATACGACCACTTACAACTTGTAATTATATATAACATAATTTTACAAGTATAAACAATACAATGAAATAAAAGTTATTGTGAAATGCAAATCAACTCTAATATATTAACTTTCAAACAATGAAAAAATCACAATTTCTTAAAACAATATTACTATTATACTATTCATTTTATCTCCCTATAAGCAAATAATCAATAAACCTTATCAGTATTATAATTAAAACGTAACTCCTTCATGAATAAAAATAAAATTACTTTCAAATAGCGAAATAACAAAATATGATAATTTTGATACATAGGAAAAAAGATCAATGGCAAGTGAAAATATACAATCCGGCTATGTATTTAAAAAGAAATATTAAGTGATATTCACCCTCATGATGTTCTCAAATGTAAATATGCAATATTACGACCTGTTATTTGAGTTACACCCAATCTTTTTATTTCTATAGATGAAAAACTATTAAGTATCATTCATTTGTTAAAGAATTATGAGAGTCAATAATTTTAATTAAGGAATTTAACATATAATTTGTGTAAAAATAGTTAGGCGAGCCCCGAGCGTTGGGTGTTAGACGTGTTTAGGGAGTGCAGTCAGACGCTTAGGAGGTAAGCCTCACAGGAACTAAGCTCACACGTGAGCCCAAGGGCATTTTGCCAATGCCCAGCCCCAAGGCAAGCCCCGGAACGAGTTTTGAAACTGCCATTTAAAACACTGATTATGAATGTCAAAAATCACTATTAAAAATTGCTATTTTTCAACGAATATCCATTGGTATTTGGCTCATCATTAAGGATTTTCGACCAAAAGTCCGTCGAAAACATTTCCTTAAGAGTCAATTGTTCCCCGGAAATTTGATTGTTTTATCCATGTGTTTTTAATAAACGTGATTTATTAGACATTATGTATTACATAAATAATAGTACATAAATTTCAACTGAAGTTATAACGAAACAGAAATATAGTACTCCTTAAGTATTTCGATATTCCAGAGGCTTTCACTTGAGACACATCTTCACTCGTGATCATTTATTGTTAAAATTGAGATAGAGACAAAAATTTAGAGAGAACATCTCCTTATATACAAGTAAACCATCTCCTTAACCAAGTCTAATAAGATAACTCTATTATAATAGGACTCCAAATCATATTTTACCTTAATTATATTTATATGTAAATAGACTAAAACTATTACAACTAGAATAGAATTCCACCGACGTGACCGGACATACTAGCCCGGTCACATTCAGTCTCAATATTCCCTCCTCAAGTTGGAGCATGAGGGTTACGAATGCCCAACTTGCCAAGTAAATATTGTTGGTACTCTGTTGTACTTTATAAAGCAGTACGGAAAGTAAATAACTATTACAAGTGTTCGAAAGGATAAATAAACAGTCAATCTTCAAAACTGCCGCAAGCTTGTTGTGTCTTGAATCTTGATAACCTGAAATCAAGAAACAACTAAATCTGGATGGTTACAACGTTGTGTGTTGAGTCGAGTGATTGCCCTCTGTCCTTAAGACAAGATTGCCCCGTATATATGCTTTTACGTTAGAAGACAATAGTCTCCCAAGATAAAACAACACTTTAATCTCAACGCTACAAAGCCAATAGGTTGAGCCTGATGAAGAAAACAAATATGAACCGACTTGCTGAAGATATGTAAAAGGAAGGAAGAGTTTCTGTTTTCTCTTCTGTTTTGTCTCTGTGTATATAGTGTGTCTCTGTTGTGTATATCTTGTGTATATGAGAGTCTTTGCTCAATGTTTTTAAATCCTTTGTTTTTCTTTGTGTTTTTGTATTTGTTTCGTGCTATTTTGTTGTCTGTATGTACTGTTTTTCAGTCACGTTATTGAGCCAAAGAGGCATCAATATATAGCATGGAGGAGAGATTCCTCAACTACCACAAACAAGGCTGTTAATAGCCATTAGTGAGGGCTGTTAATGGCTGGTTTAAGACCATTAGTGTGGCATGTTTAAGGCTATAAGAGAGGCTGTTCATGGCCATTGAAGGAAGGTGATTATGGAGGAGTTAATCATCCAAGTAATGACTGGTTAATGCTCCAAAAAATAGTTCAACGGTAGGCAGAAGTTTCTGCCTTCCGTCACTCCGAAAATCAACTTTCCAGAAACTCTATGGACTAAACTGTAAATATTAAGCAATTTGGGGACCAAAAAGATAATATCAGAAAGTCCCCATAGCCCACGACCCGTGACCCGTGACCGAGCCCGAGACCGGTGACCAGAAACTCTCTTAAACCCAAGCACATCTAGGTCATCCCTCCTTTAAACACATGGGATACCCCTTGAGGTCCCAAACCCTTTACCACTTTAGAGACTTATAAAGAGAGCAATTTTTCCTTTTCCCACCGATGTGGTAGATTTGTCCCACACCATATTTCCATGCCTCAAACACCTTACTTCGTGGACCAATATCTCTTTCATTTCTCAATGAAATTTAACGATTCTTGGCCCTACGGTCATCTACTCACTTAGTAGGTTATTCATGCGATAAGAGACAAAGACTCCAACATGCGGAACACTAGTGTTTAATTCATTAAATATGGGTGGACGCATCTCCCCGCCAAAGGCAAATTTCCAACAATCCCCTCTATGAAAGAGAGATTGTGGCGCACACACAAGGTACCTACTTTCAGCAATCTTTCAGCAAAATGATATTGCATCAGGAGAGGTAGCTTCCGCTTTGAACCTTCCCTAGTTGAATACCATCGGACTTACTTACTGCGCGGTGAACGTGATGTCTTGAACCGTCAGTGTTTAGTGTAAGCCAAGACAATGATACCAACACAATAACTCTCATTTTTCGTTTTTATTCTTACGTTTTTGTCCGTTGTGGCCGTGGACACACTTGGATTCTTAAGTGCGTTCATTTGAGGCGGCCTTCCTCGCATTTAAATAGGTGATCTCCTACAAGGTATCCTAATATACCTAACTTCACAAGTGTTAGAAATCATTAAAAATTTCCCCAACCTTAACCTCAACCGTTTGAGGATCATTTAAAGGTTTGGAAGCTTAACCTTTACCCACCATGCAGGTAGCACTTTAATGTCTATCGCGGGAACAACTTTGGATTCATGTTTCCGTATAGAAATCATCATCCGAAGTGCTTCTTGCTTCCACAAAAGCGCTCAACTGAACCTTTTGGCGCTTAGTTTTCCCATTGAACCAAATTATTGGGATTTCCAATCAGTATGGTTGGGTTACCACCGCATAGGTTCGTATTATTTGAATTTTAAACCCATTCCCCTAGACAGGCAGAACACTTGATCTCCGGGTAGTCCCTTAGTTAGTAATCAAGGAAGTGACACCCGTGATGATCAAATGCCATACGGTCTTATATCTCCGACAGATCTTGACAGATATGTCCAGACGTCGTCATCCGTGTCCTTTCTGAAGCCGACCGGCTAGCCACAGTGTATAACTGCTGAAGGCACGGGTTTCTCCCAATAAGGGACGTCCTCTAAGGAGTCGTGAAGTTACTCAACTTCTTTCATACTTTGTATAAAGCAATAAACTCTAATTCCATCATGAATCGGCCGATGCAAGTTTGTTTAGAGGTTTTTCCAAGACCCACCATACACATTTACTTGTGGCTTTGGTATTCTTCAGATCCGATTTCCAGTTTGCATCATTGTGTTCTCCCATAACCGCTGGACATCCAGAATACTATAATTCGTAGATAAGCGAATAATCCAGATATCGTCATATCCGACTTAACGCCTTCTATTGATCATGTATTAAGATCATCAGTGAACCTTAGTTCAACTGATCTGTTTGTAGGACAATACCAGGTCGGTTGTAGTGTGTACAATACATTGAACTACACATGACATGTGCATATCACTCCTTGTCTGTGGGTGCACCATGATTCCAATCAGTTCTATGATTCATAACCATTGGTGGATTTAACGAGACTATCAACTATCGACCAGTCCGTTAGATGTCTTAGAAATTCAATTCCTAAGATGTCATCTGTGATACCCATATCTTTTATATCGAGACTTTGTTTCAATATGACTTTTACTTTCAGACTGTTGATTCTCCAACTGTTGGCTTTCTAACTTCAGATTCAATGTTTATGTGATCAGATTCATTGTTTCTGTTTTATCTGAAACTTTCAGGACCAAAATGTAAACATTTCAGGGACCAAAATGAAAGTTCAGGAAGAAGCCCAACAGTTCAGCAAACCAACTCTGATCCTCTTCTTCCAACTCTCCGGTTGGAAAGGCTGTTTCAACATCCATGCCACGCAAGACTGCAATGGCCCTGGATGTTAAGCTACTCACAAGGGAACACATTTTACAACCCAAAGGTTCTTTTTCCGGAGAAAGATTAACCATTACACAAGTATGGTTCTATATGATGGAATCTATTTCTCTATTTAGCTTCTTTCCAAAGTAGCGCTTTTGGAGATGATAATTCTTTGTTAATTGTCCATGGTTCATTCTCAACCATACAAGCTAGAAGGACTGGAACAAGTCTTTGTCCCCTTCTTTGCTCTGTCTCAGTTCAACATCTAGAATTTCTGAGTTATGCAGATCTGGAATATTAAGTTCCGGATAGCCAACAACTTTCGAGTCCTGTAGATACGGAACGTCTAGTTCCGGACAGTCAGGCCCTCGCGGGTTCTTGTTAACCTTGAGCATTACTCTTTTTTCCTTTTCCAAGGAAAGTTATCTTCAAAGAATTCAGCATTCTTTGACGCCAAGATGTGATAAGCACTACTGTTATTTGCAGATCCAGTAGATATGCAATTTACAGTCTTAGATCCAACTTGACCTGTTTTGGTATTCCAACTTCTACCAAACCACCCCACATCACAACTTTTGTATGTGAGATCCTTTCCATGTCTCACACAGAGAGTTATCCTTATCCTTATGCGGAGTTCTGTTGAGAATCGCATTAGCGGTAAGGATCGACTTGCCCCACATAATTTGGGCGTACGACTTTGCGCTTGGCTGGCACCATTAGGTGAGAAATGAACAGCCGTGTAATGAACGATGCTTCACATTCTCCCCCTCTATCACTACGAATTCCTCAATCCGTAGGCTTAGTTGATTTCAACTTCTGCTTTGTAGCGCTTATCCGCTTCATCAACTTTATCTTTGCTTTTTAACAAATAAAGGATTCCATACGTTGTACCATCATCAATGAAGATCACAACGTACTTGTCTCCCCCCTCTATTTTATATAAACTTCAAATCACCCAAGTAGGTGTGACTAAGTTCTAGAGGAGGGGTGCTTCTTTCTATATTACCTTGATGGAATTTGGAAAGATGATTTTGCCTCTTCGTCTACCTCACATTTATTTTGAGGGTTTATGTCGACAGTAGGCAACAATCTCAACATCGTTAGCTTTTGAATGACTTTTTATTTAACGTGTCTTAATCTATGATGGCATAGATGCACGGATTACAAATATATCATTCATCTAGCTACAGACATACTGTATCATTCTTAGTTATTACAGACCTGTTGGACTAGTCTCAAACCAGCTTGACCAACAGCGTCCCTTAAACCAAGTTTGGGACATGTATCACCTCATTTTAGAGTGATCTTATTCCCTGAAGTCCTATTGAGGACAACCTCTCCAACCCCTTCTACTTTAGAGGTGGCGTTGCTTCACATGAACAACCTCTTGCCCGTGGTTAGGGCGTAACTGGATCATATGTGATCTGGATACTTTGGCCCACTCCAGTTGCTTTGGCAAACTGAGTGTCCAATTTCTTTTCTGCCTTTGTTTTGGCCTTCAGATCATTAGAGACCTGGATATTCTGGCCCACCTTACTAGGTGTCCATTACTTTTCCTATGAAATGAATTCTGGCCCCACTCCAGTCGCCCGTAGGCTTTGTATGACTGAGTGTCCAATATCATCATATCAAAGGAATTTTGGCACACTCCAGTCGCCCGGAGGCTTTGTATGACTGAGTGTCCAATATCATCATATCAAAGGAATTTTGGCCCACTCCAGTCGCCCGGAGGCTTTGTATGACTGAGTATCCAATATCATCCTATGAAGGATATTCTGTCAAATAGTGTGACAAGCTCAACGTCTTTAGCTTTTAGACTTCTTCCGTTATGATTGGTGCCCAGACAATTCTTGGCGCTTACTTAAGAGTGGTAACAGTTTTCGCACAATTAGTGGATCTTTCTCCATCGTATGTGCGAACATACTTTACACACTTTTAATAATTACACTTAAAAGAACGGATCTTTTTAAGTCGTTTACAAAATCCAATCTTTAAACGGGAAGGAAAAAGAGATTAAACTTCTGATTTTAAAGCGTAAGGAATATCAATTATTTCGTAAAACATTTTCATATTCTTCCTTACTTTAAGCCATTTTAGTCAGAAATCATTTAATCTTTATTCTTGACAAGGAAGAAAATAACTTATCCCAATTTCGGATTATTTGTCTGGGACAGATATAGGTCTTCTGTTGCAAGATAGAACCACATCTTCAGTCTTCTCCTCTTGTCCCAGTTGACATCCTCAGGCTCTCCTGAGCCCTTGTTCCCACGACCCTCAGGAGCGGTGACACCATGAACACGTTGAACTTCAACAATATCATCATCACTGTCTTCAAGCAGAAAACCACAGCCATATCCAGATTTGGTCACACAACTTTTGACCGACATCTTTCGAACACTAATACTAATACAATACAATCTTGTCTTAAATTATTGGTACTCTGTTGTACTTTATAAAGCAGTACGGAAAGTAAATAACTATTACAAGTGTTCGAAAGGATAAATAAATGGTCAATCTTCAAAACTGCCACAAGTTTGTTGTGTCTTGAATCTTGATAACCTGAAATCAAGAAACAACTAAATCTGGATGGTTACAACGTTGTGTGTTGAGTCGAGTGATTTCCCTCTGTCCTTAAGACAAGATTGCCCAGTATATATGTTTTTACGTTAGCGGGCAATAGTCTCCCAAGATAAAACAACACTTTAATCTCAACGCTACAAAGCCAATAGGTTGAGCCTGACGAAGAAAACAAATATGAATCGACATGCTGAAGATATGGAAAAAGAAGGAAGAGTTTCTGTTTTCTCTTCTGTTTTGTCTCTGTGTATATAGTATGTCTCTGTTGTGTATATCTTGTGTATATGAGGGTCTTTGCTTACTGTTTTTCTTCACTATTTTTGCTGTGTTTTTTGTGACTGTTTCGTGCTATTTTGTTGTCTGTATGTACTATTTTTCAGTCACGTTATTGAGCCAAAGAGGCATCAATATATAGCATGGAGGAGAGACTCCTCAACTACCACAAACAAGGCTGTTAATAGCCATTAGTGAGGGCTGTTAATAGCTGGTTTAAGGCCATTAGTGTGGCATGTTTAAGGCTATAAGAGAGGCTGTTCATGTCCATTGAAGGAGGGTGATTATGGAGGAGTTAATCAGCAAAATAATGGCTGGTTAATGCTCCAAAAAATAGTCCAACGGTAGGCAGAAGTTTCTGCCTTCCGTCACTCCCAAAATCAACTTTTCAGAAACTCTAGGGACCAAATTATAAATATTAAGCAATTTGGGGACCAAAAAGATAATATCAGAAAGTCCCCACAGCCCACAGCCCACGCCCGAGCCAGAGCCCGGACGGCGGTGGCGCGCGCGCGGGCTTAGCCTTGAACCCAAGCACATCTAAGTCCTCCCTCCTTTAAACACATGGGATACCCCTTGGGGTCCCAAACCCTTTACCACTTTAGAGACTTATAAAGAGTGCAATTTTTCCTTTTCCCACCGATGTGGTAGATTTGTCCCACACCGTATTTCCATGCCTCAAACACCTTACTTCGTGGACCAATATCTCTTTCATTTCTCAATGAAATTTGACGATTATTGGCCCTACGGTCATCTACTCACTTAGTATATTATGCATGTGATAAGAGACAAAGCCTCCAATATGCGGAACACTAGTGTTTAATTCATTAAATATGGGTGGACGCACCTCCCCTCCAAAGGCAAATTTTCAACAAATATTCATGCTGCGATTTACCCAAAGTCTTTGTAAATACATCGGTCAATTGCTCATTGGTTGACACATGACTGGAAAGTATTATACCAGATTGGAGTGCATCCCGAATATAATAATAGTCGACTTTAATATGGTTAGTACATTCATGAAACACCGAATTTCGGGCAATACACAATGTCGCTTGACTATCACAGTACATTTTCATCGGATATTTATGTTCAACGTCCAAACTATAAATTTTCTTTAATCATTTCAATTCACAGACTGTCATTGTCATTGATCGGTATTCTGGCTGTGCAGACGAGCGAGAGATAATGTGTTGCTTCTTAATTTTTCATGATATAAGTGAATTTCAGAGGGAGATCAACCAACCGGTAAGTTATTTTCGAGTCAACGGAGATCTGACCCAGTTAGAATCACTCCATCCGTACAACTAAAGATCACAATCTTTCCTCAACACAATCTCTTATCCCGGGTTCTTCTTCAAGTAACGCACCATGCGGAGAGCTGCGTTCAAGTACACTTTGATTGTTGCATGAAGTGGGACAGAACATGCACGCGATATGACAATTCATGTCACGTAAAATTGAGGTATATCAATCTACCAACCAGGTGTCGGTATGGTTCCGGATCTACCAAATTGGTCATTCGGCCAACACCAAACTGTGATTCTATTCCATGGGAATATTGATTAGTTTAGCTCCCAATAACCCGGACTCATACCTCTATGGTAAGTTCTTACTCAAACTTCATGATTATTACCTCAATCTAATAAGGATTAACACTAGAATCCTCATCTATTCCATAGATTGTGAGAATTCGATTCAAGAACGGTTGAAGAAAAAAATAGTTGAGAATTCATCGTGAGGTATGTTCGTGTACTTATATATATTTATAGGGATTGATTTGGCTGTACATATCATATGAAATACGCTATAATCTATGGGTAAATCCTATAAAAGTTAGAACGCGAATTTGGCTTAGAAACCCTAGTTTACGAAAAGGGTGGGAATTCAAGACAAAAGTATTAAAGTTCTAATCTTTATTATTCTAATCAATTGTAGAGTGATTGTAGAACCTCAGAAAATCTGTTTGGTAGTGTTTTAGCAGAAATTGAGGTATGTTTCTTTTCGAACATACTTTTTCAACCTTTTAAAAAATAGTTTCTTTGGGAGGGTTTCATGTGCATGAGGGACAAGACCTCATGGAACCTTAGGTGTATCACACTATATATATGTATTCGTGATTTATTTATATCAAAGGACTGTTTAAACCGATTTATAAAGATTTAAACTTTGACCATGATTTACCCCTATAAGGTACATTTTAACGTGATTTCGAAAGCATGGAGATTTCGTGTGTTTTCCCTATGAACGTGCTTAATGAAGTTGGAACTTATCTAATATCTTGAATATGGTTTCTAAACCTATTAATGACTTGATATACCCTTACTAATGGGATGATGAACATAATTCATAATGAAATATTAAGCTTCCATGCCATGATTTGATATTCGGATTCGATGTCATGATTTGAGATTTGGCTTCCATGCCATGATTTGTGATTAGACTAATATGTCATGACTTAATTTGTTGTGTTTGGGCCTGTATGGACAAGTTGTGCTAGTCTAGAAGATGTTTAGCCGTTATGGATCCTAACATATCGTTGTTGAGCATTGTTGTGTCAGTCCAGAGGACGATTGACCTCTAAGGTATGTATCCCGGTACATCTATTATTGTGATAGTCCAGAGAAAGATTAGACTCCATGGGAAATATCCCAAGTGTATCTATTATTGTTCTAGTCGAGAGGACGATTATCCGATTTGGGATAAAGCCTCGATGTATCGAATAGTTGTTCGCCCATGAGTTGGAATGTGTTGATATGTTGGTTGCCTGTGATGACATTGAGTTCATGAGTGAGAAGACTTAACGTGATAAATGGTATAATAAGTTGAAATTGATATGTTCCCGTGTTATTGACTTTTACTGGTGATCTTACAAAGTTTACTGGCTTACTCTATCTTTGGATTTCAAACCGTTTTGAAAGAACTTAAGGTAACGAGAATGACTTAAGGACTCAAATTGATTATTAATTCTTTATTGAATAATACTAAATATTCATGAGATATTATCATTTGTTTTGGATT
Source organism: Anisodus acutangulus (assembly GCA_029783415.1). Lineage (NCBI taxonomy): Eukaryota > Viridiplantae > Streptophyta > Magnoliopsida > Solanales > Solanaceae > Anisodus > Anisodus acutangulus. The sequence goes on from CM056503.1 coordinate 45,158,776, forward strand.
ATTTCTTAATATTGTTTCCAATTACACTTATTACTTATATATTTTGTTATTAACTATTATTCCGGAGATACTCACTGAGTACACATCACTCATGCATACCATTGTTGTTTTTATGGTATGTTAGGTATCGAAGAAGAGTAGGTTCGTGATATGCGTATGAAGTAGGAGAAGTTGTGGCTTTCTAGACTTGGTGAGCCCGCATACTTGATCGTGAGACACCCTTCTATCTTACTTTATTGCTTTTACTTTTCGGGCTGCGTCCCGAAGTTATACTATTGCTTATCTCTCATAGAGGCTCCGTAGATAGGCGCTTAAACTGTGAGTAAATGTTGAAGTCATTATTTGACGCATCGGTGTTGCTACAGTTATGACAACATATTCATAATAGACTTCCACTGATTTTATTTCATAATTGTGATCATGATTTTCTCTAGCTATTTGTACCTTGTTTGATTAAATAATAAAATATTGTTAAAAGAGGTAAATGTTTAATAATTTTATAAGATGCTTCCGGTATTGTTCATAGCATCGGATGCCTGTTGCGTCCAGGGTGGGTTGTGGGGCGTGACAAACTTGTTATCAGAGCGTAGGTTTAGATGTGTCTGTAGAGCTGCGTCTAGTGGAGTCTTCCTTGTGTATCATGATCACATGCATGATCGAAAGACTACCAAGACATTTATAGATATTTCTCATTCTTTTTTATTCTAGATTGTGCTATAGAACTTGAACTTCTCTTTAGGATCGTTCCGACGTGTTTGTTACTCGTGCCTCGTGGGGATGACTTTAACTTGGGTTGTAGTTTCTAACCTAGTGAATAATGGTGCTACGAGGTGCACATTGGTTATGATTTATAAATCGATGGATTGTGCAAAGTCACGTGGGATTCAATATTAAGCGCATTTATATGGTGATTGTAGGGTATGATTTTTGATAAATTGAGACATGTATAGAAATGGGAGTAGTTATAATTACACGAGAAACTCTGCGAGAATCTTGGTAGACCTACAAGTATTGTTAAGATGGATAGAATTTTAAATGTGATGAACATAACCTCTGATAAGAAAGTGAGATATATTAGCCAAAATATGATGTAGTGATGGATGGAAGTATCTTGTTGAGTTCTATTGATTTGTTAGGTGAAGAGTGGAATAGCTATGTCCTTAGGTATTGATAAAGAAATAACGAGACCATGAAAAGAGAGTGTGCTTTTAGGTTACTTCTTTTGAGTTTTTGTTCTTGTTCCTTTTGTTTTTTTTCTCTTGTGGTGCTTAAATTTTGGGTTTGAAGGTTTGAGATTTGAAATATATGTGTAAACAAATTTGTTGGTGTGACTAGATAAGAGACATGCATAGGTATATTTCTGGCTTGTGCTATAATGCTACGGTGCTCTCTACGGGTTTAATTAGAAGGATCTATATGTTATTATGACTTTGAGACATACTTAAGATGTGATATGTTTAGAGTACTGAAGATCCAGATGAAAGGAAATTTGAAAGTATCTTGTAGTGAATTAAGAATTATCGTACATTGAGGTTATATTCTTATTGGGTTAAAAGATCTGTGCCATTTTGATGTTTAGTGGAAGAACTATATTTTAGGCTTGAAACTCGAAAATAACCGTTTGTGGAAGAATGATTTAAGAGGATGATGGAGTTTGATTTGGGCTTTAATTTGTTATCCTAGGTTTTGATATAAAGGAATTTCGCTTTGAGGTTGAAGTTAGATGGACATGTGTAATTTCATCTAGCTTAAAAGGAATTTGTGTTACTGCTTAGGTTGGTACCAATTATTAGGTTGGAACTTTAAGTAATCACCCTGGTAGGAGGACGATAGTGAGAGAGTGGTAACAATTAGATTTTTTCTAGTAGGTTTGATATAGAAATACAAGAACTCAAGTCAATAATCTACAACACGTGTGAAGGTGGGAGTATGATATATGTGAGTTTTAGATGAATAAGTGAATGAAGGTTAAGGAATTAGATAAAGATGAAACCTTAGTTGCAAAAATAAGATGGTGTGCCCAAGGAGGTATATTTTTTACAAAATGAGATGCTAAACTTATTTACTATGAGAGTTTAAATTAGTATTCTAGAGTGATAATAATTGGAAAAACACTTAGTATATTCTTATGGTGTTCTTAAGAGTTGAGTTGATATGTGATAAAACTAAGATTAAATAAATTCTTGCATCATAAGAGCGACGATAATGTTGTTGGTAAGTCATAAAGTCGAGGAACGTGCTTATATCATATTATGAATATTAATGTATTTACTTTAAGGCTGGATAATTATGCATCAAAGATCGTATATATTGAAGGTAGTCATACATACATATATATATATATATATATATATATATATATATATATATATATATATATATATATATATATATATGCTATGTCTGGAGGGTTATGTCCTTTTGGCTATGACTAGCGAGAGATGATTGACCAAAAGAGATTAGAGAACAACGCCCTAAGGGAAAGATGTCATAAGTATCTAATCTTAAAGAGCAGGTGGCGAGAATGTTCCTGAAGATTATATTGCATGTTGTTTATTATCTTCGAGGCATAATCTATTGTGGTTGACTTGATTCATTTTTAGAGTTTGTGTGCTTTTCTTTTTAGGGTGTCTAGAGTTCTTTACTCGAGGACTAGTAAAGTTTAAGTTTCGGGGTGTTTGCTAGGTAGATTTTAGTATTATTTTAGAGTGTGTTTTAGGGAGTCTTTTGTTTGTCTTTTAGTTGTCTTGTGTAGTATTATGCGTGTTGTTTTGTGTTTTCAGGCTTTAAGCGATCCAGAAAGGAATAAGGCGAATCCAAAGGAAATATGCGGTTATTAAGGACAAAAATGCATAGCTGGTCACAAGAAATGAGTCAAAGAAGCCATGGGAAGCTTGGAAAGCAATCTAAATAAATTTCAAACGAAGAACGCTGAAGAGCCGCGGCACAACACAGCATGGAGCCGCGGCGTCCAACATTAGTGTTGTGGCGCCCCACTGGCAGAAAGTGAGCGACTTTCAGAAGTGAATTAGCGCCGCCATGCTCTAATAGCTGAGCGGCGGAGCCGACGACGTTAGGACAACGAAAAACCTAAATTTAACAAGGGCAAAAATGTCCATTCTGGGGTTTTTTCGTGATATATGTTAGGGGAGGCGCATTTGGAAAAGAAAAAAAACACTTTGGAGGCAAGAAACAAGAGAACAGAAGCCAGTAGAGACATCTATTGTTCAAGTTCTTTTCCTTTGCTTTACTTTAATTCAGTTCATATTGGATATTAAGTTGATTAGTTTTCTTAGCATGACTATGAGCTAATTACTTTTATTAGAATTTTTCGTCGAATCACTTGAAACTCTATTATGATTTAATGCATTGTTAATGTTCTTCTTCATCTATTAAAATCTATTCAACTTGCGTTTATTGAATGAGAATTAATTGGCTTTTATTTTTCATTATCTATATGATTTCAAATCGAGATCTGAAAAGGGAGATTTGAATATGCTATAGTTGATTAGACGCAGGTTTAATCTTGAACGAGAGTATCACAATTGCCTGTGTAGCGTTTTAGATTATTGATCTTAATCCTCCTATGTGGTCGAACTTATCATAGAAATATAGAAATTTCTCACTTAGGTTGAGTTTTTATATGTCCTAACTGGAATATAGAACATCTCAGTTAACCTGCTATCTTAATAAGAAGAAGAATCGTTAGTGTTGCATTAATGAATGATAGAGTGGAAAGTTGAGGAGATTGGAAACCCTAATTCATTCATTACTAAATTAAACCTCGTGTGTTTTCATTGTATTTTATTCTAGAAATTCATGTTAGTTTGTTAATTCTTTAGTTAGAAATCATCACTTATATTCGTTAGCTAAATAGAAACTAAAGATTAGTTAATTGGTACTTGATAAATCAGTCTCTGTGGATGATACTCGGTCTTACCGAAATTTATTACAAATTACGATACGTACACTTGCGTAGCATCTAGAAATAACGCAACACATATCCTCACATATGCAAAACAGTTTGGTGATTTTTTCCTATTTGCTTAAGACTCGGTATGCAGAGTTAACTGTTATTTATAATGGTGGAAGAATGCAAGTATTCAGTAGAATAGTCGAGGAGTGCACAAAGTGGCCTGGAGACTACTATTATGACCACAAAATTTCTTTAAAAAGAATCATTAACCAACAGTTATTATGATGAAAGAAACATACCAATGAAACATAATGATGAGACTTGATTGTTCGTGTTAGCAGTTAGAATCGTGCACTAGGCAGAAACTTAATAATGCCAATGGTTGGTGTTGAGTTGTGGAGTCTAATTCACCGCTGATACTATGAAGACCCTATGCAGAGTGTGGAGGGTATTTTGGAAATTTTAGGCTTGTATTATGTTCACCCTAGTTTTCGATATATATAGACTAGGACGCCATTTTTCTTTCTTCGAGGTCGAGCAAGAGAGAAAGAGAGAATTGTAAACTTAAACTCCCTATTTGATTATAGTAAAATCTACAGTGGCAAAGTAGACATAGCTCTCGCATTGAGGCTGAACCACTATAAATTTGTGTGTTATTTGTTCTTCGCTTATTTACTATTTTATGATTAGGTAGGATTTGAGTCTTAAATCCTAACAACTGGTATCAGAGTGACATATTGTGTTACGATTCAGAAAATGATAGGAGGCGAAGATGGTTCGACGCACGACATCGGGAAATTCGATGGTATAGATTATGCGTTTTGGAGAATGTAGATTGAAGATTATTTGTACGCCAGAAAGCTTCATCAACCGCTGAGTTCGAAACCAAAAGAGATGAATGATGCAGAGTGGAATCTCTTTGACAAACAGGTTCTGGGAGTCATTCGATTGACGCTGTCGAAGAACGTTGCTCACAATGTGGCGAAGGAGAAGACCACCGCCGGCATGATGAAGGTTCTGTCAGAATGTATGAGAAACCTTCGACAAATAATAAGGTATTTCTTATGAATAAACTCTTTCATCTAAAGATGGAGGAAGGTGCTTCTGTTGCAACACATGTGAATGAATTCAACACGATTTTCAATCAATTATCATCTATTGCAATCTAGTTTGACGATGAAGTGCAAGCCCTAATTTTGCTGGCGTCTCTACCGAACAGTTGGGAGCCGATTAGAGCATCAGTTAGTAATTCTGTTGGCAGTGATAAACTGAAATTCAACGATGTTAGAGATCGTATCCTTGATGAGGAGGTTCGCAGGATAGATTCTGGAGAGGCATCGACTAGTTTTGCTTTGAATGTTGAGAACAGAGGCAGAAATTATGACAGAAACTACAACCGAAATAAGGGCAAGTCAAAGTCAAGGAATGGCAGGAGTCAATCCAGATCCGGACGAACACTTGAGTGTTGGAACTATGGGAAAATATGTCACATCAAGAGGAATTGCAAGGAACCGAAGAAAAAGGACAACAAGGGGAGTGGAATCAATGTTGCCACTGAAGACATTGGTGATGCGATGTTGATGTCTGTTGACAGCCCGATCGACTCTTGGGTGTTTGACTCAAGAGCGTCTTTCCACACCACCCTACATCGTGATATAATAATGAATTACATTGATGGGTATCTCGAGAAAGTCTATTTGGAAGATGGTAAGCCTTTAGACGTTAGTATTTGAGACATTAATTTGAAGATGTCAAATGGAAACGTGTGAAAGATCACAAAGGTCGACATGTGCTGGATTTGAAGCATAATCTGATCTGAGTGAGTCAGCTTGATGATGAGAGAAATGATCTTAACTTTGGTAATGGGTCGTGGAAGGTGACGAAGGGTGTTATGGTGGTTCGTCGAGGTAAGAAAACTGGTACTCTTTATATGATGATGAGTTGTCGTGATACAATTGTTGTTGTTGACAACACCAAGAAGACAGAGTTGTGGCATTGCAGGCTGGGACATATGAGCGAGAAAGAGATGAAGATTCTGGTGACTAACGACATGATTCCGGAGATGAAGTCGGTGAATCATCATATGTGTGAGAGTTGCATTCTCAAAAAACAGAAGCGAGTAAGTTTTTCAAGTGCAGGTAGAGAAGTGAAAGCTGAGAAACTTGAAATGGTGCACACTGACGTGTGGGGACCTACTACTGCCCCCTCACTCGGAGGATCACATTACTACATGACCTTCATTGATGATTCAACTAGGAAGTTATGGGTCTATTTTATGAAAAATAAATCCGACGTATTCACTGTCTTCAAAAGGTGGAAAGTCATGGACGAGAATGCGACAAACCTTATGATGAGGAGCCTAAGGTCTGAGAATAGTGGAGAATACATTGATGGTGACTTCAAACGGTATTTTGCTAATAATGGGATCAAGATGGTGAAGACTATTCCTGGAACGCCCTAACAAAATGGAATAGCGGAAAGGATGAATCGAACATTGAACGAGCGTACACGGAGCATGAGAATACACGCTGGACTGCCCAAGACATTCTAGGCAGATGCAATCAATACTACAACCTTCTTGATTAACAAAGGACCATCTATTTCTTTGGGTTTCAGAATTCCAGAACAGGCTTGGAGTGGAAAAAAGGTAAATCTTTCTTTTCTGAAAGTGTTTGGTTGCTTATCCTATGTGCATATTGATGCTACTGCTAGAAGTAAACTTGATCCGAAATCTAAGAAGTGTTATTTTATTGACTATGGTGACACCGAGTTTGGTAATCGATTATGGGATGACCAAAATCGGAAGATCATCCGAAGCAGGGACGTCGTCTTTAATGAACAAGTGTTGTACAAAGACAAGTTGCAGGAAATTTAAAATCTAAGAACTAGGAATCGAAAATAGTTGATTTGAGAGACTTCTCGGCACCCGAGCTACAACAAGGTACTACTGCGGCAGAGGAATAAGTAGCACTAGAAGAAGGCCGACAAGCTAGTGATGGCGAGGTTGATGAAAATGCTGATTCTGAAACAAATTAGCGGACGCCGATCACAAATTTACGTAGATCATCCAGGATCAGTAAGCCGGTTCACAGGTTCTCTCCGTCCCTCAACTACATTCTGATCACTGACAGAGGGGAGCCAGAATGTTACAAAGAAGCAACACAAGTTGATGAATCGATCAAGTGGGAGCTGGCAATGAATTATGAAATAGAATCACTGTTGTCAAATCATACATGGGAGGTAGCTAAGTTACCCGAGGATAAGAAGGCATTGTAGAACAAATGGGTCTACTGGATAAAAGAAGAACACGATGGAAGTAAGCGCTATAAAGCAAGGCTGGTTGTGAAGGGATTTCAACAAAAAGAAGGCATTGGCTACATGGAGATCTTCTCTCCCGTAGTCAAGTTGGTGACAATCAAAATTGTTCTTGGGCTGGTAATGAAGGAAAATTTGCATCTTCAACAGATGGACGTGAAAACTGCTTTTCTTCACGGCGACTTAGAATAGGAAATCTACATGAAGCAACCTGAGGGATTTGAGCTCAAAAGGAAAGAGAAGCTGGTGTGCAAGCTTCAAAAGAGCATGTACAGACTGAAACAAGCTCCAAGACAGTGGTATAAGAAGTTTGACAGCTTTATGAAGAAAGCCAAATTCTTAAGATGCGAAGCAGATCACTGTTTCTACTTCAAGAGATTTGAAAACTCCTACATGATACTGCTCTTTTATGTTGATGTTATGCTGATCATTGGTGCAGACCTACATAAGATTGATAGGCTGAAGAAGAAACTGTCAGTAGAATTTGCAATGAAGGATCTGGGAGCCGCAAACCAAATTATTGGGATGAGAATCATCAGAAGTAAGGAGGGCCTCAAGCTCTCACAAGAAGAATACGTGAAGAAAGTTCTCAAGAGGTTCAACATGGATGATGCCAAGCCAGTCAGTACTCCATTGGCTGGACTCTTTCGTTTGTCAAAGGATCAGTCACCTGTGACCGAGGACGAGATGAAGCATATGGACAAGGTACCTTATGCCTCTGCTATTGGCAGTCTTATGTACGCGATGGTATGTACGAGGCCAGACATTGCACATGCAGTGGGAGTTGTTATCAGGTTTATGAGCAATTCGGGAAAGCAACACTGGAGACTGTGAAGTGGATTTTCAGGTATCTGAAGGGCAACTCAAGTTTAGCTTTGTGTTTCCGATAGTCAGAGACAATATTGCAGGGATATGTTGATGCTGACAATGGTGGTGATGTTAATAGCAGAAAGAGAACATCTGGGTATGTTATGTTTACACCTTCAGAGGTACTGCGATTTGCTGGATTTCAAAGTTGCAGAAGATAGTAGCTCTCTCTAGCTGTGAGGCTGAGTACGTTGCCGTGACGGAGGCCACGATTGAGATGATGTGGCTGAAAGTATATTTATGTCATAGAGACAATCTGTATTAGGACAAATGTACTTTACACACATTTATATTATTATTAATGGAGATAATATTTTGGCATTTGCAATTATTGAATTATTATTTGATTGTTTGTAATTATTCATTAATGTGCATCCCTTGAGCTTATATTGTCATTAATAGAGTGAAATATTCATGATAGAGCGTAACTCTTAAAATAGCCTCGACTAATGATCACCGAGAATGGGATATCGATGATATGTGATAAGTCGATATGTGGTCTGCATCACATCCTTAGAGGATGTAGTACGTCTCACCTGCTACGAGTAATGTCTACTTGTGATGAACACATGGATACTTTGGAAGTATTGGTATACCCTGCTGATATACTGTTTGTTATACTTGTCTAAAGTATGATCAGCGTGTGGGAGATAGAAGTCCTTAGACGTGAGGTCAATACGTGCCTTGTCTACAAAGTAATGTACTTTGATCCCGTCCTAAGCTCAAATGCCTTATAGGTTGAGATACGACCTGTATTAGGTACATTACAATGTGGATTGAAGGTGGTAGTTGAGCCAAGTTAGGATTCATTCCTCGAATGTATATTCAAGAGAACACTCAGATTCTCAGTGATATTAGGTTGACTAAGTCGTTGGCCAACGCAATAGACATATTTAGAATATGGTCTAGTCGTAAACTAATATAGATGAGATACAATAATTAAGCCATTTGGATAGACACTTGACAAATCCTAAGCTTGATCGGGTGTTTCGTGAATGAAAGGATTTTATCTTACCACATAAAGGTTAAGTTTACTGGATTCGCGTAAACGTACTTCACATATTGAGTTGGTCTTCCGGCGCCGTCTAGGAGTTCCGTGTAGACCTTAATTTGATTAATGTCGATATGAGAAGGCATGTAGGGTCACATTATGTCGATTGTCCGTTTCGATCTAAGGATGTATTGAGAGAGTAATTAAATGTTCGATTTGGAATCGAGATATTTAAATGAATAATGATTATTTTAATTAAGTCAAAATTAGATTTTGGATTTAATTAAGAATGCACGAAAAATAAATTGAGACAGTGCAGGAGCACGTCGAGCGCTGCGGCGCCCATACCCTAGGGCTGCGGCGCAGTGCAGGCGCATGTCGAGCGCCGCGGCGCCCATACCCTAGGGCCACAGCGTCTCTGCCTCGAATTTTAGGCCAGGTCCAAGGACAAACCCTAATCCGGTTTTGACCTATTTTTCAACTATAAATAGAGGCATCCACGTCATCATTCATACACCAATTTTCTGAAACTCATTCTAAGCCTTAGAGACTTAGAATCAAATACTCTCTCGAACCTCTGCCGGATTTCTTAGCTTTCCGAAGGAGAAATACATTGAAGCTTAGAGCTTGCAATCGGAAGGGCAATCACGTGTGCACCTCACAATTGATAAAGACTCCAGATAATTCTAAGTTGTAGGTGTATGCCTTGTGTTTACAAGTTTAATTGTTGTATAACCATACCAGAAATGTTGTTGGGGTAAGTAAGAAACAAAACTTTTAAACTTCCGATGTGCCTTACTTATGTGCTTTGTACCCAACAAAATCCTTCAGTGGCTACAATCTTTTCTACGGGAATTGGATCAGGACCACGAGGGGAGTGTGCTATACTATGATATCCAGAATGCTATTCATTTGGCAAAGAATTCGGTCTACCATGCTCGCACGAAGCACATAAAACTTTGGTACCATTTCATCAGATCAGCTTTGGAAGATGGAGTATTAGTGCTTGAGAAGATCCTAGGATCTCAGAATCCAGCCGACATGTTGACGAAGGCCGTGCCAAATGATAAATTGAAGTTGTGTGTAACTTCAGTTGGACTTCTTGGATGAGGATCAGAGTCGCCGCTGCAGATGTAGACAGATGATTGAAATTAGTCTCCAAGTGGGAGATTGTTGAGTTGTGGAGCCTCATTCACCGCCAACATTATGAAAACCCTACGCAGAGTGTGGAGGGTATTTTGGGAATTTTAGGCTTGTATTATGTTCGCCCTAGTTTTCGCTATATATAGACTAGGGCGCCATTTTTATTTCTTCGAGGTCGAGCAAAAGAGAAAGAGAGAATTGTAAACTCAAATTCCCTATTTGATTATAGTAAAATCTGCAGCGGCAAAGTAGACGTAGCTCTCGCATTGAGGGTGAACCACTATAAATCTGTGTGTGTTATTTGTTCTTTGCTTATTTACTGTTTTCTAATTAGGTAGGATTTGGGACTCAAATCCTAACAGTTGGTTATTTTGGTAGTTTGAAATTTTGGTGCAACTCCATTGTGTTTATGGACATACTTACATGCCATATACTCTGGTAGATATCCTTGCAGTCTGTGCCGAGCTACAACCTGCATAAGATAACTCCTTGTGTCCAATCACCAATGAGGAGGTGAAATTTATCAATTATCTTTGATCTCATGATGGCGGTCTTTACACTTTAAATCTTCAATTTCCCACACAAAAATGGTTTAAGCTTCTCTATTATCTATATTTCGTTGCAGTGCATACAACCGGGCTTCTGATAACGTTTAACTCTTGTTTGCAGCTTTTCAAATCCTTGTTATTATTCTCATTTCTATCCTTGCAAGTGAAATGTTTGATGTAGTTGTTTCTGTTGTATATTTTTTGTTTGATTGCTTGCTTTGCCCAAAAATACATTCCCCTTCAAGTATTATGTTTTTCATTTAGCAAAAATTGGTATAGTGAGAGAAGTTTCTGTTAAACAGAGGTAATATACCTGTGATATACACTGAATTTACAGCAGTATATATCACAGGTATACAAAGTAAAGGAACAAAGTGGCAAATTTCAAAGCGAGAGCGGCAAAAATAGAGGCGGCCCAAATGGCCTGGACGAGTTGGGCCAGTCACGATACTAGGGCAGCAAAACAATGGACATAAGTTGTATATTAATGAAAGTATCTTGTGTGTATATTGTAGTATATTTGTTACATAGATTAGGATATACTCTTACCATATTTAGGATATACACATACCATAATTGTATAGTTAGAATTATGGTAGAATAATGTTTTAGAAATAGAATAGGAATATGATTCTCCTATTTTGTAACTTGTATATATATATCTATTCAATCAATGAAAATAATCAAGGGGATTATTTCTTTCATGGTATCAAGAGACTAGGTCTAAACAAAAGTTTTTCTCTCAACTTTTGTCCTCCCTTTGGCCGAGACACCCCCTCCCCCTCGGGTTTTCTCTTCCAAAATTCGTCTTCCGCTCTCAAAAACACCTCTCTTAAATTTCCCTTTCCTCTTTGTTCTTCCAATATGTCTAAGAACAATTATCACCCTGCCCTCACGGTGTCCAATATCAAAAGCAGTATCCCTATTGTCATTGAGATGGAAAACGTCCAATATGCGACGTGGGCGGAGTTGTTTAAAATTCACGCTATCTCTTATCAAGTTCTCCATCACATCATTCCTCCCGCTAGACCCCTTCCTGCAGAGGATCCTGAGTTATGGATTACACTTGATGCTACCGTTCTCCGGTGGATCTACGCCACTATTTCGGTGGACCTTCTACAGACGATTATTGAGCTGGATACCACGACTATGGCTGCATGGAATAGATTGCATGACATATTCCAAGACAACCAACATTCACGTGTCGTCACACTCGAGCAGGAATTCTCTCTCGTTCGAATGGACGAATTTCCGAACGTTTCTGCATATTGCAAGAAACTAAAGGAGTTGGCAGATCAACTCCGTAATGTTGGCGCACCAATAACAAATAATCGTCTAGTTCTACAGTTGGTTGCCGGTCTTTTGGAGGCCTATAATGGTGTTGGAACTCTCCTTCGCCAAAGCAACCCTCTTCCCGACTTCTATCAGGCCCGCTCCATGCTTATGTTGGAAGAAGCCGGTTTGGCTAAAAAGGCGGCTACCGGAGCAAGCCCAGTCGTCATGGTGGCATCATCTCCTAGTTCTTCGGGTTTTGTGAATAATTCGGGTCAAAACCATAATAATGGTGGCGGCAAGAATAATCGCAAAAATAATAAAAAATGCGGGGGCAAACGCGGCAGTTCTGGTGGCGGTTCCGGTGGTCAACAAACAGGCGGTGGGTCCCATCCAGGGTACAGTGGCCCACCACCCCCTGGGCCCAGCAGTGGGGCCCATGGCAATGGAGCCCTTACTATCCAGCAGCAGTTTCCAGTGGCCAGTGGGCTGGCCAACAGTCCAAGCCCAACACCCAGCAGTGGCGGCCCACTGGCCAGTAGCCCAGCAGCGGCAACAACAACAGCTACGGCCCAGCATCACCACGGACATGAGTTCTAGGGCCCCGACCTCCGCAAACCCATCATGCAGCAGGCCCCACTCAAACCGATATCGACGCCGTAATGCACACACTGTGGTTATCTGAACCGGACCCAAATTGGTATATAGACACCGGTGCCACTACTCACATGACTTCCGAATCAGGTACTCTCTCATCTTATTCCAATTTGAGCACCCCTCGGGGGGATAATTGTTGGTAATGGCAGTTCTATTCCAATTCTAGGGTATGGTCAGAAAACGTTGTCTCCTCCCAATCCACCACTCCTCTTGAAAAATACTTTACATGCTCCTAAATTGATTAAAAATTTAGTGTCTGTCCGAAAGTTCACAAATGACAATTCTATTTCTGTTGAATTTGATCCTTTCGGTTTCTCTGTGAAGGATTTCAAGACGGGGAGTCATCTCATGAGGTGTGATAGTAGGGGGGATCTGTATCCTATCATGCCCGGTTTCAGTCCATCGAGTCCAGCCTTGCCGTCAGCTTTTGCATCCATCTCTCCTTCCATGTGGCATGCTCGCCTGGGTCATCCGGGATCTTCTATTTTATCAGATTTAGATAAAAATAGCTTTATTTCTTGTAAGGGTACGAGTCGTACTCCAATTTGTCAGTCTTGTTCATTAGGAAAAATTGTTAAGTTGCCATTTGTAGACTCCAATTCTCATACTTCAATGCCATTTGACATCATTCATAGCGACTTATGGACGTCTCCGGTTCTTAGTTCAGTGGGTCATCGATATTATGTTCTCTTTTTAGATGATTATTCTAGATTTTTATGGACGTTTCTAATTGCAAATAAATCACAAGTGTTTTCCGTCTTCATCAAATTTAGAGCGTTCATTCGTACTCAATTCGAAAGAGACATAAAAAATATTCAATGTGATAATGAGAAAGAGTATGACAATAGGGAGTTTCGGAATTTCTGTGCTACTAATGAGATCAATTTTAGGTTTTCGTGTCCTCATAGATCTCCACAAAATGGAAAGGCCGAACGCAAAATTCGTTCCATCAATAACATTGTCCGAACTCTCTTAATTCATGCCTCCATACCCCCATATTTTTGGCATCATGCTCTACAAATGGCCACATATCTTCTTAACATAATTCCGTCTAAAGGTCTGACATATTCCTCCCCCCTAAAAATCCTATATAATAAGAACCCTTCTTATTCTCACCTTATGATTTTTGGATGCTTGTGTTATCCGTTATTCCCATCCACCACAATTAACAAACTTTAGGCTCGGTCTACCCCGTGTGTATTTTTGGGTTATCCGTCGAATCATCGTGGTTATAAGTGTTTTGATTTATCCTCCAAAAAAATTATAATAAATCGCCATGTCATTTTTGATGAAACCCAATTCCCTTTTACGAAAGTTCATACTCCCGAGCCTAAGTCGTATAATTTTTTGGATGATCAAATATCCCCGTATTTATTCGGAATTTTTCGGACATCTCCCGCACCCAAAATCCTCCAGCGGGCCCACTGCCCGCTGGACCCACAGTACCGCCAAGCCCAAAGAATTCCGGTGGATCGAATAAGTTCCGGCAATTGGGCGATCCACCAATTTTGAAACTCGCCTGCATTTAGACTTCCGATTACCGATTTGGGCCAAGAGCCCATCGTCGGCGCCACCCGTCCCGAGCCCAGAAAATTCCCAAAATTCGTCCTCGAGTCATAGACCGGTCACTCGTAGTCAGCGGGGTATTTTTACACCTAAACGACATTTTAATTTACATTCTGATGTCTCTAAATCCCCATTGCCCCGCAATCCGGTGTCCGCATTAAATGACCCTAATTGGAAAATTGCCATGACTGATGAATATAATGCTCTTATTGATAATAAGACGTGGGAGTTGGTGCCCCGTCCATATGGTATTAATGTTATCAGGTCTATGTGGATTTTTGCTCATAAGGAGAATTCAGATGGGTCCTTTGCTCGACATAAGGTGCGACTTATTGGTGATGATAAGACTCAGCAGGTTGGGATAGATTCTGGTGAGACGTTTAGTCCGGTGGTCAAACCAGCTACCATTCGCACGGTGCTTAGCTTGGCTCTTTCAAAGACTTGGCCAATTCATCAGTTGGATGTCAAGAATGCTTTCCTACACGGTGATCTCAAGGAAACAGTCTATATGCATCAGCCGTTGGGTTTCAGAGATCCAAACCGTCCTCATCATGTATGTTTGTTGAAGAAGTCCTTATATGGGCTTAAGCAGTCTTCACGTGCTTGGTATACACGATTTGCTGACTTTGTTTCCACTATGGGGTTCACTCACAGCAGGTCAGATAATTCCTTGTTCATCTACCGCCGTGGTTCGTCATTGACCTACATTTTGTTGTATGTGGATGATATCATCTTGACTGCCTCTTCCGATGCCTTGCGCCAGTCTATCATGACCATGCTCAGTTCTGAGTTTTCTATGAAAGACTTATGGCCTTTGAGTTATTTTTTGGGGATTGCCGTCAAACGTCATTCAGGGGGCTTGTTTTTGTTTCAACGAAAGTATGCTGCTGAGATCATATAGAGGGCTGGGATGTCATCCTGTAAGTCCACTTTCACGCCAGTTGATGCAAACCCAAAGCTAAGTGCCGCAGCAGGTGCACCATACGAGGACCCGACCCGCTATCGCAGTCTGGCAGGGGCCCTCAAATATCTTACCTTTACTAGACCGGATATTACGTATGCGGTTCAGCAGGTGTGTTTATTCATGCATGATCCCAGGGTTGAGCACATGAATGCAATCAAACGCATCATTCGGTATATTCAGGGGACACTGGACTATGGGTTGCACTTGCATCCTTCATCTACATCTACACTTGTCTCTTACACAGATGCTGATTGGGGTGGTTGTCCCGATACCAGACGGTCGACTTCTGGCTACTGTATGTTCCTTGGCAACAACTTGGTCTCCTGGTCGGCAAAGCGTCAGGCAACGCTATCACGCTCAAGTGCGGAGGTAGAATATCGAGGGGTAGCGAATGTGGTCTCCGAATCATGTTGGCTACGTAATTTGCTTTTGGAGCTTCATTGTCCCATTCAGAAGGCAACCTTGGTATATTGCGATAACATTAGTGCCATCTACCTGTCAGGGAACCCAGTTCAACACCAACGCACCATGCATATCGAAATGGACATTCACTTTGTCCGTGAGAAGGTTGCAAAGGGTCATGTTTGCGTATGCCATGTCCCGTCTCATTATCAAATTGCAAATATCTTTACAAAGGGTCTACCAGCGGTTCTCTTTGAAGATTTTAGAGACAGTCTCAGCGTTCGAAGACCGCCCGCTATGGATCAAGGGGTGTTAAATGAGGTAATATACGTGATATACACCGAATATACAAAGCAGTATATATCACGGTATACAAAGCGATGGAACAGTGGCAACCCATCAAGAGAGCAAAGGGCAGCCAACAAGAGAGCGATGGCCAAATAGAGGCGGCCCAAATGGCCTGGACGAGTTGGGCGATCACTACTAGGGCAAAGAAACAAAGGACATAAGTTGTATATTAAGGAAAGTTTATTGTGTGTATATTGTAGTATATTTGTTACCTAGATTAGGATATACTCTTATCATATTTAGGATATACACATACCATAATTGTATAGTTAGAATTATGGTAGAATAAGGTTTTAGAAATAGAATAGGAATAGGATTCTCCTATTTTGTAACTTGTATATATATTCAATCAATGAAAATAATGAAGGGGATTATTTCTTTCAGTTTCTAAACTCCTTTTAGGCTTCACTTTAGCCACTGAATTGTCTTTCATCTTCAGATAACTCCTTCTATTACTTTATATTAATAAAGAGTTTTTCGGGCCAAAGAGGTTCGATACATCAGGGTTACATAAAGAGAATATAATGCTCCTGTTAACAAGTCTGATGGAAGGCACCACGTAATGTTGGAATAAAATTTTTATGGTTCTAAGTGAGACTAATAACTTGTACAACAGTCCTTTTGAATTTTTTTTTGCTGCTACTGATATGTTGGTCTTTAACCTTTCCTTCTAGAAGTGATGAAGAACAAAGTGTTTTTTAGGGAGGCTGATTGTCATTGGTTTTATCTTGGACAATTTGAACTAACTGCTACTTTGTCTGCTATTATGTAGGATAAAAAGGATACTGAACATTTTAAAGAGCTTAAAGTTGACAGGACTCATGATGCGAATTGCATGATCTCCAAACAGGATGATAAGATTGAAGGTGAATCTAAGGACTGTTCAATCTGCAAGCAGGAAGGAAATCTATTGTGAGTTAATCAAAAACCATTTAGTTACTTCAAGACCATTTTATTTTAGCTGCCTTGGTTTTGAAAGACTTGGAATGTTTGCTTAAAGGAGATTATAATTAATTCTGATACTATTGGTCATTATGATGTGAAAGAGCATCCACACTTTTAACAATGACTTTTCGGCAATGTTCAGTTAATTTGTCTTTGGTTCTTTGAAGTTGGATTTCGCCTAATTAATTGAATCTCTCTGTCTGAACCTTATAATGCTGAAGGATTCTCACAATGAAGAAGCTACAGGTTCTGGGGAAGTGCTGTTTGTTTCTGGAAGAATGCGAGAAGTTAAACCTAATATAATAGCCTCCAACTAATTCTTGATTTTGTACCTTAGAGAATCACATCTCCTTTGTTTTTTGTTTCAAGATGCTGTGCTGGACGAGGATGCAAAAGGAGCTTCCATATTTCTTGTCTTGTCCCCCTCTGACCTATTTTCCACCTGGACCATGGCACTGTCATTGGTGTGTTAGACGGAAGATGAAACTAGGTGTTCATGCTGTGTCTGAAGGAGTAGAGTCCGTCTTTGATGCCAGAGAGTGTAGTTCGGATAATGAAGGTACAAGCTATCTGCAATTTTTCTTATATCTTGTTTTGATTATGTTCCACCAATCTAATTGTACTATGTTAATATGGCACCAGTTGGGAAAAAGAGGGAATATCTAGTAAAGTACAAAGATCTTGCTCATGTTCATAACCGCTGGATTACAGAGAAGCAGCTGCATCTTGAGGCTCCTGTAGCCCTTGGGAGATTTAAGAAAAATTGGAAGGTACTACGATTATCATAATCTCTCCATTCTTTCCTTCTTTCTTCAGCAAGTCACCTTTGAAAGCTCTATGATGAATTCTACAGAGTGTAAGTTGGAAAACTGAGTGGAGTCTTCCCCATCGTTTGCTAGACAAGAGGATATTAGCAGATGTGCATGGGATTGATGAGAATCATGCAGATTGCCATTATGAGTGGCTTGTTAAATGGACAGTTTCAGTGGATAGAGAAAAAACTCACATTTTGCCTTTTCTCCTTAACCTGTCCTCACAATAACATCTTCCGTCACTCCCTGCTGACAGAAGGCTTTTAGAGATCTAACTTTATGCTTCTTTCATTTACATGTTTGCCTTGTGGAGATACATATCTTTGGATGAAGTTCTCCAGTTTTATTTTATAAGTTCAATGTGTTACCTTCATGTTTAAGAATCTCGGACACTTCTCAGTTCATTTGCATAGATTTATGAGCAAAGCGGGACTTGACTTCCCCGCAACGGAATTGATGCAATCTTGCCAGTTTTCATGCTAATCCTAGTCTCAGTTGTAGCATGTTATTGGTATGGAATTCATCAAGTATTCATTATCAAAAATAATTCATCAAGTATTGAGCCGACGCTTGCTGTTGCTCTAGGGCCTAAAAGATTGTTGCTAGAACAATTTTAGAAACTCCATGGACGCACTTACATTTGATTGAGGATAAACCTATACACCGGAAGAGCTTGCATGCTGTCATAATTCTAAAAGCTGCATTGACCTCGATCCATTCTGCATAATTATTTAGCAGTTACACTGAACCTAGCGCATGTGTGTGAGTTTTTCAGAAACTTGTTCCCCTTTAGATGGCTGATACAAATCACCCTGGAGTCTAACTTTCTTTCTAATCCCTCGTGATGGACTAGGCAAGTGTTTCCACCTAGGAACCCTTCCACGTAGCAGATTTGACCAGAAAACCAGGGGAGATTCATTCTCCAACAATCCTCTCACAAGAGAATCATCATCATCCATTCGTTGCATTTCCAGTTCACCAAGTAGAGATATTTTACTTGGATAAGTCCCTCCATTCTGCTGTAATACAGAAAAACAATGACATGAATTGAATTTAAGAATTCATATAGCCGACCCCAAGTTTGGAACTGAGCACTACTACAAAACAGCGCTTTAGCGGCAATAAAAAATGACTTTAGCAGCAATAACAATCATCGTTAGACCTTTTACCAGCCAGTGGTCTTTAGCCGGCAATGCCGGGGTCGATAAAGGCTTTCTCGGCCGTTTTCCGAATCGCTGGTAAAGGTTGTTATCAATAGCCGCTAATAACTATTGGTAGTAATGGCAATTATTTGCGGCAATTATATTGGCCACTAAATTCAATTCACAACGGCTAACAATGCTCTTTTAGCGTCTATTTTTTATAGCCGGTAAATTCAATTAAATTACCGCTAAAGCTCATTAGTTTAACGACAATTAACTTGACGCTCAAAGTCACATGCTTTAACAACAATTGTTTAGCCGGCATTAATATTGGCTACTACAGTCGTCTAGAATATGATTTTATAACTAGAAATCAAACAAAATTATTAGTAATGGAGAACCTCTTAGTGTCAACAAAGTTTGGCAAATGCTTAAAATGGATTACTATTAATTCATACAATAGAAAATATCTCGTTAAATCTAGACAAACAAAAGGAAATACTAATCCAAAATATTAATCAATTAATGTCAACTTAAAAAGTAAACTTAAATTGTTTTGTACTAATACAACCAATTCTATCGAATAATTTTTCGCAAATCTTTATCATACTAAAATCTTCTGCATGTGAAATTTTTGAACATCAAACTGACGTGAAATAATAAAATAAATGTGTCATAAGATGAAATTTATGATATAGAAACATTATAAAGTAGAGTGAATAGTATAACAATTACAAGCAAGAACCATCCAGTAACAAGAAATCTTATTTTTTCATATAGTCCCACAATTACGTTATCTTAATCCCAAGCAAAAGGCTGAGACTGTAAACGGACGTGGAGGTGAGAGACAACAAAGAAGTTATCGAGACAATAAAAGAAATAACAAAAAGGGCAGTCCGGTGCATTAAGCTCCCGCTATTTGCGGGGTCCGGAAAAAGTCGGACCACAAGGGTCTGTTGTACGTAGTCTTACCTTGCATTTCTACCAGACTATTTCTACGGCTTGAACCCATGACCTCCTGGTCACGTGGCAACAACTTTATCGGTTACTCCAAGATTCTCAGAGTATCCTATGGAGTGTCATGAAGGGGTTGTATCACCCTTATATTTCGTCCAAAAACCCTGCTATAGACAACTTAGAATCGTAAGACAAGTAAATACCAATGACAATTACATATCAATTGCAACAGTTGAGGGAAAGCTTAAAAGAATGATGATGAAGAAGGGAACCTTATTAGTCAGAACCATATAACCATTTTATGGGTCAAATGTACTCACTTATCTGAGGAATACACAATGACCTTACCAAACATCATTACTTTGTGAAGAACTTAAAAGGTTTAGTTGCTTAGTATTCTTAAAGGGTGAAAACAGAGATTTCTAAGACGGTTTTACTACACAAAATAGGCCAAGTGAATCACAAACCAAAGCATTGTCTAATCTTCTAGATATTACTCTTCCAAGAATATCTATTCATCAAAGCAAAGTACAGCATTCACCAGATTAAGGAAGTATGAATTACAACCGAAACATTTGATTCATCAACCCAAAAAAATTTACCAAGGAGAAAAACTCAAACAGTAGCGCCAAAGCATAAAGATGAGTAGTACCGTGAGGTGGAGTATTTTCAGCAATACTAGGTACAATTGGTGTTTGAGGTACTTGTTCATGGCCACAGTGGTCTACCATCCTTACTTTTTTATGAGTTAATATGAAAATTTGTGCTCGTGTAGGCTCTATTCTATTTTCAGCCTAAACAATAAAATTGATGTTAGATATATGTGACAAAAGTATTTGAGAATATTATAGTTTGTAATTTTCACAGGTTTACCTGCTCATTCATCAAAGTAAAGTAGCTATACTTTTGGATCTGCCTGTGTGAGGCATCTTTTGCTTGGCCCTATCGTTTCTATTTGCTTGGGTACGCCTCTGTCATTGAAACATTAAAACTGCTAAGAATATTTTACTCAATTGTAATCTTCCAATAATGTAGTAATTATACCACCAATACAATCTCATCTTAGGCTACAATTAGGCTAATATTATGATATGATTAGGCTAAGATAATGCTATCTAATCTATATACCTACCATATACACATAATTCTAATATCAATTACAATAATTATTAATTACAATATTAATTAACAATTATTCTATCAAAAACGATATCTTATATATTATCAATAAACACTGGGTTCATAGATATTATGGGAAAAATGAATCATTGTGGGGGTTGTCCCCCATACGAGCTTGCTGGATAATCCAGAAAGTTCTCAAAGCCAAAGAAGTACATTGAGGAAGCACTAAGCAGGTATGACAGAAGCTGAACTGATAGCACTGTTGGAAATTAGCCTTTGGCGGGAGTTGCGACCGATCAATTTTAACGGCTTAAACACTAGTGTTACGTATGTTGGAGAATCCGGTTCTTCACACATGCATGATCTACTAAGTACGTAGATAACCGTAGGGCCAAGAATCGTCAAATTTCATTGAGAAATGAAAGAGATATTGGTTCACGAAGTGAGGTGTTTAAAGCATGGAAAAGTGTGGTATTGTGTTCAATTCTCCCTCATCGGTAGAGGAAGAAAGAATTGTTGTGTATATAAGACTCGAAATTGGTTTGGGGTTTGGGACCCCAAGGGGTATCCTATGTGTTTAAAGGAGGGAGGACCTAGATGTGCTTCGGTTCGAGGAAAGACCACACGCGCGCCGCCGCCGCCCGTCCTGTCCGGTTCCGGGCTGTGGGTTGTGGGTCTTTCACCATATAAATGGCCAATCCGTTGGTCTTTCACCATTTATGTTGGTCTTTCACCATATAAATGGCCAATCCGTTGGTCTTTTACCATTTATGTTGGTGACTTTACTACCTCTATAATGGCCATTATTTGGCTGTTATGGGGCAATTTTCAGTCTCTCCCTCACCTATATAAACACCCCCTTACACCATTGTTGAGAACTAACACTAAGACTCACATATACACGAAAATACAGAAGCATACACAAGCAGAAAACTCTTCTTCCTACAACTTCCAAGCATCATTTCGTTACTCAATATTCTTCACGGTAGCATTTGGGTTTCCTTTGCTCAATTGTTCCATTGCTGTTTTATCTTGGGAGACAAATTGTACAGGACGTATAAAAGATACATACGGGGAAATATTGTCTTAAGGACAGAGTGCCACACTCGACTCAGCAAAAACAGTTTTCCAGTTTTTCTTGTTCAACAATTGTAATTTCAGATTTCTAGTTGAATTATTGAATCTTTGTTTATCCTTTCGAATACTTGTAATAGTAATATACTTCCCGTACTGCATTATAAAGTACAACAGAGTAAAAACTCCCAACAACTTAAGACAATATTGTATTGTATTACTATTAGTGTTCGAAAGATGTCGGTCAAAAGTTGTGTGACCAAATCTGGATATGACAATGGTTTTCTGGTAGAAGAGAGTGATGATGATGAATGTGTTCATGGTGTCACCGCTACCAAGACTGGTGGGAACAAGCGCTCTCGAGAGCCTGAGGATGTCAACTGGGACAAGAGGAGAAGACTGAAGATGTTATTCTATCTTACAGCAGAAGGCCTATATTTGTCCCATACAAAAGATCTGAATAATGGTGAGAAGGAAATTGACACTCAGTCTGATGAAGTGACTGAAGTGAGCCAGAATCCGAAATTGGGATAAGTATTTTTCGTACTTGTGAAGAATAAAGATTAAATGATAAGTATTTTTCTTACTTGTCAAGAATAAAGATTAAATGATGTCTGATTAAAAATGGATTAAAGTAAGGAGGAATATGAAAATAATCTATATTCCTTACGCTTTAACAAATCAGAAGTTTAATCTCATCTTCTTTTCCGTTTAAAGATTGGATTTTGTAAACGACTTAAAAAAGATCCGTTCTTTTAAGTGTAATTATTAAAGTGTGTAAAGTATGTTCGCACATACGAGGGAGAAAGATCCACCGATCGCGGCGAAATCGTTACCACACTTAAGTAAGCGCCAAGAATTATCTGGGCACCAATCATAAGTGAAGAAGTCTAAAAGTTAATGACGTTAAGCCTGTCATATTATTTGGCAGAAGATCCTTCATAGGATGATATTGGACACTCAGTCATACAAAGCCTCCGGGCGACTGGAGTGGGCCAAAATTCCTTTAATATGATGATATTGGACACTCAGTCATATAAAGCCTCTGGGCGACTGGAGTGGGGCCATAATTCATTTCATAGGAAAAGTAATGGACACCTAGTAAGGTGGGTCAGAGTTTCCAGGTCTGAAATGATCTGAAGGCCTAAAGAAAGGCAGAAAAGAAATTGACACTCGATGCAAAGCAACTGCAGCTGGGCAGAGTATCCAGATCACATATGATCGATTACGCCTAACCACTGCAAGAGGTTTTTCATGTGAAGCAACTCCACCTCTAAAATCAAAGGGGCTGGAGAGGTTGTTCTCAATAGGACTTCAAGGAATGAGATCACTCTAAAAAGAGGTGTTACATGTTCCTAACTTGGTTTAAGGGACACTGTTGGTCAAGCTGGTTTGAGACTACTCCAACAGGTCTGTAATAACTAAGAATGGTACAAAGATGTCTCAGAGCCGAATGAATGATATATTTGTAATCCGTGCATCTATGCCATCATAGATTAAGACACGTTAAATAACAAGTCATTCAAAAACTAGCGAAGTTGAGATTGTTGCCTTCTTTCGACATAAACCCTCAAAATGAATGTGAGGTAGGCGAAGAGGCAAAATCACCTTTCCAAATTCCGTCAAAGGAATAGCGAAAGAAGCACCGCTCCTCTAGAACTTAGTCATACCTACTTGGGTGATTTGAAGTTTATACAAAATAGAGGGGGGAGACAAGTACGTTGTGATCTTAATTGATGATGGTATAACGTATGAAATCCTTTGTTTGTTGAACAACAAAGATGAAGTTGTTGAAGCGGACAAGCGCTACAAAGCAGAAGTTGGAAATCAACTAAGCCTATGGATTGCAAAATTCATAGCGATAGAGGGGGAGAATGTGAAGCATCGTTCATTAAACGACTGTTCATTACTCACCTCAGTCCAACGGTGTTAGCCAAGGGCAAACCCGTACGCCCAAGTTATGTGGGGCAAGGCGATCCTTACCGCTAATGTGATTCTCAACAGAACTCCGCATAAGGATAAGGATAACCCTCCGTGTGAGACATGGAAAGGATCTCACATACAAATGTTGTGATGTGAGGTGGTTTCGTACCTAAAGCTGTAGATTGCATATCCACTAGATCTGCAAATAACAGTAGTGCTTATCGCCTCTTGGCGTCAAAGAATGCTGAATTCATTGAAGATAACTTTCCTTGAAATAAGAAAAATGAGTAATTGCTCAAGGTTAACAAGAACCCGCGAGGGCCTGACTGTCCGGAACTAGACGTTCCGTATCTACAGGACTCGAAAGTTGCTGGCTATCCGGAACGTAATATTCCAGATCTGCAGAACTCGGGGATTCTAGATGTTGAACCGAGACGGAGCTAAGAAGGGGACAAAGACTTGTTACAGTCCTTCTAGCTTGTATGGTTGAGAATGAACCTTGGATAATTAACAAATAATTGTCATCTCCAAAAGCGCTGCTTTGGAAAGAAGCTACAAAGAGAAATAGTTTTCCTCATATAGAACCATACTTGCGTAATGGTTGATCTTCCTCCGGAAAAAGAACCTTTGGGTTGTGAAAAAGGATACTCAAAAGTGAGTACAAAGTAGATGGATCTACTGACGAGTTCAAAGCCTCGGCTACTTGTACATGTGCTCCCCTGGGAGTAGCTTAACATCTAGGGCCATTGCAATCTTGCGTGGCATGGATGTTGAAACAGCCTTCCCAACCGGAGAGTTGGAAGAAGAGAATCAGAGTTGGTTGCTGGACTGTTGAGCTTCTTCCTGAACTTTCATTTTGGTCTCTGAAATGTTTACATTTTGGTCTTGAAAGTTTCAGATAAAACAGGAACAATGAATCTGACCGCAGAAACATTGACTCTGAAGTTAGAAAGCCAACAGTTGGAGAATCAACCGTCTGAAAGTAAAAGTCGTATTGAAACAAAGTCTCGATATGAAAGATATGGTTATCATAGATGACATCTTAGGAATTGGATTTCTAAGACATCTAACGGACAGGTCGATAGTTGACAGTCTCGTTGAAGCCACCAATGGATATGAATCATAGAACTGATTGGAATCATGGTGCACCCATAGACAAGGAGCGATATGCACAGGTCATGTGTAGTTCAATGTATTGTACACACTACAACCGACCTGGTATCGTCCTACAAATGTATCGATTGAACTAAGTTTCACCGATGATCTTAATACATGATCAATAGAAGACGTTAAGTCGGATATGACGATAATCGAATTATTCGCTTATCTTCTGATTATAGTATTACGGATGTCCAAATGTTCTGGGAGAACACAGTGATGCAAACCGGACATCAGATCTGGAGAACACTAAAGCCACAAGTAAATGTGTATGGTGGGTCTTGGAAAATCCTCTAAGCAAACTTGCATCGACCGATTCATGATGGTATCGAATTTTATCGCTTTATACAAAGCATGAAAGAAGTTGAGTAACTTCACGACTCATTAGAGGACGTCCCATATTGGGAGAAACCCGTGTCTTCAGCAGTTATATACTGTGGCTAGCCGGTCGGCTTCAGGAAGGACACGGATGACGGCGTCTGGACATATCTGTTAGAATCTGTCGGAGACATAAGACCGTATGGCAGTTGATCATCACGGGTGTCACTTCCTTATTTACTAACTAAGGGACTACCCGAAGATCAAGTGTTCTGCCTGTCTAGGGGAATGGGCCTAAAACCCAAAATATACGGACCAATACAGTGGTAACCCAACCTTACTAACTGGAGATCCCAGTAATTTGGTTCAATGGGAAAACTAAGTTGTAAAGGTTCAATGATCGCTTGGTGGAAGCATGAGCACTTCGGATAGTGATTTCTGAAAAGAAACACCAAATCCAAAGACGTTCCCGCGATAGACGTTAAGTGCTATCTGCAGTATGGGTAAAGGTTAAGTTTTCAAAACCTGTAATGATTCTCAACAGTTGAGGTTAGGTCTTTGGGAAACTTTTAATGGTTCCTAACACTTGTGAAGTGGGGTATAGCAGGATACCTTGTAGGAGACCACCTATTTAAGTGCGAGGACGGGCCGCCTCAAATGAACGCACTTAAGAATCCAAGACGTTGTCCATGGCGAAAACGGACAAAACATTACGAAGAAGAGAGTAAGGGAATTTGTTGTGTTGATACCATTGACTTGGCTTACACTAAACACTGACGGTTCAAGACATCACGTTCACCGCACAGTAAGTAAGTCTGATGGTACTTAACTATGGAAGGTTCAAAGCTGAAGCTACCTCTCCTTATGCAACATCGGTCCGCTGAAATATTGCTGGAAATGAAAAGACACCATGTGAGTGCGCCAAAATCTCTTTCAAGAGGGGATTGTTGGAAATTAGCCTTTGGCGGGAGTTGCGACCGATCAACTTTAACGGCTTAAACACTAGTGTTACGTATATTGGAGAATCCGGTTCTTCACACATGCATGATCTACTAAGTACGTAGATAACCGTAGGGCCAAGAATCGTCAAATTTCATTGAGAAATGAAAGAGATATTGGTTCACGAAGTGACGTGCTTGAAGCATGAAAAAGTGTGGTATTGTGTTCAATTCTCCCTCATCGGTAGAGGAAGAAAGAATTGTTGTGTATATAAAACTCGAAATTGGTTTGGGTTTGGGACCCCAAGGGGTATCCCATGTGTTTAAAGGAGGGAGGACCTAGATGTGCTTCGGTTCGAGGAAAGACCACACGCGCGCCGCCGCCATCCGCCCGTCCCGTCCGGTTCCGGGCTCTCGGGCTGTGGGTTTTCTGATATTATCTTTTTGGGCCAGAAAACTTTGCCAGAAGTAGAGTTTGATCCCAGAAGTTTCAGATGTACAGTTTGGACCAGAATTCTTTTAGATGTACAGTTTGGTCTCTGAAGTTTCAAGATGTACAGTTTGGTCCCTGAAGTTTCAAGAAAGTCAGAATTTGGACAGTCAAAGCAGAAACGCCAAGCACTCAATTCAGCCATTTATTTTGGCTGAATTACTCCTCCTATAAATGGCCAATCCGTTGGTCTTTCACCATTTATGTTGGTGACTTTACTACCTCCATAATGACCATTATTTGGCTGTTATGGAGGCAGTTTTTAGTCCCTCCCTCACCTATATAAACACCCCCTTACACCATTGTTGAAAACTAACACTAAGACTCACATATACACGAAAATACAGAAGCATACACAAGCAGAAAACTCTTCTTCCTACAACTTCCAAGCATCATTTCGTTACTCAATATTCTTCACGGTAGCATTTGAGTTTCCTTTGCTCAATTGTTCCATTGTTGTTTTATCTTGGGAGACAAATTGTCCAGGACGTATAAATGATACATACGGGGCAATATTGTCTTAAGGACAGAGTGCCACACTCGACTCGGCAAAAACAGTTTTTCAGTTTTTCTTGTTCAACAATTGTAATTTCAGATTTCTAGTTGAATTATTGAATCTTTGTTTATCCTTTCGAATACTTGTAATAGTAACATACTTCCCGTACTGCATTATAAAGTACCACAGAGTAAAAACTCCCAACAAGCACTGCCTAAGTTCTAATAAAGAAAATGTATAACAAGCTGATAGGTGACTGCCCAAAAGTTAACTGGAGGAGACTCATATGTTACACTACTGGAGCTCCAAAATGGTTGTTCATTCTACAATTAATAGCTCATGGGAGGTTGTACACCAGGGACGGGTTGGCTAAATGGGGGATGCAGGTGGATCCACTCTGCACATTGTGTGAGAAAGTGCAGGAGACAGTTGAGCATTTATTTTTTGAATGTGATATATCTGCTAGCATATGGTCTATGTTAATACAATGCTTGGAATTAATAGAGTACCTGCACAGTGGGTTGCTGAGATGCAATGGTGTGTCAATAGATACAATGGCAAGAATAGTGAAGCCACTATGTATAGAACAGTTCTAGCAGCAGCTGCTTATCATAAATGGCTGCAGAGAAATCAGGTTGTGTTTCAAGGAAGTAGGAGTTCTTGTAATAGTCTTGTGAAAATGAAAAAGCAGCATAATCATACTGACATCATTAACGAAACATATAAAGACCGTGGAGATGAAACTATCGTAGTTACTGGTATAAAAAGAATGTTATCCTGCTCATATTGGAGATAAAAACGTAACTTAGATGCTTTTCTTACCAGCATGTAAATAGTGCAACATTCTAAGTTGTGTGTTCGTGAAAGCTTTTAGAAGAGGGAAGAAAATATAAAAGATTCACAATCATCTGATTCCTGTAAAGGAAATTATTTTTTGAATATCTCCCATCACTGGCTTATTAGAAGTGGTTCTTCATTAAGTAGATGCATTAGTCACAAGGTATCACAATCAGATGGAAAAATTATCAGGCCATATAACAATAGCTTCTATATCTAAAATCAAACCACTATGAAAATAAGCAACTAGGAGTGTTTTCAAGATTTGTTGATACCTTAGCTTTATCAGAAAACCAATAAGAGACAAGACAATTCCATTGATCCTTCGGTATGCGATGGTATCTGGAAAACATAATTGTCCAAAAGCTGGTGTTGATAATATGATTAAAGTTAAGTGAGCAGCTTCATAAGTGTAATG
Source organism: Anisodus acutangulus (assembly GCA_029783415.1). Classification (NCBI taxonomy): domain Eukaryota; kingdom Viridiplantae; phylum Streptophyta; class Magnoliopsida; order Solanales; family Solanaceae; genus Anisodus; species Anisodus acutangulus. The sequence continues at coordinate 45,187,395 of CM056503.1, forward strand.
AGCTACTCAAATTGTATTTGAAATTCTTAAAGAAGGAAAGGGATTCATTAATCCAAATTATGAGCATACTGGGAAAGAGTTAATGTTAGCTGATCCTAATGACATCTATATCAAAGAATGATTTTGGTAAGCAACAGATTAATTTTAGTAAGCAACAGATGGAAGGAACTGGGGCTAGTAATATGCAAATTGAAGCTGCAGGTCATGGACATGATGGACAGCTTGGTGGTGAGACTGACACTCCATGTCCTAGCATACTAAGGGTGCAAAATATGGACAACAAGCTAATGAAATGCATGAGTCAGAGGTTCAACATGATAGAGAGCAACAAGTGGAAAGTACTAGTGAAAATTCTTTTCCAGAATGTGGAGAAGATATCCAACACATGGTTTTGAATTTCTTCTCCCTTTTTGGATTCTTTTTCATTTTCTCCTATTCAATTATTTATTTCTGTTTTACTGACAGATTGTATTCATCTTACAGTTTCATCTGAAAAAATAATGTGGAGGAGATAACCAGTTGGTTTTAGCTTCTGTGAATGCTACTAGGATCATAGACAGTTCAGAAGTTAAGGTTAGGGAGTGGAGACCAGGAATGGGAATGATTGGACTGTAGTGGTATACAAAATTTCTAGAATCAATATAACTGTTCAACGGTTAAATTTTGGTGAAGGCTGTGTTGAAGGTAACAGCAGTGTATACAAAAGAAATGCACATGACTCTTTGTTCATGCTTTGCATAATTAGTCTACAAAAGAACTCTTTAGAATTTTGTATTATTTCTTTATGAGCAGCTCCAATACTCTTTTCAATGTTACTCCCCAGAAGGAGATTAACAATCTAAGTGAGACGACTGTGTCTAATTTGTGATAGAGGATAACTGATACATTTTAAGTTTTAGAGCATCACATCAGATCACTGCACTGCGTGTACTGATGTAACCGCGGTATTTGACGATGTCCCTAAAAAAGCAGAGTCATTCGTTTCTTTTCTTTCTTCACAAGTGTCCTGCAACATGCACATCCAGCAGCAACCCAAAAGTTTCATTATACCAATAAATTCATTGTTTTACTTCTACTAGATGTTAGTAATTAAACTATGTGTATGCTTTATTTTGCTGTTTTAAAAATATGTGGTTGAATTGTATTCAATTTGTTCCAACGTATATTCCATTTTCAGGTATATTTACTGTTTGAACTATTTTACAGGCAAAGATATACTGCGGATTAATCTCCAGATGATAATATATATGGGGGATATTTTGGCAAGAAAATAGGTAAAGTTTTATCCTGATAAGTTTTTAGAGGAGGGTTGTGGATAACAGATTAAGAATCAAATGGGGGAGGTTAACCATGGCTAGTGAAAAGGAGATGGGGGAGAGGTTGATGGCCAAGGGGGCTTGGAGGAGTAGTGGGGATGCGACCGGTATGTGGGATAGGACGGCCAGTTGCATTTGGGAGGTAGCTAGAGAAGTGCTAGGGGTCTCGCGGGGTAGCCGTGGTGGCATTGAGGGTACTGGTGGTGGAATGATAAGGTTCAAGAGAAGATGGAAGCAAAGAGAGCGACGTATGCGAAATTGGTAGAAAGCAAGGATGAGGTGGAGAAGTGGATGAATATGGAATTGTATAAGATGGCGAGGAAGGAGGCAAAGCTAACGGTTACGACGGCGAAAACGACGGCTTTTGGACGCCTGTATGTGAAATTAGAGAAAAAAGGCGGGGACAAGAAGTTATACAGACTAGCCAAGACAATGGAGTGGAGCACCCGTGACTTGAATCACGTGAGGTGCATCAAGGACGAGGACGACAAAGTACTGGCGGAGGACGCGCATATTCGACGGAGGTGGCAGTCTTACTTCCACAAACTCTTGAATGAAGAAGGAGATAAAGACATTGTGTTGGGAGATCTAGAGCAATCCGGAAGGTACCGGGATTTTGGATATTGTAGAAATATTAAGGTTGAGGAGATTAAGGGTGATGTTCGCAGAATGCGCAGGGGACAAGCGACCAGGCCTAATGAGATCCCAGTTGAATTTTTAAAGAGCGCAGGCAGGGATGGTTTGGAGTGGCTGACTGAGTTGTTTAATGTCATTTTTAAGATTGCGAGAATGCCCGAAGAATGGAGGTGGAGTAAAATGATTCATTTGTACAAGAATAAAGGTGACATCCAGAGTTGTAAGAACTATAGGGGTATCACACTGCTAAGCTACATTATGAAAGTTTGGGAAAGGGTCGTGGAGATGAGGGTGAGAAGAGGCGTGTCTATTTCCGAGAACCAGTTTAGATTCATGCCTGGGCGTCTACAGAAGTCATTCATCTTATTAGGAGGTTGGTGGAGCAGTATAGGAAGAGGAAGAGAGACTTACGTATGGTTTTCATCAACCTCGAGAAGGTATATGACAAAGTCCCTAGGGAGGTTCTATGGAGATGTTTGGAGGTTAGAAGTGTACCTGTGGCGTACACTAGGGCGATCAATGATATGTATGATGGAGCCAAGACCAGGGTACGAACAGTGGGAGGAGACTTAGAGCACTTTTCAGTGATGATGGGGTGCACCAGGGATCAGCTCTTAGCCCATTCTTATTTGCCTTGGTGATGGATAGGCTGACGCGACAAATACAAGGGGAGGTGCTATGGTGTATGTTATTCGCCGACGACATAGTCTTGATCGATGAGACTCGCAGCGGAGTGAACACTAAGCTAGAGGTTTGGAGACAGACGCTAGAATCTAAAGGGTTCAGGCTGAGTAGGACCAAGATAGAATACTTGGAGTGCAAGTTCAGTAACGGAAGCGAGCATGAGACAGGCGTGGAGGTGAGGCTTGGTACTCAGGTCATTCCAAAGAAAGGAAGCTTTAAGTACCTCGGGTCTATTATCCAAGGGAATTGAGAGATTGATGACGATGTTACACATCGTATTAGGGCAGGGTGGATGAAATGGAGGCTCGCATCTGGAGTCTTGTGCGATAAAAAGGTTCCACTAAAACTTAAAGGCAAGTTCTATAGGGTGGTGGTTAGACCGACTATGTTGTATGGGGTGGAGTGTTGGTCAGTCAAGACTTCGCACATCCAAAAGATGAAAGTTGCGGAGATGAGGATGCTGAGATGGATGTGTGGGCATACATGGAGAGATAGAATTAGAAATGATGATATCCAGGACAGAGTGTGAGTGGCCTCAGTGGAGGATAAGATGCGGGAAACGAGATTGAGATAGTTCGGGATGTGCAGAGGAGAGACACAAATTCCCCGCTATGGACGAATTCAGGAGAGGTAGAGGTAGGGCGAAGAAGTATTGGGGAGAGGTGATTAGACGGGATATGGCTCAGGTGCAACTTACTGAGGACATGACCTTAGATAGGGGGTTGTAGATGACACGAATTAGGGTAGAAGGGTAGTAGATAGTTGAGCGTAGTCCTACTTATGCTTACAGACTGGTAACTGGTAGTTGTAGTGTTATTATTGTAGGCTTGCTTAGCCTATCATACTAGTAGGCGCATTATTGCTTTATAGTCCCTTGTCGCTTGATTTCCGCTGCTATTAGTTCTTTAGTGTACTTTGTTTATCTTATTTACCTGCGTTAGTTACCGCTTCCTTTTTTCAGAACGCGCTACCATGGCTTAGTCGCTTTTATTACCATCATTTTCATACTGCTTTAAATTTCGTGTTCGAGTCTGACCGTTTCTCTGGCTTTGCTTGTGCTTATGCTTTGTCTTGAGCCGAGGGTCTTTCGGAAACAACCGCTCTACCTAGTAAGGTAGAGATAAGATCTGCGTACACTCTACCCTCCCCAGACCCCACGTTGTGGGATATCACTGGGTATGTTGTTGTTGTTGTATTTCCCTTGTGTCAAGAACAATGTCAGTCATGTTTATTTTCATTTTCATATTGTGCCCTTCCATGTTGATTCCTTTCAAGAATTTTCATTTTATGGATAAACTGAGATGCTACATTTTAGGGTGAATCTATTTAGAAATTTTAGCACTATTGCTCTATTAATTAATTTCTCTGATGTTGCTCGAATTTTATATGGAGGTTAAGGGCACATGTCTGATGTCTTTATATGGATGTTGCTAGACCCTTGTGGTCCGGTCATTTCCTGCACCCGGCGCACATGTCTATTAATCTTAGTGGTATTGGGGATTCATTGTTATTTTCTTTTTGATTTCTCCTTGGCGCTATTGATAGGTTTAATATACTGTAGTATGTACTTAATTAATTTTTCCAGGTCGTTCCCTATTTGGTTGGACATAGAGTTTGTGGAATGCAATAGAGGTGGCATTGTTGATAATTTAATAAACAGTGAAAATATTATTCACATATTATAGGAGTAAGCCATACAGAGTAGGAGGGTGTGAATTTAATCTTCAAAACATTGGCAACTACAAACTAGAATATAGTTTCACGAAAAGCATTTTATGTCATACCAAAATACCAAGAAAAATGATTTCACCAGTGGAGTGAAAATCTTTATAAAGTCATACTTACAGTAAGTCATTGTGTAAGTCTTTCTCTAGCTGGTTTGCCAAGAATATTGAGTTTCCGTCATTACTTTGTAGCTGTTCTAATTCTTCCTTTTGTTATGGTATATATTTGTTTTGATCTTTGGTTTTGGTGCTAATTCAGGTAATGCAGAATAGATGTGAAAAAGGATATAGAAAACAAGCCGTTTATCTAAGGCATTTCATATAGAAAATGTTTCCATATATAGTAAGGATTATATGCAGAGGCCATTTATGGAGATAAATCACACTGTTATCACGGTATTGGCACCTGATGAAACTTCTAATTGTCTGATTATTGCCTCTATTGCAATAAAAACAATGTTCTATAAAGCTTATGGTTTTAGGGAACTCTTCGATTAAGCCATTTTCCTAGAAAAGCAAAAGATCCATGTTTAGGGTACCTGATGGAGTAGTCGAGGTGCTTGCGAGCTGACAAATGAAAAGAAATCACCTAGCATATTTTACCTCCGCTTTGAACCGGAGACCTCATAGTTCTACTTCATTGACCACTAGGTCACATCCTTGGGTCCATATGTATTATAAAATATTTGTATACCATATAATGTGATAAAATTTAAGAAACTTCGTGTTGATTTCAATTGATTTGGTTCATGTTCTCCTTGATGAAATGCTCCAGAATTTGACATTATCTCAAATAATTTCTGGGCTGAGGAATTCTTGAGAGATTTTAGTGGATATGAAGAAAAAAATACTAACAAAATAGAAACCAGATGCATGAAATCCTTTTTAACTAATAAAGGAGATCACTTCTTAGTCCTTATGTTTCCATTAACTGATTGGCTTTGGTTGAATTCTTTTACTCTTTTAGTAATAATCTACAGTAACAAAAAACCAAGTTCAGTTCCTTATCCTTATTTCTATAGTAAAGAAAAAGACTACTAAAGGGTTCACAAGACTTTGTCCAGTTCCCTGCATGCTATTCCTAACTGTTGCTTGAGTTTATATTGTCTCAACACTGTTTTAAGACTCCCAATGTTTCTATGCATTTGTTCAAAGCTTTTTCCTCCCTTCTGTTGCATTTCAGCTTTCTCCAATGCCAACAGTCGCAACGTCCAGCATTTTGGGATTTGGCTTTCTTAACAGATATGCTGTAAACTTTAATGTAAAGAATGCGCGTTAGCTCAGTCCCGACCCGAAAAGGGCTTTCGTCACGAACTAGCAATTCCCCAAGAAAGAGAAAAGGGGACTGATTCTTAGCCTGCAGCCTTCGCTAACAGAAGTGCCAGGGAATAGGATTTCGATTCGTGTAACCTATTTTCCACTCTCCATGCTTGGCTTACGGCCAGGTTTAGAGCAGCAGATGACGAAATGAGGTCTTCCCCCTTACCTTAGTCAGACCGGCATGAAGCTTACCTGAGGAATTAGGATGATGAAAGAAAGAAAAGCAGAAAAGGGGATACCCCATAGACCAAAAGGGTATAGATCGATAAGATCCAAGAAAAGAAAATATTCGGAGCAGAATCAGAAGACCTTTAGTAGATTGCTTTTAGGTCCAAGCGGTGCATCATAAATCTTCCTTACGCCTACAAGCAAGAGTTTCCTAGGATTTCGCAAGGGAAAGGTAGCCAACCTGGGATACGTTGCGGCAAGGAATAGGAAGGTGCCTCTAGCAGATTGCCCTTTCTTTTCCTTTCCTGGGCTAGGTAACCGTTAATGGAATATCCGAGGCATTTTCTGCTTTGTGGAGAACTCAATCCCAAAAGCTAGTTTGTAGGGTGAGAATTGTCCATGTCCATACAAGTAGTCCATGTTCCCATTCCATATCCGATGTGGGACTCTTAACACTCCCCGCACGCCCAGACCTTGTTAACTGGAGCGTGGATAATATAATTTGGGGACCCCAATATCGGTGAACAAAGAATTGGAATGAGACTGACTCTGATACCATGTAAAAAATGGATCTTGGGCCTAACTCAACCCCAAAAGCTAGCTTGTAGGGTGAGGATTGTCCATATTCATATAAGGAATTCATGTTCCCATTCTATATCCGATGTGGGATTCTTAACATTTAACTTGAAGAAGAGTTTGATGACCACAAAGATAACTTCTTGGGGTGCTAATTATGGAAGTTGGACTCTCATAGCTTTTTTATTGTTGGGTCCGTGCTATGCACGGGCTTGCCCTTCTAGTTCATCAATAACAATGAGAAAACTTTCGACGATCGTGAGAAGTTGAATATATTAATAACAGCCTTAGCAAACAGAGGAATCAATTCATAAAACAGTAGGGGAAATAGAGGAATCAATTGCTCATCAAATTAATCGCAGCCGGAAATCACAAATATCAATTGGCAAACACAGAAAAAGCTTTACTTTTACAAAATCACAAATCGGCTCAATTGTTTGGGTACCTGGAAGCAAAATATCTGCGAACGAAGACAACAATGTGAAGGAGAAGAAAGATCCCCTAAAACCAACACAAAAAGAGAAGATCTCAAATAATACTATGGCCTGCATTAGAAATTTCAAATTAAATTATTTCTAGATAAGAAAGTATGACATTTTTCTTTTTTGGAACGGATTTAAAAAGAAATTATGGCAAGTAATTGAGATTGAGGGAATTCAATTCTAAATGTCATTAGATAACATGTTTTTAACATATATGCTGAAATTCAACAGCTTGTAAACATGATGGCAAATACAGATTACTTGATAAAAAGACGAAGGAATTAAGAAAGGGAAATTAAGGAGGGGGTGGTTTTCTGGTGTACATTATAACAATTAATATATAGAAGAGGAACGAGCCCCTAAAGTTCTGATCATAGAAAAAGAAGAGGAGCAACTTGCTTGAATAGAAGAATTGAGCAGATATAAGCACACTGTCACTTTTCATTAAATTTATACTGAAAAGAGACATACATCTACAATCAAACATAGTTAAGAGAGTTTTAACACTCTCTAAGTCAACCAAAAAAGATATATAAGTTCACAACATATTATGATACTAGTAATTCACCATAATGTAAAAAAGAATCTGAAAAATAGCACTTGGACAAGCATTAACAGAAGGTCCTTGTTTATGAAAACACCTAACAGATTGGTAGAGGAGCACCATTCCAGCTCTTGAGACACTCCAACAATGGATCAATTAGTTGTCCATTGCACATTGCTGTGAACACCTTGTCAACTTCCTCGCCGGGTGATCGGACTCTTTCTCCTGTCAACAATTCTGTTCCAAGTTCTTTCCTCACAAACCTGTATAATGGATATGATCTGCATTCTGTGATTCTGTTAGGAATTGAAGGATTTCCACTTTCAAGAACAGTTCTTGCACTCTCAACTTCTTTAGGTAACACAGCCTTCAATTCCTCCTCGAAAGCACCAATCTTTTGGAAGATTGAGCTGTTGACATTCTTCTCACTTTCACCATTCTTCATTGCATGATCAACAAGGACTTGTCTCAGCTTCTGCATCAAAGGGTAAGTGGAGCTGCAGCAATCATCAGCATAGGCAAACAAGTATTCCCTGTCCACGACTCGAAGCAATTCCTTTTCGCAGAATCTTGCTGGATGAAGTTCACCATTTGCGCCCATTGTCAAAGTTCTTTTGGCTACTTGGCTAACTGTGTTCTTGACAGCATTCTTCAAGTTTTCCTCTATATGCCTCAAGTCTATCGCTTGGCAAAGCGCCACGAGATAGGTTGATGACATTAGCTTCAAGATATCGACAGCCTCAGATGTTTTCCTAGCTGAGATTAAGCCCAAAGAGTTCACATCTTGGTTGTGTTGTTCAGCACTTTGGACATGGTTAGTCACTGGATTTGCCAAGAATTGAAGCTCCGAGCAGTACGAAGCCATCGCGATTTCAGCTCCCTTGAAACCATAGTCCAAACTTGGATTCCTTCCTGCTGTGAGATTAGATGGCAACCCGTTGTTGTAATAGTCGTTGACAAGCTCCGAGAATTGAGCAAACATCAATTTCCCAATTGATGCAAGAGCCAATCTTGTGTTATCCATGGAGACCCCGATTGGGGTGCCTTGGAAGTTGCCACCATGTAAGGCCTTGTTTCTTGAAACATCGATCAATGGATTGTCGTTCACTGAGTTAATCTCCCTCTCGATCATCTTAGTTGCTGCACGTATGACTTCAATTTGAGGGCCAAGCCATTGTGGAGATGTTCGGAGAGCATAACGATCTTGCTTTGGTTTTTGTAAAGGATCCATTTCATGGAGCTTTTGAGCTGCCTTAACATAAGAGCTGCCATCCAAAATATGTTCCATAATAGCAGCAGCCTCGATTTGACCGGGGTGATGCTTCAACTTGTGTGTCAAATGATCAGTGAATTCAGGCTTTCCGTTCATCACTTCAGCGAAAATCGCTGACAAAACTTCAGACATAACAGCTAGAACATTGGACTCAAACAGGACCATTGATGCCATACCAGAACCAACTGCTGTACCATTCACAAGTGCAAGTCCTTCCTTAGGCTGCAACTCGAAAAATCCACCACTAACACCAGCAACACGGAATGCTTCTTCAGCGTTAAGGGTCTCGCCATTGGGTCCCACAGCCTTGGAATTAGGCCTTCCAGTGAGCAAACCAGCAATGTAGGACAACGGAACAAGATCACCCGAGGCAGTGATCGTGCCACGGAGGGGCAAACACGGGGTGATGTTGGTGTTGATCAACTTTGTAATTGCTTCCAATATTTCAAATCTAATGCCGGAGTAGCCTTGAAGCAGAGTGTTGATCCTAACAAGCATTGCTGCCCTTGTTGCTGAATGTGGCAATGTGTGTGAGGTTTCTGTTCCATTGCCAAAAACTCCAGCATTCAAGAACCTGTAGAAAATCAGTGTCATCAAGATTAGATATTGAACTGAATCTACCAACTATATACAAAGTATAACATGTGTTGTTTATAATCTTAAGTGGTTACAATCAAACTTGTTATTTATATGACAAAATGACTAAATCTATTTCAGTAGAGCATATGATATCGATGGTCCAAGGTGGACATTCAATCGACTAGGGTAGCAACGTGTCGCCTGATGTTTGTACAGACAGATTTACAAATAGAAATGTCTCATCATCTTGACATAATTGAGCACACATTTGATATTGTTGTAGCCTTTTTTTTTTTTTGTTGACGAAGTAACCCGCAGCCGCAACTCTTTCGAGTGCGCACAGGGTAAACCCCGGACTGACGCAATAGCCTGCAAACCACGTCAGCCGATTAACCACACTTGGCAAGCCATGTGTGACAGGCTCAACCAAGAAGGTTTATGTAGGGGATCGAACTCGTGACCTTGCGGTCCCGCGCTTTACTGCTACACCAACTTGGCTACCCTTGCGGGTGATATTGTTGTAGCCTTGTGGTTAGGTAGAGGGGAAAATGGACAAAAGAAAGGGAAATTGAAACTTTTGGAGTTTCATAACAATTTTATCAATTCTCTTTTTAAAATTACTTATTTATCATATATTTTATGTAATATTTATTTGAAAATTATATGTCAAAATAAATAGATATCTGACAAGAGAAGGCACATGGGAGCTGCCATTAGTCCCAAAAAAGTTGGAAAGCTAAACTGTCTATTTTGTGGATATAATTTTATAGAGTACCATTTAAGGTTATTATTTTTGTATTTATTCTAAATTTAGAAAAATAGTTAAAAATTAAGTACTCAGTAACTTTTCATACCTACCTAAAAGTGGAAAGAAATAAAAAGAAAAATTGAAGGAAGTGAAATGACTAAAATCTCCCTCACCTACCACACTCACTTTTTCCAACCCCACATGCACAAATCAATTTTGTGACTCAACTTGTAAAATTATATTGCATTTTTTTTTATATCCAACTTCCTGATTTACGCTAGACTATTCCTGGAAATAGTAGTCCCGGTCCTTCAGCACTACTACCAGTAAATCGCGGGATATGTCTGAATGACCAGAGTTTGAGAACAGAACAACTGACATCACTTACAAGGTCCTACCCAAAAGAGAGCAAATTGCTCCCATCAGGATTCAAACCCCGCTGCAGGCCACCAAGATTTTTAAGTCTTCCTACTTTGTCATCCAGCTATGGCCGGGGATATATTGCATTTATTTATTGGATATGTAGATGTAGAAACAATTCCTATTAGAATAACTTGACCAATAACAATAAATATTTAAGTCTAATATGATAATCTGAAAGTCTGCTATAACAAATAAATTTTACTGACACTATAATTGTTTTACGATAGTATATAAGTTAAACTGATCACCGGAAGACGCAAACCAGTATATCATTAAATTATAGATGCTAATTATTTTTCGTTGTCGGATAATAAAAAATAAGAGTTCTAACTTTTTATACTCTGTCACGATAAAAGAATTTTTACATTATCAAATAGTAAGTAACAACAGTAGCAATATCATGAAAAAAAATAAGATAGTCAGCCTACTATATCGAGTGTATAAAAAATGAATCTTTACGTTATCAATGTATAAAAAATATTAGATGGAGTTATAGATGCAAGTCATATTTGCTTCTCTCATATTGGATATAAGAATATAACTCCTACATTGATCGTATAAAAGAATTTTTACACACGAAAAAACAAGATAATCGACCGGCTATATCATATATATATATATATATATATATATATATATAAATGCTACCAAAGGACAAAAAGAAAGTTAGATGAATAGTTGTTTACCTAATAAGTTCTTTTTGAAGAGCACCACCATTCTTGGTTCTCCTATGAGATGTAGCACCAAAACCAGTTGTAACACCATAACTATCAGTCCCTTTACCCATACTATCCATAACCCAATCACTACTAGCTTTCACACCAGCCCTTGCACTTTCAGAAAGTTCCACTTTGACCCCACTGGTATTGCTTTGTGCACTTGCAATGGATGCAACTTGTGCCACTGTCAAAGTTTCACCCCCAAGTTTCACAATTGGCTTCCTAAATTCATTCACCATCTTTTTCACTTCATCCAAATGACTCCCTCTTAAAGATTCAGCAGCCATTTCCCAATTCAATGGATCATGAACATGACTTGATGATTTCTTGCACAAGTCCATTTCTCCATTAACATGTCCATTTTGTGCAATCGATGCCATTGGATCAAGAAAGTGGTTAGAATTGTAATGGAAATGAATATGGAGAATATTTAGTGAGGAGAATTTGGAGAAGAGAAAAAATAGAATTTAATTATAAAATAAAAATGTTGTGAACTTTAAATGTAGTTTTTTGTTGTTGTTATGGTAGATGGGAGATGTGGTGAGTATAAATAGAGAGGAGCAAATGATGGTAGGTAAACAAAATAGGGAGAGGGGGTTGTAAGGGAAGACTTAAAATGGTGGTTGTTAGAAGATTAATCTTGGCCATTGGATTTTAATTGTAATTAAGGGTTGAGATTTGAGAATGACGTGGAACTTCATGCAACATGGAGTTTAGTTTTTAATTGAAAAAAAGAAGAAGAAAAAACATTTTTGGGGTTGGTGGATTTAGGATAGTGTTTGGAGTTATTTTGGGTTGTTGGGAGAAAATGAGGGGTTAAATTGTAATTTCAGACTTTTCCTCTTGATATTGATGAAATAAATAAAGGATTATCCAAGAAATTTAATTAGACTCAATCTCATTGATTAATGTAGCAACAAAAACATAGATAAAATTCATAAATGTTAGTGGTATAAGTTTTTGCTAATACTTGTAATTTCTTTTGTCGCGATACAAGAACGTGTCCACAAAAGTCCAGCATGCATTTATCAAACGTGGATTATTTCTTCTTATGTCTCATATTAGGTGGAATCTCACTCAAAGAGTTACAATTTTTTTAAAAGTTTGAAAGAATTTAGTAAGTTAATTGTGAAAAAAATGATAACATACCACCAAAAAGGTACGGTATCCTTAATTAAAAATCTTGCGTTTACGCTTTAAAAATAAAAATTTCTTAATAAAAAGCGATTTATCCTTGTAATTATATAATCTTGATATTTTCATATGATGAAGTTATTGATCATGAACTCTATTTGAACACATTCTATTTTAATCGATGTAACGTGTGCCTAGGCGAGCAACGTTTCAACGTATTCCGTGAGAATTTATTGTAAAGTTATTAGTTTTATGTTATTTGTCAATCTAACACATTCTATTTTAATCAGTGTAATGTGTGCTTAAGTGAACATGTTCCAATGTATATCATGATTCGTGAGGATTTATTATAAAGTTATTAGTTTTATCTTTTATGTTAATTATCAATCTAATGTATTTTTTAAAAAACTTAAAACTGAAAATGTGAACAAACTCACATCAAAGTAATTTGTGGCCTTTTCACATTATTTAATTGTATCACGTGAATCTGTAATCAATTTATTATAAGTTACAAATAGATATGTTTTCATTAAATTCTGAGTTTGTCCAATATGAAAGAAACAATTTTTATTTATAAATCATATTTCACAGGCCGAATTAGTTATTGTCAATAGAAAAATCCAGTTTGTTCAATTCATATCAAGTCAAACCCCAACAACTACTAGTATATAGTACAAACCCACTCATTTCCATGTTACTGCTGTTTCTCTTCTTGGCTTTTAAAAAAAAATTAATTTGACCTTTTAAAATAGGCTAGAACTAGGAAGGTTGATAGAAAATTGATGGCTTTGATTAGGAAAGACACTCGAAGTAAATAAGGTGAGAAAGATTCAAAAACGTTTCTTTGTGAACCAAGTGGATTCACTTTTGTTAGGTTTGTTCCATATATCCATTAATTTGATTAAAATATGCTTCAAATTGCGTTCATACTTGAGTGTTCACCTATGAGTTAGTTTCCACGTTATGAGATTAGTGAAATAATTTTTCTAATAATCATTTGGTATTCAGAATTCATTTTTCCGATTATTGAACAATTCAAAATTAGGTTCACACAAATTTTTCCTTTCCGGGTGACCATATTTTCTCTTTATCTCAAAAAAACTGTGCAAATATAGCTTTGAGAAATTATCCTTCTGAATATCATTAGACTCGGAGATCTAATATTTACTTATATATTGTTCAACTTCACAGACAAAACATTAAAGTGACATCTAATATTTGTAATAACTTACACAGTTTTAGATTTTGAAGTAACGTTTTCTTATAAGATTTTCAAGTTTGCTCAAAAGAAATTTTTAGATCGTGTTATAAAAGGTTCATAAATTGCAAGAGAAATAAAAAGAGCGTCGCTTAATAAAAGTTGATCCATAAAGGAATAACTGGTAAAAATTTCAAGATGATTAGCATTGTGAAGGGTCTATTTAAGAGAAAAGTGCACCCTATTAAGATTTTTTTTCAATCTAAAGCTCGAATTCAAGATCTTTAAGTAAAGGATAAAGGATTTCATTCCTTCTAGTACGTCGGTATGTTGGTTAATTAGTCCAATATATGATTTAAGAATTGCATCTGCATTGCTGCTTCATTTAAATTTCTCCTTCCTTTCAACGTGCTTAATTAATATATATTTATTTACTTGTAGCCCTTTAATCCAACAACAACAATAATAATAATAATCCAGTAAAATTCAGGGGCATCTCGACAATATTAGTGACTTAAAGTAAAATATTAATGCTAGGCCTTAACTTCACTAAAGCGTATATATATGTATGCTTTATCTAAAACCTATCTTTCTAACTTTTTGAGATGCAAAGTTATTAATAACTTTCTTATAATTTATATCCAATAAACGTTTTCAATTGATAGTATCACTAACCCGCTTAATCTCTTTTGAGACATTTTGATCTTAAGTAAGATTTTATCAATTTTAATTTTGATAAACTTCTTTCCACTGAGGCAACATAACCTATTGAGTATATTAGCCATCTTCTATTATGCTTTTTTCCATTTGTTAATTTTGAATATAATATGTATTAGAAAAATATCTAGGAAAGGCATCCTTCGAAAATTCTATATCAGTAATTCTAATAGATCCTTTTTCTACTAATAGATCTCTCAACTTTGTATCCATGATCCACCTCCTCCTTCTTCATAAGATTAAATTGCACTAATGATAAGAATAATATATTTATATTAGTACTTATTGCCTTTAATAAAACAAATTCTATGTCAAAATATAAATACAATAACGGATTAAATCATTAATGAAAGACATAATTCCTTTTTTGGTGACAACAGATTTTTGAAAACTTAGTAAAAAGTGGACCCAAAAAGTTGTACTTTTAAAAAAAAAATCAAAATAGAAAATAATTAATAACATAATAAATATAGACATAAAAAATATGGGCCCCTCCAAATTAAGGGCCTAAGTCAATGGCCTTAGTGGCCTAATGCACAAGACGTTCGTGGTGAAATTCCACGGAGTAGGGTCTAGGGAGGGTAGAGTGTACGCAAATTTTACCCCTATCTTGAGAGGTAGGGGGCTATTTTCGATAGATCATCGGCATAAGGACAAACAATTCAAAATAATATGACAAAGAAAATAACGAAATTGAATAAGTCATGATAAAATAATTTGAAAAAAGAGCAATAGCTACCACAAATAAATAAGATAGTCGAAGTACAAGATAAAAAAAATAAGAAACAACATATAATAACATAAATTAAAGGACAAGAAACTACAAGAACAATACCACAACTACTAGTGAGAAAGGATAAACGGGGCACGCTCAGCTACCTACTAAACTTCTACCCTAATTTGTGTCTTCTATAACCTCCTGCCTAAGGTCATGTCCTCGGTAAACCCTTTTAATTTTCATAAAGAAAAAATGTATCAAAAAGTGAAGACAAATAGAAAAGGCTATTAACTTTATCTTAATATCATCTTCTTCAAATTATGGATTTAGTATAAAAATATCCTCTGTTTATCTTTTTGCTCTAAAATGCCCCTATCGTCAATCTATTTGGCCTAAATTGTCCTTATTTTTAACGGTCCTTCGATGGCATGTGCATTTAGAGCGCAAAGATAAACGAAGGCATTTTTGTATCAAATCTCATAGTTCGAGAGCTTTTTAGACCCTTTTCTGTTTTTTTTTAAAAAACACTCTTTGTCTCTCTACACTCACCAGCCCACCAAACCCCCGTTGACCCATTCTCTTCTCTCTTCCATTTTAGTTTTCTTCCTCCCATCAAACCCTCCCTCCTCCAATATTTTCTCCAATTATTTATTTGTTTGCTCATTTTTTAAAAGTAAATCATTTAATTATGCAAAATTATTTTGATTATGACTAAAATAATTAAATTAGTTTGAGTTTGAATCTGATCCTAAATTTTTATCATTTACTTAATTATCCAAGCTTCTTGATTTAAAGGAATAAAATATTATTTGTTAATTATAATTAGCTTATACAATTAATTAAATAATTATTTTTACTATTTAATATTAAAAAACTCCAATAAATGCCTTTAAAATCATAATAATTATGATTTAACTCTTGGGTGTAGAACTTAGTATCTCACACTTATGTTGATTTCTATATTATGATAATGATTTAAGCTTTAATTGACTTATACTTCCATATGTTCTTTAAATATTTCAGTTTAAGGGAAGGGTTTGCCCACCAGAGGGTAGCGTGGGTGCCCTCACAACCCGTAATTGGACCGTGACATTAACACAATGTTGTTTATAATATGTGAATTATATAACTCAAAGGTATATACCCTGTGAACTATATATACCTGACAATATACAATATATATATTGCTAATTATTATAATTTTAAAGGCATTTATCAGAATTTTTAAAGATTAAATAGTGAAAACAATTATTTAATTAATTGTATAAGCTAACTTATAATTAATAAATAATATTTTACTCCATTAAATCAAGAAGTTTGGATAAATAAGTAAATGATAAAAACTTAGGATCAGATTCAAACTAGTTTAATTATTTTGATCGTAATTAAAGTAATTTTGCGTAATAAATGGTTTACTTTAAAAAAATGAGCAAACAAATAAGTAATTGGAGAAAACATTGGAGGAGGGAGGGGTTGATGGGAGGAAGAAGACTAAAATGGAAGATAGAAGAGAATGGGTCAAAGGGGGGCTGGGTGGGTCGGTGAGTGTAGTGAGAGAGAGCGCGGTTTTTTTAAAACGGGAAAGGGCCTAAAATGTCCTCAAACTATGAGATTTGGTGTAAAAATGCCCTCCGTTTACCTTTGCGCTCTAAAATGCCCCTGCCGTCAAGGGAGCATTAAGAATAAGGGCAACTTGGCCAATAGGTTGACGGCAAAGACATTTTAGAACGAAAAGGTAAACAAAGAACTTTTTTGTACCAAATCTCATAGTTTAAGGGCATTTTAGGCCATTTTCCGTTAACTTCATCTTATTATCATCTTCTCCAACGTATGGTGTTGTTTCTCGATTAGATAGATGAAGAGAATAAAAAACAAGGAACGGTGAAATTTACTAGGGATCGGATAATGAAGTTCTTGACATTATTTTAAAAGGCGGGGCATAAGGCAGAGCATTTTACATATGTCTCAGCGAGGCGTAAGTCCCAAGGCATCGGGAGTAAGCTCTATGAGTATTTGATTTTTAGTATTTTATAAAATAATATAATTACAAAAAATATTTTTAAATAGGTAAAATTACATAAAAAATAAAAGAAAACTGTAAATGCTTGATATATGTGTGTGCGCGTGCTGCGTGCGCGCTTGATCCTCACAAAAAATTAGTTAGAGCAATCCATTATACGCCACTTACAACTTGTAATTATGTATAACATAATTTTACAAGTATAAACAATACACATGAAATAAAAGCTATTATGAAATGCAAATCAACTCTTAACATATTAACTTTCAAACAATAAAAAAATCATAATTTCTGAAAGTAATATTACTATCATACTATTCATTTTATCTCCCTATAAGTAAATAAATAATAAACTTTATTAGTATTATAATTAAAACGCAACTCCTTCATAAATAAAAATAAAATTACTTTCAGATAGCGAAATAATAAAATATGATAATTTTGATACATAGGACAAAAGATCAATGACAATGAGTCACCTCACTCCCTGGACTGCTACTGGACAAAAGACCAATGACAAATTTGACTCGCATTTCCACCATGTTTCAACCCCGAGCAACCGTTATTAGGGGAACTGCTACTATAATTCGTACTACATATTTCACTATGCTAGTTATTTAGAACTTAGGAGTTTCTTTTACACTCTACGCTATCCTCCACTCTTCCGATCGTTTGTGCCCCATACCCATGAGTCACTTCACTCCCTGGACTTCTCTTATCGAATCATTGATGGTTTTGGGTGATTTTCCTAATGTTTAGCTCGATAGAGCTTGGCTATGTTATTTACAAGTCAAATTTGCCTATCGATTTGAATTTCACCCCTCTGCCGGAGGCGGACCCGAATTTGAATTGTTTTTTAAAAATTCAAGAGAAGGTCACAGTGAGACGAGCCGTTTATCATTACTATGTAAAAGATGCTAAAAATATTTCTTTCATTACTCCAGTCAATAAAGAAATTGTAGAGTAGTTGATCCCGATACTTGCCGGTAAAGAAACTTCTTTAAGACATTGAGTTGCGTCAGGAAGAGTAGAGTCAGAAGAAGAGCTTAGATATTTGTAAAAGAAATATTAAGTGATATTCGCCCTCACGATGTTCTCAAATAGTAAATATGCAATACTACGACTTGTTATTTGAGTTATACGCATCTTCTTATTTCTATAGACGAAAAACTCTTAATGATCTTTAATTTGTTAAAGAATTATGAGGGTCAACGATTTTAATTAAGGAATTTAACATATAATTTGTGTAAGAACTGTGAGGCGAGCCCCAAGCATTAGACGTTAGGCGTGTTTAGGGCGTACAATCGGACGCTTAGGGCATAAACCTCACAGAAACTAAACCCCGCACGTGAGCCCCGAAGCGTTTTGCCAGTGCCCCGCCCCGAGGCGCGTCCTGAAACTGCCTTTTAAAACACTGGTTCTTGATACTTAGCAAGTGAAAAAGTGTAATAAAAAGAAAAATGGTGAAATTTATTCACATACTATTCGAAATTAACTTTGCCTTTCGTTATACTTTGAATCTTTAATCTTACCTAGCCAGGAAAAAAACTTTATTTTTATCCTAACTTCTAATGGAATTCAACTTGAGTGGAATAGTGTAATTCTAAATCATAGTCAAAAGTACATAGGTAAATCTGTTTTTTTTTTCTTGAGGTATTTTGACAAGTAAAGCCACTCACTTCACACAAGGATTTCGTTAATGGTAAGAACAAATACAAAATGATTTGCTAATGATAATAAGGGTATGATCAAACTCATAAAGTATCCGTTCTAATTTATATGATATAGTTTGACTCGATACAAAATTTAAGAAATAAAGGAAGACTTTTAAATTTTGTGGTCTAAAACAAGCTAAAAATATTTGTGTGATTATATATTATCTCGTTAAGCATAAAAGATAAAGTTTAAAGTTAAATTATTGTCAAAAAGGAAATGTATTTTTTTTGGACTGACTAAAAAGAAAAATATGTCATATAAATGGGGACAAAGGGAATATATCATGAGGCAAAATCGAGCAATTTTAAATAATATATATCGAATTTGGACCTTTTCATTTAATAAAAATATATGTTTATTTTGGTCATTAAAGAGGATTGAATTTTGCAAACTATGCAATCTATCTTTCCTATTAATTCAATTAAAGAGTTAGATTCTCCCTAGCTATCCTATCACCTCCTATTGTATGACTTTTGTATAAGTTGTTTTCTTGTAAGCGTGTTATAATTAGTTAATTGAATTATCTGTTCAAATATAAAAATTGATTACCTCACTCTTCACTAAAGGAAAAAATATGTACTCTAATTGCATATGCAATTAAAGAAAGAAATGCTTTCTGTAAGAAAAGAATTTAAATGAAAGTATTACTACTTATTGTTCGCTGCTACTTAAAAAGCTTAATTTATCATGTCCACATAATAAATTCGTTCAAAATAAATTAAAACATACCCATTACGATCAATTCGTTCAAAATAAAAACAAAAATTGTATGTAAATACGTTTTCGTATACATAACATACCACAAGTTTTTGAACTTGATGGCATAGTTATCAGCGCTATTTTTCTAGTGAACTGGATGTCCAAACGTGTCATCCACCAGACCATAAAGCCTACCAATAAATTTCTTTCTAGAGCAATAAATACATAGTAACATACTACATACAATCATGGCAGGGTGGTCGAGATTATGTTTTACGTAATTATGACGTGGGTCGAGGTATGAAATTGATTCATTGATTTATTTCATTCTCATTATTAAATATATATATATGAGTATATAATACTAATATTAAGAAAGACTAATCTAATCATCCTAAATTAAGTTATATCAATTTACAATCAAATTTTAATCATAATAAATTATGATATTACACAATATATGATTTGAGATAATTATGGGATAGCCCCATAATTATCCTAACAGTCATCCGCAGTCTTAGCGGGAGGTTCTCGTATGCTGAGATTGTCCCTGAAATCATCACAAAGTACGCGCGGAAGACCTTTTGTAAAGATGTCGGCAATCTGATAACGGGACGGTACATGGAGAACAAGACTTGTCCACATGCAACCTTTTCTCGGACAAATAGTTTATCCATTTCTATGTGTTTTGTGTGTTGATGCTGGATAGGATTACAGATAAGTATATCGCACTCACATTATCACAATAAACCACAGTTGCCTTTTCAATCGGACAATGTAGCTCTAATAGAAGATTACGAAGCCAGCATGATTCAACAACCACATTGGCTACCCCTCGGTATTTACCTCAGCGTGAGTTGTCGTTTAGAAGACTATGAAATGAGATTGTCCCATAAGAATACGCAATATCCAGAGGTGGAACGTCGTGTGTCCGTGCAACTACCCCAATCCACATATGTATATGATGAGAGAGTCGAAAGGGAGGACTTATACAGATGCAAACCAAAATGAAGAGTACCATTAACATACCGCAGAATTCTCTTGAGGGTCCCTATATGCTCTTTATTTGGATCATGCAAGTGTAAACAGACTTGCTGAACCACATAGAAAATATCGGACCTTGTGAAAGTTAGATACTACAAGGCCCCTGCTACGCTGCGGTAATGTGTTGGATCGCTTTATGGAGTACATGTAGAGTTACTTACTTTGTCTTTAGTATCAACCGGCGTATGTGATGGTTTGCAGGAGGACATCTTGGCTTTTTCAATTATTTCCACGACATATTTCTTTTGACTGAGAAACAGACCACTTGCATATTGAGTCACAATAATGCCTAAAAATAATTTAATAGACCCAAGTTCTTCATTGCAAACTCTGCCGCAAGAAGGGACATAATAGACTGGCGAAGTGATGTAGATGATGCTGTGAGAATAATGTCATCTACATATAGAAGTATATATGCAATGTCATTTCCCTTCCTATAAATGAACAAGGACTAATCCGTCTTGCTGTGAAAGAAACCCAGTTTGGAGACAAACCCTGCAAACCTATTATACCATGCTCTGGGAGCCTGTTTCAAACCATATAAATATTTTTTCAAAAGGCAAACATAGTCCGGATGAGTAGAATCTCGGAAACCCAAAGGCTGGTGCATGTACACTGTTTCCTGTAAGTGGCCATGTAAGAATGCATTTTTGACATCCAACTGATGAATCGATCAGGATTTTGAAAGTGCCAGGCTAAGAAAAGTCCTGATAGTTGCTTGCTTAACCACCGAACTGAATGTTTCACCACAATCCACGCCAACCTGCCATCACCAACAAGACGAGTTTTGTATCTTGAAAAGGAGTCGTCAGAATTCTTTTTATGACAAAATACCCACATAGACTGAATTATGTTTGCATTAGATAGACGTGGCACTAATTCCCACGTCTTATTTTTAATAAGTGCATCAAATTAGTCTAACATGGCAGCTTTTCAATTCAGGTCTGATAAGGCTGCTTTGGAATTTTTTGGAAGTGGTTACGGTTGAACTGAAGTTGTTATGTTAAAATGACACTTAGGTCAAAAAATTATGTGCATTGCACGGGTTTCAATGGTTCGAGGTTGGGGAGTTGGGCTGTCGGGTATGCTAGTGGGCTGAGTAGCTGACCGAGGTTTGGCCAAAATAGTGGGTTGGGTGAGTGTCACAGGCAGGGGGTAGAGGTCTCCCTTCGTTGGGCCTGCCCGCCACTAAATGTGGGCTGGACCGAGACTGAAGGAAGAGAGGCAGTGACCTCTTCTCCTCGGACTAGTCCAGTGACATTTTGTGGTTGGGCTGGGATGTTAGGCAGTGGTGTTTGGGCTGGTCCAACACTTTTTTAGGTGTTTAAATGGTTATTCAAAATTGAATGTATTCCTTCATCCAAAAATCATATGAAGGTGAGGATGCCACGTGCGTGCGATTTAGCAAATGGGAATGTAGACTCATAAAAAATGACGAGACGAGACGAGAAATAATGATTTTCCCATTTGTCATATCATAACACTTATATCCCCTATGATTTTGTGGGTATCCCAAAAACATACAAGGAATGGAACGGGCCTGAAGTTTGTTAATGGTTGTGGACGGAAATAAGGGATAACACAAACACCCGAAAACTCTTAAATGTGTAAAAGACGGGAGTCGGTGGTACAACATTTGTGTAGGTGACACATTGGAGAGTAGTTTGCTAGGAAAACTATTTAAAAGATATGTGGTCATTTGAAGTGCATGGTGCCAAAACTTTGGTGGTGTGGACGAATGCACAAGAAGAGTGCGAACCATATTGTTTACTGTTCAAATTTTTCTTTCGATTTTCTCATTTTGTGGTGATGTATATGGACACGAAAGACGCAAAGACATCCCATTTTGGTGAAAAAATCATTAAATTGAGCATTTATGAATTCCCTCCAATTGTCACATTGAAAATATTTAATATATTTATCAAATTAAGTTTTGATAAAAACACTAAATTGTTTTAAAATTGTGTAGGTTTGCGATTTATGTCCTAAGGGAAATGTCCACAGAAAAATTGAATAATCATCTAAAATGAGCATATAATATTTATGACCTGCAGAACTCAAAACTGATGATGTCCACAAATCACAATGCAAAAGATCAAATAGCATAAGCGTATGTGAAGTAGATGATGATAACAAAAGTTTAACATGTTTTACAAACACACAAGTTTGGCAAACAGAAGAATCCAAAAGTTTGTTACACGCCACAAAATTATTCTTCCTAAGATTATTGAAAATTGGTGCTCCCGGGTGTCCCAACCGATTATGTCATACGATAGGGGAAATAACTTACAAAGGTTGATGGTCTGGTCATATAATTGTTGGAAATGGTAGTGATGGATACAAGTTCCCCGTGCTATTACATCTCATTAGTGACATCTCAGTCTGAAAATCCTTCACAGAAAAGCCAAACAAATCAAAATTCACAGAAACATTATTGTTAATTGTAAACCGTCGTACATATATCAAGTTTTTAATCAATTTTGGTGCATGTGAGACGTTTTTCAAATATAATGATGGGTGGGGGGGTAGTTTTACCTGAACAATACCACGAATTGGAACCTGCCCACTGCCGACAATAATATTTTTATTACTGCTCATATTAAAATAAGATGAGAGATTATCTTGAGATGTCATCGTGTGAGACGTAGCCCATGTGTCCATGTACCACGACTCATCTGGAACATGCAAATTAATGTTATTCATGGCTTGTTCGATATCGGTGGGAGCATAACCTAGTGAAGACAGTGCTTGGGCTGCAAATGCGTGTTGCGGACGAGACCCTAGATTATGAGCTGTCGGTTTGAAGAGGAGGGCCTGACCCACGATGCGGTGGGGACCAGGCATGGAGGGGAAGCCCACTGTGGGGCCCAGGCCCACGGCGGGTACTGCCCCCATTGGTTACTGATGGACTGGGCAGGCGGCTGCCACTAGTTGGGTCGCCACTGCCCCTGCTGGTTGGTGTTTCCGCCGGCTGGTTGGCCGCCGCCCCTCCCCCGTACCTTTCCATCATTATTTTTCCCTTTATTGTTACGGTTTGACCCTCGTTTTTTACCATTATTGTTGCGGTTTCTAGTGCCAATCGAACCCGAATTTTGTGGCTGAAAATCTGTGGAAAATGAGTTGTGGAGACGAGGGCAGTCCCGGCGGTGGCTGCCTGCTTTGCCTTGCGTGTTTCCTCGAGAATCAACCTCGAACGAGTCTCGTAAAATGAAGGCAATGTATTACTCTACTGAATGAACATAGAGACTCCATCATATTGTTCATTCAATCGTGCAATTAATTAAAGGACCAACCATTGACTTGTTACCGGTGAACCAACGTTGGATAGTTGGTCTGCAAGTACCTTCAATTCTTGACAATAGGAGGACACGTTTGAGAAGTCATCCAATTTAATGTTGGTAAATTGATGCTCAAGATATACAGCCCTAGAAAGTTTGTTATCTTGAAAAATATTGTGTAAACGTTCTCACGCCTGTTGAGTCGTAGAGTTTGGCTCTAATATGGTATGCAAAAGGTTGTTGGAGATAGTGCCATAAATCCATTGAAGGACTATAGCATCTAAACGGGACCATAACTTTTTGTCTACTCAGTGGTGTCCGATGATGACTCAAAAGGTATGATATGGTCTATTACCTCATATGCGCGGCAATAAAAGCAGTTATCGGAATCATAATAACATTCTAGCTAGTCCCATGTTTCATGTTGAGTCAAGTCAATATTTATAGTGGATGTCCTATTGTATAATTAGTCATTCAATGAAGATTGTTGTTAACCAAAACAATAATTTAAAAAAAACATACCTTATCTACTAGTAAATAAACCTGTTGTTGCTCCCAAACGCATGCGCAAGCGTACGTGGTCGTACAAGTAATATAGTGATTTTAGAAATCGGATGTCGAACCCACGGGGACTTATGAATAATCGTCAGCTAAATTAAACGATCCGATTTATCTATACAGGAGATGAAATTCATAGATTGGAATTATAAACTAACTAAAAATTAAAGAAAATAAATAATAAACTTCGACCAAGAAAGAGCGAATTTCTATATTATCGTTGAGATGAAATCGTTTTAGGGCTATGGGCTATCTAAAAATCATGTTGTACTCTTCAATTGGTTCAACTTCTTAATTTATCTAGTTTACTAATTGATATACTTGATATTACGACTCCGAATCTCTTGAGTCCTCTAGCCGCCTATTTGTATTACTTTCACGCCTATATCTCTATGGTCATGAACCTCAACACGAATGCATTTATGTTTCCTGTATATTAACCAAACAAGGGAAACTAGTATATCCCTATCCTAGATGCAATCCGCTTTCCGATGTCAATGGTTGAGATCCTGCTTTATTTAACCATATTGCTATCCTAGTAATCATCTCTCGAGTTCCATCTAAGATTCAAAGATAGTATTCGTTGTTGATCAAGTAACCAAATAATTAAGATCAGAATTAAATAAATAAATCAATACGATAAACTAATTAATTGAAATCAATATTCGAATAACAATATTTCTGAAAGAACCAGAACCCTAGAACGAGAAGCTTAACTCCACAAAGGCATGGAGAAAATACAACAAATCATCCAAAGAAAATAAAAAAATGAGTGTATGGAGAAGAAAAGGTAAAATCCAATAATCTCCGGTCTCCATGCATGACTCCAAGCTCTCTCTAGGTCTTCCATTCTGAACCCCTTCTCAAAAATGAGTTTATAATGTATTTATCTCGTGTACAAACACGCCTAGACTCCTAGATCATACCCATGAAAATATGAAATAGAATAATTGGTAAAAAATTAAGCATGACGTGAGACGCCCATGCTGAGCGGTGACGCTAGACCAAAATTCCAGAACCTCAATTTCTTGGGCCTCCAACGTCGGATCTTGATTTCGAATGAATTTCTTGGATTTCTACTCAGACTTCAAAGTACCAAAGTATCTATTTTAGATTCAAATTTATTCATTAGTTCGGGACACATCACTTGAACTCTTTTTGATCTCTTCTCCTCCGAAACGAAGCATTTTCAATATAAAATACCTAGATTCAATAATAACGCACATATTAGCTCGACATTGCAAAGTCAATATATGTTAGATGTATTAAATGCATTTAGCTCTAAAAACAAGATAGAAATAGAGATAAAATACGATAAAAAGACTATAAATACACCTAACGTCACATATCACAATTATACATCTTCAATCATTTCTCAACATCATTTTCTAATGGCTTTTGACTGAGGATGTTTTACTCTTATGAATTGGTTTTGTCCCATTAAAAATAATTAGGTAAAGTGTTGAGTCATTTTTCATTTTCTCTAGAAACTTATATTAAAACATAAATTTAAGTAACAATCAAGTTTATTAAAATATTTACTAAATAATAAATATATTAAAGTACTTCATCTATCCCAAGAGTATATGTGACTTTTTCTTTTTCTTTGTTTGTTTTTAAAAAGATTAACATGTTTTTTAAAGTAATTTTTAATCTTAGTGTTCCGATTTAATTACCGGCCTACCGACATGATTTATTCGGATCACACCCTGATTAATATTTTAATTATTGACAGTAATCACATTTTTGTAATCGACTCATAGAATATGACAGATATACACCTAACACCTTAGCAAGCCTAACCTATATCCATTTCAATCACGTTAGAACATATATTGTCCATTGATAACTAACTAATTTATCATCCATAAATAAAATGTTGATTACAATGGTTGCAGGAAACAGAAAATAAGTAACTACTAAGTATTACAACAAAATGAAATTACAATAACTGAAATTTCAATAAACTGAAAACAAGAAACTGAGGTTACAAACACTTTGATTTGCTGGGTCGAGTGATGACACTCTGTCGTTAAGACAAGATTGCCCCGTATATATCCTTTCTACGTTCTGGACAATAATCTCCCAAGATAAAACAGCAACTCAATAAATGAACAAAGGAAACTGAAGTGTTACTTTGAAGAACTTAGTGTAATGAAATGATGCTGGAAAGTAGTAGGAAGAATTCTATTTTTTCGTTTGTGTGTAGTCTCAACAATTGAGCCAAAGGTTTCAATATATAGTGCATGGAGGGGACTTGTCAACTGCCCAACTAATTGTTGTTAATGGCCATGTAATGACAATTAGTGAGGAGTAATTCAGCTAAATAAATGACTGAATTAATGTGCAACGTATTGGAGCTTTAGTGATGAGTTATTCATCCAAGTAATGACTGAATTGATGTGCAGATTAATGGAGGTTAACATTTCAAAACCAACAGCAAAAGCACAAGTTCTCTGTCCAATTTTATCTTACCTGAAACTTCAGGGACCAAACTATAAATATGAAGCAATTTGGGTCCAAAAAGATAATATCAGAAGAAGCCCAAGGCCCAAGACCCGAGCCCGGATGGGCGACGCGTGTGTGGGCTTAGCCTCGAACCAAAACACATCTAAGTCTCCCCTCCTTCAAACACATGGGTTACCCCTTGGGGTCCCAAACCCTTAACCAATTTTGAAACTTATAAACTAAATAAATCTTCCTTTCCCCACCGATGAGGGAGAATTGGTCTATACCTCATTTTCATGCTTCAAACACCTCACTTCGTGGATTAATATCTCTTTCATTTCTCAACGAAATTTGACGATCCTTGGCCCTACGGCCATCTACTCACTTAGTAGTTATGCACGTGTGAAGAATCAAAGTCTCCAACATGCGAAACCCTAGTGTTTAAGTCATTAAAGATGGGTTGACGAAACAAATTTCCAACATAAACATTAAGCAATAACAGAGCCATATCTTGATAATAGTCCAAATCTATTGTCAATATCTTGTACAATATTCCTAAATTCTATATGTGATATTAAAAAAAGTTGCTAGAGTATGATATGAAATAGTTCAAAAAAAAAAAACGAATAAACAAATTAACAAAATTTCATTCCTCTATCTAATTGTCCAGATCGTGCTCAATATTTGTATCTATAAATCTAATCTCAAATTTCCTACTGATTTCCAATTGGAAATTCTCTATCGAAAATATTTCTACGAAATTCATGAGAGATTTCTCATGAATATCTTTGGAAATTTCCCACGAATTCCCGACAGTAATTTAATTAAAATACTTCAGAATTTTCCGTTGACTTGTGAGGAACCACAGTCAATTTTTCCACGGAATCCACAAGAAATTTAAATTTTGAGAAAAAGATATGAACACATTTCAATGATTATTGGGGCATTAAACCGGTAAAACACACTAGATAATTAACGTAAAGATTGTTTAATCCACTGTGCATATCAGAACCAAATTCAACTAGCATAAAAGAATCAAATCAGGAATATACTCAAATAATTATGTTAAATATACACAATATACACATAATATACATGTGTATATGGGGGCTCTCGGTGCTCTTGGCCCAGCCCTTGTACCGTGTAATATTCTAGTATTAGTTTAGGTAATGTTGTAGTGTAATTAGTATTGTACACTTACCATAATATTTTTATTACCATAATTGTATAGTTAGTATCCAAGTAGAATAAGGTTTTAGGAGTAGAATAGGAATAAGATTCTCCTATTATGGAAATATGTAACTTGTATATATAACCTTTCAATCAATGAAAATAATCAAGAGATTATTTCTTTCATGGTATCAGAAGTCTAGGTCTTAAAATCCTCTCCCAATTTTCTTCCTCTTGGTCGTCGACCAAACAGTGAACAAAACCGAGACCAAATTTTTTTCGCAACTTGTTCTCGGATTGGTTTATTCCGACGGTACCTCCTCTTCCCAAATTTTTCTCCCAAATCCCTCAATCACATATTGTTCTATCAATATATCTACATCCTGGAACACGTTTCATCATGCCCTTACAGTTTCTAACATCAAGAATAACATACCTCTTGTTCTTGAAATAGAAAACGTCCAATATGCGACATGGGACGAACTGTTCAAAATTCACGCACGATCGCATCAAGTCATCCATCACATAATCCCCGCGGCTCCTGAGGTTACGGAGGTGCCAAAATGCGAGGATGATCCTATACCGTGGACGACTCTTGATGCCACTGTCCTCTAGTTGATATATTCCACAATTTCTACCGACCTTTTGCAAACAATTATTAAGCCTGACGCTACGACACAGGCGACTTGGGATAGACTGCGTGATATATTCCAAGATAATCAAAATTCTAGAACCGTTACTCTTGAGCAGGATTTCTCCCACGTCAACATGGAAGATTTCCCTAACGTTTTGGCTTATTGCAAAAGATTGAAGGAATTGGCGGACCAACTTCGCAATGTTGGCGCGTCAGTTTTGAATGATCGTTTGGTTTTCCAAATGGTTTCCGGCCTCTCCGAGACCTATAATGGTGTTGGAACGCTTCTTCGGCAAAACAATTCACTTCCGTAATTTTATCAGGCTCGTTCTATGCTTACACTCGAAGAAGCAGACATGGCGAAAAAGGCAACTACCGGGGCTAGTCCCGTAGTCATGATGACCGAATCCACTTTTCATCCTACCAGTTCCAACTAGGGGTGAGCGGGTCCGGGTACCCTAACTTTTTTGAACTACCCGGACCCTATCCAGTAAAAGATCGGTTCCTAAATTTACTACCCGGAACCGCAGGGTCCGGGTAGGTTCCTGGGTACCCGGAATCGGTGTTTCTTTGTGCAAAATAATGCCTTCGAATAACAGCTTTGGTTTAGGAATAAACTCGTATGTTTATCCTCCGAAAGTCAGCGCCACAAAACCCATAAAGAATCCTTTCGGAACAAATATTCCAAGAATGTTTCAAAAATTTGCTTTGGTTTTCATTTCAACTTTCTTTTTGAATAACTTAAAGGAGTACATAGTTTAAAAATTCAGCGTTTCAGTTTTCTACCGCTTTTGGCTTTTTCTCTGCTTATGATTGTCACTTTGTATTATTTGATTTATTTCTTGATGGTGAAAGTGATTGTTCTGCATTTGGTTTTTCCCCCTTAAATGGTATATGACCTTTTTTCTTTTTTTTATTAACTAAAAAATAATGGAATTAAAAAAGTAAAAATATTTAATATTTCATAGGTTTCGGGTATCGGTTTCGGGTTCGGGTACCCTGTCTCTATTTGCCGAAATCGGACCCGACATTGATCGGTTCCTAATTTTATTACCCGAAACCTACCCGTTAGTGTCGATTCCGGTCGGGTATCTGGGTACCCTATACCCGTGCTCACCCCTAGTTCCAACAACTCCGACCAAAATCACAACGGTGGCGGCAAAAAGGGAGGAAATAAGAAAAATAATGGCAAAAACTGCGACGGCAACAACGGCGGCAGCCGGTAGAATGGTGGTGGCGGTAGGAGTCCTCGCGGTGGTCAGCAGCAGCAGCAACAGTTCTGGGACCCACAGTGGGCCTCTATGCAGTGGAAATGGGCCCTACAGCTGTAATTTGGGCCCAGTTAGTTTTCGCCCAACTGGCAGTGGGCTAGCCAGCAGCAGTCCAGGCCTAATTTGACCTGGTCCACGTACGGTCAGCAGTCTGGGCCTAGGCAACAAGCAGGGGTGCTTGGGCCTCGGCCCCCGCAGGCCCATCACGTAGCGGCACCCACGTCCACTGACATCGAAGTCGCAATGCACATGCTTGGTTTAACTCATCCGGACCCAAATTGGTATATGGATACCGGTGCCACTACCCACATGACATCCGATTCAGGTACGCTCTCGTCTTATTCCAATTTGAGCAACCCTCGCGACATAATTGTTGGTAATGGTAATTCTATTCCAATTTGTGGTTATGGTCATAAAACTTTGTCTCCCCCTCATCCACCTCTTATCTTGAAAAACACCCTACACGCCCCCAAATTGATTAAAAACTTAGTATATATCCATAAATTCCCTACTGAAAATTCCGTTTCTATTGAATTTGATCCATTTGGTTTCTCTGTGAAGGATTTCAATACGGGGAGTCATCTCATGAGCTGTGATTGTAGGGGAGATCTTTATCCTATCACACCCAGTTCCGGTCAATTGAGTCAAGCCCTGTCATCCGCCTTTGCATCCATTTCTCTTTCCTTGTGGCATACTCATCTTGGTCATCCGGGATCCTCTATTTTATCGTCATTAGATAAAAATAGTTTTATTTTATGTAAGGGTACGAGTAGTACTCCAAATTGTCAGTCTTGTTCTTTAGGAAAAAATGTTAAGTTGCTATTTGTAGACTCAAATTCTCATACTTTAATGCCATTTGATATTATTCATAGCGACTTATGGACGTCTCATGTTCTTAGTTCTGTGGGTCATCGGTATTATGTTCTCTTTTTGGATGATTATTCTAAGTTTTTATGGACGTTTCCGATAGCGAAAAAATCTCACATTTTTTCCGTCTTCTTAAAATTTAGAGCATTCATTAGAACTCAATTCGACCGAGAAATAAAAAATATTCGGTGTGATAATGGCAAAGAATATGAAAATGGGGTGTTTCGGAAATTCTGTGCTAATAATGAGATTAATTTTCATTTTTCTTGTTCTTATACGTCTTCACAAAATGGGAAAGTCGAACACAAAATTCGTTCCATAAATAACATTGTCCGAACTTTATTAATTCATGCTTCTGTACCCCTGTCTTTTTGGCATCATGCTCTACAAATGGCTACCTATCTCCTTAACATAATTCCTACCAAAGGTTTGACATATTCTTCCCCCCTTCGAATTTTATATAATAAAATCCCTTCATATTCACATCTTTGGGTTTTTGGGTGTTTGTGTTATCCGTTATTCCCGTCCACCACAATTAACAAACATCAGGCCTGGTCTACTCCGTGTGTGTTTTTGGGTTTTTCGTCTAATCATCGTGGCTACAAATGCTTTGATTTATCCTTTAATAAAATCATCATTAATCGCCATGTAATTTTTAATGAATCCCAATTTTCATTTGCTAAAGTTAATACTTCTGTGCCTAGTTTGTATAATTTTTTGGATGATAGTATATCCTCGTATATTATTCAGCAATTTTTCGGACGTCTCCCGCGCCCAAAATTCTCCAGCGGGCCCACTGCCCCGTCACAGCCGACAGTACCCAGTATTATCACTGGGCCTATTTCAGGTCCAGTCCATCCCACTCCCACAACTAGTCCAGTCACCGTGTTAGGCCAGCAGGCCCACTGCCTGCTGGCCAGTCCGTCCCGAGCCCAGAAAATTCCCGAAATTCGCCCAATTCTTCCTCGAGTCATAGACCGGTCACTCGTAGTCAACGGGGTGTGTTTAAACCAAAAAGACATTTTAATTTACATTATAATGTCCCTAAATCACCCTTACCCCGTAATCCTGTGTCTACCTTAAATGACCCGAATTGGAAAATTGCTATGACCGATGAATATAAAATTCTTATTGATAATAAGATGTGGGAGTTGGTGCCCCGTCCATCTGGTATTAATATTATCATGTCTATGTCAATTTTTGCTCATAAGGAAAATTCAGATAGTTCATTTGCCTGACATAAGGCGTGACTTGTGGGTGATGGTAAGACTCAGCAGGTTGGGGTAGATTGTGGTGAGACGTTTAGTCCAGTGGTCAAGCCAGCTACCATTCGCACTGTACTTAGCTTGGCTCTTTCAAAAACATGACTTATTCATCAGTTAGATGTAAAGAATGTTTTCCTACATGGTAATCTCAAGGAAATAGTCTATATGCATCAGCCTTTGGGACTCAGGGATCCAACACATCCTCATCATGTCTGTTTGTTGAAAAAGTCCTTATATGGGCTTAAGCAGTCTCCACGGGCCTGGTATACGCGGTTTGCAGACTATGTTTCGACTATTAGGTTCACTCACAGCAGGTCAGATAATTCCTTGTTCATCTACCGTGGTGGTTCGTCCTTGGCCTATATTCTGTTATATGTGGATGATATTATTTTGACTGCCTCTTCCAATGCCTTACGCAAGTCGATCATGACAATGCTCAGCTCTGAGTTTGCTATAAAAGACTTGGGCCCTTGAGGTATTTTTTGGGGATTGCTACCACTCGTTATGCAGGTAGGTTGTTCTTATCTCAAAGGAAGTATGCAGCTGAAATCATTGAGATGGCTGGGATGTCATCCTGTAAGTCCACTTCCACTCTAGTTGATACTAAGCCCAAGCTTAGTGGCGCGGCCGACATA
Source organism: Anisodus acutangulus (assembly GCA_029783415.1). NCBI lineage: Eukaryota > Viridiplantae > Streptophyta > Magnoliopsida > Solanales > Solanaceae > Anisodus > Anisodus acutangulus. The sequence goes on from CM056503.1 coordinate 45,219,959, forward strand.
CCATACGAGGATCCGACCCGCTATCGCAGTCTTGCAGGGGCCCTTCAGTAACTTACATTCACAAGGCCACATATTATGTATGTTGTCCAGCAGGTGTGCTTGTTTATGCATGATCCCCGAGTTGAGCACATGAATGCACTCAAACGCATCATTCGGTATATTCAAGGGACGCTGGACTATGGTTTGCATTTATATCCCTTATCGACATCCACACTTGTCTCGTATACGGATGCTGATTGGGGTGGCTGTCCGGACACCAGACGGTCTACGTCTGGCTATTGTATATTTCTTGGAAATAACCTGGTCTCATGGTCCACAAAACGTCAGTCGACATTGTCCCGATCCAATGTCGATGTGGAGTATCGAGGGGCAACTAATGTGGTCTCAGAATCAAGTTGGTTACATAATTTACTTTTGGAGCTTCATTGTCCCATTCAGAAAGCAACCTTGGTTTATTGCGATAATGTTAGTGTTATCTACCTTTTTGATAATTCAGTTCAGCACCAGCGCACTAAGCATATCGAGATGAACATTCACTTTGCCTGCAAAAATGTTGCCCGTAGTCAGGTACACGTCTGCCATGTCCCAAGATATCAAATTGCTTTCATCTTTACAAATGGTCTTCCTTCGGTACTTTTTGAAGATTTTAGGGACAGTCTCAGCGTTCGAAGACCGCCCGCTATGACTGCGTGTGTGTGTTAAATATATACACAATATACATGTGTATATTGTGTATATTGGGGCTCTCAGCCCAGCCTTTGTACCGTGTAATATTCTAGTATTAGTTTGGTAATGTTGTAGTGTAATTAGTATTGTACACTTACTATAATATTTGTATTACCATAATTGTATAGTTAGTATCCAAGTAGAATAAGGTTTTAGGAGTAGAATTGGAATATGATTCTCCTATTATGGAAATATATAACTTGTATATATAGCCTTTCAATCAATGAAAATAATCAAGAGATTATTTCTTTCAAATTAAATGCCTAAAGCTTACATGCGAAGGGGAATCTAGTGGAACACAAAGGGTTCGAATGAACCCTTTCACGGAAAGATTACACTATATATATATATATATATATATATATATATATATATATATATATATATAAGCAGATATATTTCAAATTTTCATAGTGAAATATCCTAGATCCGCTACTACCTACCTACTTATGAGCACATAAAAAATTTACTAGTACATATCTAAAAAGATAATATTAGAATAAGCTCATGACCCATGACCCGTGATCGAATCGGACGGGCGGGCGGCGACGGCGCGCGTGTGGGCTTAGCCTTGAACCAAAGCACATCTAGGTCCTCCCTCCTTCAAACACATGGGTTATCCCTTGGGGTCCCAAACCCTTAGCCAATTTTGAGACTTATAAACTAAACAAATCTTCCTTCCCCCACCGATGAGGGAGAATTGGTCTATACCACATTTTCATGCTTCAAACACCTTCGTGGACCAATATCTCTTTCATTTCTCAACATATTTTGACGATCCTTGGCCCTGCGGTCATCTACTCACTTATAGATTATGCACGTGTGAAGAATCAAAGTCTTCAACATGCGAAACCCTAGTGTTTAAGTCATTAAAGATGGGTGGACGTAACTCCCACCAAAGGCAAATTTCCAATAATCCCCTCTTGAAAGAGATTTTGGCGCACTCACGAGGTGCCTATTTCCAACAATATTTCAGCGGACCGATGTTGCATAAGGAGAGGTAGCTTCAGCTTTGAACCTTTCATAGTTAAATACCATCGGACTTACTTACTGCGCGGTGAACGTGATGTCTTGAACCGTCAGTGTTTAGTGCAAGCCAAGTCAATATTACCAACACAACAAATTCCCTTACTCTTTTCTTCGTAATATTTTGTCCGTTATGGCCGTGGACACTTCTTGGATTCTTAAGTGCGTTCATTTGAGGTGGCATGTCCTCGTAGTTAAATAAGTGGTCTCCTACAAGGTATCCTGCTATACTCCACTTTACAAGTGTTAGAAACCATTAAAAGTTTCCCCAAACCTAACCCCAACCATTGAGGATCATTAAAGGTTTTGGAAACTTAACATTTACCCACACTGCAGATAGCACTTAACGTCTATCTTGGGAACGGCTTTGGGTTTATGTTCCTTATAGAAATCATAACCCGAAGTGCTCTTGCTTCCACCGAAGCGCTCAACTGAACCTTTATAGCTTAATTTTCCCATTGAACCAAATTCCTGGGATCTCTAGTCAGTAAGGTTGGGTTACCACCGTATTGGTCCTTAAAGCTTGGGTTTTTAACTCATTCCCCTAGATAAGCAGAATATCTGATCTCTAGGTATGCCCTTTGTCAGTGGGTCTGCTATGTTATCTTTTGATTTTATGTAATCAATGGATATTATACCCGTGGTGATCAGCTGTCTAACGGTCTTATGTCTCCGTCGAATATGACGAGATTTACTGTTGTACATAGAACTCTGTGCCCTTCCTAAAGCCGACTGGCTGTCGCAGTGAATCATCACTGAATGTACGGGTTTGTCCCAATAAGAGACGTCTTCTAAGAAGTCGTGAAGCCACACAACTTCTTCTCCTGCTTTATCTAAATCGATAAACTCTGATTCTATCATGGATCGGGCGATGCAAGTTTGCTTAGAGGATTTTCAAGATACAGCCCCACCACTAATTGTAAATATATACCCACTGGTGGACTTGGTGTTCTCTATATTAGATATCCAGTTTGCATCACTGTACCCCTCTAGTACAGCTGGATATCTCGAATAATGTAACTCGTAATTTAGTGTGTACTTTAGGTGACGTAGCACCCTATTCAACGCTTTCCAATGATCCTTTGTTGGATTACGGGTAAACCTAGCCAACTTATTAACTGCATAAGCAATATCAGGTCAGATGCAGTTTGTTACGTACATCAAACTCCCAATCACCTGTGCATATTACTCCTGGCATACGGGTGCACCACGATTTTTATCAAGTTTTTGATTTCGATCCAGTGGTGACTTCATAGGTGAACTGTCAAACAACTCAAACTTTCTCAAAACATCCTCGATGTAGTGAGACTGAGATAAGACCAGTCTGTCAGACGTCTTAGAGATTTTTATACCTAAGATGACATATGCGATACCCATATCCTTGATGTCGAAGCATTATTTCAACATGTTCTTAGTCTCTAGGATTACCCTAGGATTGCTTCCTGTGATCAACATGTCATCTACGTACAGGCATATCATGACAAACGAGTCAGAGTTACCTTTCATGTAGACACATTTGTCACACTCGTTAATGGAGAAACCCTTTGATAGTATAGTACTATCAAACTTTTTGTGCTATTGTTTTGAGGCTTATTTCAGTCAGTACAGAGATTTGACAAGTTGACAGGCTTTCTTCTCTAGCCTTGGAACCACATACCCCTCGGGTTGTTCCATATAAATTTCTTCTTTCAAATCACCATTTAGGAAGACTGTCTTAACATCCATTTAATGTATCTCAAGGTCATGCAACACTGCAATCACAATGAATACTCGTATGGACGTCATTCTAGACACCGGGGAGTACATGTCAAAATAGTCAAGGCCTTCTTTTTGTCGATAGCCCTTAACTACCAACCTGGCCTTGTACTTATCTATAGACCCATCTGCTTTATACTTCCGTTTGAGTATCCATTTACAACCCAACGGTTTATTTTTCAGAGGAAGATCAACCAACTCCTAAGTATGGTTATGCAGGATGAAGTCTATTTCACTCTCAATAGCTTCTTTCCAGAGCGGTGCCTCTGAAGTTGATAATGCTTCAGCAATTGTCTTTGGTTCGTCATCAACCATATAAGCTACAAGTCAAGACCGGAGGTTTTATCATTTCTAGCCCTTTTACTTCGCCTTGGTTCCATCTCTGGAGTTTCCAAGTTCTAAGAATCTGGAACACTAGATTCCGGATATTCAGCCACTTCGGAGTCCACTAAATTTGAACCATCTAGATCCGGGCAGTCAACGACTCCCGGTTCCTGAGAGCTTTGTTCATAACTTCGTTTGCGAGAGGTTATGTCTTTTTCCTCTCTAGGAAAAGTATCCTCAAATAATTGACCATTCCTTGAGTCCATGATTTTACCCCCGTGGATATCTGGAATATTTGACTTATACACTAAGAAGCGATAATCACTACTGTTATTTGCATATCCGATGAAAATGCAATCTACAGTCTTAGGCCCAATCTTGACCTGTTTTGGCTAAGGTACTTCAACCTTTGCCAAATAACCCCACACCTTTAAATATTTATAGGTGGGTTTCTTTCCCTTCCATGATTCATATGGAGTTTATTTATTACCCTTATGTGGGACTCTGTTAAGAATCGTATTAGATGTAAGGACGTCTTCTCCCCACATATTTTGGGGAAGATCAGAATTGATGAGCAAGGCATTCATCATTTCCTTCAATGTGCGGTTTTTACGTTCCGCCACACCGTTCGACTGAGGTGACTATGGAGCCGTCGTTTGATGAACAATGCCTGATTGGGCATAATATTCCTCAAACGGCGCTACGTATTCTCCCCCTCTATCGCTACGAATGGATTTAATCTGCATGCTTAGTTGGTTCTCAACTTCTACTTTGTAACGTCGGAACGCTTCAAAGGCTTCATCTTTACTTTTCAATAAGTAAATGTAATAATACCCTGTTCTATCATCAATGAATGTCACAAAGTACTTGTTCCCCCCTTTTGTTTGTGCAAACTTCAAATCACATATATCTGTGTGAATAAGTTCTAGAGGAGCGGTATTCCTTTCGACGGATCAAAAAAGAAGCTTTATGAGTTTTGCCTCTACGCACACCTCACACTTATGTTGAGGGTTTACGTCGATAGACATCAACAACTCCAACTTGACCAACCTTTGGATGGACTTATAGTTAACATGTCCTAATCTATGATGCCATAAATTAGAAGACTCAAAAAAATAAGAAAAAGCTTCAACTTTATTACTTGGACGCATTACAGACATAGCGTTAACTTTGAAGAGCCCTTCACAGACGAATCCTCTCCCCACAAAAGTGTCATTTTTAGTGATTACAAATTTATTGGACTCAAACACTAGCCTAAAACCAGCATTAACCAATAAATGACCTGAAATTAAATTCCTCTTAATCTTAGGGACATGCATCACTTCCTTCAGAGTGAGCTCCTTTCCAGAAGTCATCTTCAGGACCACCTTTCCTACCCCTAGCACATAAGAGGAAGCGTTGTTACCCATGAACAACTTCTTGTCGGTGACCGGCGTATACGTGGAGAAGACATCTCTATTGGAACAGATTCTAGTAGCACATGTGTCCATCCATCATTGCATGGGATTCTCAATCAGGTTTTCTTCAAGCACCACCGCTGAGAACTCCTCAATCATGTCGTCCAGAAGTGTATCTTTGACGACGTTAGCATGTGCCTTGCCTTTAGCCTTGGCTTTATCTTGTTGCTCAGTCTTGAGCTTGTGGCATTCCTTGATCATATGACCAGGTTTCCCCAGTGGTGACAGTTTCCTTTGAACTTCTCCGCTGCTTGGGTCTTGCCATCTTTCTGGAACTTGCGCTTCTTGCTTGGGTTCCCTTTGGCCTCAGCCAGATTTGCCTTTGCCACAGCGGGTTGTTTACCCCTAGGCAAGACCTTCTTATTATCTTCCTAAATTTGGAGTTTGATAATAAGTTTTTCAAAGGTCATCTCATTTGTCTTGAGTTTTAAGTAACTCATAAATTCATTCCATGAAAGGAGGTAACTTTTCAATCAGCGATGCAACCAAAAACTGCTCATTTGGTTTCATACCTTTCAAATCCAGGTGATGTAGAATCATTTGGAATTTCTGGACTTTGGACATCACTGTTTTACTATCCACCATTTGAAATTTCAGAAATTTTCCAATGATGAATTTCTTAGTACCTGCATCTTGTGCGTTGTACTTCTTTTGCAGTTTTTTTCCACAGCTCTTTGGCAGTGCCTACGGTGTAATACACAGTGTAGAGAGGGTCTGACAAGCAGTTCAAAATATAATTCTTACACATGAAATCACTATGATTCAATGCATCAAGAACCATCTCCATGTCATTAATGACATGGATACCTTAGCCCCCTTCAGCCATTTCAGTAGGAGAAAGGTCCATTTCATCTCCAGATTGTGGAGGATCTTCTGTTAGGAACCGAGCCATTCTCATAACCGTCAAGTAGAACATCATCTTATGCTGCCATCTCTTAAAGTTGGAGCCCATGAATGTTTATGAGCGTTCATGGTGGAATGCAGAGGGTGGAGGAACTGTCACGTTCCCTTGAGGAGCAGTAAAGGCATTGGACGTGCCTTGGGCAGCAGTGGGAAAGGTAGAGGAGTTTCCTTGAACAGTAGCAACAACAGGAGGGAAGGTAGAAGGGTTGCCTTGAGTGGCAGCAGCAGCAGCAGAAACATAAGTGTTTCCAGTCATGTTTCTAAGCAGTTACAGCAAGCTGATCTTGTCTTAATATTGTTGATTACAATGGTTGCAGGAAACAGGAAATAAGTAACTGCTAAGTATTACAACAAAATAAAATTACAACAACTGAAATTTCAATAAACTGAAAACAAGAAACTGAGGTTACAAGCACTTTGATTTGCTGGGTCGAGTAATGACACTTTGTCTTTAAGACAAGATTGCCCCGTATATATCCTTTCTACGTTCTGGACAATATTCTCCCAAGATAAAACAACAACTCAACAAAGGAGCAAAGGAAACTGAAGTGTTACTTTGAAGAACTTAGTGTAATGAAATGATGTTGGAAAGTAGTAGAAAGAATTCTGTTTTTTCGTTTGTGTGTAGTCTCAACAATTGAACCAAATGCTTTAATATATAGTGCATGGATGTGACTTGTCAACTGCCCAACTAATTGTTGTTAATGGCCAAGTAATGACAATTAGTGAGGAGTAATTCAGCCAAATAAATGACTGAATTAATGTGCAACGTATTGGAGCTTTAGTGAGGAGTTATTCAGCCAAGTAATGACTGAATTGATGTGCAGATTAATGGAGGTTAACGTTCCAAAATCAACAACAAAAGCATAAGTTATCTGTCCAATTTTATCTTACCTGAAACTTCAGGGATCAAACTGTAAATATGAAGAAATTTGGGTCCAAAAAGATAATATCAGAAGAAGCCCAAGGTCCAAGACCCTAGCCCAGACGGGCGGCGCGCATGTGGGCTTAGCCTCGAACCAAAACACATCTAGGTCCTCCCTCCTTCAAACACATGGTTACCCCTTGGGGTCCCAAACTCTTAACTAATTTTGAGACTTATAAACTAAACAAATCTTCCTTCCCCCACCGATGAGGGAGAATTGGTCTATACCACATTTTCATGCTTCAAATATCTCACTTCGTGGACTAATATCTCTTTCATTTCTCTACGAAATTTGACGATCTTTGGCCCTACGGTCATCTACTCACTTAGTAGATTATGCACGTGTGAAGAATCAAAGTCTCCAACATGCGGAACCCTAGTGTTTAAGTCATTAAAGATGGGTGGACGAAACAAATTTCCAACATAAACATTAAGCAATAACAGAGCCATATCTTGATAATATTCCAAATCTATTGTCAATATCTTGTACAATATTCCTAAATTCTACATGTGATATTAAAAAAAGTTACAAGAGTATGATATGAAATAGTTCCAAAAAAAAAGAATAAACAAATTAAAATATAAGTTAGGATCACAACAACAAATTTTCACTCCTCTATCTAATTGTCCAGATCGTGCTCAATAATTGTATCTATAAATCTAATCTCAAATTTCCAATTGGAAATTCTCTATCGAAAATATTTCTACGAAATTCATGAGAGATTTCTCATGAATATCTTTGGAAATTTCCCACGAATTCCCGACAGTAATTTAATTAAAATACTTCAGAATTTTCCGTTGACTTGGGGGGAACCACAGTCAATTTTTCCACGGAATCCACAAGAAATTTAAATTTTGAGAAAAAGATATGGAACACATTTCAATGATTATTGGGGCATTAAACCGGTAAAACACACTAGATAATTAACGTAAAGATCTTTTAATCCACTGTGCATATCAGAACCAAATTCAACTAGCACAAAAGAATCAAATCAGGAATATACTCAAATAATTAAATGCCTAAAGCTTACATGCCAGGGGGAATCTAGTGGAACACAAAGGGTTCACGGAAAGATTACACTTACATAATTATATTAGCATGAATCTCTTTGACTTATTTATGTGCTTATTTATTTATATTTTAAATTTTCATTGTGAAATATCCTAGCTCCGCTGCTACCTACCTACATATGAGCACATAAAAAATTTACTAGTACATAAACAAAAAATAAAGTACTTTTAAAGAACTAAACGATTCAAAATTGCAAGATTGAAATTCGTTCTATAAGATTTCACTTGTTTAGTCTTACTTATTTTAGTGAATCAGGCTTATTGCAAATATATAATAGTAACATGAAAATGACTTCAATATGTTCAACTTGTCAAGTTGTTATTATTAAAAAGAAGAGATTTGTATGAAAATGGCCAATATATATTTGTTTTGAATGGTAGGTGTAGGACCTGACGGTCAATCCTCCATGTTTGAGAGTCAAACCTAAAATTATAATATTTGTTTTTTCTTAGATTATCGTTTCTTAATATTAGACTAGTAAAGGAATGCCCGTGCGTTACAGGAGCTCAATATAATATTTTTCTTAATGAAATAATATACTGCTCCTAACATTTTCAACATAAATAAATTTGTATGTCTAAATTGCAATTTAATTTTCTGAAATTTGATACACAGAAAAACTTTTTTCTTCAAAAAAACATTAATCTGCTAGTACAAACAAAATTGTCATAAAAGGTTGATAAGAAAAACACATTAGCAAATGCTTTGTATTTAGCATATAATTGCCAACAAATCATATTATATTTTTATTTTTTATATCTTATTGAATTTCAAGTGGCATTTTAGTTTTACCCTATTTGATTCTTGAGCTATCTGCATTTTTTGGTCTTAGGTGTTTGATCAATCCCGACTAGTTGTCTCTTTGGATCAAGTTTAAGTTCTCATTTTTTATAATTCTTGATTTTTTTCTTAATATGTATTTGAATTGGTGCATGTTTGAGTAATTGCTTTGTTAGAACTGAATTATTTTTAATTCTTGCAAATGTTACTCCATTTTATTAGAGCTCATAAAGAATTACTCCCTCATGTCTAAAATAATTGAGGTTTTAGCCTCTAAAAATTGATCCAAAATAATTGGTGTTTCACAAAACTAAGAAAGTATTTAGTTTTATTTTCTAAATTTGTCCTTGACACATTCTCATATGTCCATAATAATTATGTCAACCTGGAAAGATAAGAAAATCATAATTAACAGGTATATAAGTTAAAACCCCTTTTAATTTTTAAGAGTTAGTGAATTTTTTAATTCACATGCCCAATTTAAAACCTCAATTATTTTGAATCACAGGGAGTATTAGAGAACTAATTACATGAAAGTCAACTTTAATAAGAATCATCAAAAACACTTCACAAATGAACAGCTCGGAGATTGTTATAGAATTAACGAAAAAGGATCAAAATGTCCTTAACGTATTGGAAATAGTTTAAATCTGTCCTCCTTTATCTATTGGTTCATAATTGCCCTCAAAGTTATCTTTTGGCTTAAAAATGGCCCTCCTTTTTGTAGGGTCCCATTCCCATATCATCTCCCATGGGATGTGTTTTTTACTTTGTTTGAAAAAGATGAGAAGACACATTAATTTTCTTTTTCAAGTGATGTAAGCCATACATTAACAAGTCTAATTCATCTCTTTAAATGGGGAAGCTCTCTATCAATTGAAACACACCAAAAAAGAGAGAAAAATATAGAGAGTAGTGAGGTATTCCATAAATTGTGTAAGAAAACAGTATGTGAAGAAAAATAGAGTGTCAGCGATATTGTAGTAAGGTGAGAAAATCAAAAGAGAGTTATTTCTTTTGAGTGTGTAGCGGTTTTTGAAGTCTTTATACTCGTGACTACACAATCTAAAATTTCTTGCTATAATGATATCAATTGCTCCTCTTGGCCCGTGATTTTTCCCTTATTCAGAAGGGTTTTCACGTAAAACAAAATTGTGTCATTACTTTCCTTTTTCTCGTTGATTAACCATAACTTAGTGTTCCACGTTTATCACTAATATCGTGAATATTATTTTTGCGGGTCTATTTTTTCCCAACAAGTGGTATTAGAGTCAAGGTTCTATCTGAGTATGCTCTATGGTTGCAGCACAGTTTGAACTTTCACATCATAAGGCAATTACTTTGGTCTCCTACTAATAAATAATATATGTATGTGTGATAAACGATGGAAGCCAACACTAGTAGAATGGTTACTTTGAGTGGTGTCAATTATATCATTTGGAAGGGCAAGATGGAAGATTTGCTCTATGTCAAGAATTTTTATCAACCAGTCTTTGTCACTAAAAAGCCTGATAGTAAATCAGATGAAGAGTGGAATTTATTACACAAGCAAGTATGTGACTTTATTAAACAGTGGGTTGACGATAATGTGTTGAATCATATTTCTGGGAGATACATGCTTGGACCCTATGAGAGCAACTTGAAAGTTTGTATGCTCGGAAAACTGGAAATAACAAGATGTTCTTGATTAAGAAGATGTTGGGTTTAAAATACCTTGATGGTTCTCCGATGACAGATCATCTGAATAACTTTTAGGGGATCATGAACTAGTTATCCGCTATAGGAATTAAATTTAATGAAGAAATTCAAGATTTGTTTCAACTTAGTTTCCTACCAGATTCTTGGGAAACTTTTAGAACTTCATTGTCCAATTTTGCTCTGGATGGTGTGATCTCTATGGATCTTGCCAAAAGTAGTGTTTTAAATGACGAAATTCTCAAGGTTCCTCCTCATCAGATGTCTTGGTGACTGACTCTAGGGGGAGAATCAAGAATCATGGTTTTCAGAATAGAGAACATAATAAAAGTAAATCTAGAAACAGATTTAAAGATATTGAGTGCTATCATTGTAGGAAGAAAGGGCACACAAAGAAATTTTGCCGGATATTGAAAAAGGAAAATAGAAATAAGGAGGAAAAGAAAGAGATAGCAATTATGTTGTCACCAGCACTACATAAGATCTTGTTACTGTCCTTGATGCAAATCTGATGAATATAGCTTGTGATGAGTCAAGCTGCGTTGTGGATAGTGGTGCCGCATCTCATGTGACATCAAGAAAGGATTTTTTTTCTCATCCTATACTCCAGGTGATTTTAGAACCTTGAGTATGGATAATGAGATTGTCTCTTGAGATACTAATTTGTTTGGAAATTAGTATTGGAACTAAATTAGTTTTGAATAATGTAAATCATGCACCTGATATACGTTTGCACTTGATATATGTTAGCATTCTGGATTATGAAGGTTATGTTAGTACCAATGGTGCTGGAAAGTGAAAACTCACTAAGGGTTCTTTAATTGTGGCTCGTGGCACAAAGCGTTGTGGTCTATACTGGACTACAACTTCTATTTGTGCTAATATGGTGAATGCAATTGAGAGCGATAACTCTTCAATGTTATGACACAATAGGCTTAGTCACATCAGTGAGAAAGGACTCAATATCCTGACCAAGAAGAAATTTCTATCAAATTTTAAAAGTGCTAAATTAGAAAAGTGTGAGCACAACTTGATTGGAAAACAAAATATAGCCTCTTTCAAGTCCCATCCTCCTTCAAGAAAGACAGAGTTGCTTGAGTTGGTGCATTCGGATTTATGTGGTCCTATGAAGACAAGGACTTTGGGTGGTGCACTTTACTTTGCTACATTTACTGATGATTGCTCAAAAAAACTTTGGGTCTATCTCTTGAAGACTAAACACCAAGTGTTGGGTGTCTTTAAGCAGTTTCATGCTTCAGTGGAAAGAGAAACTGGAATGAAGTTGAAGTGTATTCGTACTGATAACGGTGGTGAATATTGAAATGCATTTGACAAATAATTAAAGCAATAGGGTATCAGACACCGGAAAATGAATCCTAAGACTCCTCAGCTTAATGGTTTGGCAAAGAGAATGAATATGACCTTGATGAAAAGAGTTAGATGTTTGCTTTCTGAAACAAAGTTGTCGAATTCCGTTTGGGGTGAGTCTTTACTGACCACTGCACATGTTATAAACCTATCTCCTATTATTGCTTTGCAAAGTGATGTTCCAAACAGAGTTTGGTATGACGAGGATGTTTTCTATGACCATTTAAAAGTATTTAGTTGCAAAGTTTTTGTATATGTGCCTAGAGATGAGTGGTCAAAGTTAGCTGCCAAGACAAGTCAGTGCATCTTCTTTTGTTATGGCCTTGATGATTTTGGTTACAAGCTATATGATCCAGTTGATAAGAAGGATGTGAGAAATCATGATGTTATCTTCCTGAAGGATCGAATCATTGAAGATATTGATAAAACGGAGACTCTAAAATCTTCAAGTTCTGATGGTTCAGTTAATCTTTATCAAGTTTCTCCTACAAACATTGATGATATTGACAGGTAAGGCTCTGGGTAGTATTCCCACTGAATAGAACATAAAGAGACCTTTTTGGTTATTATATATAAGATGGATTAAGCTAAGTCCACTCTTATTTTTCCACCTCCCTTTTCCTTCCCATGATATATGGTTCTCTCTCAGCCCACAAGCAGCCATTGAGCTCCGCTTCTCCTACTCACCTCATCCTTGATTTCGTCCTTCTATGAAAAACTCCCCCCCCCCCTTAAAAGATGTGTTAGAAGCTGCCACCAACTAATCCCCTAGATTTAGTCATTAGGAGACTTAATACCAAGCTTACACGTACCAAAATCCACTTTCATTTGTCCCCCTATTAAAATTATTAATCCCACAATTAATCAATCTCATACATAATTAATTATGTGATCTCAATTCACTTAAATCCTAAAACTCATAAGACCTTCGTATACTCAATGTCATAATTTGTAATATGACCCTAGTCCATAACCTCTTTGTGTGCATACCAAATTTATTTCCGAGCCCCGTTGTCACACTTTTTGTGTCCAAAATTATTTCGGGGTCTAATTCTTTTATATTCTAGTCTCTTTATTAGTATACGTGATATCACATAAAATTCCCGAGGCCTTATTACGCTTAAGTGCTCAAATCATTGTCCAAAATTCTGGGATGTTACATGGACTGAAGGTCTCACCATAATAAACTCCCTCATGTTGCCCTATGCCATTTGCCACATGTCTCACCTTATGGCGTTCAAGCTCACCACTATCTCTGAATTTATGATGATATAGCCACATGCAATGAATCAAATTCACCCCCTCTTGTCTCGGAACAATATCCCAAGTGCGCTATGTAGCGCATTAAATTCCTCACGCATGGCCGCATTCCAATTCGGGTCAAGCTTGGATAATTTTTGGTTTTTAAGTATATGTGAGATAGTATGGGTGGATAGGTTAAAGTGGACTTTTGATTTGAAAATCCAGTGTTGGGCACGGGTTTTCATACGGTGGGTCAGAAGCGGGATTGTTTGGGTCACGAGCAGTGGGGTGGTTTGGGACACGATATTGTCATGGGCAGTAGGCTCGATGACATGAGCAGTGGGGTGGGGCAGTGGGCTCAGTGACACGGGAAGTGGGGTGGGGTTGGGCAGTGGGCTCGGTGACACTGGATTTCCCATCTCGGGAATAATGGTAAGGAGTGGGGCAGTGAGCATGGTGACAGGATGGTATGAGTGCCACGATGCATTGTGTTTCTAATGAGGGGGAAGTGTCTGGATCATCAAGGAAGCCGTAATCAATTACTTGAAAAAATTTTACGTTTGCAAATGGAAAAATGTTCTCCTCGAATGTAACATGACGAGAGACTAGGATTTTATTTATGGACAAATCATAGCATAAGTACCCCTATGGTTTTACGGGAAACCTAAGAAAATGGAAGGGGTAGTTCTAGGTCCTAATTTGTGAGGGGCCGTAGAGGCGAGATTCGGGTAGAATAGACAACCAAAAATCTGAAGGTGATCATAAGAGTGTGTCCGACGGAAGAGAATTTTGGTTGAAGTTTTATTTTGAGGAGTTTGTGTTGGTAATATATTAAGGATGTATGCTGCCATGTGTAAGGAGTATACCCAAAAAGAAGGGAGATGGAAGCATAGAAGAGCATAGTGCGGATCTTATTGTTGATGGTGCGTAGGATTAATTAGGCTTTACCATTTTAAGGTGAGGTATGGGGTAAGAAAATCGAAACACCATGCCGTGGTCCGCACAAAATTTATGAAAGGGAAGGTTGTCAAACTCACAGTCATTATCACATTGAAACGTTTTGATGGTCTTTTCAAATTGAGTTTTAACATATGCTTGAAATTCAAGAAAAATTGTGTAGACTTGGTATTTATATTTTAGAGGATACACCCAAAAAAAGTGAGAAATCATCCAAAAATACCAAATAATATTTGTGACCTAGTGTGCTAGTAATGGGAGATGTCCATAAATCCGCATGAATAATATCAAAGGAAAAAAATGTTACACCTAATGAAGATTGAAAAGGAAGTCTAACATGATTTCCTAAAGTACAAGAGTAGTAAGTGGGGGTAAATTTCCCGTTATTACATTGTATGAATTTCTGACTTCTAAGAAAATTTAAAATTGGTGCTCCCGGGTACTCGACTGTAGCATCCCGTATTTTCAGGTTACGGTTTAAATTGATAGGCGTGTGCAAAAAGACCCGAACTTTGGAATTTATGTTATTTATGTATGTTAATAATGAGATTAGTATATAAAAGAATTAGACCCCGAAATAATTTTGGACACAACAAGTGTGACGACGGGGATCGAGAATAAATTTGGTATGTGCGTGAAGAGGTTATGGACTAGTGTCATATTAGAAAATTATGACATTAATTATATGAAGTTCTTGTGAGTTTTTAGGATTTAAATAAAGTGGGATCTAGAATTAATTATGTGTGTGATTGATAAATTTTGCGGAGGCATGTCACTTAGTTAATTAATTAGATTGCATAAAGGGGGTACGTGTCGTTGGTTAAAGCTCCCCGCCGTGGAGAATATTTTGGGTGGGGGACCAAAATGATGATTAATCATTAGGTTCATTAAAGGCATCCCTTAAGGGGAGGAGTTTATATTTTAGTGATTTACTTGTGTAGATACAGGATTGATTCAGCAGCGTGTAAACTCATTTTGGAAAACATTTCATTTAAGTAGCAGTTGGTTATGATAAAGAAATGAGACTTCAGCAACTATTTCATTAAGCAGCAATTCACGTTGGTATTAGAAATTTGAGTGAGAAAAATCGGGCAAGTGCAGCAATAGTATATTTCTTCCAGTTTAGCGAAACGAGGTATGTTAAGACAAATTATTTCTTCCTTTTGGCATGTTCCATGTAATGAAATATAACCGTGATATTGCTCTATAATTTATTCTGCTCCTAGTAGTTAAGAATATTCATGTTATTGATTCATATGTTAAAAGCATGTCTAAATATGTTCCTCAGTCCTTATTAAGGCATACGAAAAAGATGTTAATATTTACGGCGTTAACCGAAGGTACAAGGAAATTATGTCATTCAGGATATTTTATTGTGATTCATGCATTTTCATTTGCATTGCATTCATGTTTTACCCAAGACCGTATATTGGGAACGGGAAATGGGAAATGCAGACCACCTGATCAGCTAAGATATGATAATGATAAAAGCATGTGTGGCTACCCTGTGTGGCTTAATGAAGAAAGATGTCTGATTAAGGGCCAATATATATATATATATATATGATGTGGGGAGGAAGATGCCCTTGTGTGGCCAGTATATATGTATTTACCGCATTGTGCATGACATATAGACATATTATGCCCACAGAGGCCGACATGAAATGATGCCCACATAGGCTGTTATGGTAAGGAAGATGCCCAATGGGGCCGATGTATAAGTATACTGCATTGTGCATAACATTTAGACATGTGTGTTAGGGCCCTCAGAGGCATTTACTGTTGATCAGTTGTTTCTGTTTCAGTTGTTGTTATGTCCCTGTTATACTATTGTTCATGCCTGACATACTCAGTACATCAGTTGTACTGACGTCCCTTTTGTCGGGGGACGCTGCGTTTCATGCCCGCAGGTTCAGTTAAGGAAGGTGACGGTTCACGTTAGTTGATTTCGGGTTCAGCGGATTTTTTGGAGCACTTCCCTTGTTCGGAGTGTTGGTATAATTTTGGTATAGTACTTTTGCTTGTATATATGGGTATGGCGGGGCCCCATCCCGACCTTTGATGTTGTTATTCCTAGAGGCTTGTAGACATGTGTCCTGTTGTTAGTTGTCATGTGTGGCCTTGTCGGCCTTGGTATGTGTATGTATATATGAAAATTGAATTTCTGATGAAGATTTCTTTTATAATATTTTCTTGGCTTTGTCCGTATTTAATACGATTAGGTGTTGGATGTACGACTAGCGGTACCCGGCGGTGGGGTTCGGGTGCCCGTCGCGGCCCTTCCATTTGGGTCGTGACACCGTCTCTACTGTGCCAAGTGGATGGAGAGATTGAAGCTAGAGAGGTTGGTGGATTGACGTTTGTAGTGGAAATGCATGAGAAAGGATATAGGTCCCCCCACACTATTGCATCTCGTAAGAGGTTTTCCCATACGTAGGTCCTTCACAGAAAAACCAAACGAGTCAAATTCAATAGATACGGAATTGTCACTAGCAAACTTCCTAACAGAGATTAAGTTTTTAATTATGTTAGGAGCATATATGACATTTTTTAGGGTAAATGGTGGGTGAGACAGTTGTGTTTGAGTGGTGTCATAGCATTGAATTGGAATGCGATTGTCATTGCCGATCATAATAGATTGAGGATAGTTCAAATTAAATAGGTGAGGGAGATTACCAGTCGTGAGTGATGTGGGATGTGGCACATCCATGCGTCGTCGGGCTGCTGGAGATTCATAGTGCTGTAAACCTGACTCAGTTTGGCAGGGGTCATGGGACCGTAGGTCTGCTGTTGGGCTGTGGAGAAGTGGGCGCAGTGCTAATGGCCCGTGTACCATAGGCCTGAAGGTGGGCCTAGGATGTTGGGTTGCAACGAGGAATATCGTGTCATGTTCGTGGATGGTAGATTAGATAGAAAGATGAGGTTGTTGAAGAACCCTAAACGTGAGCGATATATTTTTCAGGGCGACGAAAAGTTATCGAAATGCGTTGATTAGAGAGAGAAAGGTGCTTTTGTTCCCCAAGCAGTTCTTCCTTCCAGTTATACATCCAGCGAGATAGATGTTACGAAAAAGAATCTAGAACATCGGGCTCTCCTTGTCGAATCAAGAAAACAGGAGGTATTACTTTTGGACAACGAGATTGCCTTTAATGAAGCAATTATTGAAGAAAGAGAGCAGGGAATACAAGAAATACAACAACAAATTGGTGAAGTGAATGAAATTTTTGTGGACCTTGTTGTGCTTGTTCACGAGCAAGGAGCTATGATTGGCCAGGCTCATTATACGGTACAAGGGGTCTGAGAGGAGGCTAGAGTTTGACTTCTGATACCATGTAGAATAGTGTAATTCTAATACCATAATCACTACTCACTAATTACTACTCGGCCGCCACACCCCCCCTCTGTCCGAGTTTATTTATGGCATGAAACAACTCGCAGTATGTGTCTAGCTTATTGATACGTTCGAGAAAACTCTACTTGAATCCATTTAATTTTTTTTACCGACAAACTTGTGCTCGAAAATTAAAATATTTTGAGCACGGTTTTTTTGGTCCAAGTGTATCTTGTCTTTACTACGAATTATTTTCTTTGGTTAACAATAATTGTCGTTTTCCGATATTTGCGGGTTTCTTAATTTTCTTTCTTCCCATAAAGGAAATAGGGTAATTAGGTGGTATATCATATGTATATGTATTTTAGAACTCCTTCTAACGACTTATGCATTTTGTTATCATTTCCAATCAAATGATCCATTAATCCAACTAGTGGAGGATTATAAATGGATCGATTTTTTTTATTTCTATTGGAGATTAGAAATAGATGGATTTTCTATAGGACCCATTTTATTAACACGATTTATCACTACTTTAATACAATATATATAAGAGTTTACAATTGTAATCCAAATCCGATGAAGATATTTCGTTTACATAATTACACTAGAATACCAATTAGAGAATATCAGATAAGACAATTTCAAAGAGAGCAATTTTATTATGATGCTATAAAGTATGTGTTCCTCTCCTGAATATTATTCTTTCTTCTCTCTCATTTCTTTAAATCATTTTGGTGTTGCTGTTTGAGGCTCATCTGTAAACAACAGCTGGTATTTCTCAAACATTTCTGTTGGTTACAATGATGCAGGAAACGAATATATATAACTGCTAAGTATTACAAGCAACTGAAATTACAATTAACTTGAACAATAAACTGGAATTACAATAAATTTGAACAATAAACTGGAACCGTTTTGGTATGCTGAGTCGAGTGTTTGCACTCTGTCTTTAAGACAATATTGCCCCATATGTATCATTTCTACGTCCTGGACAATTGTCTCCCAAGATAAAACAACAAATGAACAAATGAGCAAAGAAAACTCAAATGCTACCGTAAGAATTTTGAGCAATGAAATGATGTTGGAAGGTAATAGGAATAACTGATTTTCGTTTATGTTTTTGTGTTATGTGTGTCTCAACAATCTGGCCAAGGGGTCCTTTATATAGTTGACGGAGAGGCTTACCAACTGCCCACATAAGTGCCATTACTGGCCAAGTAATGACAATTATGGAGGTAGTAATTCACCAAAATAAATGGTGAAGATGTGCAACGGATTGGCATTTAGGAAGATTAATTCAGCCAAAATAAATGGCTGAATTGAGTGCTGGTTGACGTTCCAGAAACCACAAAGTTCTCTGCCGAATTGACTTTCTTGAAACTTCAGGGACCAAACTGTACATATAGTAAAGTTCTCTGCCGAATTTGACTTTCTTGAAACTTCAAGGACTAAACTGTACATATGAAATAATTCTGGTCCAAAAAGATAATATCAGAAGAAGCACAGCCCACAACCCCGAGACCCGGACGGGACGGGCGGGCGGCGCGCGTGTGGGCTTTCCTCGAACCGAAGCACATCTAGGTCCTCCCTTCTTTAAACATATGGGATACCCCTTTGGGTCCCAAACCCCAAGCCAACCTTGAGACTTATAAACAAAACAATTCTTTCTTCCCCCACCGATGAGGGAGAATTGATCTCAATACCACATTTTTCCATGCTTCAAACAACTCACTTCGTGAACCAACATCTCTTTCATTTCTCAACGAAATTTGACGATCCTTGGCCCTACGGTTATCTACTTACTTAGTAGATTATGCACGTGTGAAGAACCGGATTCTCCAACATGCGGAACACTAGTGTTTAAGCCGTTAAAGTTGGTCGGACGCAACTCCCGTCAAAAGCAAATTTCCAACAATTTCCTCTTTAAAGAGGTTCAAATGAATATCCAGAGTTGATTAATAATGTGGATATATTGTAGTTTAAAGCTCCTATCAAACGTCATTTCTATCTTTTCAGATGTAATTGATAGTTATGCTATGAAGTAGGAAGTTATGGTCATGCTTTCACAAACTGTACGTTACGTAGATAATAATGAGATATTTATATGGTTTGACAAAAATACCACACCTCCTTTTTGGCAGCTGCTTTTCTTGATTTATGATACAAAATGATATTCTGATAACTCATGATGAATTTGCTTTTCCTGATTGATCAGTAGTGCCTGTTACTGTAATTGCTTGTTTATTTTTGGGTTGTGAAGATCCAAGTGACTGATTCTCTCCGCTTACTGTATCCTGCTCATGCAAGGTTCAAATTTTGATCTAAAATCCAGATGAAGAGAAGTTGTTGCATTTTTCTTGAAATGAGTCCATGTAAGTATTCCTGAAACAATTATATTTTTCCTAGGTCTTTCAACATATTTTTATTTACGTCTCTTCTTCTCTCAGAAAGAAGATCATATGTTGACGCTATTAGAGGCTGTTGGGAACCTGATTCTCAAACTCAAGGTTGCATTCAAGTTATAAGTCTTCAGTGCAACTCTCCGATTTCTGCTGCTACAGGCATTTCTCAATGTCGAACTTTTATCCCTTCACTTTTTGTTGGCTACATTGATTTCAGAATTGTCCTTTTGTGGGTCGTCCATCAATAGTTTCAGATCAGATATCACTAATGGTACAACTATTTGCTTAGAAAAAAGCCGTGCTGAAAAAGATGAGGTAAGTTAGGCCCCGGATTGGTTGTTTGAAGGGGCTGCTTTTATGTATTTTTTTTGCACCTACTGACTACACCAGTGTTTTATTGAAAACTCTTGATTATGGTTTACTGTGTTTCTTTAGGTTTTACTGTTCCTGGAATCTCTTGTGAAAGAGGATTATTCAGTTCATTATAAAAATAACATTGTCTCTGCCACATGACCACTTGGTACGAATCTTTGTTCTCATAAATATCTGTCGTTAGTAGTTTTGAAACTTTTTCCCCTACCTGATGCAAGTTAATTATTCGTACATATAAAAAAAAAATCTTCCTTCTTACGTTGAAAACAGACCTCATATTAAAGTTCAGTTAGAATTGTGGATTTGTAGATTAAGATTGTGGTGGTACCAAAAGTATTAAAATTTCCGCTGCTGTGTTGCATGGAATCATATTTTTTATAGTAATCTTTCTCCACTTACTGTCACTCTTTTGTTGATAATTGAAGTATTAAACTAATAATAACAACACCCAGTAGTTTAAGGGGTTTTGAGGTGTTTAGTTTTTATATATCATATGTAACTAATGGCAATTTCTTTGTTTATTGAACCTTTAAGTAAAAAAAGCGCAACAATACATTTTTGTTTGGATAAATATTATAAAGCTCGTTGAAAAATAAAAGGATCAAAATGTTGGATAATTAACACGGGAATAGTAAATAACTATTACAGTGATCGAAATGATAGACTTCAAAGATTACAACAATGAGTTTCAATCTCTGTCAATCTTGAACTAGAACTCCAACTCTGGATCTTGTATTCAGAAATACAAGAGCATGAACTGCTGCAACTGTGGCTTGTATGTCCGCTTGAGAATCTGACTTGGTTAGAGTTCTTTGATAGCAAGATCCAACCTGACACACTTAACAACAAATTAGAGAATCACATCACCACCGGCTGAGTTGAGAGATGACTCTTTGTCTTTAAGACAAGATTTTCCCGTATATATCCTTTTACGTTGCTAGGCAATAGGCTTCCAAGATAAAACAGCTACTAACACAATTGAGTAAAGGAAACTCAAATGTTTCTCTTGAAGAACTTTGAGTATTGAAAGGATGCCAGAGAGGAAGAAGGTTTTCAGAATTTCTGTTTTGTTTTCCTTGCCACTGTGTTAACAATTGAGCCAAATGCTTCAATTTATAGTGTAAGAATTGTCTCTTCAAGTGCCAAGTAATGGCATTGAATCACCCATGTAATGGCAATGAATTGCCCAAGTAATGACACCTATTTATTAGCCAAATAATGACTGATTAATGTTGGAATGAATGCCATTGAGGGCAGCCCAAAAGTCTCCAAAAATTAGATTTTTGTTTAAGACTTTCTGCCAGGGAAGCGCCCCGGCGCCGCAGCCCTGACGGGGTTGGTGCCGCGGCCCTTCTCGGCTCCGCGGCCCTTTCCGACCCATTCCATCTTTACATTATGCACACTTCTTCCTTCGATTAACGTGAAACACTTAACATTTGGCCAATGACCGTCCATCATTCTATGTCTCAAACACTTTACTTACGTATCAATATCTCTTTCACTAATGAAATTTACGATAATTGGCACTACGAGTGCACGTGTGTGGAAATGACGTTTCCGACGTGCAGAGCCCCAATTGTTCGAGTCATAAATAATGGGATAAACTTAATTCCACATTAGTAAATTTCCAACAAAGAGTTGGGCATTCCTTGATTCCATGATCGTACCCCCGTGGATATCTGGTACATCTGACTTATGCACTAAGAAGCGATAAGCACTACTGGTATTTGCATATCTGATGAAAATGCAATCTACAGTCTTAGGTCCAATCTTGACCTGATTTGGCTTAGGTACTTCAACCTTTGCCAAACAACCCCACACCTTCAGGTATTTGTAGGTGGATTTCTTTCCCTTCCATGACTCATATGGAGTTTTGTCCTTACCCTTATGTGGGACTCTATTAAGAATCGTATTAGGAGTAAGGAAAACTTCTCCCCATATATTTTGGGAAAGACCGGAATTGATGAGCAAGGCATTTATCATTTCCTTCAATGAACGGTTCTTGCGTTCAGTGACACCGTTCGACTGAGGTGAGTATGGAGCTGTCGTTTGATGAACAATGCCCGATTGGGCATAATATTCCTCAAATGGCGCTACGTATTCTCCCCCTCTATCACTACGAACTCCTCAATCCGTAGGCTTAGTTGATTTTCAACTTCTGCTTTGTAGCGCTTATCTGCTTCAACAGCTTCATCTTTGCTTTTCAACAAACAAAGAATGCAATATGCTGTACTATCGTCAATGAAGGTCACAAAGTACTTGTCTCCCCCCCCCCCTCCTCAATTTTGTACAAACTTCAAATCACCCACGTAGGTGTGACTAAGTTCTAGAGGAGCGGTGTTTCTTTTTCTATTTCTTTGACGGAATGGAAAGGTGATTTTGCCTCTTCGCCCACCTCACATTCATTTTGAGGGTTTATGTCGACAGAAGGCAATAATCTCAACTTAGTTAGCTTTTGAATGACTTTCTATTTAACGTGTCTTAATCTATGATGGTATAGATGCACGGATTACAAATATATCATTCATTTGGCTACAGACATACTGTACCATTCTTAGTTATTATAGACCTGTTGGACTAGTCTCAAACCAGCTTGACCAGCAGCGTCCCTGAAATCAAGTTTGTGACATGTATCACCTCATTTTAGAGTGATCTCATTCCCTGAAGTCCATTTGAGGACAACCTCTCCAACCCCTTCTACTTTAGAGGTGGTGTTGTTTTACATGAACAACCTCTTGCCTATGGTTAGGGCGTAACCAGATCATATTTGATCTGGATACTCTAGTCCACTCCAGTTGCTTTGGCAGACTGAGTGTCCAATTTCTTGTCTGCCTTTCTTTTGGCCTTCAGATCACTTAAGACCTGAAAACTCTGGCCCACTCCAGTCGCCCGTAGGCTTTGTACGACTAAGTTTCCAATACCATCCTATCAAATGAAGGATCTTATGTCAAAATCGGTGACAGGTTTGTCTTTAGTCCTCTTCCCTTGTGATTGAAGCCCAGGGAAATTCCTGGCGCTTGTTTAGGATTTGACCACAATTCTAATTAATTGTAACCAAAGAACAAATCTTTTAAGCCTTGTTTTCAAAAAAAAAAAACCAACCTTTAAATGGGGAAGTAGGTGAAATTAAATCTCTGATTTTAAAGTGCAAGAAATATAATATTTTTTTCCTTTTCAGGAAAACACTTTCATATTCCTAGCCTTACTTTACACACTTTAATCAGATATTATTTAATCTCATTATTAACAAGGAATGAAGTTAACTTAGCCCAATTTCGTATTCTGGCCCACGTCAGTCACTTTGTTGGACTGAGTGTCCATTTTCTTCTTACCATAATTCGGATCCTTTGTCTAGGACAAATATAGGCCTTCTGCTACAAGATAGAACAACATATTCAGTCTTCTTCTCTTTTCCCAGTTGACATCCTCAACCTCTCGTGGGCGCTTGCTTCCACCACTCTTGGGAGCGGTGACACCATCAACACCTTGACCGTCAACAGCATGACCAGTATAGGCGTTCTAAACCTCAGCTTTAGAACCATAGTCTAGTTTGTTGACACAAATAAAGTTATTGTCAATGGAATTTTCTTCAACCACAACCATAACCAGATTTGGTCACACAACTGTTGACCGACATCTTTCGAACACTCCTTCAATCTTGTCTTAAAATTATTGGATATTTAACAAGGGAATAGTAAATAACTATTACAGTGATCGAAATGATAGACTTCAAAGATTACAACAATGAGTTTTCAATCTCTGTCAATCTTGAACTAGAACTCCAACTCTGAATCTTGTATTCAGAAATACAAGAGCATGAACTGCTGCAACTGTGGCTTGTATGTCTGCTTGAGAATCTGACTTGTTTAGAGTTCTTTGATAGCAAGATCCAACCTGAAACACTTAGCAACAAATTAGAGAATCACAACACCACCGGCTGAGTCGAGAGATGACTCTCTGTCTTTAAGACAAATTGCCCCGTATATATCCTTTTACGTTGCTAGGCAATAGTCTCCCAAGATAAAACAGCTACTAACACAATTGAGTAAAGGAAACTCAAATGTTTCTCTTGAAGAACTTTGACTATTGAAAGGATGCTAGAGAGGAAGAAGGTTTTCAGAATTTCTGTTTTGTTTTCCTTGCCAGTGTGTTAACAATTGAGTAAAATGCCTCAATTTATAGTGTAAGAAGTGTCTCTTCAAGTGCCAAGTAATGGCATTGAATCACCCATGTAATGGCAATAAATTGCCCAAGTAATGGCACCCATTTATTAGCCAAATAATGGTTGATTAATGATGGAATGAATGTCATTGAGGGCAGTCCAAAAGTCTCCAAAAATCAGATTTTCGTTTAAGACTTTCTGCCAGGGAAGCGCCTCGGCGCCGCAGCCCTGACGGGGTTGGTGCCGCGGCCCTTCTCGGCTCCGCGGCCCTTTCCGACCCATTCCATCTTTACACTATGCACACTTCTTCCTTCGTTTACCAACGTGAAACACTTGTCATTTGGCCAATGACCGTCCATCATTATATGTCTCAAACACTTTACTTACGTACCAATATCTCTTTCACTAACGAAATTTACGATATTTGGCACTACGAGTGCACATGTGTGGAAACGACGTTTACGACGTGCAGGGCCCCAATTGTTCGAGTCATAAATAATGGGATAAACTTAATTCCACATTAGTAAATTTCCAACCCAAAATCCTTCCAGATTTCACACAGAATCGTTTTCCCTCACTTTGTTTTCATATCTGTTCAATTTTCCTTGAATCGCTGCATTCTGATTCCATTTTATCCTCCAGTTATTCGCTATTATGCTGCTGCATAATAATCCCCTCAAAGGTGAGACTTCTGCTTAAATTTCATGTTCGTCACTAGGTTTTTGTAGCTTTATCTCCTCTATGCACTATTCGATTCTGCCGTAAACATGTTAGAGTTAGTGTAATTTGTGTAAACTACTGCAAATTGGTGCTCCATTTGATGTCTTATCTGTACATTAGGAAAGGAAGTGTTCGAGTCTTTAAGTTTGGTTGGGGTTGCT
Source organism: Anisodus acutangulus (assembly GCA_029783415.1). NCBI lineage: Eukaryota > Viridiplantae > Streptophyta > Magnoliopsida > Solanales > Solanaceae > Anisodus > Anisodus acutangulus. The sequence continues at coordinate 45,245,340 of CM056503.1, forward strand.
TTGTAAACTAATTAAATCTGAAGTTAGAGAAGGATCGGTTATTTTGGGACTTGTAATGATACTTGAGAATAGTGAATCTATTAATTCAAATTCCAGTCATTGATTTGCTCATTTTCTTAGTTTTTGGGTGTGAATCGTAAGACATTAGGTGATGATAGTAGTAGGGAGGAAAACAAAATAATGGTTTGCCCAAAATTACTTATCACATTGTCAAGTGAAGGGGGAAGAAGATTTTATGGCCATCAAAGGTTGCAAGCTTCCTCCAATGTCTAAGAAAAGAGCCAATTTTTTGTCATTCAAATATTTCTTGATCCCATTACCAATCAAGTCTAAAATTGCTACCTATCTTGTTGTGTGATGCAGTTGGTGAAACAAAGTACATAGCTGCAAGATTTGTACCAACAAAGCACGGAAAAAGAAGACTTCTAAGAAGGTACTCTTTTTTATTCTTGACCTATATAATTCAGACTCTCCAAAAATATTATCGTATCTATGTCGGCTCGCACACGTCGTCATTTTTGAAGAATCTCAATAGAGTAAGATATTATGATGTTATTTTGTATGTTGAAATCAAGAGGATTGATATCTATGCGAGGCATGAAAAGTGATTCAAAATGAAATCCGGTGAAGATAGGAGTGTCAGAGAAAAGAAAAATTCTTAATTTTAGCTTTTAGTATTCGAACAACATATTGCAGCATTTATCCTGGAATTTTCTCTATTCATTAGTTTCCTTGAGCATTTCTCCTTTAGTTTTCTTTCTCAGATTTCACTAATTTGTTCTTCACTTCTTCTTTTTTCAGGCTTATTATTGCACTTGTATGTGTCCTGTTCAATGAGAGCAGAGAAGTTTTTCATCAATTAATTGCACGGTTGACCCTTCAAATGTGCTGGATTTTTTATTTTTACCACTTAAATGAAAATTATACTTAGACATAAGTTCTTTGTGCAAATGACCCATTTTTCATTCGGCACATTATTCTTATTGGGCCATCTAATTTATATAATTACCTAATAAGTAATTTAATTATTAAATATTTTCTACACCATCAATCATAGTCAGAATATAAAATTTGAACTATTGTAAAACAATGATATAAGTGGAAGATGATTAGAGATGGCAGTGGATCCTGAACCCGATCCAGATCCGTTGGATCCAGATCCGTTTTATAGGATATGAATCTTTAAATTTTGGACCCGACGGATTCAGATCGGACCCGGATCCGTTTCTGACTAATCGGATCTGGATCTGGATCTGGATCTTGTATTTGAGATTCGTATCCGGTCCAGATCCAACCCGTGGATCCATTTTTTATTAAAAATATTCATAACCTAGAATGTAATTTTATAAGTATTTTTTTTAAATTGCTAAGCACATCCTTGCAAGTTTAATTCTCAAAACAAGTTTAATTTATCCCCGCGTTAACTCAAAAACCAAAAAATAAAGAGGTAACTTCGATAATAAAATCAATGTTATATTAGTGAATGACTAACATCTCCGTAGACAAGTAGTTAAAATTATATTCACTTCATTTGTAAAGATTCCAAGCACATGCAAGTTCTGCATTGTGGAAATACTAGTCATCATTTTTTACAACTATTGTCATTGTCCAACATTTTCAATTAATAGCTCACAATCAAAACGAGACAACGAATAAAATATCTCATATGAACATTTCAAAATTGAAACACAGTAAACTGTTAGATAAGTAAAAATCGTTTGTCAGTTCAAAAAAAATTTCTTAGCAAGGTTACATACTTAGCAAGGCAAAATTTTTTACATGTGGATCTAGATCCGATCCGTGAACCTGGTGGATCCGATGGATCCGGATTTGGATCTGATAGATATGAAAAATGGATCTGGATCTAGTAGGATCCAGTTCCGATCCGATCCGTTGCCATCCCTAAAGATGATGGTCCATATGTCAGCTTTAGCAAGGTCTAATGTGAAGATGGGCATAATCATTTCAAGTTTTCAGACATAAAATTATTCATTAAATAAGTACTATATAATTTCATTTTCTGAAAAGTTTTATATTTTCGTTATGCCTGAAAAATATAAACTATGAAGAAACACTATTAAAAAAAATTATTTTTCACTGAAAAATATTCAGTGACTATTTTTTACTGAATGTCGGTAAGAAAAAAACCTAAAAAGTACTATATAATTTCATTTTCAGAAAAGTTTTATATTTTGTGCTCACTTACCACTCATTTGTAAGTGCATGTAATGTAGACATCATTTGAACATTAATTTAACTTCATTTTCCTTCACATTTTTTGTGAAATTCTTGGAAAGAGAGGGAAAAAGGAGTTAAAATGTTGACTCAAAAAGGAGTTATATAAGTACTTTTATAACATCTCCGTAGACAAGTAGTTAAAATTATATTCACTTCATTTGTGAAGATTCCAAGCACATGCAAGTTCTGCATTGTGGAAATACTAGTCAGCATTTTTTACAACTATTGTCATTGTCCAACATTTTCAATTAATAGCTCACAATCAAAACGAGACAACGAATAAAATATCTCATATGAACATTTCAAAATTGAAACACAGTAAACTGTTAGATAAGTAAAAATCGTTTGTCAGTTCAAAAAAAAATTCTTTAAACTGTTAGATAAGTAAAAATCGTTTGTCAGTTCAAAAAAAATTTCTTAGCAAGGTTACATTCTTAGCAAGGCAAAATTTTTTACATGTGGATCTAGATCCGATCCGTGAACCCGATGGATCCGGATTTGAATCTGATAGATATGAAAAATGGATCTGGATCTAGTAGGACCCAATTCCGATTCGATCCGTTGCCATCCCTAAAGATGATGGTCCATATGTCAGCTTTAGCAAGGTCTAATGTGAAGATGGGCATAATCATTTCAAGTTTCAGACATAAAATTATTCATTAAATAAGTACTATATAATTTCATTTTCAGAAAAGTTTTATATTTTCGTTATGCCTGAAAAATATAAACTAAAAAAAATTATTCTTCACTGAAAAATATTCAGTGATTATTTTTTACTGAATGTCGGTAAGAAAAAAACCTAAAAATAGTATTTTTACATTGAAAAAATAGAAATTTCACCATCATTTTAATGGAAACCTATTCCCATCATGCATTTTTCAATAAACTGGTTCGATGAAAATGAAATGAAAAAATCATATTTTATGGCACAAATTATTCACTAAATATTAATGAAAAAACCCTCGGTTTCTAGTAGTGAAGAGATCACTAAAAAAAATTTAGTTACAAATCCTCCGCTTCGCTCACCCTCCAACAGCCCCCCATCCAGTACCCTCATATGCCCATCCCCGCCCCACCTCATACTAGTTGAATAGATTATAGGCCTAGATTATATACACTATTTTTGGGACACAATATTGTGTTTATTTGCCAAACATAAAAACATAATTAAAATTTTATTTATTTTTCAAGAAAATGCTTAGTAAATATTTTCCTTCGTACAATAACACCCATAGTGACACTTATTGTCGGGGAGACTCCCACTCTCCACTAGATCATAACTTTGGAGGAATTCTTTAGTTTCTTCTTAAATAATTGAATTTTGTTCTTGTATACCATTTTTATTTTTTGTGTTAAAGACAAACTCTGATATGTTTGGTGAAGTGAATGGTATCAACAAGTTTAGGTTTCTATATTTTCAAGTAGGGACCATTTTGTGCTCACTTACCACTCATTTGTAAATTGTAAGTGCATGTAATGTAGACATCATTTGAACATTAATTTAACTTCATTTTTCTTCACATTTTTTGTGAAATTCTTGGAAAGAGGTGTTAAAATGTTGACTCAAAAAGACAGTGTGGTTGCTTGACCTTTTATTTTTTCGTTAAAAAAGAGCCCTCTTTATTCTTTTCTATTCAACTTTACATGGACTTTGAGTCAGGGTCAACAATGAACTAAGGTTGTTAAATTTCTAAAACTTTTCTTTCATTAATAGTCGATGTTTTGTAGTCTATTGCAAATTTTGTTTTAGCTGTATGATCATCTCTTACAGGAAAACAGTGAAATAACATCAGAATTTATATAAATAAAATATATTAAATCTTTGTGAAATCATTTTCTTCTATCGAAATTATAGGTGAATAGAAAATGATATTCCCTAGTTGCATTATGTTGTTCATATATTTCATGAACCATTCTAGAAATATGATGGAGGTTTATATAGATGTTTTATGGATATTTTGATAATTGGATGAGGATGTTTGAGTTTCTTTGAATATCTTGTAATATTGGGCTAAGGTTGTTAAATGCTTAAGCTTTTCTTTAGGAGATAATGGTAAAAAACACACCTGAAGTATCAACTTTTGTGAGTTTTCTGTCTGAACTATCAGGTAAGGAAACACAAATACCTGATAGTTCAGGTAGGAAAATCCCAAAAATATAATACTTCATGTGTGTTTTTGATCATTAACTTTTTAATTTATAGTCGATTAAAATATTATTTTAATTATATGATTATTTTCATAAGAGATCGGGAAAAAAATAACATAAAAGATCCAAATATATTGATACATTTGACAAAGATGCATGTGCCCTTGATTGACATTCGATACAATTAAAACGAGACAAATGCGCTTACAATAAGGTACTTTATTTGGTCTCATACAATTAAACAAACAAACAACTTGCTCCCATTTTAACAACATGGCCTATATAATATTGAGAAGCAAAAATAAGAAAAAAAGACACTATAACAAGAAGGCATTTGCCAACAACGTTTTTGAAAGTATATTTATATCCTAGAGACAATTTGTATTAGGACAAGTGTATTTTATATACATTCATATTATTATTAATGGAGATTAATATTTTGGCATTTGCAATTATTGAATTATTATTTTATTGTTTGTAATTATTCATTAATGTGCATCCATTGAGCAAACGTTGTCATTAATAGAGTGAGTTATTAATGATAGAGCGTAACTCTTAAAATAGCCTCGACTAATGATCATCGAGAATGAGATATCGATGATATGTGATAAGTCGACATGTGGTCTGCATCACATCCTTAGAGGGTGTAGTATGTCTCACCTGCTACGAGTAATGATTACTCGTGATGGACACATGGATTCTTTGGAAGTATTAGTATACGCTGCTGATATATTGTTTGTTATACTTGTCTAAAGTATGATCAGCGTGTGGGAGATAGAAGTCCTTAAACTTGAGGTCAATGCTCGCATTGTCTACAAAGTAATGTACTTTGATCTCGTCCTAAGCTCAAATGCCTTATAGGTTGAGATACGGCTTGTATTGGGTACATTATGATGTGGATTGAAGGTGGTAGTTGAGCCAAGATTAGGATTCATTCCTCGAATGTATATTCGAGAGAACACTCGGATTCTCAGTGATATTAGGTTGACTAAATCGTTGGCCAACGCAATAGACATATTTAGAATATGGTCTAGTTATCAACTAATATAGATGATATACAATGATTAAGACATTTGGATAGACACTTGACAAATCCGAAGCTTGATCGGGTGTGTCGTGAATGAAAGGATTTTATCTTATCACATAAAGGTTAAGTTTACTGGATTCGTGTAAACATACTTCACATATTAAGTTCGTCTTCCGGTGCTGTCTAGGAGTTTCGTGTAGACCTTAATTTGATTAATGTTGATATGAGAAGGCATGTAGGGTCACACTATGTCGATTGTCCATTTCGATCTAAAGATGTATTGAGAGAGTAATTAAAATATTCGATTTGGAATAGAGACATTTATTTGAATAATAATTATTTTAATTAAGTCAAAATTGGATTTTGGATTTAATTAAGAATGCACGAAAAATAAAGTCGACCGTCGCGGCGCCCATACCCTAGGGTCGCGACGCCTCTGCCTCGATGTGCCTTACTTATGTGTTTTGTACACAATAAAATCCTACAGTGGTATCAGAGCTCAGACTGGTTCAATGGTTATATAACAATTGAATAGAATAATAATATGGGTTAAATATAAAATTAGATTAAAATGAGGTTTTTTTAAAATCATATATGTCTTGAACGAATGTTGACCTTTTAGTATCACCCTAAATTATCTCCTACGCTAACTCTAGGAAGTCATTCCGCTCTAACTCGAACTAAGCCAAGTGCGTTGTCTGGCTCATTGCACAACTAAGAACGAGTAAATAGTGGATGATGGTCAATATGGGCGTTATTGATAATGGTGGGTGATAATAAAGGACCTGTGTATTGATCCCTAAATTAGATTTAGGGGTTGAATGATTTTTTGAAAATCAACACAGAAATATTTGTAAAGACGTCGGCGCTGCGACCTTATGGTAGGGCACCGCGGCTCTGACTAGGGTTTCAAGGAGGCACCGCGGCGCTAATGCTTCGTTTTTAAAAATATGAACTCACTGGACAACATGTGTCGCAGCTCCATGGTGAAGCGTCGCTGCGCTAAATCAATTGCAGAAGCAAAAATGTTACTGCCTCTGAAGCGCCGCGGCGCTAGTGCATTTTTCAGAAAATTACCGTTACTGCCTCAGTGGAACCGCGGGCTTTTCCTCGTATATTTATAAAGGCAGTCAAGTACTGTCTTTTGATAATGTTGTATATGGAACTGCTCCTCTTGTGGATGGATTATATACACTAAACTATAGTCGAGAGATTTTCAATGTACAAAATAAATGAGCCAAGACAAGTAATAGAAACTCTACCTACCTATGACACTACAGACTTGGTCATATCAACAAATCAAGGGTAGCAAGATTGAGGAAGTTAGACTACCTCGAACCATTTGACTTGGAGTCTTATGGTAACTGCGAATCTTGCTTGAGAGGAAAGATGACCAATAAACCACTTTCTGGGAAAGGTGTGCGAGCCAAAGTGGTGCTTGAGTTAGTCCATACTGATGTATGTGGGACATTCTCGACTCAAGCTAAAGGAGGCTTCCCATACTTCATCACTTTTACTGACAACTTCACAAGGTATGGGTATGTGTATCTTATGAGACACAAATCCAAGGATTTTGAGAAGTTTAAGGAGTACAAGTCGGAAGTAGAGAAGCAACTTGCAACAAGTATCAAGACCCTTCGATCAGATCGAGAAGGTGAATACTTAAGCAAGGATTTTCTAGATTACTTAAAGCTACATGGAGTCCAATCTGAATGGACACCTCCAGGAATGCCACAGATGAACGGTGTTGTCGAAAGGAGAAACAGAACCTTATTAGATATGGTTCGATCCATGATGAGCTCCTCAGCTCTACCGACATACCTTTGGGGACATGTTATACAAACCTCTATATATATGCTGAACAAGGCTCCTTCCAAGTCAGTATAAAAGACACCCTATCAGATATGTTGTGGCAAGAAGCCAGCTCTTAAACATATGAGACCCTGTGGGTGCCCTGTATATGTTAAGAAGATGCTCACTGACAAGTTGGAATCTAAAAGTGAGAAATGTTACTTCGTGGGGTATCCAAAGGAAACTAAGGGATACTGCTTCTATCTTCCTGGAGAACATAAGGTCATTGTTTCCAGGAACACAACTTTCCCTGAAGAAGAATATGTCTACAAGGAACATAGTTGCACAGAGATAGAACTTGAAGAAATTCAAGAACCACAAGATAACACAGAAAATGAACCCTTGTCGAATGACCTAAACAAGGATTCAGTGGGAGTATCTGGTGAAGATTGGGTGCTTAGAGTACGCCCTTCAGCCAGTGGGAGTGTTGTGAGAGATAGTGCAGAAATGCAAGGCTCTCATACACAACTAATGGAAGATGATACAATGGTTGTATCTCATTCCATTCAGGAAATACATGAAAATGACATTCCTGAAAGCTCTCAAGGTGATGGATTCTCCAACACACAAAGACATTCTCACAATCAGAATGCAACAAACACTGAAATGCATAGTACTAAACTCCGTAGGACCACTAGGACTCATCGTCCACCTGAAAGACTTAATCTCCTTGTTGAAACACACAATGAGATAGATATTCCTGATGACGATGAACCTACAACCTACAGCGAAGCTATGTTAGACATTGATTCGCAGAGATGGCAAGAAGCCATGAAATCTGAGATGGATTCGATGTACGTAAATCAAGTTTGGAACTTGGTTGATTTGCCAACAAGGGTTGGACTCATAGAATGCAAATGAGTTTTCAAGAAGAAGATTGATGCATATGGCAAGGTACAAACTTATAAAGCTAGACTGGTGGCTAAAGGTTACAATCAATGGCCTGGGGTCGATTATGATGAAACATTTTCACATGTTGCTAAGATCAAGTCCATTCGGATTTTGCTTGCAGTAGCTGCATATTATGACTATGACATTTGGCAGATGGACGTCAAGACTGCTTTCCTCAATGGTAATCTAGTTGAGGAAGTGTATATGAAACAACATGAGGGTTTTTCAATCGAGTCCAAACCAAATGTTGTATGCAAGCTACAAAAGTCCATTTATGAGCTTAAGCAAGCCTCGAAGAGTTGGAACATTTGCTTTGACAAGGCTATCAAGTCATTTGATTTCATCAGAAGCAAAGAGTATCCATGTGTTTATAGTAAACGCAAGGATGGGAGTATTTCCTTCATTATCATATATATAGATGACATATTAATAACGGGAGACAATAAGACTCTCATATAGTCAGTCAATGAGTGGTTGTACAATACCTTCATGATGAAGGATTTAGGTGAAGCCTGCTACATTCTGGGGATTAGAATCTATACAAATAGACCTAACAGATTGTTGGGGCTGTCACAGTCAGTCTACATAGACAAAGTGCTTAGACGTTTTTCTATGGAAAATTCCAAGAAACGAGGTCTACCTATGTGACAAGGCATCAAGTTATCTAAGAAGGATAGTCTTTATAATTATATAGAACTTGAACGCATGAAAAGGATCTCATATGATTCGTCTATAGGATCGATCATGTATGACATGACCTGTACTAGGTCAGATATGGCTTTTGCACTTAGTATGACTTGCAAGTTTCAGCAGAATCCTGGGGAAGAACACTGGAAGGCAGTCAAGAGTAGTCTTAAGTATCTTAGACGAACTAAAGATTACTTCTTAGTCTATGGTGGGAAAAATAAGCTAATGTGTACTGGGTACACTGATGCTAGCTTCCAGACAGATGTTGATGACTATAAATCTCAATCAGGTTACACATTCATTTTCAATGGTGGAGCAGTAAGCTGGAAAAGTTCCAAACAAGCTACAACTGCTGATTCGACAATAGAAGTTGAGTACATTGCTGAATCGGAAGCTGATAAAGAAGTTGTCGCGATATCTGAGTTCCTGAAGGAACTAGGGGTTGTTCCAAGTGCCACTTGTCCAATAACGATTTATTGTAACAACACTGGTGCGATTGCGCAAGCTAAGGAACCAAGATCAACCAATAGAAACAAGCATGTACCAAGGAAGTACCACATACTGAGGGAGATGGTGGAGACTGAAGAGATTAGATTAGACTATGTTCCCACAGACGATTATCTAGCTGACCCATTCACTAAACTATTAAGCTTAGTCAAGCATAATGGTCATTTTGAGAATATGGGCATTAGATATGTTGGAGATTGGCTCTAGGCCAAGTAGGAGATCGAAAGTATATTTATGTCCTAGAGACAATCTGTATTAGGACAAATGTACTTTATACACATTCATATTATTATTAATGGAGATTAATATTTTGGCATTTGCAATTATTGAATTATTATTTTATTATTTGTAATTATTCATTAATGTGCATCCCTTGAGCTTACATTGTCATTAATAGAGTGAGATATTAATGATAGAGTGTAACTCTTAAAATAGCCTCGATTAATGATCATCAAGAATGAGATATCGATGATATGTGATAAGTCGACATGTGGTCTGCATCACATCCTTAGAGGGTGTAGTATGTCTCACCTGCTACGAGTAATGATTACTCGTGATGGACACATGGATACTTTGGAAGTATTAGTATACCCTGCTGATATATTGTTTGTTATACTTGTCTAAAGTATGATCAGCGTGTGGGAGATAGAAGTCCTTAGACTTGAGGTCAATGCTCGCCTTGTCTACAAAGTAATGTACTTTGATCCCGTCCTAAGCTCAAATGCCTTATAGGTTGAGATACAGCTTGTATTAGATACATTACGATGTGGATTGAAGGTGGTAGTTGAGCCAAGATTAGGATTCATTCCTCGAATGTATATTCGAGAGAACACTCGGATTCTCGGTGATATTAGGTTGACTAAGTCGTTGGCCAACACAATAGACATATTTAGAATATGGTCTAGTTATCAACTAATATAGATGATATACAATGATTAAGACATTTGAATAGACACTTGACAAATCCTAAGCTTGATCGGGTGTGTCGTGAATGAAAGGATTTTATCTTACCACATAAAGGTTAAGTTTACTGGATTCGTGTAAACATACTTCACATATTGAGTTCGTCTTCTGGCGCCGTCTAGGAGTTCCGTCTAGACCTTAATTTGATTAATGTCGATATGAGAAGGCATGTAGGGTCACACTATGTCGATTGTCCGTTTCGATCTAAAGATGTATTGAGAGAGTCATTAAAATATTCGATTTGGAATGGAGACATTTAATTGAATAATGATTATTTTAATTAAGTTAAAATTGAATTTTAGATTTAATTAAGAATGCACGAAAAATAAAGTCGAGCGTCGCGGTGCCCATACCCTAGGGCCGCGGCGCGTCTGCCTCGATTTTTGGGCCAGGCCCAAGTTTGACCTATTTTTCAACTATAAATAGAGGCATTCACCTCATTATTCTACACACCATTTTTCTGAAAATATTCTAAGTCTTAGAGACTTAGAATTATATACTCTCGAACCTCTGCCGGATTTTCTAGCTTTCTGAAAGAGAAATACATTGAAGCTTGGAGCTTGCAATTGGAAGGGCAAACGCGTGTGCACCTTATAGTAAACAAAGAATTCAGATTATTACAACTTGTAAGTAAATGTTTTATGTTACAAGTTCCATTATTGTATAACCATACCAGAATTATTGTTGGGGTAAGTAAGAAACAAAATTTTTAAACTTCCGTTGTGGCTTACTTATGTGCTTTGTACCCAACAAAACCCTACATTTTTTTGTTGTCATATGTTGGATGTTGTTGTCAAAAGTACTTTTCGCAATAACAAAAATTATTGTATGTCATTGCAATAACCTCCTATGCGAAAAGTTTTCGCAACAAGTTATTTTTGTTGTCATTTATTTTTTCTAGTAATAATATATTAAATTTTTATTACTATTTACATTTTTTATCAATAATATATTTATTGTTTCTAAAATTTTATTGCCAATTTTATACTTTCTTGCCGTGAGAATACTTTTTTGATATGTTTGGTGAAGTGAATGGTATCAACAAGTTTCTATATTTTCATCATGTAGGGACCATTTTTTTGCTCAATTACTACATAAATTCATGTAATGTTCACATTAGAATATTCATTTTTTATTTTCGTTCAAATTTCTAGTGAAATTCTTGTAAATGGGAAGAAAAAGGTGTTAAAATGTTGACTCATATTGCTTGACTTCTTTTTTTTCTTTAAAAAAGAGTCATCTCTTCTATTCAACTTTACATGGACTTTTGAAGTTAGGTCAACAATGGACTAAGGTTGTTAACACTCTAAAAACTTTCTTTAATTATAGTCGATGTTTCGTAGTCTATTGCAAATTTTATTGTAGATATTTTCTACAGGAGATCAGTGAAATAACATAAGAGATTTATAAATAAAATGAATTAGCTTTTTGTGAAATCATTTTCATCCGTTGAAGTCATTTTCTTCTATTGAAATTAGAGGTATAAAAGAATATATCCTCGCTGCATTGTGTTGTTCATATATTTCATGAACCATTCTAGGAAATATGACATAGGATGTATCATACATGCTGTATGTATAGATGTTTATGGATAATTTTGAATAATTGAATGTTTGGGTTTCTTTGTATATTTTGCAACAATGGGCTAAAGATGTTAAATCCCTAAAACAATAAAACTTTTCTTTAATTTATTAACTGCAAATGTTATTTTAGTTATATTGATCATTTGCATAGAAGATCAACAACAAAAAATACAAAAAGATCGACTAGATACATTTAACAAAGATGCTTGTTTCCCTCCCGGGATATTCCGATAAAATTGGAACGACACAAATGCGCTTGCCCTAAGGCACTTTATTTGGTCTTATACAATTAAACAAACAAACTTAATCAAACTGTAACATGACCTATACAATTTTGAGAAGCAAATTAAATAAGAAAACAAGAATGCTATTTTTCATGTGGCGGAGAAAGGACTCCGGGAGGAGGTGCTGGTGGTGGCGGTCCATAGTACGGAGGAACCGTGGCAGCTTCTCGGCGGCCTCGTGACCTACCAAACAGGTAACAAGCAAGGGCTGTGATGAGCAAGATAAGAATCACTGGTAGTGATATCACAATCGCATAACCCATTAAATCAAGTTTTTCTTCAAATAAAGGCTCTTTTTTCCTGCCAGAATAATTGTGCACACGTTAAAACATGTCTAATTTTAATGTTATAGTTATATGCACTAACAATGCAAGCAAATTTTTTATCAATATATTCTAATAACTTAAAATATTACCAATTTTAACTTTAATTTTTCACGAGTATGAAATATTTTTAATTACCTACTGATAGAATTCATGAAAGTCTTTTATTCATAACAATGAATTCTTACAAAGCAATAACAAGATAATAAAATAATATTATTCTTGAGAGCTAAAAGTGCAAGTAAAAGAAAAGCAAGTAAAACCCTTTATATAAAGTCTATTACATGAGATACAAATGTGTTTTTTCAATGTGAGACAAAAGCAAATGCTAATACCTACCACTGAGAAATGGTAAATGCATGACACCAAAATTACCTGATGTCTTTCTAGCCTACTGCCATACACAGGCGGATCTCGAACTAAAACCTTATGAGTTTGAGTTCTGAATTCTATTATGACTCTATCAATCTATTGGATTTAAAGTTTATTATTTGTACTTTTAATCTACTGATAATGAGTTCCGATGAACCTGTAAATTCTTAATTACATCCGCTCTTGGTCATACTAGGTGAGGGAAAAAAATGTACTCGCATGTACTTATACCAAATAACATTGACTAATCATGGTTAAGTATGTAAATCCTTAATCACATCCAACCGTGGTCATAGGGATGTGAGGAAATAATTTACTGGTGTTCATACCAAATTATATTAACTTATTAGGAGTTTGATTTATGGTTAAGTATCCATAATACCGAGTGCAGTTGAGTTTTTTTTCTGGAAGGCAACATGATGCTTAGGAAAACAACTTGCCTTTCTTATCCATTTGATCCTCTTGAGCTTCTTATAGGAGAGTTATACAGCAATGGGTTTAAGACCCAACTACAACCGTCAAAGAAATGGGCTTTATTATTTGAATGAAAAAAAAAATGGCCTTTACTTGGATGCCTCAACTACTTTTTTTTTTTGGCGCGGATTGACCTACAAAGGCACTGGTCTTTAATTTTTTCCCCTCAAAATTAAAATTTTTAGTTTTATCCTTCGCTTAAAAATATCTCGAGGTTCCGGGTTCGAACACTTGCTCAGTTAAAAATCAAAATAACATTCACAATATAGAGTTTGGATTCATAAGACAGAGATTGTCTTATGCCTGAAGGCAAACTCTACCTTAAGGTAGAGAGTTTGCATGCAAATTTTGCCGGATAAGGTAGAGTTTGCTACCTTAAGGTAGAGTTTGAAACTCTTCTGTCTTACAAATCAAAACAGAAAAGGGCCAAACATATTGTTGTACTATCGGAAAAGGGTCAAATATATCTCTCGTTATACTTTAGATCCAAATATATTCAGTCATTATACTATTGGTTCAGATATATCCTTCATCCGTTAAAGCTGCCCAAGGTGTACATCCAATCTTATGTGGCACTGACATTTGATGAGGTGAATGTCATGTGGCATGTCACCTCATCACCCCTAACCCATTTTACTCTCCTCTATATTTGTTCTTCCACCACTAAAAATTTCTTCCCCTCCACGGCCATTGCTACCATTATTGCTTTCGTTTTTGTTTAGGATTTCTAATACTAGTGGTGTTTGGATTGTGCTCCTCTGTTTTCATTTCTTTTTTGTTTTGCTTTGCTTTCGGGAAACAATGCGTGTATGGCGTGTAATATCTTTGCTTATTGGAAAAGATATTGTTGTTAGGAAATTGAATATAGTATTTATGTTGTACGCTGTTTTATTTCCTAAAACTATAAATTCTTGAACTTCTGTGGAAAAGCTTCCTTTGTTTCTGGGAAAGTATATTTGCAATGGTGGTGGAGGGAAAGAAAACTTTAGTGGTGGAAGAACAAATAGATGGGAGGGGTAAAATGAGTTAGGGGTGCTCAGGTGTCATGTCATGTGGCATCCACCTCATTAAATGTTAGACAACATTAACGGATGAGGGATATTTCTGAACCAATAGTATAACGATAGGGTTATATTTGGATCCAAATTATAACGAGGGATATATTTGACCCTTTTCCGATAGTACAGGGGTATATTTGGCCCTTTTCCGGAATCAAAACTATGTCTTGCGACTTTTTTTAAAATTTTTGACTGAGCATGAGTTCCAACCCGGAACCCATGAATTTTAGGTCAAGGAAAAAATTAAAGATTTTCAATTTGAGAGCAAAAATTAAAGACCACCCAAAATAAAGACATTCCTGCTAATTGCCCCCTCAACTATCGTAGATAATCTCAATAACGAAACTTTCAACCTTACCAAAGTGGGCTGCATATAGCCCAACTATAATAACTCAGGTCCAGCCCAACTGACGAGTTCCCTCTCATGTTTGAAAAAGAAAAAGAATGGATAAATAGCCAATTCTCAGGCTAATTAATCAACATTTCACAGTTTCAGAACTATTCAAGTAAGTCGCTTTTTAATATGAAAATAAAATTTGAATAAAAGCATTCCTAAGCCAAATAAAAAAGGTTTTAAATCCTTAAGATACTTTTATTTGATTTTTTTAGGGAAGATAAATGATGTCCATATACTTATTTGCAATATTTTCTGCCTTCTAGCTAAGAAAGATAACACATTCATAATGTTGGTGTTGAAATTATATTCATTTCTTAATTTCAAGCATGTCGTTAGTAATTTTTCTCCAAAATAAACATTACATTATAGTTCTTGCTTATTATTGATATTTCATAATATTTGGGTTAATGAACTGCAATAGGAGAAACTTCTCAACATGAGGGTCATGTATCTCATCATCCTAGAGGTTTTTTTTCCGTTACTCATAATATTACACTGCACTCTAATAAAAGTAATTTACGGGTGTTCAGTAGTTCTAACTTCAGAACTAAAATTCTTCAAAAAGAACGAATCATAAAGTAGTGTAACATAACTACTAAATTACGTCGAGGATTAATATGAAAAATGGGTGAAGCTATAGAATTTATGTTAACCAATTGATTAAACAGAAGATATATGAGATTACAAAAAATGAATTGAAAGTGACACTTTCATTATGTATTATTCAATAAGTCTTTTAATTTTAATTTGGTTGGTGCCCGATTTCATATATCTCAATAATAACTTTTTATGGCTTTTATTTTCTTTTTCAATTGTAGGGCTTAAGTTCAATTCTCCGAGTTTGTGTCACAATTTTTGGAGCTATAAGTCGGAGACCTCTTAAAAAAAGTACAAAACTATGAGAAAATCTCTTACATTACAAAAGTATATTTCTTTATAATTTATTTTGGTTATTATTTGTGTTTGAAATTTTTCTTATCGGAGTCCATGATATATACATGAGTCTTTTTTTTTTCTTTTTATGCTTATAGGAAGGTTGGGAACGGATAGTTTATGTGGAAAACTTTCATTGACATCTGATTTTCCCCCCTTTCATTCTTCTTTGTTGCTGTTTCTAATTAGGGGTGGACGTATATCGATTTATATCGGTTTTGTATCCGAAAAATATGAACCAAATAAAAATTGGTTTTTTAAAAAAAAACCGAATCCAACTTTAAAAAAAATGATATGTTCGGTTTATATCGCCAAAAGTATCGGATTATATCGGTTTTTTCTAGTGGGTCGGGTCGGGTTGGGTCGAGGAATTTTTTATTTTTAAAAAAAATTGAATTTTTAAAACTGAAATTGGCATTCACCCCTACATTACCACGAAATTTTGACGTTGAAATATATTGTATATCGTGAGATCTTGACTAAAGAAAAAGGAAAATTAGAAATCGATTTGGGGGAAAACACAAATTGATTGGGAAAACGGGCGTTTTCGTAAAAATTGGGTGCGCCAAACCGCATTGTGGCAGTTTGGGCTGGCCCCGTCTCGAAAAAATACCCAAAAACAAAAAACAAATCGGGTAAAACGGACATCCGAACTCAGAGTTATGACCATTTAAAGTTTTACCAATTTACAACTACTTTCTCTCCCTACATTTTATGTCAATGCTTCCATGATATGTTAATCAAGTTCATGCCGCATTCGACTTCCATAAAAGATTCATAGATTGGTTCCAATGGCTATGATTCAAGAGATAGTAGTAGCCTAAAATAAAAAATAAGATTAATTATATATTTAATTCGATTTTTCGGTTCGGTTCGTATCCAAAATTAAAAAACCGAATCACTAAATCTTGATTCGGTTCGATTTTTCAAAAAAAAAACTGAGAAAAAATCGAACCAAATTTCGATTCGGTTCGATTTTTTCGATTCTCCGAATTTTTTGTCCACTCCCATTTCTAATACCTTTTTTTTTATGTATAGACAATGATGAAAACATTAAAATTTATTTCTCTATTGAAAAAAAAGGTAGATACTTAAGTACAAATATTAAATGTACAAAGAAAAATAATGTCTTAAAATTTGGTAAGCATATGCAAATAAACCGAGTTTTTTCGTATTTTTTTAGTTTATATAATAAAATTAACTTTTTTGGGTTTATATAATGAAATTAATTTCTCCTTGTAGATTATAAGGAAATTAAGTGTCTTTAAAAGGTAAAAAAGTTCACTGTGATTAAATTTTTAAAGAAAATTATATAACTAATAGTGATAAAATAGGTAAAAATTTTAAATCTAGTCTATTTGAATTTGAATACTAAAAATAATCTTTTATAATATATAAATATTAGAAGAAGATTAGAAACCCGGACAATTTCACTAGTTTCTAGTAAAACCTTGAATATCTTTGCCAATCCATCAATTGTTTTGTCAAAACTTGTGGTAAGATAAATCTACGCCTATCACTACGAACTTTTGGTGATCCGTCAGGTGTTGTGGTCAAGTGGTGACCGGCAAGCTTCAAGTTCTATATTTTTGTAAAACTTATTTAAAAAAAAGGTACTGTAATAGCCTATTTGTGCAAATCACTCAAATTTCACTACAACAAATTTGGTTTCTCTACAACCGAACAGGACTGAAATGCACGAGCAAAGAAAAACAAAGCGTACCTTGTACTGACAACAACACAAAATTGAACTGATCGATCACCTCGTACTGAAACAAACAGACAACTATAGTTTCCAAAAATCTGAAAAGAAGAGTGGATTTTAGTGTTCTTTTTAGCTTTTTGTTGTGCCAGGTTGTTTATGCGGAAGGTTCAAGGATGATCAAGTGTCCAAATGTAAAAGCTTCAATACAGAGCATATTGACAGCTTTTCTTTTGGCCCTTTTTATTTTATAAATATATTGTCCTTTTGTTATCTTTTTCTTCACTTGACGTAGGAAAGTATAGACAAATTCTTATAAAGTTCCAAGAATCAATACTCAGCACATAGATTTATTAGGTTGCGTTTTTTTCAATCCATAACCGCACGGACAGAAACAGCTACTTCTTTGAAATAATCATCAATACCCATCAATATAATATGTAGCATCCTAAATTTGCGTTGAGTGCTCTTCAAACGGAATAACCAATCATATGTGTCCTCCTAAATTTTCGCTGAGTGTCCTTCAAACGGAGTGGTCTTTTCAGAACTGCCGTAAGCTTTGTTGAGTCTTGAATCTTGATAACCTAAAATCAAAAAATACTAAATTCGGATTGTTATAAGAACTGCCGCAATCTTTGTTGAGTTTTGAATCTTGATAACCTGAAATCAAGAAACACTAAATTCGGATTGTTATAAGTAATGGCTGATTTACAAGTGAGTGAATTAATCAACCAAGTAATGACTGATTTAATGTGCATCTTGAAGGAGCTTTTATAGGGAGGTGATTAAGAAGCCCGAGGCCCAAGACCCGGACCGGACCGGACGGGCGGGCGGTGGCGCGCGTGGGCTTAGCCTTGAACCCAAGCACATATAGGTCTTCCCTCTTTCAAACACATGGGTTACCCCTTGAGGTCCCAAACCCTTAGCCAATTTTGAGACCTATAAAGAGAACAATTCTTCATTTTCCCACCGATGTGGTAGATTTGTCCCACACCATATTTTCATGCCTCAAACACCTTACTTCATAGACGAATATCTCTTTCATTTCTCAATGAAATTTGACGATTCTTGGCCATACGGACATCTACTCACTTAGTAGATTATGACGTGTGAAGAGACAAAGCCTCCAACATACGAAACACTAGTGTTTAAGTCATTAAATACGGATGGACGCACCTCCCCACCAAATGCAAATTTTCAACAAATTTTTGTGATGAAAATATCCTCCCATCCCACAAAGCGCTCTTCTTTTCTTCTCTTTCTCTCCAACTTCATCCTCCTTTTTAATCTATTTTATGATATTAATTTATTTTTAATATTATTCAGAATTTGAGCAATTAACAAGGAATGTGATATCCCTAATTAGTTTTATTTTTTTCCACAATCAGTTACACCTACTAATTATTTAGAAATCCCAATTTTCATGAAAGATAAGATACTGCATTTCCTAGTGACCTAAAATGGGCTTATCCCTTGTGCAAAATTTCAAGGGTTCAAGTCAATAGTCTTCATCAAGAATGATGGCAAAAAACTCTTAACACATTTCTTTTCTGTGGGAAAGTAGGAAACATTACAATGGAGAAGAGACTAGTCAGAGGTAGAAGAAGGGCCGGTTTGTCCTCTTCGTCCTCTTTTTCATATGTTATTTTCTGGGATCGGCATAAACTGTAAGGGGAAGTATGTGCAACAGTGCAAGTACCTTGAGAAATTATATTAACTCTGAATTTTGAAGAAATATCTAAATTGATCACGGAAAAGCAAGGAGAAAAAGAAAATTATGACTTAAGGTATGAAAATGCTCAAATATGCTATAATGAAACTGATTTGTTTGCCTTCATATGCTAGAATGCATTTGATTTTTTGATTTTTCAGTTTTTATTTTTCTAAATCAGAAATCAAACCAAATATTCATTTTTTTTTTATTTTTCAATTCGAAATCAAACCAAAAAATCGAAAATCAATCCAAACTAAAATTTAGTTTGGTTCTGATAAATACCTGTGATATACACGAGATATACAACGTGTATATCACAGGAAGTGGCCTGTATATCACTGTTTCTGGGCTATATTTTCCATGGTACATACCGTGTATATCACGGATTAATGACCTATTTTTGGTAGTTTTAGTTGTAATTAAATTAGAGTTGTACACTTACCATAATTGTATAATTATTGTACAAGTAGAATAACGTTTTGGGATTAGAGTAGGAATAGGATTTTCCTATTATGGAAATTGTAAATTGTATATATACTCTTTCATTAATGAAAATAATCAAGGGATTATTTCTTTCATGATATCAGAAGTCTAGGTCAAAAATTTCTCTCCCAAATTTCCCTTTTTTGTGCATCGAAATTCGAGCCATTACTCTCAGTTTTCGTGCAAATTCCCTTCCCAAATTTCTTTTCCAAATCCCTCCACGTCTTGCGTTGCTAATATGGCTAAGAACACGTTTCACCCTGCCCTTACTGTTTCTAACATCAAGAACCACATCCCTATCGTTCTTGAAATAGAAAACGTCCAATACGCGACGTGGGCCGAACTGCTCAAAGTTCACGCACGCTCGCCTCAAGTCCTTCATCACATTATCCCTGCGGCTCCTGCTGATACGAAGGTGCCTAAACCCGAGGATGATCCTAAATTATGGACAACCCTTGATGCTATCGTTCTTCAGTGGATTTACTCAACTATATCTACCAACCTATTGCAAATGATTATTGAGTCTGACGCTACGACGAAGGCTACTTGGGATAGAATACGTGATATTTTTCAAGATAATCAAAAGTCTAGGGTTCTTACTCTTGAGTAGGAATTCTCTTACGTCAACATGGAAGATTTTCCGAACGTTTTGGCTTATTGCAAAAGGTTGAAAGAATTGGCGGACCAACTCCGCATTGTTGGCGCGCCCGTTACCAATCATCGTTTGATCCTACAAATGGTTGCAGGCCTATCTAAGGCCTATAGTGGTGTTGGCACGCTTCTTCGACAGAGCAGTCATCTTCCTCAATTTTATCAGGCGAGCTCCATTCTTACGCTCGAAGAAAAGCCGGCTTGGCCAAAAAAGCGGCTATCGGCGCTAGTCCCGTGGTCATGATGACGTCCTCCACTAATTCTCTAGGTTTTGTTGATAATTCAAATCAACACCGTACTCACGGTGGCGGCAAGAGTACTCGAAAAAATAATGGCAAAAACTGCGGGGGCAAACGCGGAGGTTCCGGCAGTGGTGGCGGTGGCCAGAATAATGGCAGTGGGGCCCGTCCAGGCAGCAGTGTGCCACCATCCCACTGCTCCCAGCCTGGGCCCCTGGCAGTGGGTCTAGGCCAGTGGGCAGTAGCCCAACAACCCCTATGCTACAGCATTTCCAGCCCTTGGAAATTGGGCTGCCCAGCAATTTTCTCGGCCCAATCCGACTTGGCCCAGTGGATTCCGCAATAATTCTGGGCCGGGGCAGCAAGCCGGTGTGCTTGGGCCCCGGCCTCCACAGGCCCATCATGCAGCGGGCCCACCCCGACCGACATTGAAGCCGCAATGCACACTCTTGGATTAAATCCTCCAGACGCAAATTGGTACATCGACACCGGTGCAACCTCTCACATGACGTCCGACCAAGGTACTCTCTCGTCTTATTCCAATTTGAGCAATACTCGTGGCATAATTATTGGTAATGGCAACTCAATTCTAATTCGTGGTTATGGTCATAAAACTCTGTCTCCTCCTCATCCACCTCTTGTCTTGAAAAATGCCCTCCATACCCCTAACTTAATTAAAAATTTGGTCTTTGTCCGTAAATTCACCACTGATAATTGGATTTTTGTTGATTTTGATCCTTTTGGATTTTCTGTGAAGGATTTCAAGACGGGGATTCCTCTCATGAGATGTGAAGGTAGGGGGGATCTTTATCCTATCACGCCAACGTCCGGTCTCTCGGGTAAAGCCTTGCCATCTATTTTTGTTGTTCTTGCTTCTTCCTTGTGGCATGCACGTTTAGGTCATCCGGAATCTTCAATTTTATCTTCCTTAGATAAAAACAATTTTATTTCTTGTAAGGGCACGCGTAGTACTCCAATTTGTCAATCCTGCTCTTTAGGAAAACATGTTAGCTTACCATTTGTAGCCTCTACTTCTCGTACGTTAATGTCATTTGATATTATTTATAGCGATTTATGGACGTCCTCCGTTTTAAGTTCTATGGGTCATCGTTATTATGTACTATTTTGGATGATTATTTTAATTTTTTATGGACTTTTCGCTAGCGAAAAAATCACAAGTTTTTTCCACAATAAAGAATAAAATGACAAAGACTCAAAGCAAACTAAAGGGCTTAGACATCTTCAGTTGTCGGGATCTGGTCCTTCAATTCGCAAACATCTTTGTTCTTGAAGCACTTGGAGAATCTTGTGACGGCTGACTTTGCACAAGTGATTTTAGGTTTTCAAGTGTGTGTAAAACCCTACAATATGTTGTGTGTGTGAGAGAGAGAGAGAGTAGATAGAGACTATTCAACTCTTGGTTTGACCACTAGCAAGCTGCTGCAGTGCTGCTATACTTTTGTCAGTGAACAGTACAGCTTTACAATTGTAACGGTTGACTGTACGATAACCAAGAGAACGGATACCAGACAAAATCCCTATATGATTCCTCGAAAGTTTGGCAAATCATCAAAACACACATCCCTTCCTTAGGGGACTTCCAGTTTTAAAAAAAGAGTCAAATATTGTGCACTTTAACTGAGTAATATTTTACTTGATAAAAAAAGATAAATGAGTAATTTTTTTAAAAAAAATCCTTTCAAATTCAAAGTTTCAATTAAAAATCATTTTTGCCGAACTCTTACACTTGGAGGGTGGAGTAAGATATGTATATGTTATTGCAGCAAAATTTGTTGATTATAGTGTCAAGTTATTTTTTGAAATGGCTTTGTGCTATATTAATGCTTACATTTTAAAATGCTTGTCGGCCTCGTATGTTGATAGGTGCGGATGGTAAATTTTGTGGAGGTTTGGACATCAGTGTTGTGGAAAATGTTCATTCGTGTGGTAAATTCTAATCACTTATTGGAACAACTAGTGTCCCTGGTGTCGTCTGACCAGCTTTTCCTTAAAACATTCTAGGTGATATATCACTTCTATCCGATGCATCGATTGGTCTCGTGGTTAACAAGATGGAAAGTATGTTCATAACTTTTCATGTTCTTTGCCAATAACTTTTTGGAAGTTCAAATGTAGCTTTCAGTTGATATGTTGATATGTTGATATGGTCCATGAGTACCGGCTTTGCCTGAAGCGAGTCGACCTAGCCTCTACCGGAATTAGAGATTGAAATGTGGTGTAGCGTTGCTGGAACACAAAAGGGTAGAACGTACGGTCTAGGTCCGAGGAACAACCCGCAGCGCCTCCAGTCAGGACGAAAGGACTTTCCAATAGGGCGAGGGCGTCGATGATGTCCAAGTCCCAGCTATGGCGCAACAAATTGCACAACTTAATCAATACTTAGCAGCAGCTGAAGCTAGACGATTGGAGGGAGAGAGGGCAATGCAAAATAGCATGAAATCGCTCCAGGCACAAGTTATGTGCCACATTGCATGAGGACGATTTGGTGTGCCCCGCTCTCCCCCTCCTCACCCTGATGATGAAGATGACATCGATCCGGAAGACGACGGTGAATATGTAGACCGTACACCGAATCATGAGATGCCTTAGAACTTGTGTAGTTGTAGTTCTGAGCCTTATGCATGTTATATTCGTACGTTTACCTGAATGATTTGAAAACTTTAAACTTTTTTGTGGGTGGCTCATATGAGATGCCTTATGACTTGTGTGGTTGTAGTTCTGAACCACATTGCGGTGATTGATGCATTAATATTCGACTAGTGTGGGTGGCTCACATTTAATCTTCAATATAAGTATATGAGGTGATGAATCATGTAGGGTTTAGTCAAGAGGATAAAATTAAGGAATGCGTAAACAAAGTCTGATGTTGATAGCTAAAAGAAATTACATATAAGGTATAATGAAACCCTTAATAATATACTCAATGTCTTTTAAAACGAAAAAGGGCTAAAATTATCCCTGAACTATTCGAAATAGACCACATATACCCTCTGTTTGTAATGAAGGATTTTGGGTCTAACTCAACCCCAAAAGTTATCTTATGAGGGGAGAATTGCTCAAGTTCATATAAAGATTCCAAATTCCCATCTCACAACTCATGTGGGAGAATCAACAGTACCAAATATGCCCTCGTCGTAAAATAAATGGACCTCAAATACCATTCTCTTTAACGGACTGGTAATTTTGCTGGTGAGGCAGTGCCATGTGGAAAAAAATGCAACATGGTTGTCCGCATAAGCAAATGACCCGGTCCACATTTCCAACTTAATTCCAAAAATTATTATCTCACAAAATCTAATAAATTATTGAATTAATTTCTTTACAACGATTATTTTTTGACAAATCAAATAAGGGTTAGCCATTGCGTTGGAATTTTCCTTCTCTCTGTTATTTTTACAAAATATAATTTATTGTATAAATTTCTATAAATTTGTCTCAGATTTCTCATTTTTGTGAAGAAATTTGTTTCAAGAATTTTTTAGGTTTTTTATATTATTCTAAATGTTCTTAAATTTCTCATTTCCTTTGCGGTTTAACAATTTGTTGAGTTTGTGATTTCTTTTGATGAAATCCATTTAACAATTTGTTGGGTTTGTAAAATTAATATATATTGGTTGAAAAATTAATCTTTATGAAGAAATTGGTTCAAGACTTTGTTGGGTTTGATGAAATTATTAGAAATTTGTTAAAGATTTAGTATTTGTGAAGAAATTGATTTAAAAAATTTATTGAATTTGTAAAGTACTGTAACTTTATCCAAAAATTTGAATCTTTGTGAAGAAATTGATTTAATAATTTATTGGATTTTGTGAGATAATAGTTTTTGGAATTAAGTTGGAAATGGTCGGGTTATAAGCTTACGTGGACATATGGTATTTTTTTCACATGGCACTGCCTCGTCAGTAAATCTGTCAGTCCGTTAAAGATGAGTGTATTTGAGGTCCTTTCCATGACGGCGAGGGCGTATTTAATACCAAAAATAAACGAAGGATATATGTTATCTATTTCGAATAGTTCAGGGATAATTTTAGGCCTTTTCCGTTTTAAAAATAATATACCGACTTGACCTAAGTAGACTATTGAATTGTGAATTAATAAGGGGAAAAGGATCAAATATACCCCTCTACTTTAGTTTATTAGTCAACTTTACCCTTCGTTAGCGAAAATAGTCAAATATATCCCTCCTGTTACAAGTTGAGGCCAAATATACTCCTACCGTTAGCAATGTATTCAAAAATATCCTTTTTAAAAAATATATTCTGAAAAATTAGATTTTTAATTAAAAAATCTGTAAAGTATTTTTTTTTAAAATAAAGTGTCCTAAATATATTTTTTTAAATCTAGATTAATTTTGAAAAGAAATCTGAAAAAACTGATTTTTTTTAAAAAATAATTCCAATTTTTAATTAAAAAAATCAATTTTTCAGAATATTTTTATTTTAGAAAATGAGTTTTATAAAATTAAGAAAATATCATATTTTTAATAAAAATCACTTTTTCCAGGTTTGTTTTAAATCTGCTACATGTCATTATTGCACATTAATATGTTATATGTCATCCAATATAGGAAAATAGCACTAATACGTCTCATTTTTAACTTATTATATAGACATTTAACTTATTCTATATAACATTTAACTTATTATATTCTACGTGACAATTATAAAATAGATTTTATTAAAAATATAAAATTTTCTTGATTTTATAAAACTCATTTTTTTAAAAAATAATCTGGAAAATTGAATTTTTTTATTAAAACAATTGCAAATTTTTTTTTTAAATTAGTTTTTTCAGATTTCTTTTTAAAATTAATCCAGATTTAAAAAAAAATTAGAACACTTTATTTTGAAAAACAATACTTTACAATTTTTTTAATTAAAATTTTTATTTTTTCAGATTTTTTTAAAAAGAGTATTTTTAAATACTTTACCAACGATAGAGATATATTTTGTTCCAACTTGTAACGGGAGAGAAATATTTTGCTACTTTCGCTAAGTGAGGACAAAATTAATATTGATTGATAAACTAAAATAGAGAAGTATATTTAATCATTTTTCCATTGATAAGGGATTACTCGAAAATTAAACTTTTTAGGGTACGATATGTTATGTGTGTTGCGGAGTAGTGAGAAGCAATATTTTTCTAAATAAAAAATAAGCATTTTTTGCAAAATTTACCAAATTCATCTCTCACCACGATTAAAAAAAATACTTAGAAATTGATACTACTTAGTAGGAAAAAGGACAGTTTAAGCTTGCTATTTGAATACAAGAATTCCTACAAATACTTAAAGATTTGAAGTCGTGATGTAATTAAGCAATTTTTGGACACAATGTTTCCTTACAAATAGAAAATGAAGAAACAAGGTACAAGAATATTATTATAAAGCTCTCTAATCCAACATGAGAACTTGGAGGAGCCATAATTAATTAATTGATTACCATCTTCCCCTTCTTCTTCCAAAGAGGTAACAAATAATGGCTAGTATGATCAATACCAATATAGCCAAAGGCAACGATATCACTAGCACACGCATCTTTCTTTCTGCCTCCTGCATTCACACAAATCAATTAGTCTGTATGATTGGATGATTACAGCATTAACAAGTAGTAGCAGTTGGACCTTCTATTTTTTTTTTCTTCCACTTAATAGAGGTCAGAATGATTTCTCGTTTGTTTTTTCAAACAATGAGAATTAGAACTTGAATAACTTAATAAGTATATTTACCTAATTTGTACTCCACCGTTCCAATTTATGTGTTGCTTTACTAAATTAAATTAGATTAATTCAATATTTTAAAATTAATACTAACACTTATATATTTCAAAACTACATGAAAAATAATATAAGTTGCTAACTTTTCTCATATCAATTTAGTGAAAAAATACATTGATAAAACTTCATGTAATTTGAATCTCGAAAGCAAAAAATATCCCAATTGATAAGAGAGGTAGTAGTATATTTCATCGAACAAACAATTCTTACAAAATTATAAAATTAATATATTTCAGATATATTCAATTACAATTTTATTCAAATCGTATACTCATTAGTTTCGAAGGAGATAAATTACACACATTCATATGTTGTGCAAAATCAAATCATCTTAATAATTCAGTATTCAAATTTTAGAGATGATATCTTAATAATCAAATATATGCACAATTAATATATATTAATTAAAAAGTACCTTGCAAGCAGGGGCGGATTTACGGAAAACACCCTGGACAAAAAATTACAGTGTATATATAGGATATATTTTATGTATTTATGTAAATATATTAACTTTTAAACATCCTGGACAAATATAAAAAGTTAGCTCAAGTGATTCAGGATTTTTTTAAAAAAAAACCCTTAAAAGAGTAAAATTTTTGAATTTCTGAATCCACCACGGCTAACCAGACTCCTTTCAAACCTAGAAAAAAAATTGTGCTTTATAGTTTATACTATTGAACGTGAGGCTTCTTTTTACCTCAATTTGAATCTATTACAAAAAGAAACGTGATACAATTGTATGAACTAAACATATATAGATTAAGAAGATAGAAATGCATACCTTGTCTACCTAAAACTACTTGGATTAAATTTTCTTGTAGAATTTTATCTGACAAACAAATCTCAAAGGGAAGAAGGAGTTTGAGAAGTATTACAGAGTAAGTGATATATGCTAAGACAAAGGAACCATGAAGTGACACGATATGCTTTCAACTTGCTACGTGTGTGATTGTAAACGAGGTTCCTTCCTTGTCACGACAACTTCCACAATTCACTTCTTTTTCTTTTGCTTTATATATTCCGTAATTTCGTCCAATAAACTAATTATTTGAAGAAAGTCAAAAGAAATTCGTTCTAAGAACAAACTTAGGGTTCGTTTTATAGGTGGTTTGGAGGTTACAGAAATAATATCATGTTTGATAATTAATTTGAGATAAATTATTTATATATATAATTAATTTAGTGTTTGATTCGTAATTTAAATATCTATATAATTAATATTTCCTCCGTATAAAGTACTTATCATATATATTTTTTTTAAATTAATTTGATTAAATTTCAAAGTTAAATTAAATTATATTAATTTAATATTTTAAAATTAAAATTTACATATTTTAAAATTATAAAAAAAGTATTATAAGTTATAATTCTTCTCATATTAATATAATAAAAATATAATTTAAAATATTAGGAAAACTTTTATATAATTTAACTTTTGAAAAGCGGTGTGACAAGTATTTTGGGATAAATGAAGCATATGAATAGATTATGAGGAGATTTAACCAGCTACCAAATAACTCCTAAATTTCTGATTAAGGGATGAAATATATATCAACCATTTCATTACACTTTATTAGAGAAGAATTTTAAAAATTAAATTTGATTTTGATTTTTAAGACAGAACAGTTTACTTGGACTGAAGATAAAATATTTGTACATTAAATACATTTTTAATATAAATAATATTATTGAATTCTATTAAATCAATAAATTATATTGCAGGATCTACCAATGCACGGCGTAATGATCAATTGATCACAATCTATTCAACAAAATTGATAAGGAATTCACCGAAAGAAATCCAGTTGTAATTGCCATTTATTGGAACACGGTTGTCCTTGTCCCAATCATTCATATACCATTTATACTCTTCTCATTTTAGTTAATGTTACCCACTTTTATTTTTAATTTGTTTTCAGAAAATAATTCATTTAGAAAAATATATTTAAAGAGATGATTTGTTATCACACACATGTAATGACATAACTCGGAGCAAAAGGAGGGAATCATAGGAAATAATTTCATTCTTATAAATACAAAATCAAGAAACAGGGTACAACAAAATATAATGCTAATCTCTCAATCTTAATTTATGTGGTTGTCATTTGTCAAAAGTCAATTCGATTGGATTTGATCACTTAATTTTGAAATTTACATATTAAAAAATTATGTATAACACTATTATTCTTCTGTTAATATAATAAAAACTATTTTTAAAAAAATTAATCTCACAAAAAATGAAAAATATCACATACATTGCAAAGGAAGAAATATGGGATAGGCTATACTTATTTAGCAAAGGGTTTCATTCCTTTTTTCTTTTACTCTGTATCCAATCCAACAAGAACTTGAAGAAGCCATAATAAAGCATTTTGAAGTAGTGCATGATGAGTGAAACATAGAATAATTTCTCTTAGAAATTTCTTTCATTATTCACAATATATATAGCTGTACAAAGTATGATTCCTAATATGGTACGAATCCTAACTTACCTTACAAAGGTTGATTCCTAATATAATTAGAACTCTAAGTTACCTTAAATATACATCTATCATAATTACAAAATATACAAAGAATATTCATTAATACTCCCCCTCAGACAGAGCGGGAGGAGGCCGAACGCTAAGGCTGGATCGGAATTCGGTGAAGAGTTGTCGCGGTAGTCCCTTTATGAAGACGTTTGCATACTGATAAGAGGAAGGCACGTGTAATATTTTGACCTGACCACGGGCAACCTTCTCTCGCACAAAGTGGATATCCATCTCAATATGCTTAGTCCGCTGATGTTGGACCAGATTATGAAACATATAGATGGAAGATATGTTGTCACAATAGACTATAGACGCCTTGCGGAGTGGACACTGAAGTTTCAAAAGAAGATTTCGGAGCCAACAGATCTCAGCAACTACGTTAGCAACACCGCGATATTCTGCTTCAGCACTCGAACGGAAAAGTGTGGCCTGCCGCTTGGCGAACCATGAGATAAGATTATCCCCAAGAAATACACAGTACCCTGAGGTGGAGCGACGTGTGTCGGGGCATCCTGCCCAATCTGCATCCGTGTAGGCAAATAGCTTGGTTGGGGCAGAGGGGTATATATGTAAGCCGAAGTCTAGTGTGCCCTTAACGTATCTGATAATACGTTTGAGGGCGGCAAAGTGGGACTCTCGGGGGTCGTGCATGAACAGACACACCTGCTGAACGGCATATGCAATATCAGGCCTAGTGAATGTAAGATACTGAAGAGCACCTGCTAGACTCCGATATAGAGTGGGATCGATGGCGGCGCCGCCGTCATTGGCACTAAGCTTGAATTTTGAGTCCACCTGAGTTGGCATAATTTTACAATTTGCCATCTTGGCCTCAGACACTATTTCTTCAAAGATACTTACGCCGACACAGAACATAGTGGCTGCAGATCTGATCACCGATATACCCAAAAATAACTTAGCTTGCCCAAGTCACCATAGCAAATTCAGTTTTGAGTAAAGCAATGATTTCATTCTTCAACCCGTCGGATGAGGCAAGAAGAACAATGTCATCGACATATAATAGCAAATATGCGATCTTGCTACCTCGGTGAAAAGTGAAGAGAGAGGTATCACACCGCTACATACAAAACCAATCTACTGTAAGATACCCGCGAACCGATCATACCAAGCGCAGTGCCTGTTTCAATCCATACAATGATTTCCTGAGACGACACACAAATCATGCGGAGTCACGGATGAACAAAGCCAGGAGGTTGATGCATGTACACAGTCTCTTTCAAATCCCCATGAAGAAACGCATTTTTGACATCAAGCTGATGAATCGGCCAATGCATGCCCATAGCAATACTGAGAACAGTCCGAATAGTGGCCGGTTTAACAACCGGACTGAATGTCTCACCACAATCAATACCCTCCTGCTGATTAGTGCCATTGGCAACTAGTCTTGCCTTATACTTCTCTAAGTCACCACTGTCTCTGAACTTGTGTCGAAATAGCCACATACACCGGATAACATTCACACCTTCTGGTCTAGGTACCAAATCCCAAGTGTTCTGCTTGGTTAAAGCGTTAAATTCCTCGCACATGGCCGCATTCCAATTTGGGTCCAGTTTTGCTAGTTTTGGATTTTTTGGAATGGGTGATAAAGTTTGTGTGGAGAGATTGAATTGAACCTTGGGTTTGAAGATCCCGTGTTGTGCACGAGTCTCCATGTGATGTGAGGGCAGTGGTGGTGGGTCGGGGCTGTGAGGTTCTTTGGTCGTGGTTACGGACCCGATGGGCGGCGATTCAGATGGATTTTTACGGAGCGGCGGCGGATCGAAACCTCTGAACTGCGAGGCCAGTTCTTTGGAGTCTTTGGCGGCGATGTCGGCCAGTGGTGCGATGACTCAACCAGAAATTTGTAGGGGTGAGCAGGGGGCTGGTGGGGTGGTCTTGAGACGATGGCGAGGCTAGCCGAACAGTGGGTTGCTGTTGGTATAGATTTTGGATGACCGGGGACAGACTTGGTTCATCGAGAAAGATGTAATCGGTGGTTTGAAATTTTTGGAGATTTGAAAAGGGAAAGGTTGTCTCGTCAAAGGTGACGTGATGGGAGACGATGATTTTGCGAGTAGCAATGTCATAGCACAAGTAGCCCCGATGATTAGGAGATAGACCAAGGAAGACACATGGAAGAGTGCGAGGGGCAACTTTGTGAGGTGTAGTGGAGGCTATGTTGGGGTAGCATAAGCATCCAAAAATACGTAGGTGATCATATGATGGCTGCCTACGGTATAAGATTTCTGTAGGGGTTTTGTTTTGGAGTGTGCTAGTTGGTAAAATATTTAGAAGGGATTCTACCATTTTGATAGCATAGACCAAAAATGGCGGTGGTAGGCAGGCATGAAACATAAGTGTGCGGACCATGTTATTGATGGTACATATAATTCTTTCAGCCTTTCCGTTTTGGGAAGAAGTATAGGGACAAGAAAAATGGAAAACCATGCTTTGTTTAGAACAGAAATTGTGAAATGCTGAGTTATTAAATTCACGTCCCTTATCACATTGGAATGATTTAATAGGTTTTTCAAATTGTGTCTTAATGAATTTTTGAAACTCGAGGAATTTTGCAAAAACTTCAGATTTGAATTTCAGTGGGTAAATCGAGACAAAATGTGAAAAATCATCCAAGAATACTAGATAGAATTTATGACCCAAAGAGCTAGCAATCGGAGATGTCCACAAATCAGCATGAACAATATCAAAGGGAGAAAAAGTAACACTGTTTGATGACATAAATGGAAGAAGAGTATGTTTGCCTAGTGGACAAGAAAAACAGTGTTGAGCAATTTTTCCATTATTACATTGAATACGCTTATAAGTCCTAAGAAAAGTAAAAACTAGGTCTCTGGGGTGTCCGAGTCTGTTGTGCCAAGTTGAGAGAGAGATC
Organism: Anisodus acutangulus; assembly: GCA_029783415.1. Taxonomy (NCBI): domain Eukaryota; kingdom Viridiplantae; phylum Streptophyta; class Magnoliopsida; order Solanales; family Solanaceae; genus Anisodus; species Anisodus acutangulus. Next base: position 45,277,085 of record CM056503.1, read on the forward strand.
GTCGCAAGGGATAGAGGAGCTTGCGGTCTGATAGCGGAAGATTGAGTGAATGGGTAGAGGTCTCCCACACTATTGCAGCGTGTAAGAATTTTCCCCGTATTGAGTTCCTTCACAGAAAAACCAAAAGGGTCAAATTCGACAGAGACAGAATTATTGCTAGTGAATTTTCTAACAGAGATTAAGTTTTTAATGATGTTAGGTGTGTATAGGACGTGGTTTAGGGAGAAAGGTGGGTGTGGATGTTTGGTGTGTGTGTTACCGTAACCTTCAATTGGAATGTGATGACCATTGCCGACAGTAATAAATTGAGGACACTTTAACCGACGTAGTTGAGATAGGTTACCTGACGACCGGGTGAGGTGAGATGTGGCTCCGGTGTTCATGTACCAATTGTCTTCGGGCTGTTGAAGGTTCACGGTGGTGCGATTCTTCTTCTTTCTGCTGCGATTCTTCTTCTTCTTCTTTGCGGCTAGGTGGGCACCTGCTGCTGCGGTTGTCTGCCTGGTGGTGGGGCCGAGGCCCAAGAGGCCCCGACCATGGTCAGCTGGAGCTAGGCCCTGCGTGCATTCTGGCACGCATGCAGACGAGGCCCGGCCTGTTGGTTGGGCCCGCTGCTCTTGGTTGTACCCTGCTGCTGCTTGGTTCGATTCTGTTGGCACTGAGCTGCTGCTGGTTGCGTTAGCCCTTCGCGGCCCTTGCCTTTATTGTTGCGACCTCTGCCACGCGACCTCCGCCATCGCCTTTGCTCTTCTTTGGACCTTTGTAGCTGTTGGTTCTTCTTTGGCGCAGTGTTGTCATCACGTCAACGGCTAAGGCCTTTTGATTGTGTTCCTCTTGTTTAGCACGTCTAGTTTCTTCCAACAATAGTTGTGAACGTGCTTTATTGAAACTTGGGAGAGGGTCGGCTTGTTGAATCATTGTTGCAAGTGTGTCATATTCACCTTTCGGTAAACCCGCAACAAGTTGAAGCACCATCTTGGTTTCTGAAACAGAAGTCCCGACGTTGGATAGTTGATCGGTGATGAGTTTCAGTTGCTTACAATATTCGGACATGTTGTTAAAATTCTCGAGGCGGGTATTGTTGAATTGCTTTTCTAAATACACGTCCCGAGTATTTTTATTGTCCTGAAAGATTTCTTCTAGCCTGACCCAAAGTTCACGTGCCGTAGCACCTGTTTTCATGATAGTGCACAACAGGTCTTTGGAGATGGTGTCGTAGATCCATTGCTTGACGATGGCGTCAAGACGACGCCAGATTGAGTCTGTAACATCGGTGGGATGAGGTACAAATTCGTTAATATGATCGAGCACGTTGTATGCACATGCATGAATGTAGAATAGTTCCATCCACATGGAATATTGACAGTCTTCTTGGTCAAGAATTATAGGAATAAAATTCTTGATGTTGTTAACGGCGAATGCCGGATGAAAAGAAGATACTGAACGTTGAGAGGGGTTGTCGAAAGTGCCAGTGGAGGAACCAGAATTCGTGGGGGAAGAACATGGTGGCTTGCTGTTTTTCGGCCGAGGGAAAGCAAAACAGAAAACACAGAATCTGTTTGGCGGAGAACTGTTTCTGTTCGAGGGAAAAAACAAGAAAAAAATATGTTTTGGCCGAGAAAGAGAAGAAGAAGGGAGAAGAGTAGGATTTAGGTTTTAGGCTCTTGATACCATGAAAGATAGAATAATTTCTCTTAGGGATTCATTTCATTATTCACAATATATATAGTTGTACAAAGGTTGATTCCTAATATGGTACGAATCCTAACTTACCTTACAAAGGTTGATTCCTAATATGGTACGAATCCTAACTTATCTTACAAATGTTGATTTTTAATATAATTAGAATCTTAAGCTACCTTAAATATACATCTATCATAATTACAAAATATACCGAGAATATTCGCTAATAGAATGAAATGAATAATCACCATCAATCCCTTGATCTATTGTGAATCACACTCCTCAATCAACTTCACAGTGTCATAAATTGCAGCTTACAAGTTTTACTAAGAGGGTTCGGAAAAAAACAATAATAGTTAAAACATATAAAATAATGTTGTCTATGAAAATCGAACCTAGAATGTTGGAGACAATTTTAAACACCCTAAATCATTTGAACTAACCTTTTACATTTATTCAATGTATAAGTTAATATATGTATATAAATACAGAAAATCTACCTATATATACTATATACAGTGTTATTTTTTGCCGAAGATGTCCGATCCCCAACACCTAAATACGGCCCGCTTCCCAGACGAAAAGAAGAAGAAGAAACATTGGAAAAGGAAAAGAAAGCATCTGATTTTGAGATAACATTGTGTTGGGATTAAATCTTTCTTTTATAATATAAAAAATAAAGAAATTTTCCGGATCCTTCATCCTCCCTTTAATCTTGTGGGGCTTTTTTTTCTATCTCACTTTCTTAATTTATATGAAAGATGAAAGTCCCTCCTTAATTAAGAAGAGAATTTTTCTCTGCTTATATTTATTGTGCAGCTTTATTTGACTTATAAGGAATTAACTAATAAAAGGAAATAGTATCGTACGTGCACATGAGAAATAGGCCTTGCAAGACAAAAGGAGGGGGGGGGGGGGGGGTTTTAATTTAGCATTGTAAAGAATAAAGTTTGTTGGAAAGAGTTATTTTCTTAGCCAATAAAATTCAGATAAATTATACTCCTATAGGATTTTACGTTTTCCTTTTACATTTTATTCTACATACTTGTATAAATACAGTATTCTGATACAGTAAAATTTCCAATCTAACATGATCTTCCACACATGTAACAAACAATGGCTACTATCAACACCAATATAATCAAAGGCAAAGAAATCACTAGTACATACATCTTTTAATAATTTGATTACTGCAATTTCTGCTTTCTCTATTACACGACTAGTGGGGCGATTTGTCTCTGCTAATTCCTGCATTGACACAAAAATCAATATATCAACAAATCAACTGATTTATTCAATTTACTAACTAAGCCAATGCCCTTGTAAAATCTAATGGATCATTGAGTTTTGTTTGAAGTTATGCGTGTATTAGTAATACACGGATTAGTTAAGAGATAATTTATATATTATTTTATATAGGGATTAGTTATGTAGGATTTAGTTATTTATGTTGTATTAGTTATTCCATCTTTTATCCTGAATAAAATAATATATAGGTTCTCTCATAATTTATACGTGTATTAGTTATGCGTGTTTTTAATTGCAAATCAAACACCATATATTAGGTGCGTAGAATTTTATACATAGCAAAAAAAGCTACCAAATATGATTAATTATGCACGATTTAATACATGAATAATTTTAGCTCCTAACCAGCAATCGAACGGCCCCTAGGTACAAGAACATGGAAGAAAATATTTGAAATCGGGTGGGGGGAGGGGGTTGAAAAATGCGACCTTCCTTAACAAATCATTGGAATTTCTGTAGGAAACAGAGCAAAATTAGTTGGCACTTTTTTTTTTTGGAACATTACAATATTAGCACCTAGTTGGAGCTCCGTCTATTTGTTTTTTCCATAACAATAGTTCGGGTTATTTTTTGAAAACCTCGACTAATTTTACGAGTAGTTTACCTAATATTTTAACCTTTGCTGAAAATTAAACCTGAAACGGCATGGTTCTCGGTTGATCACTAGATCACACTTTTAACCGAGGTTTAAATGATTTCCGATTTCATCTTTACTTAAGAGATTTGAATTTGATCCATTCAGATCTCTTCTATCAAATAGATTTCCGATGACATATTTGCACTGAACTATTACTAAAAATCATTTTCACCATCTTCACCAACCTGTACCGCCAGCTGCTATCATCGCTAATCTTTTATATTAGTGTATTTTATCAACCATACAAAATCATGAAACAAATATTTGTGAACATATCATCCAATTAATATTTTATTTAAATTGTATATTCATTTATTTTCAAATAAAAATAAATCGCACACATTCATTTATTGAGCAAACTTTAATACTCTTAATTATTCAGTGTTCAAATCTAAAAAATGGTTATCTTAATACACAGAAAAATAGGAATACATACCTTATCTACCAAAATTACTTGTGGATCTTTCTTGTTGACGAAACAAAGCTAAAACTCACATAAAAAAAAGGAAATGAAAGAGTTTGAGAAGCTTTGCAGAGAGAATGGAGGAGTGGAGAGTGATATATGCAATAGAAACCCACTAAGCATTGCAACTTTCTAACGTGTATGATGTAAGACCACAATACACTTACTTTTTTTCTTTTGCTTTAAAGTTTAAATATACTACTACTATAAATTTATTGAGTGGATTAATTTAAATTTCAATCGAGAAGATTTATTATTAAAGGAATAAAGTATATCAAAAAACTTTTCATTTTGAGTAGGCGAAATGAGTACCAATTCTGATTTGAGACCCATGTCTTTCTTTGAAATAAATTATTTGTTTACATTAAATATTTTTAACATAAATAAATAATATTGAGTTCTACTAAACTCATAAACTATATTTATTAAGATTAAGACGTCTGAATCTGAATACACATTTGAATATTAAGATATTGTATTAAGATCTAAATACTAAATGATTAAGACTATTTTGTTTTTCGAACGTACAAAATTTACTCTTTTTTGAAAATTTAATAAAAATAAACTAATTTAATATTATATTAATAATTTTTTAGAAAATTATATGATGGTTGGTTGTGATGATGACTAAGGATGGTGGTTGAGGTGGTGTTGGCTAATGGTGGTGTTGTGTATAATAGCTAATTGTGATGATGTTGTAAATAGTTGTTGATGGTGATAGTTGGTGGCAACTATTGATGGTTGTGGTAGATGATAGTGATAATTAAGTGTGGCGATGAATGATGGCGGGTGGTTGACTATATATAGGGGTGATTGATAGTTGTGATTGTTTGTAGTGATGGATGATTGTTGTGGTAATGGTGTTAGTGACGATGATTGTAAATGGTGGCTAGTAGTAGTGATAGTTGATCGTAATGATTGACGACGATGATGGTTGCGGCTGAGGATGGTGGTTGTGGATGATAGTGATGGGTGATGTTAGTTGATAATGGTTGATAATGACTGCGGTGATTGATAATGGTGGGCGATAGCGATAGCGCAGAACTGACGGAATTGGTGAAATATTATTTTGTAAATCTTTGAATATCATCTTAATGATATTAAGACTTTATTTCAGATCTTAATTATTCAAATATATTCAAACTTATTAAGTGATTGTAACATATATAAAATAAACACATTTAATAATTATTAAGGTTAAACATTCATTAAATGTAAATAAATTAGACGCCTTAGTCATGCACCGCGTAATGACCACAATAATTTCAACTAAAGCGACAAGGATAAGAGATCTGTATTGGAATGCTCATGAATTCACCAAAAGAAATCCAGTTGTAATTGCCATATATCGGAATACAGTTGTCCTTTTCCCAATCAATCATTCAAACCCTTTATAGCCTTTTTATGTTTAGTTTACGTGACACATTTTTACACTTAATTCGTTCTAAAAAATAATTGATTTTAAATTTAAAAATAGTTAATTTATATCTTATTTTATAATCGCATATCAAATTTAAGATCATAAATTTTAAAAATCATAATTTTTTTCTAAAATTCCAAAGTTCCGCTTTGATTCAAAGGATGTCACGGAAACTGAAATTGAGGCATGGGCGTGTATATATATATATATATATATATTCCCTTAACTTTTTGTTGTGTACTTATTTTTACCCTAGTTCTTTCGGTATACGTGAGTGTATTGTTTTATATATATTGTGTTATCTAGGATCTGCACTTTATTAATACTTCCACCACAATAAAGGGGGTGAAGATAGTAAGCTTTTGAATACTCTCTATAACAACTATCTTCTATAATAATTTTTCATTACAACTGAATATCATAGGTTTTCTGCATCATTTCATTATAACTTATAAGAATAGCCCGGTGCACAAAGCATCTCATACTAGTGTCAAATTGACGTTAGCTCAACATGGCAGCAAACTCTTATCTGCAGCAATTAATTTCCCCACCACATAAAAGACTAAAAAGGTTCTACTCCCTCCGTCCCAAAAAAATTAACCTAATTTGACTTAACACGAAATTTAAAAAATAAAAGAAAACTTTTGAAATTTATGATCCAAAACAAATTTTAGATATTTATTTAGCTGTAAATAATCTCATAAATTTAAATTATTTCTAAATATAGAAAAGTGTCATCTCTTTGGGACAAACTAATAAGGATAGACAATCTTTTTAGGAAAGAGGGAGTATATAACAAGGGTTTTGATCTTAAAGTCAAGTCAAAAGGGGAGAAAACTGCAAATTTTGCAATAACATCTTTTTCCCGCCTTTAGCCCGTTGCAGTTTTACATTAACCTCGTTACGACATTTTATCCTATGTATACAAGATTGAGGTACAAGGGGGTGTTGGGGTGAATAAGCTTCAAGATTTAGATACGCGTGAGAGAATACAAGGGGAGGTAGTGGGGAAGGAGGGGACACAGAATTCATAGCAACTAAGCCACAAGTCTATAACACAATGGTGATCGATCACCGGTCAGTTGCTATGAACTGAGAAACAAGTGTTACAAACCAAAAGGAGCTGATGATGGCGACAACGTACTTTTGTGTGGTCCAGCAGCTCCACCCGCTGCCTCCTGGTTTCCTACTGGCTTATTGGACAGTCGACGTTTATAGCGTTTGAGGACAGATGCCAAGTTTTCTTTCCCTTTAGGGAAAGCTACATCTCCTGCTGCAGTGCCTGTTCGTCCCTTTCGACATGAGATTGCCATCTCCACGTCTTTGATCATGTCTAAGAGCATTGGTGCAGTCGTGCATTTTCCTCGGCCTTGCTTTGCTTGTGGTGGCAAATTTCCATTTGAAGTTGGAGGGGGGCTTGACTTTTGCTGCCGGCCAACTGGAATTTGAAGACAAAAACAATGGCTCGTTTGGGAACGGGGCTTGGAAAATGCTAGTTCTATTATGCCCTGAAGTTGGTAAATAATTCATCAGATACATAATAAAACAATCTTATACTAGCAAACTACAGGGATTGGAGCAACTAAGACATGTATTAATGTAAAACATTCCTCGAAACCAACTCAATCAGATCACCTTCCCGTTGTTTCAAGAAAGTACAAAGTAAAACAAGAGACCACTACAATAAAGACGTTTTTAAGCATGAGCATAAGCAATCAAAACCTTCCATAGAAAACTAGATCAAAATTTTACTACATGGAGAAAAGGGAGGTGGGGTTTCGTGGTGTCTTTGATGCTTTTACCACTTGTTTAGGCCATCTTAAAAACAATCGTGGAAGGACCAGGATGGTTGCTATAATGTTTTCTTTTTTGTTATAATCGTGGTGTCTAAGGTGGGGTTTCGTGGTGTCTTTGATGCTTTTACCACTTGTTTAGGCCATCTTAAAAACAATCGTGGAAGGACCAGGATGGTTGCTATAATGTTTTCTTTTTTGTTATAATCGTGGTGTCTAAGGCCAGCTTGCGCTCACCTCGACTAATTTCACGGCGGACCTGCTACCACCCACGACACAAGTAACTCTTTCCACCAAGGCTTGGACAGATGAAAAGAAATCGATCGCAAGGTCCAATGACGAATATAACATAGAAGACGGTTACTGATGCCTTTAAACAATGTGGTATAAGCTTTAAAGAGGGTTTTCATGAAGGATTATGGGATAAGACCAAAAAGAGTGCTTCATGCTTCATTTCTCGGATGCTTAAAAATTGCTTTTGATATAAAGTTATTGAAAAGAATCAAAGAAATGGAATTTGTATCGACACCTCGGAATTTGGTAACTTCAACTCCATTGACAACTAGTTATGAATCCTTTTTCGGTTTGCATCCATTTTCTCAAGTTTTGGAAACTTACCCACTTGACAGGATAAAAGATACTAACAGTAGGAAGTGTCATTAAAATGAGAAATGAAAAACATGAAACAGAAGAACTAATGAACAAAAGTTAGATAAGATATGAGGGTTTACCTGAAGACGATTGAGAACATAGGTATATTTGCCCCACAGCTCTGGCCTACTTTCCATAAGTGAAAGCTCAAGAATTCTGTGAATGCACCACACCCCGAAGCTAATAATCAGATCTACTTTCCAAACACAACCTTCTCCACAGTGAGGAACCGACATCACCAAGAACTTGGAGTAATCCATCGCTTCAGGCTTTGTTGCAGAACCAGGTTTTCTGTTGGAAGAGAACTGTGATTCACCAATGTTGGTCAATCTACTTATTATCTCCCTAGTTTCAGCTTCATATAAAAATTTCTCTCTTGCAGCAATCCGATCTATAAGATCCTCGTCAGCCCCATCATCTTGCCTAAATAACCACTCAGATCCTTCCAGTTTCAAAAGCTTCACAATACAACTTCTGAAAGACTGAAGCAGCTTAGCTTCCAAGTCAACCGTAGATATGCTCTCCTGAGCAGATGAATTCTGCACGGCTCCATGATCACCGCTACCAACATCTCGCTTACCAGCTACACCAAATTGCTCAGAAGGCTGTCTAGACCACAGGGATCCAGATCCCATCCCTGGATTGGAGCTGTACTGCAAGGAAAATGCATCTCTGCAGACTTTAGGAGAATGTTCGTACCTCTGATGACCGCCACCTGTCCTCAATGAACCACTCATATAGGCTTGTTCGTAAGTAGATTGACCAACAGATTGTCCATATCCCATGGAATTGTTGTACCATTGAGCTCTCCCATCTGAGACTGAAGAATCTTGGCAAGGAATATAGCGTCCTGAGATATCAGGCAAGCTGTAATACTTCTTCGAGTTAGCTGAGCCAGTCACACACTCAGCATTTTCAATAGAGCTAAGGTCGGTAGAAGTGTTAACGGGCTGCTGCGTGGAATTATTTCGAGCTACAGGGACATTTCCAAAACCCGGTGGTGCTCGACTACTCACTCCACTCTGAGGTTTTTGCCCCAAAGCACGAGCAAATGGTTCAGCATAGTTTGATGACGTCAGTGATGACACGGAACGAGGAGATGGTGACTCCAGTTGCCCGTTTAAATAATCGGATCCTCTTTCTTTCGCGATTTGATTAAGGTAAGCAGTAATACGATATCCATGCTCAGTAGCAGGCTGCTGATCATAGCCAGCAGAAGTCGCCGGAATCCGCATACTGGAATATCGCCTCTCACCTGAGTCAAGTATGTTGCTGTTGTTGGAACTTTGCACATACGCATCTAATAATTTCATATGGCTAGACCACATCGAAGCTGGCTCCTTTGAGCCTCCTCTATAAGAAGAGTCCACAATGCCTGATGCAAATTGCAGCTGCGTGGGGGAGTACATATTCGAGTTGATCAGAGACTCGGGTACCCTTGCACTCCCAGATGGAATATATGCACTGCTTTCCACTTTTAATGATGAGGGGGCAGGTATTGGATTCGTCTTTGAATCCAGACCAAGTATTATATCCAGTTTCTTGGACTTTGCTTCTTGTGTGGCCACACCATGGTAATCAAAAAGCTGCCCCCAAAACTCATTTAGAACTTCTGTTAACTGCCGCCTAGCTGCACGACCAAGACCTGCTAATCTTGATAGACTTCCCGTGCCACTCCCTGTGTCATCTGGTTTTCCACTAAGACTCTTGTATGACCCCGGACCATCAGACATAAAAGATTGAGCGTTCTCAGATACTCCTTTAGTTGCCTCTTCGGGCTCCTCCCACAAAGAATCTCCATCGACCCTGTCATTTCCCATGTCCCCTTCAATTCTGAGTGTATTCTCTACAACATCCACAGATTCAGTATTGACGACACTGGTAACCACAGCTTCAACACCAGACACCTCATTGCAAACACTTTTTTTCTCTGTGGTAGTTTCTCCTGCTGATGCAGATACCTCCGGATGACTGACAGCTGGAGCTGAAAATGTTGTTTCAGATTTGCTCTCATCAATGGTAGCCAAATGATGGACCTTTTCAAAATCCAAGAGTGATTCGGGCAAGATTTGATTGGGATCTGAATCTAAAGCTGATAAATCTGGATGGCTTACCAAGGATTTTTCCACATGAAAAGCACCTTCTTGCTTTTGGGAGGACCTTTCTAGACCAAAGGTAGTATTACTCAAGTCAAGTTGATTACGCTCCGGATATGACTCGGGCATAGGCGTTTGCAGAAATGCCTCAGCATCGAACCTGGAACTTGCAGATTTCAGCGGAGTAACTGCTAACCACAGCATCAGACAAAGAGATAAAGAGGCTGCAATGAGGAGAAAAACATATGGAGTAGACACGCCACTCCTAATACTACTCCACTTCAAATTATTAACCCAATCACTATTTCCAAATATCATCTCTATGACAAATATAATCTTCAGGCCAAGTAAGCCAATAAATGTGCCAAGAGATAAGAACTCCATTAACTGCGAACTTTTGTGGATACCCATTATTGATCTGGAAGAAGCAACTCTGAACAAGGGTATGACGGAAGACGGAAGCACAAGAGCAACCACAACCTGTGTGAATATTAGTAACTGATATAGGCCTTCAGCTCCTGAATTCCATACACAATAAAGGGCCGGAACAATAGAAATAACTCTGATTGTCACATGATGAAGCCAACCTGGGATGTCCATTCCAAATAAGTCTTGTACAACTGCTTGTCTGCCAAGATCCCAAGTAAGTGGTGTAACTTGATTGGAAATAAACGAAACCAGCATTATAGTGAATGGTGCTGCTGAGCTTCTGAACACCTGAGTCAATTATTCAAAAAAATCGTTAATATCTCTAAATCAGAAAAGGCCATAGTCATCTTTTGCTGTTTGAATTGAACCTGATCGAGCAATGACAGTGCATCCTGAAATGTCAGCAACAAAAGGCCAGTACTGTAAGACACATTGGCTGCTGAATTCATTACGGCATAGTTGACCAGGAAAATGCCACTGAATACGAAAACAATGGCAAAAAAATGGTCCTGACACAGAGCTCCCCTGGAAAGTTCTGTTGATTCCTTACCTTGCTGCAAAAAGAAATAATATAGAGGTAAACACGAGATAGTCTAGAGTATTGATCTTCCCAACACAAGTAGCAAGGAGTCAAAAATTCAAAAATGATGCGAGAGTTGAGAATTATTTCTAAGTTGTGATAATTACTGAGACTAATCGAAACTTGAAACATGGAAAGTTCTAAAAATCCGCCATCTCAATATCCAAAAGAAAATGCATCAGAAACATGGGAATATTTTGACTGCATCAAAAACACCACATGCACCGGCAACGTCAAAGACGACTTATTTTTTCCTCAAGGGACATCGAAGACACATCATGGAGCATTTGAGCATGTCTGAACATATTTCACATTTTTAGACTGTTGGAATCATGCCTATGTACCCTTGCTCTGTGAATATTGGATCTTATGGCTCTGGGCTACACATATATAATACAGATACACTCAGTACACATGGAAAAAAAGGCAACACAAGGTCATTTCTGACGTGCTCGGTAACTTTCTCACTTCCCCCACCTCACCCAAAAGGGGGAAAAGGGAGAAAACACTCTTTTTGTTGTAGTTTGGTTTCCTTTTTCCTGAAGAAATAAACTCACCCACCATAAAAATTATGATCCCTAGCATAAAAAGCTTAACAACAATAGAGGCTACAGAAATAAGGAATGCTTCAACAGATTTATCTCTTCAAAAGAATCAACCTAAGAAACTGAACTGATCATGGCCCAGCCATCTTAAATCCCAAGGATGAGCAGTAAGTTTATGAATTTATACAACCACAAAAGATAGAAGCAAATACAGAACTCGCAAGTTCAACATCAAACAAATCATGCATGCCAAATTCTTTACTCAGGGGCTAGCGTTTTCCACTTTGTTGTGTAAAAGATTTATCAAGGCCCAATCTCGAATAGCAACAGTACATACATATATAGAGAGAGAAGGGACACCTGTACAATAGAAGAATGGAGGTAAAAATTGTGAGGCATAATACTTGCTCCAAGAAGACTCATCAATGCAAAAGCACTCTCTCCACTGAACGTATTCAGCATCCCACCGATGGAGAGTGGAGTTTCAGGCTGAGTTATAACCACTCCAAAAACATATGAGAGCAGTACAGAGCTTGCCCAGCCAATACATAAGAATTTCGCACTGCCATTGTCCTGGACATAGTATTTTCAAATCATTATCATTTATGAGAGACTAGAACTACAAGACAAGAATATGAGGAAGTCCACAAGGATAGTTCGTAGTAAGACTTACGAAGAGAGACGCAAGCAGTGGAAACAAAATGGCACCAGTTGCAGTCAGAAAAACACAGCTAAACAGGTCAATTCCAAACACAACATTAAGCCCGTGTGCAGTGCCCAAAACCTATCAGAATCAAGTGGTTGTAAGTTAATGAGCTAGAAAGGTCATAATCTCAGAATAAAAACAGGGTGTAGACAAAATGAAATAGTGAAAATACCATTGAGAGGTCCAAAGCAATCATTGAAACCTCAGCTTGTACTCCTAGGAATATGCATGTAACTTTGTCATATTCTTCACTGCAAATCTTTGACACCATCAAGGAGAACAGAGTTATTATACATCATCTGTTACACAAAATACAAGCTAACAATTTAAGCAGAAGATGTAATTTCAAGGTGAACAACAATGCAAGTTCCGTTTACAGGCATTTTATATAGCCAGTGTGTTGAAAGATGGAAGAAGGACAAATAGAATAGCTAGAGTTGCCAAAGGAATGACTTAAAACTAGTCAACTCAATGAGCGCTAGAGTTGCCAAAGGAATGACTTAAAACCCGGTCAACTCACGCATTCATTCCAGTATTCTCTGCTCAATAGTGTTAGCCAACTTATAAGACACTATGTTATCATGGCACCATCTTTTTCACACAAGTGTTCCATTGTATACATAGCTTCTGATATCAGTTGTAAACATATTTTCCGCGGATTAAGGACCAATGATCGGGCTCTTGTCCCAAAAAAAACACTAGTTGTCCTTACGCAGAAACAAGACACAATTCTTAATCATATCTCAAGACTACTCTGTCCTTGCTATGGGTGTTCTAAGTGAAACATACAAGAGCAGGAAAATCAACATCCATGCTTGTTTGACTACACTAAGATCCATCAAACTGGCTTATAAGCACTTCTTGCTTATCTATGCGTTTGGTAAATACCAAAGTGCTTATAAGTCAAAATCCGCAAAAGCCATAAGTTGGTCATCCCCAACTTATGGCTTTTCAGCTTATAAGTACTTTTGGTTTGACCAAGTATTTTACTATTTTATCCTTAATAATTTATCTAATTCTCAAAATATCTTTTTCCAAAACAAAACTCCTAACTTTCTCTGTATTTGCCGTTCCTCCTTTTCTTTACATGGATGCTATTAAATTTATAATTTTTTGCAAAAATTTTAAGGGTATTTTAGCCATCAGCACTTTTTGACCAAACACATCAACTGCTTATTAACAGTTTCTGCACTTCTATCCGAACACCTAACTACTTATTTAAAAAATCAATTTCGGCACTTAAAAATGTTTTTCAACACTTAAAGCTTATCAACTATTTACAATCAGCTAATCAAACAGGCTCTTAGATACTGCAATCAAAAGTTAAATCCCAATGAAAGAACACTACCTGCGCAAGATCTCGGTCTGTAACCAAGGCTATACAAGCAGACAGATACTGGCACAGAATGGCAGCAAAATTGAACAAGAGTACTAGCATGATCAAATCAAACCCAAATCGGGATCCTCCATCAACCATTGCAGCCCATTTCCCAGGATCAACATAGCCAACTGCAATCAGCAGCATTGGCACAGAAGCAGAAAGTATCCGTTGAAGCATGCTGGGCTGCTGCCTATGATCTACCATCAGAGCTTCAGATTCCATAATTTGATCTAAATAGTTAGCAGCACTACCGCATTACCAAGAAACTTGTTTGATATGAACAAGCTCAATAATTACAATGCCAATAGTAAAACTCTGCCCACACAGCTGGATAAAGCCGGATACCAAACCCCTCGTAATTTCTGGAGAATTGTGAGCAAGTTAGCATCCGAAAGCAGTGGACACAAAAAGTTGACAAGCACACTTTATTACGATGATAGTCTTCTCGAGCTGCTAAATCAACCAACTCCAAACAAGAAATTTGACGAGTGTGCCTTATTATTATGCTGATAGTCTTTTCGAGCTATCAACACCTTTGCATCCGCCAACAAACCGATTGCCGAGTCTGATTTCTGAAAGAGTGCAACATTAAAACTTCAGTAAATGCCCAAAATTTGTAGATATAGAAAAAACTAGGGGGCAATGAGAATAAAACACTAAACACAGCTGGTGCAAGCAATACTATTCGAATTAAAACAGTATAAAGGTTAATACCAGTTAGAAGACAAAAATGCTGAAGTGAACAAAGTACCCAACAGAATAAAATTGGATCTTTTCACAACTCAATATATATCATCAATACATCACACTGTCCTGTAGTGCAAGAAACATGGATCACAAAAATATGGCAAGAAAAAAAAAGACCTTCACTGAGATCACAAACCAACCAAACGTTACTCATATATTTCAAAATAAACAAAACTTAATAACAAGTAAACAAAAGTCAACTTGCCAAAAAAGAAGGCAAGCAAATGTACAAGTTACAGCCTGGCATCTAAAGCTAAACATGCTTGTTTAACAAAAATCTCCTGCATTTTCATATTGTAAAGGTTTTATAACAACACACCCACTGTAATCCACAAGTGGAGTCTAGAAAGATTAGAATGTACGCAGACTTTAACTCTATATTTATAGGGTATGTTTATAGGATAGAGATGTTATTTCCAATAGACCTCAGCTAATGTTTTATAATAAATTAAAAAACAAAAACAAGAGCTTCAATTTGACTTCAAAAGTAATACTTTTTCAAGAATGAAGAGAACTACAAATGAAAGACTTTTTCCTCTTCAACCATCCAGATCTTCATTACACAAACAAACAAACAAAAAAAAACATCAAATTAATCTTAAAAAATAAAGAAATAAAAAAACACAAACCAAAACCCCTAAAACAAGTCTTTTTATAACAAACCAATACATAAAATCAAAACAATAAGCTAAAAACTCAAACCCCACTTCATTTGGATCTGAAACAAACTTAACCTATAAAGATCAAATTTTTATTTCAAGATTTCATAACAGATAACCCTTATACATATAACTAAACATACCCATAACTAAAAAATAATAATATATATATATACATGTCACAAAAAATTTAGACAAGTGGCTATATAGACCATTAGGGTTTTCTATTTCAAAGCACTAATAATATCTATATCTGTATATATGTATACTAAAAAATAAGTCTAGTGAGATAGATAGAACAGAGATAAAGAAGGGAACCTGTATGTATCTACATAAGACATATCCTAGAGATATGGGGAGTTATGATGTGTGAGCTGTGAGGACTGTAGAAAGAGAAACAATATATATATATATATATATATATATATATATATATATATATATATTTATATTCATACAATATATATGTGTATATAGATTAAGCATTAAGGTCATGGAGGGGAGGTTTGGGGTAGGGTGGATTAGGGGAGGGCGTGGGGGTTCTTAAAGCTATCTTGGAGAGAGAGAAAAGGTAAGGGGGTTTCACTTCACTAATGTGAGTCAAAAGCTATAGCGGAAAGAGAGAGAAACCTGAACTATACAAGATAGTTTCATTTTTCTTTATTATCTTTTCTCTTTGTAATTTCTTGTAATGTATTTTCTATAGTTTTTTTTTGGTTTTCTTATTTATTTGAAGAAATTAGTAATAGTGTTTAGCTCTTTGTCTTTCTTTGGCTCCCAAAGATGGATGTTGTGACATGACTTTAGATAAGGGTATAGAAGTTTTAGTTTGGGGCAGAAGGTTAGCAGATAGTTGAGTGTTGATTTGCTTTTTGGTTGGTAAATTTGGTGGTAGTTTGGAGAACTGTGTATGTCGTAGTCTTAGCATTATTCTTGTAGTTTCTTATTTTTTTATTACTGTTATTATCTGTTGTTTACTGTTGTAATTTTTCATTGTTACTATTGTTCCTTTTTTGAAGCTATGTATTACTTTCTTCTTCAGTGTCATATTTTCTTTTTATAACTACTTTAATTTGTTGGATTTGAGCCAAATATCTTTCGAGTACAACATCTCTACCTCCACAAGGTAGGGGTAAGATCTGCATACAGTCTATCATCTTCAATTCTTCTAATTACACAACATAAATCAACACACTCGTACCAAATTAATTGAATATGCTTTATTCATTCAGTTTTATTCAATTTATTCTCATCAGTTCATTTATACGATTATGTTTGATAACCTCTTTAAGCCGCTCACGATTATTGAAATTTCTCTTCAAAAATACTCTTACTACTTTAAATTAGCCAAAAAAAAGTAAAAGAATTTCTAGGGGTGAAAAAAAAAAAGAAAACAGATGAATAAGAAGAAGGTTGGGGAGGGGGGCGCACCAAGAAGAAGGAATGGAACAAAGAAGATAAAGTGGGCCCACTTACCTTTGATTTTTTGCTAGTTACTCGGTGAGAATTTCTTAATTTATCACGTCAGTCATTAAGGAAATATTTAATTTACTTGAAAGTTCTTTAGAAGGGTATATAAACGCTCGTAAAGTTAAATTACTAAAAATAAATTTGACGAACAAGTTAAGAAAGAAATTTTATGTATTTTCTCATTTAAAAAAACTTAAATGTCTGATAATACCTTACCTCCGTGCCCATAGCTTGACCTCCGCCTTTTTCTACCTGCACGGATATCTTCCCTTCCTTGCAAAGCGAACCTAGTCAAGCAATGGAAGGAGAAAGGAAAAAGACCTTCCTAGTGAGTCGAGGTGCTGCAAGCGAGCGAATATATATCACTATATTTATACATACTAGAGAAAAAGCTCATGATGGGGCAAAGGAGGGGGTGACTTATGGAAGTGTGTGGGGGTCTTAAAGCTATCTTGGAGAGAGAACATATGAGGGGGTTTCGCTTCACTAATTTGAGTTAAAAGCTATGGGAGAAACAGAGGAGAGTGAACTAAAACATGGTTTCATTTTCTTTATTATTACTTTAATTAATATAGAAAGAGATTAATGTAATGAAAGAAAGAATAGCATTAAAATTATGATTAAAGATGAAAAATAATAATGTTCTCAAATTATTCTTTTGTTCTTGTTTGTAAAAGATAAATATGAAAAGGAATAAGTTTAGCAAGAGGAAAATAATTTAATTTTGGTGAGTTCCGATCACTCACAATAGGAAAATAAATTTTAATCAAGTTAGTCTTATTGCGATCACGACTCACGTTACTTATACGTGCAATGTACGTGATTTTGTAAAAATATCATTTATGTAAAGATTTAATTTAGTTTGTCTTCAAGCTCGACTAAAATAATATTACTCTAACATAGTGTCTTAAATATACTATTAGCACGTGTACATAAGGCATATATTTACCATATTTTATGTTGTGTAATTATGGTAGAACTGAGATATTTATTAGAGAATGATTCAACATTGTATACATATATATATTTGTATTAATGAGAAAGGCTCCCCAAGAGAGATTAATACAATTCTACATGATATCAGAACCCAAAACCTAAACCCTAATTCTTTTCTTTCCCCTCGGTTTTTGCGGCCTTACCTCGGTTTCCTCAACCGACGGCTGCACTGTGCCAAAATTTCTTTCTTTGATTTCTGTCCATTACCCAAGAAGGAGCACAAGCCCTTGTCTTTTTTTTTCTTTACTCGAACAACAAGCAAAGTGCGTGTTCAAACTGCTCTTACTGCCTGTCTCTTTACCCGAGAAACAGTAAGTTGCTTACTTTTTCTAATTTCGGCCTCTCAAGTATTAATTAGAAAGAGGGGACAATAGGTGCACCCTTGCCAAGACCTGCATGCCTTAGTTTTGACTTTTGATTGCTTCTTCTCTGCTTTTCATCTTCCTTTTTTGAGAAACAAAAGCCACATAACTTTTCTGCTTTTTACTATCTTTTTGTCCTTTACCCGATTATAATTAAAATTTTATCCTTTACCCGAAAACAAATCAATGGCTTTCTTGACCCGTCAATAGCCCGATAATGTGTGGTATATGGATACGGGCGCTACGTTTCATCTCACCCACAATTCAGGTAATCTTCATCAACTGCGTCAGTTACCAACTCCACAATCTATTATGGTCGGTAGTGGTCATTGGATTTCAATTCAAGGGTTTGGCCACACCGTTACCCCACCACTGCATCCCCACTTCTCTCTTAAAAATGTCTTTTATGCCCCAAACATCATCAAAAAACTAATTTCTGTTAGAAAATTTGCCCATTCACCGAACCACTAAACCAACCACTTCTCTCTTAAAATCTAATTTCTGACACCAACCACTGAACCCAACCAAATACCCATCCTAACACGGGATTTTTAGGTCCAAAGTCTAGTTTAACTTATCAACACAAATAATTTCCCCCATTCCCAAAAATTCAAAACTAGTCAAATTTGACCCTAACTGGAATGCAGTCATGTGTGAGAAATTTAATGTTTTAACGAAACAACACACTTGGGATTTGGTTTCTAGACCGGAGGGGGTGAATGTGATCCGATGCATGTAGCTTTTTCGTCATAAATACATAAACAGTGGTGCTCTAGAGAGGTACAAAGCACGACTTGTGGCTAATGGCACTAATCAGCATGAGGGTATCGATTGTGGTGAGACATTTAGTCCGGTTGTTAAATCGGCCACCATTCGCACAATTCTGGGTATTGCTATGGGTAAACACTGGCCTATTCATCAGCTTGATGTGAAAAATGCGTTTCTACATGGGGATTTGAAAGAAACAGTTTATATGCATCAACCGCCTGGTTTTGTCCATCCAGTCGCCCCTCAGTATGTATGTAATCTCCGTAAGTCACTTTATGGCTTGAAACAGACCCATCGAGTGTGGTATGATCGCCTTGCACAATATATTTTGCAGATTCGGTTTGTATGCTGCAAGTGTGATAATTCTCTATTTATTTTTCATAGAGGTAGTAGCATTGCATATTTGTTATTGTATGTGGATGATATTGTGCTCACTGCCTCATCTGAGTTATTGAAAAATGAGATCATTGCATTGCTCAAAACAGAATTTGTTATGACTGACTTGGGGAAGTTTTGCTATTTTTGGGGGATTTCAGTGACTAGATCTGCAGACACTATGTTTCTTTGTCAACATAAGTATGCAAAAGAGATTTTGTATAAGGATAAAATGGCAAATTTCAAGATCATGTCTACTCCAGTTGGCTCTAAATCAAAGCTCAGTGCTTTGGATAGTGATCCAGTGTCAAATCTCACTCTCTACCGGAGTCTTGCAGGTGCCCTACAGTACCTGACTTTCACTAGACCTGTTGTTGCTTATATTGTTCAGCAGGTATGTTTATTCATGCATGCCCCAGGGAGCCTCATTTTACTGTCCTTAAACGTATCAATCGATACGTTAATGACACACTTGATTATGGATTACATCTCTACCCCTCAACACCGACCAGATTGTTATCATATACGGATGCTGATTGGGCAGGTTGTCCGGACACGCGATGATCCACCTCAGGCTATTGTGTGTTCTTAAGGGATAATCTCATATTTTGGTATGTCAAGAGACAAGTCATATTATCATGTTCGAGTGTAGAAGCAGAGTATAGAGGTATTGCGAATGTTGTTGCTGAGATCTGTTGGCTCTAAAACCTTCTTTTGGAGCTTCATTGTCCTTTGCGTAAGGCATCTTTGGTTTATTGTGATAACATATCTGCCATCTATCTGTTTCATAATCCGGTTCAGCATCAGCAAACCAAGCATATTGAGATGGACATCCACTTTGTTCGTGAGAAGGTTGTTCTTGGTCATGTCAGAGTATTACATGTGTCTTCCTCTTATCAGTATACGGATATATCCACAAAAGGTCTTCCTAAACAGCTCTTCCTTGACTTCAGATCCAGTCTTAGCGTCTGGCCTCCTCCCGCTCAGACTGAGGGGGTGTATTAGCATGTATACATAACACATATATTTACCATATTTTGTGTTGTATAATTATGGTAGAATTGGGATCCTTATTAGAGAAGGATTCAACATTGTACACCTATATATATTTATACTAATGAGAAAAGCTCCACAAGAAAGATTAATACAATTGTATTATTGTACATAGGAGATTTGCTTCTTTTATTCTGTCATTATATAATCATGTGAGAACATCTATTCAATCGAAGTTAAAGGAATAGCTTTAGGGATCCGACACAACTTCAGTAATAGCAACAAAGTGGCAGCCATTTTGACACAACAAGGAGAAAAATCATCATCAAACAACCAATAAGTCTTTTTATGGAATCAACCGTTTTGGTTGCAATGAATGCTACAACAAGACCAAGAAGGACATTATATTTATGATTCCTATGTAATGACTACTTAGCTTATCTATAAACAAACAAATAAAACCTTTTACCAAAACAAAGAAGTTAAAGGAATAAATACAACATATAAAAGTAGTTTCGTTTTGCTAAGTTGCTCATTGATAGGAGGAAAACAAATTTTTATCAAGCTATTTTTTACGGTCACGACTCGCGTGCATTATACGTGCAATGTATGTGGTTTTGTAAGGATCCGTTTGGATAATTTCTATCAGTCGAACAAAAATTATCAGTGTTAGCTAAAGGATCATATGTGATCTAGATTATATAGAGAAAACGCTTATATTCGGAAGATTGTAATTATTCATGACATTAGGACTAGGCATTGTTTTATAGAACCTAACAAGGTTGCAGATAAATTAGCCTCGCTGAGCCATTCTACTAACGAAGTATATATACTGATTTTGCTGATTTATCAAGACAGATTCGAGGTCTCCTTAATGTGGATAGATGGAATTTACCTTCATTTCGACTCAAGGGGATAACCCAAGTTTGCTCATCTATGAGCCTCCTTGACTGTGTTAAGAGAGTCCCAAATCGGAAATAGAATGGAACATGGACTCCTTATATGGACTTGGACAATCATCACCCTACAAGCTAGCTTTTGGGGTTGAGTTAGGCCCAAGATCCATTCTTTACATGGTATCAGAGTCAGGCCAATTCCAATTCTATGTTCCCGATGTTGGGTCCCCAAATTATGTCATCCACACTCCAGTTAATGGGTTCTGGATGTGTGGGAGTGTTAAGAGAGTTCCAAATCAGAAATAATGTTAGGAATTTACTAATGTGGAATTAAGTTTATCCCATTATTTATGACTCGGACAATTGGAGCCCCGCACGTCAAAAATGTCGTTTTCACACACGTGCAATCTTAGTGTCAAGTATCGTATATTTCGTTAATGAAAGAGATATTGGTACGTAAGTGAAATGTTTGAGACATAGAATGATGGACGGTTATTGGCTAAATAACAAGTGGTCCACGTTGGTAAACGAAGGAAGGATTGTGTAAAGTGTGAGATGGTACGGGTCGGAAAAGGGCCGCTGAGCGAGAAGGGTCATGGCGCCTCCCGGACTGGGCCGCGGCGCCGGAGCACCCCCTTGCAGCACCGCGGCGCCTGATTAGCAGTGAGCATTGTGAGTTTCTGGCTGAATTAGCGTCGCCGCGCTAATGTGGCAGAGCCACGACGTTTCATTGGCAGTGACTGCTCGACGGAATCCCAAAGGTTTGGATGTTGATGTGATTTCAATGACATTGAATCCACCCAATAATGGCCATTACTTGGACCATTATGTTGTTGCATTACTTGGGGGTTAAATGTCATCTATTACATGGCAATTGAATGCCATTGTGGGTATTTGAAAGACCATCTTGCACACCTATAAATTGAGGTCTTTGGCTCAATTCTATAGAAGGAAAAAATGAACAAGTGAACATACTTACAAGTTAACAACATCACAAAGAGATCAGTTTTTCTGATAAACAATCATTCTATTAGCAATCTTCATTATTCGTGTTCTTCGCTGGGATCATTTGTGTAGGCTTTGCACATTTGATAGTTTGTTGTTTCATCTTGGGAGACTATTGTCCACACTTCCGTAAAGCCTATATACGGGGGCAATCTTGTCTTAAAGACAGAAAGTCATCTCTCGACTCATCCGGTGGTGTTGTAATTATCTAATTGGTTGCTAAGTGTTTCAGGTGTGAACTTGAATCTCAAAGGACTCTAACCTTTCAGATTCTCAGCGGTTCCACAAGCCACAAGTGTAGCAGTTCATGTTCTTGTATTTCTGAATACAAGATCCAGATTTGAAGTCCAATTCAAGATCAAGAGATTGACAACTTGTTGTTGTAATCTTTGTTGTTTATCCTTTCGATCACTGTAATAGTTATTTACTATTCTCGTACGTACTTTACATATCCAATAATTTTAAGACAAGATTGTATTAGTGTTCGAAAGATGTTGGTCAATACGTGTGTGACCAAATCTGGCTATGGTTATGGTTTTCTAGTTGAAGACAATTCTGATCGTGTTGTTGACGGTGAAGGAGTTGATTGTGTCATCGCTCCCGAGAGTGGTGGAAACAAGCGTCCACGAGAGGCTAAGGATGTCAATTGGGACAAGAGGAGAAGGCTGAAGATATTATTCTATCTTGTAGCAGAGAGCCTATATTTTTCCCAGACAAAGGATTCGAATTATTGTAAGGAGGATATGGACACTCAGTCTAACTGAAATGGGCCAGAATCCAAAAGGTCTAAGTTAATTTATCCTTCCTTATATATAATGTGTTGAGATAATATATGATTAAGAGTGTGTAAATCAAGGCTGGTAATATGAAAGTATTTTCATTAAAAACCTATATTCCCTACACTCTAAAAATCAGATATTGAATCTTCTTCCTTCTCGATTAAGGATTGGACTATTGTAAATAAAACTTAAAAAGATCCATTCTTTTGGGTGTAATTATTAAAAGTGTGTAAAGTATGTTCGCACATATGAAGGATAGAGATCCATTGACTGTGCGAAAACTATTACCACTCTTAAGCAAGCGCCAGGAATTGTCTGGGCACCAATCTCAAAGGAAGAAGACTAAAAGATAATGGCTTATCTTAAGACGTTGAACTTGTCACACTATCTGACAGAAGATCCTTCATTTGATAGGATAATATTGGACATTCAATCGTACAAGCCTATGGGCGACTGGAATGGGCCAGAATTACCAGGTCTTAAAAGATCTGAAGGTCAAAAGAAAGGCAGAAAAGTAATGGACACCTAGTGAGGTGGGCCAGAGTTTCCAAGTCTTAAATAATCTGAAGGCCAAAAGAAAGGCAGAAAAGAATTTGGACACTCAGTCTGCCAAAGCAACTGGAATGGGCTAGAGTATCCAGATCACATATGATCCGGTTACGCCCTAACCACGGGTAAGAGGTTGTTCATGTGAAGCAACGTCACCTCTAAAATAGAAGGGGTTGGAGATGTTGTCCTTAAAAGGGACTTTAGGGAATGGGATCACTCTAAAAGGAGGTGATACATATCCCAAACTTGATTTTAGGGACACTGTTGGTCAACCTGGTTTGAGACTAGTCCAACAGGTCTGTAATAACTAAGAATGGTACAGTATGTCTGTAGCAAAATGAATGATATATTTGTAATATGTGCATCTATGCCATCATAGATTAAGACACGTTAAATAGAAAGTCATTCAAAAGCTAACTAAGTTGAGATTGTTGCCTTTTGTCGACATAAACCCTCAGAATGAATGTGAGGTGGGTGAAGAGGCAAAATCACATTTCCATTCCGTCAAATGAATAGCGAAAGAAGCAGTCCTCTAGAACTTAGTCACACCTACATGAGTGATTTAAAGTTTGTACGAAATAGAGGGGGGAGACAAGTACTTTGTGACCTTCATTGACGATGATATAACATATTGCATCATTTGTTTGTTAAAAAGCAAAGATGAAGTTGTTGAAGCGGATAAGCGCTACAAAGAAGAAGTTAAAAATTAACTAAGCCTGCGGATTGAGGAATTCGTAGTGATAGAGGAGGAGAATGTGAAGCATCGGTCATCACACGACTTCTTATTACTCACCTCAGTCTAATAATTTTAGCCAACCACAAAGCCTTACGCCAAAAATATGTAGGGCAAGGCGATCCTCAACAGAACTCCGTATAAGGATAATGATAACCCTCCATGTGAAACATGGAAAAGATCCCACCTACAAATATTGTGATGTGGGGTGGCTTGGTAGAGGTTGGAATACCGAAACAGGTCAAGTTGGACCTAAGACTGTAGATTGCATATCCATTGGATCTGCAAATAACAGTAGTGTTTATCGTCTCTTGGTGTCAAAGAATGCTGAATTCTTTGAGGATAACTTTCCTTGAGAAGAAAAAAGAAGTAATTGCTCGAGGTTAACAAGAACCCGCGAGTGTCTGATTGTCCGGAACCAGACATTCCAGAGCTACAAGACTCGGAAGTTATTGACTATCCAGAACTTAATGTTTCAGATCTATAGAACTCAGGGATTCTAGATGTTGAACCGAGACGGACCAAAGAGGGGACAAAGACTTGTTCCAGGCCTTCTAGCTTGTATGGTTGAGAACGAACCATGGATAATTAACAAAGAATTATCATCTCCAGAAGCGATGCTTTGGAAAGAAGCTACAGAGAGAGAAATAGATTACATCATATAGAACCATACTTGTGTAATGGTTGACCTTCCTCTGGGAAAAGAACCTTAGGGTTGTAAAAGTGGATACTCAAAAGTGAGTAAAAAGTAGATGGATCTACTAACGCATATAAGACCTCAGCTTCTTGTACATGTGCTTCCCTGTGAATAACTTAACATCCATGGTCATTGCAGTCTTACGTGACATGGGTGTTGAAACAACCTTCCTAACCGGAGAGTTAAAAGGAGAGGATCAGAGTTGGTTTATTGGACTGTTGGGATTCTTCCTGAACTTTCATTTTGGTCCTGGAAGTTTAAGATAAAACAGAAATAATGAATCTGACAACAGAAACATTGACTCTGAAGCTAGAAAGCCAACAGTTTAAAAACCAACAGTATGAAAGTGGAAGTCATATTGAAACAAAAGTCTCGATATGAAAGATATGGGTATCACATATGACATCTTCGGAATTGCGATTTCTAAGACATCTAACATATTAGTCTAAATCCAAACTCATTTGTGAGGTACTTGACAGTCTCGTTGAAGCCACCAATTGATATGAATCATAGAACTGATTGGAATCATGGTGCACCCATATACAAGGAGCGATATGCGCATGTCACATATAGTTTAATATATTGTACACATTACAACCGACCTAGTATCGGCCTACAAAGTAGATCAGTTGAACTAAGATTCACTCGTGATTCTAAAAATGATCGATAAAAGGCGTTAAATCGGATATGACGATATCTGAAATGTTCACTTATCTACGGATTACAGTATTCTGGAAGTCCAGCGGTTTTGGGAGAACACAATAATACAAATTGGACATCAGACTTGAAGAACACCAATGCCACAAGTAAATGTATATGGTGGGTCTTAGAAAATCCTCTAAGCAAACTTGCATCAACCGATTCATGATGGAATCGGAGTTTATCGCTGTAAACAAAGCATGAAAGAAGTTGAGTAACTTCACGACTCCTTAGAGGACGTCCCTTATTGGGAGAAACTCGTACCTTCAGTAGTTATACATTGTGGCTAGCCGATCGGCTTCAGGAATGGCACGTATGACGGTGTCTGGACATATCTGTTGGATCTGTTAGAGACATAAGACAGTAAGGCAGTTGATCACCACGAGTGTCACTTTCTTGATTACTAATCAAAAGATATAGCAGACCCTCTAACTAATGGACTACCCGAAGATCAAGAGTTCTGCCTGTCTAGGGGAATGAGCTTAAAACCCAAACAATACGAACCTTTTCGGTGGTAACCTAACCATACTGATTGGAGATCCCAAGAATTTGGTTCAATGGAAAAACTAAGCTGCAAAAGGTTTAGTTGAGCGCTTCAGTGGAAGCAAGAGCACTTCGGATTATGATTTCTGTAAAGAAACGTAAATTCAAAGTCGTTCCCGTGATAGACATTAAAGTGCTACCTGCATGGTGGGTAAATGTTAAGCTTCCAAACCTTTAACGATCCTCAAACGGTTGAGATTACGGTTGGGGAAACTTTTAATGATTCCTAACACTTGTGAAGTGGAGTATATCAGGATACCTTGTAAGATATCACATATTTAAGTGCGAGGACATGCCGCCTCAAGTGAACGTACTTAAGAATCCAAGTGTGTCCACGACCACAATGGACAGAACAATAAGAAGAAACGAATAAAGGGGAGGTATTGTATTGGTACCGTTGTCTTGGCTTAAATTAAACACCGATGGCTTAAGACACCACGTTCACCGCGCAGTAAGTAAGTCTGATGGTAATCAACTAGGGAAGGTTCAAAGCGGAAGCTACCTCTCCTGATGCAATGTCTTTTCACTGAACGATTGCTGAAAGTATGCACCTTGTGTGTACGCCAAAATCTCTTTCAAGAGGGGATTGTTGGAAATTTACTAATGTGGAATTAAATTTATCCCATTATTTATGACTCGAACAATTGGGGCCCCGCACGTTGAAAATGTCATTTCCACACACGTGCAATCTTAGTGCCAAGTGTCATAAATTTCATTAATGAAAGAGATATTGATACGTAAGTGAAATGTTTGAGACATAGAATGATGGACGGTTATTGGCTAAATAACAAGTGTTCCACGTTGGTAAACGAATGAAGGATTGTGCGAAGTGTAAGATGGTACGGGTCGGAAAAGGGTCGCGGAGCCGAGAAGGGCCGTGGCACCTCCCGGACTGGGCCGCGACGCCTGATTGGCAGTGAGCATCGTGAATTTCTGGCTGAATTAGCGTTGCGTCGCTAATGTGGCAGAGCCGCGACGCTTCATTGACACTGACTGCTCGACGAAATCCCAAAGGTTTGGATGTTGATGTGGTTTCAATGGCATTGAATCCACCCAATAATGGTCATTACTTGGACCATTATATTATTGCATTACTTGGGGGTTAAATGTCATCCATTACATGGCAATTGAATGACATTATGGGACATTTGAAATGTCATCTTACACATCTATAAATTGAGGCCTTTGCCTCAATTCTATAGAAGGAAAAAATGAACAAGTGAACATACTTACAAGTTAACAACATCACAAAGAGATCAGTTTTTTTGATAAACAATCTTTCACTTAACAATCTTCATTATTCGTGTTCTTACCTAGGATCATTTGTGTAGGCTTTGCACATCTGATAGTTTGTTGTTTCATCTTGGGAGACTATTGTCCACACTTCCGTAAAGCCTATATACGGGGGCAATCTTGTCTTAAAGACAGAGAGTCATCTCTCAACTCAGCCGGTAGTGTTGTGATTATCTAATTGGTTGCTAAGTGTTTCAGGTGTGAACTTGAATCTCAAATGACTCTAACCGTTCGGATTCTCAGCGGTTCTACAAGCCACAAGTGTAGTCGTTCATGTTCTTGTATTTCTAAATACAAGATCCAGATTTGAAGTTCCAATTCAAGATCAAGAGATTGACAACTTGTTGTTGTAATCTTTGTTGTTTATCCTTTCGATCACTGTAATAGTTATTTACTATTCCCGTACGTGCTTTACATATCCAACAAATAGAATAGGAACATGGACTCCTTATATGGACTTGAACAATCCCCCACCTACAAATTAGCTTTTGGGTTGAGTTAGGCCCAAAATTCATTCTCTGCATCAACTTTATTGCCACTATATTTTTGGCTTTTTGCTTATAGAATAGGACTTTTTTGCTCTGTTCTATCCAGCCATACACTGGTGTAAAGAAGGTAAGGGTATAACCTCCTTAATGTTCTCATATTTCAACTGACAATAAAATCGTGACTCGTTTAAAATAAACAAATGCTTAATTATTTCTATAAATATAATTTTTCTATATTGATAACGCAATTTCATTCACATTTAGACTATAATTACTCCTAGAGGAAGGGTTTCCTTATTTATTTTCAAGTATCTGTTGTCTATGTCTATAACAGGTGGAAAATTCTACTTATTTCTCTTCACATATCATTTATCTATTTATAATTTAAAGAACTAATTTAATTTATTTTTAAAGTCAATAAAATATTGTTACTCATGTGATAAACACTCTCCACCTTCGGCTAAAGTTATGGTTTAAGTCACCAAGAGAGCAAAAAGGTGGGAGTTCCACGAGAGGGGTATACAAAATATTCTCGACATTTTGATTGATTCATTTTTTTTACATTAAAAAATAAAAAATAAACTATTTTTTAAGAAAACGACAATAGTGATGAGGAGTGAAATGTGTAGTTGATCTGTATAACTTACAAATTCTTTGTCGTAGAACAAAGTTGTTACTTAATTTTCGGTAACTTTTAGAGTATAATGAGTTTTAAGTCCTAAAAAGACAAAATATATAGACATCATAAAAATTGATTGGATTACTGGGAGATTCTTTTTGGTTCAATCGGTTGTGTAATTAAATGAGAATGCATGGTCCAATGAAAGTTAGGAAGAAATATATCATACAAAAGTAGATTCGTTTTGATGACTTCCTCACCGAATGAAAGAAAGTTTTACTTATTTCTCTTTGGATATCAATTGCTTATATTTGTAACAGATGGAGAATTCTATTTATTTCTCTTTAGATATCACTTGTCCAAAAATGTGTAACAATTTGCATATCGGAAAACAAATAAGCATAATACTGAAATAAATTTTAGAAAAATTAGTCGATCATTATACCGGTAGTTTTCAGTATATGTTAAAGGTTGTTTAATTTTGTCTGTTACTACCAAATAAGGATCTTATTTTTTATTAAGCTACTCTTTTAATTACCGTCACGTACTTTACACGTGCAATGTTCGTGATTTTGTAAGGATGTTCGGGTTCCTATTAGTTGGATAAAAAGATGTAAAGAATGAATCTTGGGCCTAACTCAACCTCAAAAACTAGCTTGTATGGTGAGAATTTTCTAAGTCCATATAAGGAGTCCATATTCGATGTGGGACTCTTAACACTCCCCGCACGCCCAGACCTTATTAACTGAAGCGTGAATAATATAATTTGGGACCCAACATCGATGAACATAGAATTAAAATGGGCATTGCTCTGATACCATGTAAAAAATGAATCTTGGGCCTAACTCAACCCCAAAAGCTAGTTTGTACGGTGAGGATTGTCCAAGTCCATATAAGGAGTCCATGTTTTCATTCCATAATCGATGTGAGATTCTTAACAAAAGAGTCTACTTTTAGCTCAATGATCATATCTGGCCCAGGCTTATTTATTTCTTCTATAGATATAATATTTATATTTGTAACGTGGAGATGAACCAGCGAAGATACCTAAGATGGAGCTCGGATGTCATCTTCACCGGTTACTTTACCAATTTCGAATTTTTATTTTTTTTCTTTACTTTTCTTTTGTGATTCAGACACTTTTGTGCTTGTTTAATAATTAATAAAATTAGTCACTAGGTCCCACCAGTGACCTTACCTTAAAAAAAATATTTGTAACAGCGAGTTTGATTCTCACCTACATTATAGTATATGTCTCTTTGGAGGAAAGTCTAGCCTACATGTCTTTGGATATCCGTTTATCTATATTTAACATATGAAAAATTCTATTTATTTTGTTGGAAATTTGCCTTTGGCGGAAGTTGCGTCCGACCAACTTTAACGGCTTAAACACTAGTGTTACGCATGTTGGAGAATCCGGTTCTTCACACGTGCATAATCTACAAAGTAAGTAGATAACCGTAGGGCCAAGGATCGTCAAATTTCGTTGAGAAATGAAAGAGATATTGGTCCACGAAGTGAGGTGTTTGAAGCATGGAAAAGTGTGGTATTGAGATCAATTCTCCCTCATCGGTGGAGGAAGAAAGAATTGTTTTGTTTATAAGTCTCAAAGTTGGCTTGGGGTTTGGGATCCCAAGGGGTATCCCATGTGTTTAAATGAGGGAGGACATATATGTGCTTCGGTTCAAGGAAAGCCCACACGCGCGCCGCCGCCGCCCGCCTGGGTCACCGGTCACGGGCTGTGGGTTGTGGGCTGTGCTTCTTCTGATATTATCTTTTTGGACCAGAGAACTTTGTCATATGTACAGTTTGGTCCCTGAAGTTTCAACAGCACTCAATTCAGCCATTTATTTTGGCTGAATTACTCTTCTTAAATGTCATTCGTTGCACATCAAATTCACTATTTATTTTGGTGAATTACTACTTCTATAATTGTCATTACTTGGCCAGTAATGGCACTTATGTGGGCAGTTCATGATCCTTTCCTT
This sequence comes from Anisodus acutangulus, assembly GCA_029783415.1. Classification (NCBI taxonomy): domain Eukaryota; kingdom Viridiplantae; phylum Streptophyta; class Magnoliopsida; order Solanales; family Solanaceae; genus Anisodus; species Anisodus acutangulus. The sequence continues at coordinate 45,307,436 of CM056503.1, forward strand.
CAACTATATAAAGCACCCTTTGTCACCATTGTTGAGCTACACTTAACACAAAAACAGAAACGAAATTTGTCTTCCTACAACCTTCCAACATCATTTCATCACTCAAAATTCTTCACGGTAGCACTTGAGTTTCCTTTGCTCATTTGTTCACTTGCTGTTTTATCTTGGGAGACAATTGTCCAGGACGTAGAAAGGATACATACGGGGCAATATTGTCTTAAATACAGAGTGCAAACACTCGACTCGGCATACCAAAAATTGTTCCAGTTTATTCTTCAAGTTCATTGTAATTTCAGTTTATTGTTCAATTGTAATTTCAGTTCTTGTAATCCTTAGCAGTTACTTGTAATTTTCATTTCCTGCACCTTTGTAACCAACATATTTCTCTCCAGATATCACTTATTTATATATGCACAACCTACATCTCTAAAACGAGCAAGTATAAATATTACAACATATTTCAAAAAAGTTAATTGTCTGATAAATTACGAATGAATAATTATAAATATTACAACATATTTCAAGAAAGTTAGATGTCTGATAAACTATAATCATAAAATGTGATAACTTTTTTATGGTCAAATAAAAATAATACATACTTATCCATAAGATTAAGGCAAGTTCTATAGGGTGATGGCTAGACCGACTATGTTGTATGGGGCGGAGTGTTGTCCAGTCAATACTTGCACACCCAAAAAATGAAAGTTGCGGAGATGAGGATGTTGAGATGTATGTGTGGGCATACAAGGAGGGATAAAATTAGAAATGATGATATCCGGGACAGAATATGAGTGGCCTCGGTGGAGGATAAGATGCGGGAAGCGATGTTGAGATGGTTCGGGCATGTGCAGAGGATAAGATGCGGGAAGCGAGGTTGAGATGGTTCGGGCATGTGCAGAGGATAAGATGCGGGAAGCGAGGTTGAGATGGTCCGGGCATGTGCAGAGAAGAGACACAAATGCCCCAGTGCGGAGGTGTGAGAGGTTGACTATGTACAGGTTCAGGAGGGGTAGGTAGACCGAAGAAGTATTGGGGAGACGTGATTAGACGGGATATGGCACATGTGCAACTTACTGAATACATGATCGTAGATAGGGGTTGTGGAGGACACAGATTAGGGTAGAAGGGTAGTAGGTAGTCGAGTGTAGCCCTACTTACGCTTACAAACTTGTAGTTGTAGTGTTATTATTGTAGGCCCGCTTAGCCTATCATACTAGTATGTGCAGTATTGCTTTGTAGTAGCGTTTGATTTTTACTGCTATGTGTTCTGTAGTGTACTTTGTTTATCTTATGTACATGCATTAGTTACTGCCTCTTTTTCAGAATGCGATAGCATGACTTATTCACATTTGATACTAGCGTTTTCTTATTGCTTTAAATTTCTTGTCCGGGTTTGACCGTTTCTTTCGCTTTTCTTGTGCTTATGCTCCGTCTTGAGCCGATGGTCTCTCGGAAAGCCAATCTACCTACCAAGATAGAGGTAAGGTCTGCGTACACTCTACCCTCTCCAAACCCCGGACTTCACTGAGTATGTTGTTGTTGTATATATATATCACTATAGTTATATATTTATATATAGGAAAAAAGCTCATGAAGGGGACAAATGAGGGGGTGAATTATGGAGGTGGGTGGGGTCTTAAAGCTATCTTGAAAGAGAGAGAACAGATGAAGGGGTTTCACTTCACTAATGCTATGGGAAAGAGAGAGAACAGTGAACTCAAAGATAGTTTCATTTTCTTTACCTTTCCTCTTATAAAAAAACTCTTTTTAATATATTTATTCTTGTCTTTTCTTTATTTGTAGTTTATGGATTATGGAGAGCATTAGCCAATGGAATTGGAAATATTAGTACTCTCTACAATATATTTTACTTGTCATAGTTATTAAAGATAATTGAACTAGAATATTTATTATTTTTTTAAAATTAAGATAAAGTAAATTATTATTTTCACCTTTGCTATTAGTTTTACAAAACTGGAAAGAAATTAATGTGATGAAAGGAAGAATAACATTAAATTGATATTAAAGAATAAAAAATATATAGTATAGTTAAAATTATCCTTTTATTTCTTTTTACGTGTAAAAGACAAATATGACAAGAATAAGTATAGCATACAAAAGTAATTTCGTTTTGGTGAGAGCTGCTCACACATAAATTTTAATCAAGTTAATCTTTTTACTATCATGACTCACGTGCTTTATACGTGTAATGTATATGATTTTGTAAGAGTCGTTTGGATACTTTCTATCAGTTAGAGAAAAAGTGTCGAATCTTAGCTAAGGGGTCATATTTGATCTAGATTATAGTATACCTTCTTGAATATTTTTATAAATATAACTTGTCTATCATAGTAACGACCAATCTCGATTTCATCTAGATTATAATTACTCCATGGAGGAAAGTTTACGAGCATACGTTATCTATATTTATAATAGAAGCATAATTCTGTTTATCTTCTCCACATATTATTTTTCTATATATATATTTCAAGATTTAATTCAGTTTATCTTCAAATTCGACAAAAATAATATTACTCTTAAATTGTTTTGTGAATATACAATATTTGTAAAGAATTGATTTTAGGTCTAACTCAACCTCAAAAGCTAGCTTGTAGGGTGAAGATTGCTCAAGTCCAAATAAGGAGTTCATGTTTCCATTTCATATCCGATGTGAGACTCTTAACACTCTCCCGCACGCCCAAACCTTGTTAAATGGAGCGTGAATAATATAAGAGGGGGGCCAACATCGGAAACAATGAATTATGATGTGTCTGACTCTAATACTATCTAAAGAATGAATCTTGAGTCTAACTCAACCCCAAAAGATAGCTTGTATGGTGAGGATTGTCCAAGTCCATATAAGGGGTCCATTTTTCATTCTATATCCGATGTCGGACTCTTAACAATATTCTTTATGCTTTAATTATTGCATTTCTTCTACATTAAAATAGTAAACAATTTTGTTTTACTTTTAAGAATACGATAATAGTGATGAGGAGTCAAACGTGTAGTTGATCTGCAGAACTTAATTATTATTTTTTGTCAGAAGCAGTTATTAATTTTTGTTGTCTTTTATAATGAGTTTTACGTCCTAAAATAGACAAAATATATAGACATCATAAATTTGATTGAATATTGGGAGATTATTCCTTTATTAAGTTGATTGTGTAATCAAGTGAGAATACCTGGTTCAATCAAAGTAATAGAAATAAATATATCATGGAGTAGTAAAGTAATTTTACTTTGATAGTTTGCTCATGGACTGAAAGAAAGTCATATTTATTTTTCTTTAGTTGTCTATATCTATAACGGCTGAAGATTAAAAAAAATTATCTCCACATATAACTTTTCTATATATGTAACACTTTGCATCTAGGAAAACAAATAAGTATAAAAACTGAAACAGATTTAAGAAAAGTTAACTGACCACTAAACCTATTGTTACAGGTGTAACTCCAAAAAGTTATTTAGATTTTTGTCTATTGCTACCGAATGAAGAACTTTTTTCAGTTAAGCTATTCTTTTTATTACGGTCGAGTTACACGTGCAATGTCCATTGTTTAATTGTAAGGATTGTTTGGTTCCTATTAGTTTGATAAAAGTGAGAAATTAACGTCTCATTTATTAAAGACATTGTGGCCCACATCTTAGATAATTAATTATTTGTATTGTCTCCCAATTAAAATTAAGTAAAGAATCAGATAATATTATATGGTTATGCAAATATATTCAGAAGTTTCCTTGTAGAAGGGAGCATTTTATTAGGAGTGACTAATGTTAAAGCTAGTTAATGATAAAACTAGCCAAGTTGGTGTGAATGAGAAATGGAAGAAAAATGAAGACAACCTTTTCGAATAGTCACCAACCTATTCTGAAGAGGCACCTTCAAGGCTATATAAACTGAGGCAATGCCTTATTTTTAAGACACCAAAAACAAAAATTTCTGCATCTGAAATTCTGCATTCTTTTTTCACAAATAAAACTATCGAGTCTTACTGTGTTTCGTCGCCAACTTTGAGTTCGTCGAAGTCGAAGGCGTTTGACGTACCGCTACTCCTGCGACAGGTATATCCGTTTTATCCTGGGAGGAAGTAATCCATAACCTCGGGTACAGTGAGGGGATTAAATTCCTTAAGGACACACAGTGAATTCTGTGGTCTCGGATATTTTCTTACTTCTGTATTATTTTTCCAGTTTCTGTTTTTCTGGTTTTTGTCTTTCCGTTTGGTTTCTGTTTTTCCTGATTTTTTGAACACAGGCCCAACAACAAGCTTAAGGAATTTATTCATTATTTCTGTGTTTATTTGTTCTTGTTTAACAATTACAGAACATTGTCGGAAAAAGAAAAAAAAGTGTATGTTTGATGTTTCGATGTAACGAACTTATATGTTGTTTGGAGACTAAAATCTTCGGATTTTTTAATCCGGTTGAGATTAAAGTTTTCATAACTTTCTACTCATTTGGGTACTTGATTTGAAGATATAAAAACTTCATCAAGTATACAACATACAATTTACTGGAAAAAAATATTTGTTGTTTTGGTGTAACGAACTCATATGTTGTTTGGAGACTAAAATCTTTGGATTTTTTACTCCGGTTGAGATTAAAGTTTTCATAACTTTCTACTCATTTGGGTACTTGCTTTGAAGATATAAAAATTTCATCAAGTATACAACATACAATTTACTGCATTTCGTTTCAAGTATTTTAAATCTGTTTGTGTAACCTTGATTCGGTTTGAAGAAATAAAATCTTCACCGTTGTGTATTACATTTGTTGCTGTCAAAACTGATTCGATTCGAAGTCTTCACCGTTTATTAAACTTTTTCTGTTGCTTCGTTTGCGACAGAAATGGGAGACATGACTCCAAATTTGAATGTTGCTTCGTCTTACTTACTTGAGTCAAATAATTTATGGCATTCACATTTAGGACATGTCAATTATAGAACCTTGCGAAAAATGATTAGTTTGGAAGTATTGCCTAAGTTTGAATGCAATCAATCAAAATGTCAAATCTGTGTTGAGTCTAAGTATGTTAAACATCCCTATAAGTCAGTTGAATGGAATTCAAGTCCTTTAGACTTAATCCATACAGATATTTGTGACATGAAGTCAATCCCATCTCGTGGTGGAAAGAAGTATTTCATAACTTTTATTGACGATAGTACGCGGTATTGCTACGTTTATTTACTTAATAGTAAAGATGAAGCAACTGAAGCATTCAGGCAATACAAAACTGAAGTTGAGACTCAACTTAACAAAAAGATTAAAATGATAAGGAGTGATAGGGGCGGTGAATATGAATCTCCATTTGAACAAATATGTTTGGAATATGGCATTATTCATCAAACAATCGCCTTACTCGCCACAATCAAACGAAATTGCGGAAAGAAAAATAGAACCTGAAAGAAATGATGAATGCCTGTTAATAAGTTCTGGTTTACCCTAACTTGTGGGGAAGCCATTCTAACAAATGAATAATACTCAATCGAGTGCCCCATAACAAAACAAAATTTATTCCATACGAAAAGTGGAAATGAAGGAAGCCCAATTTGGGATACTTCAAAGTGTGGGGGTGTTTGGCCAAGGTGCAAGTTCCTAAACCCAAAAGGGTAAAAATAGGACCTAAAACCATTGATTGTGTTTTCATAGGATATGCCACAAATAGTAAGGCATATCGATTTCTAGTTCACAAATCAGAAAATCCCGACAGTCAGGTGCATACGGTAATTGAATCAGATAATGTTGACTTCTTTGAAACCATATATCCGTATAAAAAGGAATGTGAGTCGTCTAGCAAAGAATCTAAACGACCTCGGGAAGAAACAAAGGAAAATATTCCTGATGAGGAAAATCCAAGACGCAGCAAACGTCAAAGGACGTCTACTTCCTTTGGACCAGAATTTCTAACATTTTTGTTGGAGAATGAGCCTCGAACCTTAAACGAAGCTATGTCTTCATCGGAAGCTCAATTTTGGAAAAAGGCAATCAATAGTGAGATAGAATCCATATTAAACAACCATACTTGGGAATTGGTTGACCTTCCTCCAGGGAATAAACCTTTAGGTTCCAAATGGATTTTCAAGCGGAAAATGAAAGATGATGGTACTATTGATAAATATAAGGCAAGACTAGTTGTTAAAGGGTTTAGACAACGAGAAGGTCTTGATTACTTTGATACATACTCGCCGGTAACGAGGATTACATCCATTCGGGTGTTAGTAGCGTTAGCCGTCGTGTACGGTCTTGAAATCCATCAAATGGATGTGAAAACAGCTTTCTTAAATGGAGAGTTAGAGGAAGAAATTTACATGGAACAACCTGAGGGGTTTGTAGTTCCAGGGAAAGAGAAGAAGGTGTGTCGACTTGTTAAGTCTCTTTACGGACTAAAACAAGCACCCAAACAGTGGCATGCAAAATTTGACCATACAATGTTGTCAAATGGATTCAAGATAAATGAGTGTGATAAATGTGTCTACATTAAGAACACTCAGAACCACGTAGTCATTGTTTGTTTGTACGTGGATGATATATTGATAATGAGTAACAACATTGCTAACATAAATGCTACTAAGCGCATGCTTGCTAGTAAGTTTGTTATGAAAGACTTAGGAGTTGCCGATTTAATTCCGGGAATTAAAATCCATAAGACCCCTCAAGGTCTAGCATTGTCTCAAACTCATTATATTGAAACGGTACTTGAAAAGTTCAAGTATTTGGACTTTAAAGTTGCAAAGACGCCAATTGATATGAACCTTGCTCTTGCAAAGAATAAAGGTGAAAGTCATTCTCAATTGGGTTATGCCAGAGTGTTGGGAAGTTTGATGTATATCATGAACTGTACGCGACCTGATATTGCGTGTGCTATAAGTAAACTAAGTCGCTACACTAGTAATCCCGACCAAAAACATTGGCTGGCAATGAAACGAGTTTTGGGGTATTTAAAACATACTCAAAACTTTATTTTGCATTATAACAGGTATCCTGCAGTTATTGAAGGATACAGTGATGCAAATTGGATCACCGGTTCAACTGAAACTAAATCCACAAGTGGATATGTTTTTACCATAGGTGGAGGAGCAGTGTCTTGGAAGTCATCCAAACAAACATGTATCGCCCGCTCTACAATGGAATCTGATTTCATAGCTTTAGACAAAGCCGGTGAAGAAGCTGAATGGCTCCGAAATTTCTTAGAAGATATTTCATTTTGGCCCAAACCGTTGGCTCCTATATGCATATATTGCGATAGCCAAGCGACAATAGGAAGAGCCTGGAGCCTTATGTACAACGGAAAGTATCGTCACATACGACGAAGACATAATACCGTTAGACAACTACTCTCTAGTGGAATTATCACAATTGACTATGTTAAGTCAAGAGATAATGTGTCGGATCCACTAAATAAAGGCCTAACTAGAGAGGTAGTTGAAAGATCATCAAGGGGAATGGGACTATGGCCGAGGACAAGTCATCATGACGGTAACTCTACCTAGAAGACTGGAGATCCCAAGATCTTGGTTCAAAGAGATCAAACAAAGTCATTAATGACGGTTCAACATTGTCACAATAACTCTTTGGTCCATTCTCGTGATGAGACAATGTTCAGTACCAGGATAAATCATTGTGGCTTTTTAATGGTTCCTAAATTTGGTACGGGGTATATCAAATAGTGTATCTACGGGATGACACATTTAGGAATCACCTATGTAAGTGTGTAGTGTAAGCCGCTTCAAGGAGAATTCTGTAAGGCCAATTCTCTAAGCACTTATGAACCAGGCAGTGTTCTTGGCTGAAACGAACAAAACAATGAGAACCAAAGACGGTTAAAGGGTTAATTGTGTGACATGTGGTTGTCTAGGTATACACCAAATCTCAACGGCTCAAGGATATCAAATCTACCGATTGACCGAGTATATCCGACATATGTTTACTACGGAAAGTTCAAAGAGAAATCTACTTATCCAGATGCGATTAATCCTTGCTTACGAATCACACAAATTTTTGTCATGCATGTTTTTCATCATATAGTCATTCCCCATTCATGTGGGGGATTGTTAAAGCTAGTTAATGAATAAAACTAGCCAAGTTGGTGTGAATGAGAAATGGAAGGAAAATGAAGGCAACCTTTCCGAACAGTCACCAACCTATTCTGAAGAGGCACCTTCAAGGCTATATAAACTGAGGCAATGCCTCATTTTTAAGACACCAAAAACAAAAATTTCTGCATCTGAAATTCTGCATTCTTTTTCCACAAATAAAACTATCGAGTCTTACTGTGTTTCGTTGCCAACTTTGAGTTCGTCGAAGTCGAAGGCGTTTGACGTACCGCTACTCCTGCGACAGGTATATCCGTTTTATCCTGGGAGGAAGTAATCCATAACCTCGGGTACAGTGAGGGGATTAAATTCCTTAAGGACACACAGTGAATTCTGTGGTCTCGGATATTTTCTTACTTCTGCATTATTTTTTCAGTTTCTGTTTTTCTGGTTTTTGTCTTTCCGTTTGGTTTCTGTTTTTCCTGATTTTTTGAACACAGGCCCAACAACACCTACTACAATCACATTTTATGTAGAAATTCCTACTGTTAAAGGTTTTGCCCAAGAATTCTTAGCTTACCTATAAATACGCCGGTAACTCCATCCGCGATGTCATAAGTTCTCTCTTGGCATTTCTTTGCAATACATATAGACTAGAAGAATTTTAAGGTTCTCTTTTACCACTTCTCTGTTACAAGTATGTGCACAATGAAGACTATTCTCTACAACACTTACACAACTAATTAGATTGTTGCGTATATCATAAATTCTTCGATAGCGAAAGCGAAAGTCTGAAATGGAGTTCAGCTGAGTTTCCAGTCGATGGTTGTTGTCACGATATATCAGAACAACTCTCTAAATCACTGTCTAAATCTTAATTGTTTATTGTAGAGAGAGTAGAGAGCCTAGAAAAATATTACTCCCTTCATCCCAATTTATATGACGTAGTTTGACTGGCACAAAGTTTAAGAAATAAAAGAGGACTTTTGAATCTTGTGTTCTAAAATAAGCTAAAGATATTTGTGTGATTATAGATCATCTCGTTATGCGTAAAATGTTGTTTTTAAAGTTAAATTGTTGACAAATAAAGAAATGTGTCATTCTTTTTTAGACTGATTAAAAAGAAAAGCGTATCATATAAATTAGGATAGAGAGAGTATGAAAAAATGCATTTAATAGTACATTGTAAGTGTGCTTATATAGAAAATATTAAGATTAATTTTAATTATCCTTATGGACCTTAAAGCATCCCTTATGGGTAGATTCAAATTTCCTACACTTCCAACCACCCCACCCCACCCAAACCCAATCCTTTGTCATCACCTCCTCCGATGCCCTCTCTGGAAGTATATGTGTCATAGAGACAATCCTAATTATGGACAAATGTACTTGAACACATTCATATTATAAATGATTAATATTTATGACATTTGCAGTTATTGAATTATTGTTTGATTGTTTGCAATTATTCATATATGTGCTCCCTTGAGTTGGCACTGCCATTGATAGAGTGAGATATTAATGATAAAGTGTAACTCTCAAAATTGGCTCGACTAATTATCATCGAGAATGGGATATCGATGATATGTTATAACTCGACATGTGGTCCGTATCACATTCTTAGAGAATGTAGTGAGTCTCATGACTACGGATAATTGTTATCCGTGCTGGACACATGGATACTTTGGATAGTATTGGTACACCCTGCCGATAAACTATTTGTTATACATGTCTATAGTGTTATCGGCATGTGGGATATAAAAGTCCTTCAACTTGAGGTCAATACGTGTCTTGTTTGCAGAATGATGTACTTTGACCAAGTTCAAAGCTTGCACTCCTTATGGGGTAGATACAGCTTGAGTTGGGTGCATTACGATGTAAACAAAGGCAGTAGTTGAGCCAAGAATATGATTCATTTCTCGATTGGAAATTCGAGAGAACACTCAACTTCTTTATATTATGTCGAATAAAGTCATTGGCCAATGCAAGAGGCACTGAACTGGATTTTTGAAAATATTTATAGCACTCAAATTATCACAGTACAAAATCAAAATGTTACTAGTAAATTCATAGTCGTCTAACATGTGTCGTAGCCATATTAATTGAGAGCAACAACTTCGAGCTACTACATATTCATATTCAACATTTGAAAGTGAAACACAGTTTTGTTTACGACTATACCATGAAACAAGGTTATTGCCAAGATAAAAACATCCCCCACTTGTACTTTTTCTATCATCCACATCCCAGCCCAATCCGAGTCACTAAATTCAATTAAGTTAGGATTAGTGTCTTTGGAATACCAGATTCCAAACTCACATGTGCCAGCAACATATCGAATAATACGTTTCATGGCATTTAAGTTGGACATTTTGAGACATGCTTGAAAACGTGCACAAACACAAACACTAAACATAATATATGGGCGACAAGCAGTAAGATAAAGAAGGCTACCTATCATAGATCGATATAATGTTGGGTCGACATTTTCACCAACATTATCCTTACATACCTTATGCGATAAACCCATTGACATTTTCATACGTTTAGCGTTCTCCAAACCAAACTTTTAACTAAATTCTTGGCATATTTACTCTGTGAGATGAAAAATCCATCTTCACTCTGCTTTATCTGCAAGCACAAGAAAAAGTTAGTTCCCCAATCATGCTTATTTCAAATGTCAATGACATAACTTCAACAAATGAATTCAGGTACGATTGTGAAGTCGATCCAAAGACTATGTCATCTACGTAGATTTGAGCAATTACAATATTTACACCGTAACATTTAATAAACAAGATATGATCAGCTTTACCACATTTAAAACTAAATTCAAGAAGAAAGTTAGTTAAACGACACGAGGGGCTTGTTTCAACCCATACAAAGCCTTTTTAAGCTTGTACACATAGTGTGGATGGTAAGGATCTTCAAATCCTTTTGATTGTTCAACATATACCTCCTTGTCTAGATAACAATTTAAGAAGGCACATTTTACATTCATTTGGTGTAAAGTAATTTTCAGGCAACAAGCAATATCAAGTAAGAGTCTAATTGACTCGATTCTAGCTACAGGTGCGAAGGTTTCATCAAAATCAATTCCTTCAACCTGAGTATAACCTTGTGCAACTAGACGTGCTTTGTTTCTAACAACTGTTCTCGATTCGTATGATTTATTTTTAAAAATTAACTTAGTTTCAAATACATTTGTATTAATTGGACGTGGAACTAAGTTCCAGACTTTATTTTGAGAAAATTGTTCAAGCTCTTCTTGCATTGCTTGTATCCAGAAATTATCTTTAAGTGCTTCTATAACATTCTTTGGTTCTAATGTAGATATAAAACAAGAAAGACTAACCTCTTGGTATATGGTTGACATATTACCATTTATCTATAGTTGAGTGGTTCTTTGCCTCTTGTTCTAATTCCTTCAAAAACTCCTCCTATCACTTGGCCCGTTGGATGATTCTTTCTAATCCTTGATGAGGGGTCCCTGCGAACTTGCTCTAACAATTCAACACTTGACTCCTCATCTGTGATCTCTATTGTTGTTTCGGATGTTGCTTCAGGTATGGCAACATCCGATTCTTCTACAATATGTGGACTTTCCACTGTATCTATAATGCTATTTTCAACAGTTTTTCCTAAAGCATCAAAAAAACCATCAAAGATAACATTTACAGACTCTTGTATAGTTCTGGATATCAGATTGTATACTCGATAAGCATGACTATTTTGTGAATAGACAATAAAAATTCATTTATCACTCTTAGGGTCAACTTTTTTCCAAATGATCCATGTCATTTAAAATATAACAAATACACCAAAAATATGAAAGTAACGCAAGTTTGTTCCTGGCCTTAGATATACTCTATTAGCTATGTGATTAACAGTATTCAAAGCTTCTACCCATAAATGTTTTGACAATTTTTTAGAACTAAGCATTACTCTAACCATTTCATGCAATGTCCGATTCTTTCGTTCTGCAACCCCATTTGTTGAGGAGTTTTGGGGGGCAGAAAACTCATAAAAAAAAAAAATTTCTCACAAAAAATTGTGAATGAACTATTTTAATTTTTTTTTCCATGGTCGGATCTAATCCAAAAAATGGGAGAATAAAATAAATTTCTAATTCTAGAGTGCAAGATTTTAAATATGTCAAACGTATGTGATTTTTCTTTCAAAAAATATATCCAAGAATATCTAGAAAAATCATCTACTATCACAAAGGAATACCTCATGCCTCCTAGACTTGCTACTTCAATTGGACCCATTAAATCCATATGTAGCAATTGAAAACAGTGAGACGTACTTGAATGTTGTCCGTCATGTTGGGAAACATTATGAGAGACACGAGTTTGCTTACCTTTCAAACAATCTTCACAGACAGTTTTACCTTTATAACTAAGTTTAGGTATGCCTGTAACATCTTCATATGAGACCAATTTTTCTAAATTACGGTAGTTGACATGCCCCAACTTTTGATGTCATAGTGTTGTATCATCGATCTTAGCATTATTGCATGTTTCTTGTCTTACAACAAGATAACAATTATCACTTGTTCTTGTACCTGTCATGACACACATATTTTCTTCATTCGTAACATTACAAGCATTCTTATTAAAATTTACCTCAAGATTGTCATCACACAGTTGACTAATATTAATCAAATTAGTCATTAAGCCCTCAACGTGTAAGACATTTCTTAAGGCTGGAAATCCAGGAACATCCAAGATCCCCTTTTCAATTATTTTGCTTTTACTGCCACCTCCATAAGTCATATTTCCTCCATTGAATGACTCATAGTTCTTTAGAAAACCTTTTGTACATGTCATGTGGCGAGAACATCTACTATCAAAGTACCAAGAACTTGAAATGTTAGTTCTTAATGCAGTTATAGAAACATTACATGTTACACCCTTTTTAGAAACCCAAACTCTCTTAAAACATTTTTTACCTTTTGGCTCAGAAATGATGCTTCGATTGTTATTCGGAATGTTAGACAACATTTTGCTTACGTAATTTTGAAGTTTGAAACAATATGCTTTTAAGTGTCCAGGGGAGTTACAGTGATGACACACAAACTTCATATTCTTTGACATATATGAGAACTTTTTATTCATCCTTTTTTTACAAAGAATATTTTCTCATTTTTATCAAAAATATTAGAGCATATAGTTTTAAGAGAGTTTTCGTACACAATTCCTGCATGTGAAGGTTTACTAAAGTTGAGTATCTCATTCAATTTGAAGTCCCCGTATTGAACTTACGAAAGGTTGCTTCGGTTAAATCCAATTTTGCACGGATCTTACCAAATTCAATATCCTTTTTGGTAAGTGCAACATCAAGTCGGGTTATTGTGTCTTTTAATACTAAATTCTCATGAGTTTAAGATTTTACCTTTTTGTCAAGTTGCTTGGATTCTATGATTAAGGCTTTACAAATACTTTGTAATTCATTAATCATATCATCTTTGCATTCAACTTGATCCATACAATTAGCATCACTAATAGAAATAGAACCATTAAAGCAATTAAAATCAGAATAGTTAAAAAATTCATACCTTTCAGATGTCGCTGAGGATGTTGATATCGTTGCTGATGTTGGAGCAAATGTCGTGGCATCTGAGACAACATTGTGTACGACATCTTCATTATCTGATAGAGACTGTTCGAAAACAGTAGCCAGCATTGCTTGTGTTTTAATTTCACGATCTCCTTCTTCTACACCTTTATCATCACTAAAAGAAACCCATAGGTTCTTACTAAATTTTCTAAGAGTGTTTGCATATTCGTTAGCATAATGACCCCAACCCGAGCATGCATGACACTGCACGGACTCCAGTTGTCTGAGATCAAATTTGGTACGATCTGAGTTGATTCTTCTTAGTTGATTTCCTTTTTATACATTTGGAAATAATCTAGTGGGCTTTTGATTGAAGATTTGATTTTGGTGCTATTTAGATTTAGATTAATTTATCTCATTGTTGAACTTCCTCACCATCGAATTATATTTTCGAGTGAGTAAGACAACATTTGCACAATCACCAATTTCTTCAAGATTCTCATCCTCTTCTTCGATTTGACTCTCTGAGGATTGAACTTGAAGTGCCACATTTTTGCTTTTATACAAATCCTTTTGATTCTCAATGTTCATCTCATAAGTTTTGAGAATGCTCATTAAGGTATGAAATTCCATTGTGGCAAGATTGTCAGCTTCTTCAATAGCACAAATCTTTAAATTAAACTTTTCAGGAAGAGAACATAGAGCTTTTTTAATAAATTGAGTGTTAGTTAATGGTTCACCAAACACTTGACATTCATTTGAGATGTCAATCAACTTTTCAAAATAAGATTTAATATCATCCGCTTCTTCCATCCTTAAGCGTTCATATTTACTCATGAGCATGCGTAGCTTTGTTCGACGAACACTTGAGCTACTTTCACAATGAATTTGTAAAGTATCACATGCATCCTTAGCCGTGAGGCAATTTTGAATGAGTTTGAACATATACATATCAATCCATTCAAAAATTGCATTTATGTCTTTTACGTTAAAGCTAGCATTATTGATTTATTCTGTAGTCCATTCGGATTCAGGTTTAACAAGAATGTCACATTCCTCATCCGGTGGCAACATTGAAACAACATACCCATTGGTTATAGATCTCCATGCCCTAACATCAATTTATTTGATATGAGACTAGAGATGGCAGTGGATCCTGGACCCGGTCCGGATCCAGATCCGTTTTATAGGATATGGATCTTCAAAATTTGGACCCGACGGATCCGGATCGGACCCGAATTCATTTCTGACGGATCGGATCTTGTATTTGAGATCCGTATCCGGTCCAGATTCGACCCGTGGATCCATTTTTTATTAAATATATTCATAACCTAGAATGTAATTTTATAAGTATTTTCTTAAAATTGCTAAGCACATCCTTGCAAGTTTAATTCTCAAAACAAGTTTAATTTATCCCTGCGTTAACTCAAAAACCAAAAAATAAAGAGGTAACTTCGATAATAAAATCAATGTTATATTAGTGAATGACTAACATCTCCATAGACAAGCAGTTAAAATTATATTCACTTCATTTGTGAAGATTCCAAGCACATGCAAGTTCTGCATTGTGAAAATACTAGTCAGCATTTTCCATAACTATTGTCATTGTCCAACATTTTCAATTAATAGCTCACAATCAAAACGAGACAACGAACAAAATATCTTATATGAACATTTCAAAATTGAAATACAGTAAATTGTTAGCTAAGTAAAAATCATTTGTCAGTTCAAAAAAAAAATTCTTAGCAAGGTTACATTCTTAGTAAGATAATTTTTTTAAAATGTGGATCCAGATCAATTTCGTGGATCCGATGGATCCGGATTTGGATATGATTTTTATGGACTCGACGGATCTGGATCCGGATCTGAATTCAGGTATGAAAAATAGATCTGGATATGGATCTAGTAGGATCCGGTCCAGATCCGATCCGTTGCCATCCCTATATGAGACGTAGGTGAATCTTTCAATAGGCATAATTTGATCCATCTAAAATAAGAAGCATACCAATAGTTGGATTTGCCGGATCCATAACTTATGACAACAGGACCAAACACTTATTGTGTTAAGTGTCGACTCTGATGCCACTTGTAGGGTGTCAAATGCTATGAAAAATAAAAACAAGAGATGGAATAAATCGAATGTCAATTCTGTTTTCGAATGTCGGCAATTATGTCGTCCGACACCAGTAACAACACTTAGCAAAACAATAACTTTAAAAAGTAAATGCAGCGGAATTTAAAGAACACAAAGGTTTAAATTTTCATAAGTTATATATATTATATAACTTATGATGGTTAATTACCAAATGTATTGTATATATATTATATACAAAAGTACAAATTTCTTTCTTTACATATTTACAATATAAAACAGAAAGAAATTAAAAGTTGAAGTCGCAGATGACTTCTGCCTGAAAAATCTAACTAAGTAGACATAGACAACTTCTCATTACAATTGCACCATACAAAACTAATCAAGAATCTAACAACAATTGTAATGTTGGACAGAATGTTGTCAACACACTCAGGCAACACTGGTGATCCAGATTTTTGAGAAGAAATTCTGAGAGCTCTCTTGGTATTTTTGCTTTCTGATTTTAGATATTGATTCACTGTAGTAGTCTCTCTATTTATAGTAGAGAGTCTTTCTTGAAAAGTTGATCGATCGGTTGTGGAGGTTGAAGGAAAGGTGGGCAGCTGGTAGGATTTGTTGGAGACGATCAAGGATCAAAAACTCTAACAACTTTGACTTATTCCTCACGAAAAACAGCAGTCTTGACTCGTTCTTCACACGTGCTTACCAACTCCTTTTTACCTTGTCAAGTCATATTTACTACATAGTAATCATTACGTGAAGTAATGCAAAATCAATTCTGAAAATGTTTGTCCGAATGTTGTGCAGTATTTGTCCTAATATTTTTATACATTTAAATCAATACTTCAGGAGATATGTTGGGTCAAATGTCACAACATCAAATTCAACATTAACAAGTTGATTAAGGTGCACGTCACAAAAACTGTACTTTCCTCCATAACTTGCATTAATTTTTCATTCACGCCTTAAAATATTGAGGTTCCCTTTAAACGTCTTGACTTGAAAATTGTAGCATGTACCCGACATTTTGGCCAAGCCTTATTTGACTTAACTTGTTCCATCATAATAACACCTTTATCGATTTAGTGTAATTAGAGATGTTAATTGCTCGATTCAATTCAATATTACAGTTTGTAAGTTTCAAATATAACTTAAATAAATAAGTTGTTATATTGACTTTGATTAATTACTAATTATATCAAATTCAAACAAAACTATACTTCAATAAGTCTAAGTCAAGCTTTACCCTGATCAAGTGTTTCGAGAATTGTTATATGACTCAGACATGATCTATTGAAATAATATCCTTATCGATTTTGTGTAATTAGAAGTGTTCATCATTCGACTCGATTCAATTATACATGATCTAACTTTTAAGTTTTTGATATTTTAAATAAATAGGTGATTGTATCTAATTATTTTTTATTAACTAATTATATTGAATTTAAATAAAATTTCACTAAGTCTATGTCAAGCTTCATCCTAATCACGGGTTTAAAAAATTCATGTTATTTGACTCGGACATGATCTATTAGAACAATATATTTATCAATCCATGTAATTAGAGGTGTTCATCTTTTGACTCGATTCAATTTTACAGGGTCTTACTCGTAAGTTTCAAAAATAATTTAAATAAATAGGTGATTATATCTAATTAACTTTATGATCTATTACTAATTCAATTACTTAATGATTATTGTAAGTTTTAATTAGTTGAACTAAGGATTGATAATTTAGTATAGTTAATATATATAGAAGTGCATATATATATATATATATATATCATATTTTATATCGAATAAGTATTAACGTTAAATAATGGTCATTAATAAGTTAAAAATAAAATTTAAAAAGCTAATTACTGTACATGAATAGCATCGTATTATATGAAGAAATTTCCTACCAAATCTTCTTTTTATGGTTGTAATATTTAGAGGGAAACATTAATTCACAAATTCAAAAGAGAGCACGAATTAGACTTGAAAAATTAAACATCATTTGCTGCACAATAATTAAACATCATTTGCTGCAAGATCATTTTGCTAACTATGAGATTCAATCTGCACTTGGTGTTACTAAGATTAGCTTATGAACTTGTTACGTTTAAAAAAAAAATTAGCTAGAGAATTATCAAGACATATTTTTTCTCTTCTTAAAATTCTATTAATACTGTAGAATAGTATTATTATAGTGTACAATGTAGAATCCTAGTAAAATAATGAATCATCTACTTACCATAATTTTATATACAAAATATATGGGGTGGGATTGAATTGGGATTCTAGACCTAGTGGTACACGTTAATAAATACTTCTGCTAATCAAATTTGCATATTTCTAGTAAATAATTTATACTTATTAAAAATATATATATGATCGATTGTTCTGCTTTCTGTTGTTAAAATAGTTACTATTGATAGTGAATTTGTGAAACTAGAGCAAAAATAACAAGCTAAAACTGATGTTGATCAAGCTAAGGTGCACCTGGAGACCGTGGGAGGAGAGAAAGGAGAAGATTATGAGACTTTGGATCTCAAACAAGATGGTGTCGTAGAAGGATTTGTATTGTGAATGTATTTTAACTGAAATATACAATTATGTGTAACTTGGGACATGTTTTGAAATCTAAAAGCTTTGAATTCTTATTTACATTTTAAAGTTCTTGTGACTAACAGTATTTGTGGCAAATTTTTCAGTTTGTAGCAATAATATTTTTGAATTCACGGCTATTATATATATATATATATAATTGCTACATAACGATAAAATTTCTGAATTCGGTGCTAAAGGTATATGTAATTGCTACGTGGCAAGAACATAGCAAGACATTTTTACTTTCCGTAGGATAAGTATTAGTTTATAGCTACGGATATAGTTATTCTTTAGCCACGTTACATGTTGCTATGAATATTACGAAAAAAAATACTATAGCTAAAATGTTTAGCCACATAAATTTTCATATTTAGCTACGTTGTATTTAGTAGCTATGCATGTGTAATGTTGTACTATTTCTTATCTGCAATTATAAGTTAATTTATGTGTCGTAACAAAAATAATATAAGTTAATCAAGACTTAATACTTACTCTCCCCCTAATTCTCATGAATTTTTCATTAACACGTCTTAAAATATCAGAGTTCTCTTTACACATGTCTTCACTTGAAATTTCGTTGCCCGTACGCCACATTTTGCTCACGTGACAGATCTGTTTTTCAACTTTTTGATCACGTAACAAAGAGCTTAACAATAAACAATAAACAATAAACAATAAAAAATAAAAAATAAAAAATAAAAAATAAAAGATAAAATTAACGATGTAGATTTGATCACATGATCCAAAAGTTCAAAACATTCTATATATATATATATATATATATGAAAAAGGTTTGTGTTGAGCCGAGGATCTCTCGAAAACAGCCGTTCTACCTATCAAGGTAGATGTAAGGTCTTTGTACACTCTATTTTTTTCAGACCCTACGTTGTGGGACTACACTGGGTATATTGTTATTATATATATATTTATATATATATATATATATATATATTTAATCTCTTCCACCCCACCCCACCCTACCCCACCCACGAACTCACTAACCCAAATTCTCTGCCACTACCATGCATATCTTTTTTAAAGAACATTCATCAAACTTTGAACTCATTTTTTCCCCTACAACTTAATACTTTTGCGAGTTATAAAAGCTTATATATTAAAGCGTGTTGAAAAGTTTGTTATAATCCTTTTTTTTTTCTCTTTGAAGTCATGACAGGTGAGACTTGAGAGAGTTCGATCCAACAAGTTACAAGAACAAAAGTACATTATTAGAGTGAAGAAGAAGTTTAGTTTAACATAGTACTAATCAAATACAGCAACTACATATCTAGTGTAATCAAGTGGAGTCTGGGGAGGGAAAATTAATATAATTTGTTTCACTTATCAGATAATTTTCTTATTTTTCATTCATAGCAATTGATAACCACGTGTTTACCAAATAAAATTAAAAGTGAAGAAAATAAGAAAAATGAAATGCGTTGACGTCTTTTTCTGCATGACTTTTTACAAAATGAGTTGAAACTCTTGTATTTTTGAACCAATATTGCGACGTATTTTAGTATAATATTTATCCTTTAGATATATATATATATATATATATATATATATATATATATATATATATATATATATATATATATATATATATATATATATATATATATATATATATATAAATGTTAGGTAACATTATTTGTAATTACATTATATTTATTTTATGAGGTGTAAAGTATCGGAGGGAGTACTTGATATTGTTTGATTACGTTTTTAAAATTAACTCCAATATTACATGTTTATATTATTCAATTTTATTTAGTGTAATAAGCTAAAGATTGTATGATATCACCATACCTAATAAAAAGATAGGATAAAAACGTAATACTAATAAATGAATAATAATGTCAGGAAATTATTAAAAGTAGTTGCATTCCTATGTTGTCTTGATCTGAGTTTTTATATTTAAATATTTACTAAAACGAAGCATGTCATGTTCAAGTTTTTTCTTTAAAAAACACGACAATAATAAATGCTAATTAAAGAAATACT
Source organism: Anisodus acutangulus (assembly GCA_029783415.1). Classification (NCBI taxonomy): domain Eukaryota; kingdom Viridiplantae; phylum Streptophyta; class Magnoliopsida; order Solanales; family Solanaceae; genus Anisodus; species Anisodus acutangulus. Next base: position 45,327,724 of record CM056503.1, read on the forward strand.
TAATTACTTTGGTTAAATTTAAGTAGGACTCCGTTTCTCCTACTAACTCAAAATTAGAAAAATAATAGGAAATAGGGGGAGTAGTATGTTAGTTTTAGGATATTTGTTGATACAATCAAAATTGCGGAATGGAAAGAAAATAAGATAAAAGGGAGGACACAAAGAATTGGAATAAAACATAACTCAAAGTATATTAAATTAAGGACCTTAATTGATTACCAAAATAAGCACCCAACATATGAGATGAACCTCAAGGGAATTGAATTCTCAAGCAACCCAAATGTCATTAACAAGATTCAATCACAAGCTCTCAAAACTCTCAAGAGCATAAATTTTCAATATTCAAGGTAATCTAAGCAAATGCAATGGCTAAGATTCCTATTTATAGTCTAAGACTAACTTATTACACAAGATGTCCAAAAGTGACACTCTTGGATTGCAAAAATAACCTAAACGCCGCATGTCGCTGTCTGATAGGCCACCTGCGAATCACAAACATTGCACGTGACATGATATGCGATTAGCAGGTCATGCCCTTCAGTAGTTTCCTTACTTGCGGTTGTTTGACATGGTGTGCGAACCGCAGACACCACCTGTGGCACCATCTGCGATTCCCAGATGGTGTTTTGTGCACCATGTGTTGTCTTTTCATCCTCCCATGCTATCATAAACACTTGGAAGCCTCGGGATGGTGCTAGAGTATGATCAAGGATGTTCATCTTCATGAATAGTCCTTGTAATACTTGAAGTTCACGGACTTGACTCATCGTGAACGGTCTTGATGAAACTCGGCTTGCATTGTTCTCCCCTTCTTGAAAAAATTGTCCTCAAATTCAAAGGTTCATCATCCTTGGTGTCAAAGAGAGTAAGATCACAAATGTTGAAGGTGTTGTGGACTTGATATTCCGGAGGTAGGTCAATTTTATAGGCATTGTCATTGAGCCTCTCAAGTACTTCGAATGGACCATCACCTATAGGCATCAACTTTGTTTTCCTCTTGTTGGGGAATCTCTTCTTGTGAAAGTGTACCCAAACCTAATCTCCCGGTTCAAGCACAACTCTTTTCCGTCCTTTGTTTTCCATCTTGGCCACATCTTGATCCTTCTTTTCAATTTGAAATTTCACATTCTCATGTAGTTTCTTCATAGCTTCGGCCCGTTTGCTTCCATCTAAACTCAAAACAACATCTTGAGACAAAGTGATGAGATCTAGAGAGGTTAGGGGATTAAAATCATAAATAACCTCAAATGAAGACAAGCCAATAGGATTATGAATGACTCTATTATATGCAAATTCAACTAAAGACGACTGGTCTTCCCAAGATGCTAGTTTTTCTTTAATCATGGCACTAAGCATAGAACCGAAAAACCTCTGTTTGGCCATCAATTTGTGGGTGACAAGATGTAGAAAATAACAACCTAGTACCAAGTCGCCCCCACAATTTTTTTCAAAAGTGGCTAAGAAATTTAAAATATTTATCACTCACTATGGTTTTGAAAATACCATGCAGTTTGACCATATGTTCAACAAACAAAGAAGCAATATGAGAGGTATTATTACGCTTATGACAAGCAATGAAATGAGCCATTTTCGAGAAGCGATCAACAACAACAAAAATGCTATCTTTGCCCTTTTTAATCCTTGGCAAGCTCAACACAAAGTCCATGAAAATGCCAAGCCAAGGTCTTTGAGGGGTGGAGAGAGGGGTATACAATCCACGGGGAAAGAGTTAGGACTTAACACCACGACATTCAACATATTGGCCACAAATTTTAGCAATATCATTTCCAATCTTAGGCCAATAAAATTGTTCGTCAAGGATCGCCAGAGTTTTATCAATCCCAAAGTGACCCATCATGTACCTCCCTCATAAAAAGTTCCCTCCAAGAGCTCATGAGCACACATAGTCGCTTGTTCTTGAACAAGTAACCATCAAACTTAGCAAAAGGAGTAGAAGACCTATCCTTAAGCCCCTTTTCCATATCTCAATTTTCACAATCTTGATAGATTTTCATAAATTTGGGGTCATTGGGATATAATGCCTTCAAACTTTCAAAATCCATCAATTTAGAAGATAAATTAATCAAAACATGTTTACGAGATGAGGCATCCGCCACAACATTATCCTTTCCCCTTTTTGTATTGGATTACATAAGGGAAAGTCTCAAGAAATTCAACCCATTTGACATGCCATTTGTTCAACTTTTCTTGGGCCTTAAGATGCTTTAAGGACTCATGATCGGTCCGAATCACAAACTCTTTAAGCCATAAGTAATGTTGCCCATTACCCAAAGCTCTAATCAAAGGAATATAGCTCAAGATCATAGGTGGAATAGTTCAAGGTCGCACCCTTAAGCTTTTTACTAAAATAGGCAATGGGTTTTTGATCTTGCATTAACACAGCACCGATACCTACTTTCTAGCATCACATTCAATTTAAATTTTGTTTGTCAAAGTCGGGTAATTGCAATAATGGTGCGGAGCTAAGCATTTGTTTTAAGGTTTCAAAAGCCTTTATTTACTCATCACCCCAAGAAAATGGTTTATCCTTTCAAATTACCTCGATCAAGGGCACAATTATGGTACTAAACCCTTTAACAAACCGCTTATAGAAACTAGCCAATCCATGAAAACTTCTAACATCACCAATGGATTTAGGACTTGGTCAAGTTTTAATAATGTCTATTTTGAATTCATCCACCTCTACGCCCCTTGAACTCACAACAGAGTCCAAGAAAACAAATACATCAACACAAAAAGAGCATTTAACTACATTAGTATAAAATTATTCTTGTCTAAGCACTTCAAACACACATTTCAAATGATCAACATGCTCATCCATAGTTTTACTATACACTGAGATGTCATCAAAGTAAACAACCATGAATTTCCCAATGAATGGTTTCATCGCATGATTCATTAAACGCATGAAAGTGCTAGGAGCGTTAGTGAGACCAAAAAGCATCACTAACCATTCATAAAGACCAAACTTGGTCTTGAATGTGGTTTTCCATTCATTACTAGGTTTCATTCGGATTTGATGGTACCCATTCCTCAAATCAATTTTTGAAAAGACACATGAACTATTTAATTCATCCAATATGTCATCAAGTCTAGGTGTAGGATGGCGATACTTTACTGTGATTTTGTTGATGGCTCTATAATCTACGCATATACGCCATGATCTATCATTCTTGGGAACTAATATCATTGGCACGACACATGAACTCATTCTCTCTCGCACAACTCCATTTTCAAGGAGTTCATCCACTTGCCTTTGGAGTTCTTTGGTGTTCTCCGGGATGGCTCTATAAGCCATTTTGTTTGGCAATTGTGAGCCCGAGACAAAGTATATTTGGTGCTCAATTCTCTTTAAGAGAGGCAATCCCTTGAGAAGTTCTGAGGGGAACATGTCATCATAATCCTGCAAAAGAGAAGAAACACAACTAGGCAAAGAAGATGTTAGTTCGTTAGTATGCAAAGAGTAGTCCATATGCACAATAAGGACCACTGGGTGTCGCTCCTCCATCTCCTCTCTAATCTCCCCTAACTAGCTAAGATAACCACCTTTTTTTCTTAGGTGCCTTCACCATGTTACTTCCCTCTACAACTTCAACTTCCCCACTCTTTCCTTTCTTATTTAACTTCCTTATCTTCCGACATATTTCATTGACTTGCAACGGAGACAACGGGTATAAAACATGTTTGTGCCTCTCATGCACAAATGAGTAACGGTTGGTTCTCCCTTCATGATTCGTAGCCCTATCGTATTGACAAGGCCTTCCGAGGAGCGCATGAGAAGCTTACATTGACACTACATCACATATTATCTCATCTTGGTATTTGTCAATCTTAAACTTGATCAACACTTGTTTGTGCACCCTCAACTCTCCACATTCATTCAACCATTGGAGCTTGTATGGGGTTGAGTGTTTGGTGGTCGGACGCTTCAAGAATTCCACCAACGTGGTACTTGCTACATTAGCACAACTTCCACTATCAATAATCAACTAACACACATTCTCTTTGATAAGACATTTAGAATGGAAGAGGTTTTCATTTGTCTAAGATCATTCATAGCCTTACTTATCATTGTCCTCCTCATTATATAGTTTGGCATGGTGAGCTCCCCTTCTTGAGGCATATTCTTGATTAACAAGGCCCTCCTTTCTAACCCACATGGAATGGTAACATCCTAACCTCGCTCACTTCCTTCATCATTTTCATAATTATCCTCTTCTTGTGTACCCTTCATCAACCTCCTCATACTCCCTCTCATCCTCATCACTACAAGGTTCTTCACTTCTTACAAAGAATGCCCTTCGATTTGGATACTCACTCATTCTAAAGTCCAGCGTGGCAGGGGAGGGATTGAGGTTTATTGCGAAGAGATCACAAACATTAAAAAATTAATTGCTTTTAATTATTTGATAATTGAATAATTGCTTAGTTTGTCAATTTGTAAAAAATTAGAACTTAAATTCCCTAAATTGGAACTTTTCATTCATATTTCTCTCACTCTTTTTATATATAAAAAAAATATGTTGAGTCACTAATGTTCGTTATTCCTTCTTAAATAATGTGATACTCCTATATTATAATGTAGAGAGAGAAAGACTACAACTACCACTGGCCACCTTCAACTTCAATTCGATCAAAAATTAAAATTAAAAGAGAGAAAGGAAGGCTCCAATTTATATTATTTTATTGTACTTATTAGAACTGATAGTTAGGGATGGCAATTGGGTGGGGCAGGTGCGGGTACCCCTTCTCCCGCACCCGTACCAGTTAGAAAATTTTATATCCGTCACTTATCTGCCATCCGTGGCGGGTATAATTTTCAACATCCATACCCGCCTAGGCGGTTATATTCCTAAATCCACACCCGCTCCACCACCCAAGTGGATATCCATCCCCCGCCAATACCCGCTTGTACCCGCCTGTCATATTTTGTAATCAATTCATTTTTTATCAATTAGTGATCAACATGATCCCAAAAATTCAAATTCCAAAAATTATCCCAAAATTTTGAGTCAAGAATCAATACTGTCATGGTCTCATTTTCTTTGGGAGAGAGGAAGGAGAATTCCAGATTTTTTCACCATTAGAATTCCCCATTTTTTCCACATCTTCCCCCCTTGCACAACAAAGAATCAAGAAAATAAAATTTCCAAGAAAACCCAAAAATTATCCACCCAAATAACTACATATTACAAATGTAGACAAAACTCAGATATTATTTCAACTATATAAGCTAAAGTTTTTCAACTTTTTCAATTGAACTCCACAAACCCAATAGGTAAAACTTAACAAATGCACAAAAATTGACCTCACCAAGACAACCCCAAAGCACAAAGCAAAGACAACAATATTTTCTGATCAACATCTCCTTTAAAGAAAAAGGCAGAGACGTCGAGAATGAGAGAGTGAGGAGAGACGGTGTGAAGGGGAACGAGAGAGAGGGAGGCGTGAAGGACTGAAGAGGCGTAGGATTTTGAGTTTTGTTGGAGAATGAGAGACTTGTCATGACTTATGGGCTGAAGGCACGACTTATGGGCTGAAGGCACGACTTATGGGTTGCTAATATTTTGGGCTTGGGGCGGGTAGGCGGTTATGACTGCAAATCCACCACCTACCCGCCTATCTGTGACAATAATGATACAGTTTCTATACGTATGATACATTATATATATATATATATATATGTGTGTGTGTGTGTGCTGAAATTAGTTGAAAAATGGCTAGAAAATGAAATTATTTTGAAAAGGTTAAAATGACTTTTAAGATACTTGGGCCATCGGGTGTCAATAGTTTCACCCGGTCGGCCATTTGTGTCCTTTTCTCTTTAATTTTCCCGACGGGCCAAAATATAGTGGAAATTTTGTATATAATAAATTACTAATTTTATGGTTCATTCGCACAAATGACCCTATTTCGGGGTGATCTTTAATTTGTTCTCCTCAAATAGTCAAATTTATTGTCTTTAATTTTTTTTCTTTAACATTTTTCGAGCGGCATAACTTTAAATTTCATTTGGCATAAGTTTCGAACTAATGTTGGCGTATCGGAAAGGGTTCATTAAAGCCCTCTTCGTCGAAAATTTACATCGTATACATAAGGTCAAATTTTTTTTGTATGTATATATAGTAGATATTGAATGATCATTCGATTTCTTCGTATGTTTACTTTTTTATATTTTAAATTTCTTAAATAAAAATCCTGATTCCACTATTGATTGGGCTCCAAAGCGAATATCCAGTGGAAAAACCAAAAAAAAAAAAAAACATGGTAAAGTATTGTTAGTCCATCCCTTTTGGGCAGTTAACAATACCGTTAACAAGGCAAGTCCCATCTGACCAAACATGATAGCTCCAAGAACCTAGTTTTGTGTTTTTATTTTCTTTTACATTGTACTGGATTGCGATTTTTGGGGTTTCGAGCAAATTTTCTTTAGTGAATATTGAATAGTTTGTTTCAATATAAGATTGGTTAATTCATTGCATCTCGCCTATATATAGCCAATTTATTCTGGTCTTGTGTGTTTAATTTATGCCGGTTATTTGGCTAATAGTATTAATATACATGTTTTGATTTTGTAATGTTGTGACTTAGGAGACACTCATTAGTCTGCTTGTAATGGTGAAATGTACAATGGATATTCTAGTAGTTAGTCCTCTTATTTGGACTTCATTTACTCCCAAATTAAGTACTTCTAAGAATTATTCTGTTGAGGGGCGGATCTAAAACAATATTGTCAATGGATTAACGCGAATCTAATAAGTTTTGCTTAAACTTTGTATATATATTTTAAAAAATCACTAAATATTTAAAAATAGATATTTGACTAGATCTCCAATTTATTATTGTATATTAATTTAAGATTATCGTAGCCTCGTAGGAACTCAAAAACTTTAAATTCTGGATTCACATATGAATTTTTGTTATTCGTTTTGGTTGTGACATTTTGGGGGGAGGGGGGAGTGAGAGAGATCGCCACCACCAATGATTGTGATGGAGTGATAAGTATCTCTCCTTTCTTAACCAGGATCTCATATTTGAGCTCGGGGAATACGATTGTCTTTAGTAGGACCACTTTACCCCAAAGCAAGACTTAAGTTGCGACTTGTGAGGACTTCCAAGTGAAAAAAATTAGGCTTTCTCTTTTCACTTATTAACTTCTTATCATACCAAATAAACGATGATATAGTTGCTTGTTAAGAGTCTCACATCGGATATGGAATGGAAACATAGACTCCTTATATGGACTTGGACAATTATCACCCTACAAACTAACTTTTGGGGTTGAGTTAAACCCAAGATCTATTCTTTACATGGTATCAGAGTCAGACCCATTCCAATTCTTTGTTCACCGATGTTGGGCCCTCAAATTATATTATCCACACTCCAGTTAACAAGGTCTGTGCGTGCGGGGAATTGTTAAGAGTCCCACATCGAATAAGAATGAGAACATTGACTCCTTATATGAACTTGGACAATCTTCACCCTACAAGTTAGCTTTTGTGATTGAGTTAGACCCAATATTCATTCTTTACATTGCTTTTGCAATTTATTTTTATTCCTCATGTTCTCAAATTGATCAATTTTTCTTAATATTTTCACAATATTCTCAATGCATAGAAAACGATTAATATAAATTATCAAATATAATGGAATTTCTACTAGCTAACTATGTTTCCAATCAAATGCTATTATTTTAATGTCAAAATAACATTGGGAGTTCCAACACTACTATTTGAAATGTCATTTAAAGTAAAATATTGAAATTCAATTTTTAACAGAGTAGAAATTAATTGATGGGATATTATCCTTAAGGAAGCGAGTTAACAGGAAACTCCAGACATATTTGATAAGGGGAAAATTTGGATATATTTGATGTGAATAATGTCATATACAAGTCATTTAGGACTTGCTATTTAATCTAAAAAATGTATTTCATAAAATCGATTTGGCAATTATATCTACTCTCTTGTACTTCTAAATTGGGCTTTCATAATACGTTTTTGTGGGGTTCTTTCATTTATGTCCCCTTCGACCAAACTTAATTACCTGTAATAGCTTAAATAGATAAAACCAATACACTGATATGTATATTATATGTATTGTGTACATATATTATTATATATACTACTATATTATGTATATTTAAGTATAGATATACAAAATTTATACAATTGGTGGCTGTTTCGTAAACTAGATCACCCAAAGATATTGGGTTGTAACTATGTCTTTTTGTTTTTGTAGAATTAAACTAGATTACAAGCCCACTATGTCTTTTTGTTTTTGGGCCGTTGATTAGCTTAGACAGAAACAGAGCCCAATAGCAAAATAAGCCACGATGAATCCATTTGGGACAACTTAGCCCAGATAACTCTGCTAAGTGCTAATTATGCCCAAGAGTGAACTATGGTGGCAACTCCACTTATTTAAATGGAGATACTAACCCCTTGGACGATGGAAAATGTTTTTCACGATTTTTTAAATAAAAAATAAGTGATTTTATTTTATTTTGAGATAATTTTTTTTGCTTATTTTACGGGGTTGATGGTGGGGTGGTTGGGGTGAGGGGGTGGGATAGGGTAGAGACAAAGACGGGAAAGGGCAGCCCGATGCACTAAGATCCCGCTATACGTGGGGTCCGGAGAAGGGCCGGACCATAAGGATTTATTGTACGCAGTCTTACCTCATAATGGAATGAAAATGGATGGAATGTAGAGAATTAATGTGGAATACCAGTTATGAAGCTTACTTTTCATACTCCTCTAGGGAGTTCTTTTTTTTTTTTGACTTTTAAGGAATGTACTTTCCTTGAAAAATAATTTTCAAGAATTCTAATATGAAAAAAATTAAAAAATATTTTTCAAATAATATTTTCTTTCCTATCGAACACAATCTATAGGTATATTTTGCATTAGATGACTCCCCTTTGATTTTGTAAGTTTTTTTTTTAAAAAAAAGAGGAACTCCATGGATCAAGTGCTCCTAGCTCAGAACCATGATTTTTATTGACATTCGTAATCTATATCTATATATAATATAAAGTTAGGAAAAAATAATTTTATGTGGCATCTCTCTATGACTAATGATTCTATTTATATTTTCTCTTTTTTTTTTGGCTTTTCTCTCCTCATTTTGCTCAAAAACCTCTAATATATTTTCCCCTCATTTCTTAATTATGTCCCTATTAAATGCTTTTATATTTATAATGAAGATAATGTGGAGTTGTAGTGCCATGATGAGTTATGACCGTAATAAAGAATAATTGTAAAGGAGGTTAATGAAAAGTCATAATACGGTTTCATATTGGTCATATATATAGATATATGAAGGCATCCTAATATATACACTTCTGAGTGAACTTATTCTGCAACATTTTTAATTTACAATTATAGGTTGCTACGATGATAATATTTGACAGTTTGAGGAATAATTTTTCAGAAAGAAATTGAGATTATCCAAAAAAATATCCAATAAGTTTCTATTCCTTTACTTTTTAAATTGAAAACGTGTAATTTCTTTTGGTTCAAAATAGTAACTACATACTTTGTTGGATTCATTTCATATTTGAAGTAGTAATGTTGTTATATTTACTGCAGTATTATATTCATGTTTTATTTTGGCTCAAAGAAGAAAAAAGTTCTTGAATGATGATTGACTTGTGTTAGTGAATGTCTACAAGAGCTCGGAAAATTATTCATTGACTATGTATGCTTTCCTTTTATATTTTTATGATTAAGGTCGTAAGAATGATGTGTATGCTATATTAATTATATGTTTATTTATTCCTTCGTCTCTATGATTTCTCTTTAGTTTGATTTTTGTATGAATTTCTTATTGTCGTAAAGTATGTAATTTCTTCTGGTTGAAGATAGATAGTAACTTATCACTTTGTTAGAAGTTCGCTAACTGTTATCCAAACGTTTTTTTTTCGTGGGATCAATTGTACTTCTGGGTATTTTTTTATTGTATATTTTTATTTTACATTTTTTATGCAAGGATAAATCTCAAAAAATATTTAAAAATTCTTATTTAGATACACATATATTGAATATATATTATATAAAGACATTGTTATTTATATAAAAAGGTACATAGTTTTTTTTCTAACCTCAACATTTTAATAAATCAAGAAAATAATTGATTTTTTCTTCTACTTCTCTATTTTTTATTGTACAAGAAATAATATATCAACTACTACTCCTCCATTCATTCATATTCCTTGATGTAACATTTAATGATCTTTATTTCCATTACTCCCACAAGTTCTTATTGCTATAACACCTGAATAATTAATAATCATGTTATGGCATAAATAAAGGCATTGTAAAATTTATTACAATTAGATATGATCACATTAGTCAAGAATGTCATCCTTCTTGAACACCAAATATTGTAAATTCATATTACAAATATAATCCATTTATAAAAATCTGTTCATCTGTAGACATTTATGGATAACATCTAACATGTCATATTTCTTGAAGTATGAACTTGTCATCATATTATTGAACCGATTTATATTATTATAGTACGGCCCTCCCGATTCACGCACAACAGAAACTTAGTTTACCGATTGTCCTTTATATATATGTATATATAGCTATGTAAATATCTTTTTTATCTATATTATATTTAATAAATAATCTGTCTTTTATAATCGCACAAAACACGAATAAATTACTAGTAATAAAATAAAAAGGGAAATTCACACACAAAAAGGTCTATGGTCAACAACTAACCCTCCCATTAATCACGTTTGGGATTTTTAGTAGACGTTTGGACAATGTTTTGGTCGAGATTGAAAAAACATAATATTTAAAGTTGAAATTAAAATAACGTATTTGAAAATTAAAGGTTTATTTGGACATGAACTTTTTTTGAAAATAAGTTGAAATTTTGTGAGTGAGAATCATTATTTCATTTGGGATACTCAAACTAAGTTTTTAACTTCAAAATCCGTATTTAAAGTTAAAATTGAAATAGTTGACCAAATTGCAAAAGCAATTAAGCTTTTCAACTTCAAATTCTCATGGTGTCCAACTTTTTCAAGAAACTACAACTTTCGGAAAAGTTGAATTTTTTGAAGTATTAAAAAAGTTATTTTCCACAATTTCTTAAAAGCTCACTAATTATTTAAAAAAAAAAAAGATGTCCTCGATTCTAAAAGGTAATATTAGTCGAGAAATTGTGACTGGAAATTATCTCATTACTCCTGTTTTCCGTTGCCATCTTTGGTGAATGTGCCCCTTCACTTAAAGGCAGATATAGAGTACTAAACCAACTTATAGATTAGGGGTTCAATTTTTAATTGCAAATTTGAGAAGATTATATAACACGTGGTTTCATCATTTCTAAATGCATCTCAAAAGTAAAAAAGTTTGAACTTATTGTGAAGCATGGAAGACTTATTTGACCTATAGCACCGTTTCTCTCGTAAACTTATCGATTTAATTTTTTTAATTATATTTTTCAATAATAAAAAAGATATGTAAGATATTTCATATAAGCATCTATTTTGCTTTCTCGATACGCGTTTAATATTATCGAGGTCCATCAATTTTTTTTGAAATTAAGAGAGAGTCAATTCGTTCTATTTTATTAATTAATTTGGTATAAAAATAATCAAAACAAAGAAAGGGACGTTTTTTAGGGACATTGTTTTTGCAATAATGAATTAAACTTCTTCTTTATAGGGAAAAAGAAAAAAAGAAAAGAAACCCTCCATCCTTCCCATCTTGTTGTTGGATATTTTTACTGTTGGCCTAGTAATTGACCAGTTCCTAATTTCTATTGCAGAATTTAGTAACAACAACAAAATTAAAAAATAGACTAAGACCAAATATTTCATCTTTTTGTTTTTGGTCCCCATTATTTTTCTACCTACTCATCTTGATTCCCTTAAATATGATCTACAAAGGAAAACGTGTCTTGTTTTAAGACATGCCAATTTTATTGAAGAGAAAAGGACAGTCCAGTTATAATTACGAATTTAATTTAATAGTCAATAATAAGAATAATAAGCTTATGAAAATTTCCAAAAAGATGACAAAGTGATTAACTCCAAGAAATTTCAGGTTCGAATATTAATTACGACGTTTAGCATAAGTTTATGAGTAAGTTAATTTATCCTAGTAGTATATGTGCTTGTGGATGTAATATAAGTCCAGATATATGAAATTTACTCGACTATCACCATTATAAAAATTGTTATAAGAAAAAAACACTTATGAAATTCACGAGAAAATTTAACAGTTGTTGAGGAAACTTTACGTCAAAATTTAGGACTAGACATTGTTAAGATAGGCTAACCACTTACGCTTTTACAAGAATACCAACTCCCACGAGGAAATCATAAATAAAACAGACTTTCTAGATAGAATATCCTAGAGGAAACTTAGTCAAATCAACTACTTCCCCGTCTCAAATTATTTATCGTGATTACTAAAAATTATAATATTAAATTATTTATCATTTTAGAAGTTTAAGACATACAATTTGATTAATAAAGTGACACATAAATAAAATAAATATTTAATGGAGAAATATTATAACTTAGACATAACTAAGAGTAAAGTATATCAAAAACACCTCCTAATTAATAGTATTTTTTAAGGGGCGTATAAACCAAAAAAACAACAAATAATTTGAGACAGAGGGAGTACATTTTTCTAATTCTCTTTGATCATCCATTTAAATAACTATTAATAATTCTATTCTTGATTTTTTTTAATTTTTCCTTGGGCGTTTGGTATCCGCTTTGTTACTCTACTAATATGGATTTATATGGAAAAGTTATACCTTGGAGGCAATTTACACCAAACTCGAATATGTGATGGATAAAAGAACACTATCACTCCATTACAACTTTTGGGTGATGTTTATTCTTGATTCGACAAAAGAAAGAAGCGTTCAATCCTAAGATTAGTTGCGGATAATAATAATTAATTCGTCCCTCCTAAAACACTGATGGGGTTCAAAATATAACTTCTAAATGTATGTCAGTTAATCTTTTATGAATAACAATTACTACTACATATTTTGAGACTATTAGAAAGTATATAAAGCAAAGTTTTATTATTTAATTGTAATATTTGAATACTTGGACCAAGACAGAATACTTGGAGTGCAAGTTCAGTAACGGAAACGACCTTAAGCCAGGCGTGGAGGTGAGACTTGGTACTCAGGTCATTCCAAAGAAAGGAAGTTTCAAGTACCTCGGGTCTATTATCCAAGGGGATGGAGAGATTGATGATGATGTCACACATCGTATTGGGGCAAGGTGGATGAAATGGAGGCTCGCATCTGGAGTCTTATGCGACAAAAATGTGCCACAAAAACTTGAAGGCAAGTTCTATAGGGAGGTGGTTAGACTGACTATGTTGTATGGGGCGGAGTGTTGGCCAATCAAGACTTCACACATCCAAAAGATGAAAGTTGCGGAGATGGGGATGCTGAGATGGATGTGCGGGCATACAAGGAGGGATATGATTAGAAATGATGATATCCGGGACAGAGTGGGAGTGGCCTCGGTGGAGGATAAGATGCGGAAAACGAGGTTAAGATGGTTTGGGAATGTGCATAGGAGAGACACAAATGCCCCAGTGCGCAGGTGTGAGATATTGGCTATGGACGGGTTCAGGAGGGGTAGAGGTAGGCCGAAGAAGTATTGAGGAAAGGTGACTAGACGGGATATGTCGTAGGTGCAACTTACTGAGGACATGACCTTAGATAAGAGTTGTGGAGGACACAGATTAGGGTAGAAGGGTAGTAGGTATTCGAGCGTAGTCCTACTTACGCTTGCAAACTGGTAGTTGTAGTGTTATTATTATAGGTCCGCTTAGCCTATCATACTAATATGCGTAATATTGCGTTATAGTTCCTTGTAGTTTGATTTCTGCTGCTATGTGTCCTTTAGTGTACTTTGTTTAGCCTATTTACCTGCGCTAGTTACTGCTTACTTTTTCTAAAAGCTATCATGGCTTATTCGCCTTTGATACCAACATTTTCATACTGCTTTAAATTTTTTCTGACCGGGTTTGAATGTTTCTCTTGCTTTGCTTGTGCTTATGCTCTGTCTTGAGCCGAAGGCCTCTCGGAAACAACCGCTCTACCTACCAAGGGAAGGTATGCGTATACTCTACCCTTCCCAGATCCCACATTGTGGGATTTCACTGAGTATGTTGTTGTTGTTGTAGTATTTGAAAAACCTGTTTAATTATCAAAAAATTAGTATCGTGATATATTGTTATTTCTGATAAAGGAATTTCGTAAATGACAAATGGACCACTAGATTTCCAAACAGCTACAAGATTATTTATGGTGGAGTGACAAGTGATTTTTCGATCTTTAAGGTTTCAGATTTGAATTATGCGAATATAGTCGTTCTTGATAGGAAATGTTTTTATCACGACCCAAACCGTAGGGTCATGATGAGCACCCGAATCTTACTTGCAGAGTACCACTAATCATATATTTAACATCTAACCATAATTAATTATGGGCCACGAGGGTCATCACCAAATACCCCGTTGATACATAGAAATGATAAATTGGAAATGAGCTACGTAAAATCTTACAAATAGAAGAACCCAACCTATGCATATATACATATTAAGGCCGACAAGCCCATACACGACTACTACACATAGCACATCTGTCTACAAGCCTCTAAATAGTACGTGACATCGTAAGGTCAGGACAGGGCCCCGCCATACCTCTATACATATCAAGAATATTGTACCACGACTAGACTGCAACTCTGGAACAAGTAGAGTGCTCCAATATCAGCTGAATCAGCAACCTACTAGTGCGGACTATCGCCCCGTCTACCTGAGCCTGCGAGCATGAAACGCAGCGTCCTCCGACAAAAGAGACATCAGTACGAATGATATACTGAGTATTTCAGGCATGAAGAATAGCATAACAGACATACGAAAGTAAACTGAGACAAGAAACAATCAACCAGTAGTGAATGCCTTTGAGGGCCATAATATGCATAAATATCATGCACAATGCGGTCATACATATACATATGTGTATGTAACACCATCAAGCCTCTGTGGGTATTCCATCATATCATATCGGCCTCTGTGGGCATAATCATCATCATATATATACTAGTTGCAGGTGGTGGTGCGTATATAACGCCTTCTCTTTTCCCATACCCCATACATATATATAATGCATACCATATAGTAGCGTATATAACACCTTTGAGGTCAAGGTTTATATATGTATATAATGCATGAATGATATGATAATAAGACACTATAAGTTTGTCGGAGTGATGTAATGTCGCTTCGCCTCCGATTAATATTATGAATACTAACATCTTTTCCATATACCTCAATAGGGATTTAGAAACATATTTAGACATGCTTTGAACATAGGAATGAATAACATGAACATCCTTAACTACTAAGAGTAGAATCATTTATGGGACAATATTACGTTCACGTTTCGTACTTAGAACATGCCAAAAGAAAGAAGAATTTGCCTTAACATACCTTTAATCCTAATCAAGGAGTGGAATTCTCTGCCCCCCTCGGAAAACTCCATTGCTTTGATCATTCTCAATGACCCGAGGATGCTTCTAGCCTTCAAATAATACCAATTGACCACTACTACTATAATAGAGAAAGGACAACTTGCCTTCTAACCCGAGACCCCCGTGGGCACGTTCTTCTTTAGGGCGGTCTGGTCTAATCGATGTCAACTGACTCGCATGGAATACATGGTTCATTTTTACCACTCTTAACGATGATGAAATCAACCTCCTTTACAAATTAATATTTGGTTGCCCTCTTGCTAACTTCTTATCACGTTACTTCACTACGAAGTAATTTTTAATTTACTATAATCCGGAGAAAATCCACGCTAGAATCATGTAACCGACATTGACATCATTTCTACGTCGTTATTTGAATTTTTTGCAACATCAACGTACGACTTTGCAATTCTAAAAAGAATTTATACTTCGTTTTTAAAAATGAACACCAACATCATGTTGTTAAAATGAACACCAACAACATGTTGTTAAAATGAACTAATGCATAGTTGCTGAAAATTATGAATCACAAGTTGGCCAAATGATAATTCCAAGTGTAACTCTATTCTTAATTCTTGTAACGTGGGGCCCATATAATACCTATTGTCTAATTTTCATTCTTAAGATGCCACCTACCTAAATATCAAGCCTTAGTCATTTAGTCATTACTCCCTACTCTTCCACGTGGATATGCCCCCTTTTATTATGTATCCACAATTGACTAATTAGATATTCTTTAATCTCCTACTAAACTTCAACATTAAACCAATTATCCATACCAATAATTCGATCTCAATTCACTTAAATAATACTCAATTTTAACACATACATTCATTATCATGGTCATGTAATATGACACTAGTCCGTAGCCTCTTTCGGTATACATACAATATTATTTCTAATCACTGTCATCACACTTTTAAGCCTGCATCATTTCGGGACTTCATCTTCTTATACAACGAGCCATTTATTTATATGCTTGAATATGACCAAAATTTTTTGGGGATCGGGTCTACTTTCATATGTCTAGCTGCTCAAACTATCGTCCGAAAGTACAGGGTGTTACATTCTTTCCCCCTTAGAAACATTCGTCCTCGAATGTTGGGGTTTTCATGTCTAGCTTCCTCATGATCACACTTGTCCTCATACAAATGCCCTTTACCTGTGGACCAACTAATGGCTACTACTTCCGTGCCGATATTCGATTCGTTTGATTTAAACCCTCGGATTGAGCTTTCCCTTTCCCCCAAATATCATTACACCCTCCATAGGAGAAATCTTCAAGAATTCCAATCATCCCCTTGGAACTCTAAGTCCCACCGTGGCACATCTGAATACGACTTCTGGCGACTCTGAGCAGTTAACAATCATTCTTGGATAAGCTTCACATTCTCTACGGCTTGGTACATTATGTTAGGCCCAAATAATTCTGATTTGCCTACTTCGAACCATCCGATAGTAGATCTACATTTCAGTCCATACACAGCTTCATATGGAGCTATCTTGATACTAGCATGTTAACCATTATTGTATGCAAATTAAATAAGGGATATATGATCATTCCAAATTTCCTTGAAGTTCAATACGCAAGCTCATAGCATGTCCTCGAGAGTTTGAATCGTACACTCGGCCTGCCCGTCTGTCTAAGGGGGGAAAGCTGTGCTAAGATTAACTTGAGTGTCCAAACCGTTTTGAAATGATTTCCAGAAATTAGTTGTGAGTTACGCACCTCGGTAAGATATAATAGAAATAGGCACACTATAAAGGCGAACAATCTCCTTAACGTACAACTTTGCATAGTCTTCGGCTATGTAGGTAGTTTTGACCTCCATGAAATAAGCTAATTTGGTCAGTCTATCAACAATTACCCAATTAGAATCAAACTTACGACAAGAGTGAGGTAAACCCGTAATGAAATCCATATTAATCATTTCCCATTTCCATATTGGGACCTCAATGTTCTGAGTCACGCCGCCGGGCTTTTGGTGCTCTGCTTTTACTTACTAACAATTAAGGCACTGAGCTACAAACTCCGCAATGTTCCTCTTCATGTCGTTCCACCAATAGATACCTTTGAGATCATGATACATCTTAGTAGTTGCAGGGTGAATGGAATATAGTGAGCAATGGACCTCTGTCATAATCTTGTCTCATAATCCCGCTACATTAGAAATACACAAATGGACCTTCCACCTGAGGGTCCCTCTCCCATTATACTCAAAGGTTGCAGTTCTCTTTCGTTAAATATTCTTCCCGATCTTCCCTAAAAATGAAATCTTCATCACGACGTTCCCTTTTTACAGTATGAGGGATGATCCTACTATATTATGAGTCATAGGGCTATCACTATCTGAATCATCCAATCAGACTCCCACTTAACTAACTGATGCGTTCCCTCATGTAAACTTCTCTCCTTATTCCTCATATTAGTCAAGCCATTTGTGGTGAATAATTCTACTGTCAGCTTAGCTTTGCTTACTACTGGTGTGCTGAAAACTTTTTATATTTGTAGTATCTCAATCCTGAACACTTTATGGACTATGTCATCGAATCTTAAGTGCGCGTATCATCGCAGTTAACTCTTATTCATGGTCCGAAAGGAATCTTTTTTTTTCCGTACTTTCTCACTACTCGTAATTATAAACTTCATTTTTTTTTACTTTTTGGCACTTGTTCACTTATTTTCTTACTTGTCGTACTCTTTCTAATTTTAAAATATTCTGGTATACATACATAATCTCAAACATTGCTTCTGATTTCAATCCTTGGCGTTACTACCCCTTAAAAGATGAGTTGTTAACTTATTCCCTCATTCAGTACGTGGAAGATTCTGAAGAATTTGCATTACATGACGTTGGCCTACTATATCCAAACCTGGCCATTATACTTAGATTCGAATTCTTTCA
Organism: Anisodus acutangulus; assembly: GCA_029783415.1. NCBI lineage: Eukaryota > Viridiplantae > Streptophyta > Magnoliopsida > Solanales > Solanaceae > Anisodus > Anisodus acutangulus. Next base: position 45,346,195 of record CM056503.1, read on the forward strand.
CGTGTCTCATGGATAAGACTTTCTGTCAATGACGCCTTGGGAAAAGATTTTCTTGATCTCGTTAAGCTATAAACCCATTACTTTATCTATCTCGTATAACCTTTGTCCAGTTCAAAAATGCTTATAGACATCTGTATTTTCCTGACATTCTATCTTCATTATAATATCATTATCTCTTGACATATATCTTTAATGTCTACCCTGTATCCATAGGCGTCATTAGCCCTTTTTTCACCTGTTTAGGTGCTGATCTCGAGGTTTACTCACTGTTACTTCCGTTTACATACTTTCTGAGATGTATGACTGCATATGTTGTGGAACCAATGCTTCATATGTTTAGATCCAATTCACGGTGTTACATGATCCAATGACTTATCAAGCTTTATTGTCTTATCATTATTAGATCTCTCATCGACCGAGTGCTCATTCGTCTTACCTTTACATTTCCATTTTAAGTTGCTTTGAGGGGGTCTCTTATCTCAAAGTATTCCTCGTACTATCTTTCCGAACATCAGAGGTCTGTCACCATTGGCCGCAGAGTTCTTACCGTCCCTCCTCTACCATTGGTACTTACGCTATTCTGGAGTGATCATACCTTTGTGAAACCTGCATAACTATAATCTCATTCACTTTATCCTTCTTGTCGTAATCCTTCCTTCTACTCCTCACTAAATAGAAACAGTTCTGCCTTGATACTTGATCATACCATTCCATTCATACTTATTAACTATTTTCGTATTTCTTTCAACCATTCTTCACTTGTTCCATAGTCCTCGTCCTCACTTGCCCCTAACAAGCTATTGTTATATAGAGGTTATTTAGAATTATAACATGCTGCACAATGAGACCGGAAACCTTACCAGTCCAATACATATAACATACCCGAGCCTACTAACATTGATACATGTAATCCTCAATACATACGCGGTCCGGCACTTTACGCACGGACGAGAGGCTTATGTCCCCTTCCACTATTGTGGATAACTCGATCCTTATATATGGCTTGGGCTCACTATTCTGGGTATGTCACTTTACGTGATCTTCTTAAATTTACTGATGGTCACTCTTCAGACGATTTGATTGTGGCAATCCATTCTTATTAATGATATCCTTGGACAATTTCCAATCTATTCTAGGTAGGACATTACAATTTAGGTCGCACGTACATAATATATTCCGTCATTCTAATAAGCAAAAGTCACCATAAAATGGGTAGATTTTCATAACTTATTAAACCCTTCAATGATGTCTTCTGCTTTTCATCTGTACAACTCATAAGCATCTTATCCTTACCTTTGCGCATCAACTCGGGACACTTCGAAATGTTGTGGCCATGACTGCCACACTAAACCAACCCCATGTACCTTTGCGACATAATCTGGCATGCACTCGATCACACTGACTACAAGATGGTCGGGGCGGTCTCACTCGACCTTTACAACTTTGACCCTGAGATATTGGCATCTTTGAACCCTTTAAATATCGGCGATCCTTGACTAATAAAATCCATAGGTTATGAGCTCTGTGACCCCTAAAGAGGTCTATCTCTATCAGATGCTCTAGGATGAAGTCGTGCATGAGAGGCAACCAATTAATTCAATACTTGCACCGCTCTCCTTACATCTTTATCAGACGGAGCCGGTGGTAGGACTGATGGTACGGGAGCTTCCCTCAACTCCCCTGGTACTACTAGATTTGTCGATACTTGGGAAGACAACTTACTCATACCCTCTGACGGATCTGTTTCAATAGAGAGCACACTGATCACGTTTACACTCAATCCAAGCTCAATCTCCCTGCTAATCATAGCCCTATTGGAAGAAGGCATTGTTGTAATCATAAACACAATAAGGTTTACAGAGAGAATTCTTACAATTCAGCTCTATAGGACGATTCTAGATAAAAAAAAGTAAGGTAACCATTATCCTAGATGCCATGTAGCCTCATGTCTATAAGTGTGGTGCACAACACACACATAAACAAGACTCAACTAGACACGACTTGTAGATTCAGTAGGAGAGACCTGCTCTGATACCAAGTTTGTCACGACCCAAATCGGACCCTCCGAGCACCCGAATCTTACTGGTCGAGTACCACTAATCATATATTTAACATCTACCCATAATTAATCACGGGCCACGAGGGCTGTCACCAAATACCTCGTTGATACATAGAAATGATAAACTAGAAATGAGCTACGTAAAATCTTACAAACAGAAGAACCCAATCTATGCATATATACATACTAAGGCCAACAAGGCCATACACGACTACTACATACAGGACATCTGTCTACAAGTCTCTAAAGAGTACGTGACATCGTAAGGTCGGGACAGGGCACCGCCATAGACCTATGCATATCAAGAATATCGTACCATGACTAGACTGCAACTCTGGAACAAGTAGAGTGCTCTAATATCAGCTGAACCAACAACCTACTAGTGCGGACTATTGCCTTGTCTACCTGAGCCTACGAGCATGAAACGTAGCGTCCCCTGACAAAAGGGACGTCAGTACGAATGATGTACCGAGTATGTCAGGCATGAAGAATAGAATAACAGAGATACGAAAGTAAACTGAGACAAGAAACAATCAACCAGTAGTAAATGCCTCTGAGGGCCATAATATGCCTAAGTGTCATGCCTGTGCAGAATGCCTCTTAAGGCTATAATATGCCTAAATGTCATGCACAATGCGGTCATACATATACATATGCGTATGTAACTCCATCAAGCCTCTGTAGGTATCCCATCATATCATATCGGCCTATGTGGGCATAATCATCATCATATATATACCAGCTGCAGGTGGTGGTGCGTATATAACGCCTTCTCTTTTCCCATACCCCATACATATATATAATGCATACCATATAGTAGCGCATATAACGCCTTTGAGGTCAATTTTTATATATGTATATAATGCATGAATGATATGATAATAAGACACAATAAATTTGTTGGAGTGATGTAATGTCGCTTCACCTCCGATTAACGTTATGAATACTAACATCTTTCCCATATACCTAAATAGGAATTTAGAAACATATTTAGACATGCTTTGAACATAGGAATGAATAACATGAACATCCTTAACTACTAAGAGTAGAATCATTTATGGGACAGTATTACGTTCACGTTTCGTACTTAGAACATGTCAAAAGAAAGAAGGATTTGCCTTAACATACCTTTAAATCGACTCTTTACGATAATGAAATCAACCTCCTTTACAAATTAATCTTTGGTTGCCCTCTTGCGAGCTTCTTATCACGTTACTTCACTACGAAGTAATCTTTAATTTACTATAATCCGGAGAAAATCGACGCTAAAATCATGTAACCGACATGGACATCGTTTCTATGTCGTTATTTGAATTTTTGCAACATCAACGTACGACTTTGAAATTCTAGAAATAATTTATACTTCAGTTATTAAAAGTGAACACCAACAACATGTTGTTAAAATGAACACCAACAGCATGTTGTTATAATGAACTAATGCATAGTTGCTGAAAATTATGAATCATAAGTTGGGCAAATGATAGTTCCAAGTGTAACTCTATTCTTAATTCTTGTAACGTGGAGCCCATGTAATACTCATTATCTAATTTTCATTCTTAATATGTTCACCTACCTAAATATCAAGCCTTAGTCATTTAGTCATTACTCCCTACTCTTCCACGCGGATATGCCCTCTTTTAATATGTATCCACAATTGACTAATTAGATATTCTTTAATCTCCCGCTAAACTTCCATATTAAACCAATTATCCATACCAATAATTCTTGATCTTAATTCACTTAAATAATACTTACTTTTAACACATTTCATATATTCATTATCATGGTCATGTAATATACACTAGTCCGTAGCCTCTTTCGGTATACATACAATATTATTCTAATCACTATCATCGCACTTTTAAGCCTGCATCATTTCAGGACTTCATCTTCTTATATGACGAGCCCTTTATTTACATGCTTGAATATGATCAAAATTCTCCGGGGCTCGGGTCTACTTTCATACGTCTAGCTGCTCAAACCATCGCCCGAAAGTACGGGATGTTACAATTTTATTTCTCAAAGTGGAACTCCCGACGCAAATTCATATTAGTCAAGTCCTAAACAAGCACTGAACACCAGGTACGCACTAGCGGAACCATGTTTGTTTAATGAGTGTCAATCAAAATCATCTTTTTCATCTATTTAATTTTTTCATATTTTGACTTCCGTTGATGAAAATTCTCACTCCGCTACAAAAACTAAAAAAAGTAGATGTTGCAAGAGTATTTATTAAAGACAACAACATTTCAAATGCTGTTAAGTCTGTGGTCCCAATGTCAAAATTATATTTTGTGGTGTTTCTATGTGCAACATGAAAACTTAAGCACAGGTAGTATCCAATAAAAGCCACGTCTAAAATTTGTTAATCTCTATATGTTGATAATTTCTACACGTTATTAGCTTGATATTCAACGAATCAACGCTTTCAAATCTCAACATCAATAACAAAGTGCCAGCTCTGCATAAATATCTCTTTCTTTCATATTATTCTCTTTCTTTATATAGTAATTTTCATGGCTGGCATGTAACAATATTGAGGATATCAGAAAATGGATTTTGGTTTGAATGTTCCTTAATAATATTTGGTGACATGGGGGTTGTTGAATTTTGTGAATGATCAAAGAATATGGGGTTTCTTGGAAGTTTATTAGGAATTTTTGGTTTTGGTGTTGGAATATCGATAGGCCTGGTTGTGGGTTATTTCTTGTTTATATACTTCGAGCCTAAAGATGTTAAGGTAAATGCACTTCTTTTAATGTATTTATATTTCATATTCCAATGCAAAGATTGAGTTTTGTTTTAACAGTTTTTGTTTGATCATCATAGAACAGTAACCATTTGATGATATTTCAGCTAATTACTTTGTTTATCATTTTTCCCCTTATATTTGTTCTGTTTTGCTTTGCATATGTTGTTGTTTGCAATGGTGTTTCACTAGAAATTGTCAGCATAATTCAGTTATCATAGATGAGCCTTCTACCACCAAAGTAACTTATTGTCAATGTTGGTGCAAAATCATTGGCAAATTCAGGGTCTAGAGTCGTTGGATTCAGAATGAGTGTGATATTGTTATATATTTGTCTTTTTAGTTTTTTCTTCATATGTACACGTAGTTAGAGGCCAAAGTAATTGGTTCAGTTGAAACACTGGGGAAGCTAGGTTGAAGAAAGGAGATTCAATTGACATCTTTATTGTTCTTTTATATTATTTTTTTATAATCGTGGTGTCTGGGCCAGCTTGCGCGCATCTCGATTATTTCCACAAGATATTTGCTACCTCAACTGATCATCTATATAATTCGTTGAAATTTTTACTGTGGAAAAAGGAAACAAAGAGAAAGTTTTAGTGAATTGGAGAGGTTTGTCACTTGCTACATTTTAGTCCCTTTGTATAAATTCCTGGCTCCGCCCTAAATCCGCCTCTATCCAGTATTTTTATGTAAAGATGCAGATAGACATGTTTATATGTTATAATAACATTGAAAGAGATGCATCTTGATCAAATTTCTGCTCCCTTATAAGGTTTAACAAATGAAACCAGCTTATTTGAAAGTGAACTGAATTTCTTGAACACAAATCTGCAGGATTATCCAGAAAGTACACCATTTGATGAAATTGAACCAAACTCGTTAATTGATCTTCTACCTGAACTCCCATTATGGGTGATGAATCCAGACTACGAGCGGGTAAGCACTTTCCCTCCTTCGAATTTAAATTCTTTCATCCTAATATCCCAAGTCAATCTTATCACTATCTAAAAAACAGGAATTAGCGACGGACAAATTCTATAGCTAAACAACAAAATCCATCAGTGATAGATTATCAAAAAAATTTGTTAGCTACGAGCAATTTAGAACGGATTAGCAACGAAGTTTCTAGCTAATTCCAGTTTCTTTTAGACCTGCGTAATGATTTTATTCATATCATTGTGTAGGTTGACTGGTTTAATGAGTTTATAGCCAATATGTGGCCTTATCTTGACAAGGTAATTCCGAATTATTCACTTGGTATTTCCGACATATCATCTTTGGAATCTTGTTCTTGTTTGTGCCATGGAAATGGTCTGAAGTATATCAGCATGCCTAAATAGTGTAGCCTGATTTTATTTTGCTCTACAGGCAATTTGTGGAATTATTAAAAGCACATCCGAACCTATTTTTGCAGAGTATATTGGCAAATATCAGATAAAATCTATCGAGTTTGAGCAACTTACTCTTGGAACAATTCCTCCTAGATTGCATGGTGAGCACCAATGTTCATCAAGTACATGAAATGTTGTGACAAGCTGCCATCTATAAAACAAAAAGTCGCGCATGGTTTATTTGATCTCTATCAATTTGGCAGGTATTAAAGTATATGATTCCAATGAAAAGGAGCTAGTATTTGAGTTCGCGGTCAGATGGGCTGGAAATCCAAATATAGTTGTGGCATTGAAGTTATTATCTCTACAAATCTCGGTACAGGTAAGACTAGTTTCCCTTCTGTTTGTCTTATGAAGGACAGATTGACATGATCTTCACATAATAGTCTGTTAAGCCAAACTTCTAAAATCTGTTTATTTTGAAAAGTACCATTTGTCAGAAGTGTTTTTCGAAAAAGTACTTTTGGAGAGTAGCAGTTTGTATTTGGATAATCAATCTTAAAAGTACTTTTGCCAATATTAGTGTAGTAATTTGTGTTTTGCCAAGTTTTCAAAAGTAGTTCCGAGGAAAAGATACTATTTTTATCTTTTGAAAAACAACTTCTACTATTACTACGCAAAAGCACTTATTTCCCCCCTAAAAGCTTGGCCAAACACCTCGAGAAAGTGTTCTGCAATTTGCTTTTCTGCAACTTATCTGGTTTATATCATTTCTTTTGATTGCTTTAGTAGAGCTTAATGTTCATGGATAGTACTCAGATACAAGGCTATATATTGTATAAAGATCCTGAAAAGAAATTATTTTTACTGAACTTTTGGACAATATAGTGTAACTCGTAATGAGAAATTTTACCAAGGTTTGCTATATTTATCTTCAGTTGGTAGATTTCCAAATGGCTGCTACAGCAAGGGCAACACTGAAGCCTTTTGTTCCGACCTTCCCGTGCTTTTCAAGCATAATAGTATCACTGATGAAGAAGGTACGTAAGCATGCAAAATTGAGAGTTGAGAATTGCACTGAATAATCTGGTAATTGACTCTGCATAACTTCTCTAACTAAAAAATTTCAATCATATATGTAGCCAGAGGTAGACTTTGGGCTAAAACTAATTGGAGGAGATTTAATGGCAATCCCTGGTTTACACCATTTTGTTCAGGTAAGTTTCCTCTTTTATATGTGCTTCTTAAGTACTAAGCTCCATCGGCTAAGCTTAGTACATTTTTCCCTTTGTAAACATTTGAATATTGTGATGAAATTGTATCTGAGTTTGGCCATTGTTGTTTATGTACACTCAAAAGTACATAGATCTGAACAAAGTTTGCATTTCTCCCTTCCATTCCATGTGTTCTAGATTCAAACTGACTATATGACAGACTCGAATGTTTTATACGTTACCCTTCTCAGCTAATTTTAATTGACAATATTTGTCATGTGGCAGGAAACTATAAGCAAGCAAGTCGCCAGACTTTACCTCTGGCCACAAACACTTGACATACCAATTCTTGACAGTTCAATGTAAGTTGTCAATAAACGACAATTTACTTGAAATACTGACCATGGACTAAATCCTGACAACCACTAGCACTTTGGCCTATATCAGATATCTAAATGCATCTAAGGTCGTTTACCTTAAAGTATCCGGTTGGATGCTCAAATTCTTTCATATATACTAACATTAGTTTTTTGTAATTTTAATAGAGGAGTGGTGAAGAAGCCTGTTGGAATACTACATGTGAAGGTTCTGAGGGCACACAAACTTTTGAACATGGATTTTTTGAGTAAATCAGATCCTTATGTTAAACTCAGCTTAGGTGGGGACAGGCTTCCAGCCAAGAAGACTACCGTAAAGATGAACACTCTAAATCCTGTGTGGGATGAGGATTTCAAATTGACCGTAAAGGATCCCGAGGCTCAAGTTCTGCAGCTGCATCTATACGACTGGGAAAAGGTCAGAATCTTGATATATCATGGTATGGTAAAAGTGTTTATTACTTTTCAAAAAAGTGCTTATTTAGAAAATTGAGGTGTTTACCCAAGCTTTTAGGGAAAATAAATGTTTTTTGAGTAGTAGTAGAAGCTCTTGTTCACAAGCTAAAAAAATAGCTTTTCCCAGAAACACTTTTAGAACGCTGGCAGGCACAAAGTATTACTCTAATATTGATAAAAGTTTTTTTCAAATAGATTAGCCAAACACAAACTGCTATTATTCAAAAGTACTTTTTCGAAAAGAAACTCTAAGAAAAAACACTTTCAAATAATAAGTAGATTTGGAAAGTTTGGCCAAATAGGCTACAAGGCTATTTAGTTTTTTCCGTAAAACTTTTCACTTTGTTGCACAGATTGGGGCACATGACAAGCTGGGAATGCAAGTAGTGCCTCTGAAAATGCTCAATCCATATGAGAAGAAAGAACTAACTCTCGATTTAGTCCACAACACAAACCCGAACGACCCTCAGAACAAGAAGCCGCGAGGCCAAATTATGTTGGAAATGTCCTTCATCCCTTTCCAAGAAGATAATATAAAGTTTAGCGGACCTCTTAGTCTTCACGAAAGAAAGGAGAGTATTTCAAGCCTTCCGGATGACACTTCCTTGCGTGGAGCAGGTTTGCTTTTGGTTACCGTTATTGCTGCTGAAGATGTAGAAGGGAAGCACCATACCAATCCTTATGCAGTGGTAGTTCTTCGAGGAGAGAAAAGGGAAACTAAGGTGAATTTTACACTCTTATTTATGGTTAATCACATAGGTGGATTCATAATATATACTTGATGGTTCAGCCTTTAAGGTTCTTATAACTGAATTATGGGCCGGCCGGACTGCCCTTGTTGTGCACCGATCATCTCGTCCCTTCTGCCGGCGATGTGCTTCTGGCCTTAATTGGCCAGGTCGTGCCTTTGGCGCTGTTACTTTGAAGAAATTAGAGTACTCAAAGAAAGCATATGCTCTATATTCATTAGCATGGGATAACATCATAGGATTTTGGTCCTATTACATTGGTCTCCATGATCGTTTTTCTGATATATATATACACACACACATACATGTTTATGTTCTGTATAAAACAATACTAGGTTCACTTGAACTCATGCTCCATTCGCATTTGGTCAACTATCTTATTGCTTCTATTCCCATACCTTTGTTTACCAACTACTTTTAGGCAATGAACAAAACGTGGAATCCAAAATGGGAAGAAGAATTCCAGTTTATGTTGGAAGATGCTCCATTAAAGGACTTAATCCATATTGAAGTCAAGAGTAAGAAGAGAAGATTTGGTTTTCGGTCTAAGGTAAAAGAACCATCTTCACAAATCTCCTCAACTTTCATTGCTGCAATTTTTGAGTACAGAAACTGATTTTTGTTGTATTTTCATTTCCTTTTTTCGTATATAGGAGTTACTTGGCTATGTCGATATCCAACTGATGGATGTGATCTACAACGGACGTATCAACGAGAAGTACCATCTCATCAATTCTAAAGATGGGATTTTACATGTTGACATCAGATGGAAGGTTATCTAACAACTATATCGTGAATTATCCGTTTGGATAATAATCGTATCGATTGTATCTTTGGACAATCTGAGCAGAAGTTCTCCTAACATTTGTTGTATTTCTTGCCTTTGATTACAGTATAGGCTTATGCAGCATAAGTTATGCTTCAAAATCATAGTAAAATTATGTAAAAGCCATGAAAAGAAATGCATACAAACATAACATGCACACAGAGGCATGTTCATTAGTACCTTTTGTCTTCTCTTATCAGGTATATACTTGTTTGTGCATATCATATCAAATCTATCAACTACATCTCAAGTTCCATTAGTTGATGTTGATTATATGAATTTTTGTATCAAATATGGTCTATCTAGATTTATTTAATTTCGATACTAAGAACTTGTTTGGCCAAACTTTTAAAAACTACTTATTTTGAAAACTACTTTTGTCAAAATAACTTCCCAAAGAATATTTCTAGAGAGTAACCATTTGTGTTTGACCAATTCTTAGAAATAACATCTCTACCTCCCAAAGTAGAGGTAAGGTCTGCGTACACTCTACCCTACCTAGACCGCACTTTGTGGGATTCCACAAAGTATGTTGTTGTTGTCGATTCTTGGAAAAACTGCTTATTTTAAAAAGCATTTTTATCAAAATAAATTTTCAAAGAAGTATTTTGGGAGAATAGCCATTTTGGTTTGACCAATTTTGAAAATAGCTTTTTCCTACCGTACTTGATACGCAAATTGTATTTGGCAAATCTTTCCAAAAATTATTGAGTGTCATTCCAAGAATTGACTAAGTCTTAATTCCTATACAAGTGAAACTCAATAGTCAAAAATCAACAATTTGTGAATTTTACCCTAATAATGACTTAATTCTTAATCCCAGTTAGTTGATATTGTCTATATATCCTCTACATTCTTTGTGTATATCTATCTCTATGGAAATGAAACTAGATCCAAAATCTTGTGGACAATTTGAGTAATGAAGTGTGAAAGGTGTGTCTCTATGTGGTGCAGTACCAACCATAGGTCCTTTATTTGAATCAATAAGTTAAAAGCTGAAGGTGGCTTTTCAATTCTCCATTAGTATATACAATAATTAATAATTAATAATTAATATAGTAACTTACACAAAATGAATGAATACGGTTGTTACAGAATTTAATAAAACTTAATAAATTGGGCAAAATATGGATAATTCTTTAATTAAAAAATAAGAAAAAATAGAGAAAAATGTCAAAATTTTGAGAAAATAAATAAATGTTATTCTTGGCTTTAGAAGCATGCCACGTCACATTTCCCATTCATAGCTTTAATATTAATATATATATATATATATATATATATATATATATATATATATATTTTTGAAATATTTTGCACATCTATCATTTCAAAACAAACTTCAGTCTGAAGTTTATATGACTAAAGTTAGGCATTTCTGCCTAAAGTTCAGGCGAAAATAATTGAACTTCAGCAGGTGCCTGAACTTCAACCATATATGGAACGTCAAAATTTTTTGTCTTTGGATACCGCATATCTGAAGTTGTTCCGATATAGATAAACTTATAAACTTTTTAGCACTACGAATATGGCATAGACGGTGGTCCCAAAATTATATATGCACTTCGTACTACTTAAAAAAGTTGGAACTAAGAGAAGTTTTTGAACAAATAATACAAGCAATACAATTTCACTTCATTTAAATATTAGTACTACTATTATTCTACGTGCTAGTTAACTTCTTCGCTTAGTACATAGTTCTGTCAAATCATCATATTTATACATACGATTTGTGACCAAGAGAAGCTAGGCATATTCAAACCACTTCCTATAAAGTCTTAACTTACTAGTTCAGATGGAGGTGTTAAGATAAAAAGGAGCTTAATATCCCATTCTCAATTGAGGGGGAGGCTCCAAATTTAATTAGCAGTTTTGCATTTGTTAAAAAATCATCACCAACTTAATTAATATCCAATATATCTTAATGACAAATATAGAATATTCCATGAGTACTAGAAAATTGTAAGAACTCAAGAATGAAATAGAAGTATTCTAAAAGGTCAAAAAAAGGTGGTTTATATGAGTTTTATATGTTGGCTATTTTTGCTCTATGGTACTTTATACAGCAATACGAGAAGTATATAACTATTACAAGTATTCGAAAGGATAAACAAAGATTCAATAATTCAACTAGTAATCAGAAAATTACAATATAACCACAAAACTGAAATTACAATTTTGTTAAAGACGGAAAAATGGAAACTGGTTTTGCTGAGTCGAGTGTGGCACTCTGTCCTTAAGACAATATTGCCCCGTATGTATCCTTTATACGTCCTGGACAATTTGTCTCCCAAGATAAAACAGCAATGGAACACTTGAGCAAAGGAAACTCAAGAGCTACCGTGAAGAATATTGAGTAACGAAATGATGCCTTGGAAGTTGCAGGAAGAAGAAAACTTTCTGCTTGTGTAAGCTTTTGAATTTCGTGTATATTATATGTGTGTTCTTAGTGCTCAACAATGGTGTAAGAGAGTGTTTATATAGGTGATGGAGGGGCTGAAAAACTGCCTCCATAATAGCCAAATAATGGCCATTATTGAGGTAGTAAAGTCACCAACATAAATGGTGAAAGACCAACAGATTTGGCCATTATAGGAGGAGTAATTCAGCCAAAATAAATGGCTGAATTGAGAGCTTGGCGTTTCAGCTTTGACTGTCCAAATTCTGACGTTCTGGAAACTTCAGGGACCAAACTGTACATCTTGAAACTTCAGGGACCAAGCTGTACATCTGAAAGAATTCTGGTCCGAACTGTACATCTGGAACTTCTGGGATCAAACTGTACTTCTGGAAAAGTTCTCTGGCCCAAAAAGATAATATCAGAAGGCCCACAGCCCACGACCCGTGGACCCGTGGACCCGTGGACCCGTGGACCCGGAACCGGACCGGACGGGCGGGTGGCGGCGGCGCGCGTGTGGTCTTACCTTGAACCGAAGCACATCTAGGTCCTCCCTCTTTTAAACACATGGGATACCCCTTGGGGTCCCAAACCCCAAACCAATTTCGAGTCTTAAATACACAACAATTCTTTCTTCCTCTACCGATGAGGGAGAATTGAACACAATACCACACTTTCCATGCTTCAAACACCTTACTTCGTGGATCAATATCTCTTTCATTTCTCAATGAAATTTGACGATTCTTGGCCCTACGGTTATCTACGTACTTAGTAGATCATGCATGTGTGAAGAACCGGATTCTCCAACATACGTAACACTAGTGTTTAAGCCGTTAAAGTTGGTCGGTCGCAACTCCCGCCAAAGGCAAATTTCCAACAATCCCCTCTTGAAAGAGATTTTGGCGCACTCACATGCTGTCTTTTTCATTTCCAGCAATATTTCAGCGGACCGATATTGCATAAGGAGAGGTAGCCTCATCTTTGAACCTTCCATAGTTGAATACCATCGGACTTACTTACTGCGCGGTGAACGTGATGTCTTGAACCGTCAGTGTTTAGTGAAAGCCAAGACAATGATACCAACACAACAAATTCCCTTACTCTCTTCTTCGTAATATTTTGTTCGTTTTGGCCATGGACAACGTCTTGGATTCTTAAGTACGTTCATTTTGAGGCGGCCCGTCCTCGCACTTAAATAGGTGGTCTCCTACAAGGTATCCTGCTATACCCCACTTCACAAGTGTTAGGAACCATTAAAAGTTTCCCAAAAATCTAACCTCAACTGTTGAGGAGCATTACAGGTTTTGAAAACTTAACTTTTACCCACACTGCAGATAGCACTTAAAGTCTATCGCGGGAACGGCTTTGGATTTGGTGTTTCTTTTCAGAAATCACTATCCGAAGTGCTCATGCTTCCACTGAAGCGATCAACTGAACCTTTACAGCTTAGTTTTCCCATTGAACCAAATTACCGATCTCCGCTAGTAAGGTTAGGTTACCACCGTATTGGTCCGTATATTTTGGGTTTTAAGCCCATTCCCTAGACAGTGTAACATTTGATCTCCGGTAGTCCGCTTAGTTAGTAAACAAGGAAGTGACACCCGTGATGATCAACTGCCATACGGTCTTATGTCTCCTGACAAATCCTGACAGATATGTCCAGACGCCGTCATCCGTGTCCTTCCTAAAGCCGATCGGCTAGCCACAGTGTATAACTGCTGAAGGTACGGGTTTCTCCCAATAAGGGACGTTCTCTAAGGAGTCGTGAAGTTACTCAACTTCTTTCATGCTTTGTATAAAGCGATAAACTCCGATTCCATCATGAATCGGCCGATGCAAGTTTGCTTAGAGGATTTTCCAAGAACCACCATACACATTTACTTGTGGCTTTGGTGTTCTTCAGATCTGATGTCCAGTTTGCATCATTGTGTTCTCTCAGAACCGCTGGACATCCCGAATACTATAATCCGTAGATAAGCGAATAATTCAGATATCGTCATATCCGACTTAACGCCTTTTATTGATCATGTATTAAGATTATCAGTGAACCTTAGTTCAACTGATCTGATTGTAGGACGATACCAGGTCGGTTGTAGTGTGTACAATACATTGAACTACACGTGATCTGTGCGTATCGCTCCTTGTCTATGGGTGCACCAGGATTCCAATCAGTTCTATGATTCATATCCATTGATGGCTTCAACGAGACTGTCAACTATCGACCAGTCCGTTAGATGTCTTTAGAAATCCAATTCCTAAGATGTCATCTGTGATATCCATATCTTTCATATCGAGACTTTGTTTCAATATGACTTGTACTTTCGCATCGCTGATTCTCCAATTGTTGGCTTTCTAACTCGTGAGTCAATGTTTACGTGGTCGATTCATTGTTTCGCTTTATCTGAAACTTTCAGACCAAAATGTAAACATTTCAGGGACCAAGATGAAAGTTCGGAAGAAGCCCAACAGTCGTAAAACCAACTCGATTCTCTTCTTCCAACTATCCGGTTGGGAAGGTCGCTTTAACATTCATGCCATGCAAGACCGCAATGGCCCATGATGTTAAGCTACTCCTGCAGGAGCACATGTACAAGTAACCGAGGCTTTGAACTCGTCAAGAGATCCATCTACTTTGTACTCACTTTTGAGTATCATTTTTCACAACCCAAAGGTTCTTTTCCGGAGGAAGATCAACCATTACGCAAGTATGGTTCTATATGATGGAATATATTTCTCTCTTTAGCTTCTTTCCAAAGCGGCGCTTTGGAGATAACAATTATTTGTTAATTGTCCATGGTTCGTTCTTGACCATACAAGCTAGAAGGACTGGAACAAGTCTTTGTCCCCTCTTTGCTCGTCTTGGTTCAACATCTAGAATCCCCGAGTTCTGCAGATCCGAATATTAAGTTCCTGATAGCCCGAACTTTCGAGTCCTGTAGATACGGGCGTCTAGTTCCTGATACCAAGGCCCTCATGTTCTTGTTAACCTTGAGCAATTACTCATTTTTCCTTTTCAAGGAAAGTTATCTTATAAGAATTCAACATTCTTTGACGCCAAGAGGCGATAAGTACTACTGTTATTTACAGATCCAGTGGATATGCAATCTACAGTCTTAGGTCGAACTTGACTTGTTTCGGTAGTCCAACTTCTACCAAGCCACCCCACATCACAACTTTTGTATGTGAGATCCTTTTCATGTCTCACACGGAGAGTTATCCTTATCCTTATGCAGAGTTCCGTTGAGGATCGCATTAGCGGTAAGGATCGCCTTGCCCCACATAATTTAGGCGTACGGGTTTGCGCTTGGCTAACACCGTTAGACTGAGGTGAGTAATGAACAAATGTTTAATGAACGCTGCTTCACATTCTCCCCCTCTATCGCTATGAATTTCGCAATCCATAGGCTTAGTTGATTTTCAACTTCTGCTTTGTAGCGCTTATCCGCTTCAACAACTTCATCTTTGCTTTTTATCAAACAAAGGATTCCATACGTTGTACCATCATCAATGAAGATCACAACGTACTTGTCTCCCCCCTCTATTGTGTATAAACTTCAAATCACCCAAGTAGGTGTGACTAAGTTCTAGAGGAGCGGTGCTTCTTTCGCTATTCCCTTGACGGAATTTGGAAAGGTGATTTTGCCTCTTCGCCTACCTCACATTCATTTTGAGGGTTTATGTCGAAAGGAGGCAACAATCTCAACATCGTTAGCTTTTGAATGACTTACTATTTAACGTGTCTTAATCTATGATGACATAGATGCACAGATTACAAATATATCATTCATTGGGCTATAGACATATTGTACCATTCTTAGTTATTACAGACCTGTTGGACTAGTATCAAACCAACTTGACCAACAACGTCCCTTAAACCAAGTTAGGAACATGTATCACCTCTTTTTAGAGTGATCAATTCCTTGAAGTCCTATTGAGGACAACCTCTCCAGCCCCTTTGATTTTAGAGGTAGCGTTGCTTCACATGAACAACCTCTTGCCCGTGGTTAGGGCGTAACCGGATCATATGTGATCTCGATACTCTGGCCCACTTCAGTTGCTTTGTCAGACTGAGTGTCCGATTTCTTTTCTGCCTTTCTTTAGGCCTTCAGATCATTAAGACCTGGAAACTCTGGCCCACCACACTAGGTGTCCATTACTATACAAATATTGTCTTAAGTTGTTGGGTATTTTTGCTCTATGGTACTTTATAAAGCAGTACGAGAAGTATATAACTATTACAAGTATTCGAAAGGATAAACAAAGATTCAATAATTCAACTAGTAATCTGAAAATTACAATATAACCACAAAACTGAAATTACAATTTTGTTAAAGACGGAAAAATGGAAACTGGTTTTGTTGAGTCGAGTGTGGCACTCTGTCCTTAAGACAATATTGCCCCGTATGTATCCTTTATACGTCCTGGACAATTTGTCTCACAAGATAAAACATCAATGGAACACTTGAGCAAAGGAAACTCAAGAGCTACCGTGAAGAATATTGAGTAACGAAATGATGCCTTGGAAGTTGTAGGAAGAAGAAAACTTTCTGCTTGTGTAAGCTTCTGAATTTCATGTATATTATATGTGTGTTCTTAGTGCTCAACAATGGTGTAAGGGGGTGTTTATATAGGTGATGGAGGGGCTGAAAAACTGCCTCCATAATAGCCAAATAATGGCCATTATTGAGGTAGTAAAGTCACCAACATAAATGGTGAAAGACCAACAGATTTGGCCATTATAGGAGGAGTAATTCAGCCAAAATAAATGGCTGAATTGAGAGCTTGGCGTTTCAACTTTGATCGCCCAAATTCGACGTTCGAAACTTCAGGGACCAAATCGTACATCTTGAAACTTCAGGGACCAAACTGCATATCCGAAAGAATTCTCGTCCGAATCAGACATCTGGAACTTCGGGATCAAACTGTATTTCCGAAAAGTTCTCCAACCCACAACCCACAAATTTCACCAATTCGACCCGTGGACCCGTGGACCCGAGAACCCGAGAACTCGAGAACCCTAACCCTAACCCTGAACCCGAAACTGAAATCGAATCCTGACCGGACCGACCGGACGGCGGGCGGCGCAAGGCGCTGCAGGTGGTCTTTCCTTGAACCGAAGCACATCTAGGTCCTCCCTCCTTTAAACACATGGGATACCCCTTGGGGTCCCAAACCCCAAACCAATTTCGAGTCTGAAATACACAACAATTCTTTCTTCCTCTACCGATGAGGGAGAATTGAACACAATACCACACTTTTCATGCTTCAAACACCTTACTTCGTGGACCAATATCTCTTTCATTTCTCAATGAAATTTGACGATTCTTGGCCCTACGGTTATCTACGTACTTAGTAGATCATGCATGTGTGAAGAACCGGATTCTCCAACATACGTAACACTAGTGTTTAAGCCGTTAAAGTTGGTCGGTCGCAACTCCCGCTAAAGGCAAATTTCCAACATTATATAGGTGCATGTGCTCAAGTTTGTAAGATCAAAGCTGATCCTTACTTGAAATAACAAAAATTCAAATTATGAGCAATCAATTGTGTTCAACAATATTCAACAACATCCCCTTCCCCATCTACTTTCTGATGTAATAAAAAAAAATCAAAATGAAGTATGCATGTAGATGTTGGTTTTACTACTTGGTGCTATAAAAATACTTTTTTATTTGAATTTGACTCTATAGGTAGAATATCGGCGGGGCTTATGTAATGTAGTTTTAGTTAAGGCTGAAGTAGCACTTTTTATTTGTGAAGATCTATTGAAGTACCAAAGGCGAATGGGGCTCCCAGGCCGGGACGTCTGACAGAATGCTTGGCTTCTTGCGCTGGAAGTGAGACTCAAAGGGTGAGCTTATGTCGGTTATCTTCCAGCACTAAATAATAGGCATCATTCTGAGATGAAAGGAGGCAAGCAAATGAAGGGAGACATTACGGGCCGACTACAAGAAAAGTAAAGCTTCGTAAACTCGGTCAAGTTGCTTATAGAATGTTGATGACTACTTTCCACAACATAAGTGAAGGAGAGAGTGAAGCGAGACTTGGTGAGATTTATAAGGCCGACCACTACATAAGCCGATGGCGGAGAAATCTCGAAGAGTTTCCCTTCATTCAAAACTAAGCCAAGGTCTCAAGTCTCCGATTCAGCCTGCGCTTTTTCGAAGAATCCTACACCCATGGGCATACGGCCTGGTAGACCTTCTCTTTCCCAATTAGATGTTTGGATGTGAGCTATACTCCGCAAGGAGCCAAACGGGCGTATGACTTTGCCATTTGACCTCTTTTCATGTGTGACTAGGAATGCTTAGTGACAACCTCTCAATTGTCACTGTCTGACCTCTCTTGCTACTGCGGTAGCACCTAGTGTGGTCAGCACCAATCGTGTTCGGGCAATGAAGCTTACACTCATTCACATTGGTTACGTTCATCCTGCTATGTCTTGGACCTTTTGCTCTTCTCGTAAAAAGTGGCTGGAACTAAACAAATAAACTAACACATGCACATCCTCTGCGGCTCTGCTTGTTTAGGGGGTAGCGTACAATATTGTTTACCATTGGACCTCGACAATACAATTCCATATAGTTTTCATTATCGATAAATCTTTTTCATTCTTCCTGGGGATTCTTTTGGCTAATCTACTCCTATGTTACAAACCGTTAAATTTGAACTAAACTTTGTCGCTGTTCTTTCTTTCCTGACTAACAAAAAGCACATCGACAATGTGCATTTTATTTTAAGTAATTGTTCACCATTGGATCTCGGCAATACAATTTCATATAGTTAGTTGGTTACCTAAACTTTCATCTTATCGTGAAGATTTGATTTCCCGCCTTGTAATCCCCGACCCCCAATTTTTTTTTTAAAAGAAGATAATACCTTACGGCAGGCCTCATGCCAATATGGCCCATGGGCCTTATCCTTATAAAAACCCAAAACAAAAAATATCCATTATTATGGACCCAAAATCTGTATCTTTAAAACATCACACTCCTGACTCCTCTACTCAATAAATATCCCCATAGTACACAGTATATATCCCATAGGCCATATCTAGTAAGTCTATCTTCACATTCTTTGCTTCAAAAAAACCTATCTTCAAGAATTCCTCAACCCCTTCTCCAATGGCTTCTTCATCTTCTTCCCTTCATTTCCTTTCACTTACACCCCAAACACTCCCTAAATCCACTTCCCAAACAACCTCAATTTCCTTCTTTTCACTTCCACCATCTTCCCTAAACCTTTCTTTATCATCCTCATCATCAACCCCTGCTGCAAGAACCTTCGAATCTTGTATTTCGTCGCGATTCCTTCGTAACGTTACCCTTTCGGATTTCGATCAAATTGAGGAAGAAGTTGAGGGTTTAGGTGGTGATGAGAGTGATGATGGTGTTGGTGGTGCTCCTTCATATGAAAAAAATGACAGTCCTGACCTTAAGATTTTTGTGGGTAATTTACCATTTAGTGTTGATAGTGCTGCACTTGCTGGACTTTTTGAGCAAGCTGGTGATGTTGAAATGGTTGAGGTAATTAAAAGATTTAATCTTTTTTGTGGGGTTTGTTTGTTTTGGTAATTTGAGGTTTTGTTCGGCTACTTTGAGTTTTAAACCTAAAAGTAGTAAATTTGAAGTGCTCAAGCAATAAAGATTTAATTTTTTTTGTGGGGTTTTAGTTGTTTAGATGATTTGAGGTTTGTCTGGCTATTTTGAGTAAGTGCCCTTGTGAATTTTGAACCTAAAAGTAGTATATTTGAAGTGCTCAAGCAACAACAACACCATACCGAATGTAATTCCACAAAGTGGGGTCTGAGGAGAGTAGAGTATACGCAAACCTTACCCTTACATGGTGAAGATAGAGAGGTTGTTTCTGATAGACCCTCGGCAAGTGCACAAGCAATAAAAAGATTTAATCTTTTTGTGGGTTTTAGTTGTTTAGGTAATTTAAAGTTTTGTTTGGCTATGTTATAAGTAACTGCCCTTGTGAATCTTGAACCTAAAAGTAGTAAATTTGAAGTGCTCAAGCAACAACAACAACATACCCAGTGTAATCCCACAAAATGGGGTTTGGGGAGGGAAGGACGTAGGCAGACCTTACCTCCTCTACCTTTGTGTGGGTAGAGAGGCGGTTTCCGATAGACCCTCGGCAAGTGTTTAAGCAATAAAAGATTTAATCTTTTTTTTGGAGAGTATACGTAGACCTTACCCACCCTTACCTTCTAAGGATAAAGATGTTGTTTTCGATAGACCCTCGGCAAGTGCTCAAGCAATAAAAAGATTTCATCTTTTTTGTGGGTTTTAGTTGTTTAGGTAATTTAAAGTTTTGTTTGGCTATGTTGTAAGTAACCGCCCTTGTGAATTTTGAACCTAAAAGTAGTAAATTTGAAGTGCTCAAGCAGCAACAACAACATACCCAGTGTAATCCCACAAAGTGGGGTCTGGGGAGGGTAGGATGTAGGCAGACCTTACCTCTACCTTTGTGGGGTAAAGAGGCGGTTTCCGATAGACCCTCGGCAAGTGTTCAAGCAATTAACGAGTTAATCTTTTTTTTTTTGGGAGAGTATACGCAAACCTTACCTTGTGAAGATAGAGAGACTGTTTCCGATAGACCCTCGGCAAGTGCTCAAGCAATAAAAAGATTTAATCTTTTTTGTGGGTTTTAGTTGTTTAGGTAATTTAAAGTTTTGTTTGGCTATGTTTTAAGTAACTGCCCTTGTGAATTTTGAACCTAAAAGTAGTAAATTTGAAGTGCTCAATCAACAACAACATACCAGTGTAATCCCACTTTAGGGGGAGGGTAGGATGTAGGTAGACCTTACCTCTACCTTTGTGGAAGTAGAGAGACGGTTTCTGATAGACCCTCGGCAAGTGTTCAAGCAATAAAAGATTTAATCTTTTTTTTGAGAGTATACGCAGACCTTACATGTACCTTGTGAAGATAGAGAGGTTGTTTTCGATAGACCCTAGGTAAGTGCTCAAGCAATAAAAAGATTTAATCTTTTTTGTGGGTTTTAGTTATTTAGGTAATTTAAAGTTTTGTTTGGCTATGTTTTAAGTAACTGCCCTTGTGAATTTTGAACCTAAAAGTAGTAAATTTGAAGTGCTCAATCAACAACAACATACCCAGTGTAATCCCACAAAGTGGGATTGGGGGAGGGTAGGATGTATGTAGACCTTACCTCTACCTTTGTGGAAGTAGAGAGACGTTTCTGATAGACCCTCGGCAAGTGTTCAAGCAATAAAAGATTTAATCTTTTTTTTTTTTGGATTTTTGTTGTTTAGATAATTTGAGGGTTTGTTTGGCTATTTTGAGCAAGTGTCCATGTGAAATTTGAATTTTTAAGGTCTGTGCAAACCTATTTAAGTCGTAAAATTGAAGTGCTCAAGCAATAAAAGATTTAATCTTTTTTGTGGGTTTTGTTTGTTAAGATGATTTGAGGGTTTGTTTGGCTATTTTGAGTAAGTGCCCTTGTGAATTTTGAGTGTTTAAGGTCTATGCAAACCTAAAAGTAGTGTACTTGAAGTGGCTATCTCTGACAGTTTAATCTGTTAGATAAGATGTTCATACAATTCAACATGTTAATAGAGCCTCCTGCCTGTAGTTTGTGACAATAAATGATTAATCTTCGTATTTTGTAACAACAAATGATTAATCTTTTTAAGTGGACTTCTTTGTTCAGATGATTTGAAGTTTTGTTTGGCTATGTTTAAGTAACTACCCTTGTGAATTTTGAATCTTTGAGGTTGGTACAAACCTAAAAGTAGTAAAATTGAAGTGGCTATCTAGATAAGATGTTCACACAATTCAACTTGTTATGGTAGAAGACTTATAGTATTAGCATTATTCCTATGTGTGTATTACTCATTTATTCTATATCTGGATATTTTGCTGTCATATTTTTGTTGATTTGCAATCTTGCATTGACTACATTATTTTTTAGCCGAGTTTCTATCGGAAACAACGTCTTCTCCCCACAAAGGTAGAGGTAAGATCTGCGTACATCCTACCCTCCCCAGACCCACTCCGTGGGATTACACTGGGTATGTTGTTGTTGTTGTTGTTGTTGTTGTTGTTGTTGTTGTTGTTGTTGTTGTTGTTGTTGTTGTTGTTTGTATGGTAGAAGACCTGTACATGAGAGGACATGTGGCATACCTAAGAGTAATAAGTGTCTTATCCTAACAACTTAAACTTTTAGGTGAGGTTGTTTTCACAATTCAACGAGGTTCTTGCTGGATAATTTTATTTATGACTAGGGAAAAATGAAATGGCCTTAAGGTGTTATATAGAAGGAAATTGTTTTGGCTTCTTAATGTTTCGGTGTGTACTGTTCGGGTGTTAAGGATTTGATGGGGGAGGCTAATGGACTTGTTAAGTTGAAACTTTGCTTGACAATGTTTGAATAACCAACCATGTTGAGCATTTAAGGTTCTCTTGATAATTTTATTGTGTGACTAGCAAAAATGGCCGTTGTTTTCAAGAATTCGATGAGAGGTTTAAATGGACTTACTGGAGCTGCTAACTTTTGCAGGTTATCTATGACAAGCTTACAGGAAGAAGCAGAGGATTTGGCTTTGTGACAATGTCCTCAAAAGAGGAAGTTGAAGTTGCCTGTCAACAAATTAACGGATATGTAAAGTCTTTTCCTTTGTTGTCTTTCTTGGTTATATTATGCTCTACTGCGCATGTCCAAATATTCCCAGAAGTCTTGAATTCCCATGGCCTTGGTTATCTTAAATTGTTTTCGGAATTTAACTGATGTGTTCAGTTTACAATTTTTAAAATGATTTAACGAAGACCAGTACTTCCTTTTAATATTACTCCCTCCATCCCAGTTTACGCGAAGGTGTTTGACTAGACACGGAGTTTAAGAATGAAATGAAGACTTTTGAGACTTGTGGTCCAAAATAAGCCAAGATATTTGTTTTGTGGCTAGAAATCATCTAATCATCTAAATAAGGGTAAAATGAAAAGTTTAAAGTTAAATTGTTACTAAATATAGAAAGGTGTCGTTCTTCTTGGGACTGACCAAAAAGAAAAGAGTGTCACATAAATTGGGACAGGAGGATAACATTTGGACAAAGTGTCATACTGCAGACTTCTATATTAATTTGTTGATGAAATGTTTCTCTAAACAAAACAAAAAGAAAAACAATTTGCTGATGAAATGATTTTCAGCTCTCGTTCTCAACCATCATTTGTGGAACCTGAAACTTCTTATTTTTAGTGATCCTTTCTTTATTCAAAAGTTCATTTGCTGAAGTTCGTCGCAAATGCTTTGATTCTTTTGGCAGGAAATTGATGGGAGGGCATTGAGGGTGAACTCTGGGCCACCACCAGCCAAAAGGGAGGGGTCTTTCAGGGATAATTCTTTCAGAGACAATTCCTCTTTCCGAGGAGGCAGGGGTGGGGGGAGCATGGACAGCTCCAATAGAGTGTATGTAGGAAACCTTGCATGGGGTGTTGACCAACTAGCACTCGAGACCTTGTTCAGTGAGCAAGGAAAGGTCGTGGATGCCAAAGTAGTGTATGATAGAGATAGTGGTAGATCAAGAGGCTTTGGATTTGTAACATACAGTTCGGCTGAGGAGGTCAACAATGCAATTGAAAGCTTGGACGGTGTTGTAAGTATTTTCTTACTCAGCTAAACTATGTATCTTACTTTTTGTTCTGTATGCGCATGTGCTGTTGCACATTGATCACATTCTCCATTCAGACTGATTTTGTATACCGTTTTAACTTTCACATACATAGATAGTATGAGGTATCAGTCATTCTACTTAAACGATTACGTATTTGCATAGTTTAGAGTTTTGGATCAGTTTTACCCGCCATATATGTCTTCTAAATGGTATGTAGATATGCATGATTGTATAGTTATCAAGCTTGGGTTTCAATTCGTAGATATTTTTTGATAACCGTGGTATCTGGGCTAGCTTGCATGCACTTGGACTAAATCCACGGGATGCCTTCCACGTCCCACCAACAACAGGTACCAAGTAATTTTGTTTACCAAGGCTAGGACGGATAGAAAGAAATCACCTAGTGTTTTTGTTTCTGTAGGAATTTGAACCTAACATCTCATGGTTCCGATCCCACTTCATTGTCAGTTCCTACATCATTTCCCTTGGACTTGTGTCTTCAAAAAGTAGATCCTTGATATACCATCAAACTTATTTGGTATAACGCATCGCTCGTGAATCAGTTTCACATTCTTTTCTTTAAACTTCTATTTGATTTCTTATAATATTACTACTTCTTTATTGATCGTTCTTTTGATTGCTTTTCGATGTTAAACTTTGTGGTGTAGGACCTAAATGGAAGGGCCATCCGTGTTAGCCCTGCTGAAGCTCGCCCACCCAGACGTCAATTCTGAAGTTTGTAACCAAACATCTTTTTGACCGAGAAAAGGCTCGAGGTAAACAACTCGTATGTTTTTTTTTTGGGCTGTTCCTTGAAAATTCACATCTTGAAATGCATCAATATCTATACCTAAAATGTTCATTACTTGGTGGTCTTTGTTATTTTTAAGTTTCAAAAGTCGAACCAAAATATATGTTTCTGCTTATAAGAATGTATAATTTACATGACAGGATCCAGGAGATGACGATAGTTGCAGAAATGATGAGTTAGTAACTCTGCAAACATCTATCCAAAACTTGCGTGGACGAGTTACTCTGCTTCTGGACTAACTAGAGCTCTCCAGTAAATTAGCTTTCGTAATGTGTATGTTCTGAAATTGCCTCGGGAAAAATTCTGATCTTGTAATATGCTATATCCATCACTTGTTGACAAGACAAGACAAGACAAGACAAGACAAGACAAGACAAGACAATGAAAAAGTTTCATACTCTTTTGAAATGTGTCCTAGCAAGAAGCATTCTTGTTCTACAAATGAATTAGCAGGAGTTGTGTTTAATCGTTCGTATGCCTCTTCAAACAATTAAAGGTTTTGTGATTTTAATATTTCTCGCTATAAATGTTGAAGGGCAAAGATTTTCTTGACCAGCCGATACAGGAATCTATAGCGCGATTCAGGTTTGCTCGTCTAGGTAAGTCCCTATACTGTCTGCTTCTAGTGGTTTGCCGGGGCTACATTATAATGGCTTTTAAGTTGATGTACAGTGTTGTTTTGCAACAGAAACTCAGTTAGTTAAAGAGTGCACAGAACTTGAGTTTTGAGCGTTAAATCGAGTCGTGTGTGAAAAGTTACAATATGTAAAATTGTAAAACTGAGGTTGTAAGTTATGAGAGTCTCAATTCTTGATAGATTTCGTGAAATATGCCTAAAATTTTAGACATGCCAATTTGGGCATATAAGTTGCTATGTTTGTTTTGCTTAGAGAAATAGTATTGCCTATCCAAATTGAGTCTCGTGCAATAGCAGGGAAATCGTTCTGTCATAACCAATGAAGTAGTAACTAATAGCAGTTGATTTTGTATTGAAATTCCAATGAAGATAATGAAACATTAGAAAAGAAAAGAACATTCAACAACTTCTCTATAAAAATAGGTTTACGTTACACAAACAAAAACAAAAAAGAAATGGAATAGACAAAATAAACTTCCATTAATAATTCTCCAAATGATCTGTCGTGATAATAAACACTCTTTTATGATCAACCTCTTGAATCTTGAGTGATAACTGCACAAGCTTTTGAATCAACAACTAATACTGCAGTTTGGGTGTCTTTTGAAAACTCAACTCGTAAACTTTGTTCTCGACAACTTACGTGAGAAGGTGATTTATGATCAGTTATTTGAATTTTTTCATTTAGGCTTAGAGAAAATCTTGTAGTCTGACCAGAAGCGAAATCACCGGCGATAATTGTAGCAATCCAATATGTATATGGCTCGGGCAAAGCTGCAAACGTTGAATCGATTGAGGTTTGAGCTTTTGCATTTTGATCGTAGGATATTATGGCCTTGAGAATGAGATCGTCGTAGTAGAAATCATAATTACTGTTAGGGTTTCGAACTTAGAACGTGCCAAATCAAAGATTGAATATAACGAGTTAATACAAAAAATGAAGAGGACCTTGGGGTCATGAAGCACCGTACTATCCTCATGAACATAGAACGCTCGAAAAGCTAGAGTGACACCGAGTAATAAGGTCTGTAATGCCAGATCATATACTTTTTGGTGGAATCAATTATTGTTGTATCTGATTTCACCATTTGATTTTTCAATTTTGTAGAATCAATGGTCGTAGTTTTCAATGTAGTTAATTTCTCCTCCATTTGATTCAAAGTATTTGTAGTTTTCAATGTAGTTGATTGTAAATCTAATTAACCAGAAGCTAGGGTGGTATTACGTATGAGTAAATTTGCTATTGCAGAGAATGTATTATTTTGGCTTAAGGTATTAGTGTTTATATAGAATTGGAAAAAATTATTATTCTCATGGAAGAAGGATTAGGAGAACTTCTAATCCTTAATATATTTGGTTTTGGAAAGTGTTAAATATACACATGATATATACGTATATATTGTGTGTATTTGGCATTCGGAAATCTGCCTTGTACCGTGTATATGTAGGTAATATTTAGTATCCTCGTTTAGGTAATGTTGTAATGTAATTAATATTGTACACTTACCATAATAGTTGTATTACCATAAATGTATATTTAGTATCCAAGTAGAATAAAGTTTTAGGAGTAGAATAGGAATAAGATTCTCCTATTATGGAAATATGTAACTTGTATATATAGCCTTTCAATCAATGAAAATAATCAGGGGATTTTTTCTTTCATGGTATCAGAAGTCTAGGTTTTTTATTCATCTCTTCATAATTTCCGTCGATCTCCTCCCTTTACCGGCGATCTGCCTCGATTTTCAAGCCCTCTTTCTCGGATTTCGTGCCCGACGGTCTCTCATCACTTCCCAAATTTTGTCTCCCAAATCCCTCAATCACATATTGTTATATCAATATATCTACATCCCGGACCACGTTTCATCCTACCCTTACAGTTTCTAACATCAAGAATAACATCCCTCTTGTTCTTGAAATAGAAAACGTCCAATATGCGACGTGGGCCGAACTGTTCAAAATTCACGCATGATCGCATCAAGTCATCCATCACATAATCCCCGCGGCTCCTGAGGATAGGGAGGTGCCAAAACGCGAGGATGATCCTAAGTTATGGACGACTCTTGATGCCACAGTTCTCCAGTGGATATATTTCACAATTTCTACCGACCTTTTGAAAACGATTATTGAGCCTGACGCTACGGCACATGCAACTTGGGATAGACTGCGTGATATATTCCAAGATAATCAAAATTCTAAAGTCCTTACTCTTGAGCAGGATTTCTCCCACGTCAATATGGAAGATTTTCCTAACGTTTCGACTTATTGCAAAAGATTAAAGGAATTGGCGGACCAACTTCGCAACGTTGGCGCGCCAGTTTCGAATGATCGTTTGGTCCTCCAAATGGTTTTCGGCCTCTCCGAGGCCTATAATGGTGTTGGAACGCTTCTTCGGCAAAGCAATCCGCTTCTGCAATTTTATCAGGCTCGTTCTATGCTTACACTCGAAGAAGCAGACATGACAAAACGAGTGGCTACCGGTGCTAGTCCCATAGTCATGATGATCGAGTCCACGGTTTACCCTACCGGTTCCAACAACTCGGGCCAAAACCTCAACAACGGTGGCGACAAAAAGGGTGGAAATAAGAAAAATAAGGGCAAGAACCGTGGCGGCAATAACATCGGCAGCTGGCAGAATGGTGGTGGCGGTGGGGGCTCTCGCAGTGGTCAGCAGCAACAACAATAGTTCTGGGATCCACAGTGGGCCCATATGCAGTGGCAGTGGGCCCCATAGCCACAGTTTGGGCCCAGTCAAGTTTCGCCCCACCGGCCGTGGTCGCCCAATGGCGGCCGGCCCGGCGCCCAGCCCACCGCTGGATCACATACACGCTTGTCCGACCGAGGCAAGAAGCGTGGGTACTGGGCCTCGGCCCCCGCAGGCCCATCACGCATCGGCACCCACGTCTACCGACATCGAAGCCGCAATGCACACGCTTGGTTTAAATCCTCCGGACCCAACTTGGTATATGGACACTGGTGCCACTACCCACATGACATCCGATTCAAGTAAGCTCTCGTCTTATTCCAATTTGAGCAGCCCTCGCGGCATAATTGTTGGTAATGGTAATTCTATTCCAATTTGTAGTTATGGTCATAAAACTTTATCTCCCCCTCATCCACCTCTTATCTTGAAAAACACCATACATGCCCTCAAATTGATTAAAAACTTAGTCTTTGTCCTTAAATTCACTACTGACAATTCTGTTTCTATTGAATTTGATCCTTTTGGTTTCTCTGTGAATGATTTCAAGACGGGGAGTCCTCTCATGAGGTGTGATAATAGGGGAGATCTTTATCCTATCATACCCAGTTCCGGTCCATCGAGTCAAGCCTTGCCATCTTCCTTTGCAGCCCTTTCTCATTTCTTATGGCATGTTTGTCTTGGTCATCCGGGATCATCTATTTTGTCGTCATTAGATAAAAATAATTTTATTTCATGTAAGGGTACGAATAGTACTCTAAATTGTCAATCTTGTTATTTAGGAAAAATTGTTAGGTTGCCATTTGTAGACTCAAATTCTCATACTTTAATGCCATTTGATATTATTCATAGCGACTTATGGACGTCTCATGTTCTTAGTTCTTTGGGTCATCGGTATTATGTTCTCTTTTTGGATGATTATTCTAAGTTTTTATGGACGTTTCCGATAGCGAAAAAATCTCAAGTTTTTTTTGTCTTCTTAAAATTTAGAGCATTCATTAGAACCCAATTCGAACGATAAATAAAAAATATTCAGTGTGATAATGACAAATAATATGACAATGGGGTGTTTCGGCAATTCTGTGTTAATAATGGGATCAATTTTCGTTTTTCTTGTCCTCATACGTCTTCAAAAAATGGGAAAGCCGAACGCAAAATTCGTTCCATAAATAACATTGTCCGAACTTTATTATTTCATGCTTCCGTAACCCCGTCTTTTTGGCATCATGCTTTACAAATGACTACTTATCTTCTTAACATAATTTCTTCCAAAGGTTTGACATATTCTTCCCCCCTTCAAATTTTATATAATAAAATTCATTCATATTCACATCTTTGGGTTTTTGGGTGTTTGTGTTATCCGTTATTCCCGTCCACCACAATTAACAAACTTCAGGCCCGGTCTACTCCGTGTGTGTTTTTGGGTTTTCCGTCTAATCATCGTGGTTACAAATGCTTTGATTTATCCTCTAATAAAATCATCATTAATCGCCATGTAATTTTTTATGAATCCCAATTTTCGTTTGTTAAGGTTAGTACTCTCGTGCCTGGTTCGTATAATTTTTTGGATGATGGTATATCCCCGTATATTATTCACTATTTTTCGGACATATCCCGCCCCCAAAATTTTCCAGCGGACCCACTGCGCCACTGGACCAGTCCATCCCAATTCTGAAACTGGTCCAGCCTCGCTTCGCTTATCGAAGTCAGCCAAGAGCCCATCGTCACGCCACCCGTCCCGAGCCTAGCAAATTTTCAAAATTCACCCAATTCTTCCTCCAGTCATAGACCGGTCACTCGTAGTCAACGGGGTATTTGTAAATCAAAAAGACATTTTAATTTACATTATAATGTCCCTGAATCCCCCTTATACCGTAGTCATGTGTCTGCCTTAAATGATCCGAATTGAAAAACTGCTATGACCGATGAATATAATGCTCTTATTGATAATAAGACGTGGGAGTTGGTGCCCCGTCCATCTGGTATTAATACTATGAGGTCTATGTGGATTTTTGCTCATAAGAAAAATTCAGATGGTTCACTTGTCCGACATAAGGCGCGGCTTGTGGGTGATGGTAAGACTCAGCAGGTTGGTGTAGATTGTGGTGAGACGTTTAGTCATGTGGTCAAGCCAGCTACTATTCGCACTGTGCTTAGCTTGGCTCTTTCGAAAGCATGGCCTATTCATCAGTTAGATGTAAAGAATGCTTTCCTACATGAGGATCTCAAGGAAACCGTCTATATGCATCAGCCTTTGGGATTCAAGGATCCCAAACATCCTCATTATGTCTGTTTGTTGAAGAAGTCCTTATATGGGCTTAAGCAGTCTCCACGGGCCTGATATACGCGATTTGCCGACTATGTTTCGACTATTGGGTTCACTCACAGCATGTCGGATAATTCCTTGTTCATCTACCGTCGTGGTTCGTCCTTGGCCTATATTCTGTTATATGTGGATGATATTATTTTGACTGCCTCTTTCGATGCCTTACGCCAGTCTATCATGACAATGCTCAGCTCTGAGTTTGCTATGAAAGACTTGGGGCCCTTAAGTTATTTTTTGGGGATTGCTGTCACTCGTCATGCAGATGAGTTATTCTTATCTCAAAGGAAGTATGCAGCTGAGATCATTGAGAGGGATGCGATGTCATCTTGTAAGTCCACTTCCACTCCAGTTGATACTATGCCCAAGCTTAGTGTCGCGACCGGTGTACCATACGAGGATCCGACCCGCTATCGCAGTCTTGCAGGGGCCCTTCAGTATCTTACTTTTACGAGATCATATATTACGTATGCTGTCCAGCAGGTGTGCTTGTTTATGCATGATCCCAGAGTTGAGCACATGAATGCCCTCAAATACATCATTCGGTATATTCAGGGTACGCTGGACTATGATTTGCGTTTATATCCCTCCTCGACATCCACATTTGTCTCGTATACGGATGCTGATTGGGGTGGCTGTCCGGAAACCAGACGGTCTACGTCTGGCTATTGTATGTTTCTCGGCAATAACCTGGTCTCATGGTCTGCGAAACGTCAGTCGACATTGTCTCGATCCAGTGTCGAGGCCGAATATCCAGGGGTAGCTAATGTGGTCTCTAAATCATGTTGGTTACGTAATTTGTTGTTGGAGCTTCATTGTCCCATTCAGAAAGCAACATTGGTTTATTGCGATAATATTAGTGTCATCTACCTTTCTGGTAATCCGGTTCAGCACCAGCGCACTAAGCATAACGAGATGGACATTCACTTTGTCTGCGAAAAGGTTGCTCGTGGTCAGGTACGCGTCTGCCATGTCCCGTCAAGGTATCAAATTGCCGACATCTTTACAAAGGGTCTTCCCTTAGTCCTTTTTGAAGATTTTAGGGACAGTCTCAGCGTTCGAAGACCGCCCGCTATGACTGCGGGGGTGTGTTAAATATACACAATATATACATGATATACACGTGTATATTGTGTATATTTGGCTCTCGAAAATCTGCCTTGTACCGTGTATATGTAGGTAATATTTAGTATCCTAGTTTAGGTAATGTTGTAATGTAATTAGTATTGTACACTTACCATAATAGTTGTATTACCATAAATGTATATTTAGTATCCAAGTAGAATAAGGTTTTAGGAGTAGAATAGGAATAGGATTCTCCTATTATAAAAATATGTAACTTGTATATATAGTCTTTCAATCAATGAAAATAATCAGGAAATTATTTCTTTCAGAAAGGTTTTTGGGTTAATGAATATAAAGATTTACGTACTGAATTAATTTAAATTAAGGCATATAGTGTTTGCTTAATGAAAAAGAAACGTATTTCCTAATTGTATTCTACTTTGATTTGATGTTTTTGGAAACATTACTAGTCGGTCACACTTTTTAAAATTCTTTTTCGCTGGTTAGTCCTTTTTTTTTTAAAAATATTTCTTTCCAAAATTCTATTTATTCTACTTTGTTTATTCTTCTCGAACTCGCAGAAGTTATTAAATTAACACTTCTAGGGATGGCAATTGGGCGGGGCGGGTGCGGGTACCCCCTCTCCCGCACTCGTACCCGCCAAAAAAAATTATACCCGTCACCTACCCGCCATCCGTGGCGGGTACAATTTTCTACATCCATACCCGCCTAGGCGGGTATATTCCTATACCCGCCACCTACCCGCCACCTACCTACCCGTCCGCCTACCCGCCACCTACCCGCCCGCCTACCCGTCCGCCTACCCCGCCACCCATTTTTTTCACCTCTTCCCCATTGCACAACAAAGAATCAAGAAAATAAAATTTCTAAGAAACCCAAAAAATTATCCACCCAAATAACTATATATTACAAATGTAGACAAAACTCAGATATTATTTTAGCTATATAAGCTAGGCGGGTAGGCGGGCGGGTAGGCGGGCGGGCGGGCGGGTAGGCGGGTAGGCGGGTAGGCGGGCGGGTAGGCGGATATGACTGCAAATCCACCACCTACCCGCCTACCCGTGACGGGTACATTTTCAATACCCATACCCGCCTACTACCCGCTAAAGTTATACCCATACCCGCCCCAATTGGGGCGGGTGCGGTGCGGTGCGGAATCCGCAAAATTATACCCACCTGTCATCCCTAAACACTTCCTCCATTCCTTTTACTCCTGCTAGTTTAGTATATTAAAAATAATTATTTCCTTATTTGGTTATTTAAGTAAATCAATAGATTTTTTTTCAATTTTACCCTTATCGGAATACTAATAGTCAAATTTAGATTTTCAAAGTTTAGCTAATATGGTCAATTTAGTAAAATAAACACTTAATGAATAATTTTTTAAGAAAAGTGCAAAGTTAATACTGAACAACAAAAAAGGAACGGAGGGATCAAAGTTTAATGGTACCCACTAAAATAGTTGAGGTACGTACAAATTGATTCAAACTTCATAGTTAAAAAAAGTTCAATTTTAATGGTCCGCACTCCTCAACTTTTAAGAAGTCCGGAGAACAAGAAATTATTTACCATCCAATTAAGTTGAATCTCTTTTTATTTTTATTATTGTACTGTTAATTGTTTTTACTCCTATTATACATGCCTGAGGTAGGTGAAGGAGAAGTGGAGAGGAGATGTTAAGGTAAGACTTTAACTCTCCCCAACAACGTAAAAGTTCAAATAACCAATCAACTGAATTACTAAAATTCATTGATTTGTAACTAGTAGAAATAGGCATGGGCATCGAGTCGAGCCCAATCGAGCCGAGTGCATACCGAGCCGAGCCGAGCTCGAGTCGAGCCTAACTGAGCTTTAAACATTACCGAGTCGAGCCCATCGAGCTTTTCTACATTTTGACTGAGTCCGAACTGAACCGAGCCGGCTCTTTTTTTTTAAAAAAAAATATATAATTTAAGAAAGTCGATGATTGTGATTAAACAAGCTATCATAAAAAAGAACATTTACATTATTAAGTCAAGAATATGATAATTTTAGTTGTAATGAATTATTAAAAATATTTCTTGTAAACTTTATTCACCTAATTAAAACTTATAGATCTCAAGTCATTTTTTCAATAATCCAAGAATTATAGTCACCATAATAAAAGGATAGCAAAGAATTATAAGTTGGCAGCGAATGGCAAATTATTTTCTAATTGTAGGAAGAAAAAAAAGAGACGAAATACCATTAGATTTCTTAATAATCGAAGAAAACTGAAACAAACTAACAAGAACCAAATAGACAAATATGTATTATATTTGGTTTGAATTGATTTTAATAATTGAAAAAATCAATTAAATTAATTTGATTTTAATCAAAAATTGACTCAAACAGAACCATGAACACCCCCTACTCATATGATATAGTAGGCTTAAGTTACATCGTGGTTAAAAATTTACTTATAAATAAATATTAATTATATAACTGTTAAATTAACATAGTGTGCTAAGTTAAATTTCTAATGTACTTAATAATTGAGCCTAATGAATGAATATTATTTATTAAATCAAGCCAATCGAGTTGAGTTGAGCCAGCTCAACCGAGTACGAGTTTTGATCGAGTCGAGACGAGCCAAAATTTAACTGAAATCGAGCTGAGCCGGGCCGAACTTTACTGAAAACGAGCCAAGCAGAACCGAGTTAAATCCAATCGAGCCGAGCCTCAAGCCGGCCCCGCTATTTGCCCAGCTCTAGATAGAAAGTTGATTTCTTGATTAGTAACGGATAATGAAGTTCATGTGTGCATAAAAAAATTGGGTTCCACACTTCTCTATCTTTGTTGTTGAAAATCATCTAATTTTGTCGAACTATCCGATAGATATATAAGTTATTATTCACGTGCTTTTTTGAAAACTTTATTACTTTGCATCCTTTCTGATAAATATGTTGAGATCTTATGTTTCTTCTATAAGAGTTTATTCTTTGTTACTAAATTGACACAAACTTATTCTTTTTCTACAACTCAAGAAGTTGAAGATGAAGAATCTAATGTTCGAGAAAGGAGCAAGTTGAAGTTCAAGTGGGATTTTATTTCGTTAGGGGTGGTTTAAAGACGATATCTTATGTATATATATGCTGCAATTTTTCTGTTTTTAGGAATTTTTCAAAGATGATGTCATGCAACTTGGATATGGTATATCTTTCTTTAATTAGTTCTTTGAATTAACAATGAAGTTTTATATAAATATTAGTTATTTTGTATTTTTTCGGATGTGTATGTGTATGAAATATTTATTGTTATTTAGTAGTATAAATTTTTGTGTAATATCAAATATTTAAATGACCATTAGCGACAAAAAGTGTGATGGTTAAAAATATTGGTTTTCAAAGTAACATACAATTAACGAAAGGAATTTCGGTCGTTAAGTACTTCTATGGTCGAATTAGTTATTGTTGTTAAAGATTGTTAACGACCGGATGAAAAGTTAGCGAAGGGGAAATCCGATCGCTAATAAGGACATATAACGACCGGATGAAAAGTTAGCGAAGGGGAAATCCGATCGCTAATAAGGACATATAACGACCGGAATATATATGTTGTCGTTAATGTTTCATTAAAGACCGGATTGAAATACGGTCGTTAATCATTAACGTCAAGGCTTTTAACGATCTGTAACAATCGGATTTCTTCGGTTGTTATTGGATATTTAGCGACCGAATTTCTCCGGCCTTTTTTCTTGTAGTGTCTACTGATTTTTTATGTTCCTTAGCAACATATCAACATATTTAATATCTTCCACTAATAATTTTATTTTTCACGAACTTTTATAACTTTCAAAATCTTCATATCAAAAACTAATATTTTAGCTACTGCTTTAATACTTTTTCAATTATCATTAATATAATTCATAAGTCAAACCACTACATATCTTAAACTTCATTCATAGTTAAATATTATTATATAAAATAAAATAGGAGAATAATAAATTCCATAAGAACACTCTCAACCGTCAAGCTTTCTTATGGCTTTGCACTCAGAGGGTCTATCTCCGTTCAGCCGGAGAAAATCTTTGCACGCCTCCATTTTGTTATTTTTTGGGAGGCCTACCCCCATAGAAATTATCTCCTGGAATTATTACTTTGTTCCGACTCCAAACTTATCTCAAAATGATTTAGAGAGTTGCGAATCATGCCTTCAGAGTGGTGGTAAGTAGGGCAAGGAGATAAAGTCCAATCTGACCCTAAGCAGATTTTTGACATCTTTCTCATATTTCTTTTTTAGTTTGACATGACATTAGAGCTGTCGTACTTAAAGGACAAATTCGACCTTTCATCCTACTCTAGTAGAGGTACACTAAATAAGAAAAGGAATTCTCGTTTTCAAATTCTAGAAAACCCAAAAAAATATTCACTCTTTATTCAATTTCCCGTATGAAGATAAAACAAAATTTTAGTGATTCTGCTCTCTATTAAATTTTTATTTTTTAAATTATTTTTATTAAATAGGGATAAGGAAAGGGAAAATGGGGAGAGAATTACAACGTGAGCTTCAAAACCTTCACCAACAAAGTGAAAATTCTAACTAGTCAACCAATTGAGCTACTAGATCTCTACTATTAATTCTATATTCAAATTAAATTCCAACAAATAAAATAGAAAATTGAAAAAGTTCACTAATTCTTCGTTTTTCCTC
This sequence comes from Anisodus acutangulus, assembly GCA_029783415.1. NCBI lineage: Eukaryota > Viridiplantae > Streptophyta > Magnoliopsida > Solanales > Solanaceae > Anisodus > Anisodus acutangulus. The sequence continues at coordinate 45,382,222 of CM056503.1, forward strand.
TAATGATGGGATCATATCTCATCTATTTGCTTTTCTACTCGAATTAAAATAAATTCATAGGAGAAAGAGTGAAGAAAATACTAAACCCTATTTCTTGAGTCGAAGGGAAATACTTGTTAATGTCTCCAATATAGAATTCAACAGTCACAAATAAGTACCCGCAAGGGTAGCCAAGTTGGTGTAGCAGTAGAACGCGGGACCACAAGGTCACGAGTTCGATCTCCTGCATAAACCTTATTGGTTGAGTCTGTCACACATGGCTTGCCAAGTGTGGTTAATCGGCTGACGTGGTTTGCAGGCTATTGCGTCAGTCCGGGATTTATCCTGTGCGCACTCGAGAGAGTAGCGTTGCGGGTTCCTTGGTAAAAAAAAAAAAACAGTCACAAATAAGTAATCCAATTAATACTGCCAACTTAATTATTCTATAGAGTTCAGTTAATAGTTTGAAAATGGATGTGGATCCATTACTTTGTCCTTTTTCTGCAAATATAGATAAATTTAAGATCAAACAAAATAGAAGTGAACTCAATTTCAAGTCAACATTCCTTCAACTGTACATACATTCAAATATTCAATCTTTAGTCCTTTCACGTGCTTCTTAACAATGGACATTAGTTCAAAATCCATAATAATATTCACAAGGTGACCAAAAATGTTGTTTTCTACAAAAAACCAACAAACATACAAGGTTGGTGCAATATTCTCAAACAAATACCTTCATCTGTTCTTTAGTACCAATTCTTCAAACAATATATGACTGCTAAGACCACCACTAATGATCACTGCTAAGTTCAGCATCGACTCGCAATTCTTCTATGGCATGTTGAAGACTAGAAGAATATATTAAATATGATTAAAGCAGTAAAGAAGTAATATCAAGGTACTCCTCAATTTGAACATTTCTTTTATTTCCTTCCTCCCTTCCCATCCTTTGTTAGCACTCTTACACTTTGTTTTTATTGTTGTTTCCCCTCGTTTCGTGATGTATCGTATTAAATTGTATTGTATTATGTTGTACTTCATTGTTATGTGAGTGTAATGTTTGGATAAACTGGATATTTGTTTTGATTTATTAGATTTAGGAAGTCAAATTAATCCTTGTTCATCAATAGTAGCGAAGTCAGGATTTTCACTAGAAGTCAAAATATATAAAGAAGTAAATACACGAAGAAGCACCTATCTACATAGAGTAATTTTCCCGTAAAGGGGTTTCAATTCACTCTCCTCGGATAAGGGTGGCTCCACCACTATTCATACATAGGTTTCTCTTATACAAAATGTGCCACTTCAAATAGGTTCATTGCTATACGACTAATCCAACATGAGTACATGTGCCCATAGTAGTTTAACGGATAAATTGAGTTGTCAGACATTCTCGGTCCCAAGGAAAACCAGTTCCTGTTTGGTCTGTGTGCATTGTATTGTATGATAACTGATAAATTTGAAATGCCGGTAACTATGGGATTTATCAACAATTACTCAAGAAAGATTTCATCTGTGATAAGCTAAATAATATTAGGTGTTCAAAGTATATCAGTCCATTATTTAGAGTTCTGTTTGTTTCACTTGTACAGCAGATTTGGATCCAACTTTTAAGGTCAGAAAAAGCTTAGCCAGAGCACCATGTCTTCTACTAAGCAAAAATCTGTCAGGTATGTCTGAGAATCCTTGAATTTGTGGCTATAGTACTTATATCTTATGGTATTCTACTAAGCTATTTCAAACTGCTGCTCATATTTGTAGCAGTTCTTTTCTATGTTGCTCGGGGTCTTCAAAAATATTGTCAGGTGTGTGTTGGATTCTCCAAAAGCTAGACATTTGTGGAGGATCCGACACATGTGTGACAACATTTTTGGAGGGTCCGATCAACATAGATTCTTTTATAAAAGTGTGTTGTATTTTAGCACTAGACTCTAGGTTATGTTAATTGCTGGTCTACTTATTGATGAAACTTGAATTTGAAATCAGATATCCGAATGATCTTGACATTGCAAAATCTGGATCATACAATGCGGCGAAATTCCTCAAAGCTATCTCCATCAAGAATCACGAACAAACATCTAAGTCAAAGTCCGATAATCCAGAGATAGAGCAAAAAATGAAGGTGTTCCGAAAGAAAAAGCTTTCAAGAGTATTTTCGGAGGACTACGAGGGGGTGCAAAGGAAGATACTAGATCCTCGAGGACGTCCCATAAACATATGGAACAAATGTTTCCTAATTGCTTGTCTTACTTCACTATTTGTTGATCCATTGTTCTTCTTTTTACCAAGTGTTAATGACGATATCTGTATGGATGCAAGTTATCCCATGGAGAAAGTCCTTACAGTAGTTCGATCAGTGATAGATGCATTTTATTTGGTTCAGATTGTAGTTCAGTTTCGAACAGCTTATGTTGCACCTTCCTCTCGCGTTTTTGGAAGAGGAGAGCTAGTCATTGATTCTTCAAAGATTGCTTCGAGGTATCTTCGGAAGGATTTTTGGCTCGATCTCTTAGCTACTCTTCCTCTTCCTCAGGTATAAACTATCCCTCTAAATCTGTTGTAGTCTTTCGTAGATTTAATAAAATCATTAATATTTGGAATTTTTTGGTAGTTACAAGGCCTTTTGATGTAAAAATTCTAGCAGGAAAACTTGCAACCTGCTGTTATTTCGTCTGTTCTAATATTTCTTGCCAAGAATGACCTGATAAATTGGTAGATATCATGTCTTTTAGGCTTACAAGTTGCATCAAATGCTAGTATCTGCTTGCTATGCTTGTTTATCAGGTCTTTATTAGATTAAAAAATAGGTTAAAATGTGGGACGTGTTGACATGACAATTTATAAATCAGCAAAAAAATATGTCAGTGCATCGGAATGTTATATTTTTAGCCATTGTGACTTTTCAATTATATATGTGAAAATATTGTAATTTTTATGTGACAAAACAAAGTTATGTGACCTTGGTGAAAAGAAGAGGTAGTTTAGTGACCATTTATGAATTTATCCTCAAAAAAAAATTCAAGTATTGGTGATGGCTCACAGTGGCATAGCTATATCAACTGAAGGGTGGTCAGTTGAGCACTCTTCTTCGGAAGATCATACTGTGTATATAGAAAATAATATTGTGTATATAGGTCAAAATTTACTTTTGTATATATAAAATCTTGAACACCCTTAGCAAAATTTCTAGCTTCACCATTTATGCCTCATTCAATGTTAAAACTGTTTCAGGTTTTGATTTGGGCTGCAATCCCGTCTCTGAGAGGTTCAAATAGGATTGGCGCAAAACACGCCTTGCGCCTGACCATCATTTCTCAATTTCTCTTGAGGCTATGTTTGATTTTTCCGCTTTCGTCTCACATTATCAAGACCACAGGCGTAATGGTGGAAGCTGCGTGGGCTGGTGCGGTTTATAATCTAGTCCTCTTTATGCTGGCAAGTCATGTAAGTATGCAATGATGGGAAAAAATGATGAATTCACATTTACCAGATTAGCTTTATCCGTCAAATGATTTAGGGTGAACTAAATTTGTTGTTCCAATTTACTAACTACAATCAAACCTCTCTATAACGACGTTGGATATATTTTTTGGCTGCTATAGCGAAATGCTGCTATAGAGAATATCTATTGTAACATACCATGAAAAATTGGTTCTAAAGACAACTTGGCTGTTATAATGAAATGTTGTTATAAAGGATGAATGTTATAGAGAGGTCTGACGGTATCAGTTCTCATAAGCCTAAGTTGTTGAGTAGCTACCATTTTGACTATGAATCTTGTTAAGGTCATGGGATCTTGCTGGTACCTTTTTGCTGTGGAGAGGCAAGAACAGTGTTGGAAGAAGATTTGCGATCAACAACAACCGCATTGCCAGTATTGGTATTTTGACTGCCAGAGGAAGAATGATACCAGTAGAATCGTGTGGTATCAATGGAGCAATATATCTACATTATGTGGTTCTAGCAGCAAATTCTTCCAATTCGGAATCTTTAACGATGCACTGACTTATCGCGTTACACAGTCATCGTTCTTGAACAAGTACGTGTATTGTTTCTGGTGGGGCTTGAGGAACCTAAGGTAACAAAATGCAGCTAAAGATCTGTTAGTTTTTCTTTGATTAAATGTTAACTTTCTGTGATCTCACTTTTGCAGCTCTATTGGGCAGAATCTCTTGACTACTACTGACATTAATGAAATCAATTTTTCTGTTGTTCTTGCAATTCTTGGATTATTGCTTTTTGCGTTACTTATTGGAAATATGCAGGTAAGTCATTAACAAATTCATTAGATGATAAAGGGACATAATTTCCAATCCTAGCCAAATTTGTACTGAAAATGTTTCATTTATATGGCCTTAATATTTAATACAGACCTTCCTTCAATCAACTACTATGAGACTCGAAGAATGGAGGATTAAGAGGACGGATACAGAAGAATGGATGCATCATCGCCAACTCCCCCATGATCTAAAGGAAAGGGTCCGCAAATATGATGTGTATAGGTGGGTGACAACTAGAGGCGTTGATGAAGAATCCATTGTTAAAGGCCTTCCTGTCGACCTCAGAAGGGACATCAAGCGTCATCTTTGTCTTGATCTAGTTCGTCGAGTGAGTATCATATACTTCTATTCCTCAACTTCTACCAAGCTATTGTTGAATGCTGCATCTGTACTGCTGCAGTTTTTCTGAATTAATTAGTTGTTTAGTTGTCGGAGAAATCTAACATTTGATTTACCAGAATATTCAGTTTCTTAGTTGTAGTAAGAGTCTAGTACTTTAGTTGTAGCAGGAGTCTATTGCTTTGTTTATATGGCTATTTAAAGCCATATGATTAATGAAATTTACGAGACAAATTTTCAACCTTGTTGCTTCCATCTCTCTTCGAAAAAACATAATAGTCAAACCTCTTTATAACGACGTCGTTTGGCTGCTATAGCGAGATGCTATTATAGAGAACATATAATATAACATAATATGAAAGTCGGTTCTAAAGAAAGCTTGGCCGTTATAGTGAAATGTTGTTGTAGAGAATGACTATCATAGAAAAGTTTGACTGTACTTATTGTGTTTCACTAACAGATTATCATAATCTTGGTCCTGCAGGTCCCTCTGTTTGATCAAATGGATGAGTGTATCTTGGATGCAATATGTGAAAGGTTGAAACCTCTTCTATATACCGCAGGAGCTTGCCTCGTTCGTGAAGCTGATCCTGTGAACGAAATGCATTTCATTATAAGAGGCCATTTGGATTCTTACACTACTGATGGAGGGCGAACGGGGTTCTTCAATTCATGCCAACTCGGTCCGTGTGATTTCTGTGGTGAAGAATTACTGACTTGGGCACTAGACCCTCGTCCAAGCATCATCCTCCCGTCCTCTACACGTACAGTGACAGCGATCACTGAAGTGGAAGCGTTTGCATTGGCTAAAGAGGACGTGACATTCGTGGCATCTCAGTTCCGTAAGCTGCATAGCAAGCAGTTGAGGCACACGTTTAGATTTTACTCAAATCAATGGAGGACTTGGGCCGCGTGTTTTATACAAGCAGTTTGGTTTCGGTATAAGAGAAGGAAAGAGGCTGCTACACTTGGTAAAGCTAAGCAGAATCCCCTGGCTGCTCCAAGTGAACCACACGATGAACAGAGAAGCGTGTCGTTGGGACAAAAGGCTTCAGAATTTGCTTTGTATGCTGCAACATTGGCAGCAAGCAAAAGAAAGGGTGGAAGCATGAGGGGAGAACTTGAAATCATTAACTCATTGCAAAAGCCTGTGGAACCTGATTTTTCAGTTGAGAATAGATGAAGGGAAATGTTGGAACCAGAGGTGGAGCCAGGATTTTTAGTTTATGAGTTCAAAATAGATTATTTATATATATTAAATGAAGTTTTTAATCAAATGCAGGTTTTGAGCCAAAGCTACTGAGTTCTGCCAAACTTGTTGCTTTAAGGCTGGCTCCGCCCCTGGCTGGAGCACTTCAAATATGATTTACTTATATTATGATAGCTTCTTAATTAGACTGTGAATACCAAATAAGCTCTTCTTGTATCACATACGTTATAGTTATGTGTTAGTTTTCCCTTAAGGTTAGTCAGTATGATCTAGCATATTCTTGGGTGCACACGCAGTTTGTTGCCTTAGATTCGAGCTATACATGTGAATGTACAAAACTTAGAAAATAACTTTTGCAGATATGTATATGTATATATAGTAAGTTATGACATTCACGATTTTAAATACTGTATTAGTCTTTAGGATATAAGGAAATATAAACTTATATTTTTTACTAAACCAAAGATGAAAAATATCTTTCCAAGATTTTAACAAGGGAAATGAGCTGCAGATCTTGCTAACATGCGTCGTCCATAGTTACTAATTTCAATTGAGAATCTTAGTAGGCTTCATTTAATCTCTAGTTGAAATATTGAGTCTAAAGTTGACCTCTGTGAAAACCTAAGAAAGTTCAAATTGAGACCTTTTGTCTGAATTTAGAGATCCAAAAGACTAAATTTGAACTTCGGCTTTTCAAATTTCAAACTTTCGGGTATGAAGTTAGGTTACGACATAGCCTAACTACATACTTTCAAGAAGAAGTAGTAGTTGTTGAGTCTAAAGTTTGCCAAAAACCTGCTAAACTTTGAATATTTTTTAAAAACTAGGTGGAGGGGAACTTAAAATCCAGGACTCAAAATTGTTTCCCGGTACATAGCTGGATGGCAAAGGAGGATAACTTAAAATTCAGCTGGAGGCCTGCAGCGTGTGTTCAAACCCTGGTGGGAGCAATTTGCTCTCTTCTGGGGTAGGACCTTGTAGGTGATATCAATTGCTATGTTCTCAAATCTTGGTCATTCAGGAATATCCCGCGATTTACTGGTAGTAGTGTTGAGGGACCGGGACTACTGATAAGATCCTAATTGAAACCCTAAGAAACTCAAAACACAAAACAATGATAGAATTGAAATTAAAATTGCAAAGAAAGAAAGATAAGAGTGAGACACAATAATTGAAATCAAAGGCAACCAAGGGTATATTAAAGTCAAGACCTCCTTTAATTAAATTAAACTAAAGCACCTACACTATAGATAATTTCCACAAGTGAACATGTTCATGTGAGAAATTATGGAAGTGTTCTCTAACAACAAAGAAATTGCACTCTAACTAAACTTACCACTAATTATATGCCTAAGTAAGATTCTAATGAACATATTAATTGTCATCCAAAAACTCCCCTATCAAATGAAACTAAGACAACTATTTATAGTTTGCCTATTACAACAAAGGTCCAAAAGTGGTTTTTGCACAAATAATCGCATATGGGTTCTTCTTTAGTCACTTTGTGAAGTGACTCATTCTCTTGTATCTTCTTCTTCTTGAATATCCTCCCAAGCTATCATCCAAACATGATACACTCGTGAGATATTCTCTTCAAGCTCTTCCAACGTTCCTCTCGTCATGAACATGGATTGTAATTCTTGGAGCTCCCTTGCTTGGTCACGAGTGAATGGCCTTGAGCTCGCTCGGGCCATATCAACTACTATCTCCCGGAATAGTCTAGCGTAAGCCGAGAAGCGGGATTTAAAAAAAAAAAAAGGACTCAAAATTGAGGCAAAGACAGAGTCACGTTCGATTCAGAATTCGAAGGAGAAAAAAAAGGCAATGAGAGGAACGTAGAATTTTAATGAGAAGGCAGCAGCCCAAACTATTATCCACCTAGAGGAAAGAGGATAAAATGAGAAAATAGAGTTTTGACTAAATTTGTTTTTATTTTGAATTTAAGGACTATTTCAGGTTATTTACTTAAATTTGAGTCTTTTTTAGGCCTTTTGTTTTTGTCGGTGGTCATACCATGTTCTTTTCCCTATTTTATTTTGGTGTCGTCTGGATCTCTGGGTTACTTACTAATGGACTTTACTAGAGCTGGATTAGGATATAAAAGGCTGGAACTCAACTCGGGTCATTTGCACTTCTATTCCATTTTGTGATGGTCTCTAATTTTTGTCCCTCGATACAAATATCTTTTTCGCAAGACATAAATTTATATTTTTGCATCACAATTTCTACAAGTTAAATCGGAGCCCTTAAAAAATTTCTGTCATGCTAGGTATAAGTTCGATTTTGAAAGGCAAAAATGAAAGACAAGCCCATTTCAAGGGCAAAAATTAAAGGAGAGACCAGCCCATTTGAAGCACAAACCGTGCAATTTCTTCAACTCAAGAATCTGGCTTGTGGCCCGTCAGTTCATGATAAATTGAGACATTTGGTTCGTTACATATATAATTTTGAGGGACTAAGAATGACATTGGCATCAAGTAGCAAAAAGACGTGCATAAAATTCATATATTAGAGCTTTGTGCTCTAGCTATGTCATACAAATATCATGATAACACCAGCATGAATATATGGCAACTTAATTTTGAGAATGAGAAAAAAAAAACTTTGAACCAACTTATTAATCATAAAACATAGATTTAACAAATATACACTCACGGTGTAAAAATCTTCTACATCATATTATAACCGATTATCATTACTTTATTTTCAGATTATTGTATCAAGTTTGTTTGTAAGAGACTATCAGTTGTTGTGAGCCAACTTAACATGATGGCCCAGAAAATCTATAACATTGCGTGCAATACTTAAATAACATGTTGGTACCAATTGAGAAGTCGGTTAAGCTATTAATAATTAAGTTGACTATTTAATTAATCAGAATTGTGGATTAGAAATTAAATGAATGATTGAGATTCTAAGACCCCACCCCAAATTGTAATTTGGGTTTGGCAGTTAATACCGTTTGGATGTTGAACAAATAAGTCGAAGCACTACCGAAAGTCTACCAAAAGCACACCCCTTGGTTAACTTTATCCTTATCAATTATTCTCATAAATTACTTTGTTAATATCATTGCTATTTCTATACTATAGTCATGGCTATACATTACAGAAAAATGTTTATCATCATCATTATCCATAATTTTCGTTGGTATTTCTGTTATGAGTTTAAGTTATTTGTGTTGTTGGTGTATATTTACACAATCAAATTACTTATTAGATGATTATAGATAGCTCTATTTAATACTAGTAATTAACATCGATTGATAAGGTAAAATAAATGACAAATAACGTGTTATAACATATTGAAAGTATATTAATAATATAAAAGTTTCATTATACAATCAGTGTATATAACTTAAATCATTTCTATCAATATCATATCTATTACTATTATAAGTAAAAGTATAGTGTTTATTCAAGTTTATTTAACAGACTCTTTGTCAATTTCTTTTCATTTTCCATATTAATAAATAGGTAAAAGTGACTTGATAATATACCTTCTTTTAATTTTATACTAATGATTTATATTATATAACCTAAACTCTTAATATTGGGTAGAAATAGAATATATAGTAAAATGGTAACTTGTCTCTATATGTATTTGTCTCTTCATTAGAGGTGTCAAATGAGCGGGTCGAGCTGAATTTTGACAGGTTATAATGGACTGAGTTAATAAATGGGCAGGTTATTGACCTGCCCAAAAGTTACTTGGGCTGAATAGGCTAAATGCGGGTCATAACTCAATCCATCCAAATCAAACTAAGTTTAATCTTAATTGCTTCATTTCACCTTATATAAAAAATTTAGTACCTTATAAAGTTATTATTATTTTTATTGTGACTATATATAACGTATCAAATAAGGAAAAAAATGTTTTTTTGAAAATATTTTGATAAAGTTTCTCATAAGTCAATTTGAACTACATATCAGTTCAATTTTTTATGAATTAAAATGGAGTGAGATCAAATGAGTTGAGTTAATAAATAAACTTGAACGGATTGGACAAATTATATTTTTATGGAATCATTTTTCCACGTCTAGTCCTAATGAATACCTTATCCACGGGAAACAATGAAAATGCATGCTTTTTGGTCTAATATGGCGGCCATATGCATGCCTCTATATACATATATGAGGAAAAATTAAACATGCAATGCCTTTTGGTCTAAGATATGATTTGAAAATTGAGATCAATTTGTGTACTTTACATTTCCTTCATTAGCTACATGAATGAAACCAGTCCCTCCCCAATAACATTTCCAAATCGGATTGTGTTAATAAGAGTTAGGAGTACTAAATAGGTGGGTTGAACTAAATTAGATGGATTAAATTAATAAATAGTCGAGTCATTAATTGCTCAAAAGTAAATACTTGGGCTGAAATGATCTAAAATAGGTTAAAATAGTAGATCTTAGCCCAACTTGTCCAACTCTTACTATAAAATTTTGTTTGTTTTCTTATATTGTTTAATTACCTAATAATTTTTCTTATTATTGTTATATATAATGTGAAACAAGAAAACTAAAATATCTTGAGGGGGTCTTTCATGAATCAAATGGACTACATATGGATTAAATTAAACTGGTGAAAAATAAACTGAGTTGATAAATATATAATCATTAACCCGTCCATATTTAGACGGTTGGGGATTATGTTTTTATGGGCGAATTTTGACACTTCTAAATTAAGAGTTCAAACAAACAATTCTTAAATCATTTTTCTTTCTTTCTCTTTTGATCCCAAATAAGTCAAAAGAAAAACCAGTCAGAAAATAGTCAAACTGGGGCCTCTTTGAGCTGACTAATGTAACAAAGCTTAACCACCGAAAGGGTTCTCCCTTTGGAGATGAACTCATTCCCTACATTCTTTTTTCTGTTCTTCTTCTACATGTCCAAAATAAATAAATAAAAAGAAACAATATTGAAGTAAAAGAAGAGGAAAAAGATGCAAATTAAAATCACTAAAGGATAGTGGTGCATCGGATGGAGCTTCTTCTCTATTAATCAGAGGTCACGAATTCGAGCTCTAGACATGGAAAAATTATTGGTAGGGAGCAGTTACCTCGAATGGAGCCCCTACACACTGTGAATTCGAATATAACCGAACTCTAGTGTGGATATCGGAAATCGAGTGAAAAAAATTGCAAATTAAAGCTGGTCTAACTAAATAAAGGGGTCCATAATTGTTTGCAACTTCACTAATGTTGTTCCCCTTTTATGTCTCAAACCTCATGAGCTTGTCCAGTTATTTTCATCATCTTTCTCTTCTCCCTTTTGGATTTTATGAAAAAACTCACCTCCTTTTTCATGGGATTTTGTGCCATACTTAATACTTTATATTATAAAAAAGGATTTCAAATTAAAATGTCGTTTTGATCAATCAAAGCATGCATAAAGTTTTTAAGCGAGTGTGCTTATTATGATCTCTTTTGCATGGCTGACCATCTCATTTTTCAAAAGTAAAAAAGTCCATAACTAACTAATATGCCGCCTAGAGGTATTTGAAGGATTATCTAAATTGTTTTGTTTTCTTTTCTTTTGAATCTTTTTAACGACTTTAATTTCCTATGATGACAAAACAAATTAGGAGACTAGTGTGTAGAATGGTGTAATTCTCCTTGGTTGGGGGCTTCTCATTAATGTAATATTTATAGGTGTTTACAATTTACAAACCTAATTGAAAAATGATCTCTACTTTACATAATTACACTAGAATAATAATTACAGAATATATAATATATTCTCTATCACACCCCCTTAGTCGGAGCGAGAGGAGGCCAGATGCTGAGACTGGTCTGAAGTCAAGGAAAAGCTGCTGAGGGAGTTCCCTAGTAAATATATCTGTGTACTGATAGGAAGAAGGAACATGTAACACCCGAACATGGCCCATGAAAACCTTCTCACGAACAAAATGAATATCCATCTCAATATGTTTTGTTCGCTGATGTTGAACCGGGTTATGAGACAAGCAGCAAATATGTTATCACATTAGACAAGAGATGCCTTACGTAAGAGACAATGAAACTCTAGAAAGAGGTTTCTGAGCCAACAAATTTTGGCAACAACATTCACAATGCCTCTATATTCTGCTTCTGCACTCGAACAGAAAAGTGTGGCCTATCGTTTTATAGACCATGAGATGAGGTTATCACCCAAAAATACATAATAGCCAGATCGACGTGTGTCTGAACAGCCGCCCCAATCGGCGTTCGTATAAGATATCAGTTTGGTCTGTGCAGATGGATAAAGATGTAATATGTAGTTAAGAGTACCATTGACGTACCGAATGATACGTTTAAGAGCGGTAAAGTGAGGCTCATTGGGAGCATGCATGAACAAACACACCTGCTGAACGACATAGGCAATATTGGGCCTAGTGAAGGTAAGATAATGAAGTGCACCAACTAGACTTCTATAAAGAGAAGGATCAAGCACCGGATCCCTGTCATCAACGCTAAGCTTTGCCTTTGAGTCGACTGGAGTGGGCATGATCTTGCAGTTTACCATTTTAGCCATGTAAACAATCTCTTCGGCATACTTATGCTGACACAAGAACATTGCATTCTTGGATCTAGTCACGGAAATTCCCAAGAAATAACTCAACTTACCCAAGTTTGTCATGACAAATTCTAATTTGAGCATGATGACAATCTCGTTTTTCAACAAGGTAGTTAAGACAATGTCATCCACATAGAGCAGTATGTATGCAGTGTCATTACCTCGATGAAAAATAAAAAGTGAGTTATCACATTTGCTGCACATGAACATAATCTGCAAGATGTAAGTGGTAAAACGGTTATAACAAGCCCTAGGAACTTGTTTCAAGCCATAAAGTGACTTCCGAAGGATTTTTCACATCAAGCCGATAGAACGCATGTATACGTGGTTGATGCAGACATATTGAGGAGCCGAAGGATGCACAAAGCTAGGTGGTTGATGCATGTATACAGTTTCTTTCAAATCCCCATGTAAGAACACATTTTTCACATCAAGCTGATAAAGCGGCCAATTCTTTCCCATAGCAATGTTCAAAACAGAACGGTTGGTGGATGGTTTAACCACTGGACCGAAGGTCTCACCATAATCAATTCTCTCTTAATGCCCCATGTCATTTGCCACAAGTCTCGCCTTATAGCGTTCAAGCTCACCACTGTCATTGAATTTGTGACGATATAGCCACATACAATGAATCACATTAACCCCCTCTGGTTTTGGGACAAGATCCCAAGTTTGTTGTGTAGTGAGCGTATCAAACTCCTCACGCATGGTCGCATTCCAATTAGGATCAAGCTTGGCTAATTTTAGGTTCTTGGGTATAGGTGAGATGGCTTGAGTGGATAGGTTAAAGTAGACTTTCGGTTTCAAAATCTCGTGTTGGGCACGATTTTTCATGTGGTGCGTTATAATGGGGACTGTTTGGGTGTTTTGTGGCGGGTGAGGACTCGGGCAGTGGAGCGGTAATGGGATGATGGGGCTCGGGCAGTGGGGTTGTGAGGAGGCGATGGGACTTACGGGCAGGGGTTGGTCGTTGGGGGTTGAGGAGTCGGTTATGGTATCGGGTGGCAGTGGGGTTGTCACGGGATCAGTGGGTAGGCCAGGGGAGATTACGTGTAGTAGTGGGGCAGTGACGTTGTCACGAGTGGCAGTGGGGCAGTGGGAGGTGACGGGAGCAGTGGGTGCTAGGGGAGATGACCGGGCCAGTAGGTTTTGAGTCGAACTACTAGCTCCATGCATCATATTATTAAATAGGGGAAATATCCAAATTGTCAAGAAAGCCATAGTCATTGATTTAAAATTTTTGGACTTTTGCAAAAGGGAAGGTGTGCTCCTCAAACGTAACATGGAGAGAGACAAAGACTTTATTTGTGGACAAATCGTTGCATATGTACCCCCTATGGTTTGACGAAAAACCTAAGAAGATGCAAGAAGTAGTCCTAGGTGCTAATTTGTGAGGAGTCGTGGAGGCGAGATTAGGGTAGCATAGACAGCCAAAGATTTCGGAGGTGATCATAGAAAGGGACCCGATGGAATAGAATTTCGGTGGGAGTTTTATTTTGAAGGGTACAGGTAGGTAATATATCAAGAAGGTATGCTACCATTTATAACGTGTAGACCCCAAAGAGGGGAGAGAAACATGAAATAGTTGGTACGGATCATTTTATTAATGGTGCAAATGATTCTTTCGGCTTTACCATTTTGAGGTGAGGTATGGGGGCAAGAGAATCGGAACACCATGCCATTGTCCATACAAAATTTATGAAAGGGTAAATTGTTAAACTCACGACTATTGTCACATTGAAATGATTTAATGTTCTTTTCAAATTGTGTTTTAACGTAGGATCGAAATTCAAGAAAGGTGAAGTAGACTTGAGACTTATATTTGAGCGGATAGACACAAAGAAAATGAGATAAGTCATCTAATAGTACCAAATAATATTTATGACCCAGTTTGCTAGTAATGGGAGATGTCCATAAATCTACATGAATGATATCAAATAGAGAGAAAGTAACACTCAAAGTCAATTTAAAATGAAGTCTAACATGTTTTCCAAGTGGACAAGAATAGCAGTTGTGGGCAAATTTCCCTTTATTACATTGAATCAAATTGTGACTTCTAAGAAAGTTAAAAACTGGTGCTCCTGGGTGCCTAAGTCGACTGTGCCAGGTTGAATGAGAGATTGCATCTAGAGATGTATGTGGATTGACACTTGCAACGGAATTGGAAGAGAAATGATGTAGGCCCCCCACACTATTGCATCTCGTTAGAGTTGTACCCGTACGTAGGTCTTTCACAGAAAAACCAAAAGGGTCAAACTCAATAGATACTGAATTGTTACTAGAAAATTTCCTAACATAGATTAAATTTTTAATAATGTTAGGAGCATTTAGGACAATTTTTAGGGAAAAGGAGGGTGAGGTGGTGGAATTTGAGTGGTGTCATAGCCTTCAATTAGAATGCGATTGTCATTTCCAACCAAAATAAATTGAGGATTGTTCAAATTAAATAGTTGAAGAAGATTACTGGAGTTACAAGTGAGGTGGGATGTGGTGCTCATATCCATATACTAGGCATCATCAGGCTGCTATAAATTCATGGTGCTATAGGCCTGGCCTAGTTCGGTAGGGGTAAGTAAGGAGGTCGTACGGTTGTTGTTGTTGTTGGGCCGCCGAGAAGTGGGCCTATTGTGGTTGACCACCGAAACTGGACCGCCCCCGCGTCCTTTTCCCTTGCCACCACGGCGGTTACCGCGACCTCTTCCCCTGCTGCCACCGCGACCGCCCAAGGTTGTTGGTTTCCCGTGTACTGCGGCTGGCCGACGGGTGTGGTGGTGGTCACCAGTGCATCAATTACCAAGGCATTTTGATTATGTTCGTCATATTTGGCACGCCTAACTTCCTCCAAGAGCAATTGTGATCGAGCCTTGTTGAAACTAGGGAGGGGATCAACTTGTTGAATTATTATTGCATGTGTGTCGTACTCATCATTTGGCAAACCATTTATTAGTTGCAAAACCATATTCGTTTCTGAAATTGTTGTGCCCACATTAGTTAATTGATCTGCAACTAATTTCATATTATTTGCAATAGTCGGACATATTTGGAAAGTTTTCAAGACGGGTGTTATTGAATTGTTCCTCCAAATAGACGGCATGAGTATGTTTGTTGTATTGAAAGATTTCCTCTAGTCTTGTCCATAGTTCGTGAGCTGAAGCACTCGCCTTCATAATAGTATGAAGTAGATCCTTGGATACGGTGCCATATATACATTGATTGACGATAGCATCAAGTCGTTTCCACATTGTATTGTCACGTCAGACGGACGAGGTGTGGTGGTGTCGATGTGATCAAGAACGTTGTAGGCACAAGCATGAATTTTAAATAATTCTACCCATGAAGAGTATTGTCCATCCTCTTGATCAAGAATCAAAGGGATAAAGTTCTTGATATTTGTGACGCCAAAGGCCGGATGAAATAGGTTGGTAGAGGAGGAGGATGATGGGTGACGTCTTGTGTGGAGGAGGAATCATGAGAACTCATGTTGCCGGCCGGAAGTTTGGGAAGAGATGGGAGGGGCGGAAAAAATTCTTTAGGGTTTGGGGGGGGGGGTGCGGCCGGAAAGAGAGAAGGGGGGTGACAACCGAAAAAAGGAAAGAATTTTAGGGTGTTAGGGTTTTGACTCTTGATACCATGTAGAATGGAGTAATTCTCCTTGGTTGCAGGCTTCGCATTAATGCAATATTTATAGATGTTTAGAATTTACAAACCTAATTGGAGAAGGATCTCTACTTTACATAATTACACTAGAATAATAATTACAGAATATATGAAGAATATTAATATATTTTCTATCATAGTGAATGCACGTGATTTTATTCATTTCAAGCTCTAGTTTTATCAATATGTTTTTGTTAACTATGTGGTATCCAACATTTATTAAACCGCCCGACTAATTTAAATTCCCCTAGATCTCATTTAAATTGTCTATGCCCAAAAGGATTAATGAGTAAATGGAAGGTAGTAAATGTAACTTTCTATAGATACATATCTACTAGTCATCCTATCTACAAGTATTTATTCAATTTTTAAGTTATAAATCTTGACAGTACGATTATAAATTCAAAATTTGAGAAATAAGGAAATACGAAATCACAGATATAGAATTACGTTCGCATTTGGTCATGTACTTAATTCTTTGCAATGTTTTGTAAGGAAGCAAAAATAAATTATAAGGGTACTTGTCTGAACACTTGTCTAGAAAAATTTCAACAACAAAAAACACACATCCCTTCTCTATCATAGTGAATGCACCTTTCATTGTTAATATGAGTAAGGCAACTCACTTTCCCCCCCACTATTTTGAATAAATAAATCAGTCAAAACCAAAAAGCAACTTTAATCCAATAAACTAATATTAAAAAAACAGGAATTATTATCAACCATGATCATGATTGGTTATCTACTACCTTAAGTCATTACATCTTGCTTATAATTTATCACTTTTTTTAAGTCGAAGAAAATTAAGGTTAAAAGTTGTAAGAGAAATCATTATAGTCACAACTTAGACTTCTTTAACATGATTCAAACACAACTAGCTAGATGAAGCTAAGGCCTCGTAATTAACAATAAATTAAATAAATAATTGAACGTTAACCTATTTTGGAAGCAAACATGCTAGCCATGCACTCATACAAGTCTTACTCAATCATCATTACCCAATGAAAGCACTCTAAATTTTAGGCTTTTTTAGTTTTCCAAGTTGAACCTTCTACAAGGTCAAAAAATATTGTCTTACTTTAATTTGCACTTTATTATGGTGTCCATCACACGTTAAAAAAAATGTTTCCTCAAGTTTTGGATAATTTGTAATCCAGTCAAAAACTTCGTCAGTGCTGCTTCTATTTCCAAGAAAATGGAACCACAAGTATTAAGAACTTATTATCCGATCAGATTCAGAATTTTAAACATATAAGTTTTGAGTTAGATGGATTCTAAGACATAAGTAATTCTTTCTGACAAATGATCAAATTAAACTAAAGTCGAGTTACCTACGTATTTTATTCATGCATGCAGTTAATATGAAAGGAAACCAATATTCTTTTTTGAAAGGATAAGTCAAATTACACTATTATTCTTTTTTTCCTTCAAGAAACTTCTTAATATGATTTTGATCATCAATAATCTCCAAACTGTAAAGATTAAAGAACTTAAACATACAAATCTTACTTGTTTTTAAAATTCTTTGTTCACTTTATTCCAAAATCTTTTCATGGTTTCGGTGACCAATAATGGCAAATTACAAAAAGAAGTTTAGTTTACAAGTGTAGATACTCTTTTCAAACTCTATTTGTCACTAATTATGACAAACAGCTAAAGAGCTTTCTTTTTCTTTTCCCGGTTGTATATTCCCTTGTCTTTTCTTGTCTTCAAAACAATTTGTTTTGTCAAGAAATAGTAAGTTAATTAGAGATGGCTTTTGTGAAAAAATGTGTGTCTCATCATGTTAATTTGGGATCCAAAAAATACGCAGGCAGTCATGTCAACGTGGAATATTCCAAAAGACTCAATAAATGTTGTTTTACTAACTAAACAACTAGGGTCAAAAAAACATTGGCATGTTCCTACCCCAACCGATCGGCCTCAATCCCTTAAAGTTAGGCTTTAGAAAGAAAAATATTCTTTTACAATCATGAAAAAAAAGAAGTTGGAAACTCATATAAGCTTCTTTTTCCTTATCTGGTTTTCAGTATTCATTTTGAGGTCCCGATTAATTCAAATTCGTATCACACAAAATTTATTAAAGAGGAAAGCACTTTTTATGAGGATTTTATTCATGGGACTCGAATTCGAAATTTCTAATTATGGATGGATAAATCATATGAATATTCCTCCCACTACAATCCATTATGGTAGCTCGGGTTATCTTTTCCACACAATTTACACTACTTTCTCTATAAAACATTCAAAAACACTTTGAAAACTTTTGGGATGAGAATGGACTCGTGAATAGTAGAAGATGAAGAAGTAGAGGAGGGAAGAGCCCTTGGTGTGATTGAACCAACACCTATATGATATGGGATGAAGTTACAATTGTTAGTTTTTTTTATTAATTATCTGATATTTAGAATTTGTTGACTCGTCTATTCAGATTTATGCCGTGTATATTGAGCTCCTTAAATGAAGAAGCGCTCTCTAGTTTCTCCATTTTTAAGGACAACTCGATCGGATTTGAGTCGTGACAATGAAAAAAATCCTGCATTGCTTCCCCCTTTAAGAGGCCTAGCACAATGCGAATTCGGATAAGACGGGGTTCCAAATAAAACCCAAAAAAAATAGGTTACATCTTTTTGACCAACGATTTTAAAAAATATAGGTATTCATATCAGTGGCGGGGCCACATAGGGCTGAGGGATTAATCCGAACCCTCTTCGACGGAAAAAAATAATGTTTATACATAATTAAAATTATTTTTTATGTATATATAGTGAATGTTAAACTCCTTTTGACTTCTCCATATGTTTACTTTTAAATATTTTGAACCCCTTACTGAAAATCTTGACTCCGCCACTGATTCATTTGGTAAGTATGCTGCCTTATTTCCCTCTTAACCGCCTAACAATTTTGTGCAATTGCATGCAATTGTGAATCTTTATAAAAAAATAAAATTAATAATTAGTATCTTTTGAATTTAATTTTCCGTAACATATTACCTTAAATCAAGAATTGGGTTAAAGTTGAAAAACGAAACAACCTAGATGAATCTACAAATAGGGGAGACAACACGTGACCTTTTTATATTCAAAATTTATCTAGAAATACTGTAAATATTAGCTACTATAAGAATTTTTACTTCCGTTAGACCACTAATTGTTTAATTTCTTTGAAATCACTTAGACCAACTTTTTTTAGTACGATTAGACGACGAGCTAAGTAAGTTATTGATATCTGATATCAAGAATTTATACAAATTAAATATGCTACGAGTAAGAAAGATGTGCAAATCTCTAAAAGTTCAAAAGTTCCATTTGATAATATTCGGAGTGATGTTTGAACTAATAGTTTATTCGACTCTTGAAAGGTGCAATAAACATATTTTTTTCCAATCAGGAGTAAAAGATTAGAAGAATGTTAAAAGAGTCCGAAGTCGAAAGATGATAAATTTGGTTTGAAAACTAAACAAAACAAATCACGGGAATTTTGTTGGTTACTTATCAGGAATAGTCGATAATTTGAAACTTTGCCAAAAAGGGTCATGCACTTAGTTTGAAAAATGGAGTTTGAGTTTGTACGTGTACATTGTAATTTTCTTTTTATATTACCAGAGAGCCTTGGAGTAACTGGTAAAGTTGTTGTCATGTGATTAGGAGGTCATGGGTTCAAGCCGTGGAAACAAACTCTTGCAGAAATACAAAGGTAAGACTGCGTACAATTAGACCCTTGATGTCCGGCCCTTCCCCGGATCCCGCGCATAGCGAGAGCTTAGTGCACCAGATTGCCATTTTTTTAGAAATTAGCTATCAAGAAAATAAGACGTATCACCTAATATAACAAAGTGCACTGTTATATGAATACTATAATATTTTACACTAGTATTTATAAATAAACTCTAAAATGTTAACTTGGAAAACATAAAAAGGTTATGCATGATGCATAAGTATTCCTTCATCTTTAATCAATAATCAATTTTTTATTCAAATTTAAGAACGGAATCGCTCTAGGTAAGAACCGTAGAAATGATTTTTTTTCAATGCAATTCTAAATTAATCAAATCCCAAAATGGGTACAACACCTTATCAAAAGCAAATGGGAGTGATTTATAAAGGTATCATGTTGTCAAGTCTCTCTTCATAGGCACGTAATTGTATGGTGTTCATCTATTACCACTTGTTTCTTTTTTGCGTCTCATATTTCGTTTTGGTACCTAATTAAATTGTATTTTCTGTTGAAATTTTTATTTTAAAGTAAAACGCTCTCTATTAAAAATATTTTAATTAAACTAGAATTAAAGGATCAAACTCAAAATATCTAATATCACTAGACACATGCACCTTTTTTTTCTCTTCAGTTTTATTAACGGACTATTTAGCAAATTATGGATGCCAATCTTCTTTAAAGATCAAGTTAATTTCTTTCAAAGTTTTGATTTGAATATAATTGAAAAGTTATTTAATTTAAAAGAACAAAAAAAAGGAAATTATCTATCTTCTCTAGTCAAAATTTGAAAAATAGTAGAACGAACTCATATAGAGGCACATAAGGGTTTTTACGTACACTTCATAAATTCGACAAAATGGATTTGATATATTAAACTACAAAATCACTTTGATTAATTTGTAATTAGAAAGAATATCATATTTCCCAAAGTTGTAGGGTAAAGTTAGCTTTTTTTTTTTGCGCGGATTGCTCTTCATATTGACTGGTATTTAATTTTTGTCTCTACTTCTCATTTAATAAAAAACTTGTAAGCCAAAGTATCATTTATTCGTTGGTCTACAAAATTAGAGATTTTAGGTTAGAACCCCATCAGAGTAAAAAAATAATTTCGCAAGGCAAGATTTCAAAGAAAATATGTTTATCCGGCCAAAGTTGCATAGAAATCATGCTTTAAGACATAGTTCTGTAGAACTAGCAGAACAAGGCATAATCTTAATTTCTACAAAACTATGTCTACATAGAAACTATGTCTTAAGACATAGTTTTGTAACATAATTTAATTTCTACAGAACTATATCTTAAGGCATAGTTTCTATGAAATCTTGTGTTACGAAATTATCTTAATTTTTTTTATTCTGTTGGGGTTCCAACCAGAATTCGGATTCCTTTTCTTATTTTTTTCGATCTTAAAAGTACTTTCAATCACTTTTTAATTACTTAAAGTACCGAATAGCAAAGCTTAAATACCAGCAATTTGATGGGAAAAAATGAAAGACCACCCCAAAATAGGGGCATGCGAATTGCCCTAAAGTTAGTCGGACCTTGTCTTTAGTGAAAAAGAGTATCAGTATCAAAATCCAGAACACGATCCTAACTATACACACTGAGACAGTTAATTATAGACACAGAAAAAGAAAAAGACAAAATGGCAAAAATATACATTACTACTCCGGGGAAGATTTACATGGAGGTGAGGGTGTTCACCCGAATACTCTCGGCAAAAAATTATAATGTATATATAGACTACATTTTATGTGTTTATGTATGTTTTCCGGTAAAATTGGTTCTAATCAAAAACACAGTTAGAGATTTGTATTTTAGGGTTAAAAAACAAGCGAGTTGTATATGATCCGAAGAACCACTCTACAAGTCCAGTATTATATGATAGGTGATGAATAAGTAATAAGCAAATAAACGAATAAGTAAATAATATGAACAAGTAAGCTTTGATTCGGAACTAGTAGTGTAAAATAATGGACAAGTGTTTCTTTTAGTATATTGCTATGAGAGAGAATAGAAATCTTGGTTACAAGTGTGAGCTTGGAGAATACAATCCTTCCTTCCCTTCTAAGTCTCATATATATGAGACAAAACCAGACTATTATGCCCTCCTAAAGTTATGACGACGTGAGTTTGCTGATGTCATCGCACCTACGTGTGTCGTGGCTCTCTGATCTAGGAAGTTTGATGTGATGAGGGTTGTTGGAAGTCCGAGACAGCTGTGTGAAGATTTTGGAGCCGTTGGGATATCTGGATGCACTAGTCCACCCGGGAGCGTATTTATCCAATACAGATAGTCCCCTACTTTTTGAGGCCTTTGAACTCATGGGCCCGAAAAGTGGAAGAGTTTTTCAACCATTAATATTTACCTAGTCACGAGGTTCCTTGAAATTGGTGTGTCAGTTCAACTGATTAACCTTCTCCGCACACTGACTCCTTTCATTAAATGCTCTTCCGCCCCTGTAACATCCGCTTTACATGCATCGTAAGTTTATCCACATCTTTCCCTCGATAGTTGGTGTCGTAATGATAACTTGATTCCCTTTCTTTTAAGCGAGATGATGCCTCTTCCCTTGCCTTCTATATAACGCTTCCCGTACAAGAATTTCCTTTTACTTTCTCCCCACCTTTAGTATCTTCCCCCTGTTTTTTGGAAAAGAAATCACTTTTTTATCCTTCTTCTATCAAATCTTTCTCTCATGTCTTTAGATTCTTCAGTTGTAGGTTGCGTTACTACCCGGGCTCAAAAATGTCTCTATTCATCAAGTTTCCATCGGAGTTTGCCGGTCATCGGCCAACAGAACTTCGAAGAAAAAGAAACCATCGACCTACTGCTCCAGTCCACAGGCCAACTCCTATATCATCAGCAATTGGTCTAATTCAAAGGACCTTACGAAGCGTGATACTTATATAGCTCTTAATTCCAAGTGGGACTAGCCAGGCAGTAAGTACAAATCCTCCATAAGCGCTTGTTATCTCAGCCGGGTGAAGGTGGATTGTGGCTGGAGCAAAATAGAGGTGTCTCTTCCACGGGAAGGAGAAGACATTACTTCCTACCGACGGGGGTGTTGTTTCGTATATATCTACCCTTTTTTCGCTGAGGAAGAGTGAATCCATTGACCCTATGATTCTGGAATTTTGCCGAAAGTACAACGTATGTCTGGCCCAGATCGGTCCGGTCGTATAGAGGACGGTTGCATGCCTTAGGTATTTTTCTTCACAAGTGGGAGAGTACTTCACCCTCGCTCATTTAATTCGACTCTACTCTCTCAAAATTTTCAAGGCGGGGTTATCCAATTGACCCTACGTGGTCAAAATGCTTTGATTTCTAACATTAATGATGACTCCGACCGGGATGGACAGAGAGATACATCATTATTATGACCGCGGATCTAGTTAAGCCATCGAAGGCTACCATCCCGGAGCCATGGAACTTCAATCAGAAGTTTTTCGCTCATGTGTGCCTTGTGTGTTCCGTCTTTCTAATTTTGAATTATGTCTCTGAATTTTACTTTCCTTCCTCTTCAGATATATCTTAGAGACCCAATTCGATGTCGAACCTAGCCCAACGGGTCCAAAATATTTTAGACTATGCGCCTCCTACGCTCCGCACATGGAAGGAGACCGCGTTAAGGAAAAACTAGAAGGGGAAGAATCACAGTCTTTCTAAAGGAGCGTCGATCCGGGATTTGGCCAAAGTTCTCCAAGATCTGGAAGTCGCTCTGCAGCAAGTTATATCAATTGCATCCCAACTGGGCCAGAATCTGTAGGCAGCTCCCTCGACTGGGTCGAAACGATCGTTATCTCCTTTCTCCCCTCCCATGGTCAAGATA
Source organism: Anisodus acutangulus (assembly GCA_029783415.1). Classification (NCBI taxonomy): domain Eukaryota; kingdom Viridiplantae; phylum Streptophyta; class Magnoliopsida; order Solanales; family Solanaceae; genus Anisodus; species Anisodus acutangulus. The sequence goes on from CM056503.1 coordinate 45,405,799, forward strand.
AATAGATTGAATGCTCGGGAGTAAAATAATCAATGGCCGACCTCGGCGTCTCCAATCGTTTCCCCCATGGCAATCAACTTGACATCCAATGCCAGAGAGAAGGAGGAGGATTCTGCCTCAGGACTTTCCCGTAAGAGGGTTGCCATATAAATGGAGCTGTCGGATAAAATGAACTATTGCACCCCTTTCTCCATAGCCCTGTCAATGCTGGAGGCATTACTCCGGATCTTGTATTCGTCCCTTGCATTCCTTCCTCGTCTCAGGCCACTCCTACACCAGCTCCTCAGAGGCTCAAGGCCCGACTCCTAGGGTTCGATCTGAAGGTCCTAGGGATCCTACCACCAGGGCACGTCCTGAGGGTTATGAAGCTCTTATCGATCATGGCTGGTGGATACTTTTCCAGCACCAGTCCGCAATCCATCGGTTCGCCTGCAGGTTACTGTTACGTTTTACTTTTACGCGGAGGCATAAAAGCTACTGAATAACTTGTGAACTCTTGAAATTTATTTATTTATAGAGTCACCATCTAATTTATATGGAAAACTAGGAAAACCATATTTAAAAGTGTTCTTCAAAATTAAAAGAAAAATCCTAAATTAAACCAGAATTCGCGTAAAGGTTCAAATGATCCCTCGGGAAGGTGTTAGGCACCTGGGTATTAAGGATTCGTAAGATACGGATGACCTCAAGTCTTATATAATAAAAATTGCTTTAAATGCTTAATGTGTTTGAAAATATTGCAAATAATCATTTGCCATTCAAATCTTCCGCCAAAATAGCTTTTCACACACTTAAAAATGAGCACAAAAATCCCCCTTTGTAAAATTTCCTTCTTTAGAGAAAAAAATAAAGGTGGCGATGGTGGGGCTCAGATCTGGCGGGATCTGGTCGAGGAGGGACTGCGAAGGGTTGGGAGTCTGCAGCGGGACTTGCTCGATCCGTCTGATCCCGATCCCGTCGATATCGGTCGTATGGGTCGGGGTCGGGGCGGTGTCCGGCGGGTTTTCCTTTTTTTTTTTTTTTTTAAATAACATATGTATAAAAAAAACTCAATAAACAAGATTAGATATTGTAATAAAAATATCTCAATGTTGTTTTTGTGCCTCTTATATTATTTAATAGACATGATTTTTTTGTAATACAAATACAATTGTCTAAAATCTAAATTGCAACTTTGTGGTGTTGTCCAAAAGTTGCAAATTACATAATAAAATTATAATTAAAAAATTACATTCTCAAAAAACCCGTTCTAATTGCTTGATGATTTTCTGTGGTTCTTCGGTTAGAATTGGTATTTGTTGGTCAAATTGATCCACGTCGCTTCCACTACCTTCGGTTAAGATTTCGTTGTAGTTTTCATCTTCTTCGTTGATCTCCGGTGACCGCACCTTCTCCGCTCTGCTCGTATCCAATCTCTGAATAATACTGCACCTAGGATAATATATACCGGAAAATTCTTTTGTTGTTTGAAAAAATTTCTCTAAAAATACAATAAGTTCGAAAAATTTTACCCAATCACTATCTAAAATCATATCAGCTGAATTTTTATTATGAGAGTTAAAAAATAAAGTTATAGGTATTCTATAGTCATAAGCAACAAGTAGTTGCTCGTATAAAGAATTTCACCTAGTGGATACTTCTTGTGGAATTTTTCTATAAGGTAGTCCACAATCATGACAAATTTTTTTATATTCTTTTCTACGTTGTACTTTATTACTTTTAAAAATAAAGTTTATAGCAAATTGTATTTTACTCAGAATATCTTCAAAAAGTGATAGACCATCCTTTACAATTAAGTTATATATATGGCACGCGCATTTTATATGAAAATGATCTGAAAAAGATGGAGTTAAACTATTTTTTAAAATTGTAATTGCGTAATTGTCAGAAGAAGCGTTATCTAATGTAATAGTCATAATTTTATCGGTTATTCTGTAATAATGGCACACTTGATAAATATTATCTGCTATAAAAGTACCAGTGTGTCTATCATCTATATATCTATACGCTAAAATACGTTTTTGCATAGACCATTTATAATCTATCCAATGACAAGTTACAATTAAATAATCATGGTCGTTAGTACTACGACCTATATCAGACGTGATAGATACTTTGCCATTAAAATGATATAATGAATAACGTAAATACTGTTGATATTCATGCGCGAATTTAAATACATCTCTCTTAACAGTTGATCTAGAAAAACCGTTAAAAGCAGGATTATATATATCTCTAATGTAATGAATAAAACCGGGAGATGAAGAAAATGAAAAAGGCAAACCCTCCACAGCAACTAATTTTGATATTGCTTCCCTATCTCTATGGTTATTGTATTTAGGGCCTACAATTCCCCCCGTCATAGGGTTAATTTGACCATGTACTTGATCCGGGACAGTATTAGTATGTGAACATTGTCCCGATGGAGCGGGCGTTTGCGCACCCGATTTTGAAGCCTGGTATTGGGCATACCTAGCTGGATGAGCACTTACTACGTGTCTAATTAAACCCACCGTCCCACCCTGACCTTTTCCAGTTTTAAATTTTAAAACATTTTTACAAATTTTACATATAGCTACTTGATTCTCTACGTCCCTATCAAAAAATGTTCATGCATCTGATTTTAATGGTCGTTTTGCTGGACCTCGTCTCATACTAGAGGGAATAAGATGTATTTCAGTTGAAGGTGCACTAGTGGGTGTGTTGTCATCAACATTAGTGGGTGTATCATCTAGATCATCATCTAAATTAAAGTCTTCTTGAGTTCCAGAAAATAGCTCCTCGTCTAAATCTAATGGTATTGTAAATGTTGAGTATTAAAAAAATCATCCTGTGTAGGAATAAGATGACTAGAAGAAGTACCATTGTCCTGGTTGCGTCCTGGTTGCCCCTACTAGAAGAAGCACCATTACCCTTACCCTTAAACATACCTTTTAATCCTTCCATTTTAATTATGATAATAAATAATTAAAGATAATAAAATTAAGTGCGCTAAATAAAATAAACAGACAATAATAATTTAATGAATGAACGAATGTACCAAACGCCGATGTAACGTCGACGTGTAATCGAGAGGTTGAAAATTAAAACTTTGCTCGATGGAAGATCCTCAAGCTAGTTGCCAACTTCACTCCCAATTCCCAAATGAATAAATAAAATTGAATATTTAGCAAACAATATCGAGAGGTTGAAAATTAATAGAGAGATATATTGAGAGATTAGAGAGATTAGAGGAAGATTTGTGAGAAAGATGAAGAAAAAATGAGTTATTTATAGTTAAAAAATTGAGTTAAAGTGTAAATATAATAACTTATGGGTTAAAAATAAATATTAAGGGGTAGGGGGGTTGGGGGAGGGGGGAAGCCTAAAATGGCCGATGCCTAACGGCCAAAATCTAAAATGGTCGTTGGTGCAACAACTATATTTGCAAAGGGGGAGAAATCGGGCGGGGTCGGGGTCGGGACGGGCTCGGGTCAGGCGGGCCTGGGGCGGGCTCAGGTCTGGTGGGACGAGACATTGTCCCGTCCAGAGTTCGAGTTCCGCCACCGTTTTTTTTTTTTACGCGGGGGTCGGGGCGGGACCGGGGCGGGCTCGAGACGGGGTCGGGGCGGGCCGTCCCGGCCCACTAGCCACCCTTAGAAAAAAGCACTTCCTTTGTTTTTATCAAAAGAGATAAAATACTTATTTCTTTTATATAAAATAGAGAATTAAAATATAATTTTAGTACAATAATCTTTAAAAGAGGTCTACCAATAAGGAGTTTGTTCCCTTAACCCAAACTACAATTCATAAAGGATTTTCTCATCTTTTACGAGAATAATTATAAACTTGATTAAAACAAGTTAATTCAAAATTGATTTAAAACTCATGCCAAAGTTGAGGAAAAATCATGTCATTTTCTTTGGCAAATTTAAAACAAGTTCTTTCTTTTTTTGTTTGCAAAGTTCCATTTTTTTTAAAGATTTAGCAGTGTATGAGCAAATAGCCGGAAAGCCGATTTTCTTAATCATCCAAGAATGAACACTTTATTTATTTTAAAAGAGATAAAATAGAGATTCTATATAATTCGTCCTATCATATGGGTTTCAATAATACTTGATGTTTTAGAAATAAACAGATTCATAAATAATTTAAATAAAGCAAACGGGCTGGTGAGTATACCGACCCACCAGTCCTCGTATATAAAAATGCGGGAAAATCTATTGTCTAAATCATTTTTACCCATGTATGGTTCTTCATGTTATCGGACTCGATTGAAGAATGATGTTGTTGGGCCCTCAGGCCCAACGGCTCAGAATATCGGCAGTTTCAGAGATGGTGTGGGCCCACCGGCCCACGATCATGCAAAGAGAAGGGGGGAAATCATAGATAATAGTTAGAAAATATCCCAAAATTATCCATAAAGATCAATAAGCAAGTATGGCTATGAAATCAAACATGTATGTATATAACAACTCATATAAGCTATGACAGCCCAAGAAATGTACAAGCAAGCCCAAATAAGCAACGACCCAATACGAAAACAGTCCATACATAATATAGAAGATGGGCTTTAATATATGTAGCAGAAGCAAGCAAAATAAGGGTCAGGCGCAACAATTCAAATTCTTTAAAGAAAGGGAAGATAGGCCCATTTTTACAGATTCAGATTTGTAAGCCACGCAGGCCCATTTTTGAATATTCATTTAGAAGCATATGGACTGGTACACGCTATACATCTAAAGGATACACGATATACTTGGGGATATACAACCCTGATATACACTTAGTATATATCTAGGCCTCTATGCCTTGTATATCTTGGGTATATCATCGTATACTTTCCAGAAATCAAGGTAAATACAGAGTCAACTTGGCAAAACAAGTAGGAATAGGCAATGAACAAATAACTACTACAAGAGGAAAGACATTTTTTCTCAAGATGCAGGATCGTTTTTGGCTAATTTAAAGCATATGAGACCTCTTTCCAGATGTCTTACCCAATCATAACAATACTGAAACAAACAAACCAGGCCTATAATCCAGCTTATGATTATATGCAGTCAGAGGGGACTTATACTCATGGAGCAAAGACTGATTTAAGCTAGGCCAAACACATACATGCATATACAAAAAAATAGACAAGGAGCAAGCATGAAGGTGACTAAGACAATCTCAGAGGAGGCTTAAACAGGGTAGGCAGCATACACAAGGCCAGGAGATCATTCCCCCATTACAAATATTGAGCATGATGACCCTCTAACACACAAATATATAACAACAAGGTGAATACATTGGCGAGGGCAGAATACATATGTTCCTTAAATTCCATGTAAGGTTTAAGGTTCCAACATAATACCAACTTAACACTTTTCTTTTTTAAAGACAGTAAAAGATTGACTGAGTAATGGAATGACTCAAGGGATATCATAATACCATCATAGATATATCTAACTCCTAGTCAGATAAAAAGTAAGTGGATAACTAGTTCAAGTGACATGCTTCAGGGTGCAAATGCAAACAGACAGCCTTCTAGAGTATCATTTTGAGGTGCATAGTTTATTCTGACCAAACCAAACACCTAGGGGGGGGGGGGGGGGCTAATCATGCTGTTACTAGGCAAGTTCTGAATGAACAAATCAATCAAAAACCACAACAGAACACATCTAGGATCCTACAGGGACATGCTAGGCAGACTGAGGTCTAAATGCAAGCACATCATGGACTAAAAATAATCAACTAAACAGGCATAATCTTTTTAGAGCATACTTAAATGAGGCAGGACTCCCAAATCTGACCTTATGTATATGGTGTAAGAATTTTGACTAAAACTATGCTTCAAGGTCAGGTAAACACCAAACCAGCACACATTAAAGGATCATAGACGTTCAGAGTACTACTCTAGCATGTGATGTCAAACATATAAAGACAATCCATACAGACTTTATCTTTCTCAAATCATGGACCTTTTAAAAATAAGATCATACATCATGCTAATCATTTGCACCACAACCATCATCAAACAAGTGCTAAAACAACACATATATCATTCAATGCTAAATATGAACACAACACAACATGTCTGACATGTAAACAGCTAACTAAACAAGTCAAGTATCCCCAAATATATCATTAGCCATGTCATATCCCCTTTAAGAGGTAAATGTATTGAAACTAAAGCTAAACAAGTTCTTCAATACCACATTATAGGATTTTAAGCCAAATCTAACATTTTAGACCTAAATGCAACATCAAGAAAAGCACATATTTGACTAATCATAGTCACACCCTAGTAAACATCTAAATACATTATGTTGAATATAGGTAACCTAGCATCTTATTTATATCAGGTCATAAGAGGTTTAGTATCACTCACACTTACCTCGTATAGGACTACACATGAATACAAAGCTTAAATATTGTCAACTCAAGTAAGAACAGGCTAATCATACTTAAATTTAAACGCTTAATAAACAAAAACTAAATAGAATACATGACATATAATGCATCAAAGTAGAAAAATTGAGAGGAATTAGAGCCTACCTTTTAGATGCTCAGCCGTGAACGAGAATCCAGAGTGGAAAGCCCTTCTCCAACACTCAAAGCTCAGCCACATAATAGAAAAATGAATTTTTTAAACTTAAAAACCCTAGAAAATAATTAGAGTTTCTAATTTGCTCGAAAAGAGACTTGTGCTCAAATCTTGATGAATTTAAAGTGTTCAAGGCTTAGTTTGGACTGAGGGGTTAGGGTTCCTTTTATAGGACCCAAATTCTTAGTCTACAGCCGATGCGGGAGATCTGATTTCTCTAGAATTCTAATTTAAATTAAAAGAGTTTTGAATCTCAGCCAATGGTTGGTCGAGAAATCATCAACTAATCGGACAAGAACCATTAAATGGTCCGCAGAGAAAGCAGAGGGGTAAAGAGATGGGCTTACCTCACGCGTGGTAGAGCTCCAGCGGAGAAGGGAGGAGAAGATTTGTTTCTTATTAATATTACTAATAAAACTAAAAAAAAAATGGAACGCATAACAATCAAATATATTTTTTGGTATTAATTTAAACTCTGAAGGAGAGTCTTGGAGTAACTGCTAAAGTTATTTTCATGTGATCAGGAGGTCATGGGTTCAAGCCGTGAAAACAGCATTTGACAGAAATGTAAGGTAAAACTGCGTACAACAGACTCTTGTGGTTCGACCCTTCTTCGGACACCGCGCATAGCGGGAGCTTAGTGTATCGGGTTGCCCTTTTTTATTAATTTAAACTCTAAAAGAATTATGAGGAACGAAATGATCACATATAATAACTCCGAAAGCAATTCTAATCAGGCAACCTTAATTTAAAATAAAACATAAATATATATACCAGATTTTTCCACACATGGACTGAACAAGGCGAATGTCGTCTACTCTTTTGCCATTTTTGGCAAGACTGAAGAAGAGAGGGTGAGGGAAGCTTGGCGGCTTTAGGGTTTATGCCCTTGGATGATATAAACTAATGAGAGAGATAAGGAGAAGATGAAGGGCTTCTTTGGTGATTGTCTGCTCAATGGTGGTGCTCACACGGTAGCTTAGGTACCTAGGTGCTCCTTATCTTAAATCTTTCCCTTATTTTTTTCCTTTTTCAAGTATGACACTTGGTTTTTCGATTGTCTTCATTTCAAGTGAGCCTTCTGACCATGGAGGTCTTTCAGCAGAAGCTTGCCGAAGAGAAGAAAATAATGCTTGGATATCAGAAACTGCATGAGTATCTTCCAGCACTAGAGAGCTAGCTGATTTCAGTAGAGGATATGGAGGCCATGTTGGCCCACTTAGAGTAGGACAAGAGAATCAATAGCAAAGTGGCTACTAGATTCCCCAAGAAGCTTCTAGAGCTCTAGAAAAAATGTGTTGAGCATCAGGACCACCTAGCTAGTGCAGTTCAGAGGGAACTGGGCCTGGCAGAGCAGATCCGGGTAATGGGATTAAGCTTGACGCTTGCTAAATGGACAAGGCTTCTACTGAGAAAGTTTTAAGCATCCTAGAGGAGAGGTATGCGAACATGTCAGTCTGGTACCAGAATCAGCTCAAGCACAACAAAGATCTTACTGAAAGTAACACCTCCCATTCGTGAGGCTATGTAGAAAGTACATATGTCCGATACGGACGCCATAGTCCAGTAGCTGAAGATGGACTTCATTCTCAATAAAATATATAGTGTACCAGGCTCGACATATAGCCCTTCAGGAGGTACGGGGGGATCAATTAATGTTGACGATGTAGTGGTTGCTGTTTCGAAGGTGGAGGACGTGGCCTACAATGCTTTGCCCATCTGACCCCTGCCTGAGTAATTTGTTTAGTCTTCTGATAGTGAAATCTAGTCCCATAAAGGGGAAGTCCCAGTCGGATGCGAGAAGCACCCCTCTGAGGTTCCAGTGACTGAAAGTGAAAGCGGGAAAAGTGATGTGGAAAAGACCCTTCCCAGAGATCTGTCTGAGATACCGGAAGCTAGGAAGGAGATCCGGAGGATATTCTCCCTAAGGACCAAATGGCACCCCTACTCTAGATACGCATGCTCCTACTGAAGCATCTGAGGCTCTAGCAACTATTACTTGATCTCGGTACTCCATGCGCGGAGTTTTAATACTTTGGATATGCTATCATGTTTCCTTGTATTTGGAAAACATTTGTTTGGCTACAAGTATTGCCCATATTTTTGGGCCTCACTTTTGATGTCTATTTTTATATGTTTTTGTAATATTAATGCCCTGCGCCAAAAGTTTTTGTTTAACACGTTCAAGTCCCATGTGGGGAATATGTTATTTTGATTACGTTAGTATGCTTTATGGCCGGTGTGGAAATTACTCAATCTTTTTAAGTGGAGTAGTTCAACCATAGGGATCCTTCCACCCAAGGACTCCCTCATCGGGACAATGCTCTTTGGCGAATTTGAACACTTGTGTTTAAGTTCCACAATTGCATTTGGTTCTTTTAAACACGTGCGGTAGTTTGAGCAATCGTTTTCCTCGATCCGGGAATGTTACTTCTAGCCACATATTTTATGATTGAAAATCCAAATCATCCAATTCATAATAAAAGGAGTGCCCCTCTTTGTTCGGTGCAGATGAGGAAGACATATCGATCTCATCTTATATTTGCATAAGGTTATATTTTTTTCACGCTCTGAGGCCTACAGACCGTGTCATGTGTTCATGGTGGATATTATCGATTCCAGGAGGACACGTTCGTACCAACAACTTTAAAGTGTAAGGATCAAAATGCAAGCCTATTTTCATTCATTGCGTTCGGTATGCAAATGCGAGTATATGTGTATTTTTGATAAAATAAGAAAGTACAAAAAGTGAATGGTGTCAGCTCCTAATAATAAAAGTGAATCTTCTTCTTCCAATTTCATCATTCCTAGGGGGATTTTCTGGGTAATACGCTTTACAATTGTTGCCTCATTAAAAATCTTGCAAGTAAAAACCCTTTCGGGAAAAAAGTCGGTCAAGGAAAAGAGTGCAACACGTATTTTCCAATCTTCTCATGCTGATCTTGAGGTGTACGATTCCTTCAAACAGTCCGAGTGTTGATGCCAGTCTCAGCCTTACGATCAAAGGTTAGAAAAAAAGAAAAAAAAAAGCAGTCTCGTACCTGTGACATTCAAGGTCATATCGTGAGAGTAAAATTATTTGAGAATTCTGGCAAACTCCACATTCGTATCATCGATCGAAGATGATATGCTATGTCATACTCATTTATTTTGATAGACCACTTAGATTGTCGGCTCGTAAGGTTCACCCCTTGCAATAGAGTTTGTAGTGGAGCGCTTGTAACGACCGTTATCAGATGACACTAAAAGTATGGTTAAAGCTTTCGTGTGGTCGTGATAAGGGCCAGGGTCAACTTCTCTATATCCAAATGTCGGGATTCTGCCCTGGTAAGCGTTTTACTTGCGTAATAAATGGGAAGCTATGCTACCCTTTCTTCCAATACTAGGGTGATACTAATTGATACTGCCGAGACAGTCACATACGTGAGTAGTCTTTCCATTTTTTGGGTTTGGCCATCACGTGAGGTCTGTCCAAGTAAACTTTGAGGTCTTGCAAGCTTTAGTGGCACTCTTGCGTCCACCTGAAATGATGGTTTTTTTCATGAGCTTGAAAAATTCATTGCACTGGTATGTCGATCGAGACATGAATCTCCCAAGGCCTCAACCTTTCCTGTCAACCTTTGCACCATCTTGACGTTATTCAGTATGTCTGGTATTTCTTGGATGGCACTGAATTTATCAGGGTTCATTTTGATGTCGTGGCCGGAGATAAGAAAGCCCAAGAATATTCCAGACCTAACCTCGAAGGCACACTTCTCCGAGTTTAGTTTCATATCGTGGCGACGTAATACATCAAAAGTTTCTGCTATGGAAGCCATGTGAGTATATATTTCTCGGGATTTTACCAGCATGTCATTAATGTAGACTTCCATGGAATGACCAATTTATTTTTTTATTTATCAATATTTGGTAAGTTGCTCCTGCATTTTTAAGACCAAAAGACATTACATTATAACAAAAATTATCGTGATTGGTCATGAAATAGGTTTTTTCCTGATCCTCCAGATGTAGGTTGATCTGGTTATAATCAGAGTATGCGTCTAGAAAGTTGAGCAGCTCATACCCTGTCGTGGCATCAATTATCTAATCGATGTGTGGCAATGGGAAATAATCCTTAGGACATTCTTCATTCAAGTCTTTGAAGTCTATGCACATCCTGAACTTGTTGAGATTCTTGGGGACCACCACTACATTGGTCAGCCACATGGGGTCTTCAACCCTATGTACTGACCCTATATTGAGTAGGCGTGCCACCTCTTCCTTAATGAATTAGTCCCTGAGGGCGGATATTGGTCATTTTATTTGCCTCACCGGGGGTGTGATCGGGATGTGTGCCAAGTCGGTGGATAGCTATTTTAGAGGGGATCCCTGCTATGTCAAGGCGAGACCAAGTAAAACAATCGGAATTAGCTTTTAAATAAAATAGTAATGCTTTCTTGAGCTCGGGTTAGAGCTCCGAGTCCAGGTATACCTTCTTTTCGGGATACTCTTTGAAAAGCATTGCACTCTTTAGCTCTTCTATGGTGGAGTCTGCGGGGCCCTTGTCCGACGGCATGATGAAGCCTTTCGGAATGGCCTGATACACATGTTCTCCCCCGCATACTGTTCTCTTTCCTCTGGACATCCTGCTTGGGCCTGGTGTCTGTAATTTCTATTTGCCCATCTCACGTCCTTGCGGCTCTGCAACTATCAGGGCGTCCTTTAATCGAGGATTACTACAACTTCCTCTGATTTCACTGACTCCCCATGGTGTGAGAAACATGACCTTCTGGTGGTAGGTTGAAGGGTCTGCCTACCAATATTACATTTTATGTCATGTCACTAGACACGACGTCAAATATTGTACTATGTTCTATGCCATCGGTGTGAACCATCAATTTAACCCCTCCTCTTGTCAGCTTGCTTGACATGTTGATGCTTGCCAGCACCTTTTTTATTAGGGTGATGGATTCATCCACCCGCATCTCTTTCAAGAAGCGCAGTTGGATGATGTTTACCGAACTCCGTGGATCAACCAAAACACACTTAGTAAAAGATTTATTAATTTGCATAGATATTACTAGGGCGTCATTGTGAGGAGATGCAAGGTCCGCGCAGTCACTGCTGGAGAATGTGGTATCCTGGCTTTCTACGGGTTCTGAATGTGACTTGTGGTTGTGACAGAGATCTTGGGTTTCCTCAATGATGTGTATGTAACCTTATTCACCACCTCTACTTCAAAGATCATTTTGATAGTGTGAGTGGATGGAGGCGCTTGGTTGGGTTTCTGCCCGGCATTTCTACTCAGGTTGAGCTTTGCCTGGTCACTTATATACTTCATTAAGTGTCCTGCGTGCAGTAGTTGTGTCAGTTCGATTCTTTGATTTTTACAATATTGTGTGGTATGCCCATACGTGCAGTGAAAATGACACTACATCACCGTGTTTCTTTTATCCAGGTTTGTGTGTACATCATTCGGGAACCTGGCTTCCTTCATGGTTTTCATGTCTGCCACCAGTTCTGTTGCATTTGATGCTGGAAATATGATCGGATAGCTTTGGGGGGCCAGACCCTCTCTATGTGGACGCTTCAGATCGTATAGGTCCCCATTCTATGAGACCCTGATAATTCTGGATGCTACCCCGGCTTGTCCCTATACTAGAGAATCTTTTGGCATCATACGGCTCGAAACGTCCCCCGTTTGCAGAATTAGTGGTGTATCTTTGACCTGGCCTTCTTAGGGGGCGGCCGCCAGTGTACGCATGTGCTACCATTCGATGATCTTCCTCAATTCGCATCTTGGTTGTATATCTGTGGTTTATGTCGCTCCATGTTTTTGCTGGGAACTTATTCAGACTTTCTTCAACTTTCTGGAACCATTCGAACTGTTTAAGTTCAATCCATCTGCAAATGCGGCCACAGCCTAATCTTTTGGGATGGCCGGTAACAACATTCTTTCCCTCTAGAACTTGTCTACAGATCCCCGTAGCATCTCGTCTCCCTTCTTCTTTATCGTGAACACGTCCTGCTTGTGTGTTTTCGCCTTTGGGCCCCTACGTAAGCCTTGACAAAAGTATATGCAAAAGTAGCAAAAGAATCAATATAATTTTTTGGTAAATAAGTGTTCCAAAAGAGTGCTCCCTTTATGAGCGTTTGGCTAAATTTATTTAGGATAACAAATTCGATTTCATGTTGTTTGAGATCATGTCCGGTAATGATTGTTTCAAAGGTCACAATATGCTCTTCTGGATCAGTGGTGATGCCATATTTTGGTATGTTGGGCGTCTTGAACTTCTTCGATATGTGGATAGGGGTCGCGCTTTCCAGATACGTCAAGACCCCATATCTTCTGGCTCCTCCGCCCATTATCACGGGCGGAGCTCCGGGTATATGGTTCATTCGCTCATGCATTTCTCTTTTCACACAGCGTAGTCCTTCTATGAACGCGTCTATTCGATCTTTCGCAACATTAGTTTTTTGCTTGTTGGTTTCAGGTGATGTCGAGGTCTTTGTTACATTCTTGTTTGACGCTGGAGTCCCGGCCCTAGAGTGAGTGGCTATAGCGGCCACAACTCTCTCCATGCGCAACATCATTTTGTTGTGCGCCTCGAGGACGACTTCAGTCGTATATTTTGTCAAAGACCTCTTTTGGCTGCGGGTTCGGTTTTGCCGGTTTGAGATTTAGCCGAGCTCCTTCCTTCGAGGGTTCACTTCCACACTCTTTTTGCCTTTTTGTTATCCGAGATGCCCTTACCCCGCTCTTTGTCGGACTGTTTTGGTGGGGTTTATTTTCGATGTTCTATTGCTCACGATCGGGTTCCTCTTCTAGCTCCGTTCGTAGCGTTACTGAAGGATCTATCAGGTTTCGATTATCGAGGGTTACTCGGTCCTCTCCGAGTCCCCGTGATCCGTGGGAACTGTTGCTTTGTCCTGACATGCTTTTTCTTTTTAGTATAGTTCTTTCATTTTTTTTTTCGAGGAGATCAACTACAGATCGAGACAACACTACAACTGTATATCCTCATAGATGACGCCGAACTATTTTTTGGTGAAATTGGTTTTAACCAAAAACATAGTTAGAGATTTGTATTTTAAGATTTAAAGACAATTGAGTTGTATCCGATCGGAAAAACCCCTCTACGAGTCAGGTATTATATGATAGGTGATGAATAAGTAAATAAGTAAATAAGAAAATAAATGAATAATTAAATAATATGAACAAGTAAGCTTTGATTCGGAACTAGTAGTGGAAAATAATGGACAAGTGCTCTTTTAGTATATTGTTTTGAGAGAGAATAAAATATTGGTTACAAGTGTGAGCTTGGAGAATACAATATATTCTTCCTTCCCTTCTAAGCTTCCTATATAAAAGACAAAACTAGACTATTATGCCCTCATAAGGTTATGACGACGTGAGTCTGCTGATGTCATCGTACCTACGCGCGTCGCGACACTCTGATCTAGAAAGGCTGATGTGATGGGGGTTGTTGGGAGTGGGAGACAACTGTGTGAAGATTTCGAAGCCGTTGAGATATCCAGATGCACTAATCCACCCGGAGGCGTATTTACCCAATACAATGTATATATATATTAACTTTTGATCACCTTGAACAAATATAAAAGGTTAGCTCCAGCCTCCCGTGGTCTAAAATATTTTAAATTGTCTCCAACATCCTATGTTTGATTCTTAGGTGCAATATTATTTTTATATTTATCTTTTATTATTTTCTTCGTCACTGTAACTGCTTGTGTTTGAGATGTGACCAGAAAATAGAAAGGATGATAAAAAGTATATGGACGGTGGATAAAGAGTGGACTAGAGTGAGTAGTAGTCTTCCAAATGTTCCAACTTTGTGAGACCAACAAAGGATTTAAAAAATTAAAAATGAAAAGAATTTAATATAATATTGATTGCGTAAAAAAAAAATCTCGAAAAGCCTGGTGCATTAAGTTTTCTGATATGTGTAAAGTTCGGGAAATAGTCGTACCACAAAGGTCTTGTATGAAGTCTTACCGGACATTTCCGCAAGAGGTTGTTTCTACCGCTCGAATCCATGACCTCCTGATAAAAGATATTTATATTATTATAAATTTTAAATTTATTAACCGCTTTATTTTTAAGCAACTAATTCTACTTACTATATGTAATTACTTATATAAGTGTAAGATTTTGTTTTTTATATTTAACGATATATAGAAATTAAATTAAACTGTAAAATAAAATCTTAAAATAAATGGGGACACCAAGTCAAATCATGTTTGGGGCAAGATTGCATGCAAGTGAAATGGGACTCATACATGAAATGATGAGTGGGTTCATCCCACAAAGCATATAGAACCATGGGGCCAAGTGTTTGAAGAGGGTCTCTTCTATTTTTTAATTATCCGGTTAGCCCTATTCGATCTGAGTTCGATTAATTCAGATTTGTATACAAAATTTCACTTTAAAGGTCAAATGTTATTTATTAAAAGCGATTTGATTTTTAGAGCTTGACCTCGACATTGTTTTGTGTTTGTGTAGTTTGGATTTGTATCGAAAAATCTCACTTAAAGGTAAAATGATCTTTATTAAAAGCGATTCAATTTTCAAGAGTTTAAATTTAAAATCTTTAATTAACAATGAAAGGTTCGAAAACAAACGGGAATTGAATTTAACTATGAAAAGCAAGACATTTGCATTGGGAAATAACGGTAATAAATGAATAGGTCATGGGTTGGTCGGAGAAAAAAGGGTGATAATAGATTTAGATTTACACTCATTAATTAATTATATATTTTTTCATGAATAATTCCCCTCCCCCCCCCCCTTTTTTTTTTTTTAATCCACGGACAACAGTCTGAAGCATAAGTTTATCTATATGACATGATATAATCTATTAAGGCCTATGGACTCCGGTTCATTTAACTTTGCACCAATTTGTTCCACTTCTTCCAAAATTTACTTTTTCCTTTCTACGTTTAACTACCTCTTTTAGATGGATTTTAGTTGTCCTCAATTTTTTCCTTTTTTGGTTTGAAATAGAATAACGTACGTAGTCTTATGTACCTTAGGCAGTGTTCGTTCTATTAATACCTACGATTCTAGTAAGATTAATTTTTAATACTGCCGTCTTGTCCGGGTTTGACCGTTTGTTTTGATTTTCTTGTGCTTATGTTTTATCTTGAGTCGAGGGTCTTTCGGAAACAGTCGCTCTACTTACCAAGGTGGATATAAGGTCTGCGTACACTCTACCTCCCCAGACCTCACGTTATAAAATTTCACTGGGTATGTTGTTATTGTTGTTGTTGTTGTCATTTTTTAATAGAGATTTCACGTTTGAATTCTGAAAATGAAAATATTTCAATAGGGAGCGCTTCTTCTTTTAATGAAACTTATGCGAAGTGAATTTAAATTAGATGGAATCTCAAAATAAATATCGAACACCGAGTAAAAAAATGACATTCCATTTGGGCCTCTGATCCTTTTGGTCACAAATATTAATCATTTTGATAAACTAAAAATTTTATTCAAAGTATTTGAGTCATTCATTACTTCTGTTAGAAAAAAAAATCATAATTATTTAATTAGTGAAATATTTATTAGTAAATATTACCATATATGTTGTAATCAATAATAGTGTATAATTATGGTAAATATAGGATTTTTATTTCATTAGGATTAGTGTATAATTACGGTAAATATATGATCCTTATTCCATTAGGATTCAACATTGTACACACTATATATATTGGTATTAATGAGAAAGACTCCCAAGGGAGATTAATACAATTCTACATGATATCAGAAGCCAAATCCTAGCCTCCTCTCAAACCCCTTACTGTATCCTTCTTGAATCTGAACAACTAATTCTCTTGTGGGTGCTAATACTAGCACGATTGGACCAAGATAGACTTGCGTCATCTGTTACTTTCTCATCCACTTCCCAAGCCCATCGTCGAACAATACTTGTGACACACTACCAATGTACTATCTGTTGGACTCCTACGACGGGACATTTTTGTAAACATTTTTTTAGACATTTTTGTACCATTTTATTTCCCTATCTCTCCAACATGCCGTATACCCGTGATATACAACTGATACACAGTAGTACTACACTATTTTATTTCTCTTTTAAATTTTGGATACCCTCATGGCGTCACCCGCGGCCGACATAGCTTCCATCGCTTCCTCTTCCTCAACACACATCAGTTATCCGACTTGGGCCGCCCCAGGGCAATGGCCCAACCCAGGCACCTGGGCCTCGATGTCTTACCCAATACAGCCAGCAGCGGCCCAGTATCCAATAGCCTGGTAGCCTGAGATTTCGGGCCACTCCCCCGGCCCACATCATGCTCCAGTTTCAACCCTACATGATTATTAGCGACGGCCCAGCAACAGCAGGCCTTCAACATATTTAAACGCCAACAACCCGATGAAAATTGGTTTATGAAAACGGGCGTCATGTCTCACCTCACGAACAATTCTGATAATCTTCCTCATCTGCGCAATCTAAATACTTCTCAATATATTATGGTCGGAAATGGTCATCGCATTCCAATTCAAGGGTTTGGTCACACACTAACCCCACCACCGCATCCCCACTTCTCCTTTAATAATGTCTTGTATGGCCCTAAAATTATCAAGAACCTAATCTCTGTTAGAAAATTTACCACCGATAATTCTGTATCCATTAATTTTGACCTGTTTGGTTTTTCTGTAACGGACCTACGTACTTAAAGACTTCTTACGAGATGCAATAGTGAGGGGGACCTCTATCCTTTCCTATCCACGTCTGTTGCCAGTGTCAATCCTCCCATATCTCTAGCTGCCATCTCTTCCTCAATATGGCATAGTAGACTTGGACATCTCAGAGCCCATGTTTTTTATTTTCTTAGAAACCATAAGTTAATCCAATGCGATAAAGGGAACCTTGCCCATAGTTGCTCCTCTTGTCATCTAGGGAAACATGTTAGACTTTCATTTACGTCTTCTTCAAGTATTACTTTCTCTCCCTTTGATATTATTCATGCGGATTTATGGACATCTCATATAACCAACAACCTAGGTCATAAATATTATTTGGTATTTTTGGATGACTTCTCTCACTTCCTTTGGGTCTATCCGCTTAAACTTAAGTCTCAAGTCTACTCCAAATTTCTTGAATTTCATACATTGATTAAAATGCAATTTGATAAAGACATCAAAACGTTTCAATGTGATAATGGCCGTGAGTTCAATAACTCCAACTTTCATAATTTTTGTGCGGCTAATGACATGGTTTTCTGTTTCTCCTGCCCTATACTTCCCCTCAAAATGGTAAAGCCGAAAGAATTCTCTGCACCATTAACAATATAATTCGTACCCTTCTTTTTCATGTGTCTCTCCCACATACCTTTTAGGTTTATGCATTAAAAATGGTAGAACACATTCTTAACATCATACCTACCCGTACGATTTAAAATGGGACTCCCACCTAAATTCTCTTCCGTCGGATCCCTTCCTATGATCACCTTCGAATTTTCGGTTGTCTTTATTACCCAAATCTGGCCTTCACAGTCCGTCACAAATTAGCACCTCGCTCTACTCCGTGCATCTTCCTCGATTTCCCGTCAAACCATACGGGGTACTTGTGTTATGAGATATCAATAGATAAAATCTTAATCTCATGTCATGTCACATTTGTTGAGTACGTCTTCCCGTTTGACAACATCCAAAAAATTTGAGTCACCGATTACGGTTTCCTTGATGACTCGGACACCTACCCTCTACTCCAGAATGTACTACAAAATCCGCCACATTTGATCTTCCGAACACCCATCCTGCCACGACCTACTACCACCACCACACCACACTATCTGCCTCCCCCCAACCATTGTCTCCGCTTCCCCGCCACTGCCTCGCCTCTCGTACACCTACCAACACCACAATATACCGCCACTCCGCCCCCTGACCCGCATATCCGAATCATCCCGTAACCCACTGCCCATCCCCACACCACACTGCCAAATCTTGCCGAACCCCTCCCCACCCACTGCCATTTCCCCATGACCCGAGACCCACTTCCCCTTTCCCGTACCCACACACCAAATGGAAACTCGTGCTAAACACGGGATTTTCAAACCAAAAGTCCACTTTAACCTATCCACACAATCCATACCACCACTACCTAAAAACCAAAAACTAGCCAAACTCGACCCGAATTGGAATGTGGCCATGCATGAGGAGTTTGATGCGCTTACCACTAAACGCACATGAGCTCTTGTTCCGAGGCCAGAGAGGGTGAATGTGATTCATTGTATGTGGCTCTTTCGTCATAAGTTCAGAGATAGTGGTGATCTTGAACGCCATAAGGCCAGATTTATGGAAAATGGCACAGGGCAGCAGAAGGGTATTGATTATGGTGTCCGGTGGTCAAACCGGCTACTATTCGCATTGTTCTGAGCATAGCTATGGGTAAGAACTGGACAATTCATCAACTTGATATGAAAAATGCGTTCTTAAATGGAGATTTGAAAGGAACAGTTTACATGCACCAACCATCAGAATTTGTACATCCAGAGGCTCCTCATTATGTTTGTCGCCTCCGTAAGTCCCTGTATGGGTTGAAACAGGCCCCCAGGCTTAGTATTAGTGTTTCAGCATATTGGGTTTGTATGCAGCAAATGTGACCATTCATTAGTCATTTTTCATCGAGGTAGTGGCATAGCATACTTGTTATTATATGTGGATGATATTGCTCTCACTGCCTCTTCTAATATGTTAAAAATGAGATCATTCTTAAATCTGAATTCGCTATGACTGACTTAGGGAAATTGAGTTACTTATTGGGGATTTCTGTGACTAGATCTGCAGATAACATGTTCCTATGTTAGCGTAAGTATGTAGAAGAAATTGTGTACAAGGATAAAATGGCGAATTGCAAAATCATGCCTACTCTGATCGACTCGAAGTCGAAACTCAGTGTTGCTAACGAGGATTCAGTGTCTGATCCCACTCTATATAGGAGTCTTGCAGGTGCACTTTAGTATATTTCATTCACCAGGCCTGACATTGCATATGTTGTTCAGCAGGTTTGTTTATTCATGCATGCCCCCAAGGAGCCTTACTTTACAACTCTTAAATGTATCATTCGATATGTTAAGGGCACTCTTGATTATGGATTACATCTCTACCGCTCTGCACCGACCAGGTTGATATCATACACGGACGCCAAGAGACAAGCCACACTCTACCGATCGAGTGCAGAAACAGAGTATAGAGGTGTTGCAAACGTTGTAATTAAGATATGCTGGCTCCGAAACCTCCTCTTAGAGCTTCAATGTCCCTTACGTAAGGCTTCTATGGTTTACTGTGATAACATATCCGCAGTCTACTTATCACATAACCCGGTTAAGCATCAGAGAACCAATCAAATTTAGATAGATATACATTTTGTTCGTGAGAAGGTTGCTATAGACCATGTTAAGGTGTTACATGTGCCTTCTTCGTATCAATATGCAGATATTTTCACAAAGAGGCTTCCTCGGCAGCTGTTCATCGACTTCAGATCCAGTCTCGGCGTCCGGCCTCCTCCCACTCCGACTGAAGGGGTGTATTAGTAAATATTACCATATATGTTGTAATTAATAGTAGTTTATAATTATGGTAAATATATGATCCTTATTCATTAGGATTATTGTATAATTACGATAAATATAAGATCATCATTCCATTAGAATTCAACATTGTACACACTATATTTATTGATATTAGTGAGAAAGACTCTCTGAGGGACATTAATACAATTCTACCATATTAGTTAAGTGTTATATCTAAAAAGATATAAGTCGTAGTTTACAACCTCTTAATTAGGGGCGTAAAAATATTAAAAACATATAATATGAATCGAATGGTTATGCGCAGTTAAACATAATTTGATTGAAACTTTTTAACGGAAAAAATAATCGAAACTGAAAAGTGAACCTTAAAAGTTATTTTGACTTGAGGAAGTATATTGGATAAGATTTCACGATAAAAGGAAACTTGTACTTTTGTGTAGTCCTTGCATATGATCCTTTATTCTACCATACATAATAGCCTTTTTAACTAATACAAAGCTTATTATATTTATAGTCGTCTTAAACACTTTTTTGTTACACTTTAAAACTCTCAAACAGTACCAAATTATACTAAAAATTCTGAAAATTTTAATTTAATTTTGAGGTTAACTATTGCCATCCCTTAATAATGAAACCCTGCCGACTATTTCGTTCATTTTTACTTTTTGTTTGCCTCTTTAATTTCCTTCTTGACTTCTCAATGGGAGCTAATGAAGTAAATATTTTGGGGAATTGTTTAGTCTAAAAATGTGTACACCACAAAATTGCAAATTGTGACGGTGCCAATTTATTTACTATATAAAATTACCCCCATCAATTAAAAGTCATTTTCTACTCCACCAATTGACAGTTTTGGTTTATTACCATTTTTGTCTTCTTATCTATGTTGCCATCCCTTTCCCTACCCCCACCCCCACCCCCACGCCCACCCCCACCCCACCACACACACCAACTCACCTCTTTTAAGATATTTCATTCTATTCATAAGATATTTTTATTTTTTTAAATTTGATTTAAAATAATCGATTTCTTAAAAACAAATCAAGAAAGTATTTGTTTAAATTTATTCATGTCTGATAAATGATCTGAACAATTTTTTTTTAAAAAAACAACAACACTTCTTTACATATTTTCTAGAAACAGATTGGAATAATTTAATCAAATAACCCTCTAAATTAATGTTATTAAGTGATTTTATTAATATGTGCCAATCTTAAAAGTCACTTATCGTGTACAGGGGTAGATCCACCGTTTAGCTAGTGATTCGACATGACCCAGTAATTTGGCTAAAATATATTTGTGTTAAAACATACATATAAATAATATATTCAAAATTAATATATAAAAAGAATTATGATCTAGAAATTATAAATTATAAATCCCAACTCCGTTACTGAATTTGTGACAGGCAAGAATAGGTTGTAAATATTTTGAAAATATTTACTTGCACCAAACATTTACACTAAGAAAAATGAGTGTAGCATACGTCTTGTATACGTATAGACTTTATTCACTTAATTATGATTAAATGACATGTATTCTACCATTAGAGGTTGTCGTGAATTGGTATCCCCTCTCTAATACATTCCGTCTATTGAGCCTAAAGTTTAAATCATGACAATAATCACAAAGTTGATCTAGTCTTCGCCTTCTTCAATGGCCAAGTTGAAACGTTCAACATCGGCCTACCACCTTTTTTTTAAGGCTGAGTTTGTTCAATTGAAACTTCTTTCCATCTTCAATCAAAAGTCTCGAGTTCGAGTCCTGAAAATGAAATTGCTTTTGGTAGAGTTTACTTTAACCCTAAAGTGGGATTTTTGATGTGAATTTGGATTAGTTAGTTCCCAAAATGAGATCCAACTCCAGGTGATAATTGTAAAGAATGGATTTTGGGTATAACTCAACCCCAAAAGCTAGTTTGTAGGGTGATGATTGTTCAAATTCATATAAGGAGTCCATGTTCCCATTCCATATCCGATGTGGGACTCTTAACACTCCCCCGCAAGCTCAAACTTTGTTAACTGGAGCGTCTATAATATAATTTGGGGGTCCAACATCGGTGAACAAATAATTGAAATAGGCCTGACTTTGATACCATGAAAAAAATGGATCTTGTGCCTAACTAAACCCAAAAACTAGCTTGTAGGGTGAGGATTGTGCAAGTCCATATAAGGAGTCCATGTTCTCATTCCATATCCGATGTGAGACTCTTAACACTCCCCCGCACGCTCATACCTTGTTAACTGAAGCGTGAATAATATAATTTGGAGGCTCAACATCGGTGAATAAATAATTGGAATGGGTCTGTTTTTGATACCATCTAAAGAATGGATTTTGGGCCTAACTCAACCCAAAAGCTAGCTTATAGGGTGATGATTGTCCAAGTGGAGTCCATGTTCTCATTTCATATCTGATGTGAGACTCTTAACGGTAATTAAAAAATGATATATATATTTTTATTTTTATTTATAATTTATGTAATTAATTTATTTATTGTGATATAAACATGTTGAGTAAATATTTCTAACTTGTATCCTATCCGCCTATCAAGGTCAAACGTATACTGCACCAATTACAATACAGACAGTACACAGCCTACCATAATACACACAACACTTGGAGTGTAAAAAACACACAAAATCATGCTAATTATATACACCCGCGTGCAAGCATGCACTCATTTTTTTTATGTGTGTATCCACATAAACATAGCAGTAATTATGATTTGATAATCTCTATATTTTGTTTTTTGCAGTTTCAAAAGAGTGGGCTGTAAGTAATCAGACACAAAACAGAGATGGAAATATAACAGATAGGCCAACCTAGGGATTGATGATTTTTTTTTTAATCTTTAATCAGTTATAGACACTAGCAAGTTTTATAAACAGGCATACTCTCTGTTCCTCCAATCCTGGCACCAACAGAAATAACAATTTTCTTTTGTTTTATAACCATATTGATATTCAAAACTCATAAAATAAGTGATTACTAGTTGATACTTTAAAACAGTGTTTCATTTGTGTTAAATTCTTCAAAAATGAACTAGTATGGAAGAATTGAAATGCGTCTGACAATATTTGTGAAGAGCCCGAGTAATATGACTCTTTAATTATATCTTTGAAATTTTTTTTACTATCATTAAGTTCAAATAATTTTACTTGTAAAATTTGAAACTCCATGACAATAATTATTTATAATTACAAAATATGAAAAATGATTGTTTGTGAGCTTTCCCCAGAAACTCACTAACTGGAATAATCAAGATTCGCGGCATAGGACCTATAAAGGTAAGTGCTCCCCTATCGGGAGTTTTTCATTCTAAAGGCTTGAATTCGAAATCTATAACTAAAGACGGAAGAATCCTGTCCATCTCATCATATCCTTTGGCGGTATTAATTTTTTATTTATTAGTATGCTATAGCCCAATAACAACTTAAGAAATTAAATAAACTTCCTAGTCCCTTGGACTAAATGAGTGTTAGGATTTGCCCTGAATTTTCTACTTTATTTGGATTCTACCATAAATGTATTTTATTTCAAAAAATATTTTTTTGTAGAAAATATTTTCTTTATAGAATTGACTCTATCATATTTATCCTTTTTTGGAGGAGAAGTTTTAGACTTATATAAATGAAAAATATTTTCTTCTCACGATGTAGTACTTTAGAGAGTTCTGTTTATGAGGATATTTTTTCTCTCAATAGCTTTAGAATAGTTTTATATTAGTTTTATCATATGTAGGTCAATTGACCAAACACATATCATAATATCATAAGTCTTTTTATAATTTTTCTTTGTTGTCTGATTTATCGTCTTTAAAGGTTTGCAATCATAAGCTTCCACATGACGTCCTTATTATTTCGACCCCAACAAGTGGTATCAAAGCCAATGGTTCAAAGGATAACGTTGATCCATCCCACGAATAATTAATTTCTTAGGATATTCAACATTGAAGACAAGTTCAAGGCGGCTGGTTCAAATCAAGTCGCAACCGATTTTGCAATAATGGAGATTTTGTCCAGAGTACTACATGTGGAGATGAATTTTCAATCATATTTTCAACATCTCTGTTGCTGCATCTTTAAAAATAAAGTAAAATATTTTTAAATTAATTTTTAACCATAATATTTTTAACCTTATTTTCAACTATGACAAGCAACATTGATAAATATTATGTGAAGATGGAGAATCGAGATTATTTTGCCAGAAAATCCAGGCCAAGGGGATATTTATTAGGATTTGCCCTGAATTTCATACCTTATTTAGATTCTACCATAATTGTGTTTTATTTCTAAAAAGATTTTTAGATAGAAAAGAATTTCTTTGTAGAAAAATACTCTACCATATTTATCATTTTCTTTGAGGAGAAGTTTTAGACTTCTATAAATAGAAGATTTTTTCTTCTCATTCAATAACGCAGTATCATCCACAATGTAGTACTTTAAAGAGTTGTGTTTAGAAGGAGATTTTTCTCTCAATAGTTTTAGTATATTTTTATATTAGTTTTATCATATATAGGTCAATTGACCAAACACATATCATAAGTCTTTTTATAGTTTTTCTTTGTTGTTTGATTTATCGTCGTTAAATGTTTGCAATTTTAAACTTTCGCATGACGCCATGATTATTTCGACCCAACAATGAGGTGTCACAAAAGTGTAGGAATTTTTGTATCATAAAAGTCTATATTGGATTAGTTGGGAGACAGGGGTTTAAATATTAGTAGAGACAAAAAATGTTAAGTTGTCTAAGTTTGGAGGGAAAAGTTATTCGACATCAACATTAATAGATGCATGTACATGATGTTGGGTCGGAGCTACCCGTGTTAAAGCGGAGTCAATTGACACCTCTTCATAAAAATTACATTTTGTAAATAGATTAAGTCTTTTATTGTTGTATATATATACTTTCTTTTTCTCAATTTATGCGGTACATGCTCCTTTTAGTATGCCAAAAAAGATTGATAACTTTCTATATTTAGAAATAATTTACCTTCAAAATTTCAGTTTTACCCTTAATGAGATTATTTACAACCACATAAATGTTTACGACTTATTTTGGACCAAAAATTTCAAAAGTCTTACCTTATTTTTTGAACTACGTGTTTCATCAAATAGTGCCACATAAATTGAGACGGAGAAAGTACTATATGTTGAATCCTCTTAATTTATTTGTGTGTTAACTTCTTTATATTTTGAATACTCTCAGTAAAAATCCCGATTCTGCTCCTAATCTGATAAAATAATTAAGGTGTGAGCCAGCAAATCCGACCACTATATTTATTAGAAAGGGAGTAAGGAATAGGTGGGGAGATACCGTATCAAATTCCAATGAGAACCAAAAATACTAGATAATTTTAATAGAGTATTTCTCATATATTCTTTTATTAATTGTATATCTCTTATTTTAGGTAGAACTGTATTCCCATTGTAATTAGGTCTCCTATTTTAGGTAGAATTATATTTCCTATTGTAATTAGGTTGATTAGTTACCTAGTTTAAATATTCTTGTACTAATATATATATTGTACATTATTAATGAATATAATCAAGGAACATATTCCTTTATGGTATCATTAGCCTAAAAATACCTCCACCGCCGCCGACCATAGCTCTCGGCCGCCACCCCCACGGAACCCTAGTATTTTTTTAGTCATTCTCTCTCCCTTCTCCTCCTAAATTTTCATCTTCCATGACTGACAAAACCAAATTTCATCCTGCACTTGCAGTAAACAACATCAAAAACTTGATCCCTATCACCCTTGAGATGGAAAAAGGATCAATACTCCTCGTGGGCGAAGCTTTTTAAGATCCATTGTCATGTTTACGAAGTTATCGACTACGTCATCCCTCCTACATCGAAGTCCACAGACCTACCATTGACTTCGACTTTTGATGAAACACTCTAGTCTAGTTTGGACGCAGCTGTCCTCATGTGGATATACAACACAATCTCTAATGATCTGTTGCACACCATCATTGAGACCGATGCCACTGCCCGCCAAACGTGGGAATGTTTGAAAAGTATTTTTTATGACAACAAAACTCAACGAGCATTATACCTTGAAAATAAGTTCAAGGACATTCATCAAGATGATTTCCCAAACGTGTCTGCATATTGTCAAGAACTCAAGATGCTTGTCGACCAACTCTACAACGTCGGCGCACCAGTCACTAATCAGCGATTGGTCATACAACTTATTGCATACTTGAACGAATCCTATGACGGCATTGCCACCATCCTTCAGCAATGCACGTTGTTACCTCCATTTTATGAGGCCCGTTTGAAGCTTACTCTTGAGGAAATCCGGAAAATCAAGCGCAGCACCACTCAGGCCAGCATTGTCGATACCTCCCTCACCACCACCGTCGGGCCCTCCGCCGACGGTAGGGCCTCCAACTCCGACAATCAGAACCGCCGATCCAGTGTTGAAGCAGAGTACAAAGGTGTCGCCAACGTCGTCTCTGAGTCTTGTTGGATCCGTAACCTTCTACTTGAGCTTCACTGCCCGATTCAAAAGGCAACACTGGTCTACTGCGATAATATTAGTGCGACATATCTTTTCGGCAATCCCGTCCAATATCAGCGCACTAAACATATTGAGATGGAGATTCATTTCATTCGCGAAAAAGTGGCTCGTGGTCAAGTTTGTGTCCTTCATGTTCCTTCCAGATATCAGATTACCGACATTTTCACCAAAGGACCTCTGTGCATACTATTTGATGATTTTCGAGCCAATCTCAGTGTTCGTGAACCTCCCGCTTCGACTGCGGGGGTGTAATAGAATATTTTCCGAATATTCTTTCATTAATTGTATATCTCTTATTTTAGGTTGAATTGTATTCCTATTGTAATTAAGTCTTCTATTTTAGGTAGAATTATATTTCTATTATAATTAGGTTGATTAGTTACCTAATTTAAATATTCTTGTACAACTATATATATTGTACATTATTGATAAATACAATCAAGTAACATATTCCTTTAAATTTCTTTTTATCTTTCTGAACCTAGAAGGAGAGCTATCTAGTGTCAATAAATAACAGATTTAGATACTCGATAAAATGATTTAGGTGTGCACCAACAGATTCAGACACTATATTTATATATAAAAAAAAAGGAGTAAGCAATGGGTTGGGGACAACATGGTAAGCAAAGTGACATGGGAGAAGGGAATGGTGTTTGGGAAATAAGAATTGAAATGTTTCCTATGAATATAACAAGTGTGTCTGGTGAAAAAGGGTGGATGAGGGTACAAGCCTGATACACCAATACCCACCTATTTTAATTTGTTTATTCAATCATAATAATAAATCTTAAATTAATTTGCACATTGTTCCATGAGTAGTAAGTACTCCATCTGAATTCCCCCCCCCCCCCCATGTATTTTGCCCATACATTGTGTTGTGTTGTAACTTGAGAATTGTTAATTGTAGTAAGCATGCTAGTAAATGAATTATAATTGTTTAGTCCAAGAGGGAAAAAAAAGAAGAAGAGGAAATGTGTGTTTTGAATTGTCCATTTAGAATCTTTTTGCAGTTGAAAAGGTGCTAATCTTTTTCAAAGTTGCAGGGTAAAAAGGCAAAAATAAAACCAGATTAAGAAAAAGTCTCCATATAGTACTGCTTATTTCAGAAAGGTAGAATATTCTATTTGTATATTGCTTATGGGGTTCATGTTGTTTATTTTCTAAGTGATGTTATGCTGATGACAAGTTCCTATAATTTCTTTTTATTCAATTTGAGGTTCTTTTTGTTTCTATTTTTTAGGATGGAATCTCCAAGAATATAGGAAAATGAGTACTTAAAATTAACAATAAAGAGTTCAAATACTACAGTTCATGTCATTCATGATCACCATTTTTCAGTCAGGTCTTCTTTAAGGAAAATACAAAATATTTATCACACATCCATTGTTCTACAAATGATTATACAAGCGAATTTGAATTTATGAATTTCTATTTCTTTTTAAAAAATAGCTTATTAACTTCTGAATAAATTATTTATAAATAAAAGTAAAATTTTAAATATAAATACAAAATTTGAATCAAAACTATTAAATTATGATGAACTTATAAGAATAACGATAGCTTTATCTTTATATATCATATATTCATTGAATTAATATAAATATTAAGTAAGTTTTTTCTTAATTTTTTCACCATCGTAATTTTAGTACTTCTGCTAAGAAAATAAGCATCCTTGAACGTGTCATACTAGTAACAACTTCAAATATTATAACACGTGAACTTAATAGCTTTTTCTCAAATTCTATATATGTATTAAAAAATTTATAAAATATTTAATTACAAATTTTATTTTATTATTATATATTAACTTATAATTATTATATAATTGATAAATTTTGAATTCGTTAACTACTTAAAAGAAGGATGGAAGGTTTTGAAAAATGTTGATGTGGAATGAACATCATGGATGAGGAGAGAAGGTATGGACCCTTTAGGCCCTAACTAAAAGGAAGTAAGAAAACACCAAGTACAAAACTGTTGCTCTTACCAATAATTCTACAAAATGAAATTACTATTTGGTATGTTAAGTTTTTTTCTTTTTCTTTTGACTCTGCCTTGACCTTTTAGGTTGTTTCATCTTTCTGTTGCATTTGTGGTTTAGAATTAACTTTTTCATTCATAATTAAATCTTAAACAGAGGTGTTGTATTCGACCTCATCTAGAAAATGTGGGAGATAAAGCCGTACGTGAATAGTAAATAACTATTACAAGTGCTTCGAAAGGATAAACAACAAAGATTACAACAAGAAATTGTCAATATTTTAATCTTGACTAGAACTTCAAATCTGGATCTTGTATTCACAAATACAAGAACATGAACTGCTACACTTGTAGCTTATAGAACCGCTGAGAATCAGAACAGTTAAAGTTCTTTGAGTTTCAAGTTCACACCTAAAACACTTAGCAACCAATTAGATAATCACAACACCACCGGTTGAGTTGAGAGATGACTCTCTGTCTTTAAGACAAGATTGCCCCCGTATATAGGCTTTACGGAAGTGTGGGCAATAGTCTCCCAAGATAAAATAACAAACTATCAAATGTGCAAAGCCTACACAAATGACCCCATCGAAGAACGCGCATAAATAAGATTGCTAAGAGAATGATTGCTATCAGGAAAATCTGATCTCTTTGTGGTGTTGTTAACTTATGTGTAAGTCTATATAATTGAGCCAAAGGCCTCAATTTATAGGTGTGCAAGATGGCTCTTCATATGCCTATGTAATGGCCCTTCAATGCCAAGTAATGGCCATTGAATCCCCATGATGACCAGTCAAGTAATGACCTTTTAATTCACCAATTAATGGAGCCAAATAATGGCTTATTTATGGAGGAAAAAATGTCATTCTAATGCTCCAAAACCTCTTCATAATCAGCCAAACTTTTGAAATTCCGTCCGGGTGGTGCCGCGGCCCTTTCCGGTGCCGCACCATCTTATATTTTGCACAATTCTTCCTTCGTTTACCGATATGGAACACTTGTTATTTAGCCAATAACCATCCATTATTCTATGTCTCAAACATTTACTGACGTGCCAATATATCTTTCACTAACGAAATTTACGATACTTGGCACTACGAGTGTACCCAATTGTTCGAGTCATAAATAATGGGACAAACTTAATTCCACATTAGTAAATTTCCAACAATTCCCTCTTGAAAAAGGTTTTGGCGCACACACAAGGTGCGTACTTTCAGCAATCTTTCAGCGAAAAGATATTGCATCAGAAGAGGTAGCTTCCTCTTTGAATCTTCCCCAGTTGAATACCATCGGACTTACTTACTGTGCGGTGAACATCATGTCTTGAACCGTCAGTGTTTAATGTAAGCCAAGACAACGGTACCAACACAATACCTCCCATTTATTCGTTTCTTCTTATTATTTTGTCCGTTGTGGTCGTTGACACACATGGATTCTTAAGTGCGTTCATTTGAGGAAGCATGTCCTCGCACTTAAATATGTGATCTCCTACAAGATATCCTGCTATACCCCGCTTCACAAGCGTTAGAAATCATTAAAATTTTCCCAAACCTTAACCTCAACTGTTGAGGATCATCAAAGGTTTTGAAACTTAACCTTTAGACACCATGCAGGTAGAACTTAACGTCTATCGCGGGAACGACTTTGGATTTACGTTTCTTTACATAAATCATAATCCGAAGTGCTCTTGCTTCCATCGAAACGCTCAACTAAACCTTTTACATCTTAGTTTTCCCATTAAACCAAATTCTTGGGATCTCCAGTCAATATGTTTGGGTTACCACCGTAAAAGTTTGTACTTTTTGGGTTTTAAGCCCATCCCCTAGACAGGCAGAACTGTTGATCTTCGGGTAGTCCCTTAGTTAAAGGGTCAGTTATATCCTTTGATTAGTAATCAAGGAAGTGACACCCGTGATGATCAACTGCCCAACGGTCTTATGTCTCTGACTAATATGTCCAGACGCCGTCATTTGTGCCCTTCCTAAAGCCGACTGGCTAGCCACAGTGTATAACTGACGAAGGCACGGGTTTCTCCCAATAAGGGACATCCTCTAAGAGGTCGTGAAATTACTCAACTTCTTTTCATGCTTTGTCCATAGCGATAAACTCTGATTCCATCATGAATCGGCCGATGCAAGTTTGCTTAGAGAATTTTCAAAGGCACACCACACACATCCACTTGTGGCTTTGGTGTTTTTCAAGTTCGATGTCCAGTTTGCATCACTGTGTGCTCCCAAAATCGCTGGACATCCAGAGTACCATAATCGTAGATAAGTGAATATTTCCGATATCGTCATATTCGATTTAACGCCTTCTATCGATCATTTCCAAAATCACGAGTGAACCTTAGTTCAACTAGTCTACTTTGTAAGCCGATACCAAGTCGGTTGTAGTGTGTAATGTACATTGAACTACAAGTGACCTGCGCATATCGCTCCTGGTATACGGGTGCACCATGATTCCAATCAATTCTATAATTCGTATCCATTGGTGACTTCAACGAGACTGTCATATACCTCACAAATGAGTTTGGAATTAGACCGGCCCGTTAGATGTCTTAGAAATCCCAATTCCTAAGATGTCATCTGTGATGCCCATACCTTTCATATTGAAACTTTGTTTCAATATGACTTCTACTTTCAGACTATTGGTTTTCCAACTGTTGGCTTTCTAACTTCAGAGTCAATGTCTCTGTTGTCAGATTCATTGTTTATGTTTCATCTGAACCTTCCAGGACCAAAATATAAACATTTCAAGGACCAAAAAGAAAGTTCAAGAAGAAGTCCAACAAACCAACTCTGATCCTCCCCTTCCAACTCTCCGGTTAGGAAGACTGTCTCAACATCTATGTCATGCAAGACTGCAATGACCCTGGATGTTAAGTTATTCACAGGGGAGCACATGTCCAAGTAGTCGATGCCTTATACTCGTCAGTATATCCATCTACTTTTTACTCAATTTAAGTATCCACTTTTACAACCCAAAGGTTCTTTCCAAAGCAGCGCTTCTGGAGATGATAATTCTTTGTTAATTGTCCATGATTCATTTCCAACCATACAAGCTAGAAGGCCTGGAACAAGTCTTTGTCCCCTCTTTGCTCCATCTCGGTTCGACATCTAGAATCACTGAGTTCTGTAGATCTGGAATATTAAGTTTCGGATAGTCAGCAACTTCTGAGTTCTGTAGATCTGGAACGTCTGGTTCCGGATAATCAGGCACTCGCTGATTCTTGTTAACCTTGAGCAATTATTTTTTTTTCTCTCAAGGAAAGGTGTCTTCATATAATTCAACATTCTTTGACACCAAGAGGCGATAAACACTACTGTTATTTGCAGATCCAGTGGATATGCAATATATAGTCTTAAGTCCAACTTGACCTGTTTTGGTATTCCAACTTCTACCAAGCCACCCCCATCACAACATTTGTAGGTGGGATCATTTCCATGTTTCATATGGAGGGTTATCTGTATCCTTATGCAGAGTTCTGTTGAGAATCGCATTAGCGGTGAGGATCGCCTTGCCCCACATATTTTGGGTGTACGGCTTTGCGCTTGGCTAACACCGTTAGACTGAGGTGAGTAAGGAGCAGTCATTTGATAAACGATGCTTCACATTTTCCCCCTCTATCACTACGAATTCCTCCATCCGTAGGCTTAGTTTATTTTCAATTTCTGCCTTTCTTTTGGCCTTCAGATCATTTAAGACCCGGAAACTCTGGCCCACTACAGTCGCCCATAGGCTTTGTATGACTGAGTGTCCAATACCATCCTATCAAATGAAGGATATTCTATCAGATAGTGTGACAGGTTTAACGTCTTAAGATAAGTCATTATCCTTTAGTCTTTTTCCCTTGAGATTGGTGCCCAACCAATTCCTGGTGCTTGCTTAAGAGTGGTAACAGTTTTCACACAGTCAATGGATCTCTCTCCTTCGTATGTGCGGACATACTTTACACACTTTTAATAATTACACCCAAAAGAACTGATCTTTTAAGTTTTTGTTTACAATAGTCCAATCTTTAAACGGGAAAGAAGGTGTGATTAAACTTCTGATTTTAAAGCGTAAGGAATATAATTTTTCTGGAAAACATTTCCGCATTCCTCCTTACTAAAATAAGGAATATAATTTTTCTGGAAAACATTTCCGCATTCCTCCTTACTTTAAGCCCTTTTTAATCAAAATTATTTAATCTTATTTTTTACAAGGAAGAAAAATTACTTATCCCAATTTCAGATTCTGGCCCACTTCAGTCACTTTGTCGGACTGAGTGTCAATTTCCTCCTTACCATAATTCTGATCCTTCGTCTGGGACAGGCACAAGCCCTCTGCTACATGATAGAACAACATCTTCAGCCTTCTCTTCTTGTCCCAGTTGACATCCTCAGCCACTCGTGGGCGCTTGTTTCCACCACTCTTGGGAGTGGTGACAACAACTCGTCCTTGATCTTTAGTCGTACTAGCATGACTATCAACAATATTTTGAAGCTCAGCATCAGAGACAGAGATCCCACCTTTGACGGAAACAGATTTGTAACTAAAGAGAGCCAAACCTAGGACCAAATTTGAAAGCACAGTTGTTGACATAGAAAATGTTTGAACTGTTGACAGAACTGTCAACAAAATTGTTTTCACGAAGAATATCACAACCAGATTTGGGACCATATCTGCTGGCAAACATCTTTCGAACACTAATACAATCTTGTCTTAAACTTGTTGGAGATAAAGCCGTAAGGGAATAGTAAATAACTATTACAAGTGCTTCGAAAGGATAAACAACAAAGATTACAACAAGAAGTTGTCAATCTTTTAATCTTGAACTAGAACTTCAAATCTGGATCTTGTATTCAGAAATACAAGAACATGAACTGCTACACTTGTGGCTTGTAGAACCGCTGAGAATTCGAACAATTAGAGTCATTTGAGTTTCAAGTTCACACCTAAAACACTTAGCAACCAATTAGATAATCACAACACCACCGGCTGAGTCGAGAGATGACTCTCTGTCTTTAAGACAAGATTGCCCCCGTATATAGGCTTTACAGAAGTGTGGGCAATAGTCTCCCAATATAAAACAACAAACTATCAGATGTGCAAAGCCTACACAAATGACCCCAGCGAAGAACACAAATAAAGAAGATTGCTAAGAGAAAGATTGCTATCAGGAAAAGCTGATTTCTTTGTGGTGTTGTTAACTTGTGTGTAAGTCTATAGAATTGAGCCAAATGCCTCAATTTATAGGTGTGCAAGATAGCTCTTCTTATGCCCATGTAATGGCCCTTCAATGCCAAGTAATAGCCATTGAATCACCATGATGACCAGCCAAGTAATGACACAAGTAATGGCCCTTTAATTCACCAATTAATGCAGCCAAATAATGACTGATTTATGGAGAAAAAACTGCCATTTTAATGCTCCAAAACCTCTCCATAATCAGCCAAACTTTTGAAATTCCGTCTGGGTGATGCTGCGGTCCTTTCCGGTGCCGCACCATCTTACACTTTGCACAATCCTTCCTTCTTTTACCGACGTGGAACACTTGTTATTTGGCCAATAACCGTCCATTATTCTGTCTCAAACATTTACTTACGTACCAATATCTCTTTCACTAACGAAATTTACAATACTTGACACTACGAGTGCACGTGTGTGGAAACGACGTTTCGACGTGCGAGACCCCAATTGTTCGAGTCATAAATAATGGGATATTCTTAATTAGACATTAGTAAATTTCCAACAGAAAAATCTATTAAGAAGCGTTTTCTTTTAATGAACTTTACACGATTTGAATTCGTATTTTTTAGCAAATAACCTTTTGCTATCAGAGAGCTTTAGCTACGATCTCAAAACCTTTTAGCATTAGCCACTCTTTAATGTGGAAAAAATATTTGAACAAATCTTTACCCAAAACACTTTAAAATTTCATTATAATGTGTTGGAATTCGAAGCTTCTGCAAGTGAAAATCCATCACACTATGCTTTATTTCGAAATTTCTTTATAGGTAAAACTCTAAGACAATGTGAAGTTTAGAAAGATTAAGGTGAAATCTAGTACACTATGCTGGAGTTCAAAAATTCCCTTGCAGGTGAAACTCCAACACTCGGTGAAGTTTAAAACGTTTAAGGTGAAACTCTAGCATATTATGGTGGAGTTTCAATCCAATTTTAAAATAAAATTCTCAGTTATAATTTTTCTAGCAAGACTAATTCAGATTTCTGGACACAATCACGGAGTTTCGAATACAAGATAGTCATACAAAAACCATTTAAAAAATTTAAACAGAGTAACCTTTTTCCTATCATAGTTACATTTGCAGGGAACCTTGGAGTAACTGATAAAATTATTGTCATGTGATCATGAGGTCACGGGCTCAAGCTGTGAAAACAATATCTTGCAGAAATGCAGGGTAAGACTGTTGAGTTTTTTATGTGTGTGAATGGAAAATGAAGAGGTATTTTTCCGAAAAGATAACAAGAGATAGGTTGTGAATTTTCCGATAAAGCACAATAGCAGTTCACACTGTCCTTTGTTGGCTATAAATTCAGAGGACTAGCCTCATTTGTTTTGCATAAAAAGTTCTGCACTTTTACTACATATTTCTTACAAATAAATATCGAGTTTTTGTGTGATTTATTGCCGAATTTGCGTTCGACGAAGTTGGTGGGGTTTGAGGTACCTCTACACCATTAACAAGGAGGTACCTCTACACCATTAACAAGTATATCCGTTTTATCCGGGGAGGAAGTAATCCATAATCTCGAATACAGTGAAATGATTAAATTCCTTAAGGACACACAATGAATAATGTGATCTAGGATATTTAAAGTTCTTGCGTTTTCATTCTGTTTTCTTCATTTTCTTTTCTCGATTTGATTGAGATATTATTTCGTTGCGTGAACATTGCTTTACTAACAACGTTTATTGGTTTGAGCACAGATTGAACAACAATCTTAAGGAATTTATTACATATACATAATTTTTGTGTTCATCTATTTTTTGTCAATAAAAGTACTTTCCCAAAAATTAAACCGAAAGAAGTGTGTGGATTTATTGAAGTCGTAACATTTCTCCGACTTAAGTTCTGGGGTATATTGATATGAGAAGTGATACGAAGATCTTTTTTTTTTTTAAATGCTTACTGCAACAGTTAATGGTTAGTGCAAACATTAATTACGAATTCTCAGTGCCTGGAAAAATTCTATATATTAGAAATGGCATTTTGAGTTTTAATGCCTAGTGTCTTCCAAAGGTTAAAAAAAGACAAGAAAAGATATTTTATTCTTTTTGTTGTTCGTCTCTCTTCTAGTTTTGGAGACTAAAATCTTTGTGATTTTCTACTCTGTTGTTTGGAGGTTTAAATCTGCGTGATTTTCTACTTTGTTGTTTGAAGGTTAAAATATGCATGATTTTCTAATCCAAGTTACTACTCGGTTTAAAGAATATAAAACTTTACTGATTTAGTAGCGTTCGTGGGTTTGAAGATATAAAATCTTTGTTGGTTGCTTATTCAGTTTGAAGAAGATAAAAACTTCATCGTTTTATTAAATATGTTTGTGTCAGAGATTATTCGATTTGAAGATATAAAAACTTCACCATGTAATTATCTGATTAAGAAAACAAATAGATAAGAATCGGAATTTAATTTCGATTGATGACATCAAACAACATTGTTCAGTCATAGAACAAGTTTTTTCATTGTTGTATCAATTATTGTACATGACGTTGGTGTGGCGAGTCACAACGTCGAATAGTTTTACGACACCAACAAATTACGTATCTTTTGTTTTGTTTGGATATCACGTTTTTTCATGATTAATCTTACCATTAAAGTGGGTAATTGATATGGAGTACTCATGCAAGCCATTTGTGTGTTTATTGCGTTCATTTGGAAGGAGTACTACTCTTTGCATAAGAGGAAAGTAAAGAAGATGAGAGTCATGTTGGCTCTTCGGTTATGCATGTGCTTTCAGCACAAGAAGGAAGTGGCGAAATGAGTTTCTACTTTCTTTACTTGTTCATTATTTAATTTTCTACTCTTTATATATTATGAAATTTTATTTTTAGAAATTGTAGGATAGATGTTTACTATTTGATGATCTTAAAGTATATTTTAATTGTGTGTCATAAAAATCAATTAGTTGATATACAGTCTGGTAGTATGCATGAATTATGTGGAGAATTATTTTCAAGTTAGTAAGGTATGAATTTGAGGTAATACTGCGTACAATAGACCCTTGTGGTCCGGCTCTTCTCCGGACTTCGCGCATTGCGGAAGCTTAGTGCATTGGGTTGCCTTTTTTTTGTTTTTAAGGTATGAATTCGACTTACTGTGATACTTGAAATTCTTGAGATCATATAATATGTACATATTATTTTGGATCAATAAAAATTTACATATATTCTGATTAACCTTGGAAATGTGGGGGAAGCTATCCTAACGGCTAGCCGAATACTCAATTGAGTGCCCCATAGAAAAATATAATTTATTCCATATGAAAAAATGGAAAGAAAGAAAGTCCAACCTGAATTTCTTCAATATGTAGGGGTGTTGGCTAAATTGCAAGTTCCTAAACCTAAAAGAGTAAAAGTAGGATCGAAAATTATTGATTGTGTTTTCATAAAATGTGCCACCAATAGTAGGGATATCGATTTCTGGTAGAATCTGAAAATGTTGATTGACATTATTCTATTATATCAACCCATGATATGTGTCCTTGGTGGATATTTTATAAGGCAATTAGTGAAATTTTCACGTAACTTGTTCCGTCTTGGTGAAGACTAGTCTATCGAACTACTCATTTAATGATTGATCATATGTCTTTCATTAAAGGTTGCGTTCATTAATTTTTGTGAATGGATATTAATTGAAAGGTTGTAACTTTTCATGATAAAATGTGTTTGTTGAAAGACAACTCTTTGAAAATACAAGACAGTTCATTGAACGTATAAGTTCATTGGTCTACGAATCGAAGGACCAATTGATGAAAATGATAAGAATCGATAATAACTTGAATTCGCACCTGGATAAATGTGTTATTAGTTGGATATTTGAAGACAGAGACTTACAAGAAGTGGAATTGTTGAGAAATATATAGTTTTGTTAAAAGGTTATGGCCACAACTGTTGTCAACCATCCACGGGTATTAGTAAAACGATATCACTTTAAGAAAGTTGTGTTTGCGCTACAATAAGTATCCCATAGTTATTGAGGGGTATAATAATGCAAATATGATCACCGAATCAACAAAATTAAATTCACAAATGTATATGTTTTATCATTGGTGGAGGAGAAATGTCTTGAAAATTGTCCAAAAAAACTTATATCGTCCGCTCCACAATGGAGTCTAAGTTCATAAATTTAGACATGATCGGTGAAGAAGTTGAATTGCTCCAGAATTTCTTAGAAGATATTCCTTTCTGGCACAAACGTGTGGCACCTATATGCATACATTGTGAGAGCCAAGCAGCAATAGGAAGGACAAAGAGTGTTATGTAACGATAAATATCGTCACATACGACAGAGACACAAATGTCGTTCGACAACTACTCTCTAATGGAGTTATCACAATTGCCTATGTAAAGTCAAGAGATAATGCGTCGGATCCATTTACAAAAGGCTTAACTAAAGAGGCAATTGAAAGATCACCAATGGGATTGAATTTAAGGCTCAGGACAAGTCATCATGACAGTAACTCTATCTAGTAGACTAGAGATCACAAGAGCCAGGTTCAAAAAGATCAAACAAAGTTATGAATGACGGTTTAACATTATCAAATAACTCAATCTATTCTCATGATGAAGACAATACTCAGAAACAAGGATAAAGTATTAATGCTTTTTAACGAGTTAATAAAGCTTA
Organism: Anisodus acutangulus; assembly: GCA_029783415.1. Taxonomy (NCBI): domain Eukaryota; kingdom Viridiplantae; phylum Streptophyta; class Magnoliopsida; order Solanales; family Solanaceae; genus Anisodus; species Anisodus acutangulus. The sequence goes on from CM056503.1 coordinate 45,444,296, forward strand.
AGCTTTTTAATGGTTTTTAAGTTTGGCAGGTATGACCAGATAGTTTATCTACGGGATGATACATTTAGGAATCATATATGTGAGTGTGAAGTGTAAGTTGTTTCAAGGAGTATGTTAGGTAAAGGCATGTGCTCTACGCACTCATGAAATCAGGCGGTGTTCATGGCTGAAACAAATAGAACAGTGAGAACCAAAGACGGTTAAAGGGTTAATTATGTGATATGTGGTTGTCTAGGTATACACCAAAACTCGACTGTTCAAAGATATCAAATCTACCGATTGACTGAGTACATCTGACATATGTTCACTACGGAAAGTTCAAAGGAAAACCTACTTATTCAGATGCAATTAATCCTTGCTTACGAATCACACCGTTTTTATGCATGTTTTTTCATCATATAGTCATTCTACATTCATGTTGGGGGGTTGTTAGGTTTTTTATGTGTGTGAATGGAAAATGAAGAGGTATTTTTCCGAAAAGACACTAGGAGATGGGTTGTGACTTTTCGGATAAGGCACAATAGCACCCGTTCACACTATCCTTTGTTGGCTATAAATTCAGAGGACTAGCCTAATTTTTCTGCATAAAAAATTCTGCACTTTTACTACATATTTCTTATAAACAAATATCGAGTCTTTGTGTGATTTGTTGTCAAATTTGCGTTCGATGAAGTTGGTAGGGTTTGAGGTACCGCTACGCCACCAACAAGTATATCTATTTTATTTTGGAAAGAAGTAATCCATAATATCAGATACAGTGAGAGGATTAAAGTCCTTACATTTCCATTATATTTTTATCATTTTTTTCACGGTTTTAAAGTTCTTACATTTCCATTATTTCATTTTGTGAACATTGCTTTACTAACAACATTTATTATTTTGAGCACAAATTGGACAACAAAGGCTACGTACCTTTGTGGTCTGACTCTTTCCCGAATCTTAAATATAATGGGAACTTAGCGCACTTGGTGACTGTCCCTTTTTAGTCACATTTTCCACTAAATATTTAGGAAAATTTACCTTTGTTTCTATTTTTTTCCCTTTTGAAGAGCTTATATTTTTATAATTATCGACCAACTAACTAACTAACGAAAAAACCAAACAAAGAAAAGGTAGATGTAAAAAGGAAAAATAAGGTGGTCCACACGTGCCTAGAGAGAGCACAAAACACAAGCGTGCTAAGTGATAGTCACGTGCCATACTTCCATATGTATAGAAGCCAAATCACATATAGTTGTGAGCAATTGGTGTGGTCAAGCCAAAAGGGTCTATAGGTATATTATTCATTATTCTTCACACGTATATATGTGAAACAACGTATAGTACTCTCTTTTTTCCCTCTATATATACACACACATATATACTTTGCTCTCTCAGAGTTCATATGCAAAAGGGTGCAGAGCAGTAAGTTAAAAGTTTGAATTTTGTTCAAGAAAACAAAAAGAGGGTCTTTTTTTTAAAAAAAAAATGGAGATGGCGAGTGATGTGATGGTGTCAAAATTTAAGAGGATATGTGTGTTTTGTGGGAGTAGTCAAGGGAAAAAGAGTAGCTATCAAGATGCTGCCATTGAGCTTGGCAAAGAATTGGTATAACTATTTTTTGCTAGTCAATAATGGCACCCCCACCCCCTCCCCACCCCTTGTTTTCTTGTTTTTTGGGGCTTTGTGACATTTATTCTCATTTGGGTCTTGGTTTGTGTTTCTTCGAGCTGAGTTTCTATAGTAAACAACCTCTCTGCCTTCCTATGTAGGGTAAGGTCTGTCTACACTCTAGTCTCTTCAGAACTCACTTTGTAGGATTACACTGGGTATGTTGTTATTGTTGTTGTTTTGAGAGAAAATGGCTTTTTTCTTTTTTGGGGGTCGCTGTTTTTACATTCTTGATATGTAAAAATGGAGTCTTTATTGAAGTTAATGCAAGTTTTGTAGAATGTGTACATGATGATTTGAATTTTAGGTTGATTAGAGCATTTGGGTCTAAATTTTTTCATGCAAATGTGACGTTTCTTTGAGGCTTTTTCCAACAGAAGGCTTGCATGCAATTTATCTATCCCTCTGTGTGTGTGTTTTCTTGGTCATGTATGTTTGTAGGTTCATTCTATTCTTGAAGTTTCTTTTCATTGTTTATGTCTAGCTTTACATTTTTGTGAAATCAATGTTTCCTGTTACTTTCTTCTACAGGGGTTTTGCATCTATTCCATCACACACACACACCCCACCCCCACCCACCCCCCGCACATATTGTACAGCCTCTTCTATTTATGTCTCATCAACAACATACCCAGCATAATCCTACCAAGTGGGGTCTGGGGGAGTGTACACAGACCTTATCCTATTTTGTGAAGGTCGGGAGGCTTTCTGATAGACCTTACCTCATCATCATCTTCATATATGTTCAAAATGTGTACTAAAAGTCTGTAAGGTTCTGCAGATGTTGTAGACCCAAACCCAACTTTTAATTGTTTGATCCGAGTCTTCTTGATATTTTGAAGGTCTCAAGGAACATTGATTTGGTCTATGGAGGAGGCAGCATAGGCCTAATGGGTTTGGTTTCACAAGCTGTTCATGATGGTGGTCGCCATGTTATTGGGTAAGAAAAAAAAGATATAATATTACTACTTTTTTACATGATGAATTAAGTTAATCCTCTTAATTAATACTACTAAAAACTAAAAAAAATTGTCATGTTATTGTCTGCCTGCAGAGTTATTCCCAAGACACTCATGCCTAGAGAGGTATGTGTTGCTGTTTTCTTGAAAAGTCTTGGGCCTTTCTTGATTATATTATATTTAAAAAAATAAACAAGAAGCTTCAATAGTAGTATATTCACATGGTTTATGAGTTAAAGACTTTGAGTTAGTTTCTTGTTAACACTAGTTATTCAGCGTTAGGACTTCACTCTTTAAGATATTAACTATGGTTCTGTCATATAATATTCATAATTTTTTCTTGGTCCTTATTGGCCTTATCCCTATAGTCAGGGGCGGAACCAGTAAGGGCCAAAGGGTTCAGCGAAAAATTACAATATATATATAAGGTTAATTTTTTTTTTATATATATATATATATATATATATATATATATATATATAGTAGATATTGACCCTTATGGTCCGACCCTTCTCTGGACCCCGCACATAGCGGGAACTTAATGCACCGGGCTGCCCTTTTTTATATAGTAGATATTGAGCTCTCATTACTTCTTCGTGTGCTTACTTCTTTATATTTTTGAACTTTATTAGTAAAAATAATGGCTCCGACACTGCCTATAGTACTTTGGCAGCTGGCTTTTTTCACTATTATTATGTCTTCTATGGTTCCTAAATGTTTTCTCTGAAATTTCCTTTTTCTGAATAGCATGCTTTATTCACTCTGTTGCTGCTGTTTATCTCTTGTATTTTTCCCTCTTGGCTCTTAGTAAGTATTGGTACATGTACATGTATATGTTTATTTGGTTTTTGCATATTCAAAATCAAGATTTTTTGGAGATTTAATTCCATTTCTGAAATACTCATCATTGCTTCACTGCATTAATGCCACCACACTCCAGCAAGAACTTGTTTCTCCCTCTGACCCTTTAACCCCCACCACCCCTTTTTGGCACATATTTCAAGAAGTCAATTTTTTTAATATCTTATCCTTTTTTCCCACAGTTAACTGGTGAAACAGTAGGTGAAGTGAAGGCAGTTTCAGGTATGCATCAAAGGAAAGCTGAGATGGCTAGGCACTCTGATGCTTTTATTGCCTTACCAGGTTGGTATACTAAACACAATTTTCAATTCTTGCACTAAAATGCCCAGGCAAAATGTCAATAATAAAAGGACATCAGGTGCTGCTTTTAGTTTTGCTAATTTGGGCATAGATCCACCATATCTCTTGTCTATTTTATTCTTCTGTATGTTCAGATAGTCTTTCTCTTAGCTTAGTGTTCCTCACTTTTCCACAATAACTTTTAAGAGAATTAATATGGACTTCCAAGATAGCATTTTTTGAGATTTTCAAGATTTCTATGACCTTGATAAATGATAATTGGTATACTTCCTCATGTTTTTTCTATAATATACACCTGTTATATGCAGAGCCGGAGCTAGAGTTTTGAGTTTATGAGTTCTAAATTCTAGAAAACGTAGCTTACTGGATTCCGAATAAATTATTCATGCATGCTAAGTGAATCTTTTAACACTAAATAAGGGTCTGGGCCAAAACTATTGAGTTCTTCCGAATCCGTAAGCAGCTCCACCCTTGCTAAAAGAATCAGTTTGATCACAAGCTCTTTGGCCCTTTGAAATCTCACAATCCCCAAGACTCATGATTAGAGAAGTCTACAGTTCAAAGCCTAGTTGTTGACCCATCAACATCTTGCACTGAAAATTAGAGCTGTTTTCACTGCTTAAAACAATAACTGGTTCTGTGATTTATTCTTTTCCTTAAATGTGCACATTGCCTCTGGGCTGGCTGCCCTCCTGCCAGGAATCTTCCTCTATCTTACTGAGAGAGGGAAAAAGAGAAAACTGTCACACTTTCACAAAATTGTAAATGCCAACTAGTTGCTGTACCTAACAAGCCATCATGCTCACTCTATTCAAGGAATTCAACTAGTAATATACTTGTTCTGGCTGCATTTTCACAAAGTTTCCAAACCAAATAAAAAATATTTTTTTCAGTGACATTATAGCCTGTGAGCTTAGCAGCGGATCAAGCCATCCTATTTGCTGAGGGATGAGGCCAATAAATGCCAAATTCTTGATTTGTGTGTGTGGGGGGGGGGGGGAGTCATTAATAATAATGACACATAAAAGATCAATGTTATATAAAAAGCACACTAAAGTCATATTCTTTTGCCATGGAGTAATAAGTACACTTGTGAGCTAAAATTATAGCAGTAACCCTTCCTTTATCAAGGACCTATCTTGCCTTTTATCATTCCGTGATTTTTCCGAAAGCTTTCTTAAAATTTTTTTTTTCTTTTCCATTTGACTTAGTTCATCAACCATAGTAGAATATTGTAGCTAACCAATGAATAAAGATCTCAAAAGCTTAACTTGGAATTTTTATTGTATCCAGGAGGTTATGGCACTCTTGAGGAGCTACTTGAAGTAATTACTTGGGCGCAACTTGGCATCCACGATAAGCCGGTATATATTGATACATGCAACTTTTTGATGCGTTTAGTTCTTCTACTTTCTAGCTCGGCGAATTCAGAATTAAAAGCCATATGCAATGTACATTTTGCAGGTAGGATTGCTGAATGTGGATGGATATTACAATTCATTATTGTCATTTATTGACAAAGCTGTGGAGGAAGGCTTCATCAGTCCCAATGCTCGCCAAATTATTGTATCTGCTCCTACAGCAACAGAGCTGGTCGAGAAACTGGAGGTAACATCTTATAAGAGACGACCGCAAAGTTCATTCTTGATGAAAATGTTCTATTTGCTGAACTGCTCTAGCTAACTATTTTTTTTCCCTTTCTTGGATTGGTCATACATGTAAGTTACACGAATTATCTTTTAAAAGTGGACTTGAAGCTAAAAAAATCATTGACTGCCAAGAAACATTGATCTTTCTGGTTGAATTAGGAGATATCAAGGGATAATTACCATCTTGGACCGCTAAATAATAATAGCCGGCAAATGTAGATTTATTAAACATATACATATAATATACATATTGTATACACAATATACATATACTATACATAATCAGTATATGTTTGTATAGTTTGGCCTGCACTCGTAATTTTACTAAAATAGATTGAAATGATAATATATACTTACGAAGTGCATATTTTTTGCAATTGTAGGAATATGTTCCTTGCCACGAAAGAGTTGCTTCCAAGTTGAGCTGGGAGATGGAGCAGCTAGGCTACCCTCTAGCACAAGAAATTGCACGGTGAAAAAAAAAATGGATTTGCAAGCATAGAAATGTGGATTAGGAATTGAAAATATCAAACTGGAAGAAGCTAACTTGAATGAAATTCTTAATTTTTGTTGTGTGGTGGGATTCTTTTTTTGTAAATCAAACTAGAAATACAAGCAGCATATGTCCTAGTCCCTTCACAAGGAAATATCCTTATTTTACTGTAAGCTGTAACTACTATTATGCATATGAACTTCCCTTTTAATGTCAATTTACCAAGCTTTCCTTTTTGCTCTTGTATTTCTTATTCTTTATTAAACATTATATGCTCCTCTGTCCAAATTTTGTCGATATTTTATATCAAAGTTTTGGTTTATTCCTGGTTTTCGAGCATTCTTCTTGTTAAATTTATATCCTTTTGTGGAGAAACATTAACAATAGGAACAGGCTGTTGAATTCAAAATATTCAGAAGGTAGGTAATCTTGAATTCTAAAAGCTGCATCAACAATGGGAAACATTTGCAATAGAGCTATTGTGGGATTCTATTTATTGTGTCTTCAGATGATCTGTAGAATAATATTCAGATTATCTTCCAGCTTGATTTTAATTGAACACCAACAACCTGAAAATTGATCATGCAATTGTTTAAAAGAAGAACCTATGACAACCCTGATTGAATCTTGGGGAGAAATCGAAAATTATTAGAGGCAAACTGAAAAAAATTAAGGGGAGGCTAGGATCAACGGTAAAGTTATCTTCTATAGGTTACGGGTTCGAGCCGTTGAATCAATCACTGATACTTGCATCGGGGTAGGTTGCTTATGACATACTTCCTTTGGGTGCGGTCCTTTTCCGGATTGTCTCTGTGTAACCTATAGGTTATAGATTCGAGTTATGAAATTAGTCATTGATACTTGCGTCAGGGTAAGCTTCCTACACAACACCTCCTTTGGGTACGACCCTTTCTCGGATCCTGCTTGAACACGTGATACTTCGTGCATCAAACTATCCTATTAAACTGAAAAGTCGTTAACAACTTTTGTCTGTGCATTCTTTGGTGGAAATATCATCATATTTCAAATGGTAAAATGTCATTTGTCTTGAGTCGAGGGCTTTCGGAAATAGCCTCTCTACCTATCAACATAGAGGTAATGTCTGTGTAAACTCTACCCTCTCTAAACCCACGTTGTGGGATTTCAGTGGGTATGTTGTTGTATTTCAAATGGTAAAATGTCATCTCTGTACTTTCCTTTTTGACTAGGGATGCTATTATATCATTTATTCCTTTGTGCACATTCACATTCTAAGGTCACCTAGAGCACTAACAAGTTGTTGATAAATAACAAGATAGTCACCAATCAAATGAATCCATTTTTCATGTCCTTGTCATTTTTCTTGGTGTAGTATCTATGACTATACTGCATTGACAATGAAACAATTTGCTCTAGCTAGGACCAACTAATTGTACTATACTAAAAATGCAAGATAATTTAACTGTCAAAAAAGAAAAGTAAACAAAGCTTTCTTGAAGTATTATTATAAGTGGGAGATGGAGGGACCAATGTCCTCTAACAGAAGCACATGTTTCTAACTGATATTAAGATTGATGTTTGCTGTTAAGGTTTCAACTATAACACAAAGTTATGATCCACCACCAATGACAGGTAACAGAAAGGGGCCTCCCGGAGGTGGTAAGAGGGAGAAAGAAGGTCTGCTTCTTCTCTAGGGGAACAATAAGGTGAGGTTGGGTCCCCTTGAGGACGAATGACGGATCGACATGTGTCACATAGAAGGAAATTGTATGAATGAGAGATTGACACGTGTCTTCTAGAAGAAAAACATGAACTTAAGAATAAGTGTGATTTGTTATATATGCAAAATTTAATTTCGTTTTGCATATGAATATAATTGAGAAAATGACAAAAATGGTTACTTTATGTTTGAGATTAGGTTCAAAATGGTCTGTTAAATATATTTCTGAACAATTTTAATCTTTTAAGTTTTTTAATAAGGGAGCACCTTTAATCTCCGTTAAATATTTAACGAATTCTAATGGTTAGAGATTTAATATGCATTGTGAAAGAAAGGATTGAACATAAACTCACATTTGAAGGTACAATTTATGTTATTTTTGATCTATTTCTGTAGTCTAGTGCAACTTTTTGAGTTACGATTTCTGCTATTTTTTTTTTGGTGTTTTGTGCAGTTTCTAGATTTACAGTGTTTGAAACTTGACAAGATTTTACTGGTATTTGTTTCTGATTAAATATTTTTTCTTTTATAGTTTTCATAAAATCTAACAGCTAGAGTTCGTTAAATATTTGATAGAAATCAAAAGTACTCATATTTGACAAATTTAAAGGATCAGAACAACTTGACAATACATTTAACGGAGAGGGTCCTTTTTGTCATTTTCTCGTATATAATTCGAGTAAATAATAAGTTTAGTTAAAGTTGTTGAACCCGATCTAGATCCGCCTTTGATGAAAGCTGTGGCTAACTAGATGCACAAGCAAGGAAAGGAGCAGGTGGGCTATTTGATTATTCTAGACAAAATGATAGTCTCATGTTGGTCCCCAATTTCACTTGATATCACGTAGTACTAGTGAACCACACTGGGGAATGCTTAACTGGCTATAGTTGGAGAATATGTACAAGGTGCCGAAAGGCAGTTGAAGAGTCAATATCCTATGGGTTTTTTGGTTTGGGCTTAGTTATGAAAATTCTATGAAGGAATGTACTCTGAAATGATGTTGAAACTTGAAAAAAGAAAGTACCCACTTCCAATATCAATTGGGTAGTGTTATTTCGTGAAGTTTTTGCGGATTTTTTCCTTTTTGGAATAACTATTTATTAAATAACCATCTTAAAATAGACGATGAAGTTGCATCAATCAATGCTGACCACAACCTCTACGTTACCTTGTCTTTTGCCTCATGTCTTGGATCGAAATCGAAGGGTAAGGTGCCATTTTTCTTTGCAATTTATGAACCTTTTAGATCACTATCTCAAGATCTCTCTTGAACAAATTAAAAATACTATCAGAAAATGTTAGATCATGATCTAAAATTTTATCGACGTTAGACGATGATATAATATCTTATCATTCTTAAGAGCTATATTTATACAACTTTTAAAAATAAGGACAAAATCTAACTGATGATCTAAAAGGGGAATTTACGTAAATCAACGTGTTATTTCTTGCCCTTTTTGTTGACAATAAATGTTTCCGAACTTTAAAGTTGCATGAACCTAAATTTAGTTATATGAAACATCTTCAAAGATAAAAACAAAGGTAATGCTATCTCCATATAATCTAAAATTTTCAAGTAAAATGTTCTTCTTTGATGTTCCTAGCATATGATCATTTCTTGAAAAGAAGTACGAGACTCAAATTTAATAAGATCTTTGTATAAGGGGAATTAAATGAGAAATCTAAATTATAATAAGACAAATTAAACAAAATATCATCTATTTAGTTAGGTGTCTCAACAAAACATCAAGAAAATGGGGATAACCATCTGATATCCGAAGTTCATTAATCTGATTAATTAAAGAGAAGTGCTCCCAATTACGAGTTTCTCCATTCTCAAAGTTTGAACTCAAGCCCATGTAATAAAAAAATAGTAGTTGTCATGGAGTTTCAAGTTTCACAAATGAAACTTTAGGAAACTGTCATAAAATTTCACCTATGAAATTTGAAACTCCATGACAATGGTTATTTTTATAAAAATAGGGTCGAAAATTGTCCAGATTGTTATTACTACATCCAAGATCTATGAATAAGACGGGAGGAATCCATCTCACTATAGCCTTTGATGGTCGGTGAGTTTGTTACCGGTGTCCCTATTAATTTGCACCAATGATTTGCCTAAAAAACTTCAACATTATTAAGCATAGCCCTGCACTCTATAGTACTCAACAATTGACAAATGTACATTGTGCACCAAAAGTGGATGTTATTTGTTTATAAGATTAAGAATGCTAATTTTGCAAAAGTGGTTAATTGAGAAAGGAATTATTATACAGTATATACACATAACCATTGAAATTGACAGCCTTGTTGCTAAGCACATAAATGTAAAACAGTAGATGTTAAGAGTTCCACATCGGATATGAAATGAGAACATTGACTCTTTATATGGACTTGAACAATTCTCACCCTACAAGCTAGCTCTTGGGGTTGAATTAGGCCTAATATCCATTATTTACATGGTATCAGAGCCATATCCATTCCAATTTTTTGTTCACCGATGTTGGGCATCCAAATTATATTATCCACGCTTCAGTTAACGAGGTCTGGGTATGCATGAGAGTGTTAAGAGTCCCACATCGGATATGAAATGAAAACATTGACTCCTTATATGGACTTAAACAATTCTCACCCTACAAGCTAGCTTTTGGGGTTGAGTTAGGCCAAATATTCATTCTTTGTTCACTGATGTTGGGCACCCAAATTATATTATCCACACTCCAGTTAACGAGGTATGGGCCTAACTCAACCCCAAAAGTTGATATGGGCCTAACTCAACCCCAAAAGCTAGCTTGTAGGGTGAGGATTGTCCAAATCCATATAAGAAGTCAATGTTCTCATTCATATCCGATGTGGGACTCTTAACCGTAGAAAATTATACTTTCATAATCTTTTTGTAGCCAAACATAAAAAATTTCAGAGGTAACACAATCATTTGAAATTATACTTTGGATAAGTTGGTCAGTTGAACAACTATTTTTGGTGCACCACAACTTCATCTAAAGGAAGATGGAGCCTATTATTTGTGATGGATTTGACCAATCATTAATTTCCACGCCGAATACAAATATTTATATAAAAAATTATTAAAATATTAACATATATTATATTTTTGAATTTATAATTTCAAAAGTGAGATGAGTTCAATGCTCAAAATTAGTTGGAGCAAGTTATCTCGCGATTATAATGACAGAATTATAATGCATGACAAATAATAACGAAATAATCTGGATATACTTTTATTAGTAGCAGTGTAATTCATTAGATTAAAAATGGGATATAACATAAAACATATAAAATTTGGTGTAAATTAAATGAACTAAGACAAATTTTTATTTAATTTCAAATTTAACCTTGTTTTTCTTAGAAAATCTTAGGAGAAGGGCAAATATGCTATTTTGTTGTTTATCCTTCTGGACTAGTAATCATGAGATTGTTATCCCACATAAATGTGGTATCAATTTGGTATAAATAATTCTAAAATTGCTAATATTGAAATAAAAAATTATACCAAACATGAATGTATAAAATAATTCCACAATTTATTGTTGAGTTATAATATTTTTTTCATTAATTTAATAAAAAATAAATTTAATAAATTTAAATCTTGAACGCACCTCTCACTTTATTTGATGCAAAGTGCTAGTAATAGAAAGCCAAAGATAAGGATGTTTTGAGTAGGTGATTGTTTTGTTAGTGGGATGAAAAATGGCAGGTAATGGATTGCCAAGGAAAATAATAGAAGGATGACTTTTGCCTGCCATAACAATGATAATAATTCCTCAAGAGAGAACACTTCAATAGCTGGCATATTACTTGTGTTCCCCATTTAGCTCTGTACACTTCAAGTGATTTTGAAATAATCAAAATGTCTATAATCTTTGGTTGAAATGTTTTGGAAGGATATTTTGTAATAGAATTTGAGTGTAATTAATTATAATCATATAATTTAACTTGTTTGTTCGATTAAGTAATTATTTAATCAGCCTAGATTGAATTATAATTGAGAGGAGCAATAAACTCCAATTCCGTATAATCACCATATGACTTTCAAATTCTTTATTTTTTATTTTTAATATTTCTTAAATATACATATAATTTTCTCATAATAATGCGTACTAACATGTTCATCTAGATTTTAAAAAAAAGTTTTGTAATTAATTTTACTTAAAATACAAGAAATCAAACTCTAAGAGTGTTTGAATTGTCTTTTAAAAAGTAGCTTATAAGCTAAAAGCTAAAAGCAATAAGTTGGTAATATCCAACTTTTGATTTTTGGCTTATTTTCTACTTTTCATGTCTAAAAGTAAGTGCTTTTAAGCACTTTTTCTCATTGTCAAACACCACAAAAATTAGAAAAATACTTAAAAATCAATAAACATTTAAAATAAGCCAATTCGAACACCCTCTATGTAATTTTACTTGTGCAATCAAACATGACATCAAAAATTACATTATAATTATATTATGACAAACAATAGAGCCTAACTCCAAAGCTCACCTTATGGCCTGAATTTGAACTTTGACTTTTAAACTTCAGACTTTTGGATATGAAGTTAGGCTTTGCCAGAGCCATACTTCAGACCTTTTAGAAGAAGAAGAAGTAGCAACAGCAGGTTCATTCTGAAGTTTGCCAAAAAAGGTAAACACTTGGTGTTTTTAAGAAAATAAATATTTTAAATACGGGTGTTATATGTGGGCAGTGGCCAGAAACCTAGAGCCCAATTCAACAAGGCTTAAAATGAATCCACTAACATATTGGGCTCCCTAATATTAAAAGGAAAACAACGTGCGTGGCCCTCAAACCAAAAGTAATTATTCGTCTATACCTTTATAATTTTCATGTCTTCGAAAAAAATTAAAATTATTTATCCGAGATACCCCAAATTATGATATCAATATGGTATATAAATATACAGAGATAGTATCATGGAAGACTGTTTCAGTCATTCTCTTAGTCCTTCATGATATCATTATGGTATATAAATATATTGATATGGTATTATGGAGGGTTATATTCATTTTGTTTAAAAAGATACACTTTTCTCGAAAAAAAATGTCTATAATACCATTATCTTATATACATATACTGTGATGATATCATAGAGGACTGCTTCAGTCCTTCAATGAGACAATCCTCAGCCCATGATACTATCGTGGTATATAAATATACTGAGATGATATCATGAAGTATTGATTCAGTCATTCTCTTAGTCCTCATGATAATCACAATATATAAATATACTGTGACAATATCACGGAGGAAGAGTTTTGGGGCGAGGGGTAACTCGGATAATTAGTTTCGGCCGGTTGGGTTAGAAACCAAATTAGTTTAGGAGGGCATGGGGCATGGGGCAAGTAATTATTTTATTTTTTAGGGATATTTGGTGTTGTTTTCCCAATATAAAACAGGCTAACATTGGACATGCTACTTTTTTAAATCCACTAAGTTAGCAATACAAAGTTTTGTGTATACATTTCAAGCCATTGTACTTGGATCATCCAAAATTCGTGACGTGCAATTTTTTATTATTATATATGGATTTCATTGTTTACCTGTATAATTTCTTTGTAAGAAGTTTCTAATTCCTATAACTAGTTCTCATAAGTCATAATATTCAAGAAAACATTAAGAAAATTTCACTTCCCTCCTCTCGTTTTCACCTTGTCATTAGTGAAAGTAGTTATATATCAAAATCTCTTATAGGGGCATTGCCTTTGGACTAATATTAGAAATAAAAGAATCAAAACTGGCTATGTAAGTGATAAAACAACTGCATTTCATTCACTTTTAGAAACTCCATAGCACTTATTAGTCTTCAGACTTAGTTAATTCTTGGAACAGTTTGACATGTTGCAATTTTTGGAACAGTTTGACATCTCGCACCTTCACTAGGCTTTCCTGATTTCGAATTACACTGAGATTTCCTCCTACAAAATATATTCCATCTTCTCTTTGTTTTCACCATCTTTTGGAACTCCTCCTTCATGCTGTTACACTCTTTTTCAAGCTCGGACACACGTTCTCTCATGTCCTCAACGCTTGCTCCCCTGCCCCGTGCAGCATTGTCCGTGTGTTGTCCTAATGCTCCGCTAAAATTTTGGGAGTTTTCAAGATTTTCCGACACAAAGAACCATCCGGAAATTGATGTACGTAGTCGAAGCTGTTCAAAAAACAGGACTTGAACAATGACCCTTAGAGGTAGCCTCTCGTTTTGAGCAGCGTGCGTGCTGGCCTCTAATGACAACTTCTGGCAATTCATTAGTCTGCAGATTTGCTCTCTTTCAATGTCTGTCAGCCAAGGATGTGCCTGAATTTGAATGTGTAAAAGAACTTCCAAGAATTTTAACAAACCGAAATTGTAAAAAGTATGATTTAAGATAAGCACGGACAAAAGTAGCTGCATAGGTTTGCATATATAAGAATACGAAACGAATACACAGCTATTGATATTGAATCCAATGTTATCTTGCTCTAGTTGGTTAGGTCAGTACACTCATAGTGTTTGTCATAGTAATTTCTTTTGACTTTCCATCTTATGTTTAGATCATAAATAAACAAATACTTTCATCATAAACTAATTAGATTTTAATACTTTTTCAAAGGGAAGCCATTTTATTCTTTGAACCTATATTGCTCGGACTCTTCAAAAAGGCCACCAGGTGTGTGCCGGATTCTCTTTTGAAGAGTCCGAGCAACATAGCTCAGTACTATCAACTTTAACAACTAATGCAAGCAGTCCGAGCAACATAGCTCAGTACTATCAACTTTAACAACTAATGCAAGCAGTCCGAGCAACATAGCTCAGTACTATCAACTTTAAGAACTAATGCAAGCCTGACCTGCACTAGACTAGTGTATTAAGATCAAGAAAATTTGAAACTTGCACTAATTTCAAGGATATTCTGTACATATAGGACACTTTATTTACTATAAAACTGAGTAGAATAGTTTATACACACCATCAAAGTAGAATAATTATGCATGAAAAACACAAGAGTTGGGACAAAAGAACTAGTTGTTACCTTCAAATATATATCTATTGCACGATAGATACCATCGGAAATCGGCCTAGCATATTCCGGGATTGCAGCAGCAAGAGACTGAAATTTCGGGAACTTGAAATTAACATCGGGCGCGACCTCAGCAAGATACGAATCCACGAGATTAGCAACTCTTGTTATTGAAGCCAAAGACTGACTACTTTGCATCAATTGACTTTCTTCCATGATACATGGTGACACTGCTGCTGATGCCTGATCTATTAACAAGAAATGATCAAGAATACGCTGAAAACAGTCGATATCATATAAAGTTTCAACCGTATAGCCAATATTCGGTATCAACAGATCATCAAGTGTAGCCTGGTCTAACTGCAACCCTACTCTTCCCTCCAAATTTAATCGACAGGCTGGACTAGCCTGCAACATCATAGCGGTACGTAGCAGCCTGAGGAGAAACCTAGTCTCGGTTACGCCTTTTTGTTTTGGTAACAATTCAACGATCTCTTCTAAAAGCGCCCTTTGATCAGCCTCAGACGGAGTTGAACCTGATTTGACGTGAGTAACATCCTTGAAGCTCGATTGCCTATTCATTAACGGAACATATTTCTTTGCATAAAACACGAGTGCACCCGATATATTCTCAGGCCTCATGCCTCCAGCTTCAACGGCCTGGATCAAACGTTTGTAGAGCGGTAAGCTGAGGAACGACACATCTTCGTACCACCAATCATCAGTCATCGGTTGTGGCTTAGTCCCCGTGCTTATACCGTTCCACACATCAGCACCGGTTGTACTACTATCGTTACCATTCTCCATCACGGGCCAATTAAGTAATTTTGAATCGTTACAAGCTTTCATCGCTAATGAATTTATGCAACGCGATACAATGTGAAGCTCTTCAGCATATGACAACACTTCTTCACAAGTTTCTAGTGCTTTTATTGTGTCTGTCCAATTCACAAAAACGTCGTTGAGGAAAGACTCGGTTTGTGAAACTAGATTTCCTTCACCATATTCATTTGTCATTTGTAAATACTCAGATGCACATCTAAGGGTTACCACATTTAGAGGAGTAAGTTCAAATCTAACACCATAACAAAATTTGGCTACTAGCTCAAATGCTTTAGCTCCACCAGGTATGTCACTAAGCTGAAGAATGCATACAGATCCATCCTCTTTTGTTGATTCACTCATGAGATTTTCTAGTAGTGCACTTCTTGAGAGCAAAGGGAACTGCAACAAGATTAAATATCATCTTGTATGCAATATTTTCAAAAGCGAAAACCAAAAAAAGTGACAAAGGTTCATAGGGCTTGAAGTGAAAATCGAGAAGTGAAGCATGCACTTCATTGGAGCAATGTTGCTCGAACTATTCAAAAATGTCGACGGGTGCGTGTCTGATCGTCCAGAAGTAGTACACTTTTGGAGGATCCGACACAAGTGCAACAACAATTTTGGAGAATCTGAGCAACATAGATTTGAAGTAAAGCCCACGATCATAGAAAAAAAAAAGTAGTACTAAATAGTATGAATTTAGTACTATAAGAATGAATTTAGGATTAAAACAACTAATCTCAATGTTCAATATATGATAATGTTGATATTAATCCAACTTCTCAAAGTTGAGAGCAAAAATATTAATAATAAGATACTACCATAAATAACTTAAGAATAAGCAGTAAAAAAGTGTACCTTGTGTAGATAAAAGGACATTTCTCCAATTTCGATTGTAATGTCACTTGGAAGTCCTGACTTACAACGCCTGAACACAGTTTTATAAGCTTAAAATAAATCCACTATTACTGAATCCATTATTTAACTGTACTACAAATAACAAAATCAGAATAACATTCACATAAACAGAAATATAGATATATTGGAAATGATTGTCACATCTAAAGAAGGGTTACATGGTATCAGATTCCTAAGAAGAGCAAAATATAGCCCAACAGTAGAAAACCATTCATTTCCACTGTCTTGTCCAAAAATACTGCCACCTTATAAAACATAGTAGCAGCTCATTTGTCCCATTTTTTTTCTACTATATAAAATTTTCAAACTTTCTTTTAAAAAATATTTCTATTTATTACTACTTACTTAATTTTCGAATATATCAATTTTGTTTGAAAGAAATTGAAAAACTATATCGACACAGAAAATTAACGTTTTGACTATAGGACCCAAGGATGGTCTATGAAGTGACTGATAATCACGCAGGGTTAACCCCACATTACTAAAACAATGACTATTTTCGCACGATGTTTAGTGGTTATTCTCACTGAATGTTGGTGGGGAAAATTAAAATATTCCCTCCGTCCATTTTATACGAATGTCTTTGATTTGACACAAAATTTAAAAATAAAGAAACTTTTGAAACTTGTAATTCAAAACAACCCATAGAAATTTGTGTGGCCAGAAACTATTTCATAAGGGTATAAATGTAAGTTTAAAGTTGAATTATTACTAAATATAGAACAGTGTTATTCTTTTTGGGACCGACTAAAAAGGAAAGAATGTCATATAAATTGAGACGGAGGGAGTAGTAGTGTCTTCGTACGGAAAAATGAGTAAGTTTTCCAGCATTTCAATGGGAGCCTGTTTCCACTGAATGCCGGCGGGAAAAATCTCTGTTTCTAGCGGAAGCAGAAACATTAGATAATTTCTTTCCATTTATCCAAGCCACACAGTTACTCAGTAGGTGTTTGCAAGCTACATTGAATACAACCGTAATTAAAAAAAAAACAATTTTGACTCTCGTACTTAGAACCTTACCATAAAAATGAGACAGAGGGAACCATCCTATGTTGTATAAGCTCATTCATAACTGATAACACAAGAATACTTCTCTCATAAATTACTCGTAAAATGGTAACGCTGAAAAAACACATTAAAAACCTGCCATTTTTTTTCTAAATTGTGTGAAAAAGCAATGGATAGAGTAACATATTAGCTATAATTAACCAAGAATGCAAAAGGCACCATTATAATAATAATAACAGAATTAAAAAAGAATTACCAAGCCTGGCCTTCACAGCAGAAAGCTTCAGATTTAGAACCAAGCTTCAAAAGAGCCATTAATTTAATCTCTCTCTGATGATAGGAATATTACACTAATGAGTCATGTAGAAAGACTACTTTGCTTTCATAAAAATGAAGACAAATAATACAGTAAAAAATATATTTATAAGGAAACAGGAATTAGAGTATTTACTGTAGCTGTTGTAAGTAACAGTGAAGTTTTATCTTTTTTTTGGTTGTTTGTTTATTATTTCAGCATAGTGAAGTATTAAGTGAGTACCGAGTCTAAAGGGAAAAAATCGGTTACAACTGTCCGTATTACTCGTTCGGTGTGGATTCATTCTACACTAGTTGCGGCAAAATTAGTTATTTTAGTAAATGGGTCGGGTTATAATGTTCGTCAAAGTGATCTAATTGAATTCTGAAGAGAGCAAAGTATACGCAGATTTTTACTCATAACTTTGAAAACATAGAGGTTATTTCTAATAAAATCGAATAATGTAACTAAACAGATTAAATGTAGTTCAAACCCAAACATAACAAATGAGTTTAGAAATTAATTGATATTATGTAAATTTGGAAGAGTATCTGTTGTTACTCTATTTAACTTTATAAAGCAGTACGGGAAGTAAATAACTATTACAAGTTTTCGAAAGGATAAATAAATGGTCAATCTTCAAAACTGCCGCAAGCTTGTTGTGTCTTGAATGTTGATAACCTTGCAAGACCAATGTTGAGAACTGTCGCAAGCTTGTTGTGTCTTGAATCTTGATATCCTGAAATCAAGAAACAACTAAATCTGGATGGTTACAACGTTGTGTGTTGAGTCGAGGGATTGCCCTCTGTCCTTAAGACAAGATTGCCCCGTATATATGTTTTTACGTTAGCGGGCGATAGTCTCCCAAGATAAAATAACACTTTAATCTCAACGCTACAAAGCCAATAGGTTGAGCCTGCCGAATAAAACAAATATGAATCGACTTGCTGAAGATATGGAAAAAGAAGGAAGATTTTCTATCTTCTCTTCTGTTTTGTCTCTGTAGTGTATATAGTGTGTCTCTGTAGTGTATATCTTGTGTATATGAGGGTCTTAACTCACTATTTTTCGTCACAGTTTTGCTCACTGTTTTAAGCTATGTTTTGTGCTATTTTCTGGTTGTTTTGCTCACTGTTTGTGCTGAATTTCAGTCACGTATGTGTGCTATATTTCTGTCACTAATTGAGCCAAAGGAGGCATCAATATATAGCATGGAGGAGGGCTGCCCAACAGCCACAAACAAGGCTGTTAATAGCCATTAGTGAGGGCTGTTAATGACCATTAGGAGGCAGATTAATGGGCTGTTCATGGCCATTGAAGAAGGGCTGATAATGGAGGAGTTAATCAGCCAAGTAATGACTGATTAATGCCTCAAAAAACAGCCCACAGCCCACAGCCCGAGACCGGACGGGCGGGCGGCGGCGGCGCGCGTGTGGGCTTAGCCTTGAACCCAAGCACATCTAGGTCCTCCCTCCTTTAAACGCATGGGATACCCCTTGGGGTCCCAAACCCTTTACCACATTAAAGACATATATAGAGAGCAATTCTTCCTATTCCCACCGATGTGGTAGATTTGTCCCACACCATATTTTCATGCCTCAAACACCTTACTTCGTGGACCAATATCTCTTTCATTTCTCAACGAAATTTGACGATTCTTGGCCCTACGGTCATCTACTCACTTCGTAGATCATGCATGTGCGAAGAGACAAAGTCTCCAACATGCGGAACATTAGTGTTTAATTCATTAAAGATGGGTGGACGCATCTCCCCGCCAAAGACAAATTTCCAACCGTATCTATATAATTGAAGGCATTAGGCCCGCCACGTGGCCAGAAAATCTATTTAACTATTTTGTCAGATATTTTGCTTTTTTTCTTGCGCACTGCTTCATCAAATGGTGCTATTTACTCAACATATGCAACTTGGTAATTCTTTGAAAGTAGGTCTTTACCACCTATGCCTACTTTAGATATATTTGCAGCATGGAGAGTTTTTGTATAGACAAAAAAAGGATTAAAGGCCTTGAATAATAGGGGGAAGGGCTTTTCTTTTACACTCTTAAACATGAAACAAATGAAAAGTGAATATGCTGTAATCGCTCACTTGTACAATCAGTCTCTTTTTATTTAATCTTTAAACATGAAAAAAAGGAAGTGAATATGGTGTGATCGTTCACTCGTATGATCTTTTATTTACAAATCTAAGTATACTTTCAATATAATTATAGAACCTTCGAATGATGCATTACCAAATGCAGATACTCAATTTATTTTGCTTTTTCTACTCTTTTAATCTTAACATAAATCACACACTCAAGTCAAAAACATAGTAAATGAGTACACCAGAATTTTATTAGTGAAATTAGGAGTGCTGAAATGTGAAGCGTAGAGTGCTGAATGTGCTAGAATATGACATTAAAAAATACTGATATGCACAGGCGAACTTTAGGCAGTTTGCAAGATTTGAAGCATTGAGCGAGTCATTCGTATGGAGCCTAGATTG
This sequence comes from Anisodus acutangulus, assembly GCA_029783415.1. Taxonomy (NCBI): domain Eukaryota; kingdom Viridiplantae; phylum Streptophyta; class Magnoliopsida; order Solanales; family Solanaceae; genus Anisodus; species Anisodus acutangulus. Next base: position 45,464,473 of record CM056503.1, read on the forward strand.
TTACCAAAACTGAAAGTATATTTATGTCCTAGAGACAATCTGTATTAGGATAAATGTACTTTATACATATTCGTATTATTATTAATGGAGATTAATATTTTGATATTTGCAGTTATTGAGTTATCAGTTGATTGTTTATAATATTCTATAATATGCATCCCTAGAGGTTACGTTGTTATTAATAATGTGAGATATTAATATTATAACGTAACTCTTAAAATAGCCTCGACTAATGATCATCGAGAATGATATATCGATGATATGTGATAAGTCAACATGTGGTCTGCATCACATCCTTAGAGGATGTAGTATGTCTCACCTGCTACGAGTAATGGCTACTCGTGATGGACACATGGATACTTTGGAAGTATTGGTATACCCTGCTGATACATTGTTTGTTATATTTGTCTAAAGTATGATCAGCGTGTGGGAGATAGAAGTCCTTAGACTTGAGGTCAATGTGCACCTTGTCTACAAAGTAATATACTTTGATCCTGTCCTAAGCTCAAATGCCTTATAGGTTGAGATACGACTTGTATTGGGTACATTACGATATGGATTAAAGGTGGTAGTTGAGCCAAGATTAGGATTCATTCCTCGAATGTATATTCGAGAGAACACTCAGCTTCTTAGTGATATTAGGTTGACTAAGTCGTTGGCCGACACAATAGACATATTTAGAATATGGTCTAGTTGTCAACTAATATAGATGAGATACAATGATTAAGCCATTTGGATAGACACTTAACAAATCCTAAGCTTGATCGGGTGTGTTGTGAATGAAAGAATTTTATCTTACCACATAGAGATTAAGTTTACTGGATTCGTGTAAACGTACTTCACATATTGAGTTCGTATTGACGCGCTGTCTAGGAGTTCCACGTAGACCTTAATTAAATGAATGTCGATATGTGAAGGCATGTAGGGTCACACTATGTCGATTGTCTTTTCGATCTAAGGATGTATTGAGAGAGTATTAAATATTCGATTTAGAATCGAGATATTTAAATGAATAATGATTGTTTTGATTAAGTCAAAATTGGATTTTAGATTTAATTAAGAATGTGCGGAAAATAAAATGAGACAATGTAGGGCCACGTCAGCGCCGCGACGCCCACACCATAGGGCCGCGGCGCCATGACCTAATTTGTCTCAAATTTTGGGCCAGGCCAAGGTCAAACCCTAATATGGTTTGACCTAATTTTCACCAATAAATACAGACCTATACTTCATTATTCATTACACTTGATTTTCATATCATTATTCTAAGTCTTAGAGACTCAGAATCAAAACACTCTCTCGAACCTCTGTCAAATTACCTAGCTTTCCAAAGGAGGAATACATTGAAGCTTGGAGCTTGAAATCGAAAGGGCATTCGCGTGCGCACCCACAGTTGATAAAGATTCCAGATATTGTAATCATGTAAGTACCATTTAAGTCTTATGTTTACAATTTTAAATTACCCTATAGTCAAACAGTTCTACGTTTGTTGGGTTTGAAATAAGTTTTCAATATCCGATGCGTACAACATCCCAACAAAACCCTACAAAAACCTGTATGAATCCCATCAAAATGCATAAGTACAATTCCTAATATAAATAATTCTGAGAATGATAGTACATGTCCTTCTAATGTGATGCTACAAATGAACAATTTATATAATAATAATGGTTAATCTATTCCAAAGTCCTATGACGAGGATGAATTTTGTAAATCTTAATGTTTTGTGGAATCGTCTGAATGGAGATTGTTAGGGTGTCAAATGCTATGAGAAATAAAAATAAGAGATGAAATAAATCGAATGCCAATTCTGTTTTCGAATGTCGGTAATTATGTCGTCCGACACCAGTAACAACACTTAGCAAAACAGAAACTTTAAAGAGTAAATGCAGCGGAATTTAAAGAACACAAATGTTTAAATTTTCATAAGTTATATATATATTATATAACTTATGATGGTCAATGACCAAATGTTTTGTATATATATATATTATATACAAAAGTACAAATTCCTTTCTTTACAACTTTACAATATAAAACGGAAAGGAATTAAAAGTTGAAGTCGCAGATGACTTCTACCTAAAAGATCTAACTAAGTAGACATAGACAACCTCTCATTACAATCGCTTCATACAAAACTAATCTAGAATCTAAACAGCAATTGTAATGTTGGACAGAATGTTGTCAAGACACTCAAGCAACACTGGTGATCCAGATTTCTGAGATGAAATATCGAGAGCTCTCTTAGTATTTTTGCTTTCTGATTCTGGATATCGATTCACTGTAGTAGACTCTCTATTTATAGTAGAGAGTCTTCCTTGAAAAGTTCATCGATTGGTTGTGGAGGTTGAGGGAAATGTGGGCAGCTGTTAGGTTTGGTTGGAGACGATCAAGGAGCAAAAACCTCTAACAATTTTGACTTGTTCCTCACGAAAAGCAGCAACCTTGATTCGTTTTACACATGTGTTTACCAACTCCTTTTTACCTTGCCAAGTCATATTTACTACGTAGTAATCATTACGTGAAGTAAGACAAAATCAGTTCTGAAAAAGTTGATCCGAATGTTGTGGAACATTTTTTCCAACATTCTTATACATTCAAATCAATAATTTAGGAGATATGTTGGGTCAAATGTCACAACATCAAATCCAACATTAACAATCTCCCCCTCTTTGCCTTTCTTTACAAAACTCATTAAAATGTAAAGTTGACTTATGGTGTTGTCACAAATGTTGTCCAACATCCGTGATCAATAATTTTAAGGTCATGATCCCCCTTAACCTGTGATGGCACACAAGCAAATATGTGTATACCAATTCATAGGATTAGAAAAAAAATTTGAGCACATATATACACATATCATCCAATATATATAAAACACAAATAGAAATAAACCATTGTCAACAAATATCCACATCAATCCATTAAACGATTGAACAAGCATTTACAGCTTAGGTTCAACAACATCATTCAACTTCCTCCTTGCTCATCATACAGCAGCAGCAACTTCCAACATCTTTCTACCCTTGCATAACAGCTTCAGCTTTCAGCATCTCTCCCCCTTCATCTCTGCAACATAGTTCCTCCCCCTACATCAACAACTTTAGCTTCCCCCCATGCATCAACAACTTTAGCTTTCTCCCCTTGCATCAGCATCATCTTCCATTTTTTGTGAAGAAAGTAGCATCATGAAATGATCTCTAGCTTGTATCAAGGCATTCATTGCAACACCAACTTCTGTAATTTGTTGGTTGATTTTTGCAATTTGATCCACAAACCATTTTGTAGACAGTGTTGCCCAGAATATTAGTGACATTTCTAGCAACATTTTCACTTCCAGCTTCATTCTTCCAGGGAAAGTCGATGACTTTGTCCTTGCTCTTCAAAATTGCCTTATTTATAGTGTAAAGCTCATGAGTCTTCCCTAAGGTGTCTTCTCTCCTAGGCTCGAAGCCTTGGGTGGTTAATACTTTGTAGATCAGAGATGGAAAATGAAGGATTGAATTTTATTCTTTCTCAGCCAAGTTGACAATTTGATGAAATATCATTTTTTCCAAATCAACTTTCAAACCTTTCCCAATTTTATACAACAGGGTTGCTTGTTCAGATGTCACAATTGACTCATTCATTGAAGGAAGCCAACTGTGAATATCAATTTTGTGGAGGGTGGAAAACAGGACTGTTAATTTGGAGGCTGGACATCTAGGGATTCATTTCTTCATTATACCTCCAATGAGGTATTCAATTACTTCATCCCTATTGTCTATCACCTGTTCAACTTCTCTAACATTATCTCTAGCATTTGGGCAAATACATTAATTTATGATAGCAGGCGTAAAAATATATACCTTGTCATAGAGATATACCTTCCCAAATTTCTTTGAGGAGGTATCCTCTATAGCATAGCTTAAATTCGCATAAAACAACCTTACTATCTCATCAACAAATAGTTCTTTTTCAGTGACAGAACCAAGAAGATGTCTGTCCTTTAAGAATTCTACCAAATCATATTCAGTATAGAAAGTAATAACTAACACTCTCTCATGCCTAATTACTCAATTTTTGTAAAAATCCTACATATGATGGTTAGCTTTAGAATAGAATTTATCTGAGAGAGCAGATACCTCAATGTTTGAATCAGACATGTCTGAACTAACGGATTTGGTACTGTTGGAAGACGTTATGGCATCTGTGGCAACATTTGGAGCAGTACTTGTCCTTGTAGTCCTGAGAACTCCCTTTGGAAAAAATTATTTCAAGGGAGTTTCATCTAGGATTTTCCTTTCTTGAGGCACATTGGGTTGTTTAGAAGCAGATGGTTCTTCCTCAGTTGAGAAAACATAGTCCGTATTTTCATTATCACTACTCGAGTAAGCGGGTTTAGATATTTCACATTTAGTCCTTTTGCTACTCGAACCTTCTTGGAGTATTTTCTCAAACACTCTACTCGATCTGCGAGTATGAAAGGTAGATGACCTTGGCCTTTAACCCAGAGATGAGAAATCAAAAGTTTGATCAACATCTATATGTTTATTATTATCTCAAGGATAACTGATATCTAAAGGTTCATCAAAACCTTTAAACACTATTGATTTAGAAAGATCTTCACGAAGATTTGAGGAAGAAGACTGGCCCGGTTGCTGAGGTGTATTCGACGGAGGGTTACGACTCATGAGAGTGTTGGATGGAATGTTGGTTGACATTTATTCTGACATTAGAGAAGTTTTCATCGGTGAGAATTAAGGAGAGGGTTTTGAGGAATTAGGGTTTGTGAAAGTGATTGGAGTTTGATTTGGTGTTTCCATCGGGTAGATAGGAAGATATACACCCGCTGAACTTTTTCCTTTTTATTTTTTATTTTTTTTATTTTATATTTTTGTAAAAAACATAAATAATAAAAAGAAATATCAAATGAGAGGAATATTTATATACTTGACAAACATTTTCTTAGCAACAAGAATCTCTTAATTTTAGGTATTTCAATTTTACACAATAACTTACACCTAAAATATTTGGATATACATCACGGTAGAAATAAAATATAATCTTATCATTTTAGGTTTTGAAATTCCTGTAAACAAGACATATAATAAGAAGTAGGATCTAATATTTCAAAGATCAAATAATAAAAACATCCCAACACATATCACATTCTGAAAAGGTCAACAACAATGTTGTCATCATTTTGGAAGACACAAGTATTTTGATCCAACAAGAACTTTTCATTTTGGCAACAAATCAAGACACGTTTTATACGTATTTTATGAGTTTTACCACTAGACCAATGTAACATTTTTCCATCGTGTCCTTGATCTAATCATATAACACATACAAAAGATTTTTTCGTGTAAAAAATAAGAATACTTATTTAGTATTCTCAAAATCCTTTTGAAGCACTCGATACTCATATAGAATAGGAATGACATCTTTCCACGGGCTTTGCCTATTTTTCATAGTTGCCAAATATTTGTAAAGGCTTTGCTTTATTTTGATACTACCTTGTTATGATATATATATATATATATATATATATATATATATATATATATATATATATATATATATATATATATATATATATATCATCGCAGAGAACAATATCACTTTGACAACATATTCTTATTGAAGGATTATGCTTGTGTGGCCAAAAGTTATGCACCATAAACAACCATAATCAATTAGTGATATAACATAGGTAAATATCACCCGAAATGTTAGACAACATTTCAGCCGACATTTACAAAAAAAATGCCTTTTTAGAGATTACAAAGACCAAGAGATTTCTTTAAACTAGAAAATCTCTCATGGTCCAAAGCTTTTGTAAAAATATCAGCTAGGTGATGAAGAGTGTCAACAAGTTCAACTTTAACTAGATATTTTTCAACTAAATCTCTTAAAAAATGATGTGTAATATCAATAAATTTTGTACGTGAGTGCTGAACTGGATTTTTGGAAATATTTATAGCACTCAAATTATCACAGTACAAAATAAAAATGTTGCTAGTAAATCCATAGTCATCTAACATGTGTCGTAGCCATATTAATTGAGAGAAACAACTTCCGGCTGCTACATATTCAGATTCAGTAGTTGAAAGTGAGACACAGTTTTGTTTACGACTATCCATGAAACAAGGTTATTGCCAAGATAAAAACATCCGCCATTTGTACTTTTTCTATCATCCACATCTCCAGCCCAATTTGAGTCACTAAATCCTATTAAGTTAGGATTAGTGTCTTTGGAGTACCAAATGCTCAACTCACATGTGCCAGCAACATATCAAATAATACGTTTCACGACATTTAAGTGGAACATTTTGGGACAGGCTTGAAAATGTGCGCAAACACAAACACTAAACATAATATCTGGGCGACTAGCAGTAAAATAAAGAAGACCTATCATAGATCGATATAATGTTGGGTCGACATTTTCACCAACATTGTCCTTACATACCTTCTGTGATGAACCCATTGGCTTTTTCATCTGTTTAGCGTTCTCCAAATCAAATCTTTTGAATAGATTCTTGGCATATTTACTCTGTGAGATAAAAATTCCATATTCACTTTTCTTTATCTGAAAGCCTAAGAAAAAAGTTAATTCCTCAATCATGCTTCAACAAATGAATTTAGGTACGACTGTGAAGTCGATCCAAAGACTATGTCATCCACGTAGATTTGAGAAATTATAATATCTACACCGTGTCGTTTAATAAACAAGGTACAATCAGCTTCGCCACGGTTAAAACTAAATTCAATAAGAAAGTTAGTTAAACGACCATACCATGCACGCGGGGCTTGTATCAACTCATACAAAGCTTTTTTAAGCTTGTATACGTAGTGTGGATGGTAAGGATCTTCAAATCCTTTTGGTTGTTCAACATATACCTCCTTATCTAGATAACCATTTAAGAAAGCACATTTTACATCCATTTGGTGTAAACTAATTTTCAGACAACATGCAATAGCAAGTAAAAGTCTAATTGATTCGATTCTAGATACATGTGCGAAGGTTTCATCAAAATTAATTCCTTCAACCTGAGTATAACTTTGTGCAACTAGACATGCTTTGCTTCTAATAACTGTTTCTGATTCATCTGATTTATTTTTAAAAATCCACTTAGTTTCAATTATATTTGTATTATTTGGACGTGGAACTAAGTCCCCGACTTCATTTCTAGAAAATTATTCAAGCTCTTCTTACATTGCTTGTATCCAGAAATTATCTTTAAGTGCTTCTACAACATTCTCTGGTTCTAATATAAATATAAAACAAGAAAGACTAACCTCTTGGTATATGGTTGACATACATACATACCTTACCATTTCTCTATAGTTGAGTGGTTCTTTGCCCCTTGTTCTACTTCCTTAAAAAACTCCCCTATCACTTGCCTCGTTGGATGATTCTTCCTAATCCTTGATGATGGGTCCCTACGAACTTGGTCTGACATTCAGCACTTGACTCCTCATCTGTGGCCTCTGTGGTCTCTATTACTGTTTCAGATGTTGCTTCAGGTGTGGAAACATTTATGGCAACATCCGATTCTTCTACAATCTGTGGACTTTCCAATGTATCTATAATGTTATTTTCTATAGTTTTTCCTGAAATATCAGAAAGATAATCAAATATAACATTTACAGACTCTTGTACAGTTCTGGATCTCAAATTGCATACTCGATAAGCATGACTATTTTGTGAATAGCCAACAAAAATTCCTTTATCACTCTTAGAGTCAAATTGTTTCAAATGATCCCTATAATTTAAAATATAACAAATACACCCAAAAATATGAAAGTAACACAAGTTTGGTTTCTTTCAATTTATAATTTCATAGGGTGTCATCTTTGTTCCTGGCCTTAGATAGACTCTATTATCTATGTGATTAGCAATATTCGAGGCTTCTGCATTACTCTAGCCATTTCTTGCAATGTCCTATTCTTCCATTCTGTAACCCCATTCTGTTGAGGAGTTTTGGGAGGCAGAAAACTCATGAAAAATTCTCTTTTTATCACAAAAATTTGTGAATGAACTATTTTGAAATTCATTTCCATGGTCGGATCTAATCCGAAAATTAGAAGAATAAAATACATTTATAATTCTAGAGTGCAAGATTTTAAATATGTCAAATGTTTGTGATTTTTCTTTCAAAACATATATCCAAGAATATCTAGAAAAATTATCTACTATCACAAAGGAATACCTCATGTCTCCTAGACTGTCTACTTCAATTGGACCCATTAAATCCATATGTAGCAATTGAAAATAGTGAGACGTACCTGAATGTTGTCCATCGTGTTGGACAACATTATGAGAGACACAGGTTTGCTTACCTTTCAAACAATCTTCACAGATAGTTTTACTTTTATGGCTAAGTTTGGGTATGCCTCTAACTTCTTCATATGAGACCAATATTACGGTAGTTTACATACCCCACCTTCTGATGTCATAGTGTTGTGTCATCGACCTTAGCATTATTGCATGTTTCTTGTCTTACAACAAGATAACAATTGTCACCTGTTCTTGTACCTGTCATGAAACATATATTGGCTTTATTCGTAACTTCATAGGCATTCTTATTAAATTTTACCTCAAGATGTCATCACACAGTTGACTAATACTAATCAAATTAACCATTAATCCCTCAACGTGTAAGACATTTCTTAATGCTGAAAATTCAGGAACATCCAAGATCCATTTTTCAATTATTTTACTTTTATTGCCACCTCCATAGGTCATATTTCCTCCATTGAATGACTCATAGTTCTCTAGAAACCTTTTGTACCTGTCATGTGGGGAGAACATTCACTATCAAAGTACCAAGAACCTGAAATGTTAGTTCTTAATACAGTTATAGCAACATTACATGTTACATCCTTTCTAGGAACCCAAACTTTCTTAAAACATTTTTTACCTTTTGAGTCAGAAATGTTGCTTCGATTGTTATTCGAAATGTTGGACAACATTTTAGGCAACATTTTGCTCACAGAATCTTGAAGTTTGAAAAAGTATGGTTTTAAGTGTCCAGTTGAGTTACAGTGATGACACACAAACTTCATATTCTTTGACATATATGAGAACCTATTATTCATCCCTTTTTCTTTTACAAAGCACATTTTTTCATTTTTATCAAAGAGATTGGAGCATATGGTTTTAAGAGAGTTTTCGTACCCAATTCCTGCATGTGAAGGTTTACTAAAATTGTCTCACCCCGTGTTGAGCTTACAGAAGGTTTCTTCGGCTAAATCCAATTTTGCTCGGATCTTACCAAATTCAATATCTTTTTTGGTAAGTGCAACCTCAAGTCGGGTTATCATGCCTTTTAATACAAAATTGTCATAAGTTAAAGATATTATCTTTTTGTCAAGTTGCTTGGATTATATGATTAACGCTTTACAAATACTTTGTAATTCATTAATCATATCATCTTTGTATTCAACTTGATCTATACAATCAGCCTCACTAATAGAAATAGAACTACTAAAGCAATTAACATCAGAATAGTTAAAGAATTTATACCTTTCGGATGTTGATGTCATTGCAGATGTTGGAGCAAATGTCGTGACATATGAGACACCATTGTATATGACATCTTCATTATCCGATAGAGACTGTTCGAAAATAGTAGCCAACATTGCTTGTGTTTCAATTTCACGATCTCCTTCCCCTTCTCCTTCATCATCACTAAGAGAAACCCATAGATTCTTACCAAATTTTCTAAGAGTGTTTGCACATTCGTTAGCATAGTGACCCCAACCTGAGCATGCATGACACTGCACAGACTCAAATTGTTTGGGATCAAATTTGGTACGATCTGAGTTGGTTCTTCTTAGTTGATTTTTTTTTTGTACATTTGGAATGAATCTAGTGGGCTTTTGATTGAAGATTTGGTTTTGGTGCTCTTTAGATTTACATTGATTTCTTTCATTGTTGAACTTCCTCACCATCGAATTGTATTTTTGAGTGAGTAAGGCAACAACACCATCACCAAATTCTTCAAGATTCTCACCATCTTCTTCAATTTGACTCTCCGAGGATTGAACTTGAAGTGTTACATTCTTGCTTTTATACAATTTCTTTTGATTCTCTATGTTCATCTCATAAGTTTTGAGAATGCTCATCAATGTATGAAGGTCTATGGTGGCAAGATTGTGAGCTTCTTCAATAACACAAATCTATAAATTGAACTTTTCAGGAAGGGAACGAAGAGCCTTTTCAACAAGTTGAGTGTTGGTTAATGGTTCACCAAGCACTTGACATTCATTTGAGACGTCAATCAACTTTTCAAAATAAGATTTAATATCATCCGCTTCTTCCATCCTTAAACGTTCATATATACTCATGAGCATGCGTAACTTTGTTCGATGAACACTTGAGCTACCTTCACAATGAATTTGTAAAGTATCCATGCATCCTTAGCCATGTGGCAGTTTTGAATGAGTTTGAACATATACATGACAACAGGACCAAAAATTGGATTTAAGACTTTTTTGTTTAAGCTAGCATTATTGGTTTCTTTTGTAGTCAATTTGGATTCAGGTTTAACAAAAATGTCACCTTCCTCATCCGGTGGCAACATTGGAACAACAACCCATTGGTTATAGATCTCCATATCCTAATATCAATTGATTTGATATGAGAACATAGGCGAATCTTCCAATAGGAATAGTTTGATCCATCTAAAATAGGAAGCCTACCAATAGTTGGATTTGTCGGATCCATAGCTAATGACAACATGACCAAGCACTTATTGTGTTAAATGTCGGCTCTGATACCACTTGTTAGGGTGACAAATGCTATGAGAAATAAAAATAAGAGATGAAATAAATCGAATGCCAATTCTGTTTCCGAATGTTGGCAATTATGTCGTTCGACACCAATAACAACACTTGGCAAAACAAAAACTTTAAAGAGTAAACGCAACAGAATTTAAAGAACACAAATATTTAAATTTTCATAAGTTATATATATTATATTACTTATGGTGGTCAATGACCAAATGTATTATATATATATATTATATACAAAAGTACAAATTCCTTTCTTTACAGATTTACAATATAAAACGGAAAGGAATTAAAAGTTGAAGTCGCAGATGACTTCTGCCTGAAAAATCTAACTAAGTAGACATAGACAACCTCTCATTACAATCGCTCCATACAAAACTAATCTAGAATCTAAACAACATTTGTAATGTTGGACATAATGTTGTCAACACACTCAGGCAACACTGGTGATCCAGATTTCTGAGATGAAATCCCGAGAGCTCTCTTGGTATTTTTGCTTTCTGATTCTGGATATCGATAGCCTCTCTATTTATAGTAGAGAGTCTTCCTTGTAAAGGTCATCGATTGGTTGTGGAAGTTGAGGGAAAGGTGGGCAGCTGGTAGATTTGGTTGGAGACGATCAAGGAGCAAAAACCTCTAACAATTTTGAATTGTTCCTCACGAAAAGCAGCAGCCTTGACTCGTTCTTCACATGTATTTACCAACTCCTTTGTACCTTGCCAAGTCATATTTATTACATAGTAATCATTACGTGAAGTAAGACAAAATCAGTTCTGAAAATGTTGGTCCGAATGTTGTGCAACATTTTTTCCAACATTCTTATACATTCAAATCAATACTTCAGGAGATATGTTGGGTCAAATGTCACAATATCAAATCCAACATTAATAAATATCATTTAATTCATTCCGAGCGCTTTTATACTATCTCATTATTCCTCTTATTCTTCAGATCATCTTCAGAGTGTTGGTTATCCTCATGCCCTTGGACAGAAGCCACTGACATTTCCATGCCAGGTCCGTTGCAGTTGCTTCATGCCTGTTTTTAAGATAGTTGAGGTTTGGTACGTGTAAAAACGTTGGGACTCCATATTTCAGGCCATCGGTCAATGTCAAGTTTCTTTTTTACCGGATGATCAGAATGTGGGACTCTATATTTCAGGTCATCACTCTCTATCAAGCTTCATTGCCTGCTGATGCAATTGCAAGGGCTAAACAGTTTGTTGCAATGACTTCTGGAGGTCTAGGTATCCTTTCTCCGATAACCTTTAATTAAATATGCAACCTCCTTGTACTGTCTCTTTTTCCTGTCTTCCTTCCTTGCCCTTAACCAATAAAAAGAGTTGCCCGATGCACTAAGCTTCCGCTATGTTCGGGATCCGGTGAAGGGCCGGACCACAAAAATACAAACAAAAAATTGTTTTTGCTGCCATGTCAGAAGTTATTCCTTTCTTCCCTTTTATTTTTATGTTTTAGTGTTTTTCATATTTTTGCTTCACTATTTACTAGTTCCTACTTATAGTTTCTTTGTTATGTTAGTGAAATCCTGATCTATAGTCTTCTTGATAAGAAGCCTTAGTGTTATTTCATGTGTAAGTCTTTAGTCTCTGTAATTTCTTATATCCTAAAGGACTACTAACTTTTTATCCCTTGGGAGGGGGTGGGAGGTGATAGTTGGTGGAGTGTAAATTGGGAACTGTTGAAATTATGGCTTATGCATTTAATCCTTTCTCAGTTGACTAAAGCTAAATTAGACTACGGACTTGATTTTCTAGCTGAAGTCCTGTCTTTAGATTGCTCTTTCCATTTTACTTGGCCTAATTTGTTTGATGTCCTCAAGTTGTCCTCATATATCAATGGTGCTCAAGTTTATCAACATGTAACATGCAAACTGAGAAATATGGCATTGGGATTATGGCAGATGAAGAGATATCAAGCGGGGAATAGAGTATTTCACTTTTCCTTATATTTTACTAAAATATTATTTATGTTTTGTGCATTCTTAATTTCATTCAGCGAGGAAATATGTTTATGATAGAATTCATGAAAGTCTTTTATTCATAATATGAATTTTTACAAAGCAATAACAAGATAATAGAATAATACTATTCTTGAGAGCTGAAAGTGCAAGTAAAAGAAAAGCAAGTAAAGCCCTTTATATAGGGTCTATTACATGAGATACAAATGTGTTTTTCCAATGTGGGAAAGAGTTAATGCTAATATCCCCTCTCAAACTCGCGATGGTGTAGACAGAAGTATCGAGAGTTTGCCAAGAAAGAACCGATGACGCTTTAAGGTATGCGTCTTTGTGAAGACATCTGCAAGTTGCATCGAAGATGAGACAAATGGCAAGGATAGAGTGCCCTGCTGAAGATGATATCGAATAATATGACAATCAATCTCAATATGCTTGGTACGTTCATGAAAGACTGTGTTGTGCGTAATCTGAATAGAACTCTTATTATCACAGTACATCAGTGTTGGTGAGGAAAGAGAGACACTCATATCAACCAATAACCGACGTAACCATACAATCTCACACGTAGTAGAAGCCATAGCACGATACTCTGCCTCAATTGAAGAGCGATAAACCACATCTTGTTTCTTACTTTTCCATGAGATGAGTGAGTGTCCTAAAAATACACAATAACCAGTAGTTGATTTCCGATCAGTTAGGTCACCAGCCCAATCTGTATCAGAAAATGTACGAAGCTCCAAGGATGAGGTCGATGGAAACAAGAGACTCTGATAAATCGTTCCTCGAAGATAGCGAAGAATACGCATAACTGCAGCCCAATGTACAGATGTAGGAGAGCAAACAAACTGACTGACAATGTGAACAGCATATGCAATGTCAGGGCGAGTAATGGTGAGGTACACCAGACTCCCTACAACTGAACGATATAAAGTGGGATCAGGAAGAGGATCCCCGTCAGTAGGTGTATATCGAACATTAACCTCAAGAGGAGAGTCAACTATACGAGTATCTATGAGACGGGCCTGCTCAAGAATATCTGCAGTGTACTTAGACTGAGAGAGAAGATATCCCTTCTCAGAATAAGTTACATCAATGCCTAAAAAGTAATGTAGGTGACCTAAATCTTTCTTCTCAAAATAGCGAGACAAAGTAGATTTTAGGTTTGCAATACCATCAATATCATCACCTGTAATGATCATGTTATCAACATACAAAAAAAGCAAAATACGACCTGCAGGGAATGACTTAACAAATAACGCCGAATCATGAAAGCTGGAAATAAACCCAAGAGATGATACTACCGTGGAGAACTTGTCGAACTAAGCTCTTGGAGCTTGTTTGAGACCATACATAGCTTTTTTAAGCATGCACACATGTCCTGGACTATGTGAAACACTAGGTGGAGGGACCATGTAGACTTTTTCTTGAAGATCCCCATTCAAAAAAGCATTTTTAACATCCATTTGTGAAATATGACAATGACGAACAGAGGCCACTGCAATAAGAACCCGGACAGATGTCATCTTTGCAACAGGTGCAAAAGTCTCTTCATAATCCATACCATATTCTTGAGTAAAAACCTTTGCAACCAAACAAGTTTCATATCGCTCAATAGAACCGTCAGACTTGGTCTTAATCTTGTACACCTATCGAGAACCAATAGTTTTCTTACCAGTCGGTAGAGAAACCAAATTTCAAGTAGCAGTTTTGTTCAAAGAAGCCAGTTCCTCATTCATAACCTCTTGCCAAAGAGGATCACGAGCTGCCACAGAGTGGGAGGTAGGCTCATAAAGAGAATTAATAGAAACTAGAAAGGAAGCGAATGATGGAGCATAGCAAGAACAATCAAAATCGGATACTTGAGTAGATCGCATAGTGCTTTTAGGATAGCGAGGTGGATATGGATCAGCAACCACAAGAGGTTCTGAAATAGGCGTAGGAAGGGGCTGAGTATCAATATCATGGGACATGCTAGAAGATTGAGAAAGAACAAATGATATAGATGTAGAATCAGATGGGCAATCAACATCAAAGGGATCAATATCAATAAGGTTAGATTTTGTCATGCCATGTGAGGTAGGTGGGATGCAAAAGAAAGGAACATGCTGAATGAAGGAAACATTACGAGACACATACAATTTTCCAGTGACAACGATAACCTTTCTGCCCAACCCCATATCCAAGAAAAACACAAATGGCTACACGAGAAGATAACTTAGTACGCTCTGCATGTGGACGTAGAACAAAACATGTAGAACCAAAAACTCTCAAATGGGAATATAGTGGGGTGTGACCAAATAGTCTAGCATACGGAGAAATTCCAGAATTATGAGAGGTAGGGATCCTATTAATAAGATAAACAGATGTAAGGACAGTTTCTCCCCAAAATTCACTAGGTACACTAGCGGACAAAAGCATGGATCTAGCTGTCTGAACAATATGCCTATGTTTTCTCTCGGCTACCCCATTTTGTTGTGGTGTATCACTATAAGAAGACTGATGTATTATACGATCAACTTTGAAAATATTAGAAAGATCCCCACTAGTATATTCACCTCATAAATCAGCCCAAAAACATTTAATAATGGCAGAATGTTGAGTTTTATATAGGCTTGAAACTTAACATAAGTGTAAACAAATCAAAGCATCTTTTCAACAAATAAATCCAACAATGACGGGTATAATCATCAATAAAGGAAACATAATATCTGGAGCCTCCCTTTGTATGGATATGTGCTGGCCCCCAAACATCTGAATGAACTAGATCAAATGGTGCAAAAGAAGTAGAAGTACTAAGATTAAAAGGCAAAGCAAAAAAATTTCCAAGTTTATATTCACTACAATCAGAAATATCATCGGATTGTAAATCACCAAGAACACCAGTATTACACATAAAATGCAGGTGAGAGCCTGATACATGACCAAGTCTAGAGTGTCACAAATAAAACTTCGGAGAGGAAGGTGTTAAATGAAAAGAAGACAGATTAACAGGCATAACTGCTGCATGAGTAGGAAGATGCAGCTCATCCAAAACATAGAAACCTCTCTCCTTTCTACGCCCTGCCCCAATCACTCTCTTGGATTTTAGATCCTGCACATAACAAGAATTAGGGAAGAGTCCAATGAAATATCTAGAGTTACATATATGACCAGCAGAAGCAAGATTCATATGTAATTTTGGAATGCAATAAACATCAGGTAATGATATAGTGGATGTATGAATGATGCCAATGCATGTCAATGACATAGGTGTGCCATCAGTAGTCACAACAGAAGTGGAAGAGGGGTTAAAAGATAGATACAAAGACGGAAGAATCAGGAGACATATGATTTCCAGCTCCAGAGTCCAAGATCCAAGAAGGCGAAATGATACTTGAACCAATAAATGGTGATGAGCAGGAAGGAGCATACAGAGCATAAGACTGAGAATTCTGTTAAAACTATTGGAAGGCGAAGAACTTCTGAAATTGGTCAGCTATAGAATCAATACTGTGACTCACAGAGGCTCCTAAAGTTGGGTGATCAAGAGAGGGCACAAAAACAGCCTGAGTTGGTGGATACGAGTTCTGGAATTGACCCCAGAATATGGCTTCTGTTGAGAAGGCTTTTGTCATTGTCCTGAATGTGAAGGCTTAGAACCTGACGTCTTCCGTAGCCAAGGACATTAATTCTTCCAGTGTCCTGGTTTCTTGCAATAATTACAATTACCCATGATAGATGTTCTATACTGGTGTGTAGGGACTGTAAGGACCGGTGCAGACGAAGGAGCTGCCAATACGGAAGTAGAGGCCTTATGTACCCCTTTTAGAGTCTTCAAACATGTTTCTTCAGCCATAAGTTCATTTACCACATCTTCAACAGATGGTAAGGGTTTGCGGTGCAACAAGCCTGAACGACAATTCTTAAATTCAGACCGAAGACCCATCAATAGCTGAACAAGACGATCTTCATCTCTGCATTTAATATAAGCATCACATGCTTGCAATTCAGTAGATTCCGTCATAGCTAGCTGATCCCACAAAGTGGTCATTGCACATAAATAATCTTGAATGCCCAAGTCATTCTGTACTAGTGCACGAATTTCAGATTGTAACTGACATTTAACATCAAAGTTATTCTGAACAAACAATCTTGACAGATAATCCCAAATCTCTTTAGCAGTTTTGAACTTAGCCAATTGAACACCAATTTTTTGTTCAACAGAGTTATTAATCCAAGTAATAATCATTGAATTATTGGTCTCCCAAGTCCTAAATAATTCATCAAAATTTTCATCTCCAACTTTAGGGCATTTGGTTCCAGACATATAATCCCAAAGCCCATTTCCCTTAAAAAAAATTTACCATGACATAGCTCCAATATGAATAATTTTTCCATCTAACCGAACACCAATAGTTTGCAAAGAATCATCACCTCCAGCCATTATGAATTTTAAATAGAAAAATCCCAAATAACAAGCAACAAAATAATAAAGGGCAGATCTCACCAATCAGATGCGGAAGCCAAGAAGACGAAACCCAGATGCGGAAGCCAAGATCAGAACGAGCACGAGCAACCAAAATAAGCCAAAACGAGCACAAGCTTCCAAAACAAGCCAAAAAAAAATTAACTGATACCAGGGGCGTGCTGCATGCAAACCCCCAACTAACTCACTGCGGAGTTGAATCCGCGATCGAGCTAAAAATATTAACTTGCGCTCTTGGCTTTGATACCATGATAGAATTCATGAAAGTATTTTATTCATAACATGAATTCTTACAAAGCAATGACAAGATAATAGAATAATACTATTCTTGAGAGCTAAAAGTGTAAGTAAAAGAAAAATAAGTAAAACCCTTTATATAAGGTCTATTACCTGAGATATAAATGTGTTTTTTAATGTGAGATAAAAATAATGTAGGAAATAGTTAATGCTAATAGTTTAATTTGAGGTTATTGATGACAAAAAAATGTGAAGAACGGCGTGGGAAAATGAACACAACTGAGAACGAGTTTTTAGTATTTGTGTGAATCAACAAGGATATGGTGATTGATATCACTTAGAAAGGCAACAAAATTCAAGTGCGTCAATCAAATTTGTGTATTTTTTATCAACACCTATAAATCTTGACTTTGTAAGTTTTTCTTTTATGTAAGTTATAGACCATTTTTTTTGAATGGTCAATCACGCCACCTCCCTTTGTACTAAAAATCTCTAAGTACAATTACTATCATACCTTAATTTTTTACTTATTATATATTTTAAGTTCATTTCCGTTTCAAACTTTTTCCCTCCCTTATAATTGTTTGCTTAATAGATATTTTAACAGTTTATGTGCACTTTTAACTTATCTTCTAAGGGTGTTTGGCTTTATCTTCTCTTTTCTTCTTTTAAAGCTATTTGTTGACTTAGCTTTTTATTAATTAACGAATATGATGTTTAAAATATATTAAAAGTAGCTTGTGGAAATACAATTAGTAATCGAAAGCGAGTGAACTTGTGCAAATCAAAAGTCTCTAACGAATATAATAATAATAATAATTATTATTATTTATTTACGATATTAATTATAAGAATCATTTAATTAGAAAGAGTGAAATTTTATTCTGTATAAAATGATTAACTTTCCTTCTTGAATTGAGATGATCATTCTTTAGAAATTTTGTTGTTATAAAATTACAAAAGGGTATGCAATGCTCTTATTTTGATTAATTCTTCTTCTTAAAAATAAATAAATTTACACACGCATTGTATAATTGTCTTATTATATAATTTTACTATTTTATATGAACTAATTACAAAAGCTAATATATTTAGCCGCGCGAAGCTCGGAGTTAACTAATAATTTAAGAAAAATACATTACATGTCACATTTTTGAATTAACAAAGGAGTTGAAGGTGTTGTGTTAGACGGGTCAAATTATGACCTATTACTGGTGCAATCTATTTTGACCCAAGCAAATATTGAGCTGGTTTGATAATGACCGATTTCACTAGTTTGACCTGTTCAAGTTTGATCCAACTTATCCATTGTTTACACTCTTATACAAGCAAAAGATACAACATTTACTAAATGGGTTTAAGTTTTATGCACTGACGATATAAATATATTGACATGATTAGCTCACTTATAAGTTAAGATAATCATAGTTAAATCTTTTAATAAGTATTACTAGTAATTGGTAATTGATAAAAATGGATTAAGCACTAAAAGTCATTAGTTTGAAAGGTGAAGTGTGATTTGGGCTTCAAACAATTGAATGAGGCTCTCCAACTGGATTAAGTAGTTTCTATAACTCGTTTTCTAACTTGTACTTTTTTTCCAAAATAATTATAATACTTTTCTAAGATTAAAAAAAAAAAAGAGTCCAAAGGTATGTTTTGCTGGAACTAACACAAAGATTTTCAAAATATTTAATTAAAAAGTAATTTGATCACACAATTTTCTTTTAAAAAAAGTAAGTTTCTACAAAAGCTTCTCAAAATCTAAAGTTCCATAATATCAAACCAAATCCAATTCCAGAATCTAACAACAAAAATATTTGAAACCACGGTTATTCAAAATACAGTAAAATATATCATTTTTTGTAGAATATAACCAAGTTGAAATATGCATAAAACCAATGTGCTTACACTCATAATATTCAGTCAAATCATTGTAATGATTTTTAAAGAATGATATTAATTAATTAAAAAATGTTCGGTGGCTAAGACTCAGATAGACTTTTTGCTCCTTAGGAAGGTTGACAACACTCTTTGTAAAGACTGTAAGGTTATTCCGAGGGAGTATCTTACAACCCGACATAAACTTTTGGTCATGGATTTAGAGATCAAGATGGGGAAGAAGAGAAGGGTTGTGGATGACAAGTTAAGAATCAAATGAGGGAGTTTGATCATGGCTAGTGCAAAGGATATGGGGGAGAGGTTGATGGCCAAAGGGGCTTGGGGAGTAGTGGGGATGCGACCGGTATGTGGGACATGACGGTCAGTTGCATTCGAGAGGTAGCTAGAGAAGTGTTTGGGGTCTCGAGGGGTAGTCGTGGTGGGCATCGATGGGACTGGTGGTGGAACGGTAAAGTTCAAGAGAAGGTGGAAGCGAAGAAAGCGGCGTATGCGAAATTGGTAGAAAGCAAGAATGAGGTGGAGACGTGAACGAATAGGGAACTGTATAAGATGGCGAGGAAGGAGGTAAAACTTGCGGTTACGGCGTAAAAACGACATCTTTTGAATGCTTGTATGTGGAATTAGATGAGAAAGGCCGGGATATGAAGTTGTACAGACTAGCCAAGGTGATGGTGAAGAGGGCCGGTGACTTGGATCACGTGAGGTGTATCAAGGACGATGAAGGAAAAGTACTGGTGGAGGACACACATTTTTGGCGGAAGTGGCAGTCTTACTTCCACAAACTCTTGAACGAAAAAGGAGATAGAGATATTGTGTTGGGAGATCTGGATCAATCTGGTAGGTACTGAGGTAGAAAGATTAAGGTTGAGAAGGTGTTCATAGGATGCGCAGGGGACGAGCGACCGGGCCTGATGAGATCCTAGTTGAATTTTGGAAGAGAGCAGGCATGACAAGTTTGGAGTGGCTGACTAAGTTGTTTAACGTCATTTTTAAGACGGCGAGAATGCCCGAAGAATGGAGGCGGAGTACAATGATCCCTTTGTGCAAGAACAAATGTGATATCCAAAGTTGCAACAACTACAGGGGTATCAAGCTGCTAAGCCACACTATAAAAGTTTGGGAAAGGGTCCTGGAGATGAGGGTGAGAAGAGACGTTTCTATTTCCAAGAATTAGTTTGGATCTATGTCGGGGCATTCGAACAAAGAAGTCATTCATCTTATTAGGAGGTTGGTGGAGCAGTATAGGGAGAGGAAGAGAGAATTACATATGGTTTTCATCGCCCTTGAGAAGGCATACGACAAAGTTCCTAGGGAGGTTCTATGGAGATGTTTGGAGGTTAGAGGTGTGCCTATGGCATACACTAGGGCGATCAATGATATGTATGATGGAACCAAGACCAGGGTACAGACAGTAGGAGGAGACTTGGAGCACTTTCCAGTGATGATGGGGCTACACCAGGGATCATCTCTTAGCCCATTCTTATTTGCCTTGGTGGTGGATGGACTGACGTGACAAATCCAAGGGGAGGTGCCATGTTGTATGTTATTTGCATACGACATAGTCCTAATTGATGAAACTCGCAGTAGAGTGAACGCTAAGCTGGAGATTTGGAGACATACTCTGGAATCTAAAGGGTTCATGCTGAGTATAACCAAGACAGAATACTCGGAGTGAAAGTTCAGTAACGGGAGCAACCTTGAGACATGCGTAGATGTGAGGCTTGGTACTCAGGTTATTCCAAAGAAAAGAAGCTTCAAGTACCTCAGGGGTCTATTATCTAAGGGGATAGAGAGATTGATGATGATGTCACACATCGTATTGGGGGAGGGTGGATGAAATGAAGGCTTGCATCTGGAGTCTTATGCGACAAAAAGGTTCCACCAAAACTTAAAGGCAAGTTCTATAGGGCGGTGATTAGATCGACTATATTGTATGGGGCGGAGTGTTGGCCAGTAAAGACTTCGCACATCCAAAAGATGGAAGTCGCAGAGATGAGGATGTTGAGATGGATGTGCGTGCATACAAGGAGGGATATGATTAGAAATGATGATATCCGGGACAGAGTGGGAGTGGCCTCTGTGGAGGATAAGATGCGGGAAGCGAGGTTGAGATGGTTTGAGCATGTGTAAAGGAGAGACACAAATGCCCCAGTACGGAGGTCTGAGAGGTTGGCTATGGATGGGTTTAGGAGGGGTAGATGTAGGTCGAATAAGTATTGGGGAGAGGTGATTAGATGGGATATGGCGCAGATGCAACTTACTGAGGACATGACCTTAGATAGGGGGTTGTAGAGGACACAAATTAGGGTATAAGAGCAGTAGGTAGTCGAGCGTAGTCCTACTTACGCTTGCAGACTAGTAGTTGTAGTGTTATTATTGTAGGCCTGCTTAGTCTATCATACTAATAGGCGCAATATTGCTTTATAGTCCCCTGTAGTTTGATTTCTGCTGCTATGTGTCATTTAGTGTACTTTGTTTAGCTTATTTACATGCGCTAGTTACTATTTACTTTTTCGGAATGCGCTATAATGACTTATTCGCTTTTGATACCGGCATTTTCATACTGCTTTAAATTTTTTCTGATCGGGTCTGACTGTTTCTGTTGCTTTGCTTTTGCTTTTGCTTTTGCTTTGCTTGTGCTTATGCTCTGTCTTGAGCC
Organism: Anisodus acutangulus; assembly: GCA_029783415.1. NCBI lineage: Eukaryota > Viridiplantae > Streptophyta > Magnoliopsida > Solanales > Solanaceae > Anisodus > Anisodus acutangulus. The sequence continues at coordinate 45,486,492 of CM056503.1, forward strand.
GACGGTCTCTCGAAAATAGTCGCTCTACCTACCAAGATAGAGGTAAGTTCTGCGTACACTCTACCCTCCCTAGACCCCACGTTGTGGGATTTCACTGAGTATATTATTGTTGTTGCTGTTGTTTTCCTTCCAAGAATGAGGGCTTGATCTCCGAAGTTTGGGCCTCACACTGGTTGAGCTCAAAGATGGACCTAATCCAAAATCAAAATTGGATCAAATGTTCAACTACCTATATATTTTTATTTTCTCTCTATGCTCCATATATATCCTTTTGATAACTTAAAATAAAATACCTTAACTAATACTTAATTAGTTTTGATGTGATTGAAATTACAAGGAAATCGTGCCGTAGTTGAAGAAGCCATAGCAATGATGTCACTTACACACCAAACTTAAATTCTTGATGACAACATCATTTAGATTTTAGACCAACTAATAACCAAAGTCTTATTTTACTCATTTTCTTTAATTAATTTTGCAAAACATGGGTCCAATCCACGCATTCTATACGTGTATTTGCACCCCCACCCCCACCCCCACCTCCACCTACCCCTACTTTTTTTATTTAACTTTTCTGGTTTTGTTTTGTAGAGAAAAAAACTCAAATTAGTACCTTATGATTGGACTTAGAATTAAAAATATCCTTATTATTTAATTTGGAGCACTAATTGTCCTTCAATTATAGAATATTGATATAAATTCCGATCTATTACACAAATAACCGATTGAATTTGCTGTTTATTTTTTTTAGCCGATATATATTATAAATTTTACACTAATTATAAACGGTTATACATATATTATACATGAATTATACATATGTAATGCAGCCGCCGGCTATTTTTATTTTAAGTGGTTGATGGACAACTATTTAGATTAATTTTTCCAATTTTTTAACTGAGGCTTTAAAATTAAAGAAACTTAACCTAGACCCAGCAGGATCTGTGTTTATAGTTTATAGGATCAAAATAGTCTCTAATGTTAAGTTTCGTTAATTTTAGCGCCTTAGTTAAATTTAGATTGAAGTGCACTAGTATTTAATAGTTAGAGGATTAATAGTGCTCCAAGTTAAAAAGATAAGGATGATTTTGATTCTAAGTCCAAACATAATTAGGGACAATTTTTAGTTTTTTTTCTCTTTGCTTATACTACCTTTTCAACGAATTGGAACTAGACAAACATGACAACTAGCGCAAGTCTCTCTTAACATCAACATCGAACTATCAACGTCGATACTTAAAACCAAAATTAATCATTTGAAATTGCTCTTCTTCACGTCATTTTTTCTATACTCTAAGTAGGTGATTGATCATGCATTTTCATATCATAATTTCATAATTTGATTTTGAAAAGAAGCAGACAAATTTCTCTCAAAGAACGACTCTCTAAAGTCGGGGATTTCTTAAATCACCGGTTGTTTATGTAATTTGGACAAAATTTCAACTTCAACTTCATATCATGATTTGAAATTCCAAATCATCCAAAAAAGTGTGATTTGGAATTCCAAATCATGATTTCAATTTTTTTAAATATAAACATAACCAATAAGTTTATATTTTGTAAAAGAAGATTGATAAGTTGGTAGATATATTTACTAGTCATATTTACCAACCATTTTATCAAATATTAAAAGATCTGCAAGTTGGTAATATATTAAGAGATTGTCCATACCATGTGGAAGAATTATATTAAAGAATAGTTACACTACAATTCAAATTCAATTTTTCTTTTTATTGAACTAAAGTTCGATCAATTGATGTTGTATTTTTTAGAAAGTATTTCTAGTAGCGTATTAATCTTGTTATGAACTATGATTTGCTCATTTGGCAAGATTGTATGAGAATTGGAGAAAATTTTGATGGTCTTCACAACTTGTGAGAGTTTTATGTCTATGAGAAAAAATACAACTTAAGAAACTCAAATGACATATCCAAACAAAACTTCAACTTCAACTTCAAATCATCATGATTTCAAATCATGTCCAAACAACTCCTTAGAAAAAGAAATGTTTAAATTCTATACATTTAGTTATTAGCTAAAAGACTCCAAAATCAGTAAACTTAATAACATGAAGGGTGTGTTTGGTACGAAGGAAATTAATGTTTTTGAAAAATGTTTTCTTTGAAAATAAGGGAGTAATTTTCTTACTTATCTTCTTGTGTTTGGTAAGTAAACCGAAAATAATTGTTTCAAAGGTATTTGTATACAATCTAGATAAACACTATGAGTGATATATCGACGTCAAGTCTAGGGTAGGGGTGTACAAAGAAAACCGACAAATCGCACCAAATCGATAATCCGAACCAAACCCACAAAAAACCTGACTAATGATTCGGGTTGACTTGATTTGGTATTAGAAAAAAACCGACCATAATTGGTTTGGTTTGGTTTTAACTAAAAAAATAAAATCGAACCAAACCAACCCGACATTACATGTATACAAATTAAAAAAAAATATTTATACATAAAAAATTTATTTGAAATGTAATTAATAAATATTTTTAAACGTTTTCATAATTTTGGTCTTTTAACTTGTTATTTCAAATTTGGACAAAGAATTTTGAATGACCAAATAAATTTTATAGTCTATAGATGTTAGTAACTCAAATAAAACCCAAATCAAAACCAAAATGGTAATAAAAGATCCACATTTTGTCGTTTGAATAATCATTCATAATCACACGGAAATCCATTCACTCTTTCAATATATTTTGAGTCTTCTTTACAAAAATATTTTTCTATTGTCATGTCGAGAAAGTAAAAATCTTAAACTACATTGGCCATACAAGCTACACCAGGCCTTAACCTTTCAAAATATGAAATATACCAAAGAGTATGTGAGCACCTCGGGGTCACTTGACTCACTTGATCGTATGGGATTTCATTATCTTTTTTTATTTAATATGTTAGTATATTGTCATCATTCATCTCACATTTTATGTTATTTTCTTAAAAAATATCTTATTGGATAATTGTATCTTACTACGACTAAAGAAATATTTGAAGCACAAGTTATATATTTTGTATGAAGACTTTATCGAAAAAAACCTAAAAATCTGAAAAAAACCGAAAAATCCGAGGTTGAAAAACTTGACGTTTGTTGGTTTGGTTTGATTTATAAATTTAAAAATCCGACAAAATTGATTTGATTTAGTATTTGAAAAATCCGAATCAATCCGGTGGGATAGGGGCTATGTGTTGGAGGATAATGGAGGAGATAATCAACATGAGGATATCACTTATGAAACTTATTTTTTCTACTTTCACTAAAAAAGTCAATTTGAATTTATTTTTCAAAACTTTTGATCTAGTACTAATCATTGAAAATTTGAGATTTTTTTTTTACCATACCAAGCACATCCGAAAAGTAAGTAATAATCTTACTATTATAAGTTAAGCTACACACGTAATCGAAAATTTTCTTGAATTGTTAATGTATAGAAAGTAAATCCTAAAAGGATTACAAAACATGTTTTTTCGACACTCACCTTCGTCTACCACCAAGTGGTATGATATGAAACGGTATGAGATTCACTCAAATCTAATTCAAAAATTTCGAATTCGAATCTTTGAAATAAAGAAACCTCTATGAAATAATATTTTTCCTTTTAATAAATTTTAAATAGTCTGAATCTGAAATAGTTCGGTCACTAAATTTCAAATACCTAAAATTACTTAGCTGCCTAAGGAGGAGGGGGAGGGGAGGCGAGGGGAGGGGAGGGGAGGCGGGGGGGGGGCGTACCAAAACGACAGAGATTCTGAAAGGAGTTGCAGTCGTTGGATTCCCCAACATAAGTGGTCAAAAGGGTTTACATCAATAAACACCATCTACCCACACATTTCACGACAAGTGTTTTAAGTAATATGGGCCAATGTTCCCTTCTCCCATTGCTTAGTGACAAGACTTTCCTTCACGCTTGATAAATATTTGTAAACTAATGACAATTGGTGTAATATATGAATATTATGTTTAAGTAGTTATAGTTAATATATAGAAGAAGCTTTTTTGATCCATTTCTAATAAATAAAAATGAAAAATAAGATTTGGTTTATCCGGTATCAAACGAGAACTACGAGCAAAAAGAATACATTTTCAAGAGTATTAACACCGTCACATAAATCGTAAATGTATGAATGAGATTTCGACTTTGAGAATATATTAGCGGATGAATTAGTAGTTGTTATTCTTGTTTCTTTAATACATTTAGCCGTTCCTATACATGTCATCAATTAATTGGTGTGAAGTTATCGACAAAAAAGATTTATCTAAAGCACTTCGTTTCATTTTGTCTAAGTCATTTTTACGTGTAACATTATATTTTAGAAATAAGAAAATCTTTTATTAACCACACTTCTTTAAAATATTTTTAATTATTAGTAATTAATTATATGTCTTATAGTACTACTATATTGTTTTATGTTAAAATCCGGTCAAAATGAACAACAAAACAAGTATACTGAGTTTGGTGGACCGAAACCTAAGTGTATACTATTAGTTTAATCCACATTTTTTACCTTCGGTATTCACATTTGTTTTTGTTTAACATAATAATTGACGTGTCAATTACTATTTATTTAACCATTGTGTTGCCTCTAGTTGTTCCCCAATCCCCATCCCCCACCCCCAACCCCCAACCCCTTCTTGTTTACTTACTGATCTTGCTGATAAAAGCTTTTGCCTGTTAGTTTTCTTTCCAAGGGGCATTGATTTATTTCATAGTAAATTCTAGAGGAGTTTTATTTATAATTTGACCAGAGTACAATGCCCTTTTCATAGTAGGGTTATTTGATTTTCTTTTAAGAGCTGGGGATACATTATCCCTCTATGCTATTTCATATTTAACTAAATGAAATATACTTTAATAAATAGGGGAAGTATACCAAAAAAGGTTGTAGTTAGATGGTAAGTACCCATCCTTAACCAGAGGCAGAGACAGAGGTAGAGTAGAAGATATGAGTTTAATTTGTCATAATCCAATAATTTGAGTCCAAATCCTTTACTTGTTTTAGAAAATTTATTTAATATTATAAATTATTAATTTAGAACTCAGTAAATTAAAATGACTAGAATCCAAAATTTATAAATTTCAATTCCTGAATCCGCCTTTGAGTCAAGAAGTCTTGCGTTCAAGCCCTGAAAATAGAGTCGCCTTTAAGAAGAGAATTTTACCTCCAAAATGAAACTTCCCCAACATAAATTTGGATTAGTCGGATCCAAGGTGATACCGGAATCAAGGTGAGAGTATACTCTTCCAATATTTCAAATAAAACATTCACTATCTTCACGTTTATTTTCATATTTCATACTAACAATCATTGTTTAAGACTTTCAAAAAGCAAAAGAAGAGAACATTTTTGACGTAACGTAGTGTTCCTTTTCGTTACTTTTAAGGACAAGCCGTGGGTAATAACTTCATCTTTCAAATGATTTCTGCTTTTTTCTTGTACTAATTATTTTTTCTTTTATGTCCCTCATGAGATTTTCATCAAAAAATAATTGTCCCTGGCACTGGCTTGTAGTTTTTCTTTTATTTAATTATAAGCTCAAAAGACATATGCTTTACTTAAAAATGAAACCCTAATATAGTGTATTTGGTCTCTTGATACGATAATGATAAGAAAATTTAGTGTTGTTGATGTTTGGATTGGTTAATAGAGGTAATAATTTCACTTTCAATGTTTTCATTTAAATTCTTAAATAATACAAGGATTTCGAGGTGAAATTATATTTATATATTAGAAATTATAGGATACACAAATTGTATCCACCCTTTGGCCTTTATTTGAACCATATACATTAGGTGCTGAAGTTTCAGGAGATTTGGTTTTGTATAGTCCATCAAAAATATTAATATAACTTATGATCCTTTTCACAGGAGATCAGCAAAAACTAATACAGGAGAGTTGAAAAAAAAATACAGAAGATTTTTAATAGAAAATACATAAATATTCTTCATATATTTTGTAATTATTATTTTAGTGTAATTATATAAAGTAGATATTCTCATATGATTAGGATTACAATTGTAAACACCTAATATATATTGTATTAATGAGAAGACTCCAGACAAGGAGATTTACATTATTCTACATGGTATCAAGAGCCAAACCCTAAAACCCTCCCTACCCTAAATATTGTTCTCGGCTGCCACCCCCCTCTTTCCTTGCTTCCGGCGGCACCCCCAAACCCTAACTAATTTCAACCGTCACCCTCCGTCTCCTTCCAATTTTCCGGTGGAAACATGTGTTCTCCTGACTCCTCCTCCTCTACCAACTCCTTTCATTCGGCCTTCGCCGTAACAAATATCAAGAACTTTATCCTTTGGTTCTTGATCAAGAGGATGGACAATACTCTTCATGGGTAGAATTATTTCAAATTCATGCCTGTTCCTACAACATTCTGGATCACATTGACGCCACCATACCCCGTCCGCCCGACATTGACAACACAACATGGAAAAGGCTTGATGCTATTGTCAAGCAATGGATTTATGGCACCGTATCCAAGGATCAACTTCATACGAGTATGAAGACAGTTGCTTCGGCTCATGAACTATGGATAAGGCTAGAGAAAATCTTTCAAGATAACAAACATACACGTGCCGTGTATCTGGAGGAACAATTTAACAACACCCGTCTTGTAAACTTTGTGAATATGTCAGACTATTGTAAACAATTGAAATTGGTTGCAGATCAACTATCGAATGTGGGCACTCCGATCTCAGAAACTAAGATGGTTTTACAACTAATTAATGAATTGCCAAAGGGTGAGTACGATACCCTTGCAACGATGATCCAACAAGCCGATCTCCTCCCTAGTTTCAATAAGGCCCGATCACAATTACTATTGGAGGAAACTAGGTGTGCCAAACGGGATGAACATAATCAGAAGATATTGGTGGTTGATGCACCAGTTATCGCCCCCACACCGTTGAACAACCGTCACACACGGACGTTCACGCTCTGCGGGGTGGCAGGGGCAACGGTAAAGGCAGAGGCCACGACGGTAGCCGCGGAGGAAGAGGTAAAGGCCGTGGCTGTGATAGCAATATCGGTGGACAATTACAGTAGGCCCCACACCTATCTTAGTGGGCGGGCCCACTACCATAGCCGATGTTAGAAAGTTAGGCCTCACCCCCGTGCCCATATCCGACGGCACCAGCCCAATGTAGTGAGAAGTGGCAGCAACCGGGTATTTTAGGCTCCCATACGGGCCCAAGCCAGGCGGTACCGACAAATCATGCCCATATCTTAGTGGCCCAATAACAAAAACAATGATACAACCTCCTTACCCCTACTGAACTGGGTCAGACATACATCACCATGAATTTACAACAGCCCGATGTGGTATATGGATACGGGCACCATATCCCACATCACTTCTAACTCCGATAATCTACCTCAACTGTTTTATTTGAATAATCCTCAATTTATTTTGATTAGAAACGGTAATCGCATTCCAATTCAAGGCTATGGCATCACACAAACACCACCACCTCACCCTCCATTTTCCCTAAAAAACTTCATATATGCTCCTAACATCTCTGTTAGGAAATTCGCTAGTGGCAATTCTGTATCTATTGCGTTCTACCCTTTTGGTTTTTTTCTATGAAGGACCTACATACGTGGAAAATTCTTACGAGATGCAATAATGTAGGGGACATTTATCCTTTCTCATCCAATTCCGCTGCGAGTGTCACTCAACATACCTCTCTAGCTGCAATCTCTCCATCAACCTGATATAGTAGACTTGGGCACTCGGGAGCACCAGTTTTTCACTTTCTTAGAAGTCAAAATTTTATTCAATGTAATAAAGGGAAAGTCACCCAAAATTGCAATTCTTGTAATCCTTTAGGGAAGCATGTTAGACTTCCTTTTACGTCGTCTTTAATTGTTACGTTTTCTCCTTTTGACATCATTCATGCATATTTCTCTCATTTTCTTTGGGTCTATCCGCTCAAATATAAGTGTCAGGTTTACTCCATGTTTCTTGAATTTCGAACTTATGTTAAAACACAATTTGAAAAGGACATAAAATCATTTCAATGCTTCAATCGTCGTGAGTTTAACAATTCTCCCTTTCATAAATTTTGTACGGACAATAACATGGTATTTTGATTCTCGTGTCCTCATACCTCACCTCAAAATGGTAAAGCCGAAAGAATCTTCCGCACCATTAACAACATGATCCGTACTATGCTTTTTCATGTTTCTGTCCCTCCTCCCTTTTGGGTATATGCATTACAAATGGTAGCATACATTCTTAATATATTACCTATACATACCCTTAAAAAAAAACTCCTACCGAAATTCTATATCGTCAGATCCCTTTCTATGATCACTTTCGGTTGTCTATGCTACCCTAATCTCGCCTCCACGGCCCCTCACAAATTAGCACCTACGACTACTTCTTGCATTTTCTTAGGTTTCTTGTCGAACCATATGGGGTACTTATGCTACAATCTATCCAGTAATAAAATCATAGTCTCCCGCCATGTCACATTCGAGGAGACCGTTTTCCCATTTGCAAAGGTCTAAAAATTTAAAGTCACTGATTACGACTTCCTTGATGATTCAGACACTTCCCCTCTCCTTAGAAACGTAATCCATAATGCTAGTATTCTGGCTCAAAATTCACCGCCCATGACAGTTGTACCGCCACTGCCCCACGACCCGTCTACCGCCCCTCTCTCATCGACTACCCCTCTACCTACTGTTCATGGTACGGCCCCCCGGTTCTCAATAAATAGTACACTATCCCACTACTCAGATCCCGTGACGTCATCCCCCAGCCTCCGTCGACCACCCCAACCCTAGACAACCCCACTGCCCAACACTACCATACTGCTCCCAGTTCCTGCCACCCAAACGACCCCACTGTCCCAGTTCCCATCACTCAATCGATCCTAACCTATCGCATGGAAATCCATGCCAAACACAGGATTTTCAAATCGAAAGTCCACTTTAACCAATTCACTCATACTATCTCCCCTACCTAAAAATCCAAAATTAGCCATGTTTGACCCGAATTGGAATGCGGCCATGCGTGAGGAATTTGACGCACTCATTGCATATCGCACTTAGGATCTTGTCTCGAAACCGGAGGGGGTGAAGGTGATTTGGTACATGTGGCTTTATCATCACAGATTCAGAGATAATGGTGAGCTTGAACGCCATAAGGTAAGACTTGTGGCAAATGGCACAGGGCAACAAGAGGGAGTTGATTGTGGTGAGACCTTCAGTCTAGTGGTTAAACCAACCACTATTCGCACTATTTGAGCATTGCTATGGGAAAGAATTGGCTGATTCATCAATTTGATGTGAAAAATATGTTCTTACATGGGGATTTGAAAGAAACCATATACATGTATCAACCACCTGACTTTGTGCATCCTTCGGCTCCTTAGTATGTCTGCCGGCTTCAAAAGTCACATTATGGCTTTAAACAAGCCCCCCAGGGCTTGGTATGACCACTTTTCCACTTACATCATACATATTGGATTCATGTGCAGCAAAAGTGATAACTCACTTTTTATTTTTCATCGAGGTAATGACACTGCATATCTTTTGCTCTATATGGATGACATTGTCCTAACTGCCTCCTTAGATGTGCTGAAAAATGAGATCATTACCAGACTTAAATCTGAATTTATCATGACAGACTTGGGAAAGTTGAGTTATTTCTTAGGGAATCTGTGACCAGATCCGAGAATGTCATGTTTCTGTGTCAGCGTAAGTATGCCGAAGAGATTGTTTACAAAGCTAAAATGATGAACTGAAAGATCATGCCCACTCCAGTAAATCGAAACTTAGTGTGGATGATGAAGATCATGTGCTTGGTCCTTCCCTTTATAGGAGTCTCTCTGGTGCACTTCAGTATCTTACTTTCACTAGGGCCGATATTGCCTACACTGTTCAGCATGTGTGTCTTTTCATGCATGCTCCCAGGGAGCTTCACTTCACCGCTCTTAAATATATCATTCGGTATGTTAGGGGTACTCTTGACTATGGATTACATCTATATCCATCTACACCGACCAATCTGATATCATATACGGACGTCGATTGGGGCAGTTATCCAGACACACATCATTCTACTTCCGGCTGTTGTGTATTTTTGGGTGATAGCCTCGTCTTGTGGTTTGCCAAGCAACAAGACACAATTTCTCATTCGAGTGCATAAGCAGAATATATAGGCGTTGCAAACGTTGTTGTCGAGATTTGTTGGCTCAAAAACCTCCATTCTAGAGCTCCATTGTCCCTTATGTAGGGCATTCATTGTCTACTGTGATAACATATCTGCTGTCTACTTGTCTCATAAACCGGTTCAGCATCAACGAACCAAACATATTGAGATGTATATTCATTTTATTCGTGAGAAAGTTGCCATGGGCCATGTTCGGGTGTTACATGTTCCTTCTTCATATCAGTACTCAAATATATTTACTAAGGGACTTCCTCGGTAGCTGTTCCTCGACTTCAGATCCAGTCTGAGCGTCTGGCCTCCTCCCGCTCCGACTGCGGGGGTGTGATAGAGAATACGTAAATATTCTCCATATATTCTGTAATTATTATTTTAGTGTAATTATGTAAAGTAGATATTCTCATATGATTATGATTACAATTGTATATATACTTTAATATTCTCATAGAGGTTATTTGATATTCAATCTCTCAAATATATACTTTCAATTTGAATAGAAGAAAATGATCTTATAAAAATTATAAAATAGTGTAAATCTCCTTGTCTGAAATTTTCTCGTATATATATATATATATATATATATATATATATATATATATATATTTATATATATATATATATATATATATTTATATATATATATATTTATATATATATATATTTATAAGATCATTTTCTTCTATTCAAATTGAAAGTATATATTTGAGAGATTGAATATCAAATAACCTCTATGCATGCAAGTACTTAGCGAAATATTAAAATTCCTTAATAGAAAACAAGGAAACTAATTGCTGGTCCCATTATCATATAAATGTTGTGACAAATTAATGTTTTAGTTTTGCCACCAAAAACGAACTAGTTTAATTAAAGTCTTTGAGAAATAATTAAGTAGGTTTACTAGAAAAGGTTTGCAACTAAACCACTCCACAAAATACTGAAAATATGCCAAACATCCCCATTAATTATTTCACCCTACTTAGCTAGTCATACATAAAATCCAAATTAAATGCATTAATACGCAAATGGATGCCTGTTTCTAAATTTTTTTGTACTGCTTTTATTTAAATACACGCTCAGTAAGAAAGGTATATATGTTTGTTTTTTAATCATAGAGTTGGGAGTTATTGCGGCCAAACTTAATTACCTATATATATATACAAGCACATATATAGTGTTAGGTAGCTAGCTACTATATATGTAGTGTTTAAAAGAAAAAACTAGCTTGTTTATTTAGTTAAATTATGATGACCGACAAATTAATTAATTGTTCTATTCTCGACTGCAAATGAGCAGTGAAATGAACTAACATAGCCATTTTGTAATGCTTTAATGTTGATGTTTATAGTTGCTTAGTTAAAATATGTAGACCCTACAATATTACAATATGAAAAGTGTGTCAAACTTCAGAAATGCAAATGCAATAATATATGTCTAGACCCAACATTACAATATACATTCTAGAGGCTTATTAAGGCAGGTTTAGTGGGTTTATGACTAAAATTGGTGCCTTTATACGAAAAACATCTAATTAAATGCACATATACAACAAGATCATACGCTTTCTGATCCCACATATTCTATATCCTAGATTCGCCTAAAAATCCCTATATATAGTCTGGAGGATTAGAAACTTTAGTTGAGGTTTGTGTTTGTTATTAATCTGTATTCTAAAAAACCAGTAAATAATAAACACTGAAAATAAACAGAATCAGTGTTGAAAAATAAGAATAATTTTTCAGAATATAATCGAGCCCACTTAGTTCAAAGTGTGTCCTTAAGGAAATTATTCCCCTCACAGTACTCGAGGTTGATGGAATATCCCCTCCCAGGATAGAACGATTATCTTACCAGAATAGTAGTACTCCAAATTCGTAGCGTGAACCACTCAACGACAGTATATCACACGTAATTTATTTGTGCGAGAAGAAGAAGAAGTTTGTATTGTTCGAAAATTCGTAAGTAAAATTACGAGGAATCAAACGAATTTATAGCCATGGAAATCTTGTTTCAAGGTTTGCAACCTTTCCGAGCAACATCAAAACTGGTGGGAAATTTAAATATGGAAAAGAAACCGGGTCGCGGGTCAGACACGCGGATCCGGCCGGGTCGCGGGTCAGGGTCACTAACGGGTAGAATTGGATAAGTTAATTAATTTAACTAAATAATAATTAATTAAATAATTAAAAATTAAAGAAAATTTGGTCCAAAAAGATTATCAATCAATCAGATCACCAAATCCAAATCCGAATCCGAAGCCGAAGCCGAGCCGAGCGAACGACGACGGCGCGAGGGGTCCTTGCCCCCTCAACCCTTTTACTGACAAGAAGGAGTAATTCTACTTATAAGTAGAAGAACTTTTCTTTCCACTACCGATGTGGGACAAATGCTTATTTTATAAAGCAAGAGGGAACTCCCACTTTTCTTTCCACTACCGATGTGGGACAACTCCCACTTTTCTTTCCAATCATTTCCCATTCACCAATATCAATACCCAACAATCCCCCACATGAATGGGGAATGACTATAATATAAAAGCGCGGACAAGTGTGATATACAAGAGAGAATTGACTGCATCTGGATAAGTAGGTTTCCCTTTGAACTTTCCGTAGTGAATTTATATCGGATATACTCGATCAATCGGTAGATTTGATATCTTTGAACCGTCGAACTTTGTTGTATACCTAGACAACATAAGTCACATAATTAACCATCAACCGTTTATGGTTCTCACGGTTGTGTTCGTTTCAACCATGAACACATCCTGGTTTCATGAGTGCGTAGAGAATGGGCATTCACTGTCATTCCCCTTTAAAGCGGCTTACATTTAACACTCACATAGGTGATTTCTAAGCATGTGGTCCTATAGCCACATTATCTGGTCATACACTGCCAGATTTAGATAATCATTAAAGAACCTTAATGCTTTATTAACTCATTAACAAGCCATAAGGTTTTATCCTTATTTCTGAACATTGTCTTCATCCGAGAATGGGTTGAGTTATTTGACAACGTTGAACCGTCAGTCACAACTTTGTTTGATCTCCTTGAACCTAGCTCTTGGGATCTCCAGTCTGCTATGTAGAGTTACCGCCATGATGACTTGTCCTCGGCCTTAACCCCATTCCCATTGATGATCTACTAACTCCCTCTCTAGATAAGCCTTTTGTAAGCGGATCCGCCACGTTATCTCTTGACTTTACATAGTCAATCGTGATAACGCCACTAGAGAGGAGTTGTCTAACGGTATTGTGTCTTCGTCGTATGTGATGAGATTTTTCGTTGTACATTACGCTCCCTGCCCTACCTATTGCTGCTTGATTGTCACAATGTATACATATAGGAGCCAAAGATTTGGGCCAGAATGGAATATCTTCTAAGAAATTCTGGAGCCATTCTGCTTCTTCACCGGCCTTGTCTAAAGCTATAAATTCAGATTCCATTGTAGAGCGGGCGATGCATGTCTGTTTTGATGATTTCCAAGACACTGATCCACCCCCAATTGTGAAAACATAACCACTCGTGGATTTAACTTCAGATGATCTGGTGATCCAATTTGCATCACTATATCCTTCGATCAAGGCGGGATATTTGTTATAATGCAAAACATAGTCTTGGGTGTGTTTTAAATACCCCAAGACTCGTTTCATTGCCATCCAATGAGTTTGTTTGGGATTACTCATGAATCGACTCAGCTTGCTTATAGCATATGCTATATCTGGTCGTGTACAATTCATAATATACATCAAACTTCCCAAAACTCGGGCATAGTCCAATTGTGAGTCACTTTCACCTTTATTCTTTTGAAGTGCAAAGCTTACATCAATTGGAGTCTTTACAATATTGAAATTTAAATACTTAAACTTGTCAAGTACTCTTTCAATATAATGAGACTGCGATAATGCTAGACCTTGTGGAGTTTTATGAATTCTGATGCCTAAGATCAAATCAACAACTCCTAAGTCTTTCATATCAAATTTGCTAGCCAGCATACGCTTCGTAGCATTTACATCGGTAATATCTCTACTAATTATCAACATGTCATCAACATATAAACAAACAATGACTTCATGATTTGAAGTATTTTTAATGTAAACACATTTGTCATACTCACTAATCTTAAATCCATTTGCCAACATTGTTTGGTCAAATTTCGCATGTCATTGTTTGGGTGCTTGTTTAAGTCCATAAAGTGACTTAACAAGTTTGCACACTTTCCTTTCTTTACCAGGAACCACAAAGCCCTCAGGTTGTTCCATGTAAATTTCTTCCTCCAATTCTCCATTTAAGAAAGCTGTCTTGACATCCATTTGATGGATTTCAAGACCATATCTGACGCCAGTGCTACTAACACCCGAATAGATGTTATTCTTGTTACCAGCGAGTATGTGTCAAAGTAATCAAGGCCTTCTTTTTGTCTATAACCTTTGACCACAAGTCTTGCCTTATATTTGTCAATAGTGCCATCAGCTTTCATTTTCCTTTTAAAAATCCATTTTGATCCTAAATGTTTATTTCCAGGAGGAAGATCAACCAATTCTCATGTATAGTTGTTCAAAATTGATTCAATCTCACTATTGACAGCCTCTTTCCAAAATGCTGAATCAGAAGAAGACATCGCTGCTTTAAATGTTTGAGGCTCATTTTCAAGCGAGAATTTCACAAAATCTGGTCCAAAGGAAGTAGATGTCCTTTGACGTTTGCTACGCCTTGCATCCGCTTTACTTGGTGTATTTTCCTTTGGTTCTTCCCGCGGTCGTTTAGATCTTTCACTTGACGACTCATATTCAGTTTTATACGGATAAATGTTTTCAAAGAATTCAGCATTATCTGATTCAATTACCGTATTAACATGAATTTTGGGATTGTCCGATTTGTGAACCAAAAACCGACAAGCTTTGTTGTTTGTAGCATAACCAATAAAAACACAATTCACAGTTTTTGGTCCGATTTTTACCCTTTTGGGCAAAGGAACTTGGACCTTTGCTAAACACCCCCACACTTTGAAATATTTCAAGTTGGGTTTTCTTCCTTTCCATAGTTCATATGGAATATATTGTGTTTTGCTGTGGGGCACCCTGTTGAGTATTCGGTTAGCTGTAAGGATAGCTTCCCCCCACAAGCTTTGCGGTAAATCGGAACTTATTAGTAAGGCATTCATCATTTCCTTTAATGTTCAGTTTTTCCTTTCCGCAATTCCATTTGATTGTGGTGTGTAAAGGGCAGTAGTTTGATGAATAATTCTATATTCTAAACATATCTCTGCAAAAGGAGATTCGTACTCTCCACCCCTATCACTTCTAATCATTTTTATCTTTTTATTCAATTGATTTTCCACTTCATTTTTGTATTGCTTAAATGCATCAATTGCTTCATCCTTACTATTAAGCAAATACATTTAACAATATCGAGTGCAATCGTAAATAAAAGTTATAAAATACTTTTTCCCACCGCGAGATGGTATTGACTTCATATCACATATATCTGTGTGAATTAAGTCTAAAGGATTTGAATTCCTATCAATAGACTTTTATGGATGTTTAACAAACTTAGATTCAACACAGATTTCACATTTAGATTTATTACACTCGAATTTAGGCAATACTCCTAAATTAATCAATTTTCGCAAGGTTTTGTAGTTGACATGTCCTAAACGAACATGTCATAAATCATTTGACTCCAATAAGTAAGACGAAGCTGAATTTTTATTAATACTGTCAACAACCATTACATTGAGTTTGAAAAGGCCCTCGGTGAGGTAGCCCTTTCCTATGAACAATTCATTCTTACTTATTACAATTTTCTCACTAACCAACACGCACTTAAACCCGTTTTTGACGAGTAGTCCGGCTGAAACTAAATTCTTTCGAATTGTTGGAACGTGCATAACATTGTTGAGAGTCAGGACCTTGCCAGAAGTCATCTTCAGAAGTATCTTCCCATGTCCTTCAACCTTGGTCGCAGATTTCCCATAAACAAGACTCTTCTGTCCAATGGGAGCATAGGTTGCAAATGCTTCTTTTGTAGCGCAAACATGTCGAGTGGCACCAGAATAAAGCCACCACTCCTTTGGGTTTTCAACCAAATTGCACTCCGATAGCATTACACACATATCATCCATATCATCATTCTTTTCCACCATATTGGCTTGTCCTTTTCCCTTGTTCTTTTTCGGGAGACGACAATCTGGGGCTTTGTGGCCAGCTTTCCCACAATTAAAGCAGTTGCCCTTAAACTTTTTCTTGTTGGAATCCTTCTCCTTTCCAGAAGGCCTCTTCCTTTTCTTGTTCTTTTTCAGAGCAGCATATTCAACGATGTTTGCCCCTTCAATTGGTGAAGTTTTACGGTACCTCTTCTCAGCGGTTTTGTTATCTTCCTCAATCTTGAGACGAATCACAAGATCTTCCAACTTCATTTCCTTTCTTTTGTGCTTAAGATAATTCTTGAAATCTTTCCATGAGGGCGACAACTTCTCAATCATTGCAGCCACTTGGAACGCTTCATTTACTACCATATCTTCAGCAATAAGGTCATGGAAGATAAGTTGAAGCTCTTGAACTTGGGTTCCAATGATTTTTTCATCCACCATTTTGTAGTCTAGGAATTTGGCAACCACAAACTTCTTCAAGCAAGCATCTTCAGTTTTGTACTTCTTTTCAAGTGCAGTCCATAGTTCTTTGGAAGTCTCTCTTTGCCGTAGACGTTGTACAAGTCATCTTCTAAGGCACTCAAAATGTAGCCTTTGCACAAAAAATCAGCCTGTTTCCAAGCCTCAGTAACCATGAATTGTTGGTTGTCAGGCATGTCGGCGACAGGCACGGGAGGGTCCTCACTAGTGAACTTTTGCATACGAAGGGTGGTAAGCCAAAAGAACATTCTTTGCTGCCATCCTTTAAAGTTGGCACCGGTGAACTTCGCAGGTTTCTCAGCCGGTGGCACAGCGGTACGGGTTGTAGAAGTAACCGTTGGTGCAGTATTCGCAGAGGTAGTTCCAGTCTCAATTGCCATTATTCGTTTGTCACTGTCAAATTGACAAACTATTTTAGTTAATAAAACCAGAATAGCAATTCAATCACAGACTTAAACAATGAAGATTTTATTTCTTCAAATCGCAGTATAATTATGAAACTTTAGTTTTCCAATGAAGTTTTAAATCTTCGAGTCAGAAAACTAATATTCATATGGAGTAGAAAACTACACAAGTTTTAATCTCCAAACCAGAATACAACAACGATGAAGTTTTTATGTTCTTCAAATCGTTGTACAAGTATGAACTTTAATATTCCAATGAAATTTTTTATGTCTTCAAGTCAGAATATGAAATTTCATACGGAGTAGAAAAATACACAGGTTTTAGTCTCCAAAACAGAATACAGATTAATTTAAAAATATAATTTTCTTAAGATTGTTATTAATCTGTATTCCAAAAAATCAGTAAATAATAAACACTGAAAATAAACAGAATTAGTGTTGAAAAATAAGAATAATTTTTCAGAATATAATCGAGCCCGCTTAGTTCAAAGTGTGTCCTTAAGGAAATTATTCCCCTCAAAGTACTCGAGGTTGATGGAATATCCCCTCCCAGGATAGAACGATTATCTTACCAGAATAGTAGTACTCCAAATTCAGGTAACGACGAACCACTCAACGGCAGTATATCACACAGAATTTATTTGTGCAGAAGAAGAAGAAGTTTGTATTGTTCAGAAAATTCGTAAGTAAAATCCTGAGGAATAGCCATGGAAGTACTGTTTTTGAAGGTTTGCAACCTTTCTGAACAGCCACTGAAAACTGGTGGGAAATTTAAATATGGAAAAGAAACCGGGTCGCGGGTCAGACACGCGGATCCGGCCGGGTCGCGGGTCAGGGTCACTAACGGGTAGGATTGGATAAGTTAATTAATTTAATTAAATAATAATTAATTAAATAATTAAAAATTAAAGAAAATTTGGTCCAAAAAGATTATCAATCAAATCATTTGACCAAATCCGAAGCCGATGCCGAAGCCGAGCCGAGCGAGCGACGACAACGGCGCGAGGGGTTCTTGCCCCTTCAACCCTCTTACTGACAAGAAGGAGTAATTCTACTTATAAGTAGAAGAACTTTTCTTTCCACTACCGATGTGGGACAAATGCTTATTTTATAAAGCAAGAGGGAACTCCCACTTTTCTTTCCACTATCGATGTGGGACAACTCCCACTTTTTTTTCCAATCATTTTCCATTCACCAATATCAATACCCAACAGTGTTCTCCACACAAGTATTTTTCTGACGGATTGCACTTTATTGAAGGGAAAGAAAAAAAGGACACGCAATGATATATACATAACGCGTAACTAACACAAATTTAATGCTTTAATGTTGTTGTTAGTTTATAGTTGCTTAATTAAAATGTATATGCCCTACAATACGACTTGCAAAATTTGTAAAACTTTAATGAGAAAAATGCAAATGCAAGTTGATCAAAAGGAACGTACACGTATAGACTAACTATAGAACACGCATGCTAGAGGCTGATTAATGCAAGTTCAGTTGGTTCTTGAATAAAAATATGTTGCTTTTCGTTCGAACTGTATGTGTATATATATATATGTGGAAAAAATTTAAACACACACATATATGTAGGTAAAATTGGTGTATTCGAAAGGTTAAACAAAAAAATGGCTGAGTCGAGAGATGACTCTACGTCTTTAAGACAAAATTATCCCGTATATATGCTTTTACGGTGATGGACAATAGTCTCCCAAGATAAAACAACTAATCAACTGTACAAAGCATACACATTTGATTATAGCGAAGAAAATAAATAAGAACAGATTGCTGAAAAATGAGAGAATTTCTGTTCTCTGTTTCCGTGCAGAACCAGAATAGATAATTCGTGTTTCATGTTCTCTGTTTTTCGTTCTGAAAAAGAATAGAAAATTCATTTTTTCTGTTCTCTATTTTTCATTTTGAAATAGAATAGAAAATTCATTTTTCTATTCTCTGTTTTTCGTGCAGAAACAGAACATAAAGAGAAGAGTTTTTGTGTTGTGTATTGTCTCTTCTTAATTTGAACAAAATTGTTCAATTTATAAGAGCAGAAAGGGAAGCAACCTTCTGTTCTATTGAACAGTCATGTCAGTTGGCTGGTGTCTTTTGGAGAAGATATAGTCGTGTAACATTCTGAAAAACTTCAGGGGCTGAAATATAAATATTTAACATTTCAGGGACCAAAGAGAAAGTTCCGGAAGAATGCAACAACCCGAGGACCCGTGACCCCAGCCCGGACCAGACGGGATGGGCTGGCGGCGCGCGTGTGGGGCTTAGCCCCGAACCCAAGCTCACCTAGGGCCTATCCCTTCTAAACACATGGGTTACCCCTTGGGGTTCCAAGCCCTTACTCAAACTTAGAGTTTATATATTGCACAATCCTTCCATCTTCTACCAATGAGGGAGATTTGTCATTTTTGGCAAAAAATACTCCATCTTTTCATATCTCAAAAACCTTACTTTGTGTACCAATATTTCTGACATGCGGGGCCCACGTGTTGAAGTCATTAAAGATGGGATATACTTAATCCAACATTAGTAAATTTCCAACAATTCCCTCTTGAAAGAGAATTGATGCACACAGGGTGCCAAAGCTCAACAATCTTTCAGCGGAAAGATATTGCATCGGGAAAGGTAGATTTTGACTTTGAACCTTCCTTAATCGATTACCATCGAATTTACTTACTGTGCGGTGAATGTGATGTCTTGAACCGTCAGTGTTTAGTGTAAACCAAGACAATGATATCAACACAATAACTCTCATTATTCATTTCTTCTTATCATTTTGTCCGTTGTGGCCATGGACAACACTTGGATTCTTAAGTGCGTACATTTGAAGCGACATGTCTTCGCACTTAAATAGGTGATCTCATATAAAGTATATTGATCTACCCCACTCACAAATGTTAGGAATCATTAAAAGTTTCAAAAACTTATCCTTTACCCATTATGCAGATAGCACTCAATGTCTATCGCGGGTACGACTTTAGAGTTATATTTCTTTAAAGAATAATAATCTGAACTGCTTTTACTTCAAGTGAAGCGCTAAACTAAACCTCTATAGTTTAGTTTTTCCATTGAACCAAATTCAGGGAATCTCCAGTCAGTAAGGTTGGGTTACCACCATAAAGATTCTTATTGTTTGGGTTTAAGCCTATTCCCCTAGACAAGCAGAATATTTGATCTTTGGGTAGGCCTTTAGTTAATGGATCCGCTAAGTTATCCTTTGATTTGACGTAATCAATGGAAATGACACATGTAGTGATAAACTGCCTAATGGTCTTATGCCTCCGACGAATATGTCTAGACTTGTCGTTGTATATATTACTCCGTGCCCTTCCTAAAGTCGATTGTCTGTCACAATGAATCATCACTGAAGGTACAAGTTTATCCCAACAAGGGATATCCTCTAAGAAATCGTGAAGCCACTCTGCTTCTTCTCCTGCTTTTTCTAAAATGATAAACTCTGATTCCATCGTGGATCGGGCGATGCATGTTTGCTTAGAGGATTTCCAAGACACAGCCCCACCACCAATTGTAAAAACATACCCACTGGTGGATTTGGTATTCTTTATGTCCGATATCTAGTTTGCATCACTGTTGTCGCGCCCGTTTTTCGACCTTGCTCGGGTCAAAGCGGAGCGCGGACGTGTTCGGGGTGATTCCTGGGTAAAAAGGGTGAGGAGTCGCCACCTAATTATTTTTACGGTGAATTAGGACACCTAAATATTAAACTAAGTGCTGCAATGTAAACTCCAATTTTAAGGTCTGCGAAACTAGCGAGATTCTAGGTAAGGGTTCTTTATTATCCTAAAGGGAAGGGGTTAGACATCCTTTAAGATCCGCTAACTTGCGGTTATCCGGTCAAACTCAGGTTAATTATTGCTAGAAAAAATGCATGTTTTACAAGTATAATAGATTAAAATAATTAGTAAATGATGCATTTCATACAAGTACGTATTCAGATGACATAAAAAGAAAGATACATGTAAAGTTTTGAAAAATATGCATTTGTGACAATAAATTATTTATACTATCAAAGAAGTAAAATTTTGGGAATCATTGAATTGTAAATTGACAAAAGATAAACTTATCCGGAATGATTAATAAAGCAAATAAAGATGACAAAAGTTGTTTTTGAAAATCTTGAATACGCGTGACGAGCCTAAAATAAATAAACTAGCGAAGGATTTCTAAGTTTGAATTCAACCGAGCCTACAAATAAATAAGCTAGCGACGGGTTTCAAATCTTAAACTACCCTATGAATTAATCCTAAGTTTGCCTATTCTAAGCATTTCAATAGTTACATAAGTGCGATAAATAATATTACAATACAAAGCGGGATAAAAGCTGAATTAAAGAAAGAAATAAAATAAATAAACTCCGAGGAATAATTCATCGTTATTTACTTTAATCCTCGCAAGTCATCAAGAACAAACGGTTAGAAACAGTTAAATACAAATAACTCCATATCCGCATTCAAAACAGTGAATGTTTTGATCACGGAGGGCTCAGACTTAAATTTTGAAAAGAACATTCCAATCACGTCGTGGCTGCAAACATATGACTAATGTGGTTATTTTGATTGCCTCACCTACTAAACGTGTTGGTCTCTCGTGAAATAGAAAAGATCACTATAATCACGTCGTGGCTGCGAATATATAACTTGTTGGTTATTTTAGTCACCTCGCCTACTAAACATGTTGATCTTGGAAAAAGGTTTAAGCCTCATCATTGCCCGAAGTTATATTTCCGTCTTACGATCGTGGAGGCCTCAAAATCGACGGATATTTTTCACCTGGCCAAAGTGTAGTATCGTGTTCAAATCAGTAAAATTAAAATGAAACGAAGCTTGGCAGCGATAGCGTAAGCAGAGGCGATAGCGATAAAAGAACAGAGGCAATTTCCGGAAAAAGACGCGATGTTTAGTTTAAAAGCAAGAAAGCGATAAATCGGATATTTGAATCTTTGAAACAATGGATCAAACAGAAAGCAATGTCCGAAAGGTGCGGTGTTTATTTTAAAAGCAAGAAAACGGTAAAAGCAGAAGAAACAATAATCGAATCCAGCGATGGCTGAAGCGAACAATACGCTGAGCAGACGCGGTATTTGTTCAAAACAGTAAAACAATGATATCCGTCGCAAGAAATTTAAAACAGTAAACTTAATAAAACAATAAGATATCCGTTGCACGGATGTTTAAAACAGTTAAACTAAAAAAACAGAGAAGCGAAACGAAAGAAAAGCGCGACCTCGAATACAATTCCATCGGCCTTAATGCGATATTAATAAAGCAAGAAAAGCGATTGCCAAAGAAACGAGCAGTGAGCAATTTAAAATACCCGACCTGAGTTCTGAAATTCTGGAAATATCCAAATCGGGTCGACCCGACCCGAATCAGTGATTCAAACTCGAATAAGATTTCAACACCAAATTCAGATAGCCAATAATAACAACAACAATAATGCAAGAAATTTAGAAATTCAAACCGGGTCGACCCGACCCGGGTCAGTAACCCGACCCGAATTGGAGATTCAACCCGACATCAAATAATTCCATCAATTCCAGATAATCAACATACAAAAATATGAAATGCAAGAATTCTGAAAAATATTACTCAAATCGGGTCGACCCGACCCGGGTCAGTGACCCGACCCGAATCAGGTAAAAAATCCGAAATCGAATAATTCCATCAAATTCCAGATAACCAACATACAGGAATATAAAAATGCAAGAGTTTTGAAATGTTACCCAAACCGGGTCGACCCGACCCGAAATCAGTGAAGAACAACAAAAATGCAAACAGATTTTCGGACTCAAGTTCAAGAACGAAACTCACCTCCTTTCTTTCGAATCTTGGACCTATTTCGGACTTGTATCTTGAACAACAAAGACAGCAAATGATTTAAAATCTAGAACACAACAAATATTTTATGTATATATGGAATAGTCTTCCGAAAAATCCTTCGAAAATCTGTTTTTTTATCCCCCGAAAAATCTCCTCAAAAATGAAGAACAACATGGGGTATTTATAGGTACTCACCCCAACGTTCCAACCCCTCATACCCCCCCTTAAAACGAATTCAAATTTCAAAATAAATGGGGAACAAAATCTGATTTTTGGGGCGTGTTCTTGGGGCATGCGTTCGGTGTCGGGGGTAGGGTGGTGGCGATGGCGAAGTAGCGGGGTAGGGTGCAGCGATGTGGGGTAGGGGCATGGGGGTGCCGCGATTTGAGGGGTTGGGGGCGTAGGGTTTTGTTTTTTGGTGGGAGAGGGGTGTTGATGATTTTTTTTTTGGTTTTGGGTTGGTTTTGGGGGAATTAAAAGGGATTGGGTTTAAAGGGTTTTGGGCCAGCCGGTTTGGGTGGCGGGTGGGCTTCGGTGGTGGGCTGGCCAGTTGGGCTTCGGTTGGGTTGTGATTTTGGGTAGGTCCGTCGAATTGTTGGGTTGGGGTTATAAGGGAATGGGAATTGGTTTAGGGGAATTGGGTTGGTCCGATTTGGATTGGGGAGTTTAATTGTTTTGGGTTAAGTAGAATTAAATGGGTGATGGGTTGGGCTTTGGTGAAATGAGTTTTAGTTTGGGTAGAAATTGTTTTGGGTTAGGAAATAAAAATGGGTTATGGGTTTAAAACATAAAAGGGGTTTAATATTAAAATATTATTTTTGTTTTGTAAAAGAACATAACGACGTGATAATAATAAAATATAATATTTGTGAAATGTTTAATGCTTAATAAAAGGAAAATGTGATGCAATTTTGCGAGAATAAAATAACATAGAATTTCGGATAAAACGTATGATTATTATAAAATGCAAATGATAAAAATGCGAATAATAATAATAATAAGAGGATATACACATATATGCCTATATTTTAAAATTATTTTAAAAGTGTCAAAATATTAAAAATTACGAATAAAAATCATAAAAGATGGGACAAAATTGGGTGTCAACAGATGCCCCTCTTTGGACGGAGACGATGAAAGAGTTTTCGGCCAAAGAAGTTGACCGAGTAGCCAATTTTGTCCTGATCATCGGGACTGCATGGGAAGAAATAGAATCCCGAGGGGTATAGAAGTTATGGAAAAAGTTGGTGCACATTTAAGCAACAATGCCCCAGTGTCGACTTAGGATGACACTGGTCGCAGATGCGAGAAACTAATGGGAAAAGCGGATCGACGTTCGAAGTAGGTCGTTGACCAAATTGCCTCAGTTCGCCGTAAGAGATAGCTCCACGTTGTGATGAAGTTCCTGCAAATTAAAAACTCCTGCAAACTAAAGCTTAAGATATAATTAGTGTACAACTGCTGAGAAAAATTGTAGAGAAAATAACTTGGAAATACCCGCATTAGGAGGTGGGCGCCTGACTGAAATTAAAATACCCTCATTATAAGGTGGGCCGATCAAATTAAAATACCCTCATTATAAGGTGGGCGCTGACATGACGTCGTTGGATTGGCGTGTTGTGTTGAAGACGCCGTTGTAATATTGTTGGCGTCGTTGTAATTATGTAAAAGACGGTTGTTGTCTTTGCATGTAACGTCGAGGACGTTGTTGTAATGTTGTTTTGCTGTAAAAGATAATTGTTGTGCTGAAGACGTCGTTGTAATGCTGTTGACGTCATTGTAATACTGTAAAAATAAATGTTGTGCAGAAGACACCGTTGCGTAGGCGTGTTGTTGATGACGCCGTTGTATGGGCGCGTTGCTGATGACATCATTGTAATGTTGTTGATGTCGTTGTAATGCTGTAAAAGATAGTTGATTTGCAGAAGACGCCATTGCATAGGCGTGTTGTTCATGACACCGTTGTATGGGCGCGTTGCTGACGACATCATTATAATGTTGTTGATGTCGTTGTTGTAAGAATGTAACGCTGGGGTCGTCGTTGTATCAACGTGTTGTGTTGAAGACGTCATTGTGATGACGTTGTTGCAAGAATGTAATGCTGTTTGTTGTAAGAGATAGGCGTTGCGCTGAAGACGTCGTTGAAATGTTGTTGACGTCGTTGTAATATTGTAAAAAAGTTGGCGTGCTGCCGTAACGTCGTGGACGTTGTTATAATGTAGTTTTGCTGTAGAAGGTAGATGTTGAGCTGAAGGCGTCATTGTAATGCTGTAAAAAATAGATGTTGTGTTGCCGTAACGTCGTGGACGTTGTTGTAATGCTGTTGAAGATAGTTGATGTGCTGCAGTAACGTCAATGACGTTGTTGTAATGCTGTAAAAGATAGCTGCTGCGTTGAAGACGTCATTATAATGTTGTTGACGTCGTTGTAATGCTGTAAAAGATATTTGTTGTCTTTGCGATACGTCAATAGCGTTGTTGTAATTCCATAAAGATAGATGTTGCGTTGAAGACGTCATTGTAATGTTGTTGACGTCGTTGAGATGCGGTAAAGATATTTGTTGTCTTTGCGATGCTTGCCAATGACGTCGTTGTAATGCCGTAAAGATAGGCTGCTGCGTTGTCATTGTAATCTTTGTTGACGCCGTTGAGATCACGGTAAAGATAGTTCTTTGCATTGCCGTAAAGATAGTCATTGTTTTGAAGACGTCATTGTAATCTTTGTTGGCGTCGTTGAGATCTTGTAAAGATAGTTGTTGTGTTGCCGTAAAGATAGTTCTTTGCTGAAGAGCGTCATTGTAGTCTTTGTTGGCGTCGTTGAGATGCGGTAAAAGATAGTTCTTTGCGTTGAAGACGTCATTGTAATGTTGTTGACGTCGTTGTAAAGTCAGAAAAATGATTGTCGTGCTGCCATAACGTCGATGACGTTTTTGAAATGTTGTCCTGTTGTAAGAGATGTAAGTGACGTCCTTGTCGTCAGTTTGATGTAATAGGGTTCCACGTTGTGCTGAATCTTTTGCCGATCCAAACTCATGTGAATTGAAATGTCGTCCTGGCACGGGCGAAAATGTGATGCGACGTGCTGTCGTGTTGTCGTTTTTTGTGATTCGAAATAACATCTTTGTGCAGACATAATAGTCGGGACCCTGTAGGTCAAGATGATGTCTTCGTATAAATGCAGAACAAGAACGTAATCCTTGTAGTGAGTTGTGGTGCCGAAATTCTTTGGGGAATTGATCATAACTGATGTGGCTTCCCTGCTTTTTCAACCTGAAGAACCTGTACTCAAAGAAAATTTGTGAGTTTGGGGAGGGGCGGTTGATTCGCGTTGACTTGATAGATTTGGCTCTTGATAGCTGCATGTCCTACTGATTTGGACCTGTATCCCCTGTCTGGTTCCCATCTTGGCTAACCGTTAATGAAAACATTTGTTGAAAATAATTTGTTTATAAGAAAGTATGCTTATCATTAAAAAGTTCTTGTCGAACTGCTAATGAAAATATTTGTTGAAAATGATTTGCTTATAAGAAAGTATGCATATTAGTAAAAAATCTTGTCAAACTCTAATGAAAGTATTTGTTGAAAATAAATTGCTTATAAGAAAGTATGCATATATGTAAATGTCGTTTAACAAATGACATGCGGTGAAACAAAGCAAACGTCTTATCCAAAATCCTCTTAGGTCAAGACTTAGTTTGTCGATGTTTTTCCATGTTTATCGGCGTCCTCGTGATGATCCCTTAAAAATGCCCCAGTTTCCGATATGTGAGAATGATGATCTTTTGAACGGAAAAACGAGTCTTGTGTAGATTGCTTGCCTGTCCTATCAGGGTGATCAGATGGGTGCATTTTGTCCTATGTGAGATAAAGGAGAAAATATTTCTAATGGTGGGACCGAAGCCGATTTAGGCCGCCTACGTATCCCCATGAGGGAATCAGGTCATGACGTAGTTCATTACAAGCAAAAGGGAATTGTAAGGATTTTCTAAAATGGGACCGAAGCCGATGTGGCCGCCTACGTATCCCGCCGAGGGAATCAGGTCATAACGTAGTTCATGTTTACAAGTAAAAAGGAACTTGGGGAAATTTGTGATCTAAGAAACGGAACCCTACGTGGGTTCTATGCGTATCCCGACGAGGGAGCGCAACTTTTACAACATAGAAAAAGTATTACATAGAGAATAACTAATCTTAGATATGGTATCTCTTCCCTGCATCTGCATTGATGGTTTTTGGCCATTCTATTCTGATAAGGTTGCCCCGGACAACTGTGTCCATCTGCTTTTCATCAATCAGTCTCTTAGTAAATGATTCTGTATCCACTTGGCTGCGAAAGAAATAGCATTTCCCAGTAGAAGTCCTGATCGTAGTGTGGTAGCCCAAGAGTACAAATGGCAAACGTCCGTGCCAATGCTTGTAACTATCAACCATCTTGATGTTTCATCCAAATCTGGCTTTGACTTATTCCAAAAATGCCTTAATTCTTCCGCTTGTGAGTCTTCCTTATATTCTTCGAAGCCTTGCTTGTTTGGGACCTTGTTTGCTTGTTTCATTATATGTCACATACTGCCGACAAATTAGTTTGCATGATGAAAAAAGAAAGGAAAATTATTAAACAAAGCAGATTTTAAAATAGCAAAAGCAATGCAGATTTGTCATTTTAAGCTTTCAAAAGGTAGAGGCAAAACACATTAAATGCATATATGTGATTCAGGCCTCAATCTGAATCGCATTGTTTCATTAAATATTAATGCAGTTAACTAGTTTCTGGGAGAAACAAGGCCAGGGCACATGTCCAATTTTCCCAAAACATCTCCTTGCTCTGCATCCTAACTGGTTGAGTCTCTAGCGTAATCACCGAGAATCATATTGCTTTTTGCTTCTTTTTCAGCAATGAAAAATCTTTTGAATCCCTTCACGAGGTTGGCTGCATTGTCCTCCTTTGATTCCTGAGTGGCGCATGCTTTGACGAATGACTGACTCAGAGGCGGAACAGGCTTTGGTAAAGAAGCATCTTCCTTCCTTCGGAGATTGGTTGATAAGACTTTTCCAAGAAAAGATGATGCCATGACCCGCGACTTTGGAGGAAGTGCTTCTACTCCGAACGGTGCCTTCACTTGGACTGTAATCATAGGGGTAATAAAGGTCGATGATTCAACCTTTTCCTTTCTCTGGACTGGCACAATAGTCCCTTCCAAATTGTGGTCTTCATCAACAGTAATCATATTTACGTTGGCATCGTCATGATTTGGCAAAGGGTTATTATTTACATTAAAGGAAGGTCCTTTCAGTTGGATAACTCCTTCTTTGATCAATGTCTCAATTTTGTTTCTGAGGGCATAGCAATTCTCAGTGTCGTGCCCAGGAATCCCCGAGTGGTACGCACAATGCTTAGTCTCATCGTGCCATTTTGAAACAGGATTGGGGACATTTCCTGGGATGGGCTGGAGTATTCCTGCGATTTTCAGTCTTTCATATAATTGGGCTCGAGGTTCGGCTAAAGGTGTATAGGTTTTGGCTGGCTTTCTTTCGTATTTCTTGTGAGATGCAGGTGCATTTGGTGTATGGACTTGTGGATGAGGCAAGTATCTTTGGTGATATTGTCGGGGATTCGGATAGACAGCGCTCGAGGCGAGCTATATATTGGATGGGTATGGTAGACGGTAGGGACCAGTGGGTATTGATAGTAAGGTTGAGGGCTTTGGGTGTATGGGTAATAATAGGAAGGATGAGGACTTTGGTTGTTTTGATTGTAGTAGGGAGGCTGGGGTGATGGCATTTGGTAGGTTGACATTTGATTTGGCCTATGTTTCTGAACTGTCACCACAGAGGACACTCCATCTCTCTTCCTCTTTACTGCTCCCTCAAATGAGTCCGATTGGATTGTCTCACTTGTTGCTTGCAATGCTACAAAGTTTGTAATTCTTCCTGTTCTGATTCCCTCTTCTATGAAATCTCCCATCCTTATAACTTCAGAGAAACTTCGTCCTATGACGCTTATCATTCTCTCATAGTATGTTGCATCTTTCAAAGATTGTACAAAGAGAGTGGTCATCTCACTTTCTTCTATCGGGGGTTGAACTTTCGCTGCTTCTGCCCTCCACTTCATGGCGTATTCTCTGAAGGTCTCTGTGGACTTCTTTTCCAACTTCATCAGATAAAATCTGTCCAAGACTGTGTCAGTGTTGAATTTAAATCTGTCCACGAAATCTTGTGCCATCGTGCCCCAATTACGCCATTTTTGCGAGTTTTGGCTCGTGTACCAGTCGAGTGTTTCTCCTGTTAAACTCATTACGAACAATTTCATTATGATGGCCTGGTCTTTACCTACCCCAATCAGTTTGTCACAGTATGATCTTAAATGAGCGTGAGGATTTTCTTTCCCATCAAACAAAACAAATTTTGGCACCTTATATCCTACAGGCAATTCAATGTCGGGATGCATACACAGATCTTCGTACTCAAGTCCTCCATGTCCCTTGCTGGTTTGGATATTCTTGAATCCCTCTTTTAGGCTGTAAATCTCTCTCGCCACACTTTCATCGGTTCTGATTCTTACTCGCCTGTCCATCTCTTCACACTGGCCAATTTCCTGAAGAGTCATGTTTGGTATTGCGGTAGTAAAAGGTTGGGCTTTCATTACATATATTGGCGGCACATACTGCTTGCTGTGATCAGCGATGTGTGCCATCAATATGTGTTGGTCTGCCGGGTGATTTTGCGTGGAAGGGGTGTTTTGGATGAGTGTGGTAATTTGGGTATGTGAAGTTGTGAATGAGGCCGGATCATTTTGTAGCGGGCTTTGTTGTGGACTTGCTTGCGGGTTAGTGTGTTGTGGATTGGTTTTGCATAGTGGCGAATTATCGGGGAGGTTTTGGGAAATGGCGATTGTAAGATGAGAAAATTTGTGGTGCAGTTGCATTCGTCCCTTGTTCAGGGAGTGGGGTATTGGCGCTAATGGACAGGTTGGTGAGATTTTGGAGCCGCTCTATCTCAGTCTGCATGGCTGCCATCTGTTGTAACAGTTGGGCGATGTATTTTTCTTGGACGGTAGCATTTCTATTTTCCGAAGCCTCTGATTCATCTCTGGAAATAGTGATAAGTTCCAGGTCAGTCTGTTCGGATGCATCTGAATCAGTCATTTTGCTGAAGGATTGTGCCTTTGACCTCGTGAAGTAGGGATGATCCGCCAGTTTTAGTCAACGCAAATCAACCTTTGGGAAGAATAATTTAGGAAAAATAAACCTTCTAAAAAATGAAGAAAATCAAGTTAGTATAGGGCGAGTAATTATTGCTTTTAAATAATATGCACATAGTGAAAAAGCAGGAGAAAACAACAAAATGATTGTAAGGCAATTAAATGCGCATCCTAATATGCATGGGGCCTCCCTTATGCCGGAGGTGGGCCTAAACGCCAGATATGCGAGATCATGATAGATTGATCCAAGCCCCTAAATTGAAATACTTTTGTTGGAAATGAGACAAAATGAATGTACATTTCCCAATTTCGGCATGTCATGATTAGGCTTGGATTTGTCTATCATTATCACGCTACACATAATATGCTGATTGGTCGTTGGGTTGTGAGACCCGTAGACAATTTTGGCAGATTTCTTAATTGTGGAGCCGATGCCAAGGATCGATCCACCTAAGGTGTATGCATGCATGACTTAAAATAAAGGGTGGTATAGCTCTATCCTAAATTTTCTAAGATTTGGCTGACTAGACACAAGGTTCCCGAGCGGACTACTCGAGTGAGAAGGCTACGCGGCCACCGGATGGTCCGGTCACTCCGCGCATACGTCAACTCTCCTAAAATTTGGTAGATTGAAATAAATTTGCGGGTGCGCAAAACACACCTCGCGTGTAGTGTGTGATAGTGTCAATTTTCCATAGTGGAAGAAATATGAGCGAAATGCCAATTTAAGAAAAGCAGTAAGAGAATATAATATTTAAAGCATATGCAAAATCTCATAAATGAAACATATCAAAGCATTAAATCAAATAAGGAACAAAAGTAAAGCAATAATTAATCCGAACTTGTAATGGTTAAGAACACGAATTCCCAAAGTGAGTCGCCATCTTTGTCGCGCTTGGATTTTTAAACCTTGCTAAGGTCAAAGCGGGCCTTGGACGTGTTCGGGGTGATTCCTGGGTAAAAAGGGTTGAGGAGTCGCCACCTAATTATTTTTACGGTGAATTAGGACACCTAAATATTAAACTAAGTGCTGCAATGTAAACTCCAATTTTAAGGTCTGCGAAACTAGCGAGATTCTAGGTAAGGGTTCTTTATTATCCTAAAGGGAAGGGGTTAGGCATCCTTTAAGATCCGCTAACTTGCGGTTATCCGGTCAAACTCAGGTTAATTATTGCTAGAAAAAATGCATGTTTTACAAGTATAATAGATTAAAATAATTAGTAAATGATGCATTTCATACAAGTATGTATTCAGATGACATAAAAAGAAAGATACATGTAAAGTTTTGAAAAATATGCATTTGTGACAATAAATTATTTATACTATCAAAGAAGTAAAATTTTGGGAATCATTGAATTGTAAATTGACAAAAGATAAACTTATCCGGAATGATTAATAAAGCAAATAAAGATGACAAAAGTTGTTTTTGAAAATCTTGAATACGCGTGACGAGCCTAAAATAAATAAACTAGCGAAGGATTTCTAAGTTTGAATTCAACCGAGCCTACAAATAAATAAGCTAGCGACGGATTTCAAATCTTAAACTACCCTATGAATTAATCCTAAGTTTGCCTATTCTAAGCATTTCAATAGTTACATAAGTGCGATAAATAATATTACAATACAAAGCGGGATAAAAGCTGAATTAAAGAAAGAAATAAAATAAATAAACTCCGAGGAATAATTCATCGTTATTTACTTTAATCCCTGCAAGCTGTCAAAAACAAATGGTTAGAAACAGTTAAATACAAATAACTCCATATCCGCATTCAAAACAGTGAATGTTTTGATCACGGAGGGCTCAGACTTAAATTTTGAAAAGAACATTCCAATCACGTCGTGGCTGCAAACATATGACTAATGTGGTTATTTTGATTGCCTCGCCTACTAAACGTGTTGGTCTCTCGGGTGAAATAGAAAAGATCACTATAATCACGTCGTGGCTGCGAATATATAACTTGTTGGTTATTTTAGTCACCTCGCCTACTAAACATGTTGATCTTGGAAAAAGGTTTAAGCCTCATCATTGCCCAGAAGTTATATTTCCGTATTTACGACTGTGGAGGCCTCAAAATCGACGGATATTTTTCACCGGCCAGTGTAGTATCGTGTTCAAATCAAGAAATTAAAATGAAACAAGAAGCGGCAGCAGATAGCGTAAAGCAGAGATGGCGATAAAAGAACAGAGGCAATTTCGGAAAAAAAGACGCGATGTTTAGTTTAAAAGCAAGAAACAATAAATCGGATATTTGAATCTTTGAAACGATTAATTTGAAAGCAGAAAGCAATATCTCGAAAGGTGCGGTGTTTATTTTAAAGCAAGAAAAACAAGAAACAATAATCAATCCGAGCAAGAAATCAAACAGAAAACAAATACCAAACGGACTTATTTGTTCAAAATAGTAAAACAATGATATCCGTCGCAAGAAATTTTAAACAGTAAACTTAATAAAACAATAAGATATCCGTTGCACGGATGTTTAAAACAGTTAAACTAAAAAATAGAGAAGCGAAACGAAAGAAAAGCGCGGCCTCGAATTCAATTCCATCGGCCTTAATGCGATATTAATAAAACAGTAAAACAGTGCCAAAGAAACGAGCAGTGAGCAATTTAAAATACCCGACCTGAGTTCTGAAATTCTGGAAATATCCAAATCGGGTCGACCCGACCCGAATCAGTGATTCAAACTCGAATCAGATTTCAACACCAAATTCAGATAGCCAATAATAACAACAGCAATAATGCAAGAAATTTAGAAATTCAAACCGGGTCGACCCGACCCGGGTCAGTAACCCGACCCGAATTGGAGATTCAACCCGACATCAAATAATTCCATCAATTCCAGATAATCAACATACAAAAATATGAAATGCAAGAATTCTGAAAAATATTACTCAAACCGGGTCGACCCGACCTGGGTCGACCCGAATCAGGTAAAAAATCCGAAATCGAATAATTCCATCAAATTCTAGATAACCAACATACAGGAATATAAAAATGCAAGAGTTTTGAAATGTTACCCAAACCGGGTCGACCCGACCCGAAATCAGTGAAGAACAACAAAAATGCAAACAGATTTTTGGACTCAAGTTCAAGAACGAAACTCACCTCCTTTCTTTCGAATCTTGGACCTATTTCGGACTTGTATCTTGAACAACAAAGACAGCAAATGATTTAAAATCTAGAACACAACAAATATTTTATGTATATATGGAATAGTCTTCCGAAAAATCCTTCGAAAATTTGTTTTTTTATCCCCCGAAAAATCTCCTCAAAGATGAAGAACAACATGGGGTATTTATAGGTACTCACCCCAACGTTCCAACCCCTCATACCCCCCTTAAAACGAATTCAAATTTCAAAATAAAGGGGGAACAAAATCTGATTTTTGGGGCGTGTTCTTGGGGCATGCGTTCGGCGGTGTCAGGGTAGGGTGGTGGCAGTGGCGAAGTGACGGGGGTAGGGGTGCGGCGATGTGGGGTAGGGGCATAGGGGTGCCGCGATTTGAGGGGTTGGGGGCGTAGGGTTTTAATTTTTTGTGAGAGAAGGGTGTTGATGATTTTTTTTTTGGTTTTGGGTTGGTTTTGGGGGAATTAAAAGGGATTGGGTTTAAAGGGTTTTGGGCCAGCCGGTTTGGGTGGCGGGTGGGCTGGCCAGTTGGGCTTCGGTTGGGTTGTGATTTTGGGTAGGTCCGTCGAATTGTTGGGTTGGGGTTATAAGGGAATGGGAATTGGTTTAGGGGAATTGGGCTGGTCCGATTTGGATTGGGGAGTTTAATTGTTTTGGGTTAAGTAGAATTAAATGGGTGATGGGTTGGGCTTTGGTGAAATGAGTTTTAGTTTGGGTAGAAATTGTTTTGGGTTAGGAAATAAAAATGGGTTATGGGTTTAAAACATAAAAGGGGTTTAATATTAAAATATTATTTTTGTTTTGTAAAAGAACATAACGACGTGATAATAATAAAATATAATATTTGTGAAATGTTTAATGCTTAATAAAAGGAAAATGTGATGCAATTTTGCGAGAATAAAATAACATAGAATTTCGGATAAAACTTATGATTATTATAAAAATGCAAATGATAAAAATGCGAATAATAATAATAATAATAAGAGGATATACACATATATGCCTATATTTTAAAATTATTTTAAAAGTGTCAAAATATTAAAAATTACGAATAAAAATCATAAAAGATGGGACAAAATTGGGTGTCAACAACTGTATCCTTTCAGTACGACTGGATATCTTAAATAGTGTAATCTGTAAGTCAGTGAATATTTCAGATATCGTAGTATCTGATTTAGCGCCTTCCAGTGATCATTTCTTAGATTACGAGTAAACCTAACCAACTTATTGATTGCATAAGCGATATCGGGTCAGGTGCAGTTTGTAATGTACATCTTCAATGTAATGAGATTGAGATAAGACCAGCCCGTCAGATGTCTTAGAAATCTTAAATCCTAAGATTACATCTGTCATACCCATATATTTCATGTCAACACATTGTTTCAACATATTCTTGGTTTCCAGGATCAACTTTAGACTACTTCCGGTGATGAGCATGTCATCTACGTAAAGGCATATCATGATGAATGAGTCATAGTTCCCTTTGATGTAGATACATTTATCACATTCATATATGGAGAAACCTTTTGATAATAAAGTATTGTCAAACTTTTCATGCTATTATTTCGGGGCTTGTTTGAGTCTGTATAGAGACTTAACAAGACAACATACTTTCTTTTCTTGTCCTGAAATTACATACCCCTCGGGTTGTTCTATGTATATTTTCTCTTCTAACTCTCCATTTAGGAAGGCTATCTTAACATCCATTTGATGTATCTCAAGGTCACGCAAAGCTTAAATGAGTATGGATACCCTTATGGACGTTAATCTAGACACAAGGGAGTATGTGTCGAAGTAACCGAGGCCTTCCTTTTATCTGTATCCTTTGACTACTAATCTGTCCTCATACTTGTCAATAGTTCCATCTGCTTTGTACTTTCTTTGAGTATCCACTTACAAGCCAAAGGTTTGCTTCCCGGAGGAAGATCAACCATTTCCCAAGTATGGTTTTGCATGATGGAATCTATTTCGCTTTCTATAGATTCTTTTCAAAGCGTTGCTTCTGGAGTTGACAATTCTTTCTTAACTGTCCTCGGTTCATTTTCAATCATATAGGTTAGAAAGCCTAGACCAAAGGTTTTATCCATTTTAGCCCTTTGCTCCGTCTTGGTTCAACCTCGGGAAGCCCTAAGTTCTGTAGGTCTGGAACATTAAGTTCCAGATAGTCAGTAACTTCTGAGTCTTGTAGATCTGGAACATCTAGTTTCGGATAATCAGAAATTCCCGGGTCTTGTTGATTTGAGCATTTTGTTCCTAACTTCGTTTGTGCGAAATTATTTCTTATTCCTTTCTAGGAAAGATCTGTTCAAAGAATTCAGCTTTCTCGATTCCATAATCGTACCCTCGTGGATATCAGGTATCTCCGACTTATACACTAAGAAGTGATAAGCACTATTGTGATTTGCATATCCGATGAATATGCCATCTATAGTCTTAGGTTCAATTTTGACCCGTTTTGGTTTAGGTACTTCGACCTTTGCCAAACAACCCCAGTCTTTCAAATATTTTAAGTGGGTTTCTTTCCTTTCTATGATTCATATGGAGTTTTATCCTTATCCTTATGCAGAACTCTATTGATAATTGTATTAGCGGTGAGAATCGTTTCGCCCCACATGTTTTGGGCTAAATCGAAATTGATAAGTAAAACATTCATTATTTCCTTTAACATACAATTTTTGCGCTCGACAATACCGTTAGACTGAGGCGAGTAATGAGCGGTCGTTTGATGAACAATGTCGTATTGAGCACAGTATTCTTCAAACGGTGCTACGTATTCTCCCCCTCTATCATTACGAGTTGCCTTAATCTGTAGGTTTAGTTGATTTTCAACTTCTGCTTTGTAACGTTTAAATGATTCAAACGCTTCATCTTTATTTTTCAACAAGTAAATATAACAATACCTTATACTATCATCAATGAAAGTCACAAAGTACTTGTTCCCCCTTCTAGTTTGCACAAACTTTAAATCACATATGTCGGTGTGAATAAGTTCTAGATGAGTGGTGTTTCTTTCGACTGAATGGAAAGATGATTTGGTTAATTTTACCTCTACACACACCTCACATTTATGTTGAGGGTTTATGTCAAAGGAAGGCAACAATTCCAACTTTACTAACTTTTGAATGAATTTATAATTAACGTGTCATAATCTATGATGCCATAAATTAGAAGACTCAAGCAAGTAGGTAGAAGGCTTTATTTCATTAGATGAACAAATTACAGACATAACATTCATTTTGAAGAGATCGTCACATGCGAAGCCCCTTCCTACGAAATTACCATTCTTAGTTATTACAAACTTGTTGGACTCAAAAACTAATCTAAAACCAGCCTTGACCAACAGTGGCCCTGAAACCAAGTTCTTGTGGATGTCAGAGACGTGCATCACTTCTTTTAGAGTAATCTCTTTACCTGAAGTCATTTTGAGGACAACCTTTACGACCCCTTGCACTTTAGAGGTGACGCTGTTTTCCATGAATAACTTATTGCCCGTGACTGAGGCATAAGAGGAGAATGCATTTTTGTCAGAGCAGATGTGACGGGTTGCATCCGTGTCATACACCATTGCCTTGGGTTCTTCACCAGATTTACCTCCAACACCACTGCCAAGAAATCCACAATCTTATCGTCAAGATCCGGAGGATTACCCTCGTTTTGTACAATGTTAGCCTCTGTCTTGCGTTTGTTCTTGGCCATCACGCCATTTGTGACCTGAATATTTTGGCCCACTTCAGTCGTTGTGTTAGACTGAGTGTCCATTACATCCCCACCAGAAGGAGGATCTTCTGTCTGAAATCGTGACAGGCTCAACGCAGTAAGATAGATAACATCTTTAGTCTCATTCTCTTGTTGTAATTGTTATGCAGAACCTTACCTGGGCGTTTGCTTTGAAAACTGTCAGGAGTAGGGACAACATCACTTCCTTGAGTAGTGCCAGAGGAAATGCCTTAATCAGCAATATCATAACCAGCAGCAGTGCCTTGAATAACAACAACAGAACTAGAAACAAAACTGTTGACAAAGTAAAACCAGAACTACCAACGAAATTGCTAACATAACAGTTGGCAGAAACAGAGCCAAACCCAGAATTAGAACCAGAACTGAAAATACAACTGTTGACAGACATCTTTCGAACACTCAGTAAATTTTGTCTTAAAATTGTAGGTAAAATTGGTGTATCCGAAAGGTTAAACAAGAAGAAGCCTGAGTCGAGATACGACTCTCTGTCTTTAAGATAAAATTTTCCCGTATAGATGCTTTTACGGTGATGGACAATAGACTCCCAGGATAAAATAACTAATCAACTGTATAAAGCAAACACAGTTGATTCTAGTGAAGAAAATAAATAAGAATAGATTGCGGAAGAAGGAGAAAATTTTTGTTCTCTGTTTCCGTGCAGAACCAAAATAGAAAATTCGTGTTTTTTGTTATCTGTTTTTCGTTTTGAAACAGAATAGAAAATTCATTTTTATGTTCTCTATTTTTTGTTCTGAAACAAAATAGAAAATTAATTTTTCTATTCTCTCTGTTTTTCGTGCAGAAACAGAACATAAGCGAAGAGCTTTTGTGTTGTGTATTGTCTCTTCTTAATTTGAACAGAATTGTTCAATTTATAAAAGTAGAAAGGGAAGCAACGTTCTGTTCTGTTGAACAATCATATCTGTTGGCTGGTGTCTTTTGGAGAAGATATAGCCGTTGTAATGTTCTGAAAAACTTCAGGGACTGAAATGTAAATAGTTAATATTTTAGGGACCAAAAAGAAAGTTCTGAAAGAAAGCAACAATCGAGGACACGGGTGTAGGGCTTAGCCCCGAACCTAAGCTCACCTAGGTTCTCTCCCTTCTAAACTCATGGGTTACCCCTTAGGGTTCCAAACCCTTACTCAAACTTAGAGTTTATATATTGCACAATCCTTCCATCTTCTACCAATGAGGGAGATTTGTCATTTTTGGCCAAAAACACTCCATCTTTTCATGTCTCAAACATCTTACTTTATGTACCAATATCTCTTTCATTTCTTAACAAAATTTGACGATACTTGGCACTAACATCATCTACTCACTTAGTAGATTAGGCATGTGCGAAGAAATGATGTTTCTGACATGCGGGGCCCACGTGTTTAAGTCATTAAAGACGGAATAAACTTAATCCCACATTAGTAAATTTCTAACAATATATATATATATATAATAAAAATAATAATAAGATCACACATTCTGAACCTCTCTAGATTCGCCTCTTTCGATATTAATAGAGTTTACGTCATAATTTAACGTCTTTGCGTATAGTTTGGAGGATCAAATACCCTGATTGAAGCTTGTATTCTCCGCCCCAGTATTTTTCTGAGGGATTGGACAAATTGTATTGGGTTCTTTCGAACTCCCTTCGTCAAAAATTTATACTATATAGAGAGAGATAATTAAATTTTTATGGATATATAGCATATGCCGATCTTTCTTAATGAAAATTCAGCCTCTGATACTGAATATTATTAGGGACAGAGCTAGAGTATAAATTACGAGTTCCGTCGAACTCAATAGTTTTAGTCTAAATCATGCATTTATCTTAATAAATGCATTGAATATATATATATATATATATATATATAAATATTAATTTAGAATTTACTAACTTAAAATTAATAATTATAACGACGCACACCGAACCCATAAACTTCAAAATATGTCTGTCTCTGCTAAATATGTGTATAACTAACACAAATTTGAATTAGGTTTCATTTTTCTTTTTCTGTTTTGTGGTGGCAATGCATTAAAGCAATTAAAAATATAGTATAAGCTAGCAATAAAAACCATCATGTGGTGTCTTTCTTGATGGCTAATCTAACACTTGAATTGTCTTTTAGGTACAAATATATATGTGATGTGGAGTTGGTTAGCTGTCGTCTGTATGGCAAAGACGGAGTGTAGACAAGTTAGTCGTGGGGTGTATCAAGCACTTGAAAGACAAAACCCACCAACATCTTGAAATGGACCATTTCTATTTAATTTCTTTCTTGCATTAATTCAGAAATTATTACTACAACACAGTACAATGGGAAGTAGGCCTTGAGTTGTAAAGAGGTTAGGGAAGAGCATGTCCCATGCATCTTTTTGCCCTTTTCTAACTTTTCTTATCTATTTTCTATTGGATGCATGGTAAGGCAGGAGCAAAGTTCAAATTCAATTCATTATTTAACGTTTATGAATTCTGAATTCTAAATCTTTAGATCTGAGTTACTCAATTTCAAATAAAATTTCTAATTTATATATCATCAAATAGATTTTCTAGACAAATATACAAGGTTTGAATAGAAATTACCGTCAAACTCATACGGTAAATGGTACATCCGCCCTGACAGATCTACATGTGTAGAGGAGTTACAATCAAATCCATATTTCGTAATATTATATT
The DNA here is from genome assembly GCA_029783415.1 of Anisodus acutangulus. Classification (NCBI taxonomy): domain Eukaryota; kingdom Viridiplantae; phylum Streptophyta; class Magnoliopsida; order Solanales; family Solanaceae; genus Anisodus; species Anisodus acutangulus. Next base: position 45,526,312 of record CM056503.1, read on the forward strand.
GTTCAAATAAAAAATTGTTGAATTCCGTTGACATACGACAAGTTTGTGGCATACATTGCTAAACGTTTCTTAGAATTTGCTTTAGGTTACAAATTCAAATCTCCCGCGTGACATTCTTGTTTGTTTATAATCATTTGTTAGAGTTTTGGTTCCGCTATTGTTAAGCAAGGGCGGAGCTAGCTAGGGGAAGCAAGAGAATTAATAAGAAATCCTTTGCCTCAAAAAATTACAATGTATATATAAAATTAAATTTTATATATAATAATAATAATAAATGTTAACTTCTCTTAGCTTATTGGTCGGATTACTTCTTTATATTGGTACTGGTAGGGTCAGTTTGCAAAGAAATATATAATATGGATATGGTTCAAGTGTCTCATTCTCAGAAAGAAGGTGGACATAGTTTCAATGCATAATAATATCTTGCAACCAGACTGTGGGCATGGTCTTTTGCACTCCTCTCTAGTCAGGTCTTAATCATGACTTAGAATATTAGTCTGTTTTTTTTTATATATATCCAGTTTCCCGGCTTACGCTAGACTATTTCTGGAGATAGTAGTCCCGGTCCCTCAGCACTACAACCAGTAAATCGCAGGATGTGTTTGAATGGTTAGGGTTTGAGAACAGAGCAACTGATATCACTTACAAGGTCCTACCCCAGAAGAGAGCAAATTGCTCCCACCAGGGTTCGAACCCACGCTGCAGGCCTCCAGCTGGATTTTAAGTTCTCCTCCTTTGCCATGCAGCTGCCCCATGGGACCTTATTAGTCTGCTTCTTTGTTTCTCATAGTATGACACTCCCCTGTCCCAATTTATATGATGTAGTTTGACTAGACACGGAGTTTAAGAAATAAAGAAATATTTTTGAATCTTGTGGTCTAAAACAAAACCAAAGAAAATTTGTGTTTATGGATACTCTCGTTAAGCGTAAAAGGTAAAGTTTAAAGTTAAATTATTGTCAAATAAGGAAATGTGTCATTCTTTTTTGGAACTGACTAAAAAAAAGCGTGTCATATAAATTGGGACAGAGAGAGTATATAATAGCCAACCTTTTAAACTTATCAGTATATATATTTTATTTAGACACTCGAACTAAGCCATGTCCAATTGAACACCTCAACTCCTAATAAAGTGTTTCAATTAGAAACTTATGATTCAAATTTTGAAGAAATTTTTGCGTGTGTTTTCATTAGTATATTAGGTAGTTAAAGGAGATGGCATGTTTAATGTGGTAACTTAACTACCTAATAGACGAATGAGAAACCACAAAAACAATCAAAATTTGAATCGAAAGTGTCTAATTAGAAGACTTCATTAGGAGTTGAGGTGTTCAATTAGAACAAAATTTAATTCGAGTGTCTAAATGGAATATTATAGCAAGTTTAGTTAAGGGGCTAACTATGTATTAAGTCTATATATTATGCAATATATATACATGTGCAAATGTTGCCGACTTGTATATATGGAGTATACATTGACATGGTCCATAATCACATGAATCTAATTAACTTTTGGTTTGAAAGTAACAAGTTTTTTTTCCAAAGGAATCTTTATCTATTCATTCATCAAGGACATTATGCTCAAAGGAGCATACAACGTCATTTACAATCCAGCTTGGGAATACACCTTTCCAAGAAAATCCGTGCAACGAAGAAATTGCACACTTTACTAAGTTATGAGCAATCACATTAAACCTCCTAGAAAAATGTAAAAATACAACACAATCTAGATATGAAGACATCTTTTAAATATCTTCATAAGCTACATCCACATCTCAAGTAGCATTCACACTTTTCTTCAAGATATTCACCACACCTTTCGCATCAAAGAAGATATAGAGTTTCCTCCATCTATGATGTAAAGCGTGTTCCACAACTTTTCTAATTGCAAACACTTCAGCAATCATAGACTTCCCAATGAGCTGAATCGGGGATCCATGGACATGAAGCAAAACACCCTTGCTATCAATAACAACCAAACCAATACTGACCTTCTTCAAACTAACTTGTAACCCTGCATCAATGAATAAGCAAATTCCATCTTCGGGCACTGTTAGTTCATATTCATAATTTTCTTGTAAGTTACCATTTGAGGAGTCAACATGCATTATATCAAGAAACTCATGATACTTAAATAAAGCTTTTGTCACTATATATGGAGGATCAGTTAGCTCATTATTAAAACACCAAACATTTCTATATTGTTATATTTGTCACATTATTATTACTGTCAAATTTCAGAACATTAGCAGAATCAGAACATTTTTTGCCATAGTAATCTTATCATTCCACCACAAAGAAAATTCAGTAATTTTATCAAGATTATTAAAATTAATAGGTCTTAATTTCCAAATTACTTGAGAATCATGGCACTTAAAAAGCATGTGTTCTATAGTTTCATCTTCCAATCCACATTCCTTACCAACACTACTCATATGATACATTCATTTTCTAATAATATTATTAATTGGTAAGGTATTAAGCACACACCTTTTTAGGAAATGCTTATGTTTATTTTTTATATTGATTGCCCATAAGAAATTCCAAAATACTTTAGGAAAATCATGAATACTAGATTGAGCAATATGACAACTAGTGTCCCCTGCTTGCTTAATTTTTTTGTTAGGTGATAATCGGATCTAACCTCATAAGTGCCTGATTTAGTAAAGTGCCAAATTAATTTATCCCTAGAATCTGTAATAGATAAAGAAATAGTCAAAATAGCATTAACATCATTCAAACTAAAAAGACTATTAAATTCGTTCATCTTCCAAGTTTGGGAATCCACATTAATAAGATCAAACACTTTTAAATTAAAATTATCAGAAGCAATAGTTTTATGAGGTTTAAAACTAGTAGCATTAGGAATCCAGGGGTCTTTCCAAACATAAACGTTCTCACCAGTTGCAACTCTCCATCATAGCCCTTTTTCTAACAATTCGCGACCCCAAACTATACTTTTCCAAATCCATGATGCTGAAGAAGCTTTTGTAGCATTTAAGAAGGAAACATTTGGAAAATACTTTCAGGATTCTTGACAAAAGTAAATCTGAATTAAGAAAAATCCTCGAAGCCGTTTTTGCCAAAATAGCTTTGTTAAAAGCTTTAATATCTCTTAAGCCTAACCCCCCTCGTGCTTTTGGTTCCCAAAGTTTATCCCATCTCTCAAAGTAATTTTTTTCCCATCACCCTAACTCCACCAAAAGTTTGAAAGTATGGAAGTTATTTCCTTACATAAGCCCTCGGAAAGTAGAAAACAAGATAAAGCATAAATAGGCACCGCGATTAAAATCGCTTTTAACATAACCTCTTTTTCAACCGGACTTAAAAATGCTCCTTTCCATCCTTTAATTTTTGCTCGCACCCTATCCTTAATAAAATCTAACATTTTCTTTTTAGACCTTTCTATCACTGCCGGTAAGCCAAGGTATATACCCATTTGATTTCCTTGGCTTTGCCCCAATATAAAAAAAATATTTTCCTTTTCCTCCTCTAAAGTGTTCTCAGATTTCTCTACATTAATCATTTGGCCCGAACATCCAGCATAAATGTTTAATATATCAACAACCATCCCAGCGCTCTGACTATCAGCCGAACAGAAAATTAAAGAATCATCAGCAAAAAGGAGATGAGAAAGACTAGGTCCATTTCTGTTTAAACATAACCCTCGAATGTGACCCTGATTCTCGATCTTGTTAAGGAGGGTAGAAAGACCTTCAACACATCAAAAATAAATAAGGTGACAACGGATCACCTTGTCTTAAACCCCTAGTTGATTTAACTCGATCAACAATTTCACCTTTTACATTAAATCTATAGGTTGTAGAGATTACACATTCCATTATCCAACCAACAAAAGTTTGGTCAAAACCCCATTTTTAAGAGCATTTCCTTAACAAAAATCCTTCTACTCTATCATAGGCTTTAGACATATCAAGTTTCATAGCCATAAATTTCTCTTTTTCTCTTCTTTTATTTTTTGGAAAATGCATAAATTCATAAGCTAACACAATATTATCAGTAATTTGCCTATTACCTACGAAGGCTGACTGATTTGGAAACATTATCATAGGTAGAGACTCCTTCATAACATTATGTTCTATGAGAAGTTGAATTAATTGTAGCTTAATTAACCAATGACAAAAAAAATTGGCCCCTAATAGAGCCCTTCTTTTATTATATGGGGACGACCGATCACTCAGCCTGCTTAGCTTGGATAATAATAGGGAAGATGACCTGTTAATTTAAAGGTGTAAGAAGCTTCTGATCAAATTCCTCATTTTATACAGATATAGAAATTAACAAAGTTATGGTAATCACCATTAATATTAATATTAGGGCATGGTATTGGATGAATTATAATCCTAGCACAAATTTCGCAACATATTGTACCATTCTTAGTTATTATAGACTTGTTGGACTAGTCTCAAACCAGCTTGACCAACATCGTCTTTGAAACCAAGTTTGGTACATGTATCACCTCCTTTTAGAGTGATCCCATTCCCTGAATTCCTTTTGAGGACAACCTCTCTAACCCCTTCTACTTTAGAGGTGGTGTTGCTTCACATGAACAACCTCTTGCCCATGGTTAGGGCGTAACCGGATCATATGTGATCTGGATACTCTAGTCCACTCCAGTTGCTTTGGCAGACTGAGTGTCCAATTTCTTTTCTGCCTTTATTTTGGCCTTCCGATCATTTAAGACCTGGAAACTCTGGCCCACTCCAGTCGCATGTAGGCTTTGTACAACTGAGTGTCCAATACCATCCTATCAAATGAAGGATCTTCTGTCAGAACCAGTGATAGGTTTGTCTTTAGTCCTCTTTCCTTGTGATTGGAGCCTAGGGAAATTCCTGGCGCTTGCTTAGGATTTGTCCACAATTCTAATTAATTGTAACCAAAGAACAAATCTTTTAAGCCTTGTTTTCAAAAATCCAATCTTTTAAAAAAAATGAAGTAGGTGAAATTAAATCTCTGATTTTAAAGTGTAAGGAATATAATAATTTTTCCTCTGGAAACCACTTTCATATTCCTAGCCTTACTTTACACACTTTAATCAGACATCATTTAATCTCATTATTAACAAGGAAGAAAGTTAACTTAGCCCAATTTCGAATTCTGGCCCACATCAGTCACTTTGTTGGACTGAGTGTCCATTTCTTCCTTACCATAATTTAGATCATTTGTCTGAGACAAATATAGGCCTTCTACTACAATATAGAACAACATCTTCAGTCTTCTCCTCTTGTCCCAGTTGATATCCTCAACCTCTCGTGGGCGCTTGCTTCCACCACTCTTGGGAGCGGTGACACCATCAGCACCTTGACCGTCAAAAGCATGACCAACATAGGCACTATGAACCTCAGCATTAGAACCATCGTCTAGTTTGTTGACACAAATAAAGTTACTGTCAACAGAACTGTCAATGGAACTGTCTTCAACCAGAAAACTACAACCGTAAAAAGATTTGGTCACACAACTGTTGACCGACATCTTTCTGTCAACAGAACTGTCTTCAACCAGAATACCACAACCATAACCAGATTTGGTCACACAACTGTTGACCGACATCTTTCGAACACTCCTTCAATCTTGTCTTAAAATTGTTGGAAAAATAGTATGGGAATAGTAAATAACTATTACAGTGATCGAAAGGATAGACCTCGAAGATTACTACAATGAGTTTTCAATCTCTGTTGATCTTGAACTAGAACTCCAATTCTGGATCTTGTATCAAGAAATACAAGAGCATGAACTGCTGCAACTGTGGCTTGTATGTCCGCAAGAGAATCAGACATGGTTAAAGTTCTTTGATAGCAAGATCCAACCTGAAACACTCAACAACAAATTAGAGAATCACAACACCACCGGCTGGGTCGAGAGATGGCTCTATGTCTTTAAGACAAGATTGCCCCGTATATATCCTTTTACGTTGCTAGACAATAGTCTCCCAAGATAAAACATCTACTAACACAATTGAACAAAGGAAACTCAAATGATTCTCTTAAAGAATTTTGAGTATTGAAAGGATGCTAAAGGGGAAGAAGGTTTTTACAATTTCTGTTTTGTTTTCCTCCCAGTGTGTTAATAATTGAGCCAAAGACCTCAATTTATAGTGTAAGAATTGTCTCTTCAAGTGCCAAGTAATGGCATTGAATCACACAAGTAATGGCAATGAATTGCCCAAGTAACGACACCAATTTATTAGCCCAAATAATGGATGATTAATGCTGGACTGAATGCCATTGAGGGCAGCCCAAAAGTCTCCAAAAAATTAGATTTTTGTCTAAGACTTTTTACCAGGGAAGTACCCCGGTTCCGCGGCCCTTTCCGACCCATTCTATCTTTACACTATGCACACTTCCTCCTTCGTTTACCAATATGGAACACATGTCATATGGCCAATGACCGTCCATCATTCTATGTCTCAAACACTTTACTTACGTACCAATATCTCTTTCACTAATGAAATTTACGATCCTTGGTACAACGTGTGCACGTGTGTGGAAACGACATTTCTCACGTGCGGGGCCCCAATTGTTCGAGTCATAAATAATGAGATAAATTTTATTCCACATTAATAAATTTCTAACAAAAACTTTAAATAGCAATGCAGCGGAAATTTAAAGAACACAAAGGTTTAATATATATATATATAACCTATGATGGTCAGTGACCGAAAGTATATATATTTATTATATACAAAAATTACAAATTCTTTTGTTTACAATTTTACAAGATGAAATGGAAAGGAATTAAACGTAGAAGTCGCAGATGACTTCTACATGAAAATTTTACCTAAATAGACATAGACAACTTCTCATTACAATTTCTCAATACAAAGCTAATCTAGAATCTAAACTGCAATTGTAATGTTGGACAGAATGTTGTCGACACGCTCAGACAACACTTGTGATCCAGTTTTCTGAGATGAATTCTCGAGAGCTCTCTTGATATTTTTGCAATATGTTTCTGGATATCGATTCACTCTTGTAGCCTCTCTATTTATAGTAGAGAGTATTCCTTGAAAAGTTCATCGATTGGTTGAGTAGGTTGAGGGAAAGATGGCAGCTGATGTGTTTGTTGGAGAAGATCATGGAGTCAAAATCTCAACAACTTTGACTTGTTCCTCACTCGACTTATTCCCCAAGCTTTGAATCTTTCTCCCACGTTTTACACAGCTCATAATTCACATGCCTAAGTCATTTTTCCACTCTGTTACTGCTTAACGTGAAGTAAGGCAAAACTGTTATGAAGAATGTTAGTCTGAATGTTATGACATTTTTGGCAATCAACAACAGTACTTCAGGGGATATGTTGGGTCAAATGTTACAACATCAAACCCAACATTAACAATCTCCCCGTTTTTGTCTTTCTTCACAAAACTCATTATAACCAGTGCAAATGACTTAAGGCAACGTCATAGCTGTTGTCCAACAACATGAATACAATTATGCTCCCCCTTCACATGTGATGGTATACAATCAAAACATGTGTATACCACTCTATAAGAGTAAAATGACATACCAGCAGACATGCATACACCACTCTTATAGGATTAGAAGAAATAATATCAACATATATGTCATCCAAAAAAAAACATTGTCAGAATAGAGCATTGTCAAGATAACCATCCATATCACCAAATAGCCAAACCAAAACAAATAAAATTTACAATCATTAACCAATAATCATTCATCAACAATGCTAGCTCCCTTGCTTCATTATGCAAAGAAGAAATATCTACCTCTCGCATAACTTCAACTTGTTTCTCCTCTCCGCCTAGCAAAGCCTTCAAATTTTCTGTCAGATAGCAAAGCCTTCAGCTTTCGCCTTCAACCTCAAATTTCTTCAAAGAAGACTTTCCTTCTTTGATGAATCTCCTGTACAAACCAGCATGTCCAAGAAAACTTCTAACCCCTTTCACTGACACTGGGGTGGTAGATTTTCAATAGCAGAAATCTTAGCTCAGTCTACCTTAATGCCTTGGCTAGAAATTTTATTGTCAAGAACAATACCTTCATTTACCATAAAGTGGCACTTCTCCCAGTTTAGAACGAGATTGGACTCTTCACACCGATGTAGCACTGCCTCCAAATGCTTCAAACATTCATCAAAAGATGACCCAAAAACTGAAAAATCATCCATGAAAATCTCAATAGTTCTCTCTACCATGTCAGAAAAGATGGCCATCATACATCGTTGGAAAGTAGCAGGAGCATTATAAAGTCTAAATGGCATCCTTCTGAAAGCAAACGTACCATAAGGACAAGTGAATGTCATTTTCTCTTGATCTTCCGGTGAAATGGCAATCTGATGATACCCAGAATAACCATGTAAGAAGCAATAGAAACTATGGCCTGCTAGTCTGTCAAGCATTTGATCTAGAAAAGGAAAGGGAAAATGGTCTTTCCTTGTTGCCTTGCTCAACTTGCGATAATCAATGTAAATTCTCCATCCCGTCACAGTTCTAGAAGGAATAAACTCATTCTTCTCATTCTTCACCACAGTCATACGGCCTTTTTTTAGGCACAACTTGCACTGGGCTCACCCATGTGCTATCAGAAATAGGGTAAATTGCCCTACCATCTAACCATTTCAAAATTTCTTTTCTCACCACTTCCTTCATAGTTGGGTTTAACCTTCTTTGAGCTTCAGTTGAAGGCTTGTTCTCATCTTCCAAACGGATTTTATGCATTATCGTAGAAGGGCTTATCCCTCTAATGTCAGCCAATGTCCACCCAATCGCAATCTTGTGAGCCCTTAAGACTCTCAATAATTTTTCCACTTCCACATTAGATAGAGAAGCGGATACAATCACCGGTAAAGTTTTATTCTCACCCAGATACATGTAGTGAAGATGTTCTGACAGAGTCTTCAATTCTAACATTAGAGGTTTCTCTATGGAAGGCAATGGTCTTTCTAGATATTCCCCCAACTCCTCATATTTCTTTCTATAAAATGGCTCATAAGAATTCACCCACCTGACATAATCCACATGCTCGACATCATCGTTGTCATCTTCCTCACCTTGTGTCAGTGCCACCTCAAGAGCGTCAGTAGTCATGTTCTTTTCAGAAACAACTCTCTCAATCACATCAATTGAGAAACAATTGTCACTTGCTCTAGGATATGATATTGACTTGAATACATTGAAGACCACTTATTTGCCCTGCACTCGGAGTCTCAACTCACCCTTCTGAACATCTATAAGTACTTGACCTGTGGCTAAAAATGGTTTTCCAAGAATTATGGGCACATTAACATCCTCTTCCATGTCAATGACAATAAAATCAGCAGGAAAAATGAATTTGTCCACTTTAACTAACACATCCTCAAGATTTCCCCGTGGATGCTTGATTGCGATCTGCTAACTGCAAGGTAACTGTTGTAGGCCTAACTTCACCCAAACTAAGTCTACGAAACACAAATAAGGGCATCAGGTTGATACATGACCCCAAGTCACATAGAGCATGCTGACACTCAAAATTCCCGATAGTGCAGGAAATAGTGAAGCTCTCTGGATCTCTCAACTTCTGGGGAAGCTTCTTTTGCAGAATGACACTGCACTCTTCAGTTAATGCCACAGTCTCATAATCTCCAATTTTTCTCTTTTTAGATAGAATTTCTTTCATGAATTTGACATAACTGGACATTTGCTCTAAGACTTCAGCAAAGGGAATATTTATGTGCAGCTTCTTGAATATTTCCAAAAACTTGGAAAATTATTTATCCAAAGAATTTTTTTAAGCCTCTGTGGACACGAAATTCTGATTTGAGGCTCATTACTCACTGCTAGTGGTGCCTTTTCCACTGTGGGGTGGTCTTCAGTAACCCCTTCCTTCTATGAATTAGTTGTCTCACTCAATTTGTCTATCTTCTCCGCAGATGGTAAAGGTACAACTGGTTCAACTTGCTTACCACTTCTCAAATTTATAGCCTGACATTGCTCCTTCGAATTTACAATAGTATTGCTAGGGAGATTCCCATGCGATCTGTTGTTTAACATATTTGCTAGCTGACCCACTTGTGTTTCCAGATTTCGGATAGAAGATCTTGTTTTAGTCATGAACTGAATCTGGGAATTAGTGAGAGTTAACAAAGCTGCTTGCAATTCATTGGGTTCAGCTTGTTGAACTTGTGGTTTGGGTTGTTGAAATGACGAAGCTTGACTCATGGGTTGTTGTTGATTGTTTTGTTAATACTGCCCTTGGTATTGTGGCTACTGGTTTTGGGTGTTTCTCCATGAAAAATTAGGGTGATTCCTCCACTCAGGATTATAAGTGTTGGAGAATGAATTGTTGTATGGCCTCTGAAAATTCCCAACTGCTTGAACATGAGCTTGGTCCGTAGGTATATTGTTGGGATTCGCTGTTGTGCAATGATCAAAAGGATGTGGTCCTCCACAAATTTCACATCCTGTCTGTGTTTGAACAACATTTGATGTCATAGAATTCTGCTGTAATTGCTTTGTCAAAGAAGTAACTTGAGCGGTTAACGCGGTAATGGCATGTAACTCATGGACTCCAGCCACATTTCTGCTATTTGTAGGTCTTTCATCGGACAACTGATGATTAGTTGTTGTCATATCTTCCAACAGCTCATGCACCTCATTAGCACTCTTGCTCATGAATGTCCCTCTAGCAGCAGCATCAATTATGGTACGGGTCGTACCACACAAATCATTGTAAAAATTATGGACTAACATCCACTGCTCAAGTCCATGATGAGGACATTTCCTTTGCAACTCTTTGAATCTCTCCCAAGCATCGTATAGAGATTCTCCTTCCAGCTGATAGAAGTTGTTTAGTTCTCCCCTTAGCTTAGCTATCTTTGATGGAGGGAAGAATTTTGCAAGAAAATTCTGAGTCAGGTCTTGCCACGTAGTGATGGAGTTAGCTTGCAGAGAGTTCATCCAGCTTTTGGCTCGTTCCCTTAGTGAGAATATAATGGTGTCATCAGTCACACTATTGTATTTGAATGTTGCACACAACTCCAAGAAATTGCCTAAGTGCATATGCAGATCTTCATAGGGCAAACCCCCAAACTGAACTGTGTTCTAGACTATCTGCAAGATTGCTGGCTTGATATCGAAATTATTTGCCTCCACAACTGGTGGCCTTATACAAGTCTGCACTTCTGTAACGGTCGGAAGTATATAATCCCGTAAGCTTCTCACGGCGGGATTCTGAGCTTGCTCCTGCACCATTTCTGGCACCCCTCTATTCAACGCATCATTATTGTTGCGGTTTGCCATATCCTCAGTTGAAAGATCAGCTCTCTTGTTTCTTCGATTCTGCTTGCACGCTTTCTCAATCTCAGGATTCAGAGGAACAAGGTTATTTGCTCCTCTTCTGCTTCGCATATACCAAAGCTACCTGGAAAAAAATGATCACAAACACTGCACGAAGATCAAAAGAATAAAATTATAAAAAAAAGAAAAATTAATAATAATAAAATGTGTTCTAGGAACAACCAAATTAGAAATAAGATTAATTAACTTGATATTGATAGTACTTCAGTCCCCGGCAACGGCGTCAAAAACTTGTTGTGTTATTTCTAGATGCTACGCAAGTGTACGTATCACAATTTATAATAAATTTCGGTAAGACCGAGTATCGTCCACAGAGACTGATTTATCAAGTACCAATTAACTAATCCTTAGTTTCTATTTGGCTAACGAATATAAGTGATGATTTCTAACTAAAGAATTAACAAACTAAGATGAATTTCTAGAATAAAATAGCAATGAAAACACACGAAGTTTAATTCAGTAATGAAGGAATTAGGGTTTCCAATCTCCTCGACTTTCCACCCTATCATTCATTAATGTAAGACTAACGATTCTTCTTCTTATTAAGATAGCAGGTTAACTGAGATGTTCTATATTTCGGTTAGGATATATAAAAACTCAACCTAAGTGGGAACTTTCTATATTTCTATGAAAAGTTCTACCACATAGGAGGATTAAGATCAATATCCTAAAACGCTACACAGACAGTCGTGATACTTTCGCTCAAGATTAAACCTACGTCTAACCAACTATAGCATATTCAAATCTCCTTTTTCAGATCTCGATTTAAACTCATATAGATAATGAAAACTAAAGGCCAATTAATTCTCATTCAATAACCGCAAATTGAATAGATTTTAATAGATGAAGAAGAACATTAACAATGTATTAAATCATAATAGAGTTTCAAGTGATTCAACGAAAAACCCTAATAAAAGTAATTAGCTCATAGACATGCTAAGAACACATCAATTTAATATCCAACATAAACTGAATTTAAATAAAGAAAAGGAAAAGAACTTGAACAATAGATGTCTCTAATGACTCATTGTTCTCTTGTTTCTTGTCTCCAAAGTGTCCCCCCCCCCTCTCAAAAAAACGTCTCCTCAAATATATATCAGGAAAAACCCACAAAATGGACCTTTTTGCCCTTGTAAAATTTAGGTTTTTCACTACATTGACGTCGTCGGTGCCGCAGCTCAGCTATTAGAGTGCCGCGGCGCTAATTCGATGCTGAACCATCCTTGCTCACTGCTTGAGGGGCGCCGCGGCGCTAATTTTGGGCGCCACGGCTTCGTCGCGTTGTGGCCCTTCTGTTTGTTGCGTCGCAGCTCTTCATCCTTCTTCATTCGGACTTCGTTTAAATTACTTTCCGAGCTTCTCAAGGCTTCTTTGACTCACTTCTTGTGACCAGCTATGCATTTTTTATCATCAATGACTGCCTATTTCCTTTGGATTCGCCTTATTCCTTTCTAAATCGCTTAAAACCTGAAAACACACAACACACGCATAATACTGCACAAAACAACTAAAAAATAAACAAAAGACTCCCTAAAACGCACTCTAAAATATTACTAAAATCTACCTAATAGATGGGCCAGAGTTTCCAGGTCTTAAATGATCTGAAGGCCAAAATAAAGGCAGAAAAGAATTGGACACTCAGTATGCGTGGGCCAGGGTATCCAGATCACATATGATCCGGTTACACCCTAACCACGGGCAAGAGGTTATTCACGTGAAGTAACGCCACCTCTAAAGTAGAAGGGGTTGGAGAGGTTGCCTTTAAAAAGGGCTTTAGGGAATGGGATCACTTTAAAAGGAGGTGATACATGTCCCAAACTTGGTTTCAGGGACACTGTTGGTCAAGCTGGGTTGAGACTAGTCCAACAGGTATGTAACAACTAAGAATGGTACATTATGTATGTAGCCAAATGAATGATATATTTGTAATCCGTGCATCCATGCCATTATAGATTAAGACACGTTAAATAGAAAGTCATTCAAAAGCTAACGAAGTTGAGATTGTTGTCTTCTGTCGACATAAACCCTCAAAATAAATGTGAGGTGGGCGAAGAGGCAAAATCACCTTTCCATTCCATCAAAGGAATAGCGAAAGAAGCACCGCTCCTCTAGAACTTAGTCACGCCTACATAAGTGATTTGAAGTTTGTACAAAATAGGGGGAGACAAGTACTTTGTGACCTTCATTAATGATGGTACAACGTATTGCATCATTTATTTGTTGAAAAGCAAAGATGAAGTTGTTGAAGCGGATAAGCGCTACAAAGCAGAAGTTGAAAATCAACTAAGCCTACGGATTGAGGAATTCATAGTGATGGAGGGGGAGAATGTGAAGCATCGTTTATCAAACGACTGCTCCTTACTCACCTTAGTGTAACGGTGTTAGGCAAGCACAGAGTTGTATGACCAAAATATGTGGGGCAATACAATCCTTATCGCTAATGCGATTCTCAGAAGAACTCCGCATAAGGATAAAAATAAGGATAACCTTCCATGTGAAACATGGAAAGGATCCCACCTACAAATGTTATGATGTGGGGTAGCTTGATAGAGGTTGGAATACCAAAACAGGTTAAGTTGCACCAAAGATTGTAGATTGCATATCCACTGGATCTGCAAATAACAGTAGTGTTTATCGCCTCTTAGAGCAAAGAATGCTCGAGGTTAACAAGAACCCGCAAGTGTCTGATTGTCCAAAACTAAACGTTCCATATCTACATGACTCGGAAGTTGCTGACTATCCGGAACTTAATGTTCCAGATCAACAGAACTCAAGGATTCTAGATGTTGAACCGAGACGGAGCAAAGAGGGGACAAAGACTTGTTCCAAGCCTTCTAACTTGCATGGTTGAGAATGAACCATGGACAATTAACAAAGAATTGTCATCTACATAAACACTATTTTAGAAAGAAGATGTAGAGAGAGAAATAGATTTCATCAGATAGAACCATACTTGTGTAATAGTTGACATTCCTCCGAAAAAAGAACCTTTGGGTTGAAAAAGTGGATACTCAAATTAAGTACAAAGTAGATGGATCTACTGTCGAGTATAAGGCCTCGGCTACTTGGACATGTTCTCCCATATGAATAACTTAACATCCAGAGCCATTGCAGTCTTACATAACATGGATGTTAAGACAGCCTTCCTAACCGGAGAGTTGGAATGGGAGGATCAGAGTTGGTTTGTTGAAATGTTGGGCTTCTTCCTGAACTTTCTTTTTGGTCCCTGAAATGTTTACATTTTGGTCCTGAAAGTTTCAGGTGAAACAGAAACAATGAATATGACAACAGAAACATTGACTCTGAAATTAGAAAGCCAACAGTTGAAAAACCAACAGTCTGAAAGTGGAAGTCATATTGAAACAAAAGTCTCGATATGAAAGATGACATATTAGATTTGGAATTTCTAAGACATCTAACGGACTGGTCTAATTTCAAACTCATTTATGAGGTAGTTGACAGTCTCGTTGAAGCCACCAATAAATATAAATCATAGAATTGATTGGAATCATGGTGCATCCATATACCAGGAGCGATATGCGCAGGTCACATGTAGTTCAATGTATTTTACAACAACAATCGACCTGGTATCGACTTACAAAGTAGATCAGTTGAACTAAGATTCACTCGTGATTCCAAAAAAGATCGATAGAAAGCGTTAAATCAGATATAACAATAACTGAAATATTCACTTATCTATGAATTATGGTATTCTGGATGTCCAGCGATTCTGGGAGAACACAGTAATGCAAACTGGACATCGAACTTGAAGAACACCAAAGCCACAAGTGGATGTGTATAGTGTGTCTCTGAAAATCCTCTAAGCAAACTTGCATCGGCCGATTCATGATGGAATCGGAGTTTTTCTCTTTAAACAAAGCATGAGAAGAATTTGAGTAACTTCACGACTCCTTAGAGGACGTCCCTTATTGGGAGAAACCCGTGCCTTCAGCAGTTGTACATTGTGGCTAGCTGGTCAGCTTCAGGAAGTTCACGGATGACGGTGTCTGGACATATCTGTCAGAGACATAAGACCGTATGGCAGTTGATCATCACGGGTGTCACTTCCTTGATTACTAATCAAAGGATATAGTGGACCCTTTAACTAAGGGACTACCCGAAGATCAAGAGTTTTGCCTGTCTAGGGGAATGGACTTAAAACCCAAACAATACCAACCTTTGTGGTGGTAACCCAACCATACTGACTGGAGATCCCAAGATTTTGGTTCAATGGGAAAACTAAGATGCAAAAGGTTCAGTTGAGCGCTTCGGTGGAAGCAAGAGCACTTCGGATTATGATTTCTGTAAGGAAACGTAAATCCAAGTTCGTTCCTGCGATATACATTAAAGTGATACCTGCATGGTTGGTAAATGTTAAGCTTCCAAACCTTTAACGATCCTCAAACGGTTGAGGTTAAGGTTGGGGAAACTTTTAATGATTCCTAACACTTGTGAAGTGGGGTATAGCAGGATACCTTGTAGGAGACCACCTATTTAAGTGCAAGGACAGACCGCCTCAAATGAACGTACTTAAGAATCCAAGTGTGTCCACGACCACAACAGACAGAACAATAAGAATGAAAATGAATAATGAGAGTTATTTTGTTGGTATCATTGTTTTGTCTTACACTAAACACTGACGGTTCAAGACATCACGTTCACCGCGCAGTAAGTAAGTCCGGTGGTATTCAACTAGGGAAGGTTCAAAGCGGAAGCTACCTCTCCTAATGCAATATATTTTCGTTGAAAGATTGCTGAAAGTAGGCACCTTGTGTGTGCACCAAAATCTCTTTCAAGAGGGGATTGTTGGAAATTTGCCTTTGGTGAGGGGTTGCGTCCGCTCATATTGAATGACTTAAACACTAGGGTTCCGCATGTTTGAGTCTTTGTCTCTTCACACGTGCATAATCTACTAAGTGAGTAGATGATCGTAGGGCCAAGGATCGTCAAATTTTGTTAAGAAATGAAAGAGATATTGGTCCACAAAGTAAGGTGTTTGAGGCATGGAAATATGGTGTGAGACAAATCTACCACATCGGTGGGAAAAGGAAGAATTGTTCTTTTTATAAGCCTAAAAAATGGATAAGGGTTTGGGACCCCAAGGGGTAACCCATGTGTTTGAAAGAGGGAGGACCTAGGTGTGCTTGGGTTCGAGGCTAAGCCCAAGCGCCGCCGCCGCCCGCCCGTCCGGTCTGGGCTCGGGTCATGAGTCTTGGGCCTTGGGCTTTTTCTAATATTATCTTTTGGACCCCAAACTGTTTAGTATTTACATTTTGATCTCTGGAGTTTCAAGAAGAGGAAGGCAGAAAGTTTCTGCCTCTTGGGCTGATTTTGGAGCATTGAATCTCCATTATAAGGCACTTGAATTCGGCCATTATTTGGATGATTGTAACCCCTCAATGAGTGTCATTACATGGCTATTGAAAGCCATTAGTTGGATGTTGAGAGGTCATCCTCCTAAACACTATATATTGAGACCTTACTCTTATTTGAGGGCAGTGGAGTAGAAAGATAAGAGAGCAGTAGAAACAGTAAAAAGAAAAGAACAGAAACTCTTCATTTTCCTCTATATTTTCCATTCTTCAGCAAGTCGTTTCTTGTTTGTTTTCTTCGTCAGAATCAACCTATTTGCTTTGTAGCGTTGATTAGTTATTGTTTTATCTTGGGAGACTATTGTCCGCTAACGTAAAAACATATATATGGGGCAATCTTGTCTTAAAGACAGACAACCATCTCTCGACTCAGCCACAATTGTAACAATCCAGATCCAGTGTTTCTTGATTTTAGGTTATCAAGATTCAAGACGCAACAAGCTTGCGGCAATTATAATCTTCGTTGTTTGTTTATCCATTCGAACACTTGTAATATTTATTTACTTCCCGTACTGTTTTGATTCCAACAATTATATCCAACAAATACTATGTTGAAATTATTTTTATTTTGGAAACCACAATGGTCTTAGGATCACACATAAATAGATCAACACCAACAAGGCAACAATTATCAGTATTATTTAGTAGGTACATCTAATTTAATAAACCAAACCTGGAGGTTAATTATGTCAAATTATAGTTAGTTAACTTCAGTCAAAATTAAAATTTGCGTACTACCATGGTTAGTCAATCTAAACCCAGTATTTTAATATTGTTGCCTAATTAATTAATCACAGCGTTTGCCTTGCTTTTAGAGTACTATTGACTTCCCATATTCCAACTATCATAATAATCACATTAAATTAATCCAACTTCCCTTATCAAATGGATCAATTAAATCCAACAGAATAAATCAATCAATTTTTAATGTCATTAAACAAATAAACAAAATGAACCTCCCCGTATCTCATTATCTTTCGAGGTTACTAAAAATAGTTGTCTGAAATTTGTCATTTTAAAATGGCATAATTAATTATATTTTCATCATTTTATCTTTAGTAGAGTTTTGTCATTAATGAAGATGATACATAAATAGTATAACATTTAATGGAGAGAAATTATAACTTAGAGATAAATAAGGGTAAATTAATCAAATATTTTTGCTAATTAATATTTTCAGGGGCATGTGAAATAAAAATGAGACAGATTTTTTTAAATTACTAGGGGATATGGGTAAGGAAAATGGAGGAGGAGATTAGAATGTGAAATTCGAACCTTCACCAATAAAGTGAAAATTTAGATAGTTAATCAACGGAGTATTATTTTACTAATTTACTAATAATACCATAATGGAAAATAACAAAAGGAAAATGAATAGGAGGCTTTAAGATCTTTGTTGTTTTGCTGGCCTCTGAAGATACAGCAGAGTTTCTTCAGATCCGAAGAAAAAGGTCAGAAAAATAAAATTTTATTCAACCAACCAAACCCCATAAAAATATACTTATCAATTATTAAGAAAGCAAATAAAAAAAAGAAAAGGTAAATAGTGAAAGTTAAAAACAGTTTAAGAGAGAGAGAAAAACAGACAACTTTTACATGGACACACACACATACATGTGTGGACACATATAATATACAATTATACATATAACACAGTCACATAGGCATATATACATACAGAGAGCTTTCTTTCTCTCTGTGTTGTGAATATATTTATGTGTATTTTGAGACAAAAAGATGACAAAGAGTTTTTTTTTTGTTAGTGAAAGTCACTTGTAAACCATTTTTCACTTTCCATCACTTTTTGATGATTTGTTTAGGGTTTTCTTGTTTGTTTCTTTGTTCTTTGTTTATATCTAATGAATTGTGAAGTGGGGTTGTGTTATTTTGTTTTGGGTGTTTGAGAAATAGTGTAAAGGTTGAATCTTTTGGTTTCTTGAAGCAAATTTTACTGAGCTTCTTGATTTTTTGAGAAGAAAAGATTGGATTTTGGCTTGATTTTGTACTCAAATTGAGTTAAGGTTAGTGGAGATATGATTTTTTTTTTTGAGTTTAATGGATGATTAGGAGTGAATTTCTTGTTTTGAAGTGGTCAAAGTGAAGAAAATGAGGACTTTTGGGTTGAATCTTGTCAAGTTGTTTATAATTTTGTGGTAATTCAACAAATTCTCTTGAAGCTTTTATTTTTTTTAAAACTTTGTGGGATAAATTTGCTGATTTTGAGATGTTTTTGCAGAGAGAGTACTATGTTATACTTATAATTGGTGTGTCTGGAGATAGATTTCTTTGCTGAACAGATATAGAAAGGTATGGACTTTTTGAAACTTTCTTTGAGTTGAATTTATTGTGATTTACTTTCTTACCTTCTATTCTTGTACTTTTGCTAATTGGTACAATTAATATGCCTAAAGAATATTTGTTTCCTTTTATTTGATAACAGCATTTTCCATTCCTAATGGGAAAATAAGTATTTATGAGCTAAAGAGTTGGTTGGTTCTTGAATTCATTGTCATATTGGTAAAAGAGTAAAATTTGTTGACATCAAGATGATTACTTTTATGGATCCAAAGGACAAAGTGAAAGAAATAGAAAAGTGTTTAGATTCTCAACTATGGCATGCTTGTGCTGGTAGTATGGTACAAATGCCTTCAATTAGTTCAAAAGTTTTTTACTTTCCTCAAGGACACTCAGAGCATGCTAGTGGAAATGTCGATTTTAGGAGCTCCATTAGGATTCCGTCGTATATTCCTTGTAAACTGTCCGCGATTAAGTATATGGCGGATCCTGAGACTGATGAGGTTTATGCCAAAATTAGGTTGATTCCTGTTGGTAGGAATGAGGTTGAATTTGATGAGGATGGGGTTGTTGGGATGAATGGTTTGGATAACCAAGATAAACCTACTTCATTCGCTAAGACATTAACTCAATCGGATGCGAATAATGGTGGAGGTTTTTCCGTCCCGAGGTATTGTGCGGAGACAATATTCCCTCGTTTGGATTACTCTGCGGATCCTCCTGTTCAGACCATCCTAGCTAAGGATGTTCACGGGGAGACGTGGAAATTCAGGCATATTTATAGAGGGACGCCGAGGCGCCATCTGTTAACGACGGGATGGAGTACTTTCGTGAACAATAAAAAGCTCGTTGCTGGTGATTCCATTGTGTTCTTGAGGGCGGAAAACGGGGACCTTTGTGTTGGCATTCGGCGGGCAAAGAGGGGAATTGGAGGTGGACCCGAGACTTCTGGATGGAATCCGGCTGGTGGGAATTGTATGGTACCGTACGGAGGGTTTTCCAGTTTTCTTAGGGAAGACGAGAATAAATTAATGAGAAACGGGAACGGGAGCAATAACGGGAACTCGATGAACAGGGGAAAGGTGAAGGCAGAATCAGTTATAGAAGCTGCAAATTTTGCAGCCAGTGGACAGCCATTTGAGGTGATCTACTACCCTCGTGCCAGCACTCCGGAGTTCTGTGTGAAGGCCTCGCTTGTAAAGTCAGCACTGCAGATCCGTTGGTGCTCGGGGATGAGGTTCAAGATGCCTTTCGAAACTGAAGATTCGTCACGGATAAGTTGGTTCATGGGAACTATATCCTCAGTTCAGGTTTCCGATCCCATTCGATGGCCCGATTCACCATGGAGACTTCTTCAGGTAATACGATCTTTATTTATTGTATCCCCATTGTGATCTGTCATATGATCTCTGATGTAAGCTTCCAAACAGATTCGTTTCTTTTGGATAAATTAAATATCTTTTCATTAATAATACACCAAGCTGGTTTCAAAACAAATGTACAGCAAGTGTTAGTGTCACACTCGTTATGTTATACACAGATTCTTATAGGAATTGATTCAGACGGGTATTCCAAAAAGGAAAGGAGCTCCTAATATGTTTAAAGAAAAGATAAATAAATGGTGATGCAAACATATTTTCTAGAGTAAATCACATTTGAATGTCTTTGACTTAAAATTTGTTTTGGAGAAAAAAAGAATCATGTTACTTTTCTTCGTTATTAGGGAGTTTTTATGTTCTGTAACAAGCGGTAACGGTATAAAGTCTGTAATGCACATGATCTTTCTGCTGTCTCCTTTTCTGAGTTGGTAAAATGGTAGCTTTTGTTCTTAAAATGGTAGTAGCCTTTATTTTGCAAACAGAGGATTGAATTATTAGTAAGTTTTCCTGTTTTCCATGGGAATTCATTGTGATATTCAATTTCAGAAGTATTATCCAGATTGATTGCCTCTTACAAAACAAGGGGACGGAGCCGACAATTAATTTATTCTTGCTTAATTTAGTATGATCCTCTCTTAAATTGAGATGAATTGCTGCAGGTGACATGGGACGAACCTGATCTGCTCCAAAATGTGAAACGTGTCAGCCCATGGCTCGTGGAATTAGTTTCAAACATGCCTACGATTCATCTTTCTCCATTCTCGCCTCCACGAAAGAAACTAAGATTACCTCAACATCCAGATTTTCCTCTCGATGGGCACCACCTTCCTATGCCGGCTTTCTCCGGTAACCACCACCTTCTAGGGCCTAATAGCCCCTTTGGTTGTCTTCCCGACAACACCCCTGCTGGCATGCAGGGAGCCAGGCATGCTCAATATGGTTTATCACTATCAGATCTCCACTTCAATAAGTTGCAGTCCAGTTTGTTTTCAGTTGGTTTTCCGTCACTTGAAAATCAGGCTGCAACAGCGCCCCCGAGACCCCTAAATAGTCCAATGATCGGCAAGCCATGCAACAGCGAGAATATTTCTTGCTTGCTAACAATGGGAAATTCCGCTCACTCTACGAAGAAATCTGATATTGGGAAAGCACCACAACTCGTGCTTTTCGGTCAACCTATACTTACCGAGCAGCAGATCTCTCTTAGCTTCTCTGGAGATACTGTTTCTACTGTGCGCACAGGGAATAGTTCCTCGGACGGGAATGCTGATAAAATAGGGAACGTTTCCGATGGTTCAGGTTCTGCACTTAATCAACGTGGTTTAACAGAACGATCACCGTGTGACGCATTTCAATGCGAGCCAAATACTGAGATCGGACACTGTAAGGTTTTTATGGAATCAGAAGATGTAGGTCGCACTCTGGATCTTTCATTACTAGGATCTTACGAAGAGTTATGCAGGAAATTGGCAAATATGTTTGGCATTGAAAACTCGGAGATGCTTAATCATGTGCTTTACCGAGATATCACTGGCGCGGTCAAGCAACTTGGTGATGAACCATTTAGGTGCGTGTTCAATAAATAACGAGATTGTTACTCCTTTTGTAGAAAGGACTAGTCTTGACAAATCTTTTTGTGTTTTTCTTTATTTTGCAGCGACTTCATGAAAACAGCACGAAGGTTAACGATTCTAACTGATTCAAGCAGCGACAATGTAGGACTCAAGGAGTAGAGAGAATAAATAAATCTCGACTCCACTTTCCTTTCAAACTGTACAGCTGGTGGATCGAGTGCTCTGTTCCTAACATTTTAACTCTTTCGGACATGCTGAAGAAGATATTTAATTACCAAGTTCAAGAATGGAAAAGTTTGCGGTTCAGCAAAATTTTCAGTTCGAATGTTTTTTTCTTGGGGACAGTATGGATTTACTAGGTTTCTTTGGGATTGCTTCTGAGTTTTGTTCAGACAATACCTACAAAAAACAAGATGAAACTTGTTTTTTGTAGGCTTTGTCTGCTAATTCTAGTACTTTTGTTAATGGAAGTCTTCTAAGAAAGCTTAAGACTTCTTCTAGTTTTTGTTCTCTATCTAATGAGTACAGTTCAAAATTTTGTTTAAGGTTTTTTTCTGTTTCATGATCGATCTAATGTTCTGGTAGCGAGTGCAATCACATCCACTGTCTTCTACTCGAACTATATATAATTGAAAATTTTGTAGAAGCACACATTTTTTAAGTCAACATTCATTCTCATGAAGGAGTAATGAGTGTAGTTGATCTTTCGCATCAATTGGCTTAAAATTCTTGATCCGTCTCTCTCACTCGATTGACTCCACCTCCAAGCCAAAAAGAGTGAGAGAACACAAATTTAGCATGGTAGTTTCTTGATTGCAGAAAAAGAGTTAAAAGATAAGCAAAAAGCATGTGCTAGGCATGCAACATAAAAGGCCGATTATTGTTGTTTTGATCCTTTGAAACTACTCGATGAATTTAGTAGATTGTTTTAGAAACTAAAGATCGAAATTATCCATTTTTACAGTACGATGATTAACTGTTCACAAAACATCTCACGTTCATGCAGGGCTCGGAAAAAGAACACATACCCGAGGGATGTGATATTGGCAGCCCGCAGCATAAGAATTAAAAACATATGGAAGACCTGTGCAAAGGTGTTGGTCGGAATCTGGAAAGTCATTTTTGTCAACATCATTGTTCAAAGGGATTTAGAAATTAGAAAGTATATCTTTATAGGATTCTAAATATTTTGCGTGCACGATTATGTTATCTTTAAAACGATTTTAGTATTTTTGAAGCTGGATTTATTAATCTTGGTGAGTGAGTATAAGTCTAATCAAATAAAACAAATAATAATTGAAAAAATGATTAGTGCTGAATTGACAAGCAAACAAGTGCCACGTGTACGACATTATTAGCAAATATTATAAAATATTAAGCATATATTTTGTAATATTTAGTGTTGTATAATTATGGTAGATATATGATTAGGGATGACAACAGATCGGATCTGGACCGGATCCTACTAGATCCAGATCCAGATCCATTTTTCATACCTGAATCCAGATCCGTCGGGTCCATAAAAATCAGATCCAGATCCGAATCCATCGGATCCACAGGGTCCACGGATCAGATCTGGATCCACATGTAAAAAAATCCGCCTTGCTAAGATTGTAACCTTACTAAGAATTTTTTTTGAACTGACAAACGATTTTTACTTAGCTAATAGTTTGCTGTGTTTCAATTTTGAAATGTTCATATGAGATATTTTGTTCGTTGTCTCGTTTTGATTGTGAGCTATTAATTGAAAATGTTGGACAATGACAATAATTGTGGAAAATGCTGACTAGTATTTCCACAATGCAGAACTTGCATGTGCTTGGAATCTTCACAAATGAAGTGAATATAATTTTAACTACTTGTCTATGGAAGTGTTAGTCATTCACTAATATAACATTGATTTTATTATCGAAGTTACCTCTTGATTGTTTGGTTTTTGAGTTAACGCGGGGATAAATTAAACTTGTTTTGAGAATTAAACTTGCAAGGATGTGCTTAGCAATTTTAAGAAAATACTTATAAAATTACATTCTAGGTTATGAATATATTTAATAAAAAATGGATCCACGGGTCGGATCTGGACCGGATACGGATCTCAAATACAAGATCCAGAAATGGATCCGGGTCCGATCCGGATCCGTCGGGTCCAAATTTTGAAGATCCATATACTATAAAACGGATTTGCCATCTCTATATATGATCCTTATTGTATTAGAATTACACATTGTACACACTATATATATTTGTATTAATGAGAAAGACTCCCCAAGGGAGATTAATACAACCTTACATGGTATCAAGAGTTTACCCCTAAAAACACCTAAACCCTATTTTTTCCTCTGACAGCCCCCTCCCTCCCCCCCCCCCTCCCGGGATAGCCGCCGGCTAATTGTGTTTTCCCGTCTCTTTTTTGTGGCTATCATGTCTACTCCACCTCTCCTAAAGCTTCTGCATCCTCCTTAATCGTCATTGACAACCTCCTCCCTGCTTCACATCCTCCTTCCATTCTGTATTCACCATCACGAATATCAAGAATTTCATTCCATTAATTCTTGACCAGGAAGACGGTCAATATTTTTCGTGGGTTGAACTCTTCTATATCCACGCTTGTGCGTACACCGTGCTTGACCACATTGACAACTATATCCCTCGCCCTCTAGACGTTGCTGACTCGACATGACATCTTCTTGACGCTATTGTAAAATAGTGGATTTATGGCACCATCTCTAAAGATTTGCTTCATACAATTATGAAAATAGGTGCCTCGACTCGTGAGTTATGAGTACGTTTGGAGGAAATCTTTCAGGATAACAAACATACCCGTGCCGTGTATTTGGAGGAACAGTTCAAAAATAGACGTCTCGAGAATTTTGGAAACATGTTTGAGTATTGTAAATAATTGAAACTAGTTGCGGATCAATTATCCAACGTGGGGACACCCATTTCCGAAACTAAGATGGTACTACAACTTGTTGCTGGCTTACCGAAGGGTGAATACGACTCTCGCGACTATGATTCAACAAGCCGACCCACTACCAAGTTCCAACATGACACACTCACAATTAATTTTGGAGGAAACCCGACGTGCCAAATAGGACGAGCAAAATCAAAAGGCGTTAGTAGTTGAAAATCCGGCAACAAACATCGCTGCCACCGCCACCGCCGGACCACCACCCACCATGGGAAAGCTGCGGTAGGGGCCGCGGGAATGGCAAGGGAGGGAAGGGTCGCGGCACGAGTAAGGGAAAGCAATCCCAAGCCTGTACCCAGAATCACACTTGGGCAGGTCCATGTGCCTACCAGTGGCCCTTATGCATTTCAACCGACGCAAGCCCAATTCCAGCAAGCAGGAATTTTAAGCTCAGTTCCAGGCCATCGTCTGCATGGCCAAATCCACCAGGCCAGCGTCATGCAGGCCCAGCAGCCAACAAATGGCTTGGCCTCCACCGATTTGGGTCAGGCCTTCAGTTTCCTGAATTTGTAGCAGCCCGACGAAAATTGGTACATGAATAGGAGAGTCACTTCTCACCTCACCCGCTCCTCAGGTAATCTCTTCCAATTGTTTCGTTTAAAGTATCCTCAATTTATTACTGTTGGCAATGGTCACCGTAATTCAAGTCAGGGTTATGGTACCACCTACACCAAACCGCCTCACCCACCCTTCTCCCTAAATAACGTTCTTTATGCTCCTAACATCATTAAAAATTTAATTTCTGTTAGGACATTCACTCGTACCAATAGTGTGTATGTTGAGTTTGACCCTTTTTGTTTTTATGTGAAGGATATGCTTATGGGGACACCCCTTACGAGATGTAATAGTACAGGGGATCGTTATCTATTCTCCTCCACTTTCTCTACCAGATCCCGCTCACACACCTCTCTCGCTGCTATCTCTCCGTCAACTTGACATAATAGACTTGGACACCCAAGAGCACCTGTTTTTTGTTTTCTTAGGACCAATAATTTTATCCGATGTAATAATGGAAAACTTACCCAACATTATTTTTTGTGCCCTTTAGGCAAACATGTTCGCCTTCCGTTTAAATCATATTCAAGTGTTACGTTTGCTCTGTTTAATATTATTCATGTTTATCTATGGACATCTCCCATTATTAGCTCACTGGGTCATACATATTATCTCATCTTATTAGATAATTTCTCACATTTTATTTGGCTTTACCCACTAAAATTCAAGTCGGAAGTATTTGCCAAGTTTCTTGAATTTCGTATTTTTATCAAAACTCAATTTGAAAAACCATCAAATCTTTCCAGTGTGATAATGGTCGTGAATTTAATAATTCCACGTTTCACAAATTTTGCAAAAATAATAACATGATTCATACTCTCCTGTTTCATGCCTCTCCCTCCGTCCTTTTGGGTTTATGCAGTCAAAATGTTAGAATACATCCTTAATATTTTACCAATCAGTACTTTTCATAAAATGACCCCACCCAAAATTTTATACCGTCAGATCCCCTCTATGATCACCTTCGGATCTTCGGTTGCCTTTGCTACCCAAATCTTGACTCCACTGCCTCTTACACATTAGCACCCCGAACCACTCCGTGTGTATTCGTAGGTTTTCCGTCTAATCATAGGGGTTATCTGTGTTATGACTTGTCCACTCGTCAAATTCACGTCTCTCATCACGTCACGTTCGATGAGACAATCTTCCTTTTTGCAAACAACCAAAATACAAACTATACATTTCTAGACGAGTCCGACACCTTCCCCGTCATACTCACCGAACTCCGTCATACCGCCACCACTGCCCTATCATCCCCGTCACTGTAATATACCATTGCCACCACCAGCACTATTGCCGGTCAATCTTGGTCACCGTCGATTGCTACTGCTTCCACCGGCAATCGGTCGGCTGTCCCCCATAACAGTCCAATCACCATCCCGTCGACCAACCGGCATAACCAACCACCATCCCCTCGTGTCACCACCACCTACTGTCGTCCCTCCAGTCACCTAGACCAACCCAGACACAGTACCAACCCACCGGAACCTTTACCATACTAGCAACCTAACCTCGACCACCCCACTGCGACATCCACACATACTACCCACAGACCCACCATCACCGGACCCAACATCGACTGGACATCACTTACCAGCTCCGACCGGATCACCAACCCATCACCTATCAGCTCCGATCGGATACCCAACCCCATCCAACCCTTCACCATCACCCGACACCATCAGCCACATCCCCTACCCCATCGATGTCACCCAACAAAAACTACCGACAGTCACAGCCCCATAGATCCCGAACCCACATCCTAACCTAGACCCGACACCCGACCAAAACACTGGATTTTCAAATCCAAAGTCTAATTTAACCTATCCACACAAACCATATCTCCAAAACCCCGAAATTAGCCAAACTTGATCCGAATTGAAATGCGGCCATGCGTGAGGAATTTAATGCTTTTACAAAATAGCACACTTGTGATTTGGTTCCTAGATTGGATGGGGTGAATGTGATCCGATGCATGTGGATTTTTCGTCACAAATTTAGAGACATTGGTGACCTAGAGAGATATAAAGTGAGACTTGTGGCTAATGATACTAATCAACAAGAGGGCATTTATTATAGTGAGATGTTCAGCCCGATTGTTAAACCAACTACTATTGGCATAATTCTGAGTATTGCTATGGTTAAGCATTGGCCGATTCATCAGCTGGATATGAAGAATGCATTTTTTACATGGGGACATGAAATAAACTGTTTATATGCACCAGCCGCCAGGTTTTGTCCATCATGCAGCCCCTCACTATGTATGTTGTTTTCGTAAGTCACTTTATGATTTGAAACAAGCCCCAGAGCGTGGTATGAACGATTTGTACAGTACATTATGCATATTGGATTTGTATGCATCAAGTGTGATAATTCTATATTTATTTTTAATCGAGGTAGTAATATTAATTATATGTTGTTTTATGTGGATGATATTATTCTTACTGCCTCTTCTGATGTGTTGAAAAATGAGATCGTTGCACTGCTTAAAACCGAATTTGCTATGACTGACTTGGGAAAGTTAAGATACTTCTTGGGGATTTCAGTGACTAGATCTGCAAATACTATATTTTTTTGTCAGCGTAAGTATGCAGATGAGATTGTGTTCAGGGCTAAAATGGCGAACTGCAAGATCATGTCCACTCCAGTTGACTTTAAATCAAAGCTAAGTGATGTTGATGGGGATCCAGTGTCTGATCCTACTCTGTATAGGAGTCTTGCAGGTGAACTTCAATATCTTACTTTCACCAGACCTGATATTGCTTAAGCCGTTCAGCAGGTGTGTCTATTTATGCATACCCCCATAGAGCCTCATTTTACTGCTCTTAAAATATCATTTGATACGTTAAGGGCATACTTTATTATGGATTGCATCTATACCCCTATGCACCGACCATGTTGTTATCATATACAGATGCAGATTGGGCAGGATGTCTGGACACGTGACGCTCCACCTCTGGCTACTGTGTGTTCTTAGGGGATAATCTCATTTCATGGTCTGCCAAGAGGTAAGTCACTCTATCTCGCTCGAGTGCAGAAGCAAAATATAGAGACGTTACAAATGTTATTGCTGAGATCTGCTTGCTACGAAACCTTCTTTTGGAGCTTCAGTATCCCTTGCGTAAGGCGTCTTATTGTGATAACATATTTGCCATATATTTATCTCATAATCCGGTTCAGCATCAGCAAACCAAACACATTGAGATGGATATACACTTTGTTCATGAAAAGGTTGATATCGGTCATGTTAAGGTGTTGCATGTGCCTTCTTCGTATCAGTATGCGGATATCTTCACGAAAGGACTTCCTAGGCAGCTATTCCTCGACTTCAGATCCAGTCTCAGCGTCCAACCTCCTCCTGCTCCGACTGAGGGGTGTATTAGCAAATATTATAAAATATTCAACATATATTTTATAATATTTAGTGTTGTATAATTATGATAGATATATGATCCTTATTATATTAAAATTTTACATTGTACACACTATATATATTTATATTAATAAAAAAAACTTCCAAAAAAATTAATACAATCTTACGGATATAATCGACCGTCCCTAAAAGAGCAGAAGTCACATGGTAGACCAAAACATTTGAAAACAAGATACCCCACAAAGTCCTACATTAAATACTGCTATTTTGTTGCCGCAAGAAATGGAAAATTTTAATATTTGTTTAATTAATTTTTTATACGTGATTAATTTTGGGATTGAGGGTCTGTTAAATTAAAGTATTAATTTAATTTAATGAAACATTGACCTGAAATTCAGCAACAAACAATAAGAACAAGCAGCAAACACAAAGTCAAAGATAGCGTTACGCAAAGACAACATCAGCAACACCAACAACAAATGACTTTTAGTATTTTGTTTCTCTATTTTACTTTATTTTGATCTGAAAAAGGGGTGACGGGGGTTTTCGGGTGCGCGGAACTAAAATTTAAAGTTTATAGTTATTTCAAATTAATATTATACAAAAATAACTCAAGTCATAATATTTAATAATTTTTTAATATATATATATATTAAACAAAAATTATTGAATTTATGTTAACTGCTCTTCTAAATCCGCCAATAGGATTTGTTGGGTTTGTTGGGGTGGGAAGGGGATACCAACACGGATGCTGGTAGAAAAAATTTTCTTTCGTAATCAGAGATTTTAGATTCGAGCTTTAGATATATAAATTTTTTTATTAAGGAACATTTTCCTTAACTGAGGCGCACATTCGAATAATCAGGCCTCAATATTGATATTGATCATCAGATAAAAAATAGAAATAATATAATTTCGTGAGGGGGCTTGGGTGTGTGTGGCGGGAGGGGGGAGGTAGAGGATTGTTTAAGCAATTCACGTAATTGTTGACCTCTTGCCAATTAATTTTGAATAGCTTTATCGATATCAGAAGCAAATTGTGCAAAGGCTTCTAATTCTGCGAATTATGCTAGTTTTAATTTTAATTTATCAGCTACTTGTTTGGGGTAAAATGTATATATTATATAAGAGATAAATTTGATAAAATGAGACGCACGTGTGAAGGGGGAAGACACGTGTAAGTCAAAGAAAGGGTATGCTGGGTCAAAGAGTAAATAGGGTTCACGTGTGGTCAACGTAAGCAGAGTAGATTTTTTGCATAGGTTGCGCCGTTTTGAAGACCGGGCTGTTTCTTCTACTTTCATCATAATCTTAATATTTTATTATACACCATATATTTTCTTCAGAATTTACTATAATTACTATTTTCTTCGTTCTAATTTTATGTAAGTGTGTCTGATTAGGTATCGAATTTAAAATAAAATGAAAGATGTTCGAAACTTGTGGGGGTAAAGTAAGTCAATATATAATTTTAATTATCTCATTAAGATTAAATAAGAAGTTTAATGTTAAATTATTACTTCTTCTGTTCAAAAAAGAATGACTCATTTTTCTTTTTAGTCCGTCCCAAAATGAATGATATATTTTATTATTTGATAATAATTTAACTTTAAATTTTATTTTTCACGCAAAATGAGATATTCTATAACCACAAAAATATGTTTGATTTATTTTATACCAAAAGATTCAAAAATCTTCTTTTATTTCTTAAAGTGCGTGTCAAATAAAAGTACATCATATTCATTAAGACGAAAAGAATATTATACTAAATATAAAAGAATATTATTCTTTCTTCAACTAATTATAAAGGAACGAGTGTAACATAAATTGGATGGATGAAATATTTCTTTTATTTTTCAAGACAATATCCTTTTTTTCCATGCAAAGGAAATGTTTAGTACTCCTACTTTAATTGTTTATTCTTTCAAAATTTTAATATCTTCATCTCAATTTTTTGATTTCTCATTCGATGTACGATAGAATTAGAGCTCGATTAATTTGGATTCGCTCCGCGTATGACTCATTTGAAGAAAGCGCTCCCTATCAAAGATTTTTCTATATTCAGGGTTCGAACCCGAGACCTCTGGTTAAGAAAGGAGTAACCTCATCTTTTAATAGTCCCTCTATTTCAATTTAAGTTTCTTATAACATGTTTGACGAAACTTTTAAAATTAGCTTAATTTGAAAAGTGATCTTACAAATATATATTTTTTGTTGGAATCAGTTTGTATTTGACAAATTAATTCAAAACCCACTTTTGATTGTAATTTGTATTTGGCAAAAAGTATTCGTTAATATTTTTAATGAATAAAAGATAAACATTTCGTGGAGACAGAAAAAAAAGCATTTTTTTTAATTTTGTTTTGCTAATAAATTTGTTGCCATCGAGACCTATTACTTTTCACCTATTGGATATAATTGTTGAAATCAAAGCAGTACGGGAAGTAAATAAATATTACAAGTGTTCGAAAGGATAAACAAACAACGAAGATTATAATTGTCGCAAGCTTGTTGAGTCTCGAATCTTGATAACCTGAAATCAAGAAACACTAAATCTGGACTGTTACAATTGTGGCTGAGTCGAGAGATGACTCTCTGTCTTTAAGACAAGATTGTCCCGTATATATGCTTTTATGTTAGCGGGCAATAGTCTTCTAAGATAAAACAACAACTAATCAACACTACAAAGCAAATAGGTTGATTCTGATGAAGAAAACAAACATGAAACGAGTTGCTGAAGAATGAAAAATTTAGAGGAAAAGAAAGAGTTTCTGTTCTTTTATTTCTATTGTTTCTGCTGCTCTCTTATCTTTCGAATCCACTGCCCTCAAATAAGAGTAAGGTCTAAATATATAGTGTTTAGGAGGATGACCTCTCAACTAGCCAACTAATTACTTTCAATATCCATGTAATG
Source organism: Anisodus acutangulus (assembly GCA_029783415.1). NCBI lineage: Eukaryota > Viridiplantae > Streptophyta > Magnoliopsida > Solanales > Solanaceae > Anisodus > Anisodus acutangulus. The sequence continues at coordinate 45,558,058 of CM056503.1, forward strand.
ACCCTCATTGAGGGGTTACAATCAGCCAAATAATAGCCGATTTCAAGTGTCTTGTAATGGAGATTCAATGCTCCAAAACCGGCCCAAGAGGCAAAAACTTTCTGCCTTCCTCTTCTTGATTTTATTTTTTCTGAAACTCCAGGAACCAAACTGTAAATACTAAACAGTTTAGGATCCAAAAGATAATATTAGAAGAAGCCCAAGGCCCACGATCCGAGCCTGGATGGGCGGGCGGCGGCGGCATGCGTGTGGGCTTAGCCTCGAACCCAAGCACACCTAGGTCATCCCTCCTTCAAACATATGAGTTACCCCTTGGGGTCCCAAACCCTTATCCATTTTTTAGGCTTATAAAATGAATAATTCTTCATTTTCCCACCGATGTGGTTGATTTGTCCCACACCATATTTCCATGCTTCAAACACCTTACTTCGTGGACCAATATCTCTTTCATTTCTTAACGAAATTTGACGATCATTGGCCCTACGGTCATCTACTCACTTAGTAGATTATGCACGTGTGAAGAGACAAAAACTCCAACATGCGAAACCCTAATATTTAAATTATTAAATATGGATGGACGCAACCCCACCAAAGACAAATTTCCAACACCACCATCCCTCCGATCCAACGCTCTAAATTATTAACTTCACTAAACATATATGAACATTCTCATCTTGTATATATCATAGGATTTTTTTTATTATCATGTAAAGTGACTGTCTCATGTACACTTGATTGATATAAAGAAAATAAAAAGAAATAAGATTCCCTCTATCCTACGCCATGGAAGCTACCCATAAAAATAGATTTTCTACCTTCTAATTGTTGTAGTCTTAACTGCTCCGATTCTTCCGGAATATCATGTGTAAACTTAAATATAATATGAAGGGTGTTTGTTTTCTTTAAAGTATTGGTAAAATATTTGTGTTGTGGTATAAGTGTACGACATGTCATGAATGATGGTCATTATGTGCATGTGTATAGCTAGTAATCATAGTTGACACCTTATTAGGTGTGGAAGGTTGAAATATGAACAAGTAATTATGTTGCCTTTTTTCTAATAAAATTTTACACTAGCTAGATTAATAATAGAATGAAGAATTCAAAAAATAATATTATATTGAGATCAACAATTATAAAATCATAACTTGTTTCCTAAAACTTATAATACTTCAGTGATAATCAATTCATGCTCAGGTGATGTTTATGACGAAGAAAAGTAAAAGGAAAAAACGAATGTTCTTATTTCTAAATTCTGCATTTTAATTGTGAATGCCTAAGTGTAACTTGTTGAAAGTTCATATTCACCACCTTCTGATCATTCTTTCCCAAAACTTCAAATATCTTTTGAAGATCAACATTAATTAGGAATTTTTAAGTAAAAATATATTTTTTTAAAATATAAACACATTTGTTTATTGGTTTAGATTTTGCATATTACTTTTTCCTTCCATAGTCACAATATAACTTCTACTTAGCACAAATACACACAAGGATAATTATTCCTAAGTACTAGTTAATGAATGAGTTCTTTTAATGACGATTGAGATTGAAATGAGTATATATAGCAATATGTGGTGCATTTGGTAAAGAATAGATGTTGGGCCTAACTTAACCCCAAAAGCTAGTTTGTAGGGTGAGGATTGTCCAAGTCCATATAAAGAGTCCATGTTCCCATTCCATATCCGATATGAGACTCTTAACACTCCCCCGCACGCCCAGACCTTGTTAACTGGAGCGTAGATAATATAATTTGGGGGCCCAACATCAGTGAACAAAGAATTGAATTGAGCCTGACTCTGATACCATGTAAAGAATGTTGGGCCTAACTCAACCCCAAAAGCTAGCTTGTAGGGTTAAGATTGTCCAAGTCCATATAAGGAGTCCATGTTCCCATTCCATTTCCGATGTGGACTCTTAACACTTCCCGCACGCCCAGACCTTGTTAACTGGAGCGTGAATAATATAATTTAGGGTTGCTTGACTGGTTGCCAGTGATTGGAGCGACTGCGGCTTGGTGGTGAGACTGCGAAGATGACACAGGTACTGGGACGATGACCGATTGCCGGTAATGGTGGCAATCGGCGGTGACAGTAACATATTTGGCTCAGGTGGCAGAGATGCCAATGGGCGGTTTGGGTAGGTAGCAGTGGGTGGCTGTGATGAGGCGGTGGTGCTGGGATGGCACAGTTCTCGAAGGGTGAAGAGAGAAAGATCTGATTCGTCTAGAAAATTATAATCCAGTTTTCTGAACTTTTGTATGTTCGAAAACAAGAATGTGGTCTCGTCAAATGTGACGTGACGAGAGACAATAATTTTGCGGGAAGACACGTCATAGCACAGATAACCCCTAGGCGAAAAACCTAAGAACACACAAGGAGTGGTGTGGAGTGCACGTTTATGCGGGGCTGTGGAAGCAAGATTCGGGTAGCACAGGCAGTCGAAAATCCGTAGGTGCTCATAAGTTGGGATCCTACGGAATAGAATTTCGGAAGGTGTTCTATTTTGAAGGGTTTGGGTAGGCAAAATATTTAGAATATATTAGGCCATTTTAATGGCATAGACCCAAAAAGAGAGGGGGGGGGGGGAGGCATGAAGCATAGTCGTACGAACCATGTTAATGATAGTGCGAATGATTTATTGAACTCACGACCATTATCACATTGAAGTGATTTTATGTCTTTTTCAAATTGTGTTTTGACATAGACACGGAATGCAAGAAACTTGGCGAACACTTCAGACTTTAATTTAAGCGGATAGACCCAGACAAAGTGAGAATAGTCATCTAATAAGATGAGATAAAATTTATGACCCAGTGAACTAGTAATTAAAGATGTCCATAAATCTACATGAACAATGTCAAAGGGAGAATAAGTAAGACTTGAAGAAGAATGAAACAGAAGACGAACATGTTTGTCTAAAGGACAAGAAAGACACTGTTGGGCAAAAATTTCATTATTACAACGAATTAAATTATTGTTTCTAAGAAAGCTAAAAATAGGGGTTTCTGGGTGTCCAAATCTATTGTGCCAGGTAGACGGAGAAATTGTTGCTAAAGCGGTGGAAGAAGCGACATGGGCAGTTAGAGATGTAGGAGCGTTGACATTATCAAAAATCTAATGGACATCCGGGAAACTCCTTACGATATGAAATAGTTAGTGTAGGAATTTAATCCAGTGGATGTGGAGTATCACTTAATCTGTGAACGTTTTTCTAAAACAAGAGTCAGAGTACTTAATATACATATATTCTTTTAAAGTTATTTAATAAACATATAAGTCTCAAGCTAAGACAATAAATGTGTATGTAGTGAGTATTCTCCATCTTTAATTAGATGTCTTAGTTTTGAATTCTGGAACGAAGACGCTTTTGGTAGAAAACACTTACTTTCATGAATATATTAAAAAAACATCAATTTTCAACGGCCGTTTCCGTAAGAAATATGGGATTTCCGATCGAAAGTCCATCAGAAATTTTCCGACAAACCAATTTGACGGATTCAATTGAAATGTTACGGTTTTTAATAGAGTGAAACTTCCGATATAAATTTGATGTAATAGCGCCTCAAACCAAATATAGAATACCATGTCACCGGAAAAAAAAAAGAAGGCATACATCCACCTCTACTGCAAAAAGTGCACAAACTTAAAACATACTTGTATACTATAATTATATTTTCTCCGTCTCAATTTATGTAATATAGTTTAATTTAGTATGAAGTTTAAAAAATAAAATAAAACTTTTAAATCTTGTGGTCTAAAATAAGCCAAAGATATTTATGTGGTTATAGATCATCTCGTTAAGCGTAAAATATAAAGATTAAAATTAAATTATTGTAAAATAAAAAAATATATTATTCTTTTTTAGATTAATTAAAAATAAAAATATATCATATAAATTGAAAAAGATGTGTACACAACTTGGGATCCATTATATTTCAAGTCATTGACTTAGAGTACAAAGATCCATTTTATGGGCTTTAACGTCATTAAAGATTAATTAATTATCAAAAAGAGAAGACTATTAGACTAAGCATCTTAATTTCCACTCCTTATTAAATCCCAATCAATATCTAATCAGATCCTCATTAAGCCACATTACTTAGCATTAATAACATTAATTAAGTAAAAAAATTAAAAGAACCGACATGAAAATTTTAATAGAAAGACAGTGACACTTTACTTGAAGTGAATAGTCACCGACAGATGGAACAACACACGAAACACAAAAAAAGAAAAGAAAAGGGTGACAAGATCATAAGGTAGTTTGAGTCGGATCACGTGAATATACACCATTTCCTTTACCCACGACAACGTTTGATCAACGTTGTCTTAATTAATCCTTGTTATATGTTTAAATTTTTGCATTCATTGAGTGAATGGGCATTACCACAGTTCGAATTGAATATAAAAATATAAGTTATGATTTTTATGTTTTGAAATTCCATTTGAACTTTTAGGTTTTTACTATTGCATGTACCCATTGCTACTACTTTAAATATGCACATTGGTTTAATAATATAAAATTTTACATATCATAATAAAATAAATGTTCTTATAGAAATAGAACAAAAAATCAAGAGCTTCAAGCCAATAAAGACTGAGAAGTGGGAAGAAAGAAAATTAATGAACCCACATATATTGAAAAAACGACAATTATTGTTAACCACGAAAAATAATTCGTAGTAAAGACAAGATACACTTGGACCAAAAAAATCTGTGTTCAAAATATTTTGATTTTCGAGCACAGATTTATCGGTAAAAATGAGAATTATTTGCAGATGAAGAGATGTCAAAGGGGCTTCTTACTTCCCAAACAAATCCTCCTACATCTATATATAAACACTGATTTATTAAGAATACGCAAGAAAAACACTTAAAATTATTGATTAATCATCAGAGATGGCCTAAAATACACGATCATAAAAGGAGAATAAGAGTTTCATATGTCAGGTTTGCAAATGTTGAAAGAATAAACTAAAGAAAGAAAGAAGAAAAATGTGATTACATAAAAAGCAAAAAATGATGCTCCTATTAGCGTGGATGGACCCAATTCTTAGAAAAGAAAGAAAAAAACAACAAAAATGACATAAGATTTGAACTCCAACCTCGCTTAGAGAGGTGCACACACATATACAATGGCCCAACCCCCCCACCCCCACCCCCACTCAGATACACCCCTAATTGTATGAGTATCTATATAAAAGCTTAACTGTTCAACATAGTATATTCTAAATTTATTATTATGTCTCAACATATTTTCTCATGTGTTGATTTAATACTTTTATGGACCAAACATGTAAAAGAGATGGTGAGATTTGAAATTAATATCTCTTACTTGCTCTGTTACGTACATTGTTAAAGTCTATAAGTGGTAATATTTTTTCTCTCCTTAGCTCTTTAAGGGGAAAGGAGGGAAATAAGATATATATGGGCTTTATGATTCTTTTCACAAGAAAATATAAGTTGATATTAATTAAAGCAGTATGTAAAAACTGTAGAAAGAAGATTTATACCACGCCATTAGTTTTTACACGCAAAATCAGAGTAAACAATGTGACCAGTAATTCATGAACGGTCAAAGCACACAATAAAAGATAAATTAGGAATAGGGGACATGAAACGTTTTCCAAGGCTATTTTTAATTTTATTTTATTTGGAGCAAATAGTTAATAACTTTGTTTTCAGCGCCTAGGAATTGATCCCCATTAATATCTTTGTGAAGGAGAAAGTTCCCCCATATATACCAGAGATCCCTTGGCCAGGTGGGATATAAATTGAGGAATATGAGCGAGTGGTCGCCCTGCAAGGGAGATGACCAACGGGACACGAACCCAGCAACAACCGTTGCAATATTTCAGCAAAGACTGTCACCGCATGGATTCGAACACGCGACGTCGGAGTAGTTGTACCCCAATCACTTTGTCACTTACCAACTCGCCTGTGTCCCTGAGACAATCCCCATTAATATCTACAACATGTTTAATTTTTTCTCCATCTAAGAAAAAATAAAAATGTCCTGACCGAAAATATCAGTTTAAGTTAAATAAGATGTAACACAATACTTAAGTTGTTGGTAAGTTTTTTTGATTTTTTAAATTTATCCATCGGTGTCGATACCCACATTAATGAAATCCGATTATATCCGAATTTGCGCCGTAAAATGCATTCGAAGTAGCGCTCCCAACCAAATTGTTTCCATATCCAGTTACATTCTTCACCCCGCATGTGTAAGTTCGAGTTTTCATTCTTCCCTTTCCCTTCCCTAAATTCCAAAAAAAATTAGCAAATTTTTTTAAACTGCCAAGTTAATTAAATTAACTATTGTAAATTGAATTATATCAGTTGGTGGTATAATTAGCACATAAAAATATGATATTCCCAATCCATTCAAGTTTGAATAGATTAGTGACCCAACCTATTTATTAATTAACTCATTCCATTTTGATTTGAGTTGATTCAGGCAAAATATGCAGCTCAAATTGTCCAATGACAAATCTTATGAAAATACTTTTTAACATTTTTGTTTTATATGTTATATAGAGCTATAATAAAGAAATCGAATTGTATTAAGTTATCAAACAAATTATAAGAAAAAACAAATAAAAAGCAAAAATTATAAGAGTTAAGAGGGTTGGACTATACATGACACATTTTAAATTAGTCTATCTTGATTTAATCTATCTCAAAATTTGAAGTTTAGAATTTCTGAATTTATCACCAAATTCATTGCTCGGTTTAATTAACGGGCTTGCAATTAAATATTTTATATTAATATAAAGTCTAAACAAAAGCTATTGGGTTCATCCGACCTAAAACTGTAGTTTCATCCCTGATTGATGACCCCCTTATTTGTTAATTTATCTCATATAATCAGTCCGAATTCAGCCCAACTAACCTGTTGCACACCTCTAATCAAAACACAGATATGTTTCATAATAAAGTTATTTACAAGTACACTTTGGGGTAACATAAAATTGAATTAAAGAATGAAAATAAGACAAAGAAGGTGGGAAATTGAGGAGGGAAAAAACACAATATGTGGATGGACGCATGCATGCATGTGTAGTCTCGGGATTAACTTTGCTTACAATTTACGTTAAAAGATCGATCAGTGCAGAAACTAAAGCTCTGTTTGGTTTTTATTTTTCATCTTTTCTTTTTTTGATAGATCCAAAGCAAACACCAAAAATGGTGGGAGAGAGGAAGACCTTTCATTTAGGACAAATTTGCATCATCAACATTTATGAAGCATGGTTGGTTTGTCCAAACACCTTCATTTTCAAGCTACAACCCCCCCCCCCCTCCTCAACCACCACCACCCAAACTCAAAAGAAAAAAACCCCACATAGGGCCTTACTCTTAATTTCTCTTAATACTTAAACAGGGTTAGAAAAAGAAAAAGAACCATATTTTTAAGAGTTTAATTAAGTAAGACGCATGTATGGTATAAAAAATAATACTTGTTATATAACTAATCTGTCGAGTTCTGTTTACTTTTCCTAGCCAATATACATAAAATATACATATTACACATGTATTACATATCTGCTGATTATTTTTAGTTTAAGTAGAATGGACGATTATTTAGGTTGATTCTTAAAAAATAACTATACAATTAATTACGTCTTATAAAGTGTGTAATTACAAGTAAATCTTGTGATAAACATTAATCAGTAACTTGGTATAATATAATAACTATTACATGCTAGTATTCATCGATAATATAATAATAATCAGTGTATAGAACTTACATATTTGTTCAATTATGATTAGTATTTTTCTTGTTTTAGTTATGTATACTGATAATGTAAAAGTAGGAGGATCCCCACATAAGTATTCATGGTTGCATGGTTAAAGCACTCAGCTCATAATTTGTGAATGCGTAGGTTCAATTCCTAGTGGATGTACACCAATGGGAGCCCCCAGTAAGTCTATTGGAATTTGCCATTTGTTGCTAAAATATAAAACTTTGACAGTTGAGAGATGTTCTTGTTATTTCTAATAAGACGATTCGATAACAAATCACAATTAACACAATCAAACTACTTATAAGATAATTATAAAGATAAAGAGTGACATGACACAAAATGACAACTTAATATGGTATGTTAAATTATATTGATAGTAAAAAATATATAGACAGTCAATATATATAACTGAGATCGTACTTTTTTCCCCCTTAATTGGAGTTATTAGCCCCTTCATTACCTTACCAGGACCTACAAAGCATTTGATAGAAACAAAATGAAGTGGGTCCGGTCCATTGAGGATATGGGCTTTTCTCCACGAATGTCCTTTTATGTCAGAGAGTCGTAGATGAGATTAATCAGTAAGCTGTACATTTGGCCCATTAGGTCCACCACAATAATGGACTTATCATCCCAATCATGAATTGCTTGACAATGACCTCTCAACACTTGCCTAGTTTCTTAGGAGTAGTAGTAACTAGTAAAGAACTATGGTGGACCTAACTATTGGACCCATTTCGTAAGACTAGGTGGGCCTGGGCCGTACATGTGGATGAAGGGAGATTTTACAAGAAGGGAGATGGATGATTTTGAACTTTTGACACTATGAGAAAAAACTTTAAGTTTAACAAGTTTTGACTTTTAACGTTCGCGATGTAAGAGGTGGTAAAATGTTCACGGACCACCCATTTCCAAAGCCGTTGAGTGTAACTTCCTACACAATTACTATATGAGGCTTCAAGGTGTTAAATAGGGTGTTGTTCATTAGCTTGCTCCAAGGAACTTTAGGAAACTAGGGAATTATGGATATATACCCTTTTCTGAAACTGAATCCTCCTGGTCCAGTTGAAGTCTGAAGTGCATTATGTAAGTTTGAGTTTCCAGGTAACCATCTTCTTAAATCAAAGATCTTCCTGAGACCTGCTTTGGAGTTTGCATTGTCTCTAAATCAAATCCATTTCCAATAATATAATCTTTAAATTTTGATACATTATTCTATCAATTTTTCAATGGGTTACAAAGCACCACCAGCAAGTATATGGGCAATAACTCCTAATGATATCACTAAAAGAACTCAACTCAGTATTTTGTTGTGTAATTGGAGAAGTGACACCCCCTTTTTGAAATGAACTCTCACAAGTGATGCCATCATTAGAGATGCCATTTGCTGTGAAGGCAAGTTCAACAAATTGCTTGTTAGCCAAGTAGTTTTTATGGCTTGTTGCAGTTTAATTAAAGCATCTTTATAATCAGATCCACATTGGGTCAAAATGGCTTTCAATTTTGGATCTTGGGTTCCTGATATTAGTTGTTGAATCTTGTTGTTTGTGGCTGTGGCACTTGCTTCTGTCAAGCTTAGTGTTATTTCCTCTAGCCTTGTAATTAGAGGTGGTAAAATTAGGCCATAAATATATGATCTGCCTAACTTATTCAAGTTTGAGTAGGTCATTAACCAGAAACATTCAATAACAACAATAACAACATACTCAATATAATTTCATAAGTGATGTCTGGGGAGGATATGATGTACACATACCTCACCCATACCTTTATGGAGCAAAGAGGTTGTTTCTAATAACTCTCGAAAACATTCAATGACCTTGAAAATATGTGGTCTTAAATTTTTGGACAATGTTTGCCTCATGGGCAAACAATTCAAAAATTTCTTGGAATTGATCAAACTTTTTCGATCCAAAGTGTTTCACGCGGGAATCCATCGTCTGTAGGATTCTTTCCTTCAATGTCAAAAGTCCAAAGTGTTGTCCATGGGCCAAAACTTACAAAGCTTGAAGTTTGGTCATGTGGCAAGCAGCATCAAAAGTTAAGACCAGACACTTCCAAGATTAGGTACTTTAATAAATTATAAGAAAATAAATTAAAAGTTTAAGATTTAGGACGGGTTGGACTAACCCATTGTTTAGCCTATTTCAATCAAAGTAATAATGACTCGCTCATTTATTAGGTATTCAAATAAATTATAAAAAAACAAACAAAGAAATTAAAATTTAATAAGAATCGGTTGAATTGAGTTACGCTCCAATGTTTAGCTTATTTTCAACTCAACCCAGTTCAGCTCAAGTAACTATTAGACGGGTCAAATGATCTGCTCATTTATTAACTTAATCATTTTAACCTGCGTAAATTCAGTCCAACTAGTCCATTTAACACCTCCTACATGTGATGGTTGCTGTTTTTGCACCAGGAGCTGATCCTAATGTTGATGTGCAGAAATTTGGATCTTGGGCTTTGTCACAAACATCTGAGATATTATCACTTTTACTTGGAGTTACAAGCAAAAGGCAACTAAAAAGAAAAAGATTGAAGAATAGAGTAGTAGTATTCATGACTTGGGAAAAGGGGGAAATTTTCTGTGGTATTTTTCTCTATTTTTGAGTGATTTTGAAAGGTAATTTTTGCTTTCTTTATAGTTGTATGTCTAGAGTTAATTGATGTAATCAGTTTAATTGGAAACTAAATGCGTTAACATAACTACTTACCAAAAAGATTTGGATTTATCATGCTTGCCAAATAAATATGGAAACAAAATTTGGTCAAAGAGTCGTTCAATTTTTCTTTTGTTCGTTGACCGAAAAAAGGTCACTGAACAAGATTTCTTTTTTTGTAAAAAAAAATTGTGACCTTCAAATGTACTGATCTAGCCAAATAAAAATGTATTTGAAATAGTCAGGTTACTAAAGAGGCCTTGATCGAACAGGTCAATACAAGTTGTGTGCATTTTACTTTTGGGGATAAAATTTAGTAGAAATAGCTTTACTAATCACTTTTCGATTCTGTAATTTAAGATAGTTAATATCATGGAGCTTCAAATTTTATTGGTAAAACTATAGGATATTATCTTGGAGTTTCATCTATGAAATTTGAAACTCCGACATTGGCTATTGTTAATTACAAAGAGTGAGAAGTGGCTATTTATAAATCTTTGTCCTACTTTTTTATTTTCCACCCGATATTTTGTATTCCTCTGGAGCTTACTTAATTCGAATTCACGCTGGAAAATTCTACTTTAGGATCTAAAAGGCTCCTTACACATGACTTGAATTTAAGAAATCTAATTAAGGATAAAGGCATACTTATAATTTAGTCACACGCTTTAGTGGTAAATTGATACCTTTCGATATCCGTAGGTGGACAGGTTCAAGTTTAGGACAGATTAAAAGGCCAAATCGAAGAATTTTGCATTATAAATGTTTAATGCATGACATCTCCATTTAAGCGAATTTGGACCATTCATAAGGTACAAATCAAACTAGCCTTGAAGTCATAAATCTTCCACGAATAACTTGCATACTCCAAAATCAATTACTTCTACTATTTTAGTCCAATGTGACTTGCTGGTGAGGAATTATGAATTAGCAAAAATAAAAAGTGAAGTTGTAAACTTTTTATGGGCGAAGACAAGATAGAACAATCTCTCAAGATAATAGTGGATATAATTTTTAACGTGGATATTTGGTTCAAATTGTTCATTAATTTGAACATAGGATATAAGTATAATATAAATTATATGTTTGTAATGTCAGCTACTTATTATTTATTTTTATTTTTTCACCCGATGTTCAGTATTCGTGTTGGGGTCCGACTAAATTCGGATTCTCGTAAGCAAATCCTACATTGGGAGGCAAAGTGATCCCTAATAAAGGTGATTCTGTATCCAGAGAAATTCAAACCCGAGATCTCTGATTAAGAGTGAAGGAGTATTTGTCAGTTGTCACTCCACAACAACCCTCGTTGATTTTTCAGCTACTTATGCCCACACCTCTATATGTCCATATGTACCAATGTGCCATTAAAGGGTTTTGCTCTATGATTGCTAATCAGCTAAAGACAAAAACACTATCCCCACATAACGAAAAAAAAGTTTTAAAAGTTCTATACAGAGGTCATATATTCAGAAATTGCAAATATCAATCTGCATAGAAGAATGATATTGTCTCTAGGATCGCGTTCACAACAAGTTGGATGAAATTGATCTCACCAGATATGATTAGAGGTTATGTTGTTCGAACTTTCCAAAAATATTGTCCCACATGTGTTAGATCCTCTAAAACAATTTTGAAGGATTAGATATGCATCTGTCGACATTTTTAAAGAATCAGAACAATATAGATTAAAGGCATTACTGCACACAATTTTAGGGGAAATGCACATAATCCAGCCTTGTATTTTGCCTAAACCACATTAAGCCTCATTTGTCACATTGAAACCTATAGTGAAAGTGATTAAAAGTAAATGAATATGGTTCTTGATTTTATTGATGAATGATTTACAATATATATAAGGTTACAAGAATATTTACTTTATACAAACTAGGTAACTAATTAACCTAATTACAAAAGGATTATAATTCTACCTAAAATTGGAGATACACAATTAATATAATTAATGAAAGAATATTGAGAAATATTCTATTACACCCCCGCAGTCGAAGCGAGAGGTTCTCGAACACTGAGACTGGCTAAAAAATCATCAAATAGTAAGCGCGGAGGTCCTTTGATGAAGATGTCGACAATCTGATATCTGGAAGGAACATGAAGGACACGAACTTGACCACAAATCACTTTTTTGCGAACGAAATGAATGTTCATCTCAATGTGTTTACTACGCTGATGTTGGACGAAATTGTCGGAAAGATATATCGCATTAATATTATCGCAGTAGACCAGTGTTGCCTTTTGAATCGGGCAGTGAAGCTCAAGTAGAAGGTTACGGATCCAACAAGACTCAAAGACGACGTTGGCAACACCTCTGTATTCTGCTTCTGCACTGTATCCCTGTCGTAAAATCCTTTACAGTAAAACCAAAAGGATCAAAGACAAGGGAAACTCAATTGTCTGTTGTGACACGTCACACATATATTAGATTCTTAATTAGTTTAGAGGCATGAAGGATATTTTTAAAGATTAGTGATGGATGTGGTGGGGATAGGGAGGAATGATCATAACCACGAATGGGAATGCCTTGTCCACTACTAACAATAATATTCCGATTTAAATTACTCAAATTGGAATAAGACGAGAGAGTACCTTGTGATGCCGTCATGTGAGATGTGGCGCATGCGTCCATATACCAATTTTCGTCTGGAGTGTAGAGTGACATTGTGCTCATAACTGCCTAAATGTCAGTCGGTGCATAAGTCGATGGCGAGGGGGGGCATGTGTTGTGTAGGCCTGTTGTGGATGTAGGCCAAATATGGTAGGTTGGGCCTGTCGGTTCTGAGGCGGAGTCCACGAGGATGTCGTATACGGGCGAGAAGGGGAGGCCCATGATGGTGGGCCCCACGCGGCCTACGATGGATAGGCAGCCTACGACGGAGGCTGCTGCCACTGCCGCGGTCACTGCTGGCTGCTTCCAGCTGGCGGGGACTGCCCCTTCTCACCGCCGTTGTTGCCAAAATTTCTTTCGTCGCAGCCCTTGCCAGACTTCCTGCTCCGGCGGTTGTTATGGGAGGAACCGAACTATTGTGGGTCCTCTGGCCGATGGTTCTGGTTGCCGGATCGGGAGGCCCTGCCGTTGGCGGAGGGCCCGATGGTGGTGGTGAGAGCGGCGTCGGCATTGTTGGCCCGAGTGGTGCTACGCTTGATTTTCCAGGTTTCCTCAAGGATAAGCTTCTAATGAACCTCATAAAACGGAGGTAACGGCGTGCATTGCTGAAGGATGGTGGCAACACCGTCATAGGATTCGTTCAAACCTGCAATAAGTTACATGACCAATCGTTGATTAGTGACTGGTGCGCCGACTTTGGAGAGTTGGTCGACAAGCATCTTGAGTAATTGACAATAGGCAGACACATTTGGGAAATCGTCTTGCTGAACGTCCTTGAAGTGATTTTTAAGGTATAACACTCGTTGAGTTTTGTTGTCATAGAAAATACTTTCCAAACGTTCCCACGTTTGGCTGGTAGTGGCATCGGTCTCAATGATGGTGTGAAACAGATCATTAGATATCGTGTCGTATATCTACTGGAGGACAGCTGCGTCCAAACGAGATCAGAGTGCATCATCAGAAGTCGAAGTCGATGGTACGTCTGTGGACTTCGGCGTGGGAGGGATGATGTGGTCGATAACTTCATAAACACGACAATGGATCTTAAAAAGCTTCGCCCACGAGGAGTATTGACCCTTTTCCATCTCAAGAGTCACAGGGATGAAGTTTTTAATATTGTTTACGGCAAGTGCCGGATGGAATTTGGTTTTGTCAGCCACGAAAGAGGAAATTTATGAGGAATATGGAGGGAGAATGACCGGAAAAACTAGGGTTCCGTCGTGGGGAAAAGAGGGGGGGGGGCGAGAGAGGTCGGCAACTAGGATTCCGGCGTGGGCTAGGTGCCGACGTGGAAAAAAGGTGGCGGGTGAGAAGGTGTATCGGCGGCTAGGGTAGGGTTTGTAGTTTTAGGCTACTAATACCATAAATGAATATGTTCCTTGATTTTATTGATGAATGATTTACAATCTATATAAGGTTACAAGAATATTTACTTTGATACAAACTAGGCAACTAATTAACCTAATTATAAAAGGATTATAATTCTACCTAAAATAGGAGATATACAATCAATACAATTAATAAAAAAATATTGAGAAATATTCTATTAAAAATGTCACACTGAAAAATATCAATTAAAGCTTTGTATATCAAGCGAATCGCTCACCATAACGTTCATTGTCGCACTTGTAGCGAGATATCTACGATTTTTGTGTACCTAATGTAATAAACATGCCTATATACACAGAAAATGGATTTTCATAGAGCTGTTTTCTCTGCTTCAAGAGAATCAGGGTAGAAAAAGTCCACCATCTTACAAACTTTAATACTGTATATGGACAAAATCCACTTGTAGCAGTGTATTTATTTTGTTATAAAATTCTTGCTAGTTATCATTCTCAAAAAAGGTTTTTGCTATTTAACTTTCACTAATGCAGTACATAGATAAAACATCACAGACGACCAGGGCCGTTTCAATAAGACTACGGGCCTAAAGTTAAACTTTAGAGAGACCCTAAATATTTTTTTAGAAAAAAAAAAGATCATCATATATATTTTTATTTAAAGTTTATTTTTCTAGATTATTAGATGTGAAGTTATTAATTACTGTGTCACAATCGATTCCTTTTCAATAATGACAAATTTTCAATGAAAAAATATAAAATAAAGTTAGAATAATTAAACCTGACTCGAGAATTTGATAAGTTGATATAATGATATCGTAATAGTGTTATGTTTCTTCAATATAATGATTGTTTGTTGCAATGCTTCAAATTTTGAAAAAGACACAAAAAAGCAAAATTTAATCTTTTGTAACTTATAAACCGTAGTAAGTTTTGAAAGGGAACGTAAAAAAAGTAAATAAGAATAGTGAAAGAAAAATGAAAAAGATAAATATAGGAATAATATGTGGATCTATGTTAGTTGTTAGAATATAAATGAGATAATAAAATAGGTACCAATTATCCACGTAAAAAACTAATTTCTTAAAAATTATTTCATTCCCTAATTATTGTAACTGTGCCCACTTTAAAAGGTAAAAATTATTATATTTTCTCCCCAAAAATATCTTTTCAAATTTAACAGTACATCCTTTTTTTAATAATACATACACGATACACTATTAAGAAAAAATTGGGCCCCCAAAATATTGGGGTCCTAAGCGAATGCTTTACTCGCTTTATTATTGAACCGCCCCAGCATATGACAGATAAAATGTAGGAGAATGAAATAAAGGAGTTGATATTTGCAAACAGGATATGATAAGTCTCAATCATCGGTAAAATATATATGATTAAACTTGACTTCGATAAACTCAGATGAATCCATGCAAATTACTCCATTAAGGCTCACAAAGATTGCGTAATCTCCCAATGTGTTAATCTCCTTCAGTTCAATCTTGTTTACATCTATTTCAAACACTTCAAACTTAAAGGTCTTATCCCCACATTCATCTCTAATTCGAAAAATAATTAATAATGCACTGGATACCTCGACGAGGTACTCGAGATATCCAAATTTATTAGTATTTGACTATTTGGCAAGGATCTTTTTCCTTGCCGCCTTAGCGCAGACATAAAAATCGACATTTCGAAAACAATTAATAGAAGAAAGTAATAGAATTGCTTTTCTTTTTATCTTTTTTATTTATCGTGAATGGAGGAATCATTACACATAGTATGCCTGATCGGCGTATTTTTTCCAATTTTTGCCTCTTCTTCTCCCTCTGAATCAAACTTTTCTTTGCCATAATGGTTGAATTCTTATTAGTATCCATGATACAAGTCGAATCCTAGATGTAGAAATAGAAGAAGGAATGCTAGGCTCGGGAACACTAAAAACCAGATTTCGCCACTGAAAGTCCCACAATAAAATTGGCCCTTAGAGTAAATCATAGAGAAGACTGTACCCCAATTATCAATGTCAATTAGAGTCCAGTTGAGGTCTTCAGGTCGCCAACAAGCCAATAAAAGAAAGGCTACTGACTTGACTGATTCAATAAGGGAAAAAGACATAGCCAAATAATTATGATATGCATAATAAGAAACCACAAGTACATAATCTGATGTGGGGGAAGGACGGATAGATAAGGCAGCTTTGTACACATGATAAAGACATCTTTTTTCAGGAAATTTCTCCTCCGCTATATTCCATAATTCTTTTTTTTTTGGGGAAGTTGTATACGTTTTCGAGAAAAAGAATGCAACAAGGTCATCTCCGTTGTATTAAATTCGACGGTGCATATCCATCCCTCTGTTGGATAACATAGTTGCCCCTAGCCTCAGGGAGAACTATGCATGAAACTTTTTTATTGGAATGAGAGTAAAATTCTTGATAATCGTCACCTTTATCAACCAACATTAACAACGGAAGTTGGGGCGAAAGTGCGTCGAAATCAGCCTCAGTGGCAGAAGTTCGCCATGAGGTACAAACAGCACCAAAAGCAATGAAGTCTTTAATTATTTTAACACTATTCAAATTTATATTTATAAGGATTTGGAATACCAAACAAGCCCAGGATGTAAATAGTCACGGTTGAAACATGCATTCAATTGTATTAGTCATTATTTTAAAAGTTATTACTAATATTTAATCACTCTTGACACACACACAAAAAAAAAAAAAACTGGACAAAAATATCTCCAATTAAGACATGGAACAACTCCAAAAATGAAGAAATGTTAGTGGACTTCGAAGGATTGACAATTGAAACCCAAGGGAACTTGAATTAGTCTTTTCATAGTGGTGAGACCGAAATTCAAGTAAGGAGATTAAAAAAAGAATCTTATATCAAAGGGAATCAAAAACTTATATAATACTTTTAGGGATAAGGCACTATTACCCTCACTGAATTTCGATCAAAATTGCTACGACACAACTTATCTCCTATTACCCTGCTAAACTTTTTAAAAACGGAATAGTTATCGCCCTGAAACTCTGGATATCTATTCTCTTATGGGAGAGTGACATACACTCTCCTTGCCACATGTATATTTATTTTTTATCTTCTAAATTCTTTTCTCTTACGTGGAAATTCTTTTTTAAATTTGAAAAACTGAATTTTCATTATAAAAAATGAAAAATGGATTTTTTTAAAAAAAATCTGAAAATGGGGTTTTTTTTTTAAATATGGTAACAATGGATTTTCTTAAAAATATGGAAAACTGGATTTTTCTTTAAACAAATGTCCTAAAAATCTAGATTTTCATGATTTAATTTTTAGGGCACTTTTAATTTTGAAATAAAATCTAGATTATTTTTTTTAAAAATCTGAAAATAAATATTTTTTCTTTTCAAAATGTAAAAAACTGGATTTTTATAAAAAAAATTGAAAAAACTAATTATTTTTTAAAAATGTGGAAAACCCATTTTTTAAACTAAATCTGGAAAACAAGATTTTTTTCATATATAGAAAAGAATAATTAATTTTTCACATTTTTCTTAAAAAATCAGTTTTCCAGATTTAAAAAGTCCAGATTTTTAATAAGAAACCATGTTTTCCAGATTTATTTTCTAAAAAAATAGATTTCCACATTATTTTAAAAAATCAGTTTACCATATTTTAAGAAAATATAGATTTTTAATAAAAATGTTTAAGGTTTCCACATTTTTTTAAAGAAAAAATTGGTTTAGAAAAAGAATTTAAGCTTTAATGATAATTAATTATGTGTAATTATATGTGTACCCAATTAAAAAATGATATGTGTCAGATTTTGTATTTCTCAATAAATACATTCTCGTTACCACGTTAGCGCTTATGGTGGTAATTATTCCATTTCAAAAAAGTTTTATGGGGGTAATAGGACCCCTGAAAATATAAGACTTGTCGTCGCAACTTTAGCCAAAGTTCAGGAGGTAACAGTGCCTTATCCCCTCTTTACATAATACTTTTATAATTTCTCAACGTTGCACCCTCTGCCTCCACCCCTATCTTTAACAATATTTGTTCATCGATCAACAAAAGAATCAATTATTTGTAGTGAAAGAGTAACCCCATAAATAATTAAAAGAAGAGACAAAAACCTTGGCGGAGGGAGACATAAACGTTACCTGTAATCTAATCAACAATTGACAATGAATCGATAATGATGAAACAAATACATTACCATAAGAAATAACAACAACAATATCACATAAAATTTGTTCTCTAATATGATTTTAAAAGCATATTAGAGATAACAACAACAATATCACAAAGCAGACCTAAAACATAATTATCATTTGTAAAAAGGGAACGAAAAGCTGTTTTTTTTAAGGATTCTTCACAAAAAATAGTGTTCTGATTTGCATCTTTAGCAGAATAGCCCAAATCCCAAAATTGCTTGAATTTCAAGTACAATTCTGCTTGTTTTAAAAAAGCCACTCCGTCTTCATAATTACTTGAACAATTCCCATACATGTTCCTCAAATTCGGATCTTTTTCCTTCAATAAAAGTGATTGAACCTTGTCATTTGTAGCATTAAAATGGGAAATTGTCAAATTAATGGCTATTTTCTCGAGAGTGAACAAATTTGCTCTTTGGGCTTTTGGATTTGATCCCAAAATCTCTTTACAAAATGTTTCATTCTTGATTTGTTTACAAACACTTGGAATAAAATGGCCAAATGAGAATCCAATTAAAAGAAATAGGTTGAAGAACAAGATTAGAAGTGAGAATTGAGAAGATGTGGACATTTTTTTTTGGCTTAATTCTCTCTTTGGATTGTGTTTTTTGACTGAAAAAATGTTTGTATGTGTGAATTTATATTACTTGAAAAAACTGTTGAATATGTGATTGCTGCAATATGTAATAATCAATTTTCTTTAAAAGATTGTTTATCAGATTTGTTGATTTGTTCTTTTGTTTCTTTTTAAGTAGATACAATTTACTTGGACAAAAAAAAAATACAACTTTTAATAATTTTTCTAAATCTAATTGGTTAATTTCATGGTTATCTTTTAAAGTATGAAAAACTGGACATTGATTACCTCGTAAAGTTTTATTGCAACACAAACACCTCCTGGAAAATTGTCCAACAACCAGGGTCGTCCACCAATTTTTTCTTATTTATGAATGTTCTTGTTTATGTGATCGTATCTTATTAGGTAATCATATTTTTTGCCAAAAATATCCTTTAAGTATGCCAACTTAGACTACATCCTTATAATATCCATATGAACAATAAGCATCCTTATTATTTTTCACATTTGGATTAAAAAAAGTTCCAGTAACGTTTGACCAAATGGAATGAATAGGATTCGAGGTCTTGAGTTTGATCTTTCGGAATGGGGAAACATGGGATAGAGAGATTTTTCGCTTTTAATGAATTTTACACTATTCAAATTTATATTTATAAATTATGTAAGTTTTGAATATCGGATAGTTATAAAAGAATTTTTTTTGACTAAATGCAATTAGCTTTTGAAACTCAGCATATTTCTACGTTAAAAATGATGTTCAAATAAAATGGAACACTTAAATTGAGATGATAGGAGTATTTATAAAATAAAAAATAAAAAATAAAAATTATCGATTGAGCGTCTCATTCAGTGTATTTCACGTTAAAAATTAGCGTTCAAATAAAATGAAGCACTTAAATTGAGACGATATGAATAGTTATAAAAATACAAAAAGAAGAATTATTGATAGATGCCTAAGTCAAGTCTAATAATTATGCTTCCAATGTCAAGACTCAAACGAGAGATACTGATTTTGGAAATAAACAAGGAAATTAGATGGTGGGATACTCATGGTAAGTAAAGCTTACTTCAAGCCTCATAATAAAACTATAAACATCAAATAATGACTAAAATTAGCAAAAGAAATTAGATACAAAGAACTAGAAATGGAAATAAATTGTCTGCTGGTCAAGTTGATCAAAAGGAAGATATACATTACTATCTTATTAGGACTATTATTCAAGATTGTAAATATTTCCTAGGAAACAATAAGACTATTCTAAACATATCTAGAGAGAGGCAAATTAACATAAAACTGACAAATGAAAATCATAGAAATAAAGAAGCTTTGTAGATTTGGAAAGATACGTTCAACAGAATAGAGTCCATTCTCCTGACCAATTTTAGTTGTAAAACTTATGAAAGATATTTAAGAATTTATTTAGTTTTTTTCTATGTATTATTTTTATATCAAATAGTAGAAATAACGGTATAATCTTTTATTTATTTTTTATTTATTACATATGGGGTAGAGGGAGGGAAAATGGAAAGAAAATTACAACGTGAAATTCGAACCCTCACCAATAATATAAAAGTTTAGATACCTAACCAATTGAGCTACTAAATCGTTACCATAACGGTATAATCAAAAGGCACACAAAGACGAAAGTTATATTATTCGGTGAAAGTAGTTGCAATTAACGTTCTGAATGAGAACAAAGACGAAAAGTTATATTATTCGGTTAAAGTAGTTGCAATTAACGTTCTGAATGAGCCATACTCATCATTATCTTCAATTAATAATAATAATAATAATAATAGAAAAAAAGTTTAGCAACTAGGAGTAGGAGAATAAAAAGTTGTACAATTTGTGTTTGCCATAGTTATTAATTTAATCTTAAAGCTATAATAAACAACTACAACTTGTCAAAATGTTATACAACTATAAGTGCCTCTTTGATACTTCTTTTGTCGATACCATTATTATTATTATTTAAATGTCAAATAATTTATTCATTGTGTAAACAATGAAAATCGGCACGACACGTGGCATGATTTGGATAGAAATTGAAGGAAGTAACAATGCTTTGCACCGAATGCGAGTTGCACCAGGGGTGAGTCCGGGTATCAAAGAAAGACCGGGTAGCAACCGAACCAGATAGCATCGGATGGAAGACCAAAGGAGCTCAGCGCGTACCCGTTCCGGATATGGCGTCAGTCGTTACTCCTTGTTCTTTAACTGGTCATTATTATAATTTAATTATATTTAATTGGGGAATAATCTCGGGCATAAATGTCTTGTATTGATAGCTATAAAAGGAGCCCAGCCTTCATGTTTGAAGGGCATCTGATTCTCATTATTCATATTTGCACGATTTACTTACAACAATTACAACTTTTTGTTCTCATTTTTGGCTCGAGCCCGAAGCAAATCAGCTAAGGATCGGACCAAAATCATTAGACAATTTCAATCAAGATCATATTATTTCAGGCTAATTTTCTTGCTTATTATTTTCATGTACTTACTTCTTGTTAATTAATTGTTTATTACACCTATTTACAAATTAATTCATGTATCCTTAAAATCACTTACAAATTCAACTGTACCTTTTTTGGGGTAAACAGTTTGGCGCCCATCGTGGGGCTAAGGATAATAGTGGTGATTTATTCAAACTCGAATTTCACTTGTTTCTTTCGAGATTTTGTAATTTCATGTCAATACTAAGTACTTATAGTATGGCTAGTGATATCCAAGTTGAGGTTAGCAACCACGAGGACAACAATAATAGTAACAATGTTGTTAACAATATCAATAACAACAACGGCGTCCCGCCCATTGATCCATTAAATGGCAACCTCGTGATTTCACCCCAGGGGTCTAGAAGGTCACATGGAAAGATACCAGACGATGATGAGGATGTCAAAACAAATTTGGCCCGAATCTTTTACATGTTGAAGGAGCAACAGGAGGCTATAACTCAGTTGTAGAAGAAAAGCAGCTGAGCAAGTGCGGCAGATGAAGTTCGTTCCGTCTACAATGATGATCCAAACCGAGAAGAGGATCGGGTGGATGAAAATGGCAACGGATTGGGGACTAATGAGTCTTTAGAGGTTTTGAGGTTGCTCTAAGCTTTGACCAAATGGGTGAATACTAATGAAAAGAAGGTTGAAACCTACAATTCATGGGTAGATCAGATTTCTGGAGCGCCTCCGACCTTGAAGGGACCGGACTCAAAGAGATACATCCAGTTGCCATTCCCACCGAGCTCGACTCTGAAGTTGATTTAAAAAAGGTTCAAAATGCCAGATCTTTCAAAGTACGATGGAACTACAGATTCACAAAAGCATGTGACCTCATACACTTGTGTGGTGAATGGCAATGACAATCACCCGGATGAGATTGAATCGGTGTTGCTAAAAATATTCGGCAAAACACTATCCAAATGAGCAATTCCATGGTATTCTATGTTACCTGAACATTCAATTAATTCATTTGAAATACTTGCAAATGCTTTTATAAAGGCGCATGTCGGAGCACCGGAGGTCCAAGTGAGAAAATGACATATTCAAAATTGCTCAGAAAGATACGGAGTTATTGCGTGAGTTCGTGACAAGGTTTCAAAAGGAACGGATGCTCCTTCCTCGGGTACCTGATGAATGGGCAGCTGAATCTTTCACCAATGGGCTAAATCGTTGGAGCTCCAGTGCCTCATTTAAGTTAAATGAGAACTTGTTTGAATTCCCGGCAGTAACATAGGCAGACGTACATAATAGGCACGAGTCCGAAATTCGAGTGCAGGATGATCAACTCGAACTTCCCCCGGGGTCATCAGGTCGAAATAAAAACTTTGATAAATCAAATAGGGTAGTTGAATCAGAATTGAAACCTTCAAAATATATGTATCAACCATATGGGCAACCGAATAGGTCAAATTTTAGACCGGATAGGGGTCGCAATTATCGCAACTTCCCATCGGATAGAGGAGATAGGTGCAATGATCGATGGTCTACCAGTAGGAGTTTGCAATTCAAAAATGATACCGGTGAAGCTTCTTCTAACAATGTTGAAAATATGAGACTTTTCGAGTACAATTTTAATGTTAATGCGGCCGGATTTATTTTAGCTATTGGTCATATTAAGGAGACAAGATGGCCGAGACCATTTCGGACAATCCAGTTCAGAGTGATCCGAATTTGATTTGTAATTACCACGGTACTCATGGTCACCGAACAAAGGGTTATCGTCAATTAAGAGATGAAGTGGCTCGGTTATTGAAAAATGGCCATCTACGCAAATTTCTAAGTGATCGAGCGAAGGGAAATTATACAAATAGAGAATCAAATAAGCAAGCGAATCCGGTCGAACCCCAGCATGTCATAAACATAATTATTGGAGGGGTGGATGTTTCGAAGGGATCCGTTATGACCGCAAAGAAGCCAAAAGTCTCAATAACTCGAGAGAAAAGGCCAGAAATTACGTATCGGAGGAAATGATATCTTTCAACAAAGAAGACGCGGAGGAAATCATTCAACCTCACAAGTCATAATGATGCATTGGTAATTTCTGTTTTTATTGATAAATTTCAGATTAAGCGAATTTTGATTGATCAAGGTAGCTCGACCAACATCATCCGGTGGAAAGTAGTGGAGCAATTAGATTTGTTCGATCAAATTGTACCGACAGTCTGAGTTCTAAATAGATTCAACATGGCAAGTGAGACTACGAAAGGGGAGATCGTTCTTCCAGTCAATGTAGCCAGAACAATTAATCAAATAAAGTTCTATGTCATAGAAGGCGAAATAAGGTACAACGCATTGTTCGGCAGACCTTGGATACATGACATGAAGATCGTACCTTCGACATTGCACATGATACTGAAATTCCTAACATCAGAGGGAATTAAGACAATTCGAGGGGAGCAACCAGCAGTAAGGGAGATGTTTGTGGTGGAAGAATCGATACAAACACCGAAAAAAATGAAAGACGTGAGAAGAAGATTACTGTCGCATCCTGAGATCATTTGTGGTGCCAGATGATTCAGATGTCATGAAGTCAACTATAGAGGAGCTAGAGCAAGTCATCTTATTCGTGCATTTACCGGATAAAAGGTATACATGGGCACTGGGTTATTCCTAGAGCTCAGACTTAAATTAGTTGAATTTTTTAAAGCTAACACTGATTGCTTTGCCTGGTCCCACTTAGACATGATATGTATTCCACCGGAGATCACGACTCACAAACTGAGTTTGGACTCGAGTTTTCCCCTGGTAAAACAAAAGAGGAGGCCTATGGCCGACTTCAAACATAAGTTTGTCAAGGAGGAGGTAACAGTTTTTAAATATAGGTTCCATCCTGGAGGTAGAGTATCCAGATTGGTTAGCAAATATAGTGATCGTACCTAAAAAGACAATAAACTGAAATGTACATAGATTTTAAAGATTTGAATAAAGCATGCCCAAAAGATTCTTTTTCTTTGCCATACATCGATCGAATTATTGATGCTACTACGGGGCATGAGATATTGAGTTTTCTTAACTCTTAATCCGGGTACAACCAAATTAGGATGAATCTTGAGGATCAAGAGAAACCCTCTTTTATAACTAGATACGAGATGATGCCATTTTGTTTAAAAAAAATGCAGAGCAATATATCAATGCCTAGTTAATCGCATGTTTGAGGACCAAATAGGTAACACAATAGAGGTTTATATTGATGATAAGTTAGTTAAGTCCCCCGAAGCAGAGGACCATTTAATGCATTTGCATGAAACATTTAACATACTCTGAAAGTATAACATGAAGTTAAATCCAAAAAAGTGTGCTTGTGGAGTTGGCTCGGGTAAGTTCTTGGTTTCAAACCGAGGAACAAAATCAATCCAGATAAGATCAAAGCTATTGAGGAGATTCCAGAGGTACTTGAAGATGTGAAGGTAGTACAAAGACTAACTGGAAGGATAGCCTCTCTGAGTAGGTTTATATCTTGGTCTTCGGAGAAAAGTTATCAGTTCTTCTCTTTGTTAAAAAACAAGAATGACTTCGAGTGGACACCAGAGTGTCAACAAGCTTTGAGGGATTTGAAGAAGTACTTGTCTAGTCCGCCATTACTGCATAAATCGAAGGCAAACGAGCAGTTGTTCCTATATCTAGTAGTGTCCGAGGTAGCCGTAAGTACGGTTTTAGATCGAGAAGAGAAAGGTATGCAATTTCCTATTTACTATGTGAGTAGAACACTAACTAGTGCAGAAACTAGATATCCTCGTTTAGAAAAAATTGACATTAGCATTCATAACGTCTGCTAAAAAATTGAGGCTCTATTTTTAATGTCACCTTATTTGTGTAGTAACAACTTATCCACTAAAACATTTAATGCACAAGTCGGAACTTCACTAAATTAGTTTTATATAATTTCCTACATATTATATAAGTTGCAAAAAATTTAACAAAGTCAGAATCATGCATTTGAAATCTTTCTTTGATCTCCCATAAATATATGAAGATAATGATAAATGTAGCTACCTTGGCGGTTATTCGTCGAGAATAACGAAAGAAGATGGCTTTAACATTTATTCAATTAAACCATATTTTAGCTGACAAATTACATAAGCAAATTTCAAGATTGCTAATGCAAGAATGCTCTTAAACTGCATGCCTAAAAATTGAAACAAACACAGTGATTGAAGTAAATATCATTGGTTATTGGACAAAGAATACATATAAAAAAAATTCATATGTTAAAGTCAAGAAGTAAGTGAAGAAAACTAATACAGGTGAAAAGAAAAAAGTAAATTTCATTGAATGAAAGTCTTAGTTGAGAATTCTTGACAGCGACCAATTTGTTGTCTGCAAGACAAAAATTTCCGACCATTGATACCTCTCTTAAAATTTTGATTGCTTGTGGGGCTACTGCAATATTGAATACTCAAGACAAGAAGGGTGAAGCTTGACTAATATGATCAATGTTTTTTCCAACAGAGTCTTACAGTGCCTCAATTTATAGAACAATATGAAATACCAAATGATCATGCCATGAATCAGGCTACTAGTTACTTAGGGGTTATGATAATAAGAAGTTGTGGGGGTAATGGAAATAAAGACCATTAATTTTATACATTAAAGGATATAAATCAATGGAGGAGTAGTAATTGACACATTTATTTTTATATAATTAAAAAAATTAGGAAAATAGTAGAAATTGTAAAAAAAAAAAGAAGAGAAAATAGATATCTAGAATCCTTGTCCAAAGAGAGGTGACACATCACTCTTCTATCTTTATATTATATACTAGTGTACTTTCCTGCGTTCACACAGTTATTAAAAGTATTAATTTATATTATTTAAGAAGTTAAACAAATTATTTTACCGTTAAGCTATTAAGAACATAAAATTTTAATTTCATGCATATTCTAAATATGTAAATATAACTGAATAAATAACTATCACATCTGTAATAAAAATTTAATTTGTTAACTATCGTGTTCCGAATCTCGGCAACTCTTTTACGAATGTAGGGAATAATGGAAAAGAGAATTCTCAAAGATATGTCACAAATGTGTGATTTGAGTTTAATACAAATGTGATTCTCCATGTCGATCTTCTTTTTTCTTTTTATTTCATCTCTCGTTTCCTTAATCTTTTTATTCAAGTTATTTGAGACTGAAGCGTAATTGTTGTTGTCGTCTTGCTTCCTTAATTTTATCTTTTAAACTTTCGTGTCGTTTAACATGTCTTTTTTTTAGAGCAAAATTTTAGCGACAAAAAATAAGAAAAAATGTTTAACAAAAGTCATTAATCCATCTTATTGACGTTCCTCAATCTGTGTTAATCAATGCTAAGTCGTAGACGTCAGATCAAGGAGTAGGATTATCTTTAGTATTTGACGTTTACTTTGTCAAAAGTCTTTGGTTTGATAAGCCTTTTCATTTCTTTGTTTAATCTCATTCAAACATACGAACCAATCCTATTTGAAGAATATAAATTAGTGCTTGAAATTTTGCAATATTAACCAAAATTCATGTTGATAGAATAAAGGGAACATTTTAGTGTTCATATGTTTGCCTTCAGATACTACAGTCTTCATACAAATAATATGTTAAACACAAAAAATAAAATAAATTTAAATGCTATACTAATAGCAAAATTAGAACTTAGTATAAGCAAATCATTTGAATCTTGAATAAAGCTTCCAAGTTTAAGATTTTTAGTTGAAGCTTTATCATTCGGCTGCTATATCATCTACTTGACTGGACAATTTATGCTAGTATTCAAGAAAAGAACAGCAAAAGAAGAAAAAGTAGATAATGTTCAAAATGTGGTTTTGATCTGTGTATACTTGAATAAAACAGAAAAAGTTAATAGGTAAGGACACTTGAAAAGTATCATGTTGGACACCAAAATAATTAAGCACCTGAAGTAGTAGTCGCACACTTACATAATTTCTAAATTGTACCTGCAATAAAATGTACGTACACTTGAAGGAGGCTGAAAATAATAATTGGTGAATCCACTTGAGGCAAATGTAAAGAGATTCAATAGCATATAAAACTAACAATGAATAAAAACATCCTATAGTAATTTTTTGTACTTTCAATTGTATTCGTACAACTATATGAGAAAAAAACTAAAATGAACGAAGACAACAGATTCAAAATAACAATATATGAAAAATAAAGTATAGCATTTGAAAATAAGACATATATATTTGAAAAATAAGGAACTACGTACAGCTGCAAAATCAAGCAAAAAACTTACCATACTAAATCAAACTTACCATAAAAATGTGTCATTCTATTCTAGAAGCAAAAACGATAAATAGCATTCTAAGTCATAGATAGGTGTCACATTACCTTGTCTATGCCTAGCTTTATATATTATATAGATTGATTGATTGATTTTTTTGGCAGTGTTAAGAATGTCATTCATATATATATATATATATATAACTATGTAAAAGAACTAAACAATAATCAGCTCATAATCACTGAGCAATGATTCTAGTGAGGGGCCAAGTAATTTCACTTTAAAGTATTTAACATGTTGCATTTTGTAAAGCTCTGATTGTGAACTCCTTTTGATCATATCTGCTAAATCTATACAAGCCAAGATTTAATAAAAAGATCTGTGTTGGACTTTAGCAAAAACTAAGAATCACCATTAAACATGCCAAAATTTGGATGGTGCACTGGCATGCCTCTTGGAAAGCATAATGTAGTGAATTTGGTTAAGGACCTCAATCTTGAATGAAAATTTTATGCTCGTAAACTATAATCCTCCTTGGCCAAGTTCCAGTTAAATTAATTTGGCAAGTTATCAACTATTGCATGTTCTCCAGACCACCAGGCTTCCACTGAAGTCATATCTGTCTCAAGCTACATTTCAACTTCTCCGATTCAAGCTCTTGTTTCAAGGACTCCAGTCGTTCAAGTAAGTCAATATTTTCCTGGTGAAATCAAACAGCATAAATAAACTATTAATTGAACTGTGAAGATGCTGATAACCACTTCCCACGTGCAAGGGGCCTCCACCGACCAACACAAGAAAGAAGAAGAAAGAGCAAACATATGCAAAGAAAATTGTCTCAAACATTCACCTTCTGCAGCAGGTCCAATTTCTTCTTAATGCTACCAGCACCATCCTCCTTCAACAATTGCTTAATCTACACAAACATGTTAACAAACTAGTAAATGAGGTGCAACGGTTAACTCACTTTCTAAGTAAAGAAGGCAAGGGAAGAATTGGAACTTTTTAAAATGCAGGAGTCGTCCAAACATAAAGACGTCTATAATGCACCAAACATGCCTCAATAATCAAATCACGTGAAACAAAAGATTTTCACTTGACTATGAACTTAATGCAGATGACATGTTCTATCTCTTGATACATAACATGGACGAGCCAATAGCAAACAGCCGAAACAATGCATCAGTGCTCTTTACACAGATCAGGATGGACAGAACTAAGAGGGGTTCAAGGAACAAGATAATGAAAAGCAACAGCCAACAGGAACTTCAACATTTGGCTCAAATTTAATTGACCTATTCCATTCTGTCTTCCCACTTATTTGAATGTTCTAATTTTGCATTCGAGGATAATATCAAATACACAACATCTATTCACTTCTCATAAAACTAGGTGTCTCTCTGTGAGTGAATATTATATCAAGGAAAGGTAATGATATCAATGTCATAGTTCTCCTTCACCTCATTCCTCTCGAAATTACGTATTACCATTAGCATTACCGTTTGCAGTAACTTTTATCTTTTCCCCTATTTGAGCAACATGTATAAACAAGCATCTGTGACATATAAATCTGCTACCAAACAGAATTAGACCAGGCTGTTCCTCAGGTTTTCCTTATGACTTCTTGATAATTATATTCCACAGTTCCTTTCTTTTCTGAGAACGTAACCAGGAGTCACTGATTCCTTAAATCTTGGGCATCATCAGGTACACCGGTGCAAAACAATTCCTTCTAGAGCTAAAATTTTGTCGTAGATTAATCCTTAAAGATTACAACAGGATCTGGTAGCAAGACTAACCATTCTCCAACTAATTTGATTAAGTCGGAATATCTTCATAACTTATGTCTACTAGTTCCCTCTCTCATCTTCAGTTTTAGACAAGATCAACTCTAACCAGAACTTGGCAAACTAATTCTACTTCTTCACCACCGTTAGAGTAGTAGCTAAGGGCCTTATATCACCTCTGAAGTCACTACTTTCAGGTTTAGTTCATCCTGAACTGTTGACCTGTTTCCTAAATGACAAGATTTGTATTCCTCAAATATTCAAACTAATATAAAGGGATACTGTTTTCCATTAGATCAAATTTTATCTAATATCACTCGACCTTTTTGCTCCTTGATAGTTAACCAGGTTCATTCAAAACGAGTTATTCACATCCTCTCAGCATGAGGAGGTGGGGTACCAAAGAAGAAGAAGATGCACTTTCTTTTTTCCAAAGAAGAATATGCATTCTTCATTTCAAACTAGACGTACTCCGAAACCAATCTCAATTGTATAAGCAATCTGTAAGATATAAATCCTGTTGGTTACAAAGATGCAGGAAACGGAAATATATAACCGCTAAGTATTACAAGCAACTGAAATTACAATTAACTTGAACAATAAACTGGAATTGCAATAAACTTGGTATGCTGAGTCGAGTGTTTGCACTGTCTTTAAGACAATATTGCCCTGTATGTATCATTTCTACGTCCTGGACAATTGTCTTCCAAGATAAAGCAGCAAATGAACAAATGAGCAAAGGAAACTCAAGTGCTACCGTGAAGAATTTTGAGTAATAAAATGATGCTGGAAGGTAGTAGGAAGAACTGATTTTCGTTTTTGTTTTTGTGTTATGTGTGTCTCAACAATCTGGCCAAGGGGTCCTTTATATAGTTGAAGGAGAGGCTTATCAACTGCCCACATAAGTGCCATTACTGGCCAAGTAATGGCAATTATGGAGGTAGTAATTCACCAAAATAAATGGTGAATTGATGTGTGTGCAACGGATGGCATTTAGGATCTGAATTGAGTGCTGGTTGACGTTCCAGAAAACAAAGTTCTCTGTCGAATTTGACTTTCTCTGGTCCAAAAAGATAATATCAGAAGAAGCACAACCCACAGCCCGTGAACCCGAGAACCCGGACCCGGACGGGACGGGACGGGTGGGCGGCGGCGCGCGTGGGCTTTCCTCGAACCGAAGCACATCTAGGTCCTCCCTCCTTTAAACACATGGGATACCCCTTGGGGTCCCAAACCCCAAGCCAACCTTGAGACTTATAAACAAAACAATTCTTTCTTCCTTCACCGATGAGGGAGAATCGATCTCAATACCACACTTTTCCATGCTTCAAACACCTCACTTCGTGGATCAATATCTCTTTCATTTCTCAACGAAATTTGACGATCCTTGGCCTTACGGTTATCTACTTACTTAGTAGATTATGCACGTGTGAAGAACCGGATTCTCCAACATGCGGAACACTAGTGTTTAAGCCGTTAAAGTTGGTCGGACGCAACTCCCGCCAAAGGCAAATTTCCAACAAATCCATCACAAGACCACCAACTGCAAGAAAGGTAGATTGCATATATTGTTCATTCATGTTCAACAATGCTAGTATGCAATGATGTGTCAAAGTCCTCGATTGAGTCAACACTTTCCGAATAAAGTCCTTTTTGAAGCTAATAGGAAAGTGATTACAGTTTATATAAGTCTGGATGGCTATCGAGTGGAGGTGAATACTCCCTATCCCTCTTGTCCCTACTCGGCCATCTCCACTTATTTGATTTTCATTTAGCAGTTGGAGGTTCTCCTAAGAATGACCACTTCTTTTCCTCAAAAGAAATTAATTTAGTGTTGGTGGTGTCAGAGAGAGCGAGAGAGAGAGGGGAAGAAATAACACACGCATACATGCAAAATTATTTGAGCCTTCTTTTCCCTTTCTTCATAGGAATAAAAACAAATGAAAGATTCACTGCCCTCTCTTTTCCTTTTCTCTTCATTTTTCTTTCATCTGTTGGTAATGGCAGGGAAGGCTTGTTTGAAATCACCATAAAAGTTTTATCAAATATTTGACGAGGAAAAGATGAGAGCTAACATATTTTTTTATAACTGTGGTGTCCGGCCGGCTTGCACACCTCGACTAATTAGGGGGTACCTACTACCTTCCATCAACACAAGTACCGGTAACTCTGTCCACCAAGGTTTGGACAGATGGGAAGATAATCACCTAGTGTTTTTTACTCTACCAAGAATTGTAACTGAGACCTCATGGTTTTTAACCCGTTCATTGACCACTAGGTCACACCCTTGGGTACATGAGAGCTAATTGTTGAGAATGAAAAAGGATCTGCAGTACGGTACCAAATCCTAGGGCCATCAACTAATTACCTCCTCATAAAGAAATGCATGACCAAAAAAGATGCACATCGCCAAAGCAGTGCAGGAAATGCACAAGCCTATTTACTTGGTTGTTCCAATCTTTAATTGGAAGAGAAAATGGAAGGAAACTTTCTGAATCAAAATGTGTTCTAATAAAACAAAAAAAAAGGCAGTCCGGTGCACTAAGCTCCCGCTATGCGCGGGGTCCGGGGAAGGGACGGACCACAAGAGTTTATTGTACGCAACTTTACCCTGCAGCAGAGACTATTTCCACGTCTTGAAATCATGACCTCCTAGTCACATGGAGGCAACTTTTCCAGCTACGCCAAGGATAGAGAATAAATCATGATTAAATTGAAAAGGAATCTCAGGCTTGAACTAGACAGAGAAATCACTTTTACAATATTTATTGTCGTAGTTGAACCTGGAATTTACGAGATTCATTTAACAAGAAAGAACTCATGCTGCAAAGAAAGGAGGAGGCCAGTATCTAAATGTTAATCAGGGGAAACACAAAATTTGCTTAGCATAGGCAGACATATCATACTAGAAAAGGTGGATATTTCCTTTTATTTGGGTAAATATGTGATTGCCTAGTTAATATTCTTGATTAAGGTGATACATTTACTTGGTTAATAAGGCAATAAGGTGTTACATGTTGCAGAAAATAATATAACAACGGCAGTTCAAGGGCTTCGCTAGATATATTAAATACTTATATCAAACGTCTATGGTGAATTTCTCACCAACGTATTATTAATTCTGAATGAAAGATGCCTACCTTAATCAGTTCCTTTTGGCAGGCAGAAGATTTCACTTCCTCATCATCGTATCTTTTTCTCCACACGGCAGATTCATCCATTGCTTCTCTACTAGCAAGATCAAACTGTCTCCTACAAGAAACCAGGAACAAAATACTTAGCCAAGCAGTAAATAGCATCAGAATTCTCTCTTAATGAGAAAGTTGGATTTTTAATCTAAAATATGATCATGTGTTTGATTGCCAGCAATTTTAGACTCAAGCTGAGAATATGGAATGATTAACAACCTTGGTCTTGTAAACACAATTTTTTATTTATTTTAATCAGTACTTAACTTGGAAGCGGTTTTGCTTTGGCAACCTAAAGAGAACAGTACAATATGCTCAAAACATTCTAGTAGAAACTAATTCTAATTGTTCTGATATATGCTAATAACAACTATCCTATAATCAAAACCCAAGGCAAGTCACCTGTTATAAAGCATTTGAAATGGGGTTTCACATGTTTTTCGCACCTTAGGGAACTTAGGCATGTATTCCAATTTCATAAACTCATAAGGGTAACAGATAAAGAGAAGTTAAAAAACATGAAAACCATATGAGGCCATTTACTCCTAGATTTTTACTTGTAACAAAAAAAAGGTCTCTCGACTCCCTTCATTGAACTTAGATGACATTAAGTGGTTTAAGCAAAAACACATCCGTTCTGCTCAGAAACTAATACATAAGACGGAAATGTACAGAACCAAGTGGATACTACAAAAGCAAAGTTATTAAGTTTCAGATTTTGTCATTCCCAACCTCAGTTGACAATCAAGTCCAGGACTCCAAATGGGGCATTCAAAATTGGTTTTCCGTTTGCTGGTTACTCGAGCAAGAAAAGAAAGACAAACACTTCTCTTGGGTGGTTACCATAATTGAATACAAACAAGAAACCTACATCCCAATGTTGGATACAAGTAAAGGTGATTGCTTTTTTAATTTTCTCGCTTAAAAGTTAAGATTAATCAACATCCCCAACTAGTCCTGTTTCTTGAACCATACCCAATTTTCCCAGCAATGAAACAAAGTAAAATCCATTTCCAATCATTTTCTTAATCCATTTCTGTGTGCAAAGATATGATCGGTTTTTTGGAGGTAAAATCAAGCAAGAAAAGAAAGACAAACACTTCTCTTGGGTGGTTACCAAAATTGAATACAAAAAGGAAACCTACATCCCAATGCTGGATACAAGTAAAGGTGATTGCTTTCTTTAATATTCTTGCTAAAAAGTTAGGACTAGTCAACATCCCCAACTGGTCATTCTGTTTTTGAACCATATCCAATTTTCACAGAACCAAACAAAGTGAAACCCCATTTCCAATCAGTTCTTAATCCATTTCTGGGTGCATAGACATGATCATTTTAAGGTACATTCCAATACTGGATACAAGTAAAGGTGATTGCTTTTTTGTTTTCATTGTTCTTGCTTAAAATTAAGATTAATCAACATCCCCAACTAGTCCTTCTGTTTCTTGAACCCCACCCAATTTTCCCAGCAACCAAACAAAGGGAAATTCCATTTCTAATCAACTTTTCTGACTCATTTCTGGGTGCAAAGACATGATATTTTTAAGGTACATACAAAAGATTAAGCAAGAACATTAAGAAAAAGGTTACCAATATTGAATACAAACAAGAGTCCCACATTCCTATGCCAGACACAAATATAAAGATTGGTGTTTTTTAACATTCTTGATTGAGAGTTAAGATTAATCAACATTCCTAACTAATCCTCCTGTTTCTTGATCTACACCCAATTTTCTCAGCAACCAAACAAAGTGAAAATCCATTTCTGGGTGCAAAGATATGATCTTTATTAGGTACATTTCAATGTTTTTTTTAGAATGTAACAGTAGGTACATTCCAATGCTGGATACAAGTAAAGGTGATT
This sequence comes from Anisodus acutangulus, assembly GCA_029783415.1. Lineage (NCBI taxonomy): Eukaryota > Viridiplantae > Streptophyta > Magnoliopsida > Solanales > Solanaceae > Anisodus > Anisodus acutangulus. The sequence continues at coordinate 45,592,766 of CM056503.1, forward strand.
CCTTTTTTTCTCTTCAAAAGTTCTTGCTTAAAATTTAGATTAATCAACATCCTGTTTCTTGAACTACACCCATTTTTTCCAGCAATCAAACAAAGTGAAAATTGAACTAAAATAAAGGTTACCAAAATTGAATACAAAACAAGAAACTTACATTCCAATGCTGGATACAAGTAAAGGTTATTGCTTTTTTAATGTTCTTGCTTAAGATTAATCAACATCCCCAACTAGCCCTCCAGTTTCTTGAACTATACCCAATTTTCCCAACAAAAAAAAAAGTGAAAATCAAATTTCAAATCAGTTTCTTGGTGCAAAGACATGATCTTTTTTAGGTAAAATAAGCAAGAAAGAAAGAAGAAGAGGTACCTGAGTAATTGAGTTTCAGTAGAAGAGAAATTGTAGTCAATAGTCCAAAGCCTCAAATAAACAGCTAAACCCATCACCATAACCACACCAAGTCCTACCAACATTTGCTTTCTTCCCATCTTTCTCTCCAACCTCTGCAAACGTGTGAACCTTGAAAAAAAGTACTTGGGAAATAAAATGCTTAGCTTACTTTAATTTGGGATTTACTACCAAATATTACAAAGTTAATGGCAATTGGTTTTAGACTTCCTTTAACTTAAGAGTTAATCCACTTTACCATAACATTTAAAGGTTGGAAAAGATACCTCTCCACGTATTGAATGGGAACGAGATCCTTATATAATTTTTTCCAATGGAGTTAATTGATAAATTAGTATTTTTTCAACTTATCTCTTATTTAATATTATATTTTTATTATATTTGATTGAGAAAAAATAGTGCATTAATGTCATTTACTATCATTTTATAGGTTTTATGTGATTTAGAAGTGATAGGAAAAAAAACAAGTAATAACAAAAGTGGTTAGAGGGGGAAAACCAGATAGATTTGCAAATCTGAGAATTTGGGACTGTTTTAGACTTATTTTGATTGGAAAAATTATGGGAGTATAATAGCAAGACTTTGGGGGAAATATTTATGATCTTTGGATTTTTTCAATTCTTGAAAACTAGGGTTCATCCACCCACACTTTGGAAGAGAAGATTGGAGCACTTTAATGAGCAAACTCTTAACCCTTTCTTAAATTCTTTGTTATGTATTGAATATTTAAGTGTGTAGTATTTCATTCCAAAGCTTCAAACTTGTTTATGAAAATATGCATTGTTAATGTTTGGATTGATTCTCTTGTTTTGTGTGTGTATTGAACAATTTATATTTCTAACAAAGTGGGTTGATGTTTTCTATTTACTCTTCGTGCTTTAATGTCTTTTAATGGTGGTCAACATTAATTGTTCCTAGTTACTTTTACTTTGCTTGGAAAAGAGAGTAAGAGTTAGAAAAATAGTAAATATCAAGGATTTGAGGTTTTAAATCTCGTCTAATAACTTGAGTTAGGAATAAGATAGTTAACTTGAGGTTAAATTGATTTTAACTACACACTCTAAGGCTTGGAAGAGCTTAGGGTGAAATTCATTGATTTGGTTGGAAGACTTGCAATGAGATCTTAGAAATCATTATCTACTACATAAGCTCATTTTTAGTTGTAAAATCGTGAAATACATTAGATCGTTACTTGAGAGTAATTTCCATGTATCCATGCTTATGGCCATTGATCATTTTACTTGTTTTCTAGGTTAGTTTATATTTTTGCATTAGTTATAATCTTTCTTAAAATCAAAATATTAACGAGTGTTTGACTTAGCTTAGAAAGTGATAATTCCTTACTTTCTTAATCGCTTTTATAATGTTCTCCGTGGATTCGACCCCAACTCATAGTTGGGTAAATTATATTGCGACGATCGTGTTCACTTTCTCTCTTTGAGTAGTGGATTTGGACATTATCAATTTTGGCGCCGTTGCCGGGAAAAATGATTTACAATTTTGCAATTTAGTGTAATTCTCTACCTTAGTCTATATTTCTCATATCACTCTTTTGTTGTTAATTGGTGGGTAGGTGTGATGGCTTCGGATTCCGATTCCAATGATGAGTTCGTGGGGGCACGAACCGCCGCTATTCAACCCCACTACTTCAAGGAAATGCAAGTTTCCACCTCAACACTACTCTACTCCACCTACTCAACACCAAGGGCCTATTTGGTGGTCTTGCAATCAATAACCCAAATAGGCACCTTCGAAACTTTCTTGGGGTGTGTTCTACCAACCATCAACCCAATGTCTCAAGCGAGGCCATCAAGTTGAGGCTTTTACCGTTCTTTCTCACGGGAGAGGCCACTGCTTGGTTGGATGATTTTCCCGCCGATTCGATCACAACATGGACGGAGTTGATTGATGCATTTCTCAAGAAGCATTTCCCTCCATCCCGGATGTTACAACTCAATGATGAAATCAATAACTTTCGTCAACTCCCTAATGAGCCACTTCACAACACTTGGACTAGGTTTAAAAAGAATGTTAAAAGTTGTCCAAATCATAGATTATCGGATAGTGTGCTCTTCCAAATATTCTATAGGTCACTTGAATCGGTCAACAAGTCGATGGTGAACAATTTAGCGGAGGGGCCGTCATGGATACTTCATACGATGTGATGAGTGCTCTACTTGACAAGCTAACAGAAACAAATGAAGCTTGGCATACTAGAAAACCGGAAGTGGTTGGAGGAAGTTCTTCCAAGAATTTGTTGTCTAGAGAGGCACTTAGGAGGGAAGAAGAACAATGGCTAATTTGATCACGCAAATGGATCTTCTCACGAAATATGTTATGGGAGCGGAATCGAGAAGGTTAATGCGGTTGGGTCTTGTGAAGGAGGCTCACCGAATCAATAATGCTACCAAGTGTTTGATGAGAAGGCGAATTTTGTGAATAATCAAATGAGGTTTCCCCGCCTAACTACCAAGCTCCTAATCAAGGAACTTGCCAGCAAGGTCAAGGAATCAAGGTTGGAACAAGGAGCAAGGAGGCTCAAATTAGGGGAACAACAGCCAAGGGGGTTACAACAACAACCAAGGTGGTTACAACAACAACCATCGAAGCGACAATCCGTATGTTCCACCTAAGGGAAGCCAACAAATATCGAACCAATCATCCACAAATGACCCCGCTAGTTCAAAGATCGAGGATATGCTTTCAAAAGTATTACGAAAAGTGGAATCAACCGACACATTCGTCAAAGAGGTGAATGATGATATGAAGAGTATGAGGGATGACATGAGTACTATGGGACAAGTAGTGACTTCACATTCCACTTTAATCAAACAACTAGAGGACCAACTTAGTCAAATTTCGGCTACCCTCAACCAAAGGCAAAAAGGTACACTCTCTAGTGACAAGGTGGTGAATCCAAGAAATGGTGATCATGCTTGTAAAGTCATTACTATTAGGATTGGAAAGGTACTTGGGGATCATAAGTTGATGAATGAAGAAGAGGTTGTTGATGATGAATCACCTATTGTTGAACCTATTGTAGTTGCTGAAGAGAGTGTTACTAAGAAGAAGATGGTTAGTACTGAAAAGACCATTGTCATTGAAGAAGAACTTGCAAAAGATGAGATCCCGAAAATGATGGCTCCTATTCCAAAGTCCCCACCTCCATTTCCTCAAAGGGTAGCCAAAAAAAAGAATGATGGAAGTTTATTAAGTTCATTGAGAAATTAAAGCAAATTTCCATTAACATTCCATTAGTTGAAGTTATTGAATAAATGTCGGGCTATGCAAAGTTTATGAAAGATCTTGTGAGCAAGAAAAGGCAATCTAGTTTTGAGACGACAGATGTGACGCATCATTGTAGTGCAATTGTCACCAAGGCACTAGTTCAAAAGAAGGACCCCGGAGCATTCACTATTTCGTGCACCATTAGGGCCTACAGGTTTTCAAAAGCTTTATGTGGTCTTGGAGCAAGCATTAACTTGATGTCACTTGCAATTTTCAACAAGTTGGGTTTGGACACTCCCCGTCCCACAACTATGAGGTTACTTATGGTGGATCGCACCGTAAAAAGGACGGTTGGTATTCTTTTTGATGTATTTATTCGTGTGGATAGATTTATATTTCCGGTCGACTTTGTTATTTTAGATTTGGATTTTAAAGTTCTCATAATCTTGGGACGACCATTCTTAGCCACGGGGTGACATCTGATGTTGAGAGATGTGATAATTCTTGATGAATAATGAAGAGATCACATTCCATATTTGCAAGTCAATGAAGCAACCGGCGAACATGAGTGCGGTGTCGGTCATTGATACTATAGATGAAGTCGTGGAGACTACCATTGCAAATGAATATGTTGGTGAAGTGTTGGCAGCGGTGTTAATGAATTATGATGGAGAAAATTATAAAGAATTTGAGAAGACGGTGAATGCCTTGGTTGGATTGGGGTCATATGACTACAACCCCAAAAAGCTTGATCTTGACCTTGAAAACCATGCAACTCCTCCCGCCAAACCATCCATAATTGAACCACCCATTATGGACCTCAAACCTCTTCCTTCACACTTGAGGTATAAGTTTTTTGGTCCAAACAACACTTTACCCATTATAGTTTCAAACCTATTGACGGAATAACACGTGAAAGATTGTTGGTTATCTTGAAGATATATAAAAGGGCCATTGGATGGTCAATTGCGTATATTCGGGTAATTTCTCCCAGTATTTGCACTCATAAAATCAAGCTTGATGAAGAATGTATTCGTAGTGTTGAGCATCAAAGAAGATTGAATCCTCATATGCAAGAGGTTGTGAAGAAAGAGATAATCAAATAGTTAGATGTCGGTGTGATATACCCTATTACGGATAGTGAGTGGGTGAGTCCGGTCTAATGCGTGCCAAAGAAGGGTGGTATTACTGTGATTCCTAATGAGAAGAATGAATTGATACCAACTCGGACGGTTACCGGTTGGAGGGTATGCATGGACTACTAAATGTTGAACCATTGGACAATGAGTGATCATTTTCCAATGTCGTTCATGGATCAAATGCTTGATAAACTCGCGGGGAGGGACTTTTATTTCTTTCTAGATGGTTATTTGGGTTATAACCAAATCACTATTGCTCCCGAGGCTCAAGAGAGAACCACCTTCACATGCTCTTATGGTACCTTTGCGTTTAGAATAATGCCATTTGGTTTATGCAATGCTCCCGCTACTTTTCAAAGGTGCATGATGTCCATATTTTTCAACATGGTAGAGGAATCCATTGAAATCTTCATAGATGATTTTTTCGTGGTTGGGAGACTCTTTTGATGTTTGTTTAGAGAACTTGGCTCGGGTGTTAAAACGTTGTGAAGAGACTAACTTGATCCTCAATTGGGGAAAATGTCACTTTATGGTCAAAGAGGGAATTGTTCTTGGGCACAAAAATTTGGAAAAGGGTATAGAGGTTGATTAAGTCAAAGTTGAGGTGATTGTTAAGCTTCATCCACCTATCTCCGTCAAAGGTGTCCGGAGTTTCCTGGGCCATGCCAGGTTTTATAGAAGGATTATCAAAAACTTCTCTAAGGTGGCAAATCCTTTGTGCAAATTGTTGGAGAAAGAGACTAAGTTTGTGTTTGATGAAGCTTTTCTCAAGGCATTTGAATGTTTGAAAGAGAAGCTCACGTCGGCACCCATCATGATTACTCCGGATTGGTCAAAGTCATTTGAGCTCATGTGTGATGCTAGTGGTTTTCCCATGGGGGTTGTTCTTGGCCAAAAGAGAGATAAGATTTTCACCCAATCTATTATGCAAGTAAGACTCTTAATGAAGTGCAAATGAACTACACCATCACCGAAAAAAGAGTTCCTTGCAATTGTATACGTTTTTGAGAAATTCTGAGCCTATTTGTTGGGGACTCATGTTATTGTACACACGAATCATGCAGCTTTTTGTTATCTCATGGCTAAGAAAGATGTGAAGCCTAGGTTGATACGTTGGGTCCTACTTTTGCAAGAGTTCGATTTTGAAGTCAATGATAGAAATGGATGTGAAAACCAAGTGGCAGACCACTTGTCAAGACTTGAAGAAGGGGGGAAGCCAAGTGATGGGCTTGAAGTGGATGATTCTTTTCCGGATGAGTATGTAATGGAGGGGTTACATGATATGATTCTATGGTACACTGATTTAGCAAACTATCATCCAAGTGATATTATGCCAAGTGATCTCACTACTAATCAAAAGAAGAAGTTTTTGAGTGATGTCCGAAAGTTTTATTGGGATGAGCCCTATCTTTTCTGGGTCTGTGTAGATAACATGATAAGAAGGTGTATTCCCGAGGTTAACATGATATCCATACTTGAGGCTTGTTATTTATCTCCCATTGGTGGTCACCATAGTAGTGCAAGAACCGCGACAAAAGTGCTTCAAAGTGGTTACTATTGGCCAACCATTCATCAAAACGCCTACGATTTTGTGAAAGAATGTGATCAATGTCAAAGGCATGGGGGCATTTCAAGAAAGCATGAGCTATCTTTGACACCTATCATTGAAGTTGAGTTGTTCGATGTTTGGGGCATTGACTTTATGGGCCCATTTGTGAGTTTGTATGGTAATAAGTACATCTTTGTGGCAGTTGACTAAGTCTCAAAATGGGTGGAGGCTATAGCGTATCCTAACAATGAAGGAAAAAGTGTCACCACATTTTTGAAAAGGTACATCTTCTTAAGGTTTGGTACTCCTAGGGCCATAATTAGTGATGGGGGTTCTCATTTTTGCAATCGATTGTTCAAAGCTCTTCTTGAGAAGTATGGAGTTAAACACAAGGTGGATATGCCCTATCATCCCTAAACAAGTGGGAAAGTAAAAGTGTCGTATCGGGAAATAAAAAATATCATATCCAAGACAGTCAATGTCACAAGAACTGATTGGTCACGAAAATTGGATGATGCACTTTGGGCATACCGAACGGCTTTCAAGACTCCTATTGCCATGTATCTATATATCTTGGTGTTTAGGAAAGCTTTTCATCTCCCAGTTGAGCTTGAGCATAAAGCAATGTGGGTCTTGAAGAAATTGAACCTTGAGTGGAGTGATGTCTCGAACATAAGAGCCGAGCAATTGAATGAGATGAATGAATTCCACCTCAAAGCATATGAGAGTTCGGCAATTTAGAAGGCCCAGATGAAGTATTTCCATGACAAGAAGATCTTGAAGAGAGAGTTTAGCCCAGGGGATTCGGTGTTGTTATTCAATTCTAGACTACAGTTGTTTCCTGGAAAGTTGAAGTCCAAGTGATCTGGACCTTTTGAGGTGACACAAGTATTTCTCCATGGGGCTATTGAAATTGCTTGCCCAAGTAGAAATCGAGTCAAAGTGAATGGAAAATGAAAGCACTACTTGGGAATGTCCAACAAAGTGAAGATAATTAAGGTGATCTACCTCTACGAGCCGTGAAAAATTAGTAACAATGTCATGCTGCGACGTAAATTAGGCGCTTCATGGAAGGCAACCCAAGTGTTTTTATGTTTTTTGTTTTGGTTAGTATGATGTTTTGATGTTTGTTGAAGTGTGCATGATTGGAAATTAGAGACACAAGGAAAGAATTGAAAAAAGCACAAGTCTTGGAGAGCTAGGGTTCAACACCTACACTTTGGGAATTGAAGATTTGAAGACTTTGATGAGAAATTTCTTATCCTTTTACTAATTTATTCAATTCCTTGTTATGTATTGATTATCTAAGTGTGTAGTACTACATTCAATTACTTGAATCTTGTTTATGAAAATATTCATTGTTCTAGTTTTGGATTGAAACTCTTGTTATGCTTATGTATTAAATAATTTTTATTTCTAATGAAGTGGGTCTTTGTTTCTTAAATTAATCTTGTCCTTTAATATTTCTAAAGGGATTAGCTAACCCTGGGACTCACCCATTTACTTCAATTTGAGCTCAGAAGAGGAAAATTGAGGTTGAAAAAGATTAATTAACATGGATTTGGGGCTTTAAATCTCATCTAATAACTTGAGCTAGGAATAGGAAAGTTAACTTGAGAGTCAATTGGTTATCTTAATATCACACCCTAAGGCTTGGAAAAGCTTAGAGTGAAATTCATCGATTTGGTTGGAAGACTTTCAATGAGATTTTAGAAATCATTATCTATTAACATAGACTTGCTCTTAGTCGTAAAATCGTAAAATATATTGTATCGTTACTTGAGAGTTCCTTATATCCATGCTTGTGGCCATTGATCAACTTACTTGCTTTCTAGTTAGTTTTATCTTTATTAGTTCTTAAATCAATAATCAAAATTTGAGAAGTGTTTGGCATAGCTTAGTTGGTGATAAATCTTTTACTTTCTTAATCGTCTTTATATTGTTCCCTGTGGATTCGACCCCGACTCGTACTTGGATAAATTATATTGCATACGACCGTGTACACTTTCTCTTCGAGGAGTAGATTTGGACGTTATCAATTTTGGTTGATGTACCATGAAATTACAGTGGACAAGAAATTATGGTATCGGTTAGATGCTATAGTCATTCAATGGATTTATGGCACTATTTCGAATGATCTTCTCCATACCATCTTGAAACCAATTCTACGGCTCAACAGGCATGAGAACGGTTGCAACTTGCAAGATAACAAAATTTCTAGGGTCGTTTATCTTGAACACCAATTTACAAATGTTAAATTATATGACTTTTCCAACATCTCAGCCTATTGTCAAGAATTAAAGGTACTTGCGGACCAACTATCCAACATTGGTTCGCTCGTAACAAATCAAAGGTTAGTCCTTCAGTTGATTGTGGGACTGAATGAACAATATGGTGGTGTTGCTACGTTCATTCAGCAAAGCAATCTGTTGCCTCCCCTTTACGAGTCCCGTTCGAGATTAATTCTCGAGGGAACGAGGAAAGCAAAGCGGTCAGTATCAGGCACATCCACCGCCGGATCGGCCCTCATCTCCACCAACTCTTTTTCCACTGATTTGGAGCCCTAAAATTCTGGTTCGGGGGGGGGGGGCAATAATATCGTCAAAATAATGGCCAAAAAACGGGGTTCAACCCGTAACAATAAAGGAAAAAATAATGGTGGAAAGGGACGAGGCCGGGGAGGTGGACAAACTGCCAGCGGCAGTGGCCAGCCCGGGCAGTGGCGGGCTGGCAGTGGGGCAATGATGGAAATCAGTGGGGGCAGTACCCACCATGGACTGCCCCACCATGTCCATATCCGACTTCTTCATGGGCCAGACCTCCTCCTTCAAATCGTCAACCCGGTATTCTAGAATCACGTCCACAACATGCATTGCGGCACAAACAACATCTTCCACCGGATATGCACCCACGGACATTGAACAAGCCATGAGCCACATGAATCTAAATATTCCAGATGAGTCGTGGTACATGGATACATGGGCTACGTCACACATGACGGCATCTCAATGTAATCTTTCATCTTATTTTAATACGAGCAGTAATAAAAATATTGTTGTCGGCAGTGGGCAGTAAATTCCAATTCATAGTATTGGTCAGGTAACACCCTCTCCCCACCCACATTTATACTTGAAAAATATCTTACATGCATCAAAATTGATTAAAAACTTGATATATGTTAGACGTTTTACAATTGACAACAATGTTTGTGTGAATTTTGATCCGTTTGGTTTTTCTGTGAAGGATTTTCAGACGGGGATGCCACTCATGAGATGTAATATCACGGGGGATTTATATCCCATCACCTCTGTTTCCAACAATCACATGGTCAAACCTTCCACCTTTGCGGACATCTCTCCTAGTATATGACACAATAGGTTGTGACACCCAGGAGCACTGATTTTAATCAATTTAGAAAGAATAATTTGTTTTCTTGTAATAGACATTTGGACTCTTCTGTTTGCCAAACATGTGTGTTTGGTAAACATGTTAAGCTTCTGTTTTCTCCGTCTACTACTCATATTTTTATGCCATTTGATATTTTGCATGTGATTTGTGGACATCACCCGTTTTAAGTGTTGTATGTCATAAATACTATTTGCTCATTCTTGATGATTATTCGAATTTTTTGTGGACCTTTCCCTTAGGACAAAAATCACAAACATATAACATTTTGAAATAATTTAGTGTGTTTATCAAAACTCACTTTGGCAAAACCATTAAAAGTTTTCAATGTGACAATGGGGGGGGGGGATTTCTAATTGCCTAATTTATAGATTTTTGTCACCAAAATGGGATATATGTACGTCTTTCATGTCCACATACCTCTTCTCAAAATGGGAAAGCCGAAAGAATGATTCGAACAATCAACAATATGACTTGCTCTATCCTTGTGCATTCATCCACACCACCAAATTTTTGACACCATGCCCTTCAAATAGCTACATATCTTCTAAATATTTTTCTTAGTAAACTAATCTCCAATGTGTCACTCACTCAGGTATTATACCACCGTCTCCCATCAGTAACACATTTATAGGTTTTTGGGTGTTTGTGTTATCCCTTGTTTCCTTCCACCACCATTCAAAAACTTCAAGCTCGTTCTACTCATTGCGTGTTTTTGGGATACCCACAAAATCATAGGGGATATAAGTGCTTTGATATGTCAAGTGGAAAAGTCATTATTTGTCGTCATGTCATCTTTGATGAATCTACCTTCCCGTTTGCAACATCTCGAGCAGCATCCTCACCTTCATATGATTTTCTAGACGACGGAATTCATCCAATTTTGAGGTATCATCTAAACTCTTAAAATAATAGTGTAGGGCCATCACCAAACCCGCTGCCTCACAACATGACCCAACCACAAAATGTGACTGGGCTGAACCGAGGAACCGAGTCCATTGTCTCTCTTCCCTCGATCTCGGCCCAATCCACACTTGGTGGCAGGCCGACCCAACAAAGAGAAGCCCCTACTCCCGTCATCCAACTCCCTACTCGTGACACACTAGCCCAATCCAGAGACAGTACCGAGCCCACTGCCCTGACCCAAAATCCCTCAAACACCCCGCTATCCAGCAGCCCTATTGTTCCAACATGGACCGTGGAAACCCATGCAATGCACGAGATTTTTTTACCTAAACACCATTTTAACCTAACCACCTCAGTCCAACCATCACTAATACCAAAAAATCCCAAAGTTGTCTTATCCGACCCGAATTGGAAAGTTGCCATATTAGATGAATTTACTGCTCTTATTCAAAATAAGACGTGAGATTTGGTACCACGTCCATCTAATATAAACATAATTCGGTCTATATGGGTTTTTTGCCATAAAAATAATTCTGATGGTTCTTTTGCGAGATACAAAACTCGTCTTGTTGGTGATGACATGTCTCAGCAGGTTGGAGTAGATTGCGGTGAAACATTCAGTCCGGTAGTCAAGCCAGCAACTATCAGGACTGTTCTTAGCCTGACACTTTTCAAATCTTGGTCCATTCATCAGTTGGATGTCAAGAATGCATTTTTACATAGCCACTTGCAGGAAACGATATACATGCATCAGCCGTTGGGATTCCGCGATCCTACCCGTCCAGATCATGTGTGCCTGTTGAGGAAATCCTTATATGGCCTGAAACAAGCTCCTAGGGCATGGTATCAGAGTCAGGTCCATTCCAATTCTTTATTCACCGATGTTGGGCCCCCAAATTATATTATCCACACTTCAGTTAACAAGGTTTGGGTGTGCGGGGGAGTGTTAAGAGTTCCACATCGGATATGGAATGTGAACATGGACTCCTTATATGGACTTGGACAACCTTCACCCTACAAACTAACTTTTGGGGTTGAGTTAGGCCCAATATCCATTCTTTACGAATTATTCATTGTACGTTTGAAGGTGTTACAAACCTTAATATGTTTGAAGTAGATACACTACTGAATACAAAGACATTAAATTTCGCTGTTGTAATAGACCTGGACTGGAATTATTCAAATGGAATTAATAAGACATTAGAAAGTTTATTCTTAGTCATATTCAAATCCTAATATCAAATAAAATCTTAAATATTTAGTGTCTTATAGAACATGACATTATCCAAAAAGAAAAAGAAAAACCTAGAATATCTTAAGCTTACAAATTGATTGAACTATTATTAGAAAACCCAAAACATATCGAATTTCTAGGTCATAAAGTATACAATATCCTGCTACAAAATATTAAACTAAAGGGTAAAAAAGAATTTATGTTATTAAGAATAAAATACCAAAGTTAGAAAACTCAAATTATATGTTATATATGGATAATTTCATAAGGTAGACTTGAAGTCGTTCCAATTGTAAGCAAAAGTAGTCACCGTCTTTCTTTGTGGATTCAATCGATGATATCACGTTTCAAACCTTCTCGAGGTGCCATGATTGCAGCATGTACCGATAGAGTCATCCTTCGACGACTGGAGTTACAATCTCGAATTGAAACTCTAGTCGCATTTATCCAATTAATCTATATAACAGGTGATTGAAAGAAAATACCGGTTTATAAATTAACATATAATATTCCCTCTATCCCAATTTGTTTGAAGGTTGATCAGTTTGACGGTCAAATAATTTTTTGTTTAACTTAATTTTAAACATAGATTCTTCAAGTATTTTATAATAAAATTTACATATTTGAAAACTACATAAAAAGTATTATACGTTTGCATAATTAATAATTCACAATATATGAAAAGAATTGGAGAAAAACATAGTAAAAAAAAATTGTTTGACTCCCAAACTTACCAACTTTCAAATAAATTGGGACGGAGGGAGTAGTTATTTTTACAACACAATCGAACTACAATTTTTTATCCAAAATACATACATCAAGAATCAAAATAATACAATTTCACAATCGAGAATAGAAAATTTACCGTAATGCTATCTTCGAGTACCTTCAACAACCCGATTATCTCCAAGACTTATTTATAAACATGAAACTTGTGAAATTCATAATTTAACAAAAACTGAATCGATAGTTTTTCCACTAAATTGATATTTTACATAATCAATTAATCAACATCGCAATTATTTGATCGAAGCCAATTTTCATCCGAAGAAAGCGATGATTCTGTTATTCACATGAAACAAAATTTATAAAGAATCCAGTCAATACTCATTATCACGAAGACTAACAAATTATACAAAATTAAAACAAAAAATAAAGCAGAGCTCGATCACTGTAGAAATGAATCAGAAGTACTAAACCTATAGAAATAAAAAAATAATAGAAGCAAATTTAAAGTTGCTTATGGAAAATCATCCTTTGGAAATCTTAATTTTTATATCCTTTAATTCATGTGAAAACCTAATGTTCTAAGAGACATAATTCGTTACCGTCGGCAAATATAATAGGAAAAAACCTAGTACTCGTGTTTGTCCCAAACTAAGGAATAACAATTAAATAATAATTTGATGAAAATAGTAAATTATAATTTTGTCTATTGTAGTGTCTTTTAATGAAGGGCAAAAAGTTCAATCAATATTTCTAAGACTCTTCGTGCTTTTAATATAACTAGTCTTTACGAACATGTGTTGCATGTTATTCTCTATCAGGTATCACACAAAATAAATGTTAGATAATATTATTTGAAATTATATTATATTTTTTATGAGGTACAAAAATGTGGTTAAACACTAATTCTAATAGAGAGGTAAGAAAAAATCCTTCTTTTTTTGTTCAGTTTTTTCGTAACTTGTTTTTTCTCATCCTCCTATTTTCTTTAAACATATCCGTATTGATTCGCACAAAATAACCTAATCGATGGTCATTAAACTTTGAGTTTATAACAAAAAAGTTATTTTTCTATTATTATTATTATTATTTTTAACTAAAATTCATCTAACTTAAAGTTTATCACACTAAAAATACTTTTTCTATTTTTAGTTATGTAAAAGTTAGTTTCTGAAATTCGTGTCTTAACTTTTTTTAAAAAAAAAACACCGAGAAAAACTTGGAAATAAGAAAATTAACTAAAATGCCTTGTGTATTTCTCCAATAAATAACTCGTTATCCAACTGTAAATATCATTTGGACTTAGAAAGCATTATGAAGCAAAACTACAATTTTCATTTTGTAAAATAAATCCAATATAAAGAGTCAAGCAGAAACGTGGGTTTTTAAAGGCATACATAACATGTGAATATTAATTAGTGACTTATTAATTAGAAATATTTATATTATTAGCAAAGTGAAGAGGTGGTTGTTGGAGTTGGATTCTTTATCCTAAAATATAGGCTTTAGTAAGGCTTTCGACAAAGTTACACAATTCAATGGTAGTCAAATAACAATCTTTTAGTTAAATTTGAACTCTTAAATATTGGGTAAGTTTTTAAAATTACAACTTTATCCAATATTGAATTGTTTCTTTAAAAATATTTTAGTTCCTAAAGGGTATAAAAGTCGTTTAATATTTAAAAGATATTTTGATCAATCAACATTTATATTCATGTTTTTATAATAATATAGATAGATAGATATAGATAACTACATAAAGTATTAAACTTAAATTTTTAAAGCAGAATAAATAAGGTCAACAACAACATACTCAGTGAAATCCCACAACGTGGTGTCTGAGAAAGGTAGAGTGTACGCAGACCTTATCTCTACCTTGGTAGGTAGATCGGCTGTTTTCGAGAGATCCTCGACTCAAGACAAAGCACAAACACAAGCAAAGCAAGAGAAACGGTCAAATCCAGACCGAAAATTTAAAGCTAACATGGGCACATGACTATTTAGTAAAATAGATCCCTAATAATAGATACTTTCTTATACATACAGACACCAGGTAGACAAAGCACTGGGCTTCGAAGGAATGAAGAATCGCAGCCGTATGGAAGAAGTGCATAAATAGTCGCTTAACGGTTTCCTATTTAAAATGTAGTCAGAATTACCAAGTATTTAAATTTCAGATCTGAGATCTGAAGTTTCAAAATTTAGTCCTTCCGGTTAGAAGTTAAAAGTTGCCGAACTTAACTTTCAAACCTCAGGTCTAAAGTTTGAATGACAATTCGTTCCAAAATTCAACCCCATTATAATAAAGTTGATTCGGATGAACTTACAATATTGTTGGAGAAAGTTAGAAGTAAAAAATATGTGATATATGAAAGAGTTAACTGATTTTTCTCAGATAATGTGATGCCTCTATGTAGGGATGTACAAAGAAAATCAACAAATCGCATCAAATTGACAAATCGAATAATTGTTTTTTAAAAAAACGATTAGTGGTTTGATTTGGTATTGAAAATAAAAATCGACCATGATAGAATAGGTTTGGTTGGGTTTTAACTATAAAAAATCAAATCGAGATCAAACCAATCCGATTATATGTATATAATTTTTAAATTATTTTATACATATATTAGTTTAATATTCTTATAACTTTATTAAAGTTTTAGTTTCATAATATTTTAACATCATGTTTGGACTTATAATGATGTTCAACAAATAAAAAGAGCCCAAATCTAAACTAAATTTACACCCCTAAATAGCTTTTTGTTCACAACTAACAAAGCACAGAACATATTGCTCTTCCTCCAATTTCGTTTATATGGAAATCCAAATCTTACTGCTGGAAAATCATAAAACTTCTATGTTAAGAATGTGCTTTATATTACAGCCTCATTTTCTTCTACTTCTAAGCATTTAACAATGTAGAACTCTTGCCTTATACACTGTATTTTCTTGATATTGCTTTGCCTTCTGTTTGATTTTATGTAACAATAAATTGTGGAGAAATTCCTTGCTTTCGGAAACAGATTATTGAAGTAGTAGTGATTTTTTTTTAAAAAAGCAAGAACTGAAAAGAGAGGGCCAAAAAAATTATTTTTGGTCAAGCAAATATTATTGTAAGATGCTTTGCATCGAACCACAAAAAAATTGATAAACCCGAAAAATCTTAGAAAAATCGAGATTGAAAAAATCGACTTTTGTTGTTTGGTTTGGTTTATATATTTAAAAATCCGACACAATTAATTTGATTTGGTATTAGAAAAATTCAAAGCAACCCTGTCTATGTACAATCCGGACTAACTATTGACATAAAATATCGTAGGTTTTAGGTTTTGACTTCTAATAACCCAATAATATATATATATATATCATACGCTGTATACAAATACCAATCCTTAACTAAAAGAATATCAATAGTTAATAAGGAATGTATATAAGTGTCAATAGCCCCAAATTCTATCATCCGTTTGTATAAGTTAAATAATCGTCCCACTTCCTTTTTTTTATCAGGCTTAAAGAAATGTAGAATCCGAGACAAATATTGGGCTTTAAGAAATGTGGAAAATTTGAACGAATCCCTTATTTTGGGATCGTCTTTAATTTTTTACCATAAAATTTAAAATATTTAATTTTTTCCCTTCATCTAATACTCCGAGTTTCTGGGTTCGAACCCCTGCTCAGGCAAAAAAAAATTTAAAAAATCGCAAGACGAAGGTTTTGTAGCAAAAATAAACCTATTTAGTAAAGTTAGGTTTATTCAACGAAAATAAGGCATATTCAGCAGAGGTTTGTCATAAGACAAACTTTTATCCAAAATTAGTTTTAAGGCAAACCTCTACCTTAAAGGCAAACTTCTGTCGATGTATGTCAAATTAATAAGCCTAATTTTACTACAAAACCTCTGCGTTGTGATTTTTTTTTATTTTTGCCCACGCATGGATTCAAACACGGAACTCGTGAATTTTTAGGCAAAGGACAAAAATTAAAATTTTCAAATTTAAGGGGAAAAAATTAAAGACTAGTGCCTTTAAAGGGAATTTCGCACAAAAAAAAAAGTGAATGTAAATTTCGGCTAAGTTTAACACTAATAGACACCTTTAGGATTGTTGTTTAAAAGGGGTCATTTGCACTTATGCTCCTATTTTGTGTTGGACGTTAATTTTTGCCCCATAATATTTCACAAGTTATGTCTTGCATTTTTGAAAAACTTATCATTCAATTTTGAAGTGTAAAAATTAAAGACCAAACCCATGTGAAGGGAGAAAATTAAAGACCGGCCATTTGAATTGTTTAGTTCAAATTTATACTACTCCCTATATTTTCTAATCAAACTTTGGAAAGTCAAAAGTATCTTTTAAATGCTTACTTTAGAGAGTAGAGGTATTTGTCTAAGCTTTTAGACAAAATAAAAAGGTGCTTTGAGTAGTAACAGACAATTTTTCAGAAACTGAAAATAGTAATTTTCTTCAAAAATACTTTTGGAACCTTGTCCAAAAATAAATTATTGCTCTA
The DNA here is from genome assembly GCA_029783415.1 of Anisodus acutangulus. Lineage (NCBI taxonomy): Eukaryota > Viridiplantae > Streptophyta > Magnoliopsida > Solanales > Solanaceae > Anisodus > Anisodus acutangulus. The sequence goes on from CM056503.1 coordinate 45,609,864, forward strand.
ATATTAATAAATATGATTTTCAAATTGATTATCCAAACACAAATGGCTACTCTTCAAAAATATATTTGGAAAACATTTTAAACAAAAACTATTTTGCAAAATAAGTAAAATTTGAAAGCTTTGGTATAGCAGATCCGCTAAATCGAAGTTACCATCAAAATCAGAGGCTCAATTTAATACCAAAACTTTCAAAATTTAACCCACTAATCTAATAAAATAAATCACAATCATACCCCAACCCTACTCAACTTTCTTCTAAAAGGACTAGGAAACAAATTATTCCGGAATAACTTAATACAGGATTGCTATTTCACCCTCAATGTGGGATTAGCATGACACTACAAATCTGAGATAATTAGTCACGGGATTAGTTATCCCGAGATTTTATCCCGACCAAATGTGGAATAAACTCATCCCAAATTTAATTTCAAAATTAATTATTCCTTATCACTCGTACCAAAACTAGCCACTACCAGTAAATCGTCTTTTTCCGACTACAAAACATCAGTCGCAATTTTCCAACTATTGTAGTCGGAAAATTTATTTTTTATTTTTTATTATTTTCCCGACAGCAGTAGTCTGAAAAGTTAAAAAAATGAATTAAATTATTTATGTAAAACATTTGGTATAATGTGAGACCTGAGCTTCAGTTTGATTTTGCGTGTGATCAAGTTTGAGGATTCTTATAATTCCTATTTATTTTGCTTCTTTTTTTTTGAAAAAATATATAATGTAGGTGGCTTGAATTGAAGCAATGTGAATAATATAGTTGATCCAATTGATTTGGGATTGTTGATATTAATATTATAGCTGGATATAGTTGATGGTGTGCTTCAAGAGATTTTAGAACTCAAGTATCCTGTTGGTTGGCCTAAGAAAAAGCTGCTACTCTTTCTGTGTCAGGTACAAAGGTGCACCCTCAGTACAAAATAAGCACACAAGGGAGTATGGACTCTATTCAGAACTGGAAAGATCATATACTTGTAAAGAGATTTGGTTGGGTGACCTTTCAGGATGAGTCAAGTTTTCCGGATAAGGTTTTTTTTGGAAGTATACTATGATATACACAGTATACAGTATATCGTGTATATCACGGAAACTCAAGACAAGTTGGAGACCGTGATATACGCGGTATACACAGTCGTGTATATCTAGTTTTGATAATATGTTATTTGTATTTAATTAGCATTGTACACTTACCATAATTGTAGAATTCTTGTACAAATAGAATAGGCTTTTGGGAGTAGAATAGGAATATGATTTTCCATATTATGAATATTGTAAATTGTATATATACTCATTCATTAATGAAAATAATGAAGGGATTATTTCTTTCATGGCATCAGAAGTCTAGGTCTACCTTGCTTTTACCGATTTCCTCTCTTTCGTTGCCTCGGTTTCCGTGTCCATTCTCAAAATCAGTGCAACATTCCCTCCGCTCTTTCCAAATTTTCTTTCAAATCCCTCATTCACCTATTGTTCTTACGTTATGTCTACGTCAAAGAACATGCTTCATCATGCCCTTACTGTTTTCAACATCAAGAACTACATCCCAATTGTTCTTGAGATGGAAAACATCCAATATGCGACGTGGGCAGAATTGTTCAAAATTCACGCAATCTCACATCAAGTCCTCCATCACATAATTCCTCCGGCACATGGCACAACCGTTGTCCTTACACCCGCGGAGGATCATGAGTTATGGATAACTCTTGTTGCTACTGTCCTTTAGTGGATTTACTCCACTATTTCTACAGACCTTTTACAGACGATCATTGAACCAGACACTACGGCTATGGTTACATAGAATCAATTGCGTGATATATTCCAATATAACCAACATTCCCGAGTTGTCACTCTTGAGCAAAAAATTTCACAAATACGCATGAAAGATTTCCCGAATGTTTCAATGTATTGTAAACGACTCAAGGAATTGGTGGACCAACTCCATAACGTTGGAGCGTCTGTTACCAATAATCATTTTGTTCTACAAATGGTTGCAGGCCTATCTGAGTCATATAATGGCGTTGAGACTCTACTCCGTCAAAGTAATTCGCTTCCACCTTTTTATCAAGTCTGTACGATGCTCACGTTAGAAGAAGTCGGCTTGCAAAAAAGGCGACTACCGGCGCAAGTTCCGTGGCGATAATGACTTCATCCGATAATTCTCATGGTTTTGTTGACAATTCGGGACAAAACTACAACAACGGTGGCGGCAAAAATGGTCAAAACCGTAAAAATAATGGCAAAAATCGCAGAGGCAACAACAACAGCGGATAGAACAGTAGCAACGCGAGTAGTGGGCCTGGACCAGCGGCCAGTGGCCCAGTCCAGCCTACTGCCCTCCCGGTTATTTCCAGGGAAATTGGGCTCCGGTCCAACCCACTCACATGCCCAGTTTCTCGGGTCCCTATGGCACCAATCAGCAGCGTTCCAGGTCGGGTCAGCAGGCGGGTCTGCTTGGGCCTCGGCCCCCGCTGGCCTTCACTGCTGCGGGCCCGAATCCAATCCCGACACCCACCGATATTGAGGCCGTCATGCATACACTTGGATTAAATCCTCTAGACCTGAATTGGTACATGGACACCGGCGCCACTTCTCACATGACGTCCGACCAAGGTACTCTCCCGTCTTATTTCAATTTGAGAAAAAATCATTGCATTATTATTGGTAATGGCAACTCAATTCCAATTCGTGGTTACGGTCATACTACTTTGTCTCCCCCACATCCACCTCTTGTCTTGAAAAATATCCTTCATGCCCTAACTTAATTAAAAATTTGGTGTTTGTCCAAAAATTCACCACTGATAATTGAGTTTCTATTAATTTTGATCCATTTGGATTTTCTGTGAAGGATTTCAGAACGGGGATACCTCTTATGAGATGCAATAGTATGGGAGATCTTTATCCAATCACGACCGCCCCCGATCTCTCGAGTCAAGCCATGCCATCGACATTTGCAGCTCTAGCTCCTTCCTTATGGCATGCACGTTAGGGTCACCCTGGGTTGTCAATTGTTTCTTCCTTGCATAAAAACAATTTTATTTCTTGTAAGGGTACGCGTAGTACTTCAATTTGTCATTCATGTCCGTTAGGGAACATGTTAGATTACCTTTTGTAGCCTCTACTTTTCGTACTTTGATGCATTTTGACATTATTCATAGCGATTTATGGACATATCCTATTCTAAGTTCTTTGGGCCATCGTTATTATGTTCTAATTTGGATGACTATTCTAATTTATTATGGACCTTTCCGTTAGCGAAAAAATCTCAAATTTTTTCCACATTCTTAAAATATTGAGCATTCATCTGTACCCAATTCGAACGTGAAATAAAAAATATTCAATGTGATAATGGCAAAGAATATGCTAATGGGTTGTTTCGGAAATTTTGTGATACTAATGGCATATTTTTTCATTTCTCCTGTCCTCATACGTCCTCACAAAATGAGAAAGCCGAACGAAAAATTCGTACCATTAGTAATATTGTCCGAACTTTATTGGCCCATGCTTCCGTACCCTCTTTCTTTTGGCATCATGTTCTCCAAATGGCTACTTAACTCCTTAACATACTTTCTACCAAAGGGTTGGCCTATGCATCTCCCCTTAAAATTCTCTATAATAACCATCATTTGTATTCTCATCTTAGGGTCTTTGGGTGTTTATAATATCCACTGTTTCCGTTAACTATAATTAACAAACTTCAAGCCCGTTCTACTCCTTGTGTGTTTTGGAGTTATCCATCTAATCATTGTGGTTACAAATATTTTGATTTATCATCTAATAAAATCATAATTAGTCGTCATGTTATTTTTTATGAAACCCAATTTCTGTTTTCTAAAACGAGTAGTCCCGTGCCTAGCTCGTATTATTTTTTAGATGACGAGATCTCACCGTATATTATCCACCATTTATCGGACGTATCCTGTAACCAAAATATGTTAGCAGGCCCACAAAGTACCGCTATTCCATCGCCTCTGCCCAGTGGGCAAGAACCACAGCCCAGTACCGATCTCGGTACTGTTCTAGTGGTCCAGTCCACTGGTTCTGCCCATGTTTTAGTTGTTGGGATAGCTAACTAAGTTGAGATTGTTGCCTTCTGTCGACATAAACCCTCTGAATGAATGTGAGGTAGGCGAAGAGGCAAAATCACCTTTCCATTCCGTCAAAGGAATAGCGAAAGAAGCACCGCTCCTCTAGAACTTAGTCATACCTACATGGGTGATTTGAAGTTTGTACAAAATAGAGGGGGGAGACAAGTACTTTGTGACCTTCATTGATGATGGTACAACGTATTGCATCCTTTGTTTATTGAAAAGCAAAGATAAAACTGTTGAAGCGGATAAGCACTACAAAGCAGAAGTTGAAAGTCAACTAAGCCTACGGATTGAGGAATTCGTAGTGATAGAGGGGGAGAATGTGAATCATCGTTCATCAAATGGCTGATGCTTACTCACCTCAGTCTAACGGTGTTAGCCAAGCGCAAAGTCGTACGCCCAAAATATGTGGGCAAGGCGATCCTTACCGCTAATGCGATTTTCAATAGAACTACGCATAAAGATAAGGATAACCCTCCGTGTGAAATATGGAAATGATCCTACCTATAAATGTTGTGATGTGGGGTGGCTTGGTAGAGGTTGGAATACTGAAACAGGTCAAGTTGGACCTAAGACTGTAGATTGCATATCCACTAGATCTGCAAATAACAGTAGTGCTTATCACCTCTTGGTGTCAAAGAATGTTGAATTCTTTGAGGATAACTTTCCTTGAGAAGGAAAAAGAAGTAATTGCTCTAGGTTAATAAGAACATGCGAGTGCCTGATTATCCGGAATCAGACGTTCCAGAGCTACAGGACTCGAAAGTTGCAGACTATCCGAAACATAATGTTCCAGATCTACATAACTCAGAGATTCTAGATGTTGAACCGAGACAGAGCAAAGAGGGGAGAAAGACTTGTTCCAGGCCTTCTAGCTTGTATGGTTGAGAACGAACTATGTACAATTAACAAAGAATTGTCATCTCCAGAAGATCTGTTTTGGAAAGAAGCTACAGAGAGAGAAATAAATTTCATCATATAGAACCATACTTGTGTAATGGTTGACCTTCCTCCGGTAAAAGAACCTTTGGGGTTGTAAAAGTGGATACTCAAAAGTGAGTACAAAGTAGATGGATCTACTGACGAGTATAAGGCCTCGGCTACTTGGACATGTGCTCCCCTGTAAATAACTTAATATCCAAGGCCATTTCAGTCTTGTGTGACATGTATGTTGATGCCGCCTTCCTAACCAGAGAGTTAGAAGGGGATGATCATAGTTGGTTTGTTGGATTGTTGGGCTTGTTCCTGAACTTTCATTTTGGTCTCTAAAATGTTTACATTTTGGTCCTGGAAGTTTCTATTAAAACAAAAATAATGAATCTGACAACAGAAACATTGACTCTGAAGTTAGAAAGCCAACAGTTGGAAAACCAACAGTCTAAAAGTTGAAGTCATATTGAAACAAAGTTTTGATATGAAAGATATGGGTACCACATATGACATTTTAGGAATTGGGATTTCTAAGACATCTAACGGACTGGTCTTAATCCAAACTTATTTGTGAGTTAGTTGACAATCTCGTTGAAGCCATCAATGGATATGAATCATAGAATTGATTGGAATCATGGTGCACCCGTATATCAGGAGCGATATGCGCAGGTCACATGTAGTTCAATGTATGTCACACACTACAACAGACCTGATATCGGCCTACAAAGTAGATCAGTTGAACTAAGGTTCATTAGTGATTCTAAAAATGATCGATAGAAGGCGTTAAATCGGATATGATTAAGTCTGAAATGTTCGCTTATCTACAGATTACGGTATTTTGGATGCCCAGCGGTTCTGGAAGAACACAGTGATACAAACTGGACATCAGACTTGAAGAACACCAATGCCACAAGTAAATGTGTATGGTGGGTCTTGGAGAATCCTCTAAGCAAACTTGCATCGGCCGATCCATGATGGAATCAGAGTTTATCACTTTAAACAAAGCATGAAAGAAGTTGAGTAACTTCACGACTCCTTAGAGGATGTCCCTTATTAGGAGAAACCCATACCTTCAGCAGTTATACATTGTGGCTAGCCGGTCGACTTCAGGAAGGGCACGAATGACGGCGTCTGGACATATCTGTCGGAGACATAAGACCGTATGGCAGTTGATCACCACGGCTGTCACTTCCTTGATTACTAATCAAATGATATAGTGGACCCTTTAACTAAGGGACTACTCGAAGATCAAGAGTTTTGTCTGTCTAGGGGAATGGGCTTAAAACCCAAACAATACGAACATTTGCGGTGGTAACCCAACTATACTGATTGAAGATCCCCAGAATTTGGTTCAATGGGAAAACTAAGCTGCAAAAGGTTCAGTTGAGCGCTTCGATGGAAGCAAGATCACTTCAGATTATGATTTCTGTAAAGAAATGTAAATCCAAAGTCGTTCCCTTGATAGACATTAAAGTGCTACCTGCATGGTGGGTAAAGGTTAAGCTTCTAAACCTTTAACGATCCTCAAAGGGTTGAGGTTAAGGTTGGGGAAATTTATGATTCCTAACACTTGTGAAATGAGGTATAGTAGGATACATTGTAGGAGATCACCTATTTAAGTGCGAGGACATACCACCTCAAATGAACGCACTTAAGAATCCAAGTGTGTCCACGGCCACAACGGACAAAACAATAAGAAAAAATGAATAAAGGGGAGGTATTGTGTTAGTACCGTTGTCTTAGCTTACATTAAACACTGACGGTTCAAGACATCATGTTCATCACGCAGTAAGTCCAATGGTATTCAACTAGGGAAGGTTCAAAGCGGAAGCTACCTCTCTTGATGCAATATCTTTTCGCTGAAAGATTGCTGAAAGTAGGCACCTTATGTGTGCGCCAAAATCTCACTCAAGAGGGGATTATTGGAAATTTACTAATGTGGAATTAAGTTTATCCCATTATTTATGACTCGAACAATTGGGGGGCTGCACGTCGGAAATATCATTTCCACACACATGCACTTGTAGTGTCAAGTATCGTAAATTTTGTTAGTGAAAGAGATATTGGTACGTAAGTAAATGTTTGAGGCATAGAATAATGGAAGGTTATTTGCTAAATGACAAGTATTCCATGTTGGTAAATGAAGGAAGGATTGTGCGAAGTGCAAGATGGTAAGGGTCAATAAAGGGCCGTAGAGCCGAGAAGGGCCGCGACGCCAGCCCGACGGAGCCGCGGCGTCTGATTGGTAGTGAGCATCGTGAGTTTCTGGCTGAATTAGCGCCGCGGCGCTTCATTGGCAGTGACTTCTCGACGTAAGGCCAAAAGTTTTAGTTGTTGGGGTGGCTTCAATGGCATTGATTCCACCACTAATTGGCCATTACTTGAGTCATTATTTGGCTGCATTAGTTAATGGATTCAATGGCCATTACTTGGCTATTGAAGGGCCATTACATGGGCACTTGAAGAGGTCATATTGCACACCTATAAATTGAGGCCTTTGGCTCAATTCTATAGATGAACATAACAGAAATAAAATAAGAGACATACAACACCATAAATAGATCAGTTTTTCTGATAAGCAATCCTTCTCTTAGCAATCTTCATTATTCATGTCCTTTACTGAGGTCATTTGTGTAGGCTTTTCACAGTTGATAGTTTGTTGTTTTATCTTGGGAGGCAATGTCCACACTTCCGTAAAGCCTATACACGGGGGCAATCTTGTCTTAAAGATAGAGAGTCATCTCTAGACTCAGTCGGTGGTGTTGTGATTATCTAATTGGTTGCTAAGTATTTCAGGTGTGAACTTAAATCTCGAAGGACCCTAACCGTTTGGATTCTCAGCGGATCTACAAGTCACAAGTGTAGCAGTTCATGTTCTTGTATTTCTGAATACAAGATCCAGATTTGAAGTTCTAGTTCAAGATTAAAAGATTGACAACTTATTGTAATCTTTGTTGCGTATCCTTTCTATCACTGTAATAGTCATTTATTATTCCCGTACATGCTTTACATATCCAACAGATTTCATTAAAGTTTGGAAGATTGGCGTCAGACCCAGCCTGTTTCAGGGGATGGTACCGTAGTCCAACCATTGCCCACAGACATCACTTCAATATGGACAGAGGTGGAAATTGGTCCAAACAAAGGTAGAGTATATGGGCTTGGAGTTCTGCTTTCTTCGTCTAAGCCTTCACCGTTGTTGTCCAATGCTTTTACTTCGCAAAATACTGAAGAAATGGAAGTGATGCGAATGCAAATTGCAGAGCTGAAACAAAAATATGAAACTTCCGATGCTGAGCTTGCTAAAATCGAGAAGTTTATGATGAAGCACATGCCTCAAGGGTCTGGTAATGAGGAAGAGATTGAATCCGATGACAATTAGATTGTAGTTGTTGGTTATTGTTTTTGATTGTGACGTTTGGACTTTATCGACTTGAAGTTTCTCTTGGTTGATTGGTTTCTTTAATTGTTATATTTGTTTGGTTGAATTCTTAGGTTCTATGATATTGTGTTTGTAAGCACATGCATATAATAAAACAATAATTTGCTGCCAAAAAAATTGGGAAATTCCGACTACATTAGTCGATACATTCAAAAAACAAATCCAGAAAAAATAAGGATATGTACTGTAGTAAAAAATTTCATAATAATATTTCCGGACATTGAAAAACTTCTGACTGTATTAGTCAGATTACTAACTAAATAAATAATTAATAATTTTAATTTCCCGACTAGAATAGTCGAAACATTAATAAAATAATTTTTTAATAACTTAATTATTCCGACTACTGTACTCGGAATATATACATTTATTAAATAATTATTTTATTAATGTTCTGACTACTTTGGTCAAGATATTTATTTTATATCTTCCTACTACAGTAGTCAAAAAAATTTCGACTACAGTATGAAAGTGCAGGAAGGGGGAGGGTGAATTGTAATTTTTCGTTCCTTAGTCGACTACCTCAAGGTACTAGTCGACTGTTGATAGATATAGTGCAGTAGGTAATAACTGAAAGTAAATGACACCGGATATTTTTATACTGGTTCAAATTCAATGTGAATTTTAGTCCAGTCCCCTTGTATTGTAAGGGTGTTCTTTACAGCTCTTTTGAAATTTGGTTTTGGTACATAGATGATTTGAATGAAGTTCCTACGTCTACACTCAAACACTCATAACTTTTTGATACAATGTCTCACCAACTATACTATATTTCTTCTCACTTTTTTGTATACACTATAAATCACTTAGAGTTGCAATGTTTGTTAAAAGTAAATTAGAGCTTGAGAAGTTGAGACGAAAGTATAATATCTTTGTCTTCAGAGCCGTCCTTTATAATTTGTAGGGATGAACGAGCCTCTTGCATAGATGGAAACCCAAGAGATATGATCCTTGGAAAAAGGAATTATGAATCCTATTTTTCAAGAATAAAGCTAGAGCTCTTTAATGCTTCCTTCCTTATGTGCTTCAAGATTGCACAACTTCCATAACCACTTGGTACTTGTTTTCTTGTTGGTATCTGTTGATTGATGCGCCAAGATGCTTGATACTAGATTCTTTTGTTGAGGTGTCGTTGGTTGATAAGCCAAGATCTTTTTGGGTATTTGATTGATGTCTTTCATATCCTAGTGAATCTGTGTAAATAACAGTTTCCATGTTGGAGCTTGCTTGATTGACGTGAGGATATTCCAATGCATTGATGAATAATAAATTGTAATTTTATCTTCACTTAATATAAGGGACAATCTTCTTGATGGTACTTAATTTATTTTCTTCCAAGATAGCGGTTGTTTATTTAACTTGTAATTAATCTCCTCATTAATTGTCTTTATATTTCTTCCTTGAATGAAGGGCATTGGTACCTGACTCCTTAAATAGCTAGTCGTTGGTACATGGAGAAATATCTTATTTCCTTGTGTCAAAAGATCTTCTTAAATGTTGATTATTCTCATTTCCTTCTTGAGCAGGATTCTCCTTTTATTTCTCTAATTTTCCTTCTTAAAAAGTCTTGCAGAATAATCTCTTTTCAATTGCTTTAGGTCTTTCCACCAACATAATTATTTCCTACACAGTAGAAGTTGTCATCATTAAAATATTGACACTAACAATCTTTTCCTTTTGATGATGACAATTTAATAGCAAAGTAGTTGACTTTCATATTTTATTTTCTTCATGGTTGAATTGAAAATTGCTCCCCTTATTTAAATATTCTCCCCCTTCGACATTAACAAAAAAGAAGCGATCGCAAACAGGAAAACAACATATATACATGAAACACAAGATCAAATATGAAGCGCACACACAGAGAAAAAAATCATAAGCACTACATAGAGCAAAAGTAACATAGCAGCAACATAATAATGGTCAACTGGACTTAGGTCCAGGCAAAACATTGTTTGAAATTAACATCTCAAAAGTAGTTTAATGAAGAAAGTGATAAATAAGTTTGAAAATTTTGAGAGAGGAACTGATTGAAAATTAGGTGTCCAAACAATATACCTGATATGAAGGGGAAAAAAATGAGAAAAATCACAGATACATTTTTAAGAAGGCAAAATATTTTTAGAGATTACATGGGATATGTAGTAATTTCTAGAGATTCTTTGAGCATACAAAATCTTTCTTCAAGCAAAGGCTTGGTAAAAATATCAGCAAGTTGTTTCTCAGTACACACAAATTATAGTTCAATAGCTCCCCTAAGAACGTGATCTCTAATAAAAAGATGTTTAACATCTATATGATTTGCCCTAGAGTGATGCACATGTTTTTTTATCAAGAAAATAGCACTAGAATTATCACAATAAATTTTGACAGGTTTAAATAGCAAATCATAATCACTTAATTGATGAATCATCCATAGTAGTTGAGCACAACATTGCCCAATAGCAATGTATTCTGCTTCAGTGGTAGATAGTGACACACCTCCTTGTTTTTTTTTTTTTTGCTATTTCAAGAGATTAGGGATTGTCCAAGTAGTTGACAAGTACCACTGGTACTTTTACGGTCATCTTTATCCCCTTTAAAATCACCATCAGAAAAACCTTCTAATTTAAAGTAGTTAGTTTTTGGGTACCATAAATCATGAGAGATTGTTTCAATTAAGTATATAATGATTCTTTTGACAACACTAAGGTGAGATTCCTTATGGGCTGACTGATACCTGATAAATCTACAAACACTAAACATGATATCTGGTCGACTAGCAGTAAGATAAAGTAGTGAACCAATCATTCCTCTGTACTTGGTTTCATCAATAGGTTTACCTTCTTCATCTTTGTGAGTTGAACAAGTATGGCTCATTGGAATTTCTATGATTTTTGCATCATTCATACCAAATTTTTGAATAATCTCTTTGGTATATTTACTTTGACAAATGAATATCCCCTTGTCAGTTTGGTGAATTTATAGTCCCAAGAAGAATGACAATTCTCTCATCATGCTCATCTCAAATTCACTATGCATTAAATTAGAAAATTTCTTGCATAAAGAGGGTTAGAACTTCCAAAGATAGTATCATCAACATAGATTTGAATAATAAGATTTCTCATCAGAGGTTCTTTTAATAAAAAAAGTTGAGTCAATTTTTCCTCTAAGAAAACCATGTTCAACTAAAAAAGCATTAAGCCTGTCATGCCAAGCTTTTGGGGCTTGTTTAAAGTCATATAGAGCTTTAGATAATTTGAACACATGGTGAGGATATTTGGAGTTTTCAAAACCAGGTGGTTGTTTAACAAAATCTTGTTCATCAATAAAACCACGTAGAAAGGCACTTTTGACATCCATTTGAAATATTTTAAAACCTTTAAAAGCAACATAAGCAAGCAACACTCGAATTGATTCTAACTGAGAAACTGGGGAAAATGTTTCATCGTAGTCCTCTCCTTCTTGTTGATAGTATCCTTATGCAACAAGTCGAGCCTTATTTCTTATCATTTTCCCTGCTTCATTCAACTTATTTCGAAACACCCATTTTGTTCCAATAATTGAAGCATTTTCAAGATTAGGAATCAGACTCCATACTTTATTTTTCTCAAATTGGTCAAGTTATTCCTTCATAGCCTTAATCCAATGATCATCTTTCAAAGCTTCATCAACTTTCTTTGGCTCTAGTTGTGAAATAACAGAAAAATTTGCATTATTTTTAGTTGAAGATCTAGTCTTTATTTTTTCATTTACATTTCCTATAACAAACTTCTTTGGATAGTCAGGCTCACTTCTTCATTCATTTGGAACAGTTCCAACTGTTAAGTTAGTCGACTTATCAGGTTCAGCAGTTAACTCTTTATCGCTGTTTTGCTCAACAGTGGAAGTGATAGTTGTAGTTGGTAGTTGACTATCTTCATCATCTGCAGATTTACCTTTCTCGGCCAAGCCATTAATATCATCAAAGATCACATGAATAGATTCTTCAATAGTTAAAGTACGCTTATTAAATACTCTAAATGATCTACTATTAATTGAGTAACCAAGAAAAATACCTTCATCGTTGCGTGGATCAAACTTATCAAGATTGTCCTTCCCATTGTTATGGACAAAACACTTACACCCAAACGGATGAAAGTAACTTATGTTAGGCTTCTTTCCTGTCCATGGCTCATATGAAGCTTTCTTCGAGATTGGTCTAATCAAATATCTATTTAAAACATGACATGTTGTGCTTACAGCCTCAGCCCAATAGTGATATGGTAGATTATTTTCCACCATCATTGTTCTAGCCATGTCTTGTAGGGTCCTGTTTTTTCGTTCAACGACACCATTTTGTTGGGGAGAGCGTGGTGAAGAGAAGTTATGAGTATATACATGTTCATTACATAACTCTTCAAAGGCCTTGTTTTCAAACTCTCCTCCACGATCACTTCTAACAAAAGAGATGTAGTATCCCTTTTCACGTTGTACTTTCTCATAGAAAAACTTAAATTTTTTTAAAGTATCATCTTTATGGGCAAGAAATATAACCCATGTAAAACAAGAGTAATCATCTATTATAATAAAAATGTACATCTTTCCTCCAATACTATCAGTTTTAGTGGGACCCACTAGGTCCATATGAAGCAGCTGAAATGGTTTAGAGGTAGACACAATATCTTTTGAATTGAAAGAGTTTCTTGTTTGCTTACATTTTTGGCATGCATCACATATATGATCATTGGTATAGGTTAGCTTGGGCGGTCCTAGAACTAATTCACGCTTTGCAAGTTTTTCTATCAAGCGCATACTTGCATGTCCAAGCTTCTTGTACCATATTCATGGATTTTCTCCAATTGATGCCAAACGGAAGTGCCCTACTGGGATTTTCACTGAATCAAGTATGTATACATTTTTATTCCTGCTCCCAAGTAGCACAGATTTTCCAGAGAGATCTTCAATGATACATCATATTTTTCTGAATCTAACTTCTAGTTCGGAATCACATAGTTGACTTATGCTCAACATGTTATATCTAATACATTCACCAAATAAACATTAGTGATATCACATGAATTATTAAAAGCAGTGGTTTCTATACCAATTACAGTTCCAGTGGAGTTTCTTCCAAAGGTTACCGGTCCTCCATCAAAATCCATAATTGATTTGAATAAGCTTTTATCACCGGTCATGTGTCTTGAACACACACTGTCTAAATATCATTTACCTCTTGATTTTTTTCTTGTGGTGTTCCTGTAAAATAAAGTGATTATTTTTTTTAGGTACCCAAGTTTTCTTAGGTCTTTGAGGGTTAGTTTTGACATAGTTATCATTACCTTTGGGTTTCTAAATCCAGCCAGGAGTAGTGTCATAATAAAATCTACAGTTATAAAACTTGTGTCCAATTTTCCACAACAAAAGCAGTTTTGAGAAAAATGTTCTTTAGTGACATGCTGATGTAAAAAGTTTTAGCAGACTTCCTATCAGTTGACTTGATTCATCTAGTCGACTAATATGTCTTAATGTAAGCAATAGACTTATTAGTTGAGTAGCTAGAAGCGGATTTATCATTTATAATCTTTTTCTCAGTTGACTTGTAGTAATGAGTCGACTGATTTGACATAATAGAACTATGACTGGTAAATTTGCATAAACCATTTACTCGTAATTGCAAATCATGAACTTCTTCTTGAAGAAGATCTCTTTCAGTTTCACAAACTTCTAGGTTAATTTCCAGTCGTTCTTTTTTCTTAGCAATTTTCTATATTCATCAAAAACTTTATTTAGATTCTCAAGAGTTTGATCTAACAACTCTTGAGTTTCATGATATTTAGAGCATGGATAGGGTCTTACCTCACTAGTTTCACCAATTTCCATGAAGCAGATATCGTCAGCTTCTCCATTTTCATTCTTTGAAATTTCATCTTCACTCCCGCTACTGAATGCTTTTTGCTTTTGTTTTCCTCGAGATGGTTTCCTTTTTAACTCAGGACACTCAGAGGCTATGTAGCTATACTTTCCACATTCATAGCATTTCCCATCATTCTTTGGTTGATCACTTTGAGATTTACATTTTCTGAAGTTTGAAGTATTTCTTCTATTATTTCTAGATCTTCTCAAGGCTTCCACCATAGATCTAGAAATCATATCAACTTCATCTTTTCTAATATCATCATCAAACTCCTCAACCTGGGATTTGAATGCCACAACTTTCTTCTTGTTCTCATCCTGTCCAGGCTTGTTCAATAAGTCTTTTCAAATGCAATTAAATTTCCTCTTACTTCATCATAGGTAAGTGTCTTGAGATTTATACTCTCAAGAGCAACAAATTTTGCATGCCACTGTGAAGGAAGACATATGAGAATCTTTCTTATATTGTCCACAGAAGAGAAGACTTTTCCTGAAGCCTTAAGTTCTCCTAGAGTCTTGTTAAACCTTGCAAACCTGTCCTCCACTATTTTTCCATCCTTCATCTTGAAGGTCTCATATTCATAGACAAGGAGACCAAAAATAATTTTCTTAACTTTATCAGTACCTTCATATGTGACTTCAAATTTATCTCACATTTCTTTAGCGGTTTCACAGGTGGAGATCTTTTCATATTCTTCTCCATTGATAGCATTGTATAACATTTCCTTTTAATTTATGTATATCACCTCCATTTGTTCATCAGTGTAGTCGGCTAGGGAGGCCAACTAATCAGTTGATGTGTCTTCTTCCTTCTTCTTATCATCAATCTTGGCTTTGGGCATAGAAATTTCTCCTATCTTGACGACTCTCTAGATCTTAACATCATATGACTTGATGTATGTTTCCATTCTAACTTTTCAATGAGAGAAGTGTTTCCCATTGAAGTAAGGTGGTCTAGTTTGGGAAGTGCCTTCTTGAAATAAAACTCCACATGTAACGTGGTTCGACATGATCTTTTCTCACTTGCTGTTAAGCAAATAAAATGTGAGACCTTGCTCTGATACCAATTAAAAGTACAAGAGGGGGGGGTGAATTGTAACTTTTCGTTCCTTAGTCGACTACCTCAAAGTGCTAGTCGACTGTTGACAAATGTAGTGCAGTAGGTAATAACTGAAAGTAAATGACACCGAATGTTTTTATATTGGTTCAGATTCAATGTAAATCCTAGCTAAGTCCCATTGGGTTGCAAAGGTGTTCCCTGCAAGCTCTTTTGAAATTTTGTTTGGTACAAAGATGGTTTGAATGAAGTTCCTACGTCTACACTCAAACACTTGTAATCTTTTGATACAATGCCTCACCAATTATACTATATCTCTTCTCACTTTTTGTATACACTATAAATCACTCAAAGTTACAATGCTTGTTAAAAGTAAAGTAGAGAGATTGAGATGAAAGTATAATATCTTTGTCTTTAAAGCCGTCATTTATAGCTGGTAGGGATGAACGAGGATCTTGCAGAGATGGCAACCCAAGAGATTTGATCCTTGAAAAAAAGAATTATGAATCCTATTTTCCAAGAATAAAGCTAGAGCTCTTTAATGCTTTCTTCCTTATGTGCTTCAAGATTGAACAACTTTCTTAACCGCTTGATACTTATTTCCTTGTTGGTATCCGTGGATTGATGCGCCAAGATGCTTGCTACTAGATTCCTTTGTTGAGGTGCCGCCGATTGATAAGACGAGATCCTTTTGGGTACTTAATTGATGTCTTCCATTAGCCTAGTGAATTTGTGTAAATAACAGTTTCCATGTTGGATCTTGCTTGATTGATGCGAGGATATTCCAATTCATTGATGAGTAATGATTTGTGATTTTGTCTTCCCTTAATATAAGGGACAATCTTCTTGATGGTACTTGATTTATTTTCTTCCAAGATAGCGGATGTTTATTTGACTTGTAATTAATCTTCTCTTTAATTGTCTTGATATTTCTTCTTTGAATGAAGGGATTTGGTACTTGACTCCTTAAATAACTAGTAATTGGTAGATGGAGAAATATATTCTTTCCTTGTGTCAAAATATCTTCTTAAATGCTGAATATTCATTCACCTTTCTTCTTGAGCATGATTCTCCCTTTATTTCTGTGATTTTCCTTCTTGAAAAGTCTTGCAGAATAATCTCTTTCCAATTGCTTTTGGTCTTTCCACCAACATAATTATTTCTATACAGTAAAAGTTGTCATCATTAAAATCTTGACACTAACACAATATTCGGAAAAATATTTCTGACCATCCATATTCCAACTACCTGAAAAAACAGTCGGGAGGGCGTCGAAATTCCTTATATGTCGACTACATTCCGACTACAATAGTTGTCGGAAATTCACGATTTTCTATTAGTGAGCCCTAAGTGTCCTTCCAATTCCTTCATGTACTGAAAATGGATTTTGGACAAATTGATCTGCAACTATAAACATAGAAATATCAGTTGAACATGATATATACTCTTCCACATGAATTTAGCAATATCAGATACCTTCTACAATATAATTAATGTAAATCTACCTAATTAACCTTGATTACAACTGAAAGAAATAATCCCTTGATTATTTTTATTAATTGAAAGGCTATATATACAAGTTACATATTTCCATAATAGGAGAATCATATTCCTATTCTATTTATAAAACCTTATTCTACCATAATTCTAACTATACAATTATGGTAAGTGTATAACACTAATTAAGGTAACCTTTACACAATAATATACTACAAATATATATACCATATATACAAGATTGTATTGTCCTCAATCTGTCCGAGAATGGGCCTTCTTTGAGCCCTTTGCCGAAAGCCCATTTGTTGGGCGATCCAGTCCACTGCTTTGCCTGTGATATACATTGTTGTATATTGGGTATATATCACAGGTATATTTCTCTGTTTAACACACCCCCGCAGTCATAGCGGGCGGTTTTCGAACGCTGAGACTGTCCCTAAAATTTTCAAAGAGAACAGATGGTAGACCCTTTGTAAAGATGTCTGCAATTTGATAACGAGACGGGACATGACATACGCGAACGTGACCCTTTGCAACCTTTTCACGGACAATGTGAATGTCCATTTCGATATGTTTGGTGCGTTGGTGTTGAACTGGGTTACCTGAAAGGTAGATGGCACTAATGTTATTGCAATATACCAAGGTTGCCTTCTGAATGGGACAATGAAGCTCCAAAAGCAAATTACGTAGCGAACATGATTCGGAGACCACATTCGCTACCCCTCGATATTCTGCCTCTGCACTTGAGCGTGATAGAGTTGCCTGACGCTTTGCCGACCAGGAGACCAAGTTGTTGCCAAGGAACATACAGTAGCCAGAAGTCGACCGTCTGGTGTCGGGACAACCACCCCAATCAGCATCCGTGTAAGAGACAAGTATAGATGTAGATGAAGGATACAAGTGCAACCCATAGTCCAGTGTCCCCTGAATATACTGAATGATGCGTTTGATTGCATTCATGTGCTCAACTCTGGGATCATGCATGAATAAACACACCTGGTGAACCGCATACGTAATATCCGGTCTGGTAAAGGTAAGATACTGGAGGGCCCCTACAAGACTGCGATAGCGGGTCGGGTCCTCGTATGGTGCACCTGCTGTGACACTCAGCTTGGGGTTTGCATCAACTGGCGTGGAAGTGGACTTACAGGATGACATCACATCCCTCTCTATGATCTCAGCAGCATACTTCCGTTGAGACAAAAACAAGCCACCTAAATGACGCTTGACGGCAATCCCCAAAAAATAACTCCAAGGCCTTAAGTCTTTCATAGCAAACTCAGAACTGAGCATGGTCATGATAGACTGGTTCAAGGCATCAGAAGAGGCAGTCAAAATGATATCATCCACATACAACAGAATGTAGGCCAAGGACGAACCACTGCGGTAGATGAACAAGGAATTATCTGACCTGCTGTGAGTGAACCCAATAGTTGAAACGAAGTCAGCAAATCTCGTATACCAGGCCCGTGGAGACTGCTTAAGCCCATATAAGGACTTTTTCAATAAACAGACATGATGCGGATGGTTAGGATCCCTGAAACCCAATGGCTGATGCATATAGACTGTTTCTTTGAGGTCACCATGTAGGAAGGCATTCTTGATATCCAACTGATGAATAGGACAAGACTTTGAAAGAGCCAAGCTAAGCACCATGCGAATAGTAGCCGGCTTGACCACCGGACTAAACGTCTCACTACAATCTATCCCAACCTGCCAAGTCTTACCATCACCCACAAGTCGCGCCTTATGTCTAGCAAATGACCCATCTGAATTCTCCTTATGAGCAAAAATCCACATAGACCTGATAACATTAATACCATATGGACGGGGCACCAACTCCCACGTCTTATTATCAATAAGAGCATTATATTCATCAGTCATAGCAATTTTCCAATTAGGGTCATTTAATGAGGACACAGGATTGCGGGGCAGGGGGGATTTAGAGACATCAGAATGTAAGTTAAAATGTCTTTTAGGTGTAAAAATACCCCGCTGAATACAAGTGACCGGTCTATGACTCGTGAAAAAATTGAGGGAATTTTTTGGGCTCGGGACGGACTGGCCAGCAGGCAGTGGGCCTGCTGGCCCAAATCGGTACCTCGAATCAACATCTGGACTAGTTCCAGAATTGGGCTGGACTAGCCCAATTGCTGGGACTGATTCGATGCTTGGAGCAGTGCGATGCTGATGGGTCCGGTAGGCGATGGGCATTGGAGGATTTCGG
Organism: Anisodus acutangulus; assembly: GCA_029783415.1. NCBI lineage: Eukaryota > Viridiplantae > Streptophyta > Magnoliopsida > Solanales > Solanaceae > Anisodus > Anisodus acutangulus. The sequence goes on from CM056503.1 coordinate 45,628,988, forward strand.
GTGCGGAATATGTCCGAAAATTCCGAATAATATACGGGGATATTTGGTCATCCAAAAAATTATACGACCTAGGCTCGGGAGTATGAACTTTCGTAAAAGGAAATTGGGTTTCATCAAAATGACATGACGATTAATTATGATTTTCTTGGAGGATAAATCAAAACATTTATAACCACGATGATTCGACGAATAACCCAAAAATACACACGGGGTAGACTGAGCCTGAATTTTGTTAATTGTGGTGGATGGGAATAACGGATAACACAAGCACCCAAAAATCCGAAGATGAGAATAAGAAGGGTTCTTATTATATAGGATTTTGAGGGGGGAAGAATATGTCCGACCTTTAGAAGGAATTATGTTAAGGAGATATGTGGCCATTTGTAGAGCATGATGCCAAAAATATGGAGGTATGGAGGCATGAATTAAGAGAGTTCGGATAATGTTATTTATGGAACGAATTTTGTGTTCGGCTTTCCCATTTTGTTAAGATGTATGAGGACATGAAAAATGAAAATTGATCCCATTATTAGCACAGAATTCCCGAAACTCCCTATTGTCATACTATTTACCATTATCACATTGAATATTTTTTATTTCTCTTTCGAATTGAGTACGAATGAACGCTCTAAATTTGATGAAGACGGAAAACACTTGTGATTTATTTGCAATTGGAAACGTCCACAAAAATCTCGAATAATCATCTAAAAAGAGAACATAATATCGATGACTCAATGAACTACGAACATGAGACGTCCATAAGTCGCTATGAATAATATCAAATGTCATTGAAGTATGAGAATTGGAGTCTACAAATGGCAACTTAACAATTTTCCCTAATGAACAAGACTGACAAAGTGGAGTACGACTCGTACCCTTACAAGAAATAAAGCTATTTTTATCTAAAACTGATAAAATAGAAGATCCCGGATGACCCAGACGAGCATGCCACATGGAAGGAGAGATGACTGCAAAAGCTGATGGCAATGCTTGACTCGATGGACTGAAACCAGGCATGATAGGATACAAATCCCCCCTACTATCACACCTCATGAGATGACTCCCCGTCTTGAAATCCTTCACAGAGAAACCAAAAGGATCAAATTCAACGGAAACATAATTGCCAGTAGTGAACTTTCGGGTAGACACTAAATTTTTAATCAATTTAGGAGCATGTAAAGTATTTTTCAAGAGAAGGGGTGGATTGGGAGGAGACAACGTTTTCTGACCATACCCTAGAATTGGAATAGAACTGCCATTACCAACAATTATCCCCCGAGGGGTGCTCAAATTGGAATAAGATGAGAGAGTACCTGATTCGGAAGTCATGAGAGTAGTGGCACCGGTGTCCATATACCAATTTGGGTCCGATTGAGTTAACCCCAATGTGTGCATCGTGGCCTCGATATCGATTTGAGTGGGGCCTGTTGTATGATGGGCTTGCGGAGGTCGGGGCCCAAGAATTCCTGTCTGTGATGGAGCTGGGCCGTAGCTGCTGCTGCTGCTGCCGCTGCTGCTGGGCCACTAGCCAGTGGGCCTCCACTGCTGGGTGTTGGGCCTGAACTGTTGGCCAACCCACTGGCCGCTGGAATTGGGTGCTGGATTGTAAGGGCTGCTGGCCCACGGTCCACTGCCCCAGTCCCACTGCTATGGGCCCCACTGCTGGGCCCAGGGGGGTGGTGGGCTACTGTTCCCTGGATGGGACCCACCGCCTGCTTGCTGACCACCAGAACCACCACTAGAACCGCCGCGTTTGCCCCCGCGATTTTTGTTATTATTCTTGCGATTATTCTTGCCGCCACCATGATTATGGTTTTGGCCCGAATTATTAACAAAACCCCGAAGAACTAGGAAAGGACGCCACCATGACGACAGGGCTTGCTCCGGTAGCCGCCTTTTTAGCCAAACCGGCTTCTTCCAAAGTAAGCATGAAGCGGGCTTGATAGAAGTCAGGAAGAAGGTTGCTTTGGCGAAGGAGAGTTCCAACACCATTATAGGCCTCCGAAAGACTGGCAACCAACAGTAGAACTAGACGATTATTAGTTATCGCACCCGCCAACATTCCGGAGTTGATCCGCCAACTCCTTTAGTTTCTTGCAATATGCAAAAACGTTCGGAAATTCGTCCATTCGAACTAGGGAGAATTCCTGCTCGAGTGTGACGACACGTGAATGTTAGTTATCTTGGAATATGTCACGCAATCTATTCCAAACAGCCATAGCCGTGGTATCCGGCTCAATAATCGTCTGTAGAAGGTCAACCGAAATAGTGGCGTAGATCCACCGGAGAACGGTAGCATCAAGAGTAATCCATAACTCAGGATCCTCCGTAGGAAGAGGTCTAGCGGGAGGAATGATGTGATGAAGAACTTGATGGGAGATAGCGTGAATTTTAAACAACTCCGCCCACGTCGCATATTGGACGTTTTCCATCTCAAGGACAATAAGGATACTGATCTTGACGTTAGAAACCATGAGCGCAGGATGATAATTGTTCTTAGACATATTGAAAGAACAAAGAAGGAAGGGAAATTTAAGAGAGGTATTTTTGAGAGCGGAATACGAATTTTGGAAGAGAAACCCGAGGGGGTGGGGTGGGGGTGTCTCGGCCGAAATTGAGAGGACAAAAGTTGGGAGAGAAAAACTTTTGTTTAGACCTAGTCTCTTGATACCATGAAAGAAATAACCCCCTTGATTATTTTTATTAATTGAAAGGCTATATATACAAGTTACATATTTCCTAATAGGAGAATCCTATTCCTATTCTATTTCTAAAATCTTATTCTACCATAATTCTAACTATACAATTATGGTAAGTGTATAACACTAATTAAAGTAACATTTACACTACAATATACTACAAATATATATACCATATATACAAGATTGTATTGTCCTCAATCTGTCCGAGAATGGGCCACTGCCGAGAGCCCATTGCTGGGCCAGTCCAGTCCACTGCTTTGCCTGTGATATACACTGCTGTATATTGGGTGTATATCACAGATATATTGCTCTGTTTAACAACAACACAAACAAGCTGCTGTAAATCAAGCTGAGCCCATTGTTTAGCGTTATATGTTAATTAGGAAAGTTAGGCCAGTGCTTAACGGATAGGTATTGTCAAATCAGTCTAACTATTTTAAAGGTTAATCTCATAATTTCATGACACGACGTATCTGTTTGAAATGTCTCCGTTATTCTAAGCATGGACCAAATTAAAGTCACCAAACAGATAATTAATAAATTACAGAGTAATTAATTTAAGATGAGTTTGAGTAAAAAGAATTTGATTTTACAACTATCAACTATAGTTATTATAGCTTTTAATCACTGAACTATATGGATTTATATGGTCTGACAAGGTACTTTTTGGTGATGTGAGCATAATATATCTGTCAAAAACTTGAATAAATAACAAAATTACACAACTAACATCATACCCAATATAGTCTCATATATGAAATCTGAAAAGAATATTTTCGATAGACCTTCGGCTCAATAAATAAAAAATTATGTTTGTAATAAATTGATTGTCATTTAAAAAATAATTTAAGCATGATATATTGATAAACCAAAGAAGAACGAAATAATTAGTGTAAAATCGAAGCAAAGTTGATTGATTGGTAGATCAAATAATCACAATAAACTTCTTGAAAGTTTACCAGGAAAGATAAAGATGGGTGGTAATTTAATGTAGCTACTATGTGGAATATAAAGATACTCCATTCTATTTTTTTGGTTAAAATTTGATTCAATACAAAATTTAAGGAAAGAAAAGACATATAAAAATATTATCTTAACTACATAGGCGGATTCAAAATTAAAATTTATGAATTTTATAATAATTTTAAGTTAATATACAATAATAACTGCACTTAGAATTAAATATTTCTTACGATATATTGTACTTTAGATCTGCCGCTTAAACATGTCATCACACTTTTGTAGCTATACTAGCTTCTCATTAATAATACAATGAGAAGTTTAGTATTAATTTTTTTTAAATATTTATTTTTAACAAATTAATAAGAAAATAATATCAAATAAATTAAATATAATCTCTTCCTTTTTTTGCAAAATGAGCTAGCGATCATTTATTGGTTTGCTTGACTTTGAGAAAAAATCCAAGTGACAAGGTTGAGAAGAATGTGTCATAGATAAATACACGAAAGTACAACCAATATACCAGCTGTAGAAAGTAAAATAAACTATGGTCTAAAAACAAGATGAGGGATGTGAAAATGATAGATGAGTATTCACAATATGACCTTAAAAACTTTGAATATGACCTCAATTTCAGTAATCAGAATTATTACAATGCATAGGGTCGAAATTTGTCCATATATCCAAACAAACAAGTCAAGTTGCCATTTGTTTAAACAAAGATAAATGAAAATAAATAATTACATCCTTAGGTGGCATGTGATTTTTGCTTCAAAGGATTGTCCAAGTTAGTATGTTGTTTTCTTACCAACCACTAAAAACTATCCAAAAGTCTAAAAAAAGCTCTCTCACACACACACACTTTTGAAATTTGTCCATATTTTCTAAAAAGACAATTTCATACCTAAAACATTTTTATTAATATGAGATTTGAAAAAGGATCGCACTACTTACATCATTGTTAGTGATGATTATACAGCTCAAACTTGTACAAATATAATTTAACCATTGTTCCAATGTCTTCTTCATTTTTTATATATTTTTTAAAAGGGCAACTTGGTGCATAAGAATTTCGAGCTCCGGCTAAAATAAAAAAAGAATGGCACACCAAAGAAGTGTGACGTAAGTACTTTACTCCAAACAAACTTTAATAACTAATTTTACGGTTCAAATTCATAATTTATAATCACACAAAAATAATTTTATCAGTTTCAAAGATCCCTTCTTTTATCGTTTTTCAAGACTCCCCTTCAATCTTTCCATATTTCCTCTAATTTATTTTTGTGTTCACCCTAAAAATGTAACATTACAACTACAGCCCCAAGAAATAACCACAGAACCAAGAACAAGAAATACTAAAACTTTTCAATAATCATTTCCAAAAAAGAAATACTACTATATCATTTGCTAAAAGAAATACTAAGGGTTTGGCCATAGAAATAAAAAAAAATCACTTTTTTTTAGAAAATTTTGAAGTTGAAGTTGTGTTTGGGGTACAATTTTTATAAATAATATTTTGTTGTTGAAATATATTTTTTTAACAAATTTTCATAGTGAAAAACAAGATATTGATTATTTTTCAAATTTCAAATACAACTTCAAATTATATTTGAAATTTTCATACCCAAACAGACTTTTGAAAAAAAATAAAAATAAATTTGAAAAAAGTGTATAATTCCCAAACGGGTCCGAAGGTTTTGGTTCTTTTTCAATAATCACTACTAGTAAGTGCATGATTTCAATTACCTCTTATTTTTAAATTAAACGTACTTTTCTGGTGAAAATCAAATCAAGGTCATAAAATCCAAAAAAGAACTTACCCCAAAACAAGAAAGATGAAGAACAATGTATATTATTAATTAGAGAAAAAACCAAATTAAATTAATTACTACATAATAGTTCCTACAATACAAATCCCAAAAAACTCATCAAGTTCAAAATTACAAACTAATTATAAAATCCATAGGATTCTAGAAAATCTAATAACACAAACTTACACTAAACCCTCTGAGTTGAAGTCACAACTAAAACATAACCATCTAAACCAGAGGATCAATCTAACCCCAAAACTTACAAAAACAAATCCCACTAATCCAATTAAAAAAAAAAACCAAAACACAATACTTACCTTCACTGCTAATTAATCAAGATTATATTGACTAATCTTCAAAACCAGTTTGTTTCCAAATAGCATTTCTAACTCTACTTAAATCTCTTCCTTTTAATGTCCTTCCAATTCCTTCATGTACTGAAAATGAAGCAACTCTTGTCCTTGCTAAATATTCATGTGGTGGTATTCTACTTTCATAATCAAAATCCACGTCATCATCCTCAACACCAACATTATTATTTCCAAAATTACCCTTCTCATTACCTAATATTTTCGACCAGTCTGGTATATTCACTGGCAATGATGTTGCCGAAATTGCCCTCCTTTCTTCTTTTTTCATCGATTTTTTCGAAAATCGTGGACTGGGTATAGATAATTTGGGTTCAGAATTATGATGAATATTTATTTCTTCTGAATTACTCCATATTCCAGCTTCATCAAATTCGAACTGGAGAGTACTTGTACTTGAAGGAAGAGGGGTAATTCTGTCTTTTCCACCTAAGAACAAGAAGTTTTTGTTCTTTCTTGTTGCCATTGTTGAAAAAATAAAGGAAATGAATATTGAGAGAGATGAAGATGAAGAAGAGTGTTGAGTTGTTTATTTGTTAGGTATGTAATAGTTAAAAAATCTGTTCTTGTTTGATTGAAGTTAGGGATATATATATAATTGAGTTGTAGTATTGGATAAGCTCTGTTTCAACCTTTTTTATTTTTTTTTTATTTTTTGTACTATTAGTAGTACTAGATAAGACTTTATAGTACAAACAATTTAACAAGGCAAAGAACATTGACTTGAATTACTGCTTGTGATAAAGTGAACCTATTAGATATTTTTTATTTATATTTTTAAAAAGTTTTTGCGCATAACTTTAAATGTCTATCATATAATTTACGAGTTTCTATAACGCTCTCACATTAATATTACAATCATATCTGAGTTCAACGTCAATATTTATAAATATTTCGTAGAGTCATTAATATATACAAAAGGTTTGTGCAAAAATTATTAAATTCACGTGAATTCGTAATTAAGCCTCTAAATCTAGCTTCTAACTCATAAAATATGTATGTGTAATCATATTTAGTTACTAATTAATTTCCGTTGTTAGTCAACAGGGATAACGCTTACCCATTTTCTTAACAATTAAGTAAGTCAACTACTAATAGGAGTTTAAATCTAGATCTATTCATATAATTCAAGAGGAATATTAACTCTTTTCTAGTTTTTAAAACAATACTCCATAGATTTATATAAGTTCAAATTCATTACCAGAAAACAATGAAGTGTAGTGACTTATACACCTATTGACCTAAGATTTATACACTTTTATTGCAAAATTTGTATACTAATTTAATATACAAAAAACTATATGTAACTACATTATAAGCTATTTAATTAAAGAGATAATACATTTTACACGATTAATACATACAATTTAAACTTATTTTTTTAAATGGTAGATCTGACTTGGTGCGATAGACTTTTTTGGATGAAATAAGTTGGAATGCTAGCTGGTTAGCTAGAAAAAACAATTCAAATAAATTGAATTTCACTTCTTCCCACTCTTCTTTTTATTTGTTTTTTTGAAAAATTATTCAATCATACACGTGATCCTTCATGAAAGTATCAAATGCGGATCCCAATAAAATTATGGCACGGGTAGTTCATTAGCAGCGGCCTATAATCTTTATTTTATTTCTCTTCCTCGGATTATTTGGGTCAAATAATATAAGATAAGGTTATAAGATTAATACTTTAAAATAAAGACCGGTAATAATAGTGCATGCATCAATCTAGGTTACTAAAGAAGGATTTAGCATTTGAAATCTAGTAATAATGTTGTGAAAACTATTGAAATATAATTATAGAAATCATTTTCAAGTTTGAGGCGTATCATTGATGACATTATTCTTAAAAATATTTAATTCGGTATAGTTATATTTTTTAGAATTTTTAACATTTTTTTCTAGTATAAATTAAGATCAGAAGCATTAATAAAGAATAATCTACTAGTAGAAAACATAATTGATTAGAAAGAGAGAAGGCATTATATTTCCTCGGTGTTGGACTATTGTTTCTCATAGAAATGAGTCTCTGTATATTTAGGTGAGATATTCAAAATGTTACACTGATTAGATATTGGTCATACAAGAGTAAAAATTTTGAAATGGTGGCCATCACATGGAGTTAGTCACAAGATAATAATGTATTTTTGTAATAATTTACTCTTATATGACCAATATCTAATCAATGTAAGGAATGCAAATTCGTCAATTTTCCCCTTAGGCTCATTTTTACGTGCACGAGTCACTCTCTATTTTAGCTCATTACGCAAGTTTAGTAAAAGACAATTCCTTAAAAATAAAAATGAGATTTTTTTTCTATATTACAAGGACACTTTCTTTTGAGTTATCCTTCAATTTTCTACCAAACACTACTTGCATATATAATATCACTTGCATGTTTTATTTTCTTCTTTTCAATGGTTTTAGTTTTAATGAATACCCATGGAACCATTCTAGGAATTTTGGTAAAATTTTATATAAGATGGTCACACATTTTAATAGTATGATATTAGAGAAAATACAGGATCTGAATTCATATTCACCAATACTAAAAAAAAGGGCAAAAATTGTATATGCATATTTGTCTTATAGAAAAATTTAGATTCACACGTGAAGAATGTGTAAAGAATATAATTAAATAAATAAAAATATAACTCTTTTAACAAATTGAATTACATATTTATTTCACAAAATATCGCTTCTCACATGCACAGTGATCTTGAATTATTTTTTCAGTACGATACTATGAATCATAAAACTTGTCATATTAACCACAAAACTAGTTGAAAATCACCAAAACTTCACCACCAACAACCAGATATATACATATCTGATCAATCAAATTTCGACAGAATAGCAAACGTACAAAGCCATTGATTAGAATGTCGTAAGATTACTATTAAAAACATGTCATTACCCCACTGGGAAAAAAATGGAAAATAATGGAAATTAAAGTAATCGTCCCATTTGATATACTTAGAGAACTATAAATTATTATAAGGTGCCAAAATAATTCAATCCTGAGAACTCTATCTTAACAAGCTTGTCTATTAATTATATGTAGATTTATTAACGGACAAAAACAAGATTTCACTCACTCACCAAATACTTGTAAACTATCCAAATTACCAATTTACTTATTTTTGAAATCGTGTTGTAGTGATCAGCAGATTTTTTTTATCATATCCATGACCTTTATACATGTTGAGTTATTCATGGTCCGTACTAACATTATTAATCGGAAGTATCTAATCATTTAATCAATTCTAAACTATTGTTGCTATTTTAAGGACTAAATTAAGTTCTAAAAAACTTCCAGATCATGTTTTCTTTAACTTTTCTAGTTCATCTTATTGGTTAGGAATTTAGGAGTAGTAGATGTGGTCTGCTTTCCAAAATCGTGTTAAAATCTATCCATTTTATCTAAAATTAACATTGGTAGATAAGATAATCGAATAGATTATTGCGTACTAGTAAGATTTGAATAGACTCTACAATATGGTGTCACCACCATGAGGCTTTATCGATAACAATGAATTTAAGATTTAAAGTTAATGTGTTCTTACAAAATTATAATTAAATTTATAGTTAAATATCTATAAATATTTAAATTTATACTTTGTTTGAAAAGAGTTATTGAATTTATGCCATATCTGAAAATTGCTCCCTTTGTGACGCTATTGCTCTATTAGTTTGTCCAAATAGAATAACGTCTTTTTATATTTGACGAGGATTAACTTTACACTTTGTTTTATCCTTAATAGTATTTTCTTCGTTCCAATTTATATGACACTCTTATCTTTTTAGTCAGTCTATAAAAATGACACATTTTTATATTTAATAACAATTCAACTTTATTGTATCTTTAATGAAATGATTTATAGCTACACAAAATATTATGAGTTATTTAAGACTACAAATTTTAAAAGTTCCTTTATTTATTAAATTTTGTGTCAAATCAAATACCTTCATATAAAATGGGATGGATGAAGTAATACTCCCTCCCTGGTTTCAAAATGTTTATTTTACTTTCCTTTTTATTCCATTTAAAAAAGAATGCATCTTTCCTTCTTTGATAACTCTTTTATTTTTATTTTTCACATGACATATTTAAGATCATAAGATTAAAGAGATTTTGATACATTCAATATATCTTTAATTAGTAACCATAAAATTTAAAAATTATCTTTATTTTTTTAAACTCTATATCAAATTAAAAATAGATAAACATTTTAAAACGGAGGGAGAATATATTTTCTCCTTCTTTTGATTTGTATTCAAACAAATTACTACACGTAAAATAAACCTGAGCAGTACTCAATTATCTGAGAATGGATCAATCATTGAAGAGCAAATTTAGGTAATTAAATGCTGCACAAGAAGATGGCATAGGTTATCCAATAACAATGACAGGTGAAACGTGGACGAATCAGAAGCTTTAATCAAAGAATAAAAAATAAAAAATAAAAACCGATAATGTATAATGATGGACTTTATTTCTGTGGGTCACTCTTTGTTTTTTCATCCCATCACTACGACTTTTACAAGAAATAAAAATGTTCTTATCTTGACACATCATGTTCGTAAGAATTTCTCATCCTGCCTAAGTATATTTTTTATGGAAATTTCTCGATCTACAAGTAACCTACTATAGTAATTTTATAAAGTTTATTCTACGTGATAAGATTAAGGATACTGTCAATTAATCAGTTCCAAGTAATACAAATGTCATAGTGTATATCATGTGTTGATAGCGCTTGAGAACCTGATATTTTGAGTTTTTAAATGTGATTAATTTTCAATAAATTAAAGACTATAAGTTCTGAATTTTAGAATATGACAATAACTGAGCTCGTTATAAATTATTGACATATATTAAATAAATCTCTTAGTACAAATATAACATTTGAACTAAGCTCGTTATAAATTATTGATACATAACATTTGGTGAAATCCATAACTTTAACAATGCCCATAATTCCCAATCACGTTTCATAAGAGTATTTTTCCAACTTTTTTTTTTGTTTACTAAGAAACCCGCAACCGCTACTCTTTCAAGTGCGCACAGTGTAAATCCCGGACTGACGCAATAGCCTGCAAACCACGTCAGCCGATTAACTACACTTAGCAAGCCATGCGTGACAGTCTCAATCAAGAAGGTTTATGCAGGGGATCGAACTCGTGACCTTGCGGTCCCATGCTCTACTGCTACAGAGTATTTTTCCAATTTATCCTTATTAGCATGAGTTTATAGTTACATAAACTCTTGAATGCAAATTGTTATAGCGCTTTGCACACTGCCGATCTTCACTAAAATTGGTCAAGAATTCAAAATGATGGTACAACACAAGCCGGCATTTATACCTTCGGAGATTTCTCTTTGCTTCGATCACTTTCCACCTTCATCTTTAACCAAAGCTCTGGGTGTGATTCTTATATTATGTATATAGTCATGCTGAGGGAAATATCATGTTAAGATAATTATGGAATTATCTTAACATATCAAACTAATCTTATAATGTGTTTAAGATTGTAATATTAAAAGTTTTTTCTTACAAAAATCATACACAATTAAATGTTGTCACATAAATTATAAACAAAGACAGTAATATTTTATTATATTAGAAAATCTTTAACTATACTAATAATATTAGTGGATGTACGTACACCAAACTTCGTCTTTATCCATTTTATCGGTCTAAGAAGTCAGAGATTAAAAAAAGACAGTCTGGTGCACTAAGCTTTCGCTATGCGTGAAATTCGAAAAAAAACCAAATCACAAAAATCTATTATACACCATCTTACCTTACCTTACATTTAAAAGAAACAAAAGTTATCTTTTGCCATGGTATCATGTACAAAAAGCTAAAAGAAACACGTGTGACGAAATTAAATTTGACTATTAATTCGTGTTATAATTTTTTTTTCAAACAGTTATCCTATAAATGAACTTTTCCCATTTTACGGCTCGTGATATTTTCTGCTTAATAAATGGTATCGATGGCTCTCGATTTAAGACACGGATATATTGTGTAATTTAAGAATTCACATAAATTTAATTTAAATCTTATATATTTATTAAAAATTTATTAAATACTATAAATATTTAAATGTCGAGGGTTTATCGGAAACAACCTCTCTACCTCACAAAATAGAGGTAAGATATGCGTACACTCTACCTTCCACAGATTCACTCTGTGAGATTTTATTGTTGCACTATAAGTAATTAAATATAAATTGAATTATTATAATGTAAAATTTAAGATCATTATAGTTATACAAAGGCGTATCTCACTTTAGGTTGGGGTTCAACTGAATCCTAACTTTCAATGCATAATATAAATTTATGTGTAGAAATTATTAAAATTTTAATAAATAGTAGATATAAAATTATAACTTTAAAAATATAATAAATTTAATATACTAAGAATCTTAAAATTGAACTCATAAAATTTAAATTCTAAATCCGCCTCTGCCGTTATAAAACTCATAAACTTTACTTTTAATACGCCACTACATAATTTAGAAAATTTATGTAAAAACTAGTCACATGTCATATACTAACCAGTTAAATATTAATTAGCCATTGTTGACTAAGGAAAAATAAAAGGAAGGTGGGCATTAAAGAGATATGATGTGCATGCATGCATGCAAATTAAAGCAGCTCCCGTGTGAAACATGGGCAACCTCATTTTTTTTTAAAAAAGAACCATAACACGTGTTCAATTGTTTAGTATGCCGTGGCTGGTCCAGAATTCGATGATCTTGGATGTTCACCTTAAAATAAATAAAAAATATATTACTTTGAGTGATTCTTAATCGGCTGCTCCATGGCTTAGCGTAAAGCCAGTCTTTTAACCAAAACACTAAAATATTTTATTTTACTTCTTAGGTGCTATTTAATATTTTATGTCAAAATTTTAATATTTTTATATGTTTACATATAGTATCAGCCGCTGTTAATGTGTGCTCGAGCATCAAAAACTAATGAAATGGGTCCGCCCATGTTAGTATGGAACATTCATGAATGTTGAATACTTTTACGTACGTAGTTGCATCATATATTAACTTATATAAATACAGAATCAGTCGAGAATTTTTCCACAATCAACAATTAGCTTATTGTACTATATTAATTGTTTTATTTGTTGAGTATAGTTTCATGTATTATCATAGAAAGTTGTTTATAGTTTTGTAATAATTTTTATAATAACATTATCATGTATAAAAATTATATTCTACCGTAGCTGTAAAGTGATTCCTTACAAAAAAAACTAAAGATGAGAATAAAATAAAGTTATTTCTGAAGTTATTTAGACAGCCATGAATGCTCTTACAAGAGCTTTAAAGAATAAGAAGGAAGTTAGAAAAGAAAGAAGAAGGAAGATCATGTATATTCTTCTATTAAAAGTGTTAATCAATACAATGAGTATATGTGTGTATTTATACACTATAAGATGAATTAATCTTCTACTCATCACCCTCAATATACTATTAACTGTAATTAGTAATTAACTGTACATCTCATTAACTAACTAACTAACTAACAACGAGTATTTACGATAATGCCACTGGTCTAACTAACTTTGTCAAGGCTAACTAACTCATTGGTATACTCGATATACACAGTGATATACAATCCGATATATGCTTCAACACCCCCTCAAGTTAGGTATCATTAAATAGATTGAGTACACCTAACTTGGAATTTAAAGACTGATGTTGAACTTTGGTTAATCCTTTAGTCAGTAGATCTGCTGGTTGATCAGTGGTAGCAATATACTGAGGCTGCATCTTCCCTTTTTGTATCTTTTCTCTAGTGAAGTGATAATCGATTTCAATGTGCTTTGTTCTCTCATGATAGACTGAATTGACAGCTATTTGAATAGTTGATTTGCTATCACTAAGGATATGAACAGGCAGACTGATTTTCACTTCTAATTCACTCAGTAATCCAAGTAGCCAAGTAAGTTCAGAAACCGTTGAGGCCATACTTCTGTACGCAGCTTTAGCTGAACTCTTTGATATTGTAGTTTGCTTCTTAGATTTCCATGACACAAGAGAATCCCCTAGTTTGATTAGAAAGCCAGATATAAATCTCCTTGTGTGGGCACAGTTAGCTTTTCATTCTACTATCTAGGAGCTTGTTTCAATCGATCTAATGATTTAATGAGTCTGCAGACTGGTCTGGGCTCCTCCTGACTCATAAATCCTTGAGACAAGTCCATGTAAATCTCATCATGAAAATCTGCTTGTAAGAATGCATTGTACACATCCATTTGATGAATGTGCCAATGTTTGAATACTGCAATAGCTATAACTATTTTGACTGTAACCATCTTGACCACAGAGCTAAAGGTTTCTTAATAATCAGTGCCCTCTTGTTGGCTATATCTTTAGCCACAAGTCTGGCTTTGAATCTTTCAACCTCTCCATTTGCCTTGTATTTTAATTTGTATATCTATTTGTAGCCTATTGGTTTCTTTCCTTCTGGTAGATTGACTACTTGCCATATATTGTTGCTTTGAAGAGCTTCAATCTCAGCCTGCATAGCCTCCACCCATTTAGGATCCTTGACTGCCTCTAGATAATTTCTTGGTTCTGAAATATAAGAGAAAGCTGATAAGTAAGCTTGATATCTAGCAGAAATGTTATTATAGGATACAAAGTTGGAAATAGCATAAGGTGTGTCCTTATGAAGTTGACTTAGTGAAATAAAGTCCTTCATCCATATAGGAGCCTTTTTGTCTCTTCATAATTGTTTAGTGTATTGAATTTGTTGTGCAGCATTTTTATTTTGAACTTGCACTAGTGTTGTCTGTAGTGGTGCAACATGTGTGTTTGAAACTGTAATTGAGTTTGGTACTTCATGCCCTACGTTGTCATTGCTTTCTTCTGTAGATGAGACACTTTCAGTACCTACATTAGACATCTCAGCAGTTGTATCAGTAACAATGGAATAGTTTATCATGATATATTCATCAGACAAATTTTTTGATTGATTAAACAACACTGGTGTAGAGTTATTGTCTTTGTTTCTAAATGAAAATTTAGTTTCCTTAAATATTACATCCTTATTAACAAATAATGATCATTTACATAGTTCATATAAGACATCCTTTTTGTACCGCAGAATAGCTCATTAATACTGCAGGTTTGGATCTAGATTATAGTTTATCAGTCTGATGGTTATTCTTGGCATAACACAAGCAGCATATAACTCTCATATGACTAAGAGATGGTTTTATTTTATGCAATTTTCATAAGAAGATATATTAATGATAGAAGAAGGTAGCCTATTGATAATGTACACAACAGCTAGGACACAGTAACCCCAGAACTTTATCGGTATATTAGCTTGAAATCTTAAGGTCCTAATTATCTCAAGTATATTTTTGTGCTTTCTCTCAGCTACACCATTTTGCTGAGGGGTGTATGCACATGATTTTTAATGTATTATACAAAGATTTGTAAACAAAGTACCACATATTTCATTTATAAACTCAGCACCATTATTAGTTCTGTAGATTTTTACTGTTTTATTGAACTGTGTCTTAACATATGTCGAGAAATATTGAATTGTAACACATTTCAGTCTTAACAAGTAGATCCAAGTCATTCTTGTGTAATCATCAACTATGGTAAGAAAATATTTATATTCATCAATAATAGGAATCTTGTAGGGACCTCATACATCCATATGAATTATATCAAACATATCAGTACTCTTAACACTACTAGTAGGAAATGATAGTTTAACTTGCTTAGCACAAGGACATGCAGAACACTTATTTATAGCAACTAATATAAACTTTACTTTATTAGGTAACAATTTGTTGAGAAAAGTAGTGGATATATGTCCAAATCTTTGATGCCACAAGCTAATATCAGAAGCACTAAGTAACACAGTTGTTTGAATTGTTTGTGTAGTAGCTTTAGCAGCATCGATTTACTTCAGTAGACTGACTTTGATAGTTCTGATTCATTAGAATGTAAAGACCATCTTCTACTCTACCAATCTCCTTCACCTTCCCACTGGAGAGATTCTGAAACACATAAAAATCAGGATAGAATAAAGCAGCACATCTAAGTTCTCTTGTTAGTTTAGAAATAGAAATTAGATTGTATTTGAATTTAGGTAATACAAATACATTATTCAAAGTGCTGTTAGGAGATATAAAAAAAATTTCAATGTGAGTTACTAAGGTTATATCTCCATTAGGTAGAAAAACCTTTTTAGGATTAGCAATTTTCTCCATTGTTAAATTGTCAAGTAGCTTGATATCAGAAACTATTTGGTTTGTAGCACCATTGTTTATAATCCATTTGAAAATTTCTGATACTAAACAAGTTGTATCTGTAGCTGACTTTATACCTGTAAGCTCCCCATTACCAGTACTAGTGCTAACAATGTTTGCACTTGATTGTGGATGGCCAATTTGGTTTAACATCTGAAGTATCTGCTCATACTGACTTCTAGTGAACACACAAGCTCCTGGCTGGTTCAAGTTGAATCTTTGAGTCATTTGTCCCATCATTTGATTCGTAGCATGTTGCTCTTGATTCTGATAGAGACTTGTAATGTTATCCACAACCTATTCCCCTTGTTCATTATTGAAACCTGAATTTTGAGCTTGCACTTGATGGGAATTATCAACTTGAACATTATATGCTTGTCCATAATGAGTATGATTGTTATATCCAGAAGAAGAACCATGTTGTTATCCAGACCCTTGTCCATAGTTTCATCCTCATGTTCCTCCTTTTCTTTTATTGAAACTATGAGGATATCACACTGTAGATTATAGTCTTTCTTGTATTTCTGACCTACAACCCTAGAGTAAAGTGCTGTAGGATAATAGTTATGCATAGGAGCAGCTCCTAGCAATCCTGTAGAAGTAGATGGACTAGCCTTTTGCTCCTCATCATTCATTGTCATGGTATAGGCTTGGTTCACAGAAGGCAGAGGATTCATGAAAAGTATTTGACTTCTGGCTTGCATGTATGAACTATTTAATCCCATCAAGAATTGATACAACTTTTGCCTCTGAATATAAACAACAAAATCTCTAGACCTATCTCAATCACAACCAGGAGAAGGGACCAAGGCTTCACACTCATTCCACAAGTACTTCAATTTCTTAAAATACACAGAAATGGAGGAACAAACTTGAGTGTGAGTAGCAATTTCTTGATGCAAACCAAAGGTTCTTGACCCACTAATTTCATCAAATCTTTCTTTTAGTTCTTCCCACATAGACCACTCCACTCAACAAACTATTAGAAACAGAATTCATGATCCAAGATAAGACGATGACGTTCATCATTTTCCATTGATCCCATAGATCAGTACTGAAACTCTCTTTCTTATAAGTACCATCTACCAGGCCAAATTTCTTTATACCTAGCAAGGCTAGTCTCATAGACCTACTCCATAGTGTAATTTTCAATTCCAATTAACTAAATTGAAATCAAGGAAATGCCACTTACATCATTAGAATGAAGGAAGAGAGGATGGTTTCTATCCCCTAGCTGTGCATTTCCAGCAGTTACACCATCTGTTTGTTGTTGAGTAGAAGAATTACCACCATTTGGAATACTTCCAGTGGTTCTTTCAATATTGTTAATATTAATATTCATTATGTTCAACACAGATCAGAAGAAATCAGATAAGAAGTTTGACAGAAATTTCACTTCCAAGAACCAGAAGTGTATTAGCAAGAAACAAAAACATAATTCACTTGTAGCGGAATTAGTGAATGAATTGAGATCGAGACAAGACGAGATATACTCGATAACACTGATACCATGAAGTTATTTAGACAGCCATGGATGCTCTTACAAGAGCTTCAAAGAATAAGAAGGCAGTTAGAAAAGAAAGAAGGAGGAAGATCATGTGTGAATTTCTATTCATTGTTAATCAATACAATGAGTATGCGTGTATTTATACACTACAAGATGAGTTAATCATCACCCTCAATACACTACTAACCGTAATTAGTAACTAACTGTACAACTCATTAACTAACAAACTAACTAACAGTGATCATTTATGATAATGCCACTGGTCTAACTAACTTTGTGAAGACTAACTAACTCACTGGTATACTCGATATACACAGTGATATACAATCGGATATATGCTTCAACAATTTCATAGCAAGTTTTATCTCTCTCGACCCAAGGGAAGAGTAATTATAATAAGGCCAACAATTTCAATGCAATGTATTTTGACTACTAGTCGGAAACACTCCCTTTTACCTCATATTTTTCCTTCACGACTTTTTTAAATATCTTTAATAAAGTACAACTTTATTCACAAGGCAAATTAAAGCTGTATCGCCATTTCTCTTCAACGTACAAAGTATAAATTGTGATTTCCCCCCTGTAATCGTAGTGTATATACCAATTTACACGTACTTTAATTAGTTTTATATTTTTATACTTGCTACTTCCATCATCATATGCACGTAATTTTGTTGACCATGGCTTGGACAGTAAATTGTGATATAAATATTCCAGGAGCAACAGATAAAAAGATGTTACACACATTTTTAACTAGTGTACTCCTTTATTTTATACGATCATATTATGGATTCTTTTTTACTTGATAAAAAAAGTCATTGACCAAAACAAAATCATGCGTATTTGAATGCTAAGATATTTATGCTAAAAAAAGTCTTACTTCATGGTATTTATGACTTTATGAGTTAATCTTTTGGTGTGTAATTGTGCAAGACTTTGAATATGTATAGCAGTCATATGTAACAATTACGTGCTCACCATGATGTATTTTGAGAAAAAAAGGTTCATGAATAAAAACAAAATCGCATTAATTGTTTTCTTCTATTCCATACCTCAAAATAGACTCATAACCTCATATCATTTTGTTTTCATGAACTCGACCAATTATTGACAATGAAATAAAATAGAGAGGACCCTACAAGATTATATACAAGACACTCTTATTGGTATTAAAAAAATAGTCGCTAATGCAAAGTTTGCCCCTTATTTCTTGGAATTGATTCATGCAAGGATAGTAATGTTGGATAATAGAAAAACTAATCTTTCTTTATAATAGGACAAATTAAATTGTCTCAATAAGATGAGTTGAGCTTCAAAATAAGTACCGAACATACGAAATGGGAATAAAAAATATATATACAAAAGAATATGGATGTAATGGTATTTTTACATAAAAAGGACAAATGACAAAAATGCCTAGAGAAAATTAAAAGTGTTATTTAGGAAAAGCGTGGAGATTACAAAAAATAATAGGAAAAAATTATTAAAAAATTGATCAAACCAAATATACTTGTAAACTGTAAAACCATAAATTAAGGTCGTGACTGGTGACAAAATTATGGATTTTACCAAACATGTAAATAAACTAAAAATATACTTCCAAAACTAATTTATCAGTTTATACATTTATGATAGAAACTAAGAGTCCATCAAACAGTATAGAGAACCAGATTCTCTATTTCTTCCCTCAAGCAAAACAGAAAATAAATAACACACGATATTTACGTGGAAAACTCATTGCTCAATGGATTAAAAATCACGACCTACCAAGTAGGATTTCCAACTTAACTAACTGGACAGCTTCAGATTACAACCTAGGAATTAAACCATTAATCCCTCACCCCTTATAATACATATATTGTGAACCCTTTACAATAACTCTATTGCAAAGCTACAAACCTTGACTAATTCTAGCTAAGAACACAAACCAACAAAGGTTGAAATCTGTCCTACTATGACACTTCTTAAAAGTAGTATATGATTACAATAAAGAACAAAAGACAAAGACTCAAAATAAACTAAAGGACTTAGACATCTTCAGTGTCGGGATCTGATCCTTCACTTTGCAAAGGCTTTATTCTTGGGAACACTTGGAGAAACTTGTGGTGGTTGCACTTTGAAAATGATTTTAGGTTTTCAAGTGTTACTCAAAACTTTGTAACATGTTGTATATATATTGGGAAGCATGTGGGATGATATAGGGACTACTCATCACTTGGTTTGACCACTAGCACACTGCAGCAGTGCTGTACTTTTGCCAGTGAACAATACAACTTTACAGTTATAACTGTTGACTGTATGATAACCAAAGAAACAGATAGTAAACCAGGTCCGTATATGATTCTTCAAAAGTTTGACAAATCATCAAAACACAAGATGATATAACTTATCAATTTCCCTTTTTTTTATTATGACAAACACAAAATTGATATTCTCCTGAGGAATATGTTCCCACTTGTTCCCCCTGTGGATCAGACCTATCTTTCAAGTATAACAACATGTTAATCAAGGAAAAAACATTTTATCCCCTTAACTTTCCCCTCATTCACAATAAGTATATCAAATCATATCAAATTCCCCTATTTTTATCCCTTTTGGCATCATTGAAAAGAGTAGTCAAAGAGGCACAAGCAACAAGAAGTTCAGTAATATTAACTCGGGCCACTTGGACAACACAACATGAGAAGAAACATGAACAAATAAGCTAGTATCAATACATAAAATATAGTAATTGCCCAATTATAGATTAGCATTTAACAAAAATATATTAGCTAAAACAGTACAAAATATGATAATTAAAACTACCATCAGTGCCAAATTCATTAGGGAAATAAAAACAGGGATCAAAAGAATGAGACTTGAAGAAGAGGAAGGACCATGTCTAGGAAGCATGACTTAATAGGCTAGAAGGGAAACTAAGGGGCTAGATCCTTGAGAAGTCTATCCACTCGGTCACTGTTGGTGTGCTGGTCCTAGAGCATCTGATCACGAAGGTCATCAACCTTCTGCCTTAACTTCTCATTTCCAGCCCTCATTTTTTTCAATCGCAACATTTGCAGCCTTTAAATCACCATGCGAACCACATTTCTGTACCTTCTCAGCCAATTGGACTCTAAGGAGAGCATTCTCAGCCTTAAGCCTTTAAATCTTAGCAGTTGACATCTCTTGAGCCTCAATTAGAGTTGAAATGGTAGAGTTATTGTTAATGCCACCTTTCTTTGGTAGGCACTCATATTTTTCCAAAGTCGCCATAATGAACATATATTTTTTAACTTTGAAATGCACAAGAACTTTTGGCAAAAGAAATCCATAGAGAAGGCCATGCCTGCCCTCCCTAGTATTTACCACTTTGATCATACACTCAATCATGATTGCTGGCAGACTGGTGGGTTTAAAAGTTTAAAGAGCCTCGAGGAGGACCAGATCTGGCACATAGGTAATAGAACAACCTTCAGCCATGGTAGCAACACCTTGTTGACTAGGGCAAACACAAGCTGGTACTTTGGTTTAAGCTCTTTCTTGAAGAGCCTTGCTCTAGTAGCAGACTCCTCCCTCTTAGAAATCACGGTCTTAAAGACATCAGAGGCCTCTCCAGCCACAATCTTAATCTCATTAGTCAGGATCTTCAAAATATATCCAAGTTTTGACTAATATAACTCAAAGTCAGTCCCATTTACTGACACAACAAAAGTGCAATCATCAGTGTAGCAAAGATTTGCATATAATTCGAGCACCTGTACTTCATATACACTGGGTGCCGATGGTACAAAAAGATGAGCTAATTTTTAGAACTCAACAATCTTAAGCAGTTCTTTTATGCCAAACCTCTCAGCAATTTTAGTTTTAAACACCCTTCCCAATAACACTTTTTGACTCTGCAAAGTCTTATTTCTTTCATTCTCAGTCTGAGCAACACTTTTACCAATTTTTGTTTCTTTGAGAAATCTGGTTCCTCACTGGTACTACTCTTTCTCTTCTTTAGAGGAGGAGATCGAGTTTCAAGCGTCTCTTTGTCAGACTTGTCACCCTCATCATCAGTGACAATTTGTTCCACACTTTTCTTTTTCTCTTCTTTCTTCTTCCTTGAATATTTCCTCTCAAGTGGAGAATTTTCCACTTTTTCTTCTTCCTTAACAGTATCATCATCAATAACAACAGTCTCTACATCAACCAACACATCTTCATCAATCAGTCTACTTCTCACGGGTGGATTTCTTGTCCTTTTGGTGCCTTTTTCTTTTCTTTCCTTTGGAGCAGAATCCAAAGCAACCTTTGCAGTCCTTTTTCTCTGTCTAGTTCTAGTGGTTGTTTGGAAAATACTTTTTCTCCCTTTGGGTACAAGATTCTTCTTGGGCTCTTCAACAATAGGTGTCGTTCTACGCTTAAAATATAGGGGCACGTCATCCTCATCAGACTCGGCAGTAGGTCCAGTAGGATCAAGTTCTTTCTCAAGTGACAATTCTCCCAAAGGTACAATAATAGTAGACACTGGTTCAGGACTAACAGCCAAATTCAAGTTTACCCTAGAGAAAACTGGTGTCTCATTCTATATACGAGTTGTCTTGAGTGCTGAAGACATGGTTTTCCTACTACCAACTGAGTCGGGCTTTTCAATCAGGCTAGAAATCGAGGAAGAGGGTACGGATTTTCTTAGGGTTTGACTATTATGAGTTCTAGGAGGACTAGTAATAGGGAATTTGGGGAAGATATTGTGGTGTTTTGATTGATGGAAATTGGAAATTTTGGTGGTGAAGCAGGTGGTGTCGGTTCAGTGGTTACTAGTGTGTTTGGAGGTGACGGAGAGGGGTTTGTTTCAATAATATTTGGAGTGGTTAGATCTTGGTTAGACACGGTGGATTGTGGTTTGAGAACGAATGCAGAGAGAATATAGATGGTTAAGACAACATGTAGGTGTGAGAGAGGAAAGAGTAAAGTTGGAATTGAGGATTTTAAGTGAGAGGTGAGAGAGATGAGAGAATTGGTATTTAAGAAGAGATAGTAATGGTTGGATCGGGTTGTGAGAGAACTGATCGGATTAATTCAGCGGAGGTGTATCATTTGAGAGAATATTTGAATTAAATGAGGGAAAGGTTTAATGACTTGACACCTTAAGAAATATAAAATCATACAAGTACTGAAGGGACTACTAACCTGAGTCACAGGGACCAGGTCCCATGACAATTTTCTTGAAAATTTGCAGGCAAAAACTCTGAACTATGCAATATCACATAGGCTTGTGTTGTCCTAAAATTGCCATACATGTATACCTGTAACAGTATAAGAATGAGTTAGATGCCACCAAAAAAATACTTTTTAGCATTATACCTTTCCTCAGAGACCAACTAGTTGAGCTTGATCAAGCCTAACTCCAAGCGATTTCTTTCAAAGTGCTTCCTGCTCAGTGCCTTGGTAAAAATGTCAGCAACATGGTCTTCTGTCTTGCAAAACTTCATATAAATCAAACCCTTTTCAGTATTATCCCTTAGTAAATGATGCCTGATATCAATGTGCTTGGTCTTTTTGTGTTGCACTGGATTTTTTGTCATGTTAAGTGCACTTGTATTGTCACAAAACAAGGGCACATAGTCAGTAAGCACACCAAAATCCTCAAGCTGTTGTTTGATCCATAACAATTGAGCGTAGCAGGAGGTAGCAGCCACATACTTAGCTTCAGCAGTGGAAATAGCCAAAGAATTTTATTTCTTCGTACCCTAAGAGAACAAGCATGACCCCGAAAAATATGTCATTCCAACCATACCCGATGAGCTTGTTTAAAACCATATAAAGCCTTGTCAAGCTTAAACACATGTTCAGGATATTCATGACTCTCAAAACTAGGGGTTGCTGGAGAAAGACTTCCTCCTTTAGATTTCCATTCAGAAATGCACTCTTGACATCCATTTGGAATAATTTGAATTCCATATGAGATGCAAAGGCAATAAGAATTCTGATTGCCTCTATTCTAGCCACGAGATCAAAAGTTTCATCATAGTCTATCCCTTCTTCTTGATTATACCATTGAACCACCAGCCTTGCCTTATTCCTGATAGTGTTTTCAAACTCATCAAACTTGTTTTGAAACACACACCTAGTCTCAATCACTGTTTTGTCTGAGGGACCAGGTACCACACCTTATTTCTTTCAAATTGATGAAGCTCTTCTTGCATTGAATCTATCCAGTCAGTATCCTTCAATGCTTCTTTGATATTCTTGGGTTCATTTTAAGATATGAAGGCTGAGAAGGCAAACACATTTCTCACCTTAGATCTAGTTTGAATACCAGAGTCTAAGGGAGTAATCACATTTTGAAGTGGATGAGATCTTTTGTGCTTCCAGTTGGATAGTTGAACTGCATGTACGAGGGACCAAGTTCTTCTGTGTTGGATCCATAATTGACATCAACAGAAGCATGATCTCTACCTCATTTTCCAGCTTCAGGGGTTCTTGATACATCATCTGCTACTCTATGTTCAACTTCAAGTGGAGTGATGTGAGAACCAGGTTCATTTGTGTCTTCTGGAGACTCTGATGCATCTTCTTCATTACTTTTCTTATTTTGACTCATCAATTCAGTCTTTCCATTTGATATCTCTATAACTTCATCAAGAAATTTCAAAATACCCCATCTTCAACTTCATCATCATGTGACTCTTTATTCCCAAAATATTTGATTCATTAAAGATCACATGCACACTTTCCTCTACACTTTAGTTCTTTTGTTGTAGACATTGTATGCTTTGTTGAGAGATGAGTAATTAAGGAAGATTCCTTCATCACTTTTTACATCAAATTTCCCCAAAGCTTCCTTACCATTATTGAGAACAAAGCACTTGCAACCAAATGATCTTAGATAAGTCAGCTTGGGCTTTCTCCCATTGAGTAATTCATAGGGAGTCTTCTAAACCAGGGACGTGATCATGCATCTATTTATCACATGACAAGTAGTATTTAAAGCTTCAACCCAAAAACTTTTAAATACACCATTTGCTATCAACATTGTTCTGGCCATATCTTCAAGTGTTCTGTTTTTTCTCTCCACAACACCATTTTGCTGAGGTGTTATATGAGCAGAAAAGTTGTGACTTATACCATTTTCAGCACAAAATGCTTTAAACTTGGCATTTTCAAACTCTGTATCATGATCAGATCTAATACTCATAATATGATTTCCTAATTTCACCTGAATTTGTTTCACAAAGGCATAGAACACAGGGTATATTTCATTCTTGTTTCTTAAAAACAGGGTCCAAGTGAATCTTAAATAGTCATCAACAATTATGAAAATACACTTCTTTCCTCATCTGCTTGGGATCCTCATTGGTCCACAAAGATCCATGTGAAGAAGATCCAGTGGCCTTTAGGTACTCACTTCTTTCTTTGGCTTGAAGGAGGATCTGACTTGCTTCCCTTTAATGCAAGCATCACATGCCTTGTGATCTTTGAACTTGGCATTGGGTAACCCACAAACCAGGTCTTTCGCAGCAAGTTTTTGATCTGGTCTATGTACACTTTTTGATCTTCTCAAATAATTACTATTCATTGAGAAGAAGTCATGAGTAAACACCGACCTCAATATGTTAAAGGTGATCCACTTTAAACGTTAAGCCAAAAGATCAAGTCTCACAATTGAAATATTCAAGAACCACAAATTAATGAAGCTTTGTCCTTTTTTCTAGGGTAGTAATTGCCTTTCTCATCTTTATAAATTGCCCAAGATTTACTTCCCTCATAAAATAAAAAAGCAATTTTAAAGGGCCTAGTCTTCTTCAAAGAACAACTTATTCTTATCATCTCTCTTTCTTCCTAAAGCTAAGGAGGGAAGAGGGGAAATAAATCAATTACATCTCAATCCTAAATTAGTTCTATTTGCTTTCACGCACGTGGATTATTCATTCAAAAATGGCAAAGGAAACTAGAAATGTACGTTCTTGGATGGAGGTTGCTCCTGTCCTTATGACCTATAATCGACGAAAGTCTTCAAATACATCAGGATTGGAAACCATTAGAGAAGAGATCAACGAGGGGTGTGACGATTATTCACAACATCTATGTCCTCTCCTTCAATTGCAACGTCGAAATTAATGATGGGATACAATTTTACTTTATATATATATAGCTAAAATGTACTTGATTAGTTCTTTTATTTGAGAGGTTGATGAAATTTTAGCCCTCCACTGCAGATTCAGGAAGTGTACCATTATTTCTTTAAGAATATTAATGGCATTTGATGGTATTTGGTTAATTTCCTTCAGATTCATTTGGATGAATTTGTCATTAAAATTTACTTTTGAAGGTCTCGATAATGTCATAAAGACCTCATATTATAATGAGTTACACAATCAGATCATCTATACTAATCGTAGGTTGATGATCGATATGGAAAAGAATATGAATAACTTGTTGTAACTGGTCAAATTAAACTGGGAAGGTTAAACTTTTTACACTACAAACAAATAAAACTTGATTTTTATGTTAAATTTTTTCTCCTCTCTATATAATAATAAGCTAAGTTCAAAAATGGGTAAATTGTCTAATGCATTAGGCTTCCATTTCATGTGTGTTCCTTTTAGGTTCAATATGGTTGATTCAAGAGTTAAAAATGTAATACAGAACATATACTGTTAAACTTCAGAGCTATCAATAGCATCGGATCAAGGGTAAGAATACATATTAGTAAGAGTGGCCAGTGGGCCGGGCTCGGGTCTGGCGGGGTCGGGGCGGGACTGGAGAAGGGGCGGGGTCGGGTCTGGCGGGCTCTGGCGGGGTCGGGTCTGGCGGGACTGGAGCAAGTCCCGTCCCGATCCCGATCCCGTCGGGCTCGAGTCGGGGCGGGCTCGGGTCGGGGTCGGGCTCGGGGCGGGATACGGCGGGTTTTCATTTTTTTTTAAATAACATATGTATAAAAAAAACTCAATAAACAAAACAAGAAAGTGTAATAAAAACATCCCAAGGCTGTTTTTGTGCCTCTTATATTATTTAATAGACATATGATTTTTTTGTAATACAAATACAATTGTCTAAAATCTAAATTGCAACTTTGTGGTGTTGTCCAAAAGTTGCAAATTACATAATAAAATTACAATTAAAAAAATTACATTCTCAAAAAAATATGTTCTAATTGTTTGATGATTTCATGTGGTTCTTCGGTTGGAATTGGTATTTGTTGGTCAAATTGATCCACGTCGCTTCCACTACCTTCGGTTAAGATTTCGTTGTAGTTTTCATCATCTTCTTCGTTGATCTCCGGTTGACCGCATCTTCTCCACTCTGCTCGTATCCAATCTTTGAATAATACTGCAATTTCCAAGCTGTCTCCGGCTAATGAGTGTATGTGGTCTCCTATTTGATATCTGCCTGCAGAAAAAGCGCTTTCAGACACAGTTGACGACGCTTGAATGTTCAAAACATCTCGAGCCATCAATGAAAGTGTCGGAAAGGTCTTCTCATTCCCCCTCCAGTATTTCAGCAAGTCTTCATGTCCATCTTCATTGATAACTTCTTGATACAGTACAGAACCCTGCAAAACAAAAATATCAAACTCGCTAATTTGGTTAGTAGTAGAGGTACGACCGCACATTCTATTTCTGAGGCTTTCAATACTAGCCGCAGAAACATGTCTTTTGTGAGGTTGTATTGAAGATGAAGAAGATGGTATGGAAGCTGGTAAGTTACTAGCATTTTCTTGTTGATAAAATCTATATATATTTTTGCATTGGTGTTCTACGCTAGACAATACTTCTTCTTTAGTTTGTTCAATAGGTGGTGAGTGATTTAGATTTTTGGGACTTGGAGGTGGTAGTACTTCTATACAATCGTAAATAGTTTCAATTAGTGATTTAGTACCGTCTATTTTAATAGTAGGATTTAATACATAACCAATAATATAAATAGAGGGAATAGGAATAAAATATTTTTTTATTTTGAGAAACATTTTTTAATAGCTGCCTTATAAGCTGGTTTTTCCATATATTCACTAAGTAATAAAAATATTAGAGTTATATAAAATAACATAGTTGAAATAGTAGGATAATATATACCGAAAAATTCTTTTGTTGCTTGAAAAAATTTCTCTAAAAATACAATAAGTTTGAAAATTTTTTCCCAATCACTATCTAAAATCATATCAGCTGACTTTTTATTATGAAAGTTAAAAAATAAAGTTATAGGTAATTTATAGTCATAAGCAACAAGTAGTTGCTCGTATAAAGAATTCCACCTAGTGGATACTTCTTGTGGAATTTTTCTAAAAGGTAGTCCACAATCATGGCAAATTTTTTTATATTCTTTTCTACGTTGTACTTTATTACTTTTAAAAATAAAGTTTATAGCAAATTGTATTTTACTAAGAATGTCTTCAAAAAGTGATAGACCATCCTTTACAATTAAGTTATATATATGGCACGCACATTTTATATGAAAATGGTCTGGAAAAGATGGAGTTAAACTATTTTTAAAATTGTAATTGCGTAATTGTTATTAGAAGCGTTATCTAATGTAATAGTCATAATTTTATCGGTAATTCCGTAATAATCGCACACTTGATAAATATTTTCTGCAATAAAAGTACCAGTGTGCCTATCATCTATATATCTATACGCTAAAATACGTTTTTGCATAGACCATTTATAATCTATCCAATGACAAGTTACGATTAAATAATCATGGCCGTTAGTACTACGACCTATATCGGATGTGATGGATACTTTGCCATTAAAATGATATAATGAAAACGTAAATATTGTTGATATTCATGCGCGAATTTAAATACATCTCTCTTAACAGTTGATCTAGGAAAATCGTTAAAAGCGAGGATTATATATATCTCTAATGTAATGAATAAAACCTGAGATGAAGGAAATGAAAAAGGCAAACCCTCCACAAAGAACTAATTTTGATATTGCTTCCCTATCTCTATGTTTATTGTATTTAGAGCCTACAATTCCCCGTCATAGGGTTAATTTGACCACTGTGCTTGGTGGGACGATGTCGATATGTGAACCTTGTTCCGATGGAGCGGGCGTTTGCGCACCCGGTTTTGAAGCCTGGTATTGGGCATACCTAGCTGGATGAGCACTTACTACGTGTCTAATTAAACCCTCCGTCCCACCGTGACCTTTTCCAGTTTTAAATTTTAAAACATTTTTACAAATTTTACATATGGCTACTTGATTCTCTACGTCCCTATCAAAAAATGTCCATGCATCTGATTTTAATGGTCGTTTTGCTGGACCTCGTCTCATACTAGGGGGAATAGGAGGTATTTCAGTTGAATGTGCACTAGTGGGTGTGTTGTCATCAACATTAGTGGATGTATCATCTAGATCATCGTCTAAATTAAAGTCTTCTTGAGTTCCAGAAAATAGCTCCTCGTCTAAATCTAATGGTATTGTAGGAAAATGTTGAGTATCAACAAAATCATCCTGTGTAGGAATAAGATGAGTAGAAGAAGTACACTTGCCCTGGTTGCCCCTACTAGAAGAAGCACCCTTACCCTTACCCTTAAACATACCTCTTAATCCTTCCATTTTAATTATGATAATAAATAAATAAATAAATAATTAAAGACAATAAAATTAAGTGATCTAAACTAAATAAACAGACTATAATAATTTAATGAAGGAACGAATGTACCAAACGCCGACGTAACGTCGACGTGTAATCGAGAGGTTGAAAATTGAAACTTTGCTCGATGGAAGATCCTCAAGCTAGTTGCCAACTTCACTACCAATTCCCAAATGAATAAATAAAATTGAATATTTAGCAAACAATGTAGACTTGTAGAGAGATATATTGAGAAATTAGAGAGATTGTCGGAAGATTTGTGAGAAAGATGAAGAGAAAATGAGTTATTTATAGTTGAAAAATTGGGTTAAAGTGTAAATATAATAACTTATGGGTTAAAAATAAATATTAAGGGGTAGGGGGTTGGGGGAGGGGGGGCCTAAAATGGCCGTTGGCCAACGGCCATAATCTAAAATGGTCATTGGTGCAACGGTCATTTTTGCAAAGGGGGGAAAAGGGCGGGGTCGGGGCAGGCTCGGGTCTCGCAGGACGAGGCATCGTCCCGTCCCGAGTTCGAGTCCCGCCCCCGTTATTTTTTTTTTTTTGGCGGGGTCGGGGCAGGACCGGGGCGGGCTCGGGACGGGCTCGGGACGGGCTCGGGTCGGGGTCGGGCTGTCCCGGCCCACTGGCCAGCCCTACATATTAGTTAACTATACGTATGAGATAGTAAATATCCAAGATAGAGGGTGAATTTATAGTATAACGAGGGTTTTTAATCGAACTCAATAATTTAAGCTCAGATACCATATGTATGCATTTAAAACACTTTAGATTGGTACGACACAAGTAATATATTCTGAAATGAAATGAATTATGGGTTAAGAAAATTTCAAATCCATAAATTTAAAATTCTGAATTCATATATGCGGCAAGACATATCTGATGTAACTACCCGAAAAGAAAAAAGATTAATAGATCTTTTGGTCTTGTAGTTATTACTATATTTTAATTCGAATAATTATGATATTTGACTAAACATATTTAATCTTTAATTACTTGAAGTGTGCATCTTCTTTTATATTTTTCTTAAAAATAAACACAAGTTTTCATAGTTATTACTATTTCACCCTTTAATAGTCAAGTGTTATGTTAAACTTGTATTGTTATTTCATATTTAAGGTAATATATCTCTAAAAATAGTTTAAATATAACACATTTCTTACATAAAATGACAAAAAACACAAATTTAAAGTTAAATGCAATAACAACAGCATATCCAGTGTAATTTCACAAGTGGGGTTTGGGGAGGGTATAATATACTCATACCTTACCTCTACCTTGGGAGGTAGAGAGACTGTTTCCGATAGAGCTTCGACTCATAATAAGGCAAGAACAAGATTCCAATCAGTACTCGTTTTGAAAACAATATGATAAGCCATGGGAGGAGCCACCTTAGGCGAAGGATGGTCAGGTGCACACCCTTCGCCGGAAAGTTACGCAACGTACTGATTTGACCAAAAAAGCATATATTTAGTCATTATTTTGCCTCACTTCTTAGTACTTTTATCATCATTTGAGTACAAATTATATTGCATTGAGGTTATTACGTGTTTTGTATGTGTAGGAAGATTGTTGGACGAAAATGATTGGAAAAGAGCTTATTTGATACAAGTTTAGATACGAAAAGAAAGATTGGAGAATGTCCTAGCTCTCCTATCATGCTCGCCTTGCGAGTAGCTTGATGAGCCAAGAAGTTTAATCACTTTCACAAAACAACGAAGCGAAGGAAAGGTCAAGGAAGTTGACGAGCCAGGCTAAAAATATGACTGAGAGGGCTTGTCAGCATCCTCACCACACGAGCCCATAGACGAGCCAAGAAACAAGAAAAAGTTTAAAGCTTGTTGGGCTCGCCTGTGGTCCTCGCAAAGCGAGAGTTCAGGCGAGCCAAGAAAAATTTTCTAAACGAGTTTTTATTGGTTTATTTGATTCCCTACACATTCTAGGTCATATAAATACACCCTAAGACATATTATTTTGGGGGAATTGAACCTAAGGAGAGCAAGGAGCCGTCGTGGAGCAAGAGAAAGATTTGGCAACAAGTTTTTCCCTCTTCTTCCTATTTCCTGTTGTTGATTATGAATTTTAGTATAGTGTTTTCACATACTTTTATGAGTAACTAATTCTTTATCTAGAGTTTTGATGGAACTAATTGTTGGATAAATTCTTGATTGAGTTTTATTATAATTCAGCCGTTTTAGTTTTCTACTTATTCAACTACGCGATTATTTCAGTTAATTGAATGGCCATCGATTAATTGTGCCTATTTATTATGTGTTGTTTGATAGAGAATACATATTTAGTTAGTTGTTGAAAAACGTTACTCCTAAGGTATATGAGAAATCAATATTGCGGGTTTAAAAGCGGGATTAGAGATAACGAAGCTTTGATGTGGTCATAGTGAACGGTAAGAAATTGCTAGCTAGAGTAGTGTTGGTTGCTATTGTAGTAAAGCAGTACGGAAAGTAAATAAATATTACAAGTGTTCGAAAGGATCAATAAATGGTCAATCTTCAAAACTCCCGCAAGCCTGTTGTGTCTTGAATCTTGATAACCTGAAATCAAGAAATAACTAAATCTGGATGGTTACAACGTTGTGTGTTGAGTCGAGTGATTGCACTCTGTCCTTAAGACAAGATTGCCCCGTATATATGCTTTTACGTTAGCGGGCAATAGTCTCCCAAGATAAAACAACACTTTAATCTCAACACTACAAAGCAAATAGGTTGAGTCTGACGAAGAAAACAAATACGAATGGACTTGCTGAAGATATGGAAAAGGAAGGAAGAGTTTCTGTTTTCGTCCAACGTTATTGGACTGACTTTCTCTTTTGTTTTGTCTCTGTGTATATAGTGTGTCTCTGTTGTGTATATCTTGTGTATATGTGTGTTTGCTCACTATTTTTCTCAACAGTTTTGCAGTGTTTTTCGTCACTGTTTTGTGCTGCATTTTTCTGTTTTTGTGTGCAACAAAATTGAGACAAAAGGCCTCAATATATAGCATGGAGGAGAGACTCCTCAACTGCCACAAACAAGGCTGTTAATGGCATTAGTGAGGGCTGTTAATGGCATTAGAGAGGGCTGTTAATGGCCATTTAGAGAGGTTGATTTATGGTCATGAAGGAGAGTTATTTATGGAGTAGTTAATAGCCAAGTAATTGCTGGTTAATGCTCCAAAAAATAGCCCAAATGGTAGGCAAAAAGTTTCTGCCTTTAGTCTTTCCCAAAATCAACTTTTCAGAAACTCTAGGGATCAAACTGTAAATATTAAGTAATTTGGGATCCAAAAAGATAATATCAGAAAGTCCCCACAGCCCGAGACCCGAGCCCGAGCCCAGACGGGCGGGCGGCGGCGGCGCGCGTGTGGGCTTACCCTCGAACCCAAGCACATCTAGGTTCTCCCTCCTTTAAACACATGGGATACCCCTTGGGGTCCCAAATCCTTTACCACTTTAGAGACTTATAAAGAGAGCAATTCTTCATTTTCCCACCGACGTGGTAGATTTGTCCCACACCATATTTCCATGCCTCAAACACCTTACTTTGTGGACCAATATCTCTTTCATTTCTCAACGAAATTTGACGATTCTTGGCCCTACGGTCATCTACTCACTTAGTAGATTATGCATGTGAGAAGAGACAAAGCCTCCAACATGTGGAACACTAGTGTTTAATTTATTAAATATGGGTGGACGCACCTCTCCGTCAAAGGCAAATTTCCAACAAGTAGTTCAAGAGAATACGTCTAGTAAATTATTGTGATTGCTCGAGAGAGAATTACGGTAAGTTGAGTGCTCACGATCCGTAGAGAATAAATCGGCGAGATTATAGATAACGTAGCGAGAAGGATTCCAATAATTGGGAAAATCATAACCCTAGGCATCCTTAATCTTGAATTCAATCAATTCTCTTTAGTTGATAATCTATACTGCTATTATTTTTTTAGTTAATTAGTTAGAAATAAAAATCTTAATCTTTATAATCCATAATATTGTTCGAACTTATTTCTTAGTAATATTGAACAATTATAGCTAACGTTAGTTCTTTGTGAGATTCGACTCCGGACTTTTAGATCGGATTATATTTGCAGCGACCGCTTATCCTTTTTAGACTAGAGTTGGGCATGATCACGTACATATGTTAAATGTTAACTAGCATGAGTATATATTTAATTTTGTACACTCTTAACCCACGTGAGAAGAAATTTTGCACCTTTTATCAAATTTTTGGTTCCGCCGCTATAATAAGCTGTGTGCGCAATTTCTCCACATGTTGCACGTCTT
This sequence comes from Anisodus acutangulus, assembly GCA_029783415.1. NCBI lineage: Eukaryota > Viridiplantae > Streptophyta > Magnoliopsida > Solanales > Solanaceae > Anisodus > Anisodus acutangulus. The sequence continues at coordinate 45,662,472 of CM056503.1, forward strand.
TACTGGGAAATTAGGTTCATCCAACAATCATCGAAAAAGACAAATTCAGATTTAGGTGATGTTTCCTTTATCTTTCTACCGACACTTCACCAAAATTTTGTGTTTCTTTCCTTATTTCACCTCACCTTTATATAAGTCCCTCATACACTGCAATCTTTTAATCTCCACACAAAAGTGAAGGGTTCTCTGTTTTTCCTTCATAAACTCCAAAAAAGGAAATTGCAAATTTTCACTTTCATAGCTTGTTGTTCTTTTTTGCTCAAATATAATGGCCAAGTTTAGTGAAAAGCCAAAATCTTGGATGGAAGTTGCTGTTCCAGCAATTTTAATGGCACCTTACAAGATTTCAGTTTGTCCTCAGCTAGAGACTATATTTGAAGAAGACCATTTTGAGGACTCTGATTTTTATGACACCTCTTCTAGTTCTGGGACAGGAAATTGTGCTTTGATCCCCAAAGTTTTGAGTTCAGTAAAGTTGAAATAATTAGCATTGTAATTTTCTGATAACTTGTTGGACTCTGAAGGGTGTGATTTTGTATTTGAATGGACACTTATGCATGATACTTGTGTTGGATTTCAGCAGAGAAAACTAATACCATATAACAGTGAATTATGTGCATATTTCTATTCTCGTCATTTCCATCATTAATTTGAGTACTACAAAGCCACTTTGTCTGAGTGCCGATAAAAAGTCACCGGAATTTAATTTATCTTTGAGGAAAAAATCAGGTCAATATATGGTGAATGATACTGTAGGAAGAAATTCTCCACTTCAATTAATATTTTTTTACTAAAAAACAAATATGAGATATAAAAGATTCAATGTTCACTAAGATTTCGAATAAGGACCTCAAATTCAAGTGTTTCAACTCTTCCTTAGAGAAAATACAATAATGTATTTGACAAATCAAATACCATAATATAATAATCAAACATTTTGATTAATATTAGTACTAGTTGAAAATTTTGTGAAAGATTTTTCTATTTTTTTTTATTAACGTGAAGTTCGTCTCAAGTAGACCTTGTTGTTTTTAGTGTAGAAATGTGTAAATTCACCTTGTTTAAAGTCTTCTCATTAATACAATTTATATAGGTTTTTACAATTGTAATCATAATCGTATGAGAATATCTATTTTACATAATTACACTAAAATAATAATTACAGAATATATGGAGAATATTTACGTATTCTCTATCACACCCCCGCAGTCGGAGAGGGAGGAGGCCGGGCGCTCAGACTGGATCTGAAGTCGAGGAACAACTGCCGAGGAAGTCCCTTAGTAAATATATCTCGTACTGATATGAAGAAGGAACATGTAACACCCGAACATGGCCCATGGCAACCTTCTCACGAATAAAATGAATATTCATCTCAATATGTTTGGTTCGGTGATGCTGAACCGGGTTATGAGATAATTAGACAACATATATATTATCACAGTAGACAATAGATGCCCTAAGGGACAATGGAGCTCTATAAGGAGATTTATGAGCCAACAAATCTCGGCAACAACGTTCGCAACACCTCTATATTCTGCTTCTGCACTTGAACAGGAAAGCGTGGCTTGCAGTTTGGCAGACCACGAGATGAGGTTATCACCCAAAAATACACAATAGACGGAAGTAGATCGACGTGTGTCTGGAAAATCGGCCCAATCGACGTTCGTATATGATATCAGCTTGGTCGATGCATATGGATAAAGATGTAACCCATAGTCAAGAGTACCATTAACGTACTGAATGATATGTTTAAGAGATGTGAAGTAAGTCTCCCTTGGAGCATGTATGAACAGACACACCTGTTGAACAGCGTAAAAAATATCAGGCCTAGTGAAAGTAAGTTACTGAAGCGCACCGGCGACACTCCTATAAAGAGAAGGATCAAGCACCGGATCTCCGTCATCCGTGCTAAGCTTCGATTTTGAGTCGACTGGAGTGGGAATAATCTTGCAGTTTGCCATTTTAGCCTTATAAACAATCTCTTCAGCATACTTACGCTGACACATGAATATTGCATTCTCGGATCTGGTCACAGAAATTCCCAAGAAATAACTCAACTTACCTAAGTCTGTCATGACTAATTCGGATTTGAGCATGGTAATGATCTGGTTTGTCATCACATCTGAGAAGTCAATCAGGACAATGTCATCCACATAAAGCAAAAGGTATGCAATGTCATTACCTCGATGAAAAATAAAAAGTGATTTATCACTTTTGCTGCACATGAACCCAATATGCAAGATGTAAGTGGAAAACGGTCATACTAAGTCCTGGGGCTTGTTTCAAGCCATAAAGTGACTTTCGAAGACGACATACATACTGAGGAGCCAAAGGATGCACAAATCCAGGTGGTTGATGCATGTATAAGGTTTATTTCAAATCCCTATGTAAGAACACATTTTTCACATCAAGTTGATGAATCAGCCAATTTTTTACCATAGCAATGCTCAAAACAGTGCGGATGGTTGCGGGTTTAACCACTGGATTGAAGGTCTCACTACAATAAATTCCCTCTTGTTGTCCTATGTCATTTGCCACAAGTCTCACCTTATATCGTTCAAACCCACCAATATCCCTGAATTTATGACGACATAGCCACATACAATGAATCACATTGACCCTTCTCATTTTGGGATAATATCCCAAGTGTGCTGTGTAGTGAGCGCATCAAACTCCTCACGCATGGCCGCATTCTAGTTTGGATCAAGCTTGGCTAATTTTTTATTCTTGGGTATAACTGAGATGGCTTGAATGGATAGGTTAAAGTAGACTTTCGGTTTGAAAATCCTGTGTTTGGCACGAGTTTCCATGTGGTGCGTAGGAATGAGAGCTATTTGGGTGGGCTGTAGCGGATCTGGGCTCGGGCAGTGGGGCAGTGAGGGGATGACAGGGCTCGGGCAGTGGGGTAGTGAGGGGATAATGGGTCCCAGGCAGTGGGGTAGTGCCGAGGCGATGAGAATTTTGGGCAGGGGGGTGGTCGACGGGGCCTGGGGGTTGGTGACGGTAATGGGTAGTAGTGGGGTTGTCATGGGATCAGTAGGCAGGGGGGAGGACATCATTATCGGTGGGTTGTGGGGCAATGCCGGGGGAGATGACGGGGGTAGTGGGCGTTGAGTTGAACTACTAGCTCTATGGAGTACATTTTTAAACATAGGGGAGGTGTCTGAATCGTCAAGAAAGCCATAGTCGGTGACTTGAAATTTTCGGACGTTTGCAAAGGGAAGATGTGCTCCTCGAACGTGACATGGCGAGAGACTAAGACTTTATTTGTGGAAAATCATAGCATATGTACCCCCATGATTTTACGGGAAACCCAAAAAATGCAATAAGTAGTTCTAGGCGCTAATTTGTGATAAGCCGTGGAGGCGAGATTAGGGTAGCATAGACAGCCGAAAATTCGAAGGTGACCATAGGAAAGGATTCGACGGAATAAAATTTCGGAGGGGGTTTTACTTTTAAGGGTACGAGTAGGTAATATATTAAGAACGTATGCTACCATGTGTAATGCGTATACCCACAGGGAGGGGTAGAGAATCATGCAAGAGCATGGTACAAATCATATTGTTAATGGTGTATAGGATTCTTTCGGCTTTACCATTTTGAGGTGAGGTATGGGGGCACGAGAATCGAAATACCATGCCATTATCTGCACAAAATTTATGAAATGGGGAATTGTCAAACTCACGACCTTTGTCACACTGAAATAATTTTATGTCATTCTCAAACTGTGTTTTAACGTATGTTTGAAATTCAAGAAAAATGGAAGAGACTTGAGACTTATATTTGAGCGGATAAACCCAGAGAAAATGAGAGAAATCATCTAACAATACCAAATAATATTTATGACCCAGTTTGCTAGTAATGGGAGATGTCCATAAATCCGCATGAATAATGTCAAATGAAGAAAATGTAACACTCAAAGATGACTTAAAAGGAAGTCTAACATGCTTCCCTAAAGGACAAGAATGGAAATTTGGGGAAAATTTTCCATTATTACATTGAATCAAATTTTAACTTCTAAGAAAATTAAAAATTGGTGCTCCCGGGTGCCCAGTCTACTATGCCAAGTTGATGGAGAGATTGCAGCTAGAGAGGTATGTGGATTGACACATGCAGCGGAAGTGGATGAGAAAGGATAGAGGTCCCCCCACACTATTTCATCTCGTAAGAGTTGTCCCCGTACGTAGATCCTTCAGAGAAAAATCAAAAGGGTCAAACACAATAGATACAGAATTGTCACTAGCAAATTTTCTAATAGAGATTAAAGTTTTTAATGATGTTAGGTGCATATAGGACATTTTTAGAGAAAAGAAAGGGTGAGGTAGTGGTGTTTGACTGGTGCCATAGCCTTGAATTGGAATGTGATTGCCATTTCCGGTCAAAATAAATTGAGGATTGTTCAAGTTGAATAGTTGAGGAAGATTACTAGAGTTACGAGTGAGGTGGGAAGTGGCACCCATATCTATGTACCAAGCATCGTGGGCTGCTGTGAATTCATAATGTTGTAGGCCTGGATTAGTTAGGTATGGGTAAAGAGGTTATATGGTTGTTGTTGTTGTTGGGCCACCGAGATATGGGCCTACTGTGTCGGTCCCACCTGGCGTGGTCCTAGATGATGGCCCAAAATACTCGGCTGCTTCCACTGGGCACTACCTTGGGCAGGTGCCGTTAGGTATGGGCATGAGGGAAGGCCCAACTTTCGAACATCGGCCATGGTAGTGGGCCGACCTACTGAGATGGGTACGGGGCCTGCTGCGATTGTCCACCGGTATGCTGCCTCGACCGCGGCCTTTACCTCTTTTGCCCCTACCGCCGCTATGGCCTCTGCCTTTTCCACCGCCTCGGCCACCCCGTGGAGCTTGATCGTCCGTGTGTGGCGGTTGTCCAGCGGGTGTTGGGGCATTCACCGGTGCATCAACTACCAACGCCTTCTGATTATGTTCGTCCTGTTTGGCATGCCTAGTTTCCTCCAATAGTAATTGTGATCGGGCCTTGTTGAAACTAGAGAGAGGATCGGCTTGTTGGATCATCGTTGCAAGCGTATCGTACTCACCCTTTGACAAACCAATAATTAGTTGCAAAACAATTTTTTTCTGAAATCAGAGTGCCCACATTATATATTTGATCTGCAACTAATTTAAGTTGTTTACAATAGTAGAACATATTAGCAAAGTTTTCAAGATGGGTGTTATTAAATTGTTCCTCTAGATACACTGCACATGTATGTTGGTTATCTTGAAAAAATTCTTCTAGTCTTGTCCATAAGTCGTGAACCGAAGCACATGTCTTCATAATAGTATGAAGTAGATCCTTTGATATGGTGTCATATATTCATTTCTTGACGATTGCATCAAGTCGTTTCCACACTGTGTTGTCGACGTCGGGCAGACGGGGTGTGGTGGCATCGATGTGATCAAGAACATTGTAGGCACAAGCATGTATCTGAAATAACTCAACCCACGAAGAGTATTGTCTATCATCCTGATCAAGAATCAAAGGAATAAAGTTTTTGATGTTTGTCACGGCAAATACTGGATGAAAGAGGGGGATGATGAGGAGGATGTGTGACATCTTGTATGGAGGAGGAGGAATCGGGAGAAGCTATGCGGCTGCCGAAAGTAAGGAGAAAGGGGGTGGGGCGGCGGAAATTACTTTAGGGTTTGGGAGGGTTCCGCCATAACTAATGAAAGAGGGGGTGGCGGCCGACGAGATTTTAGGGTAGGAAGGGTGTTAGGGTTTGACTTCTGATACCATGTAGAAATGTATAATTCTCCTTGTTTGAAGTCTTCTCATTAATACAATATATATAGGTGTTTACAATTATAATCATAATCGTATGAGAACATCTACTTTACATAATTACACTAAAATAATAATTACAGAATATATGAAAAATATTTACGTATTCTCTATCATTTAGAACTCTTAAGAATTTTCTCAGTGTGAGATATTATAATGTTCGAGAAACGTGACCAATTAACCAACCAACAAAACTACTTTTACTCCGACAGTTAAATGATGTCGGAATAATGAATCATTGACAAGTGTGTTCTAGTGCGTTGTAATTCTTTATCTAAGGATATTATAAACATATTTTGGAAGGGGAAAAACTTTGCACTAACGCATTGGTCCCTCCCATTTTTTCGCCTTCTCCGCTCAAACATATATTGACCTTTTATAACTCATACTTGGTCGAAACTTAATTTGTGTTGTAATATTGAGGGTGAGATGAGGCTGTTTCGAGGAAGTATATTGTTGTTTCTTTCATGGTCTTGGGTAATCCTCTCATTTAATACTAACTTTCGAGGTTAATTTAGGTCCAATATCTATTTCTTATTAAAGACAAAAGAAAATAAATAGGTTGATAGCAAGAATTAGGGCGTTTGAGGGTTTTTTTTATTATTATGAAGAGTGTAATAATATGTGTATCTTTGGTCCCAATTTATATGACACTTTTCATTTTCTGGGATCCAAATTATATGAACTTTGACCAATATTTTAAAATTAATGTTTTCATCGTATTGGCATGTGAAGAATTGTAACTTATAGTACTCTTAGTATTCTAGTTTTTGAATATTTTAATTTAATTTTAAAATACTGAATTGACCTAATCCAATTTAACTTCGAACATTAATCTTATTAACTCTATGTAAGTGTAAAGTGTTACATAAATTAAAACAAAGAAAGTAATGAAGTATCTAATTAAATTACAACTACAATATAATATTTTTTCCTGACATATGTATATAACTCTAGATCTTACAAATAGTGGGGTTTGAGAAGTACTAAAACACCAACAAAGGTTATAGTGTAGTGACTTGTATTATTTCATCCTTAATCAAGAAATCTTGGGTTTGAGTCCCCTTAAATACGGAGTCACCTTTGGTAGGGAGTGTCTTGCCCCCTCCTCGGCACGAATACAGATTTAGTCGACTCCAATGCAGATAACGGACGCCGAATGGAATTTTTTTTTAAAAAAATACAAAAACAAAAAATCTAAGAGAAGTGCACATTTCCCACATGTTGCACGTCTTTACTCGGAAATTGGGTACAGCCTCTCAATCATCCAAGAGAAGAACAGATTCATCATATTCAGGTGATGTTTCCACTATCTTTCTACCGACACTTTACCCCCTAAATTTCTTCATTCTTCCTCACTTCACCCCACCTTTAAATACACTTGAGCCCTCATACTCTTCTCTCAAACAAAAAAAAATACACTCAAAAAATAGTCAATACTCAAGAATGAAGATATCTCTCTATTTCCTCCTCTACAAAAAAAAAAAAACAAATTGAGTTGTAAAATTCAGTTTCAAAAGCTTCATTCTTGCAATTGATTGTTATTTGTAAAAGGGTACATATGATGGCCAATTTGAATGAGAATAATAGAAAATCTTGGATGGAGGTTGCAATTCCAGCTGTTCTAGTGGCACCCAATAGAATTTCAATTTCTTCTCAGCTAGAGACTATATTTGAAGAAGATGATTTTGATAACATTGATTTTTATGACATCTCTTCTAGGTCAGGGAATTTTGTTTTGTTTCCAAAAGTTTTGAGTTCACTGAAGTTGAAATAGTTGGCATAATATTTGACCCGTGAAGTGATAAATACTTTTTCATTATGAATTAGTGGTCTTGAATTTCAGCTATGTATGTAATGACATTTGTGAGAGAACACTTTACTCCAATATATGAATTTTCGTTGCGAATGCGAATTTAATCGGATCTTATATGAATACGGGATTCGGAATTAAAAAAAATAGCATAGTAATTTCTGATGTAACTTTTTGTTCATCGCCTTTCTTTTTTTGACTTGAAAGGGTGATGAAGGTTCTCAACTCTGTTTCTTGTCCTCCGACAAGTTTAAGAGTGTGGTTTTGTACTAAAATGGGTTATTATGTTTGTAATTTAGTCAAGAAGTATGATACTTTTGTGTTTGGTTTTAGCAGAGAAAATCTGAAATGTACAAGTACAATTGTTCACTATGTTCATATTACTGTTACTGTCAGTTTCTTCTTTGATTAAAGTATAGAAGTAACTCATATCTCTAAGGGTGTCTTACACATATTTTTGGTTACTCACTCTAGTATTCGGTATTTTTATTGGGTCTCAACTAATTCCCCCAACTTTGCGTTGCATAAGATTCATTTAAGAAAAAGTTTTTTAAGAAGATTTTTTTCATATCCAAACTCAAATCCGAAACTCTGATTACTTGAATCATATTTCAGACCGAAAACCTTTACCCTAGAATATACTCAGTCGTGAAGCTAAGCTAAATGAAGGGTTTAATTGAATTCTTTTTAGTAAAATTATTAATTGTTTCATCATTTAATTACATGTGTTATATGAAATTTGTACATTGATCCATACTTGAGGGTAATGTACTTCTAAAACTAGTCAAAATATAACGCACTTGAAGCATAAAAGTGTCCGAATCACACATTTTAACTAATTAAAAATTAAATATATTGAGTCATATATCATAAGGATCAAATAAGAACTTGTCCCATCATTGAAGGACTAAAAATGCTAGTATCATCTCTAATTTATAACTGAAGTTACATTCTGCTTAATAGGGGTGTATAGGTCAGATTAGTCCGATGTTTTCACTTACCGAATCAAACTAATTGTGCCGAATATATAAACCAAATTGAACCAACAAAAGTAGGAATTTTCAGTCTCGATTTGCTTGAATTTTTTGTCTCAGTTTTTTCGATGAGGCTCTATAGCACATAACATGTAACTAGTGATATAGAGTATTTCTTCGATCCTAACAAGTACAACAGTTATAGGATTCTTACAACAACAAAAAAACATGAAATGTCAGATAGGTCATACCATTGCACGCTTACCCATTAGATAGGAAAACTAACCCCACGTCTTCAAATTCTCAGAAAAGATTTATGATTGAAAACAAAAATTTGTGATTAAGGGAATAGAGGATCTGAGTTTCAACTATCTTGCCTTGACTCCGGTATTGAAAAACTTTTGAGCATGATACGGGCTTTAGAAGCAGGGATTAGGAATGGGCTTCTCTTTCGGTTCCCCAGATCAAGAGATGGGAGATTATCTACTTGCTTCTTGAAGACTGATAGCTAGGCCTAAGGTCGTGTTAACTAAATATCATGATTTCTCGCTTTCCTAACTAAATAGAGGAAGCTACAATTCTGACCTGTTTCCGACTTTGAAAAGGTCTTAGAAAGAAAAACGCCACTAATTAAAGAGAAGTTTAACTAAAATTTTCCTTATATATTTATCTAGAAATAATAATGAAAAGGGGTCAAAGGCTACGGAAAGTAAAAACAAGAGATGAAATATCTCGAATGTCAATTTTGTTTCCGAATGTCAGCGATAATGTCGCCTGACACAAGTGACAACACTTTCATAAAACAGAAAACCTTTAAGAGTAAAATGCAGCGGAAAGAATAAAGAACACAAAAGTTTATATTTTCATAAGTTATATGTTGATATAACTTATGATGGTCAATGACCTTCATATACAAATATACAAATTCCTTTCTTTACAATTTTAAAAGATAAAACAAAACGGAATTAAAAATTGAAGTCGCAGATGACTTCTGCCTGAAAAATCTAACTAAGTAGACATAGACAACTTCTCATTACAATCGCTCCATACAAAACTAATCTAGAATCTAAACAACAATTGTAATGTTGGACAGAATGTTGTCGACACACTCAGGCAACACTTGTGATCCAGATTTCTGTGTTGAAATCCCGAGAGCTCTCTTGGTATTTTGCAATCTAATTCTGGATATCGATTCACCCTTGTAGCCTCTCGATTTATAATAGAAAGTCTTCCTTAAAAGGCTCATCGATCTGTTGAGGAGGTTAAGGGAAAGGTGGGCAGCCAATGTGTTTGTTGGAGAAGATCATGGAGTCGAAATCTCAACAACTTTGACTTGTTCTTCACTCGACTTCTTCCCCAAGTTTTGACTCTTTCTCCCACGTTTTACACAGCTCCTAATTCACACGCCTAAGTTGCTTTTACCCCATATTAAAAATATTACTGCTCAAAACTGTTATAAAAAATGTTAGTCTGAATGTTGTGACATTTGTCCTAACATTTTATGCATTCAACAACAATACTTCAGAGGATATGTTGGATCAAATGTCACAACACCAAACCCAACATCAATAATCTTCCCATTTTTGCATTTCTTCACAAAACACATTAGACACTATACAAACGACTTAGTGCATTGTCACAGAGGTTGTCCAACACCTGTGATTACTGACAAGCTCCCCCTTAACTTGTGATGGCATACAAGCAAAACTTGTATATACCAGTGTATACCAAGTCATAGGATTAGGAAAAAAAAGGATGTTAGCGCATATATACATATATCATCCAATATATACAAAACACGAATAGAAATAAACCATTGTCAACAAATAACCATATCAATCCATCAACCCATTGGTCAAACATTTACATCTTAGGTTCAGCAACATCATTCAGCTTCCTCCTTGCTCATCATACAACAGCATCAACTTTCTACCCCTATATAAAAACTTCAGCTTTCTCTGCAGCATAGCAGCTTTAGCTTCCTCCCTCTACAGCATAACAGCTTTAGCTTCCCCCCCATGCATCAGCATCATCTCCCCCTTTTTGTGAAGAAAGTAGCATCATGAAATGGTCACTAGCTTGTATCAGGGCATTTCTTGCAGCATCAACCTCAGAAATTTGTTGGTTGATTTTTCAATTTAATCCACAAGCCATTATGTAGACAGTGTAAACTGTCTTGGACCAATGTTGCCCAAAATGTTAGTGACATTTTTGGCAATATTTTCACTTTCAACTTCCTTCTTCCAGGGCAAGAAACTCTACTTGATCGATGAGTAGGGAAGGTAGATGACCTTGGCCTTTTACCTAAAGATGAAAAATCAACAGCTTCATTAACATCTATAGGGTTATTATCATCTCCAGGATAGCTAATATCTAAAGGTTCATCTAAACCTTTAATACTATAACTTTGGACAATTCCTCTGTGGATGGTGAAAAATATAACCGACAGTGTGGTTGCGGTTCATTCGGCTCAGACGATTCAGTGTTCATAGGAGGGCTTGTACTCATTGGGGTGTTGGTTCACATTGGTGTTGACATTGGAGAGGTTTCCATCGGTGAATATTGTGGAGAGGGTTTTGAGGAATTAGGGGTTGTGATTGAGAAAGGAGAGTGGAATGGTGATGATTCCATCTAGTAGGTATGGTATACCCGAGGTGTGATGTGATTTTTTTTTGTTTAAAGGAAAATACGGGAATGATAAAAAGATGCAAAAGTAAGGAATATTTATATATATGGAAATTTTTTCTAAGCAACAAAAATTCCTTAGTTTTAGGTATTTTAATTTCACACAATAACTTACACCTAATATTCTGGGATAAACATCACGGTAGGAATTCAACAATCTTTATCATTTTTACAGTTTGAAATTCCATTTAAAACAAGGTATAAAAATAGGAAGAAAAATCTGATTTCAAAATCAGTTAAGAACAACATCCCAACAAATATCACAATCTGAAAATGTTAACAACAATGTTGGCAATATTTTGGACGATACAAGTATTTTGATCCCTAAATTTTTTTTCCCTTTTGGCAACAAATCAAGACACGTTTTATACATATTTTTATAAGTTTAACCACTGGACCAATGTAATATTTTTCCATTGTGTCATTGATCTAATCATAAAACACATACAAAAGGATTTTTTTCTCGTGTCAAAAAAATAAGAATACTTATTTAGTATTCTCAACATTCTTTCAAGCACTCGATAATCCTATAGAACAGGAACAATATATTTTTAAGGGCTTTGCCCATTTTGCAAAGTTGCCAAATATTTGTATAGGCTTTGCCTATTTTGATACTCAATTTTTATGATATATATCATCACAGAGAATGGTATCACGTTGCAATCACATTCTTATTGTAGGATCATGCTTGTGTGACTAAAAGTGATGCACTATACGCAACAATAATCAGTTTATGATATTACATATGTAAATGTCACCCGAAATGTTAGACATCGTTTCAGTCGACATTCACCAAAAATGCCTTTTCAGAGATTATAAAAACAGAGATTTCTTCAAACTGGAGATTCTCTCATGGTCCAAAGCTTTCGTAAAAATATCAGCTAGTTGATGAAGAGTGTCAACATGTTCAATTTTAACTAGCTGTTTTTCAACTAAATCTCTAAAAAGTGATGTCTAATATCAATATGTTTTGTACGTGAGTGCTGAACTAGGCGTGGTCAGTGGGCCGAGATCGGGTCCGTCGGGTCGGGATCGGCGGGATCGGGTTAGGTCGGGACCGGTGGGATTGAGACAGGCGGGATTCGCCGATGTCCCGTCCCATTTCCGATCCCGTCGGAGTCGGGTCGAGGCGGGATCAGTTTTTTTTTTTTTTGTACTTAATTTAAAAAATAACATATATATAAAAAAACTCATTAATTAAACAAGATAGTGTAATCAAAATATCCCAAGGGAGTTTTTGTGCCTCTTATATTATTTAATAGACATTATTTTTTTGTAATACAAATACAATTGTCAAAATTACAACTTTGTGCTGTTGTTCAAAAGTTGCAAATTACATGTAAAATTGCAATTAAAAAAATTACATTTTGAGAAAAACATGTTCCAGTTTCTTGATAATTTCCTGTGGTTCTTTGGTTGGAATTGGTATTTGTTGGTCAAATTGCTCCACGTCGCTTCCACCACATTCGGATAAGATTTCGTTGTAATGCTCATCTTCTTCTTCGTTGATCTCCGGTTGACCGCACCTTCTCCGCTCCGCTCATATCCAATCTCTGAATAATACTACAATCTCCAAGCTATCTCCGGCTAATGAGTGTCTGTTCTCTCCTATTTGATATCAGTTGGTAGAAAAAGCGCTTTCAGACGCCGTTGATGACGCTTGAATGTTCAAAACATCTCGGGCCATCATTGAAAGTGTTGGAAAGGTCTTCTCATTCCCCCTCAATTATTTCAGCAAGTCTTCATGTCCTTCTTCATTGATAACTTCTTGGTACGGTACAGAATCCTGCAAAACAAAAATATCAAACTCGCTAATTTGGTTAGTAGCGGTACGACTGCACATTCTATTTCTGAGGCTTTCAATACTAGCCGCAGAAACAACATGTCTTTTGTGAGGTTGTGTTGAAGAAGAAGAAGAAGATGGTATGGAAGCCGGTAGGTTGCTAGCACTTTCTTGTTGGTAAAACCTATATACTTTTTTGCATTCATCTTCTACGCTAGACAACACTTCTTCTTTAGTTTGTTCAATAGGTGGTGGGTGATTTGGATTTTTGGGGCTTTGGGGTGGTAGTACTGCTATACAATCGTAAATAGTTTCAGTAAGTGATTTAGTACCATCTATTTTAATAGTCGGATTTAATACAGCACCAATAATATAAATAGTGGGAATAGGAATAAAATATTTTTTTATTTTGATAAACATTTTTTTAATAGCTGTCTTATAAGCTGGTTTATCCATATATTCATTAAGCAGTAAAAATATTAGAGTTATATAAAACAACATAGTTGAAATAGTAGGATAATATATACCGGAAAATTCTTTTGTTGCTTGAAAAAATTCTCTAAAAATACAATAAGTTCTGAAATTTTTCCTCAATCGCTATCTATAGCCACATCAACTGGATTTTGATTATGAGAGTTAAAAAAAAGTTATAGGTTTTCTATAGTCATAAGCAACAAGTAGTTGCTCGTATAAAGAATTTCACCTAGTGGGTACTTCTTCTGGAATTTTTCTATAAGGTAGTTGGCAATCGTGACAAGTTTTTTTATATTCTTTTCTTCATTGTATTCTATTATTTTTAAAAATAAAGTTTATAGCAAATTGTATTTTACTAAGAATGTCTTCAAAAAGTGATAGATCATCCTTTACAATTAAGTTATATATATGGCATGCACATTTTATATGAAATGATCTGGAAAAGATGGAGTTAAACACCCTGTCCCACCGTGACCTTTTTCAGTTTTAAATTTTAAAACATCTTTACAAATTTTACATCTAGCTACTTGATTCTCTACGTCCCTATCAAAAAATGTCCATGCATATGAATTTATTGGTCGTTTTGCTGGACCTCGTCTCATACTAGGGGGAATATGAGGCATTTCAGTTGAAGGTACACTAGTGAGTGTGTTGTCATCTACATTAGTGGGTGTATCATCTAGATCATCGTCTAAATTAAAGTCTTCTTGAGTTCCAAAAAATAGCTCCTCGTCTAAATCTAATGGTATTGTAGGAAAATGTTCAGTATCAACAAAATCATCATGTGTAGGAATAGGATTCTGTCTAGAAATAGGACCCTTGCCCTTGTTGCCCCTACTAGAAGAAGATTGACCTCTACTCGTAAGCATACGTTTAAATCCTTCCATTATAAATTTATACTTATACTAATAAATAATTAAAGTAAACAAAATTAAGTGCGCTAAATAAAATAAAAAGAAAATAATAATTTAATGAAGGAACGAATGTACCAAACGCCGACGTAACGTCGACATGTAATCGAGAGGTTGAAAATTGAAACTTTGCTCGATGGAAGATCCTCAAGCTAGTTGCCAACTTCACTCCCAAATGAATAAATAAAATTGAATATTTAGTAGACAATGTATACTTGTAGAGAGATAGATTGAGAGATTAGAAAGATTGTAGAAAGATTTGTGAGAAAGATGAAGAGAAAATGAGGTATTTATAGTTGAGAAATTGGGTTAAAGTATAAATATAATAAGTTATGGATTAAAAATAAATATTAAGGGGGTAGGAGGGGTTGGGGGAGGGGGGAGGCAAAAAATGGATGTTGCACAACAGCCAAAATGTAAAAATGGTCGTTGTACAAGAACCAAAATGTAAAATGGTCGTTGGTGCAACGGTTATTTTTGCAAAGGGGGACTTCGGGCGGGATCGGGATGGGACCGGGTTGGGCCTGGCAGGATTGGGGCAGGCCGGGATGGGTCGGGACGAGACCATGTCCTGTCCCGGTTCGAGTCCTGATACCGTAATTTTTTTTTAAAAGACAAGTTCGGGGCGGTGTCGGGGTGGGAAAGGGCCGACCCGGCCCACTGGCCAGCCTTATGCTGAACTGGATTTTTAGAAATATTTATAGCACTCAAATTATCACAATACAAAATTAAAATGTTACTAGAAAAATCAATGTCATCTAACATGTGTCTTACTCATATTAACTGAGAGCAACAATTTCCGGCTGCTATATATTCAGATTCAACAGTTGAAAATGAAACACAATTTTATTTACGACTATACTATGAAACAAGATTATTGTCAAGATAAAAACATCCTCCACTTGTACTTTTTCTATCATCCATATCTCAAGCCCAATCCGAGTCACTGAATCCTATTAAGTTAAGATTAGTGTCTTTGAAATACCAAATTTCCAATTCACATATGCCAGCAACATATCAATAATGCGTTTCACGGCATTTAAGTGGGATATTTTGGGACATGCTTAAAAACGGGCACAAACACAAACACTAAACATAATATTTGGGCGACTAGTAGTAAGGTAAATATGGCTACCTATCATAGATCGATATAATGTTGGGTCGACATTTTCACCAACATTATCCTTATATACCTTCTGTGACGAACCCATTGGCATCTTCATTTGTTTAGCATTCTCCAATCCAAATCTCTTAACTAGATTCTTGGCATATTTACTTTGTGAGATGAAAATTCCATCTTTACTTTGGTTAATCTGCAAACCTAAGAAAAAAGTTAGTTCCCCAATCATGCTCATTTCAAATGTTGATGACATAGATTCAACAAATGACTTTAGATAAGACTGTGAGGTCGAACCAGAGACTATGTCATCTACGTAGATTTGAGCAATAATAATATCTACACCGTGATGTTTAATAAATAAAGTACGATCAGCTTCACCACAGTTAAAACCAAATTCAAGAAGGAAGTTAGTTAGATGACCATACCATGCATGAGAGACTTGTTTCAACCCAT
This sequence comes from Anisodus acutangulus, assembly GCA_029783415.1. NCBI lineage: Eukaryota > Viridiplantae > Streptophyta > Magnoliopsida > Solanales > Solanaceae > Anisodus > Anisodus acutangulus. Next base: position 45,678,484 of record CM056503.1, read on the forward strand.
ACAAAGCCTTTTTAAGCTTATACACATAGTGTGGATGGTAAGGATCTTCAAATCCTTTTGGTTGTTCCACATAGACTTCCTTATCTATATAACCATTTAAGAATGCACATTTTACATCCATTTGGGGTAAAGTAATTTTCAGACAACAAGCAATAGCAAGTAACAGTCTAATTGACTCAATTCTAGCCATAGGTGCGAAAGTTTCGTCATAACGATTCCTTCAACCTGAGTATAGCCTTGTGCTATAATACGAGCTTTGTGTCTGACAACTGTTCCCGATTCGTCTGATTTATTTTTAAAAATCCACTTAGTTTCAATAACATTTGTATTTTTGGACGTGGAACTAAGTTCCAGACTTCATTTCGAGAGAATTGTTCAAGCTCTTCTTGCATTGCTTGAATCCAAAAATTATCTTTGAGTGCTTCTGAAACATTTTTTGGTTATAATGTAGATATAAAATAAGAAAGACTAACCTTTTGGTATATGGTAGACATACACACATACCTTACCATATCTCTGTAGTTGAGTGGTTCTTTCCCTCTTGTCTTAATTCATTCAAAAACTCCCCTTATCACCTGGCCCGTGGGATGATTCTTCTTAATCCTTGACGAGGGGTCCCTTCGAACCTGATCTAGTAATTCAACATTTGACTCCTCATCCATGGCCTCTGCGGTCTCTATTTCAGGTTCAGATGTTGCTTCGGATATTGCAACATTTGGGGCAACATCTGATTCTTCAGCAGTCTGCACATTTTCCACTGAAACTATAGTGTTATTTTAAGTTGTATTTCCTGTAGGATCAGATAAATCATAAAAATAGCATTTACAGACTCTTGTACAGTTATGGTCCTTAGATTGTATACTCGATAATCATGACTATTTTGTGAATAGCCAACGAAAATTCATTTGTCACTCTTAGAGTCAAACTTTTCCAAATGATCTCTATCATTTAAAATATAACAGATACACCCAAAAACATGAAAGTAACGCAGGTTATGTTTCTTTTCATTAATGAGCTCATAGAGAGTCATCTTTGTTCTTGGCCTTAAGTAGACTCTATTAGAGATGTGACAAGCAGTATTTAAGGCTTCAACCCAAAAACGTTTTAATATTTTTTTAGAACTAAGCATAACTCTAGCCATTTCTTGCAGTGTTCTATTCTTTCTTTCTGCTACCCCATTCTGTTGAGGAGTTTTGGGAGCGAAAACTCATGGAAAATTCCCTTTTCTCACAAAAATCTGTGAATGAACTGTTTTCAAATTCTTTTCCATGGTCGGATCTAATCTGAAAAATAGGAGAATAGAATAAATTTCTAATTCTAGAGTGCAAAATTTTAAACATGTCAAAAGTTTGTGATTTTTCTTTCAAAAAATATATCCATGAATATCTAGAAAAATCATCTACTATCACGTAGGAATACCTCATGCCTCCTAGACTGTCTACTTCAATTGGACTCATTAGATCCATATGCAGTAATTGAAAACAGTGAGACGTACCTGAATGTTGTCCGTCGTGTTGGACAATATTATGAGAGATACGGGTTTGTTTACCTTTCAGACAATCTTCACAGACAGTTTTACCTTTATGGCTAAGATTGAGTAAGCCTCTAACCGCTTCATATGAGACCAATTTTTCTAAATTGCGGTAGTTGACATGCCCCAACTTTTGATGCCATAGTGTTGTGTCATCGATCTTGGCAGTATTGCACGTTTCTTGTCTTACAATAAGATAACAATTATCGCATGTTCTTGTACCTATCATGATACATATATTAGCTTCATTCGTAACTTTGCAAGAATTCTTATTAAACTTTACCTCAAGGTCATCATCATACAATTGACTAATACTAATCAGATTTGTCATTAAACCTTCAACGTGTAAGACATTTCTTAAGGCTGGAAAACCAGGAACATTCAAGATCTCTTTTCTAATTATTTTGCTGTTACTGCCACCTCCATAAGTCACATTTCCTCAATTGAATGGCTCATAGTTCTTTAGAAAACCTTTTGTACCTGTCATGTGACGAGAACATCCACTATCAAAGTACCAAGAACCTGAAATGTTAGTTCTTAGTGCAGTTATGGCAACATTACAAGTTACATCCTTTTTAGGGACCCAAACTCTCTTAAAATACTTTTTACCTTTTGTCACATAAATGTTGCTTCAAAGTTTATCCGAAATGTTGGATGACTTTTTAGGCAATATTTTGCTCACATAATTCTGAAATTTGAAACAGTATGGTTTTAGGTGTTCAGGGGAGTTACAGTGATGACATACAAACTTCATATTCTTTGACATATACGAGAACCTACAATTCATCCCATTTTCTTTTACAAAACGTATTTTCTCATTTGTGTCAAAGAGATTAGAGTATACAGTTTTAAGAGAGTTTTCGTACCCAGTGCCTGCATGTGAAGGTTTACTAAAGTTGAGTATCTCATTCAATTGTGAAGTTTCTGTGTTGAGCTTGAAAAAGGTTGCTTCAGCCAAATCCAACTTTGCACAAATCTTACCCAATTCAATATCCTTTTTGGTAAGATCAACCTCGAGTTTGGTTATCGTGCCAGTTAATTCTGAATTCTCTAGAGTTAAAGATTTTACCTTTTTATCAAGTTGCTTGAATTCTATAATTAAGGATTTACAAATATTTTATAATTCATTAATCATGTAATCTTTGCATTCAACTTGATCTATACAATCAACCCCACTACTAGAAATAAGACCACTAAAGCAATTAACATCTGAATAGTTAAAGAATTTATACCTTTTGGATGTCGCTGAGGAAGTTGATATCGTTGCTGATGTTGGAGCAAATGTCGTGACATCTGAGACAACATTACATGCGACATCTTCATTATACGATAGAGATTGTTCGTAAACAGTGGCCAACATTGCTTGTGTTTCAATTTCACGATCACCTTCCTCTTCTTCTTCATCATCACTAAGTGAAACCCATAGGTTCTTACCAAATTTTCTAAGTGTTTGCACATTCGTTAGCATAGTGACCCCAACCTGAGCATGCATGACATTGCACGGACTCAAGTTGTTTGGGATCAAATTTGGTACGATCTGAATTGGTTCTTCTTAGTTGATTTCCTTTTTGTACATTTTGAAGGAATCTAGTGGGCTTTTGATTGAAGACTTGGTTTTGGTTCTCTTTAGATTTAGATTGATTTCTCTCATTGTTGAACTTCCTCACCATCGAATTGTATTTATGAGTGAGTAAGACAACATTTGCACCTTCACCAATTTCTTCAAGATTCTCATCCTGTTATTGTATTTGAATCTCCGAGGATTGAACTTGAAGTGCTACATTTTTACTTTTATATAGTTCCCTTTGATTCTCAATGTTCATCTCATAGGTTTTGAGAATGCTTATTAAGGTATGAAGGTCGATTGTGGCAACATTGTGAGCTTCTTCAATGGCACAAATCTTTAAATTGAACTTTTCAGGAAGAGAACAAAGAGCCTTTTCAACAAGTTGAGTGCTGGTTAAAGGTTCACCAAGGTCTTGACATTCATTTGAGTCAATGAACTTTTCAAAATAAGATTTAATGTCATCCGCTTCTTCCATCCTTAATCGTTCATATTTACTTATGAGAATGTGTAGCTTTGTTCGACGAACACTTGAGCTACCTTCACAATGAATTTGTAAAGTATCTCATGCGTACTTAGCCGTGTGGCAGTTTTGAATGAGTTTGAACATGTAAAGATCAACTCATCCAAAAATTGCATTTAATGCCTTTTCGTTAAAGCTAGCATTATTGGTTTCTTCCACAGTCCATTCGGATTCAGGTTAAACAAGAATGTCACCTTCCTCATCCGATGACAACATTGGAACAACATACCCATTGATTATTGATCTCCATGCCCTAACATCAATTGATTTGATATGAGAATGCATGCGAATCTTCCAATAGACATAGTTTGAACCATCTAAAATAGAAAGTCTACCAATAGTCAGATTTGTCGAATCCATAGCTTATGACAACATGACCAAGCACTTATTGTGTCAAGTGTTGCCTGTTGCCTCTGATACCACTTGAAATGGGGTCAAAGGCTATGAAAAGTAAAAACAATAGATGAAATATCTCGAATGTCAATTCTGTTTACGAATGTCAGCGATAATGTCGCCTGACACAAGTGACAACATTTCGATAAAACAGAAAACATTTAAGAGTAAAATGCAGCGGAAAGAATAAAGAACACAAAAATTTATTTTTTATAAGTTATATGTTGATATAACTTATGATGGTCAATGACCAAAGTATTGTATATATTTCATATACAAGTATACAATTTCCTTTCTTTTACAATTTTACAAGATAACACGAAAAGGAATTAAAAGTTGAAGTCACATATGACTTCTGCCTGAAAAATATAACTAAGTAGACATAGACAACATTTCATTACAATCGCTCCATACAAAACTAATATAGAATCTAAACAACAATTGTATTGTTGGACAGAATGTTGTCGACATACTCAGGCAACACTTGTGATCCAGATTTCTGTATTGAAATTCCGAGAGCTCTCTTGGTATTTTTACAATCTAATTGTGGATATTGATTCACCCTTGTAGCCTCTCTATTTATAGTAGAAAGTCTTCCTTAAAAGACTCATCGATCTGTTGAGGAGGTTGAGGGATAGGTGGGCAACCGGTGTGTTTGTTGGAGAAGATCATGAAGTCGGAATCTCAATAACTTTGACTTGTTCTTCACTCGACTTCTTCCCCAAGTTTTGACTCTTTATCCCACGTTTTACACAGCTCCTAATTCACACGCATAAGTCGCATTTACCCCATAGTAAAAATATTACTGCTTAACGTGAAGTAATGCAAAACTGTTATAAAAAACGTTGGCCTGAATGTTGTGACATTTGTCCTAACATTTTATGCATTCAACAACAGTACGTCAGATGATATGTTGGATCAAATGTCATAACACAAAACCCAACATCAACAAATAATAATAAAGAATTTTCTGGTATCATTCTATTTTTCTAACGAAATAGTGCACAATTCAAGACCCGATAATTTGCACTACAAAAATGTTGGATTTCTTCAGAATTTATTTTTTCACCATTCTGAATCTGATGGATTCGTCCTGAATTCTGCTCTATTAAACCTTCAATTTTGGCGAGTCGTTCCAGATACATTGTTTTTCTTGCGATCCACGAATTCATCAAGTCACTTTCATTCGAATCCTCATACCGTTTGATTTTCGCTAGTAAAACATCTCTTATGTATTGATTCCTAGCCAACAGCTCTAAAATATGCTGTTTACCACTGAAGTAGTCTCTGAGATTACAGCCATTACATTCAACTCCTTTCCATGTGGTGTAACATTCAAAACATAGTGTATGTGATGGATTGTCCATGGCGTCGAGTTAGCAACGAGTTTAGGTTTTAGTGGCACCCAATAGGATTTCAATTTCTCCTCAGCTAGACAATACAAGAAGAAGATGATTTTGAGGACTGATTTTTTATGACATCTCTTCTAGGACAGGGAATTTTGTTTTATTCCCCAATGTTTCGAGTTCACTGAAGAAATAATTGGCGTAGTATTCGACTCGTGAAGTGATAAATACTTTTTCATTCTTAATTAGTGGTCTTGAATTCGAGCTATGGTATGTAGTCGCATTTGATCGAATAAATACTTTACTCCAATATAGGACTTTCCGGCACGAGTACAGATTTAATCGAATCCCAATATGAATACCAGATACAGAATGAAAAATAAAAAAAAAATAGCATAGGTGTAACTTTTTGTTCATCTCTTTTTTTTCTTCTTTTGACTTGAAAGGGTAATGAAGGTTCTTACTCTGTTTCCTATTCCTTAATCCATGTTTATGGGAGTGATTTTGTACTAAAATGGGCTATTATGTTTGTAATTTAGTCAAAAGTACGATACTTTTGTGTTGGAACTGCATAGAAAATGTGAAATGTATGAGTACACTATGTTCATATGTCATTTTTTTTGGTTGATTAAAGTAAGAGTAAATTTCATGAGTAGTCATTTCCTTTTTGGTAACTAACAAACTTTTATAATCACCAGTGCAAATAGCTAATATTAGAATTGTAAACCATAAACTAAGTACTCGAACAGTGCATAAGAAAGTCAAGTCCTTGGCCAAAGCTTCCACATCCGTATTCTTGTTCTCAAACCTTCTCTGATTATCCAGATTGCATGAGTAGTCATTTAGTTTTGTGTTCATTATATTATATAAAAGTTGCTTTTTTCTTCTGTTACATACAAAATATTTTACTTTGCTCCGATTATAACAAAATCACTTTGTCCGGATTTTATAAAATTCTCACATGAAAAGTGATGTGGCAGTCTTATTAGTGCTTGATTTTGATTAACTAAAGCTACATATTAATATGCCTAGCTTATGTATTTAAGCTCCAAATGACTAATTAAGTTTGAAATTTATCTCCCTTTTCTTTCCTTTAATTTTGTGATCCCTCTTATATTTTTTGGTACGTTGTTTGTGACTTAGAGATGGTGGTGCTAGACTGGTGGGGGTGGTGGCAGGGAGGCGGGGAAAGAGATGGGAAGGGGAAGGGTGGGAGGGAGAGAGAGAGAAAATGATACTAGTATAATATCTTTTTTAACCTTTCTAACGCGCTCAAAGTTTTTGTTTCTTACGCATACTACCACATAAGCGATATGTGTTTAATAGATACAGTTTGAGCTAAAGGTGGCCAGTGGGTCGGGCTCGGGTCTGACGGGCCGGGTCTGGCGGGGTTGGGGTCGGGGCGGAACGAGCGAAGGGGTCGGGGTTGGGTCTGGCGGGACTTGCTCCAGTTCCGTCCCGATCCCGATCCCGTCAGAATCGGGTAGGGATCGGGGCGGGTTCCGACGGGTTTTCCTTTTTTTTTTTTTTAAAAAAATAACATATGTATAAAAAAACTCAATAAACAAGACAAGATAGTGTAATAAAAATATCTCAATGCTGTTTTTGTGCCTCTTATATTATTTAATAGACATATGATTTCTTTGTAATACAAATACAATTGTCTAAAATCTAAATTGCAACTTTGTGGTGTTGTCCAAAAGTTGCAAATTACATAATAAAATTGCAATTAAAAAAATTACATTCTCAAAAAAACCTGTTCTAATTGCTTGATGATTTTCTGTGGTTCTTCTGTTGGAATTGGTATTTGTTGGTCAAATTGATCCACGTCGCTTCCACCACCTTCGGATAAGATTTCGTTGTAGTTTTCGTCTTCTTCTTCGTTGATCTCCGGTTGACCGCACCTTCTCCGCTCCGCTCGTATCCAATCTCTGAATAATACTGCAATTTCCAAGCTGTCTCCGGCTAATGAGTGTCTGTGGTCTCCTATTTGATATCTGCCGGCAGAAAAAGCACTTTCAGACGCAGTTTATGACGCTTGAATGTTCAAAACATCTCGGGCCATCAATGAAAGTGTTGGAAAGGTCTTCTCATTCCCCCTCCAGTATTTTAGCAAGTCTTCATGTCCATCTTCATTGATAACTTCTTGGTACGGTACAGAACCCTGCAAAACAAAAATATCAAACTCGCTAATTTAGTTAGTAGTAGAGGTACGGCCGCACATTCTATTTCTGAGGCTTTCAATACTAGCCATGAAACAAAGATGTCTTTGTGAGGTTGTGTTGAAGATGAAGAAGATAGTATGAAAGCCGGTAAGTTACTAGCATTTTCTTGTTGATAAAATCTATATATGTTTTTGCATTGGTGTTCTACGCTAGACAACGCTTCTTCTTTAGTTTGCTCAATAGGTGGTGGGTGATTTAGATTTTTGGGACTTGGAGGTGGTAGTACTTCTATACAATCGTAAATAGTTTCAATTAGTGATTTAGTACCGTCTATTTTAATAGTCGGATTTAATACAGAACCAATAATATAAATAGTGGGAATAGGAATAAAATATTTTTTTATTTTGACAAACATTTTTTTAATAGCTGCCATATAAGCTGGTTTTTCCATATATTCACTAAGTAATAAAAATATTAGAGTTATATAAAACAACATAGTTGAAATAGTAGGATAATATATACCGGAAAATTCTTTTGTTGCTTGAAAAAATTTCTCTAAAAATACAATAAGTTCAAAAAATTTTACCCAATCACTATCTACAATCATATCAGCTGAATTTTGATTATGAGAGTTAAAAAATAAAGTTATAGGCTTTCTATAGTCATAAGCAACAAGTATTTGCTCGTATAAAGAATTCCACCCAGTGGATACTTCTTGTGGAATTTTCTATAAGATAGTCCACAATCGTGACAAGTTTTTTTATATTCTTTTCTACGTTGTACTTTATTACTTTTAAAAATAAAGTTTATAGCAAATTGTATTTTACTAAGAATGTCTTCAAAAAGTGATAGACCATCCTTTACAATTAAGTTATATATATGGCACGTGCATTTTATATGAAAATGATCTGAAAAAGATGGACTTAAACTATTTTTTAAAATTGTAATTGCGTAATTGTTAGAAGAAGCGTTATCTAATGTAATAGTCATAATTTTATCGGTTATTCCGTAATAATGGCACACTTGATAAATATTATCTGCAATAAAAGTATCAGTGTGCCTATCATCTATATATCTATACGCTAAGATACGTTTTTGCATAGACCATTTATAATCTATCAAATGACAAGTTACAGTTAAATAATCATGGCCGTTAGTACTACGACCTATATCAGACGTGATAGATACTTTGCCATTAAAATGATATAATGAATAACGTAAATATTGTTGATATTCATGCGCTAATTTAAATACATCTCTCTTAACCGTTGATCTAGGAAAATCGTTAAAAGCAGGATTGTATATATCTCTAATGTAATGAATAAAACCGGGAGATGAAGGAAATGAAAAAGGCAAACCCTCCACAACAACTAATTTTGATATTGCTTCCTTATCTCTATGTTTATTGTATTTAGGGCCTACAATTTCCCCCGTCATAGGGTTAATTTGACCCTGTACTTGGTTCGGGACAGTATCAGTATGTGAACCTTGTCCCGATGGAGCGGGGGTTTGCGCACCCGGTTTTGAAGCCTGGTATTGGGCATACCTAGCTGGATGAGCACTTACTACGTGTCTAATTAAACCCCCGTCCCACCGTGACCTTTTCCAGTTTTAAATTTTAAAACATTTTTCCAAATTTTACATATAGCTACTTGATTCTCTACGTCCCTATCAAAAAATGTCCTTGCATCTGATTTTAATGGTCGTTTTGCTGGACCTCGTCTCATACTAGGGGGAATATGAGGTATTTCAGTTGAAGGTGCACTAGTGGGTGTGTTGTCATCAACATTAGTGGGTGTATCATCTAGATCATCGTCTAAATTAAAGTCTTCTTGAGTTCCAGAAAATAGCTCCTCGTCTAAATCTAATGGTATTGTAGGAAAATATTGAGTATCAACAAAATCATCCTGTGTAGGAATAAGATGACCAGAAGAAGAAGCCTTGCCCTGGTTGCCCCTACTAAAAGAAGCACCCTTACCCTTAAACATACCTCTTAATCCTTCCATTTTAATTATGATAATAAATAATTAAAGATAATAAAATTAAGTGCGCTAAATAAAATAAACAGACAATAATAATTTAATGAAGGAACGAATGTACCAAACGCCGACGTAACGTCGACGTGTAATCGAGAGGTTGAAAATTGAAACTTTGCTCGATGGAAGATCCTCAAGCTAGTTGCCAACTTCACTCCCAATTCCCAAATGAATAAATAAAATTGAATATTTAGCAAACAATGTAGACTTGTAGAGAGATATATTGAGAGATTAGAGAGATTGTAGGAAGATTTGTGAGAAAGATGAAGAGAAAATGAGTTATTTATAGTTGAAAAATTGGATTAAAGTGTAAATATAATAATTTATGGGTTAAAAATAAATATTAAGGGGTAGGGGGGTTGGGGGAGGGGGGAGGCCTAAAATGGTCGTTGCCCAACGGCCAAAATCTAAAATGGTCGTTGGTGCAATGGGTATATTTGCAAAGGGGAGCTCTCGGGCGGGGTCGGGCTGGGACGGGCTCGGGGCCGGCGGGCATGGGGCGGGCTCAGGTCTGGCGGGATGAGACATTGTCCCGTCCCGAGTTTGAGTTCCGCTACCGTTTTTTTTTACGCGGGACCGGGGCGGGCTCGGGACGGGATCGGATCGGGGTCGGGCCGTCCCGGCCCACTGGCCAGCCCTAGTTTGAGCTAACAATAACTGTTCAATATGTACGATTCATAATATAAGTGTCTAAATGAAAAATCATATCAATTTTAGGTGTCTTTGTATATATCCAACCTATATTTACTAGTATACTGAAGCAATTATTGGGAAATTTAACAAAGTATTAGTAGTTACTTTATGATATTGGGAGCATGATGAATGTTGTAAATTCCTTCTCTAGGAAGAGCCTTAGTTGCATATTAAATATAGCATGATGAATGTTGTAAATTCCTTCTCTAGGAAGAGCCTTAGTTGCATATTAAATATATACATAAAAAATAATGGCACTTTTAAAAAAGCAGAACTCCTGAAATCACAGGGCTGCCGAAATCCACATTTTGGTAAAGTGAAAAAGGAATTTAACGATTTACCACATTCTTCATGTGTTATTAGCATATATGAACCTTTTGTTATTAGCATATATTTACCACATTCTTCATGTGTTCACATTTCATTTTTTTAATCGACGAAAAGTCACCTCATTCTTCATGTGTTGTTACTAAAAATCTATTGATACCTTATAAACAATTAAGGGAGAACTAAACTAACCTCTATGATATTTTAATTAACTTGTAAGACTTACTTTCTGTGTGATTTCACATTATATACAAGCCTCTTTGGAGTTTTATCTTGTATACGTAGAATTACTTAGCTCTCATCTGATTTCACTGTAACTACAGAGATTTAAATTTTGCCCTTACATTATATGAAATTCAGTCTAAGTTTATCATCCGCCAGACGTATGGCTTAGTTCATATCTCCGCCCTAACAATTGGGTCAAAAGTGCCATTAGTTACTAATGATAAACCAAACTTTTAACCACAGGAAAACAATTTAGACATTTTTCGTATTATATTTAATTAGTCTCTAATTATTTAGATCAACACAGAAACTTATCATATGGCTATACTGTGACAGCATAGCACCACCAAAGTTTCTCCTCCCTTAATAAAAGGTTTCGGGTTCGAACCTTGAGTAATGCGGTGCAAATTCAATATAATTGGGCTCAAATGTACGTACCGGACATCGAGTGGGAAACAAAAAAAATTACAGTAACACAACCAAGTTTATTAATGGGAACCAAAAATACTCGATGGAAGTTGCTGTTCCACCGGTTCTAATGACACCCAACAAGATTTCAGTTACTCCTCAGCTGGAGACTATATTAGAAGAAGAGGACTTGGAGGACTCATATTCAATTTCATAATAAAGATTTGAGTTTGTGGGTTTTACAATTGCAGGAATGGAAAGTAAGTAAATATTACAAATGCTAGAAAGGATAAACTACTTAAGATTACAACAAACTGGAAATAAGAACGATTACAAACTCCTTGTGATTTGCTGAATCGAGTGATGACACTCTGTCTTTAAGACAAGATTGCCCCGTATATATCATTTTACGTTGTCGGGCAATAGTCTCTCAAGATACAACATCAACTTAACAAATGAGCAAAGGAAACTCAAGTGTTACTCTGAAGAACTTTGAATACAGTAAAGTTGCTAGAGAGAAGAAGATGATTTCAGAAAATTTTGTGAGTGTTTCTAAGTGTTGAACAATTGAGCCAAAGGCCTCAATTTATAGTGTAATGAGATGACCCCTCAAGTAGCCAACTAATGGCCTTCAATAGCCATGTAATGAAACTTATTGAGGGGTTACATTCAACCAAATAATGGTTGAATTCATGTGCCAAATAATGGAGATTCAATGCTCCAAAACCAGCCCAAAAGTCAGAACTTTCCATCTTCCCGTCGCAGCATTCTGCCTCCGAAGCACCGCGGCTCTGTGAATTAGCGCCGCGGCGCCTCAGCTCCAGTGGCTGGACTCCCAATTAGCGTCGCGGCGCTTCCTGGAAGGCGCCTCGGCTCCGACGGGGCTGCGCCGCGGACCTTCGCGACTCCGCGGCGATTTTCAACTCGTTTCATCTTACACTTCTTCCTTCGTTTACCAACGTGGAATACTTTGTCATTTGGCCAATAACCGTCCATCATTCTAAGTCTCAAAACTTACGTATCAATATCTCTTTCACTAATGAAATTTGCGATACTTGGCACTACGTGTGCACGTGTGTGGAAACGACGTTTCCGACGTGCGGGCCCCTAATTGTTCGAGTCGTAAATAATGGGATAAACTTAATTCCACATTAGTAAATTTCCAACAATCCCCTCTTGAAAGAGATTTTGGCTCACTCACTTGGTGCCTTTTCCAACAATCTTTTAGCGGACTGATGTTGTATCAGGAGAGGTAGCTTCAGCTTTGAACCTTCCATAGTTGAATACCATCGGACTTACTTACTGCGCGGTGAACGTGATGTCTTGAACCGTCAGTGTTTAGTGTAAGCCAAGTCAACGGTACCAACACAACAACTTCCCTTACTCTGTTCTTCGTAATGTTTTGTCCATTGTGGCCGTGGACACTTCTTGGATTCTTAAGTGCGTTCATTTGAGGCGGTATGTCCTCGCACTTAAATAGGTGGTCTCCTACAAGGTATCCTGCTATACCCCACTCTACAAGTGTTAGGAACCATTAAAAGTTTCCTCAAAACTAACCTCAATCGTTGAGGATCATTAAAGGTTTTGGACACTTAACATTTACCCACACTGCAGATAGCACTTAATGTCTATCATGAGAACGACTTTGGATTAATGTTTCTCTCTAGAAATCACTATCCAAAGTACTCATGCTTCCACCGAAGCGCTCAACTGAACCTTTACAGCTTAGTTTTTCCATTGAACCTAATTACTGGGATCTCCAGTCACTAAGGTTGGGTTACCACCGTATTGATCCTTATAGCTTGGGTTTTAAGACCATTCCCCTAGACAGGCAGAACATCTGATCCTTGGGTAAGCCCTTTGTCAGTGGCTCCGCTATGTTATCCTTTGATTTTATGTAATCAATGGATATTATACCCGTGGTGATCATCTGCCTAACAGTCTTATGTCTCCATCGAATATGACGAGACTTGCCGTTGTACATAGAGGGTCTTTAGTCAGATTTTATGAGTAGGTTTTCTTTTTCTACTTGAGGGTAGTGAAGATCTGTGTAGATATGTTTTTCTTGAGGGTCCAGAAATTTTCACACGTGTTGTCCCTTTTTGAGTTATTGTTTAGTAAATGATCGCTTATTTGCTTTCGTTATTTTCTTTTCATACTATTTTGAATTGTTCGTCCTTATGCCAAGTGTCTATCGACAACATTCTCCCTACCTTATAGGGGTACGGTCTGCGTACACTCTACTCTCTCCAAACCCCACACTGTGAGATATCACTGGGTTGTTGTTTAGTAAATGATCATATATTTTTATTGCTCTTACAATTTATGAATATTTCAGATTATTGGAGATTTAATTTGGGCAAACTAAAAATAAAAATGTTACTTAAGTCAATAATTTTAGTCTTACAAAAATTCATTTAATATGTATCTATTATTAATTTAGAATCTTATAATTTAAAAGGGCTAAAATCCTGAATGCATAAGCTTCAAATTTCGAATTCACCCCTAACTATAGGACATTGAAGGTGAATTTTATATCATTAAATATTCTGATATAACTAGAGGAGAATAAAACTAGCGCTCTTGCATGATCATAAGCGTGTTCTAAAACTTGCCAAAACAAAAAACAATTCTCTAGGGGAATTCAAAATAAATGCTATACAATTAGCACTTGACAAGAGAAGTATATCTAACTATATGTTAAACAGAGTAATATACCTGTGATATACATTCAATATACAGCAGTGTATATCACATGCAAAGCAGTGGACTGGGTAGCAGGGCCTCGGCAGTGGCTGAAGCCCATCACGGGCAGTGTTGGTTTTAGTATATTAGAAGTGTATATTGATGTAATATTGTAGTGTAAAGGTTACCTTAATTAGTGTTATACACTTACCATAATTGTATAGTTAGAATTATGGTAGAATAAGAATTTAGAAATAGAATAGGAATAGAATTCTCCTATTATGAAAATATGTAACTTGTATATATAGCCTTTCAATTAATGAAAATAATCAAGGGGATTATTTCTTTCATGGTATCAAGAGACTAGGTTTTACAAAAAAAATTCTCTCCCAAAATTTTTTGGACCATTCTCGGCCGAGAACCCCCCCCCCCCCGGGTTTCTCTCCCAAATTTCGTCTTCCGCTCTAAAAAACCTTTCTTAAATTTCCCATCCTTCTTTGTTCTTTCAATATGTCTAAGAAAAATTATCATCCTGCCCTCATGGTTTCCAACATCAAGAACTGTATCCCTATTGTCCTTGAGATGGAAAACGTCCAATATGCAACGTGGGCGGAGTTGTTTAAAATTCACGCTCTCTCCTATCAAGTTCTTCATCACATCATTCCTCCCGCTAAACCTCTTCATGCGGAGGATCCTGAGTTATGGATTACTCTTGATGCTACCGTTCTCCGGTAGATCTACGCCACTATTTCGGTTGACCTTCTACAGACGATTATTGAGCCGGATACCACGGCTATGGCTGCCTGGAATAGATTGCGTGACATATTCCAAGACAACCAGCATTCACGTGTCATCACACTCGAGCAGGAATTCTCTCTAGTTCGAATGGACGAATTTCCGAACGTTTCTGCATATTGCAAGAAACTAAAGGAGTTGGCGGATCAACTCCGGAATGTTGGCGCACCGATAACTAATAATCATCTCGTTCTACAGTTGGTTGCCGGTCTTTCGGAGGCCTATAATGGTGTTGGAACTCTCCTTCGCCAAAGCAACCCTCTTCCCGACTTCTATCAAGCATGCTCCATGCTTACTTTGGAAGAAGCCGATTTGGCAAAAAAGGCGGCTACCGGAGCAAGCCCCGTCGTCATGGTGGTGTCCTCTCCTAGTTCTTCGGGTTTTGTTAATAATTCGGGCCAAAACCATAATCAAGGTGGTGGAAAGAATAATCGCAAGAATAATAACAAAAACCGCGGGGGCAAACGCGGCGATTTCGGTGGTCAGCAAGCAGGCGGTGGGGCTCATCCAGGGAACAGTGGCCCACCACCCCCTGGTCCGAGCAGTGGGGCACATGGAAGTGGGGCTGGGGCAATGGGCCGTGGGCCGTGGGCCAGCAGCCCTTCTACTCAGGCAGCAACTTCCAGCGGCCAGTGGGCTGGCCAATAGTTCAGGCCCAAGAATTCTTGGGCCCCGACCTCCGCAAGCCCATCATGCAGCAGGCCCCACTCAAACAGATATCGAGGCCGCGATGCACACATTGGGGTTGACTCAACCGGACCCAAATTAGTATATGGACACCGGTGCCACTACTCACATGACTTACGAATCAGGTACTCTCTCATCTTATTCCAATTTGAGCACCCCTCGGGGCATAATTGTTGGTAATGACAGTTCTATTCCAATTCTAGGGTATGGTCATAAAACGTTGTCTCCCCCCAATCCACCCCTTCTCTTGAAAAATACTTTACATGCTCTTAAATTGATTAAAAATTTAGTGTATGTCCGAAAGTTCACTACTGACAATTCTATTTTCATTGAATTTGATCCTTTTGGTTTCTCTGTGAAGGATTTCAAGACGAGGATTCATCTCACGAGGTGTGATAGTAGGGGGGATCTGTATTCTATCATGCTCGATTTCGGTCCATCGAGTCAAACCTTGCCGTCAGCTTTTGCAGTCATCTCTCCTTCCATGTGGCATGCTCGCCTGGGTCATCCGGAATCTTCTATTTTATCAGTTTTAGATAAAAATAGCTTTATTTCTTGTAAGGGTACGAATCGTACTCCACTTAGGGAAAATTGTTAAGTTGCCATTTGTAGACTTTAATTCTCATACTTCAATGCCATTTGATATTATTCATAGCGACCTATGGACGTCTCATGTTCTTAGTTTAGTGGGTCATCGATATTATGTTCTCTTTTTAGATGATTATTCTAGATTTTTGTGGACGTTTCTAATTGCGAATAAATCACAAGTGTTTTCCGTCTTCATCAAATTTAGAGCGTTCATTCGTACTCAATTCGAAAGAGAAATAAAAAATATTCAATGTGATAATGGGAAAGAGTTTGACAATAGGGAGTTTCGGGAATTATGTTCTAATAATGGGATCAATTTTCGTTTTTCGTGTCTTCATACATCTTCACAAAATGGGAAGGCCGAACGCAAAATTCGTTCCATAAATAACATTGTCCGAACTCACTTAATTCATGCCTCCATACCTCCATATTTTTGGCATCATGCTCTACAAATGGCCACATATCTTCTTAACATAATTTCGTCTAAAGGTCTGACATATTCTTCCCCCCTCAAAATCCTATATAATAAGAACCCGTTTTATTCTCACCTTAGGATTTTTTGATGCTTGTGTTATCCGTTATTCCCATCCATCACTATTAACAAACTTCAGGCTCGGTCTACCCCATGTGTATTTTTGGGTTATCCGTCGAATCATCGTGGTTATAAATGCTTTGACTTATCTTCCAAGAAAATCATAATTAATCGCCATGTCATTTTTGATGAAACCCAATTTTCTTTTGCGAAATTTCATACTCCCGAGCCTAAGTCGTATAATGTTTTGGATGACCAAATATCCCCGTATATTATTCGGAATTTTTTGGACATCTCCCGCACCCAAAATTCTCCAGCGGGCCCACTGCTCGCTGGCCCCACAGTCCCGTGCTCAGTTTTAGCCACTGGAACAGTTCCAGCAATTGGGCCAGTCCAGCCCAATTCTGGAACAGGTCCAGTTCACGCCACAGTTTCACGATTTGGGCCAGCATGCCCACTGCGTGCTGGCCAGTCCGTCCCGAGCCCAGAAAATTCCCAAAATTCCCTCAATTCTTCCTCGAGTCATAGACCGGTCACTCGTAGACAACGGGGTATTTTTACACCTAAAAGACATTTTAATTTACATTATAATGTCTCTAAATCCCCATTGCCCCGCAATCCTGTGTCCGCTTTAAATGACCCTAATTGGAAAATTGCTATGACTGATGAATACAATGCTCTTATTGATAATAAAACGTGGGAGTTAGTGCCCCGTCCATATGGTATTAATGTTATCAAGTCTATGTGGATATTTGTTCATAAGGAGAATTCAGATGGGTCATTTGCTAGACATAAGTCGCGACTTGTGGGTGATGGTAAGACTCAGCAGGTTGGGATAGATTGTGGTGAGACGTTTAGTCCGGTGGTCAAGCCGGCTGCCATTCGCATTGTGCTTAGCTTGCCTCTTTCAAAGAATTGGCCAATTCATCAGTTGGATGTCAAGAATGCTTTCCTACATGGTGATCTCAAGGAAACAGTCTCTATGCATCAGCCGTTGGGTTTCAGGGATCCAAACAGTCCTCATCATGTATGTTTGTTGAAGAAGTCCTTATATGGGCTTAAGTAGTCTCCAAGGGCCTGGTACACGAGGTTTGCTGACTTTGTTTCAACTATTGGGTTCACTCACAGCAGGTCAGATAATTCCTTGTTCATTTATCACCGTGGTTCGTCCTTGGCCTACATTCTGTTGTATGTGGATGATATCATCTTGACTGCCTCTTCCGATGCCTTGCGTCAATCTATCATGACCATGCTAAGTTCTGAGTTTGCTATGAAAGACTTACGGCCTTTGAGTTATTTTTTGGGGATTGCCGTCAAGCATCATTCAGGTGGATTGTTTTTGTCTCAACGAAAGTATGCTGCTGAGATCATAGAGAGGGCTGGGATGTCATCCTGCAAGTCCACTTCCACGCCAGTTGATGCAAACCCCAAGCTGAGTGCCGCAGCAGGTGCACCTTACGAGGACCCGACCCGCTATAGCAGTCTTGCAGGGGCCCTCCAGTATCTTACCTTTACCAGACCGGATATTACGTATGCGGTTCAGCAGGTGTGTTTATTCATGCATGATCCCAGAGTTTAGCACATGAATGCAATCAAATGCATCATTCGGTATATTCAGGGGACACTGGACTATGGGTTGCACTTGTATCCTTCATCTACATCCACACTTGTCTCTTACAAGGATGCTGATTGGGGCGGTTGTCCCGACACCAGACGGTCGACTTCTGGCTACTGTATGTTCCTTGGCAACAACTTAGTCTCCTGGTCGGCAAAGCGTCAGGCAACACTATCACGCTCAAGTGTAGAGGCAGAATATCGAGGGGTAGCGAATGTGGTCTCCGAATCATGTTGGCTACGTAATTTGCTGTTGGAGCTTCATTGTCCCATTCAGAAGGCAACCTTGGTATATTGCGATAACATTAGTGCCATCTACCTTTCAGGTAACCCAGTTCAACACCAACACACTAAGCATATCGAAATGGACATTCACTTTGTCCGTGAAAAGGTTGCAAAGGGTCACGTTCGCATATGCCATGTCCCGTCTCGTTATCAAATTGCAGACATCTTTACAAAGGGTCTACCAGCGGTTCTCTTTGAATATTTTAGAGACAGTCTCAGTGTTCGAAAACCTCCCGCTATGACTGCGGGGGTGTGTTAAACAGAGTAATATACCTGTAATATACACCCAATATACAACAGTGTATATCACAGGCAAAGCAGTGGACTGGGCAGCAGAGCCTCGGCAGTGGCTGAAGCCCATCACGGGCAGTGTTGGTTGTAGTATATTAGGAGTGTATATTGATGTAATATTGTAGTGTAAAGGTTACCTTAATTAGTGTTATACACTTACCATAATTGTATAGTTAGAATTATGGTAGAATAAGGATTTAGAAATAGAATAGGAATAGGATTCTCCTATTATGGAAATATGTAACTTGTATATATAGCCTTTCAATTAATGAAAATAATCAAGGGAATTATTTATTTCACTATAAAAATCCTTTACAGTAAATTAGCCCTTTCTTGGATAGATTCTGAATACTTCAAGACAAGACGCATCATGTTAAATCGTTTTGTTCATCAGTGCGGAGCTAGTGTTCCAATCGATGTTGGATATGTTAAGTCTTCCTCTCATTCTCTTCTATCATCATATACGTACCAATTTTAATGGCATACTTGTCAAGGTTGAGGATCGGAAAGGGGAACTAGCCATATATTTATATGCTTAAAAGAATGTGAACTAATGGGCTCTCTCATCACGGGCTCATAGATCCACGACTAAGCCTATAATATTACCAAATCATATCAGTACATGAAGTGATTTATTCCCAATATGAGGTTCAAGTTATATCCACCATTGTAAATCAATCCCCATGCCATCATACTCATGATCCTCCCTGAATCACAGGTTTTGATACTAGTTATTGCGTTAAGTCATCCCAACGACACTGCTAACGTAGTGTGATACTATTTTTGATCCAATCCACATTCCCTAATTTACATCATTTAATGCTATCTTTACTGTTAAATATACAATATACATGTGTATATTGTATATTAAAGGACTCGAATTCTGCCCATATCTAGCTCTTGGTTTTGTTAATATTAGACAATGTAAGAATATTGTATATTAGGAAAATATATGTGTAGTATATTGTAATGTATTTGTTACCTAAATTAGGATTATACACTACCATAATTGTAGAGTTAGAATTATGGTAGAATAAGATTTTAGGAATAGAATAGGAATATGATTCTCCTATTTTGTAACTTGTATATATACCTATTCAATTAATGAAAATAATCAAGGGGATTATTTCTTTCATGGTATCAAAAGTCTAGGTCACACAAAAATTTTCTCTCCAAATTTTTGTCCTCCCTCTCGGCCGAGACCCCCCCCCCTCGGGTTTTACCAAATTTTGCCTTCCGCTCTCAAAATCTCTCTTACTAATCCCTCTTTCACCTCTTGTTCTTTCGGTATGTCTACATCATAGAACTCGTTTCACCTTACCCTTGTTGTTTCTAACATCAAAAATCATATCCCGTTAATTCTTGAAATAGAAAACGTCCAATACGCGACGTGGGCCGAGTTATTCAAAATTCACGCTCGTTCGCATCAAGTCATCCATCACATCATTCCCGTGGCTCTTGATGATACAGAGGTGCCTAAACGCGAGGATGATCCTAAATTATGGACAACGCTTGATGCCACTGTCCTTCAGTGGATATATTATACTATCTCCACCGACCTATTGCAGACGATTATCGAGCCAGACGCTACGGCGATGGCCGCATGGGATAGACTGCATGATATATTCCAGGATAATCAGAATTCCAGAGCTGTTACCATTGAACAGGATTTTTCCCATGTCAACATGGAAAATTTCCCGAACGTTTCAGCATATTGCAAAAGGTTGAAGGAATTGGTGGACCAACTCCGCAACGTTGGTGCGCCTGTTAGTGAAAATCGTCTTGTTTTACAGATGGTCGCTGGCCTATCC
The DNA here is from genome assembly GCA_029783415.1 of Anisodus acutangulus. Lineage (NCBI taxonomy): Eukaryota > Viridiplantae > Streptophyta > Magnoliopsida > Solanales > Solanaceae > Anisodus > Anisodus acutangulus. Next base: position 45,698,983 of record CM056503.1, read on the forward strand.
GAGGCCTATAGTGGCGTTGGGACTCTCCTTCACCAAATGAATCATCTTCCAAGGTTCTATCAAGCACGATCCATGCTTACCTTGGAATAACCTAGTTTGGCTAAAAAGGCAGCTACTAATGCTAGCCCTGTGGTCATGATGACTTCCTCCCCAAGTCCTCAAAATTATGGCAACAATTCAAACCAAAATCAATCCCACAGGGCAACAAGAATGGCTGGAAAAATAAAAATCGTGGGAGCAAACACGGCGGTTCAGGCGGCAGTCACGGTGGCCAAAGCAGTGGCAGTGGGCCCCCTCCATGTTCCAGTGGGCCACCGAACCCCTGGTCTCAGCCTTGGGCCTCTGGGCCGTGGGCTTGGACCAGTGGACAGTGGCCCTACGGCCCAGCTCCAACACCTTTTGCACCCACTGGCCAGTGGGCTTTCCAGCAGCCCAGACGGCCCACTGCCATCGCCCAAGAATGGCAAAGCATTCCAAAGACTTCAAATGACGGCAGCCCACCTGGAATACTTGGGCCCCGGCCTCCGCAAGCTCACCATGCAGCAGGCCCCACTCAAACAGATATCGAGGCTGCAATGCACACACTAGGGTTGACACAACCGGACCCAAATTGGTATATGGATACCGGTGCCACCACCCACATGACATCTGATTCAGGTACTCTCTCATTTATTCCAATTTGAGCAACCCTCGCGGTATAATTATCGGTAATGACAACTCTATTCCAATTCAGGGTTATGGTCAGAAAACGTTGTCTCCCCCCAATCCACCCCTTATCTTGAAAAATACTTTACATGCTCCCAAATTGATTAAAAACTTAGTGTCTGTCCGAAAGTTCACCACTGACAATTTTGTTTCTGTTGAATTTGATCCTTTTGGTTTCTCTGTGAAGGATTTCAAGACGGGGAGTCCTCTCATGAGGTGTGATAGTAGGGGAGATCTGTATCCTATCACGCCCGATGTCGGTCCATCGAGTCAAGCCTTGCCATCCGCCTTTACAGCCATTTCTCCGTCCTTGTGGCATGCTCGCCTTGGTCATTCGGGATCCTCTATTTTATCAGTTTTAGATAAAAATAGTTTTATTTCTTGTAAGGGTACGAGTCGTACTCCACTTTGTCAATCTTGTTCATTTGGAAAAATTGTTAAGTTACCAATTGTAGACTCCAATTCTCATACTTCAATGTCATTTGATATTATTCATAGCGACCTATGGACGTCTCCTGTTCTTAGTTCGTTGGGTCATCGATATTATGTTCTCTTTTTAGATGATTATTCTAAATTTTTGTGGACGTTTCCAATTGCAAATAAATCACAAGTGTTTTCCGTCTTCATCAAATTTAGAGCGTTCATTCGTACCCAATTCGAAAGAGAAATAAAAAATATTCAATGTGATAATGGGAAAGAGTATGACAATAGGGAGTTTCGGAAGTTCTGTGCTAATAATGAGATCAATTTTCATTTTTCGTGTCCTCATACATCTTCACAAAATGGGAAGGTCAAACGCAAAATTCGTTCCATAAATAACATTGTCCGAACTCTCTTAATTCATGCTTTCATACCTCCATATTTTTGGCATCATGCTCTACAAATGGCCACATATCTCCTTAACATAATTTCGTCCAAAGGTCTGACATATTCTTCTCCCTCTACATCCTATATAATAAGAACCCGTCTTATTCTCATCTTCGGGTTTTTGGTGCTTGTGTTATCCGTTGTTCCCATCCACCACAATTAACAAACTTCAGGCTCGGTCTACTCCGTGTGTATTTTTGGGTTATCCGTCTAATCATCGTGGGTACAAATGTTTTGATTTATCCTCCAAGAAAATCATAATTAATCGCTATGTCATTTTTTATGAAACCCAATTTCCTTTTACGAAAGTTCATACTCCCAAGCCTAGTTCGTATAATTTTTTGGATGACCAAATATCCCCGTATATTATTCGGCATTTTTCGGACATCTCCCGCACCCAAAACTCTCCAGCGAGCCCACTGCCCGCTGGCCCCACTGGTATGTCTCGGTTGGTACTGCCCAGTAGTCACACTGGGCCAGTTTCAGTGATTGGGCCGGTCCAGCCCATCACTGGAAGTGGTCCAGTTCTAGTCTCTGTTTCTGTCGACGGGTCCATTTCCAGAATTGGGCCAGCAGGCAGTGTCCTTCCCGAGCTCAGAAAATTTCCAAAATCCGCCTACCTCTTCCTCGAGTCTTAGACCAGTCACTCGTAGTCAACGTGGTATTTTTACACTGAAATGACATTTTAATTTACATTTGAATGTCTCTAAATCCCCATTGCCCCGTAATCTTGTGTCTGCCTTAAATGACCCGAATTGGAAAATTGCTATGACTGATGAATTTAATGCTCTTATTGATAATAAGACGTGGGAGTTGGTGCCCCGTCCCTCTGGTATTAATGTTATCAAGTCTATGTGGATTTTTGCTCATAAGAAAAATTCGGATGGTTCTTTCGCTCGACATAAGGCACGGCTTGTGGGTAATGGTAAGACTCAGCAGGTTGGGATAGATTATGGTGAGACATTTAGTCCGGTGGTCAAGCCGTCTACCATTAGCATTGTGTTCAGCTTGGCTCTTTCAAAAGTCTGGCCTATTCATCAGTTGGATGTCAAGAATGTTTTCTTACATGGTGATCTCAAGGAAACAATATACATGCATCAGCCGTTAGGGTTCAGGGATCCTAACCGTCCTCATTATGTTTGTTTGTTGAAAAAATCCTTATATGGGCTTAAGCAGTCTCCACGGGCCTGGTATACGAGGTTTGCTGACTATGTTTCGACACTTGGGTTCACTCACAGCAGGTCAGATAATTCTTTGTTCATCTACCGTCGTGGTTCGTCCTTGGCCTACATTCTGTTCTATGTGGATGATATCATTTTGACTGCCTCTTCCGATGCCTTACGCTAGTCAATCATGGCCATGCTTAGTTCTGAGTTTGCTATGAAAGACTTAGGGCATTTGAGTTACTTTTTGGGGATTGCTGTCAAGCGTCATTCAGGTGGTTTGTTTTTATCTCAAAGAAAGTATGCAGCAGAGATCATCGAGTGGGCTGGGATGTCATCCTGTAAGTCCACTTCTACTCCGGTTGATGCAAAACCCAAGCTTAGTGCCGCGGCAGGCACCATACGAGGACCCGACCCTCTATCGCAGTCTTGCACGGGCCCTCAAGTATCTTACCTTTACCAGATCGAATATTACATACGATGTTCAGCATGTGTGTTTATTCATGCATGATCCCAGAGTTGAGCACATAAATGCAATCAAACGCATCATTCGGTATATTCAGGGGACACTGGACTATGGTTTGCACTTGTATCCTTCATCTACATCCACATTTGTCTCTTACACGGATGCTGATTGGGGTGGTTGTCCCGACACCTGACGGTCGACGTCTGGCTACTGTATGTTCCTCGGCAACAACTTGGTCTCCTGGTCGGCAAAGCGTCAGGCAACTCTATCACGCTTAAGTGTAGAGGCAGAATATCGAGGGGTAGCGAATGTGGTCTCCGTATCATGTTGGCTACGTAATTTGCTTTTGGAGCTTCATTGTCCCATTCAGAAGGCAACCTTGGTATATTGCGATAACATTAGTGTCATCTACCTTTCAGGTAACCCGGTTCAACACCAACACACCAAACATATCGAAATGGACATTCACTTTGTCCGTGAAAAGGTTGCAAAGGGTCACGTTCGCGTATGCCATGTCCCGTCTCGCTATCAAATTGCAGACATCTTTACAAAGGGTCTACCAGTGGTCCTTTTTGAAGATTTTAGGGACAGTCTCAGCGTTCGAAGACCGCCCGCTATGACTACGGGGGTGTGTTAAATATACAATATACACACAATATACATGTGTATATTGTATATTAAAGGACTCGGATTCTGCCCATATCTAGCTCTCGGTTTTGTTAATATTAGACAATGTAAGAATATTGTATATTAGGAAAATATATGTGTAGTATATTGTAATGTATTTGTTACCTAAATTAGGATTATACACTACCATAATTGTAGAGTTAGAATTATGGTAGAATAAGATTTTAGAAATAGGATTCTCCTATTTTGTAACTTGTATAAATACATATTCAATTAATGAAAATAATCAAGAGATTATTTCTTTCATCTACACCTTATATACATGTAGTTTTAGTTATCACCGCGGGACTTTTTTCGCATACTCAACAATCTATCCCTCGAACTAAATTCCACATGATCAATTACCAAGTCTTTCGAATTATGTTTCACATGGTGATGACCTCATGGGCTTATTTAAAGATGTACTTTGTGCAACCCACATCAGTAATTAGGACTACCGTACCGAAGCCCTCAAACTAGCTCCTTCTTATGTGTGTGTGTTTCCAAGCTACCAAGGTAGTAAACCAAGTTCCACACAAGCAGTTACCCATACCCATACTCGCTCGACGTGCTCTAATACCAATTGTTGGGTGATTGGAGAAGCAAGCCCAACGACACTTTTAAGAAGGTGTGATAATGTAAGCTCACATTGTTTTTCTAGAGTTCGTCAGTTCAAGTTAATAAGTTATTCTTCCAAACCAGCTTTCTTCATTCAATATCCACTGAACAACTCCAATCTATGAAAGAATGCTAAACGGTGTTAAACAAAAACCTTTGAACTCAATTCCACAATTCAAAACTTGGTTAAAATCAACGTCGACCCCAAGCCAACATGGTCAACCTCAAAACAAAATTCAAATTTGAGTTAGCCATAACTCCAAGTCTAAATTTATGCTTAGATTTCGAATAGGAGCCCATTTAGTCTATCAAATTATTTATCGTTTTATACCAGATACGACCACTACCGAAACACCTCATCGTGTTCGTAGTACCCTTGGACCTGCGCCGGATCCTTGCAATCGCGGAAAGATGTGACCCAGCTCCTGACACGTCTGAAAACCTTCTTGACCTACCATCGTCCACGATAGACAACCCTTCCACGATCGCGGGAGGCACCAGATTGTGCACCAATACTCCAACAGTTATCTCAAATTGCAAGACTGCTTCGAAATATGCCCGAGCCCATCGAGTCTCAATCCAAATCATACCAACATGTCATAAACAATATAGCAAAGTACAAAAATGTTCAAAAGATAATTTAGGACATTTAATCTCGAATAAGGGGTTGAATTATTACACACTCTCCATCTTTTCTCTGAATGCATCGACCAAAAAAAGGTGAATACCACAAATCTGCTTCGAGCTAAACGTTTATGGATAACTTTGAAATGCTATTTGGGTCTTATATCCAAATATATGAGAGATGTATTTAAAAGAATTAACCTCAATAATCGTCCATCCAATCGCTTAAACTAAAAATAGACCGCAGATGTTTAATGTTTGTATATCTCATGTATAATATGTATACAATTATGCATAATCATTGTGTAATCAATGTATATCGGCTAATAAAATTAAATAAAAAATCCTGACCGACTATATTTGTACAAAAAATCCATAGATGTACATTAATTTAAACCACAAAGAGCTGTTTGTGTAATTTCCTCCGAAATAATCTTGGCCGTAGAGAAGAAAAAAAACATAAACCAGAGGCTAATGATTATGTTAAAGCTGTTGGAAATTACCCTTTTATTTAGGAGTCATTTATTTTAATGTTTATTTGGTCTTTTATTTAATTGAATTGTTCAACTCCTTTGGACGAGTGGTTTTAGTTGAGATAGTGGAGTCTGTTAAGAGTCCTAGTTAATGTTGGCTTAGTGGTGGGTTTGTGGATTTTATGCGCAACACAAAGTCTCTGTAAAAGCCTAAATAATAGCTTCCCCTTGTTGCTATTACCCAAGGTTTGATCCAGAAAAGAGAGAAACACTTGTGAGGAAGAGTTCACCCAGAAATTTATTCTTCATCTATGGCTTCAGAGAGCAATTTCGTGCAAGTAGCCATTCCTCATTTTGATGGTCACTATGATCATTGGAGTATGTTGATGGAGAATTTCTTACGATCAAAGAAGTATTGGCCAATTGTCGAGGAGGGCATTGGCGTTCCGGCTGAAGGAGAAACTTTGACGAATGCTCAAAAGGCAGAGTTCGGAGCAAAAAAGATGAAAGATTTGAAGGCAAAAAGTTATCTCTTTAAGGCCGTTGAGCGTCCTATCTTGGAAACTATTCTTTGCAAAGAAACTTCCAAGGATATATGGGATTCCATGAAGAAGAATATCAAGGCTCTGCAAGAGTGAAGCGAGAACAACTTCACCCTTGAGGAGGGACTTCGAAACTTTGCAGATGAAAGAAGGAGAATCTGTCACTAGCTATTGTGCTAGAACCATGGAGATAAACAACAAGATGAGATTCCATGGCGACAAAATGAACGATGCCACAATCGTTGAAAAAATATTGCGTTCTTTGACACTGAAATATGATTATGTTGTTTGCTCCATTGAGGAGTTAAAGTTCAAGCTTTGGGTTCCTTCTTCCAAGTTCAAATTTTTAAGAGTAGTTTTGGAGCGATTGAGGTCTGTAGAGCTTCTATTCACGTGTGGAAACATTCACGTTCTTCCCCACGCCGCGTTTTCCATGAAATTCAATAACTTAGGGTTTTATTCTAATTTTATGATAGCCCTAAATTACATGTATCATGATATACCGTGTTGATTGTTATTGTGTTCCTGGTATTCTATTATGGTTATTAGGAATCCGTGCATAATCCATGAATGCTCATAACCTCGAATTCCATGGGTTCTAGAATTACAAGTTATGAACCATTACTATTAGATTTTATGAACTTATATATGTATGTTCTCATGAATTTACACAAGTTATAAGTTATATTAGTTCACATGATAAATTATGAGTTCAAACCATGTTTTACATGTTGCTTTCATGAGACCATGGGATTACAAGCCACTATTTTCAATTACATATTTTTGGAGTTGCATAGTTCACCGAGAAGGCTCAGATAGCCTGAAACAACGTATGCAACCATAGGATAAGGGTCGCTCCGCCAGAGAACGATACCTTCAGATTGCAGATTTGATTCTTTCATGTCATGTTATGTCTCATACCCTGACAAAGTATGGAATTGCTCTACTGATCTGGCCAGGTACCAGACTCCACGTTAGGATTAGTGTCTTTAGAATACCAAATTCTCAACTCACTTGTGTCGGCAACATATCTAATGATACGTTTTACGATATTTAAGTGGAAAATTTTGGGACATGCTTGGAATCGAGTACAAACACAAACACTAAACATAATATATAGGCGACTTGCAGTAAGATATAGAAGCCTATCTATCATAGATAAGGTTGGGTCAACATTTTCACCAACATTATCCTTACATACCTTCTGCGAAGATCTTATTGGCATTTTCATTTATTTAGCATTTTCCAACCCAAATCTCTTAACTAGATTCTTGGCATATTTGCTCTGGGAGATGAAGATTCCATCTTCAGTTTGCTTAATCTGCAAGCATAAGAAAAAAGTTAGTTCCCCAGTCATGCTCATCTCAAATGTTGATGACATAACTTCAACAAATGACTTTAGATAAGACTGTGAGGTCGAACCAAATACTATGTCATCAACATAAATTTGAGCAATAATAATATATACACCATGACATTTAATGAATAAAGTATGATCAGCTTCACCACGGTTAAAAATATATTCAAGAAGGAAGTTAGTTATCCTTTAGTTTCCTTTGGATGCCCCACAAAATAATATTTCTCACTTTTAGATTCCAACTTGTCAGTAAACATCTTCTTTACATATGCAGGGCACCCCCAGGGTCGCATGTGTTTAAGTGCTGGCTTCTTGCCATTCCATATCTCATATAGAGTTTTCTCTACTGATTTTGAAGGAACCCTGTTCAGAATATAAATTGAGCTTTGCAATGCATAGTCCCAAAGGTATGTTGGTAGAGCTGAGAAACTCATCATGGATCTAACCATATCTAATAGGGTTCGATTTTTCCTTTCAGCAACACCATTCATCTGTGGCGTTCCAGGAGGTGTCCATTGTGATTGTACTCCATGAAGCTTCAAGTAATCCAGAATTTCTTTACTTAAGTATTCACCTCCTTGATCTGATCGAAGGGTCTTGATACTTGTTTCAAGTTGTTTCTCTACTTCTGACTTATACTCCTTGAATTTCTCAAAGGCTTCGGACTTATGTTTTATAAGATACACATGTTCAAACCTTGTGAAATTGTCTGTAAAAGTGATGAAGTAAGGGAAGCCTCCCTTAGCTTGAGTTGAAAATGGCCCACATATATCAGTATAAACCAACTCAAGTACCTCTTTGTCTCGCACCCCTTTCCCAGAAAGTGGCTTATTGGTCATCTTTCCTCTCAAGCAGGATTCACAGTTACCATAGGACTCCAAGTCAAATGGTTTCAGGTAGTCTAACTTTCTTAATCTTGCTATCCTTGATTCGTTGATGTGACTAAGTCTACAGTGCCATAAGTAGGTGGGGTTTCTTGGATTACTTATCTTAGCTCATTCATTTTGCACATTGAAAATTTCACGACTACAGTTTAGAACATACAAACCATCCATAAGTAGAGCATTTCCACAAACAAAACCATTAAAAGATAGTATATAACTGTCATTGGCAATAAATGAGGAAAACCCCTCAATGTCTAACACTGGGACAAAAATTATATTCCTCGTCAATGAGGGAACAAAATAACAATTATTCAGTTTTAAACAAAAGCCTGAAGGCAAATCTAGTTTATAAGTTCCCACGTGTTCAGCATCTACTCGTGCTCCATTTCTAACGCGCAGATCTACCTCCCAAGGTCCAACCTTTTTATGTCAATCAGACCCTGCACATTATTACAAATGTGTGAGCCACAAGCGGTATCTAATACCCAGCAGTGAGAGTTACTTATAGACATATTTATTTCAATGACAAACATACCTTGTCCAGTAGAGTCAGGAGCACCTAGTGCTTTGCCTCCTCCTGGAGTTGTGCAGTCCTTCTTCCAGTGCCCCTTCTTCTTGCAGTTGAGGCACACATCTGAAGCTACATTTGCTTTCTTCTGAACACCTCCTCTAGGTTTCATAACTATATGTGCAGCAACTGTCTTACCCTTCTTCTTCTGCATATTCTTACCCTTGGGTTTGAGCTTGCTAGAAGAGCCCACCATGAGCACAGCTTTACCTTTAGAGGTAGATGATTCAAAGGTCTTTAACATGTTATGAAGCTCTGGAAGACTTGCCTTGGTCCCATTCATGTTGAAGTTCACAATGAAATTCTCAAATGAACCAGGAAGTGAATTCAGGATCAGGTTAACAGAGACATTTATAGGCAGCTTCGTTCCAATCGAAGCTAACCTTTCTATTAACTCAATCATCTTCAGAACATGTGCTGACACTTGACCCCCATCGTTCAGCTTACACTTGAAAAGGTCCCTCATCAGTTCATACTTCATTGTCTGAGATTGTGAGTCATAGAGACTCTTGAAATGCTCTAGCATCTCGTTGGGACCCATGTTCTCATGTTGCCTCTGTAACTCCAAGGTCATAGAGGACAACATTACACATTGTGCCGAGGTAGCATCGTCTAGATGTTTCTGATAAGCCACCTTGTCAAACAGGGTATACTCAGCAGAATTTTCAGCAGGGACGGTGGGGAACAATGTGTCTAACACATACTCAATTATCTCAAGTCTTAACACCAATCGCAGATTTCTTAACCAGTCAGGGTAATTTGATACAGTCAGCTTGTTTATCTCGACCAGTATTTTCAGTGATAGGTTCGACATTTTATACGACTGAAGAAACAAATAGACTTGAAATTAAACTCTAATATATTTCTATTGAACACATTCGTTAACTAATTAACATGACCTTTAGTTTAATTAGCTCCCACTATTTTAACATACTCTTCGACCCCATGAAAGAATACAGACTTATATCAAATATGGTTATAATGGGCCATGATCCAGGTTCATGCTATCTCCGCATTTGTTGTGGCTGATAACTTCAACAGCAGCCTGGTAGGTCTCTAAATCAATTACAAACTATTCGTAACTCATGTTTGACCGAATGTTCTAAACAAACAATCTGCGTCCCTCGGCTTGTCCAACACTGTGGCGCCAAGACAGCCTAGCAAGTTAACCCCGTTATGCGACTGCAATTATATATCTAAGTGAGTTTTGCCTTATAGAGCAAACACTGTGGTGTAAATACTCATAAAGGTTTATCACTCACTTCTACATTTAACATGCATCTCTGAAAGAGTCTGAGTCCTCGTAGACTTAGAGCAAATGATGTGGCATGAATACTCATCTCGCCGAAAAGGATTTTGCACTACAATCAATTATAACGGATACGTTCATTTTAAATGAGACTTGTATTAAAATTTTAGGGAATGTTTTAATTCAGGGTTTTAACCAAGATCAACTCTTTTACACCATATCCAATATGACATCATGCAAACTAATGACACATATAGTTGGGAACCGTCAACCCAATATGTATGATATAAGATGGTTTAATCAAATACTGGGCGCCTCCTGCCCAGACAGTTATAGCGGACTTTATTCTAGAAATGTAAATGAAAAACATTTTGACATTTAGCACATAAACAGTATACTTATTAATTATATTGTCTAATAATAATTTTGGGTTAAACATTTTGAACTCTGATTTTTTTTTGGACAAGTGGGGCCACGGCACCATTGAGGCAGAAACCTTTCGGCTTCTGCAAAATGCATTAGCGCCGCGACGCTCCACCATGGAGTCGCGGTGTTGCAGAGGCAGAAACATTTCTGCTTCTACAAATGCATTAGCGCCGCGGCGCTCCACCATGGAGTTGCGGGCCTATAGTCCAGTGAGTCCAAGTTTTGAAACGAAGCATTAGCGCCACGACGCCCTACCATAGGGTCGCGGTGTCGATGTCCTGACAAACGTTTCTGTGTTGATTTTTTCAAAATCGTTCAACCCCTAAATCCAATTAAGGGATCAATTCACAAGTCATTTATCATCGCCCACCATTATCAATAACGCTTATATCGACTATCATCCGTTCTTACCCGTTCTTAGGCGTGCACCGTGCAATGAGCGGGACAACGCACTTTTGGCTTAGTTCGAGTTAGAGCGGAATGACTTCCTCGAGTTAGAGTAGAAGATAATTTATGGTGATATCAAAAGGTCAACATTCGTTCAAGACATGTAGGATTTCAAGAAACCTCGTTTTAATCCAATTTTATGTTTAACCCATATTATTACTTTATTCAATTGTTATATAACCATTGAACCAACCTGGCTCTGATACCACTGTAGGATTTTGTTGAGTTCAAAACAAATAAGTAAGGTACAGCGGAAGTTTAAAATTTTGTTTCCTACTTACCCCAACAAGTTTTCTGGTATGGTTATACAACAATCAAACCTGTAACATAAATCATAATATTTACAGGTTATAGTATCTGTAATCTTTATCTATTATAAGGTTGACACGCGGTTGCCTTTCGATTGCAAGCTCCAAGCTTCAATGTACTTCTCTTTCAGAAAGCTAGGAAATCCGGTAGAGGTTCGAGAGAGTTTTGATTCTAAGTCTATAAGGCTTAGAATTATAATCTGGAATTGGTGTTTGAATAATGAATAGAATGCCACTATTTATAGGTGAAAATTTAGGTCAAACCAGATTAGGGTTTGACCTTGGGCATGGCCTAGAAATCGAGGCAGCGGCGTCGCGGCCCTAGGGTATGGGCGTCACGGTGCTCGAAGTGTTACTGCATTGTCTCGATTTATTTTCTGCGCATTCTTAATTAAATCCAAAATCCAATTTTGACTTAATTAAAATAATCATTATTCATTTAAATATCTCGATTCTAAATCGAACATTTAATTACTCTCTCCATACATCCTTAGATCGAAAGGACAATCGACATAGTGTGACCCTACAGGCCTTTACATATCGACATTAATCAAATTAAGGTCTACGTGGAACTCCTAGACGGCGCCGTAAGATAAACTCAATATGTGAAGTACGTTTACACGAATCCAGTAAACTTAACCTTTATGTGGTAAGATAAAATCTTTTTATTCATGACACACCCGATCAAGCTTATGATTTGTCAAGCGTCTATCCAAATGGCTTAATCATTGCATCTCATCTATATTAGTTAACAACTAGACCATATTCTAAATATGTCTATTGCATTGGCCAACGACTTAGTCAACCTAATATCACTGAGAATCTGAGTGTTCTCTCGAATATACATTCGAGGAATGAATCCTAATCTTCGCTCAACTACCACCTTTAGTCCACATCTTAATGTACCCAATACAAGCCGTGTCTCAACCTATAAGACATTTGAGTTTAGGACAGGATCAAAGTACATTACTTTGTAGACAAGGTGCGTATTGACCTCAAGTCTAAGGATTTTTATCTCCCACACGCTGATCATACTTTAGACAAGTATAACAAACAGTATATCAACAGGGTATACCAATACTTCCAAAGTACCCACGTGTCCATCACGAGCAGCCATTACTCGTAGCAGGTGAGACATACTACATCCTCTAAGGATATGATGCAAACCATATGTCGACTTATCACATACCATCGATATCCCATTCTCGATGATCATTAGTCGAGGCTATTTTAAGAGTTACGCTCTATCATTAATATCTCACTATATTAATAACAACGTAAGCTCAAGAGATGCATATTAATGAATAATTACAAACAATCAAATAATAATTCAATAATCGCAAATGCCATAAATATTAATTTTATTAATAATACGAATGTGTTCAAGTACATTTATCCCTAATAATGATTGTCTCTAGGACATACATACTTTCAGCGCCACCACCATACCTAACATAATAAGCCTTTTGAAAAGCCTTGACCAACCCACAACCACAAATGGCTCCTAAACACTGAGCGACAATGTACATAAAGGACCGAACCAACTGTTAGATATAATTGTTGGAATCAAAGCAATACAGGAAGTAAATAAATATTGCAGGTGTTCGAAAGGATAAACAAACCGCGAAGATTATAATTGCCGCAAGTTGAGTCTTGAATCTTGATAACCTGAAATCAAGAAACACTAAATCTGGATTGTTACAACTGTGGCTGAGTCAAAAGATGGCTCTCTGTCATTAAGACAATATTGCCCCGTATATATGCTTTTACGTTAACGGGCAATAGTCTCCCAAGATAAAACAACAACTAATAAACACTACAAAGCAAATATGTTGATTCTGACAAAGAAAACAAACATGAAACGACTTGCTGAAGAATGGAAAATTTAGAGGAAAATGAAGAGTTTCTGTTCTTTTCTTTCTACTGTTTCTGTTGCTCTCTTATCTGCCCTCAAATAAGAGTAAGGTCTCAATATATACTGTTTAGGAGGATGACCTCTCAACTAGCCAACTAATGGCTTTCAATAGCCATGTAATGACACTCATTGAGGGGTTACAATCAGTCAAATAATGGCTGAATTCAAGTGCCTTGTAATGGAGATTCAATGTTCCAAAACCAGCCCAAGAGGCAGAAACTTTCTGCCTTCCACTTCCTAATTTTATCTTTCCTGAAACTCCATAAACCAAACTGTAGATACTAAATAGTTTGGGGTCCAAAAGATAATATCAGCCCAAGACCCGAGCCCAGACGACGGCGGCGCGCGTATGGGTTTAGCCTCAAACCCAAGCATACCTAGGTCCTCCCTCCTTCAAACACATGGGTTACCCCTTGGGGTCCTAAACCCTTATCTATTTTTTACGCTTATAAAAAGAATAATTCTTTCTTTTCTCACTGATGTGGTAGATTTGTCCCACACCATATTTTCATGCCTTAAACACCTTACTTCATGGACCAATATCTCTTTCATTTCTTAATGAAATTTGATGATCCTTGGCCCTACGGTCATCTACTCACTTAGTAGATTATGCACGTGTGATGAGATAAAGCCTCCAACATGCGGAACTCTAGTATTTATGTCATTAAATATGGGTGGACACAACCCCCCCCCCCACCAAAAGCAAATGTCCAACAATCCCTTTTTGAAAGAGATTTTGGTGCACACACAAGGTGTCTACTTTCAGCAATCTTTCAGCGGAAAGATATTGCATCAGGAGAGGTAGCTTCTGCTTTGAACATTCCCTAGTTGAATACCATCGGACTTACTTACTGCGCGGTGAATGTGATGTCTTGAACCATTAATGTTTAGTGTAAGCCAAGACAATGATACCAACACCATAACTCCTCTTATTCATATTCATTCTTATTGTTCTGTCCGTTGTGGCTGTGGACACACTTGGATTCTTAAGTGCGTTAATTTGAGGCGTCCTATCCTCACACTTAAATAGGTGATCTCCTACAAGGTATCCTGCTATACCCAACTTCACAAGTATTAGAAATCATTAAAAGTTTCCCCAACCTTAATATTAACCGTTTGAGGATCGTTAATGGTTTGGAAGCTTAACTTTTACCAACCATGCAGGTATCACTTTAATATCTATAGCGGAAACATCTTTGGATACATGTTTCCTTATAGAAATCTTCATCCGAAGTGCTCTTACTTCCAGTCAGTATGGTTGGGTTACCACCGCAAAGGTTCGTATTATTTGGGTTAAGCCCATTACCCTAGACAAGCAGAATTCTTGATCTTCGGGTAGTCCCTTAGTTAAAGGGTCCGCTATAGCCTTTGATTAGTAATCAAGGAAGTGACACCCGTAATGATCAGCTGTCATACGGTCTTATGTCTCCGACAGATATGTCCAGACACCATTATCCGTGACCTTCATGAAGCCGACCGGCTAGCCACAGTGTACAACTATCGAAGGCACGGGTTTCTCCCAATAAGGGACGTCCTCTAAGGAGTCGTGAAGTTACTCAACTTCTTCTCATGCTTTGTTTAAAGCGATAAACTCTGATTCCATTATGAATCGGCTGATGCAAGTTTTCTTAGAGGATTTTAAGAGACACACCATACACATCCACTTGTGGCTTTGGTGTTTTTCAAGTCTGATGTCCAGTTTGCATCACTGTGTTCTCCCAGAACCGTTGGACATCCAGAATACCATAATCCGTAGATAAGCGAATATTTCAGATATCGTCATATCTTATATAACGCTTTCTATCGATCATTTTTAGAATCACGAGTGAATCTTAGTTCAACTTATCTTCTTTGTAAGCCGATACCAGGTCGGTTGTAGTTGTAAAATACATTGAACTACATGTGACCTGCGCATATCGCTGCTGGTATATGGATGCACCATGATTCCAATCAATTCTATAATTCATATCCATTGGTGGCTTCAAGAGACTGTCAACTACTTCACAAATGAGTTTGGAATAAGATCAGTCCGTTAGATGTCTTAGAAATTCCAATTCCTAATATGTCATCTTTCATATCGAGACTTTTGTTTCAATATGACTTCCACTTTCAGACTGTTGGTTTTCAAAATGTTGGCTTTCTAATTTCAGAGTCAATATTTTTGTTGTCAGATTCATTATTTCTGTTTCACCTGAAACTTCCAAGACCAAAATGTAAATATTTCATGGACCAAAAAGAAAGTTCAGGAAGAAGCCCAATAGTCCAACAAACCAACTATGATCCTCCCCTTTCAATTCTCCGGTTAGGAAGGTTGTCTCAATATCCATGTCACACATACTGCAATGGTCCTAGATGTTAAGCTATTCACAGGGGAGCACATGTCCAAGTAGTCAAGGCCTTATACTCGACAGTAGATCCATCTACTTTGTACTCAATTTTAGTATCCACTTTTACAACCCAAAGGTTATTTTCCAACAAGAAGGTCAACTATTGCACAAGTATGGTTCTATCTGATGGAATATATTTCTCTCTCTGCAGCTTCTTTCCAAAGAAGTGCTTCTGGAGATGACAATGCTTTGTTAATTGTCCATGGTTCATTCTCAACCATGCAAGCTAGAAGTCCTGGAATAAGTCTTTGTCCTTTCTTCGCTCCGTCTCGGTTCAACATCTAGAATCCCTAAGTTCTGTAGATCCGGAACATTAAGTTCCGGATAGTCAGCAACTTCCAAGTCCTGTAGATCTGTAACATCTAGTTCCGGACAATCAGGCACTCACGGGTTCTTGTTAACCTTGAGCAATTGCTTCTTTTTCCGTCTCAAGGAAAGAATTCAGTATTTTTTGCTCCAAGAGGCGATAAGCACCACTGTTATTTCAGATCCAGTGGATATGCAATCTATAGTCTTAGGTCCAACTTAACCTCACATCACAACATTTGTAGGTGAGATCTTTTCCATGTTTCACATGGAAGGCTATCTTTATCCTTATGCGGAGTTCTTCTGAGAATCGCATTAGCAGTAAGCATTGCCTTTCACCACCTATTTTGGGCGTACGGCTTTGCGTTTGGCTAACACCGTTAGACTAAGGTGAGTAAGGAGCAGTCGTTTGATAAATGATGTTTCACATTCTCTCCCTCTATCACTACGAATTCCTCAATCCGTAGACTTAGTTGATTTTCAACATCTGCTTTGTAGCGCTTATCCGCTTCAACAACTTCTTCTTTGCTTTTCAACAAACAAAGGATTCAATACGTTGTACCATCATTAATGAAGGTCACAAAGTACTTGGCTCCCCCCTCTATTTTGTACAAACTTCAAATCACCCATATATGTGTGACTAAGTTCTAAAGGAGTGGTGTTTCTTTCGCTATTCCTTTGATGTAATGGAAAGGTGATTTTGCCTCTTCACCCACCTCACATTCCTTTTGAGGATTTATGTCGACAGAAGGCAACATTCTCAACTTCGTTAGATTTTGAATGACTTTCTATTTAACGTGTCTTAATCTATGATGGCATAGATGCACGGATTACAAATATATCATTCATTTGGCTACAGACATACTGTACCATTCTTAGTTATTACAGACTTGTTGGACTAGTCTCAAACCAGCTTGACCAATAACGTCCCTGAAACCAAGTTTGGGACATGTATAATCTCCTTTTAGAGTGATCTCATTCCCTAAAGTCCTTTTTAAGTCTCAAACCCCTTCTACTTTAGAGGTGGAGTTGCTTCATATGAATAATTTCTTGCCCGTGGTTAGGGCGTAACCGGATCATATGTGATCTAGATACTCTGGCCCACTCCAGTTGCTTTGGCAGACTGAGTGTCCAAATTCTTTTCTACCTTTCTTTTGGCCTTCAGATCATTTAAGACCTGGAGACTCTGGCCCACCTTACTAGGTGTCCATTACTTTTCTGCCTTTTTTTTGGCCTTCAGAACTTTTAAGACCTGGAAATTCTGGCCCACTCCAGTCACCCGTAGGCTTTGTACGACTGAGTGTCCAATATCATCCTATCAAATGAAGGATCTTCTATCACATAGTATGCCAGGTTCAACGTCTTAAGATAAGCCATTATCTTTTAGTCTTGTTCCCTTGAGATTGGTGCCCAGACAATTCCTGGCGCTTGCTTAAGAGTGGTAACAGTTTTCGCACAGTCAGTAGATCTTTCTCCCTCGTATGTGCGAACATACTTTACACATTTTTAATAATTACACCCAAAAGAACGGATCTTTTAAGTTTTGTTTACAAAAATCCAATCTTTAAACGGGAAGGAATGTGAGATTAAACTTCTGATTTTAAAACGTAAGGTATATAATTTTTCTGGAAAACATTTTCATATTCCTAGCCTTACATTAAGTCATTTTAATCAGACACCATTTAATCTCATTTTTTACAAGGAACAAAAATAACTTATCCCAATTTCGGATTCTGGCCCACTTCAATCACTTCGTCGGACTGAGTTTCCATTTCCTCCTAACCATAATTCGGATCCTTTGTCTAGGACAGATATAGGCCTTCTGCTACAAGATAGAACAACATCTTCAGCCTTCTCCTCTTGTCCCAGTTGACATCCTCAGCCTCTCGTGGGCTCTTGTTTCCACCACTCTCGGGAGCGGTGACACCATGAACACCTTGACCGTCAACAGTACCAGAAAACCACAACCATAGCTAAATTTGGTCACACATCTGTTGACCGACATCTTTCAAACACTAATACAATCTTGTCTTAAAATTATTGGATATAATTGTTGGAATCAAATCAGTACGGGAAGTAAATAATTATTACAAGTGTTCGAAAGGATAAACAAACAGTGAAGATTATAATTGCCGCAAGCTTGTTGAGTCTTGAATCTTGAATCTTGATAACCTGAAATCAAGAAACACTAAATCTAGATTGTTACAAATGTGGCTGAGTCGAGAGATGACTCTCTGTCTTTAAGACAAGATTGCCCCGTATATATGCTTTTACGTTAGCGGGCAATAGTCTCCCAAGATAAAACAACAACTAATCAACACTACAAAGCAAATATGTTGATTCTGACGAAGAAAACAAACATGAAATGACTTGCTGAAGAATGGAAAATTTAGAGGAAAATGAAGAGTTTCTGTTTTTTTCTTTCTACTGTTTCTGTTGCTCTCTTATCTTTCTACTCCACTACCCTCAAATAAGAGTAAGGTCTCAATATATAGTGTTTAGGAGGATGACCTCTCAAAACCAACCCAAGAGGCAGAAACTTTCTGCCTTCCTCTTCCTAATTTTATCTTTCTTGAAACTCCAGGGACCAAATTGTAAATACTAAACAGTTTGGGGTCCAAAAGATAATATCAGCCCAAGACCCGGGTCCGGACGGCGGCGGCGCGCGTGTGGGTTTAGCCTCGAACCCAAGCACACCTAGGTCCTCCCTCCTTCAAACACATGAGTTGCCCCTTGGGACCCCAAACTCTTATCCATTTTTTAGGGTTATAAAAAGAACAATTCTTCTTTTTCCCACCGATGTGGTAGATTTGTCCCACACTATATTTTCATGTCTCAAACACCTTAGTTCGTGGACCAATATCTCTTTCATTCTTAACGAAATTTGACGATCATTGGCCCTACGGTCATCTACTCACTTAGTAGATTATGCACGTGTGAAGAGATAAAGCCTCCAACATGCGGAACCCTAGTGTTTAAGTCATTAAATATGGGTGGACGCAACCCCCCACCAAAGACAAATTTCCAACCTCAATTACACTTTTCGGGCCAAGAAAAGCCCGAAAGTGACAGCAGGGTTAATGTGTCAACCAGAAATACCAGCAGTACAGTAAACAAGTACGAAAATCATGCCCCCGAACGCCCAAGCAATTCCACGAATGCCAGCACCACCACATTGTACACCGTTATGGTCAGTGTCACTCTGGCTCTTGTAGCCAATTACAGTGAGGACAGTGATATAGAGAAATAACAAATTGGCTATGAATTCAGCAATTATGGCTCTGTAAAATGACCATTTTCCTAATTCTTCAGGGTCAATTTGGGGTGCTGGGTGTGGGTCTTGATAGTCCTTTGGTGCATATTCAGTGCCAACTTCAATGTCCTTGCCCATTTTTGCTCTATTTTTGTCTAAGCAAGAAATTAAAATTGATGTTGAAAAGTGTTTGATATTTGGCTGTGTGATGAAGTTGAGTGAAGAGTGACAGGGTATTTATGGAGTAGGGAATTTAATTAGAGGGTGTACGAAAGGACTAATTTGATGGATTAATAATTAATCAAACTTATCATTTTCCGCCCCACAATGATCATTCCCATTTTCTTGTATTTTCATATGATTAATTGATGTCCCCACCTCTTAGCCTATGAGGTGGATTTATAGTTTTATACAGAACTGCTTATAGATTGATTATATGTATAATTAGAAGAATTTTATAATGATATTTGTGCTAATAAATACGTATCTATTGTGACAAACAACTACTTAATATTTTGTAAGTATTCACCAACTTAAACAGGACAGGGTGACGTATCAATAAAGAGACCATAATTATCTTGGTTTAGAAACAATGACTCAAATCACTAAAGGTTATAGTGTACTCCAATCAATAAGATTTCTTCACTCTTAGTTATTTCAAGTTTGAATCTCGAAAATGAAAAATTGCTAGACAACTCTCTTCTTTAACAGGTCTTACACTCCTTCAACAGAGGCGGATTTAGAATTTGAAGACCACGATACCATTATCTTAATATAGGCGTTAGAAAATACAAATATATAGATCAAATATGTGTTCTACAATATTTAGATTTTAACACTATTTGAAAAAGTTGAAAGTGATAGCTCAATGGTCAAGGATATGCAAACTATACGAACGGATGAAAATTAGATTCTCGAATACTGAATTCGATACGGGGTCACAATAGTGGCAAGCAACAGCTTCAACCAACCTGCACCAAGTGATTTAGTATTTATTAGGGTTCACAGTTAAATATATATTTATTACTTTATATAGACGTACATATTACCGATTGTTTTTCAAGCTAGAGTGCATGTGCACCCCACGAGGCGTATCTCACTCTAGGTAATTAAAAACTTAACTTTCGATGTGGAACATAAAATTATGTATACAAAATTATTAAAATTGTAATAAATGATAGAAAATAAATAAATATTTTCCATATATTCTGTAATTATTATTCTAGTGTAATTATGTAAAGTAGAGATCTTTCTCCAATTATGTTTTGTAATTGTAAACATCTATATATATATATATATATATATTGCATTAATAAGAAGCCTCCAACTAAGGAGAATTACACTATTCTACATGGTATCAGAAGTCAAACCCTAAAATTTTCCCTACTTTCGGTGGCTACACAACCGCACAACAAGTGATTTGGCTTCTCATTGTTGGTGCAATCATTGTTGTTGTCGGCTACTTCCATCTTTACATATTTCTCTTTTTTTTTGGTCTCTTGAGTGACAATTCGATTCCCTTCACAAAAGCTGACAACCCCCCCCCCCAATGGCTTCTCCTGATTCCTCCTCCTCCACCAATGACGTCACGCATCCTCCTCCCCCCTCATCTCCTAACACCTTTCATCCGGCTTTTGTCGTGACGAATATAAAAAACTTTATCCCTTTGGTTCTTGATCAAAAGGATAGACAATACTCATCGTGTGTTGAACTACTTCAAATTCATACATGTGCATACAACGTGATTGATCACATTGATGCCACCTACCACGTCCACTGGACGTGGAAAAGACTCGACGTAATCGTCAAACAATGGATATATGACACCATATCCAAGGACTTACTTCATACTATCATGAAGACAGGTGCTTCGGCTCATGAACTATGGACAAGGCTAGAGGAAATGTTTTAGGACAATAAACATACACGTGTCGTGTATCTGGAGGAAAAATTTAATAACAGCCGTTTTGAAAATGTTGCTAACATGTCAGACTATTGTAAACAACTCAAACTAGTGGCCAATTAATTGTCTAACGTTGGCAATTCGATTTTCGAAACAAATATGGTTTTGCAACTCATTACTGGTTTACCGAAAGGTGAGTACGATACACTTGCCACGATGATCCAAAAAGTTGATCCCCTCCCTAGCTTTAACAAGGCCCGTTCACAATTGCTATTGGAGGAAACTAGACGAGCCAAACAAGACGGGCATATTCCACAAGCATTGGCGGTCGACATACCGTCGACCACCACTATGTCCTCCGGACCACTGATGTTGTCGGCCCAGCACGCTGGCCAGTGGCAACAGCCCAGCTTACTGGGCCCTCAACTAGGTCCATGTCAGGCAAGCCACACAGAGTAGGCCCATATTACATCGGCTTCACAACAGCAGCAACATTCCGGCCTACTCACTCCTACCGAATTGGCCCAGGACTATAGCACTATGAACCTCCAGCAACCCGACAATGCATAGTACATGGATACATGTGCCACATTCCACCTCACTCGTGACTCTGGTAATCTCCCTCACCTATTTAATTTGAACAATCCTCAATTTGGTGTGGTCGGCAATGGCAATCACATTCCAATAAAAGGCTATGTCACCACTCAAACACAACCGCCTCACTCATCCTTTACTCTAAAAAATATCATATATGCTCCTAACATCATTAAAAACTTAATCTATGTTAGGAAGTTTGCTAGTGACAATTTTGTATCCATTGAGTTTGACCCTTTTAGTTTTTCTGTGAAGGACCTACATACGGGGACAACTCTTACGAGATGCATGAGTGTAGGGGGCCTATATCATTTCTCATCCAATTCCACTTCAAGTGTCAATCCACCAACCTCTCTAGCTACAATCTCTCCATCCACTTGGTACAGTAGACTCGGGCACCCAGGAGCACCAATTTTTAATTTTCTTAGAAGTCAAAATTTCATGCAATGTAATAACGGAAAATTTACCCCTACTTGCTACTCTTGTCCTTTAAGAAAATATGTTAGACTTACTTTTCAACCTTCATTAAGTGTAACGTTTTCTCCCTTTGATATTATTTATGCGAATTTATGGACATCTTCTATTACTAGCAATGGTCACAAATATTATTTGGTGTTCTTGCATGATTTCTCTCACTTTCTTTGGGTGTATCCTCTAAAATATAAGTCCCAAGTCTACACAATTTTTCTTGAATTTCAAGCATATGTTAAAACCCAATTTGAAAAGACCATAAAAACATTTCAATGTGATAACGACCGTGAGTTTGACAACCTTCCCTTTCACAAATTTTGTGCGGACCACGGCATGATGTTTCAATTTTCTTGCCCTCATACCTCACCTCAAAATAGTAAAGCAGAAAGAATCTTATGCACCATCAACAATAAGATCTGCACTATGCTCTTCCATGCTTTCATCCCCCCCTTCTTTTTGGGTATACGCCTTACACATGGCGGCATACCTCCTTAATATATTACCAACACGAACTCTTCAAAATAAAACTCCAACCGAAATTCTCTTCCGTCGGATCCTCTCATATGATCACCTTTGGATTTTTGGTTGTCTATGCTACCCCAATCTCACCTCTACGGCCCCTCACAAATTAGCACCTAGAACTACCCCTTCTATTTTTTTAGGTTTCCCGTCAAACCATAAGGGATATTTATGCTATGATTTGTCCACAAATAAAATCCTAGTCTCTCGCCATGTCACATTTAAGGAGAACGTTTTCCCATTTGCAAACATCCAAAACTTTCAAGTTACTTATTACAGCTTCCTTGATGATCCAAACACTTCATCCCTCATTAGAAATGCAATAAATCATGGCACCCATCCCGTCCCGTCACTGCCCCATCCCCCGTCACCGTGCTCATTGCCTCACCACCCGTCACTGCCCAAGTCCCCATCACTTCCCCAACCCCCATCACCATGCTCACTTCCCCAGCCCCCGTCACTGCCCCATCCCATGTCACCGACCCCACTTCCCTGCCCTGTTGCCCGTGACCCAACCACCCCACTTCCCGTGACCTAATCAGTCCCACTTTCGACCCACCATATGGAAACCCGTGACCAGCATGGAATTTTCAAACCGAAAGTCCACTTTAACCTATCCACTCAGACTATCTCGCATATACCTAAAAACTCAAAAGTAGCCCCAAATTGAAATGCGACCATGCATGAGGAATTTAATGTGCTCACTACACAACGCACTTGGGATTCTGTTCCGAGACCAGAGTGGGTGAATATGATTCATTGCATGTGTTTATATCGCCACAAATTCAGGGATAGTAGTGAGCTTGAACGCCATAAGGCGAGACTTGTGGCAAATGGAATGGGGCAACAAGAGAGAGTTGATTATCGTGAAACCTTCAATCCAGTGGTCAAACCAGCCATCATTCATACTGTTTTGAACATAGCTATAGGAAAGAACTGGCAGATTCATCAACTTGATGTGAAAATGCGTTCTTACATGGAGATTTAAAAGAAATCGTCTATATGCATCAACCGCCTGGATTTGTGCATCCAAAGGCTCCTCAGTTTGTCTGTCGTCTTCGAAGGTCACTTTGTGGCTTAAAACAAGCCCCTAAGGCTTCGTATGAGCTATTTTCCACTTACATCATGCAGATCGAGTCCATGTGCCGCAAAAGTGATAATTCACTTTTTATTTTACATCAAGGTAATGATGTTGCATACCTTTTGCTTTATATGGATGATATTTTTCTGACTTCCTCATCTGATGTGCTAAAATATGAGATCATTACCCTGCTCAAATTTGAATTTGTTATGACAGACTTGGGTAAGTTGAGTTATTTTTTGGGAATTTCCGTGACCACATCCAAAAATGCAATGCTCTTGTGTCAGCGTAAGTATATCGAAGAAAAATTATTTATAGGGCTAAAATGGCAAACTACAAGATCATGTCCACTCCAATCGAATCGAATTCGAAACTCAATGCCGATGATGGGGATCCGGTGCTCGATCCTTCTCTCTATAGGAGTCTTGCTGGTGCACTTCAGTATCTTACCTTCACTAGGCCCGATATTGCATATGTCGTTCAGCAGGTGTGTTT
Source organism: Anisodus acutangulus (assembly GCA_029783415.1). NCBI lineage: Eukaryota > Viridiplantae > Streptophyta > Magnoliopsida > Solanales > Solanaceae > Anisodus > Anisodus acutangulus. The sequence goes on from CM056503.1 coordinate 45,723,270, forward strand.
GTTCATGCATGCTCCCAGTGAGCCTCACTTTACCGCTCTTAAATGTATCATTCGGTACGTTAAGGGTACTCTTGACTACAGATTACATCTTTATCCATCTACGCCAACCAGGCTGATATTTGTATACTAACGCCGATTGGGGAGGCTATCCAAACACACGTCGATCTACTTTCGGCTATTGTGTATTTTTGGGTGATAATCTCATCTAGTGGTCTGCCAAACGGCAAGCCACGCTTTTCCGTTTGAGTGTAGAAACAGAATATAGAGACGTTGTTGCCGAGATATGTTGGCTCAGAAATCTTCTTCTAGAGCTTCAATGTCCCTTACGTAAGACATCTCTTGTCTACTGTGATAACATATCTGTTGTTTACTTATCTCATAACCCAGTTCAGCATCTGCAAACCAAACATATTGAGATGGATATTCATTTTGTTCGTGAGAAGGTTTCCATGGTCCATGTTCGGGTGTTACATGTTCCTTCTTCCTATCAGTACGAAGATATATTTACTAAGGGACTTCCGCGACAGCTGTTCCTTGACTTCAGATCCAGTCCGAGCATTCGGCCTCCTCCCGCTCCAACTGAGGGGGTGTGATAAAGAATAAATAAATATTCTCCATATATTCTGTAATTATTATTCTAGTATAATTATGTAAAGTAGAGATCCTTCTCCAATTAGGTTTTGTAATTGTAAACACCTATATATATATATATATATATATATATATATATATAAAAATATTGCATTAATGAGAAGCCTTCAACCAAGGAGAATTACACTAATATATATATATATATATATATAGTGTAATTCTCCTTGAAAACTTCTCATTAATGCAATATTTATATATATATATATATATATATATATATATATATATATATATATATATATATATATATAAATATTGCATTAATGAGAAGCCTTCAACCAAGGAGAATTACACTATTCTACAATAAATACTCATCCGTCTAAAAAAGATTGGCCTACTTTCCTTATTAGTTTGTCTTAAATAGATTGGCTCCTTTTTATATTTAGAAACAATTAACTTTATAAGATCATTTACAACCAGATAAATATCTAATATTTGTTTTGAACCATACATTTCAAAAGTCTTTCTTTATTTTTTAAATTTTGTGTCAAGTCAAATTATGTCAATCTTTTTTTACAGAAAGAGTAATAGATATAAACTCATAACTTAAAAAACATAATATGTTCAATGCTAAGAATCTTAAAATTATACTTATATATTTAAATTCTGGATTCACCCCTGCCCACCCTTACACGTGGATTCACCTCCGTCCTCCAATCTGAATTGGTGAAATTGAAAAGCGGATACTAGAGACTAGATCCATTTACCTCGACCAGGATCAACTCCTTCTATGCCCCAGGAAAAAGCGAAAAGTAAACAACCTGATTTCCGACCTCTTGCATTGCATTACCATAACGAAAAGTATGAAATAAAAAAAATCATTTTGATTTTCTCTCTACCAATACACACCACCGTCCATTCCAACTCAGCCCACATTGTTGATTCCTTCAACCACTGATATATTGCCATCTCAGCAAGGGCCCCATATTCAATCCTCACTATTGAGAAAAAGGCGCTTACTAAATTTTTCATCATTCATCACAAATTTATTCAAAAGGCAATATTTCTAATCAGTCTGTATTAGAAATAGATTATACAACTTTTTTTTTGGTAAAAGATTATACAACTTTTGTTATTGTTGTTGTAGTACATAATTGATTGTTTTACCTGTTCAATGAACTTTACCTTATTCAGAAAGAGTTCTTTTTCAAATTATTGAACACATTAACCTGTTCAATGAACTTTACCTTATTAGGAAAGATTCATTTTTTAACTATACGACTATGCTCTTTCTAAATGTAACTTCTTTATGGTTTGTTTATAGTAACTACCATTTGAGCTCGTGATTGACGATTCTTATGTATTTAAGTTTATAGCAATGAATAACTTTTTAGATTTTAAAGATGATAATTCTAAGCAAGTGTCGCCAGATTATTGTAGGATTCACTTTACCATTCACAATAACGAATTGCAAATACAATTCAAGAAATGAGATTGAAGTCAGATTATAATTCTCGTAACTCACCTAACACTACTTGAGTACAATATTGTAATTAATCGGAAGCGGAAGTAGCGTTGTGGTATCGGGTTCATCTTGATTCTTATAGTTTCAATACAAAGTATTAATTTATATATAAAATCCATTAAAATTACAATAATAGTAGGTCTAAACCTATAATTTTGAACATACAATGAATTGAATGCTTATTCTTTAAATATCGAAAGCATAAATTTAAATTTTGGATCAACCTCTAAACCTAACCAAAAATATATATATATTATCCCTGCATAAGAAAATCAATGGCACATTAATAATGAGAGTGAGGAGTGAGAGATGCAACTTTTTCAATAATCAACGTAGACAAAAGTGGAGGTTCATTGAAGAAAGACAATGCACACCGACACCGACCATTCAATATCATCCACAAGCCAAATTACTACCTATATAGAAGGGGCAGTTGAACTCTTTATTTAACCTTGGTCAAGGGCTTTTTAGGGTTTCTCTTTAATGTTAGCATCATTAACTTGTACATATAGGCTCTTGATGATGTACTTTTCCTTTGATAGTCTAAAAAAATAAAATCTTTATGATAATTAACGCACCTATCCTTGGAATTAACCAGCTGCTACAAGGGTATTTCTGATATTTAATCTTTTTTGTGTGCTGCAACCTTTTATATCCCATGTATAAGAGGTAGGACAGCTTGATTTAATTGGCTTAAAGAGGCTTAGTTTTCTTGACTATTTCCTTTCGGCATTAGTGTTGCTATTAGACACTCAGTCATCCGCAATTTCAAGAGATTGGTACAAAATATGGCCCCCACACAAATATAAAATCTTTTTGGAAGACTTCTGTCAAAACTCATCTAATGGTAAAAATGACACGTGGTGCCTATTTTAGGGAACAATTTTTTCTTCCATGTGTTTTTTATCCTATGAATACAATTCTTTAATTATACAACATGATAAGTAACGGACTAAAAGAGATTAAATATATAGATTTACTATTTTCTCTATCAGTTAGAGGAGTTTGGTTTAGAAGTACATACAGTGATTAGAATGCAAAATTATGCCCCATTCGTCTCAATTTATATGACATCATTTGACTAAACATCGAATTTAAAAAAAAAAACTTTCAACATTTGTGGTCCAAAACAAATATTATATATTTATGTGACTGTAAATTATTTCATAAAGTTATATTGTTTCTAAATAAGAAAAAAGTGACATTCTTTTTTAGACAGACTAAGTATGTCACATAAATTAGATCATAGAAAGTAATTAGTACATCAAAATTTAGTTATCATTTCAAATGTTATTGGAAAGTAATCAATTTTAAGGTGCAAATAAAATTTGAACAAAATACCACCTATATGTGTACACGCGCGTAAATAAAAACTCTTCAAAGTAGTACTTATATTTCAAAAAATTCCATGAAATTGTTATGGAGTTTCAATAGGTATCATAAAGTGAAACAATGATAAAGTTTTAAAAGAGATTCCATGAGCGAAATAATTATAGAATAAATAAATTTGAACTCAAGAATCACGTTAATTGAAATTCCATGATTGTGTCCTAGAATTCAAATGAGCTTTGCTATAAAAAAAAAATCGATGAGTGAGACTTTTAGATTGTGTTCAGAAGTTCAAACTTATACAGTTGTAACTTCAGCATTCTGATATGGAGTTTCGTAAAAAATTTAGAGTTTGAACCGATAAAAGTTTCACAATTTTCTTTTTGAAGTTTGAACGGCATATCTTACACTTTTCTTGGAGTTTGATCCATGTCTGTTTTAATTCCAAAAATATTTTTTAGAGTCCTTATATTCAAGTTGAATCAATATTTCAAGATTTTCGTGTTTTAATTTAGGAATATTATCGTTCAAATGGTAGTCCGTATTAAAAAGTGAGTAAAACTTGATTAACATTCACACGTTAACTAAAGCTTGATTACCGGTTTAAAAGGTTACTATTTGCACATGTCTCACATATTTAATGAAAGTTTTACTATAATAATGTTAGTGGACCCGTGTTCAGCACGGACTATCCTAACTAGTACTACTATATAATATATAACAGTATACCATGGTTGTGAATTTTTCTTCTATTGATCTCTATTTTGTGGCACGTGGCAATCTCTTTCACCACTTGCCTCTATTTTCTAGTGTTTGGTTCTTTCTAAATTGGTGATGATGACGTTTCCCGAATTACCACATAGTTTCTTATATTATTAAGCACACTCAAATGACAATAATGTATTACCAAGAGTTTATAGATCAGTGGAACTGGCACTCTGGCATTACAAATTCGAGATCTAATGAATTTGCGCTTATAAATATAGTGTCAATTTGTTTTTACAAACATATATCTCGGCTATTATCAGTGAATTATTTTAATAATAATAATAATAATTACATCCCAACTTCAACTAAATTAGGTTCAGTTTAATGAATTTTCACGAACTATATAATTTCTATTTGAATTGATTTTGCACGTCCTTTTTTTTTTTTATAGGAAATGGGATGTGCGAGGCTTTGGCTATAGTACAAATGGTATCTAATAGGTTTCAACTACACTTAAACTTATGTGATTTGCTATAACAATTTTTTACTGTAACGACTTGATTTTCTTCGAACCGATTTTTCATGTTATATTTTACTTCTCTATAACAACATTCTATCTATAACAACAATGTCTTTCATTATAGCGGTACACTATTTATAAAATTATCTCTCTATAATAGTCATACTCAAATATTGTATAATAATATTTGTAAGAAGTATATTATATATAAAAAATAAAATATCTAAATATTTATGACAATCATCAAAGGAAAGATAGAATTCCTTTTTGCTGAAAGTTTGGACAAAAATCTTCGTCAATTCAAGTGTTATATTATCACTAAAAGACTGAAATTTACTAAACAACCTACAATTGTAGAAATACCATTCTCCATTGCTGAAGAAATACCGAAAGTCTACCTACAGATGAAAATCCCAATATTAAGAGTGAAAAATTAGAACTTGTTGAGGATGTTGGTAGTGTGTCATCACTTATAGCTCAAATCTCATCTCATAACACCAATCAAGCAATGGATGCTACCACTTATACGGAGTTTGACGCAACTCTTCCAATCCTTGACACTTACACTGATGAAGAGATTATTGCACAAGTAATTGGAGTGGAAGAACAAGAGACAACTGATACATAAGGTGACAACGAAAGTGTTGATGAAGAACCTCAACATATTGCTACTTGGGGTGAGATAGAAGAGTCAACTATTAAGCTCTTAGACATTTTCAAGGAAAAGCTATTGACTTTCTTTTTGTTGAAAGTTTGGACAAAATTTTTCATCAATTCAAGCATTATATTATCGCTAAGAGACTATAATTTATGAAACAACCTACAAGTGTAGAATTCTTACGTCAAACTTGTAATTATATTTAAATTCTCAATTAATTTTAAATGCATATGTTCCTTAGATTTCAATTCTTTATCAATATGGTACAACTAGTCATGAATTTATTTGTAATTTATTAGTCTATTTAATTTTTAATTAAAGAGATATGAAAATCAATTAAAATTTTAAAATTTACAAGTATATTATTTTTGTTTATAGCATAAAAAGTACAGAAAATAATTATTTGCATACTTTTGTTTATAATGGCTAAATGAGATCCAAACATTAAATGTCAGTATACATATATAATAACACCTCACTATAGCGGACATGAAATTCTCGGACAAACGCTACCACTATAGAGAGGTTTGACTATATAATCGAATTTGAATATGATAGAATATTACCATATCTTGTATATTATCATTGATAGAATATTACCATATTTTGTATATCTCTTATATTAGGTAAATTTATATACCAATTGTAATTAGGAAGATTTAGTTACCTAATTTGTAATTATGTAACACTATATATATTGTACACAATAATCAATGAAAGGCAAGGAACATATTCCTATATGGTATCAAAAGACAAACTCTAACATCTTTTTCTCCCTAAGCCGTCGCCCCTCCCCCCTCGGCAGCCCTCTTCCTCGGCAGCCCTCTTCATTCTTTCTTTGACTTTCTCTTTTCCTCTCCAATTTTTAATGGTTGAACAACCTAAAGTCTATCATGCTCTTGCAGTTAACAACATCAAGAATTTCATTCCCATAACTCTTGAGATAGAAAATGTTCAGTATTCATCTTGTGCGAAATTATTTAAGATTCATTGTCGTGTATACAAATTCATCGACCATATCATCCCTCCAAAATCAAAGCCCCTAGAAAGACATGATGATTCTGACGATGAACTTTGGTCCCGCTTATATGCAGTTATCCTACAATGGATCTATGACACGATCTCGAACGATCTATTGCATACAATCTTTGAAACTGATGCCACTGCACGACAAACGTGGTAGCGCTTGGAAAATATTTTTCATGACAACAAGACACAACGTGCCTTACAACATAATAACAATAGCATACCCAGTGAAATCCCACAACGTGGGGTCTGGGGAGAGTAGAGTGTACGCAGACCTTACCTCTACCTCGGTAGGTAGAGCGGCTGTTTGCGAGAGACCCTCAGCTCACGACAGAGCATAAGCACAAGCAAAGCAAGAGAAACGGTCAGACCCGGGAAAAACAATTTAAAGCAATATGTAACTGCTGGTATCAAAAACAAATAACATGTCTTGTATCTGAAAAATCAATTTCATGCCATTCAGCATGACATTTTCCTAATGCAGCGGCCTATTATTAAGAACTTAAGATGATTTCCGATCAACTCTCCAACATCCAACAGTCACTAATCAATGATTGGTGATGCAACTTATTGCGGATTTGAATGAAAATTATGACGGTGTTGTTACCATATCCAATAAATCATGCCATTGCCTCCGTTCTATGAGGCTCGTTTGAGACTCATTCTTGAAGAAACCCGAAAAACAAAGCGGGCAGCGACTAATGGTTGTACAGCCGACGCCGCCCTCGTAATCACCTGCGGCAACCATGCTGACCCGAGAGGCTCGGATCCCGCCCCATCCTACAGGCAAGCCAACTATCCGACACATGGTTCATTCTCCCGGAATAACGACAGAGGAAGAACTTTCGGGTACAACCGTGGTAACATCTGCAGCGCTAGAAACAGTGGCAGCGGCGAAAGGAGGCAGCCCCCGCCGGCTGGCACCCACTAACAACAACAATAATAGTAGCAGCAGCATCCGTCGTGGGCTGCCTACCCATCATGGGATGCTTGGGCCCCACCGACATGGGTTTCTCTATATTTCCCCTACCTGACGTCCTTCTAGGCCCAACCTCCAGCCCGACAGGCCCATTCCGGCATCCTCGGCGGACGTCCATAATAGGCATATAGTGCACATATTTCTCCTCCTTCAACCTACGCACCAACGGATTTTGAGGCAGCTATAACACGATGTATCTCAACATTCCTGACAACATTTGGTACATGGACACTGGCGCCACATTTCATATGACGGCATCCCAATGTACTCTCTCATCTTATTTCAATATGAGTAATTTAAATAGTAATATTATTGTTGGTAGTGGATAAGACATTTCCATTTGAGGTTATGAACAATCATCTATTTCCCCACCACACCCCCCCCCCGTTAGCCTTAAAAAATATCCTCCATGCCTTCAAACCTATCAAAAATCTAATCTTTGTGCGTCTTTTCACAACCGACAATAATGTTTCCCTTAAATTTGATCCTTTTGGTTTTTCTGTAAAGGACCTTATCCTATCACCACCTTCGTCAGCCATCCAACCTCCTTTCCATCAACCTTTGCAGCAATTTCGTCTCCTTTATGATATAATAGATTAGAACATCCGGGAGACTCTGTTTTATGCTCCCTTAGCAAAAATAAATTTATTGCTTACAAACATGTCATTTCTCCTCCTGTTTGTGAATCTTGTGTTTTTGGAAAACATGTCAAGTTGTCATTTTATTCTTCATTCATTTGTACTTTAATGCCTTTTGATATAATACACAGTGATTTATAAACTTCTCATATCTTAAGCACGGCCGGGCATCGATACTATATGTTATTTTTAGATGATTATTCAAACTTCCTATGGACGTTTCCCATTGGTGATAAGTCCCAAGTCCATTCTATTTTTCGTCATTCAACACTTTCATTAAGACACAATTTGAAAAGAATATTAAATGTTTCCAATGTGACAATCCGAGGGAATTCGATAATAATCAATTAAACTTTTCTGCATTAAACACGGCCTTGTTTTTCATTTTTACTGTCCCCACACCTCTCCACAAAATGGCAAAGCCGAACGAAAAATTAGAACCATAAACAACTTAGTTCGTGCCCTCCTTGCTCACGCCTCTACCCCCCTCCCCCCCATTTTTGGCATTACACTCTATCAATGACAACTTATCTCTTGAACATTCTCCCAAATAAGTCTCTCAAACACAAGTCTCCCACTCAAGTTGTCTATCTTCAGGATCCTTCCTATAAGCATTTACGAACTTTCGGATGTCTGTGCTACTCCCTCCATCCCTCCACACAAATCAACAAGTTGCAACCTCGGTCATCCCCTGCGTCTTTCTTGGCTACCCCCAATCATCGAGGTTACAATTGTTACGATTTGTCAAACAAAAAAATAATCATTTCTCAGTATGTCATATTCGATGAGTCCCAATTCCCCTTTGCCAAACTCAATTCTCCATCCCCAAATTTCTATGAATTCCTAAATAATGGACTAAGTCCTCTTCTAATTCATCACTTGTAAAATCAGTCGCCATCAACACCGGCAACCGTCCCCACCACTATTTTTCCGAGGTGGGTAATCCACCCAGCCCTGCTATGGAAGCCTCAAAACAACCCGTCACAACCTTCCGTCTCGGCTGTCTCTCGGCCAGCCCCCCTCTTCCCGATGCCACTGCCCTTTCTCGGCCCTACCCCTACTCCCGGCAGTCCATCCAGTCCCGCATCCACTTCTCGGCCACCCCATCCCAATCCTTTCCAAGCTCCCGCGGCACACCCACGGACAATGGAAACCCGTTCTATGCACAACATTTCCAAACCCAAACGACTATTTAACTTGTCCACTTCGGTTGCCCCTTCACCTGTTCCTTATAATCCAAAAGATACCTTGTCCGATCCTAATTGAAAAAATGCAATGATTGACAAATATAATGCTCTTATTGAAAATAATATGTGATAGTGGATTATGATAAAACTTTCAGCCCGGTGGTGAAACTAGTGACTATTCGGACCGTTCTCAGTATTGCCTCAGCTTGACGTAAAAAATGCTTTCTTGCATGAAGACCTTCATGAAATCGTATATATGCATCAGCCTATGAGATTCAAGGACTCGATTCATCCAGATTATGTGTGCTTTTGAAGAAATCACTCTATGGATTGAAATAGGCTACTCGTGTATGGTACCAACGATTTGCTGATTTTGTATCCTCTATCAGGTTTTCACATAGCAAATCTGATCACTCACTGTTCAGCTATAGCAAGGGTAATGGCATGGCATACATCATACTATATGTTGATGATATCATCCTCACCACATCTCCTGATGCACTTCGCCGTTCCATTATGTCACTCATTGCCTCTGAGTTTTCTATAAAGGATTTAAGCCCTCTAAGTTATTTTTTTGGGCATTGTTGTTGTGAGACATACATGTGGATTATTTATTTATCAAAGGAAGTACACCAAATAGATCCTTAACCGAGTAGGCATGACGTCTTGCAAACTGGCCCACACAACGGTGGACACAAATTCAAAACTTTGTGTCTCTTCGGGTTCTCTCTATGCTGACCCGACTCACTATCGCAGTTTAGCAGGAGCGTTGCAGTATTTCGCTTTCATGAGACCAGATATATCCTATGTCGTGCAATAAATATGCTTACATATGCACAACCCGACGGATGAACATATAAATGCCCTCAAACACATTTTGTGATACGTACAAGGTACTCTTCATTTTGAATTACACCTGTACAAGTCCTCACTCTCTAGTCTCACATCTTATTCTGATGCTGACTGGGGTGGATGTCCTGACACTCATCGATCCACATCAGGTTACTGTATGTTCCTCGAAGATAACTTGCTTTCTTGGTCTTCTAAAAGACAACCTACTATGTCTCGATCCAGTGCCGAAGTTGAGTACAGATGTGTAGCTAATGTTATTTCTGAGTCTTGTTGGATACACAACCTTCTACTTCAGCTTCACTGCCCACTCTATAAGGCTACAATGGTTTACTGTGATAATGTAAGTGCGATATATCTTTTTGTCAATCCCGTTCAACATCAGCGCACTAAACACATTGAAATGAATATTCACTTTGTACGTGAGAAACTTGCTTGTGGACAAGTTTGATGTTCCTTCCCGATATTAGATTGCTGACATATTCACTAAAGGACTTCCGCACATACTCTTTGATGACTTCCGAGCCAGTCTTAGCGTACGAGAACCTCCCGCTTCAACTGCGGGGGTGTGATAGAATATTACCATATCTTGTATATTACCATTGATAGAGTATTACCATATTTTATATATCTTTTATATTAGGTAAATTTATATTCCAATTGTAATTTGGAAGATTTAGCTACCTGGTTTATAATTATGTAACACTATATATTGTACACAATAATTAATGAAAAGCAAGCAACATATTCCTACCGAATCAATAACTCATGTCGTAGTGAAAATTGTATTTTAACCACTGCGTTAAGTATATCATTTAGCATCCAAGAGAGAATCAATTAAAATTCATCCTCTCGATGTATTATAAATATCATATTACTTATAGCAATACTAATATATACATATATGGACTACCAGTTATTAGATCATAATAGTGAATACATCTAGTTTCGAGGTTGGCCTAACTTAATTAACATTTTGATAACACACTTGTAGAGTTTTTCAACCTGAAATGCTTCGTAAGACGTCCTTTTTGCGCGATAATCAGTCAATAAAGCCACTTTGGATCCCTAACTCGTCTCATTATGAGCCTTAGAAACATAAGGTAGTTGAGAATATAATTAAATAAATAAAATATGCTCTCTTTAATAACTTAAATTTTTAGATGAGATGGTCATATAATTCATGGTATAGAGCAGCAACGGTTCTGATATCTAATCTCACTGCTAGACATCATCAAAAAAAAAAATCACGTGTTTAACTATGAAAAAGAAATAACGTGCTCTTTTTAACTTAAGCATTTAAATGAGATGATCACACAATTTAATAATTACAAACCACCTAAATATGACTTTTTTAAAAATAAATAAATTAATATCAAGTGAACCGATAACCTATATATGAGATATTAAACTGATAAAAACTCATACTACATAATAGATGTAAATATATTCTATTACCCCTCTTGGTCTACCTCTACATGCACTTTTTTTCCATTTCCTATGTTATAGAAACAGGAAAAATAAATAAATCTAATGGCTACTGCTGACATGGCGAAAGATTAGTGGTCAGAGGAACAAGAATAAGTGGGCAAAGTTGGACTGGGCGGTCCAGTAGGAACCATAAGTGAGAAAAGTAATGGTTCATCATGCGTGATGATTATGGTCGGTTTGTCTGATTTGTCATTTTTAGCCGTCTAATTTGAGATGTCCTCGATGACCATATTCCATCTATGGCAGGGGCCATGGCCCTTGGATTTTCTTGTCCAATTTGATAACCTTTTATTGGAAATTCTTTTGTTTTTGACACTTATTTAACTGGTACAATAATGTTCTTTAGTACTACAGTTAAAAGAGTTCCGATGAAATGAATAAGACATTATATCTTTAACTAGTGATTTTGAATTCGAGTTTCGAGAACGAAATATTTTCCTTTTAATAGATTTTACACAATATAAATTTAAGTTAGTATAAAGCAGATATCTAACGTCCAATTGAAATAACAAAAAGACGAGTTGTTTTGCAAATAACATATCATATTTCCAATTCCCACCAATCTCATGCCTGGAGTTTACTAGAATTTCATGTTGATGAATCTTCCTCCTATGTTGTCCCAATTTTTCTCGAACGTTCTCGACGAGACGTTTCCCTACTATGGTGTAACCTACTGTTAAGTATTCTATTGTCAATTTTAACTTTCTAGCACCAAGAAGACACCTTTTTTTTTTGTTAAATTGGTAATGGATGATAAGTTTAACTCTTGCAAGTTAATACTCCAAGAAATAGTCACTATTAATTTATGCACTAACCGTTAAAATTATTACCACAACCAAGTCATGTAAAAATTATTATAAATAACTTTATCTAATAATATTGATCCATAACCAAAAATAAACGATAAATAATCCCGTATATAACTTAAAATCCATAATTTTAAGGTCCCTAGTTGAAATCATGCGCCTAACCCCACAAATTTGCCGACCCTCGAATTAAAGGTAGGGGTCACCCTACCACTAAAAGGAGAAAGAAAAAAAAAAACGAAAACTACTAGATAGATGAGACTGCTGAAACGAACTTCAGTTACTTTCTCCGTTAACTTTTATTTATTCACTATACTAAAAATAATTTTTTATTTTTATTTATCCACTTTAACATATTAAAATAATTTTTTTATTTTATTCTTAATATTAATTACTCATTTTCAAATCATTTTTCAATTCTATTGAATTTATATACCAATTAATATGAATATTATGATAAAATATATAATTCATTTATTAATTTTTAAGGAACATGCAAATTTAATAATAGACAAGTAAATGTGAACGAATGGAGTATATTATTACTCTCATACCAAAAAGCTAAATCTTCTCTATAAATAGCCCTTTCAATCCTCAGCAATTCCACTACACTCTGTTCTTTCAAATCTCAAATATAGCTAGCTAAGCTCAAATTTAACATATTCTTTTTTTAGTGCACAAATGGCTAAAGACATTGAAGTTGGTACTGAATATGCACCGAAGGACTATCAAGACCCACCCCCTGCACCCCTAATTGACCCTGAAGAACTAGGAAAATGGTCATTTTACAGAGCCATAATTGCTGAATTCATAGCCACTCTTTTATTCCTCTACATCACTGTCCTCACTGTAATTGGCTACAAATCCCAGAGTGACATTGACCATAACGGCGTACAATGTGGTGGTGTTGGCATTCTTGGAATTGCTTGGGCTTTCGGGGGCATGATTTTCGTACTTGTTTACTGCACTGCTGGTATTTCTGGCGGACACATTAACCCTGCTGTCACTTTCGGGCTTTTCTTAGCCCGAAAAGTGTCATTGGTTCGGGCCGTTATGTACATTGTGGCGCAGTGCTTAGGAGCCATTTGTGGTTGCGGATTGGTGAAGGCTTTTCAAAAGGCTTATTATGTTAAGTATGGTGGTGGTGCTAATATGTTGAATGATGGATATAGTACGGGTACCGGTTTGGGTGCTGAGATAATTGGAACTTTCGTTCTTGTTTACACTGTTTTCGCTGCTACCGATCCTAAGAGAAACGCCAGAGACTCTCATGTTCCTGTAAGTATAATTTTGGGCTACAATACGTAAAGTTTAGTGACTTTAATGAGACAAAAATTACTCGTATGACTTTTATGATACATAAGTAAAGTTTAGTGATCATGTGTGAAATTAACCCTCGGTTTTGATATTTTTAAGTTTGATTAATTGAAGGTGTTGGCACCACTTCCAATTGGATTTGCGGTGTTTATGGTTCACTTGGCAACAATACCTGTTACTGGAACTGGTATCAACCCTGCTAGGAGTTTTGGAGCTGCTGTTATTTATGGCAAAGACAAAGCTTGGGATGACCAAGTAAGTAAATTACATTTTTTTTAATAGCATGTTTTGTTTTAATTTCTGAAATACTATATTTTTGTTATTAACTTTCTTTTGGGTGTTAATTGTGACAGTGGATATTTTGGGTTGGACCTTTTATTGGTGCTGCAATAGCTGCATTTTACCACCAGTTTATATTGAGGGCTGGAGCTGTCAAAGCACTTGGTTCTTTCAGGAGCAATGCCTAATCCAAATTTCCAGTCATTTAATGAAGAATTGAAACCGTATATAAGTATTTGAGAAAAAAGTCTCTTTAAATTATGCTTTCTTAATATTATTAATTAGAATGGTCTTGCCTCTTTGGCACTTGTTTTAAATGTGCCAAACATTGTCACTTCAGCTTTGCTTCTTATTTGCCTTCCTTGCTTTTTATGTGTTTCTGTAATTTTCATTACATCAAAATAAGGGAATGATTAAGCTTATTACATTTCACTCTTCTTCGTCGTAAAATAAAGATGATATTGCATTTTGAGGACATAAGGTATTTCTAACGAACAAGTTTAAGAGGATTTTCTGGAATTTTCTAATTAGTAACAACTAACAAGTGTATGCAAACTTGCAATAACAAATTGAACCGTTGGGATCATATGGACTCACCTGATCCAACGGTCTAGATCGTTACGGTTACAAACAAATTTCTTTGAGTCCTGAACAAATAATTATGCGCTGTTAATTATTTGCTCATGCGCAAGGACCGGACGCATGCAGCTTATAGGCATATCCTGCTCATTCGAATTCAATATTTTCAATCCAAACTATTGTTGGAATTTTGCCTTTGGTGGAGAGGTGCGTCCACCCGTATTTAATGACTTAAACACTAGGGTTCCGTATGTTGGAGGCTTTGTCTCTTCACACGTGCATAATCTACTAAGTGAGTAGATGACCGTAGGGCCAAGAATCGTCAAATTTCATTGAGAAATGAAAGAGATATTGGTCCACGGAGTAAGGTGTTTTGAGGCATGAAAATATGACTTGTGACAAATCTACCACATCGGTGGGAAAATGAAGAATTGTTCGCTTTATAAGTCTCAAAATTGGCTAAGGGTTTGAGACCACAAGGGGTAACCCATGTGTTTGAAGGAGGGAGGACCTAGATGTGCTTGGGTTCAAGGCTAAGTCCACACGCGCGCCGCCGCCCGTCCGGTCCGGGCTCGGGTCACGGGCTTTGTCCCCTCTTTGCTCCATCTCGGTTCAACATCTAGAATCCCTGAATTCTGTAGATCTGGAATATTAAGTTCCGGATCCGGACAGTCAGGCACTCGCAGGTTCTTGTTAACCTTGAGCAATTACTCATTTTTTCCTTTTCAAGGAAAGTTATCTTCAAAGAATTCAACATTCTTTGACACCAAGAGGAGATAAGCACTACTGTTATTTACATATCCAGTGGAAATGCAATTTATAGTCTTAGGTCTAACTTGACCTATTTCGGTATTCCAACCTCTACCAAGCCACCCCATATCACAACATTTGTATGTGAGATTGGGCGTACGGCTTTGCGCTTGGCTAACACCGTTGGACTGAGGTGAGTAATGAGCAGTCGTTTGATGAACGATGCTTCACATTCTCCCCCTCTATCACTACGAATTTTTCAATCTGTAGGCTTAGTTGATTTTCAACTTCTGCTATGTAGCTCTTATCCGCTTCAACAATTTCATCTTTGCTTTTCAACAAACAAAGGATAAACGATGGTCACAAAGTACTTGTCTCCCCCCTCTATTTTGTATAAACTTCAAATCACCCATGTAGGTTTGACTAAGTTCTAGAGGAGCGGTGCTTCTTTCGCTATTCCTTCGACGGAACTTGGAAATGTGATTTTGCCTCTTCGCCTACCTCACATTCATTTTGAGGGTTTATGTTGACAGAAGGCAACAATCTCAACTTCGTTAGCTTTTGAATGACTTTCTATTTAATGTGTCTTAATCTATGATGACATAGACTCACGGATTACAAATATATTAAGACACGTTACAAATATATTAAGACACGTTATATTAATCTATTAAGACACGTTAAATGATGGCATAGATGCCCAAGTGGGGGATCCCACTTCTCCCTCACCCGTACACCAAGCCAACCCAATAACCCGTGCATTAACCCAGCCCAATAACCCAACGACAACCCACTTTCAACCACTTTCGAACTTGGGCCAAAATACCACATCTCGGCCCAATGGCATACCTGAGATCCCTACTACCCAATCGATGATAGAATAACCTCGAACTATTGAAACACGTGCCATGCACGGGATTTTTCAGCCCAAACATCATTTTAACTTACTATCTTCGGTTCAACCATCACCTCTACCAAAAAATCCCAAAGCAGCCCTATCGGACCTGAATTGGAAAGCTGCCATGTTAGACAAAATTAATGCTCTTATTAAAAATAAGACGTGGGAATTAGTGCCCCGTCCATCTAATGTGAACATTATTAAGTCTATGTGGGTTTTCTGCCATAAAAAGAATTCTGATGGCTCATTTGCGAGATACAAAGCTCGTCTTGTTGGTGATGGCAGGTCTCAGCAAGTTGGAGTGGATTGTGGTGAAACTTTCAATCCGGTGGTTAAGCCAGCAACTGTTCGGACTGTTCGTAGCCTGGCACTGTCAAAATCCTGGATCGTTCATCAGTTAGATGTCAAAAATGCATTCTTACATGGCCATCTGCAGGAGACAGTTTACATGCACCAGCCGTTAGGTTTCCGAGACTCTACACATCCGAATTATGTTTGCCTGCTAAAAAAGTGCTTATATGGCTTGAAACATGCTCCACCGGCATGGTATAACAGGTTTGCAGGTTTTGTATCCACACTTGGTTTCTCACACAGCAAGTCTGATCAATCATTATTCATTTATAAGAAGGGAAGTGGCATGGCGTATATCCTTCTATATGTAGATAACATCATTCTCACTGCCTCATCTACATCACTTCGCCGGTCTATTATGTCCCTTCTCGCAACAGAATTTGCGATGAAGGATTTGGGTTCTTTAAATTATTTATTGGGCATTGCTGTAACTCAATATGCAGGTGGTTTGTTTCTAAGTCAAAAGAAATACGCCGAGGAGATCATTGAAAAAATCAGTATGTCCTCATGCAAACCATCACACACTCCGGTGGATACAAAAGCCAAATTGAGTACCGCTGCAGGGAATCCATACAGTGATCCGACCCACTACCGCAGTCTAGTAGGGGCCTTGCAGTACCTCACTTTCACGAGACCTGATATCCCATATGCAGTTCAGCAAGTGTGTTTACATATGCATGATCCGAAAGAGGAACATATGGGGGCTCTCAAGAGGATTCTGCGGTACATCAAGGGTATTATTCATTTTGGACTGCATTTGTATAAATCCTCAATCTCGAATCCCTCATCTTATACAGATGCGGATTGGGGTGGCTGCCTGACACACGACGTTCCACCTCTTGTTATTGTATGGTTTTGGGAGATAATCTGATTTCATGGTCATCCAAACGCCAACCAACATTGTCTCGGTCGAGCGATGAGGCAGAATACCGAGGGGTAGCCAATGTGGTTGTTGAATCACGTTTGCTCCGTAATCTTTTCTTAGAGATCCATTTTCCGATTGAAAAGGCAATCGTGGTTTATTGTGATAATGTGAGTGTGATATACTTATCCGGTAATTCGGTTCAGCATCAGCGCACAAAACACATCGAAATGGATATATTATTTGTCCGAGAAAAGGTTGCACGTGGACAAGTCCGTATTCTCCATGTACCGTCCCGTTATCAGATTGATGGCATTTTCACCAAAGGTCTTCCGCGCGTACTATTTGATGATTTTCGGGACAGTCTCAACATACAAGAACCTCGCGCTAAGACTGTAGGGGACGGTTAAGATAATTATGGGGCAAATCAGTATCATTGTAAATCATCATTACTCATGATTATTATAATATCTTTGTAATCAATTGTAATCTCATTAATTATGATCATTGTAAATCAGTATCATCTAATTTAGGCTAATTAGATAGGTCTTGCTTTATTCTATTAAGATACCATTGTATATATATATTTTACCATTAGAATGAAATCACTCGAGGAATCAATTTTCCTCATTAAGTAGTGTAACAATTATATGGGGAAAAAACAATTGTTCTTTGTAAAACATGTTTGTTTTAGGAAAATAAAACATTAATTTACTCGGGAAATAATATCTTGTGTATTTTACAACAAACAAACCTTCAAATAATTTATATTTGGAAAGAGCAGCGTAATATAGTTTAACAGAGGAATCTGTCCAAATTAGGTAAAGTTTCTTCAACAGGTACACATTAAAAATCAATCAGTCTATTATTACTAACTAAATAGTATAATCCAGAAGAGCATTAACATTTCAATTGTTTAATCCAGTTTTTATATTAGACTGATTAGTTTGGTGATCAACACATGGCAAGATAGTAACCACGCAAATGTTCAAAATGGCTTTTCTAATTAATTAGTGATGAATGATTATATATTTGGTAAGTAAGCTGCCTTTTTTCAATAGTGAGGATTGACATGGGGCCCTCGCTGAGATTGCAATACATCATTGGTTGAAGTGATCAACAATGTGGGCTGAGTTTAAATGGACGGTGGTATCTATGGCAAGGGAGAAAATCAAATGATCTTTTTTTTTTCTTTCGATTCGGTATTTGATACTTGCTTTGACTATCCGACTAATTTGAATTTGTTCTGAGTGGCCTTTTGAAGGAAAACGTGCTTTTTATCAAGAATTTATGATTCTCAAAACTCGAATACAAGACATCAAATAAATGTTAAAAATATCTTATTCATCCTCTCATAACTCTTTGATGATTTGTTTTATTATTTCCAAACGAGAATATTATAATCGGTTTACGGATACATCACCCTCAGCTGTTTTGATATCATAATCTGCTCTCACTAATCACTTACCTCTGTTGGATTAGCAGATAACTGTGAAATTGGAAATTTCACTAAGAATGTTCAATGTTCAGAGATATATATATATATATATATATATATTGGAAATTTCACTAAGAATGTTCAATGTTCAGATATATATATATATATATATATAATTTTGTGATAAAGATTATTCAACTAACCACCGACTACACCACTGTTGGGAGAGAGCACAAATTCAAAATTTTAAATTGGTGAAAAAATACAAAACATCACATATTAGTCGTTTCTGACAATAGCTACTCATTTAGCACAACTACATTATTATAAAATTCTTTTAATTGTACATATATTTTGTTTCATAATCATATGAAAATGCAAGAAAATGAGAGTGAGCATTATGGGGCGGCAAATGATAAGTTTGATTAATTAATAATCCAGCAAATTAGTCTTTATGTACACCCTCTAATTAAATTCCCTACTTCATAAATACCTAATAACTCTTCACTCAACTTCACCACAGCCAAATATCAAATACTTTTCAATATCAGTCTTTCTTGCATAGCCAAATTAAACAAAGAGCAAGAAAGGGAGACATTGAAGTTGGAACTGAATATGCACCAAAGGACTACCAAGACCCACCTTCAGCACCCTTAATTGACCCAGAGGAACTAGGAAAATGGTCATTTTACAGAGCCATAATTGCTGATTTCATAGCCACTCTTTTATTTCTCTACATCGCTGTCCTCACTGTAATTGGCTACAAGAGCCAGAGTGACACTGACCATAACGGTGTACAATGTGGTGTTGGCATTCTTGGAATTGCTTGGGCTTAGGGGGGCATGATATTCGTAATTGTTTATTGCACTGCTGGTATTTCTGACAGACATATTAACCCTGCTGTCACTTTCGGGATTTTCTTGGCTAGAAAAGTGTCGTTGGTTCGGGCCATTATGTACATTGTGGCTCAGTGCTTAGGAGCCATTTGTGGTTGTGGGTTGGTTAAGGCTTTTCAAAAGGCTTATTATGTTAACTAAGGTGGTGGTGCTAATATGTTGAATGATGGATATAGCACGGGGTACCGGTTTGGGTGCTGAGATTATTGGCACTTTCGTTCTTGTCTACACTGTCTTTGCTGCTACTGATCCTAAGAGAAATGTGTTAGTTTCAAGTTTTAATGATGACTAAATCAAATGTGCAGGTCTCACAAGGTAAAGACAGGCCCAACTGACTTACAAGGCCCAACGCAAGATTCAAGCTCAGCTGACTACTTGAAGCCCAAAGCAAGTGTGCGCTCAAGCACAATAAATAAGTAACAACTTATTTAAGGAGACAATAAATCAAGAATGGAAAAGATCAATACAGTACGTACGAGATCTCGGCGCATCAATCAAGCCTCAATCAAGCGTATTTAATTTACTCAAACAAGGAAATCAGTACCAAGTAGCTAAGAAAACAATCACAAACAAGCATCTTGAATATTCAGTTTCAACAGTCACAACGAAGGAAGATCAGTCCGTTGGAAAACTCGAACCTTATTCTTGAAAATTAGGATTCCCTATTCTTATTTCCAAGGAACAAATCTCTTGGGTTGACATCTCTGCCAGACCCAAAAGATTCATTCTACAACTATAAAGAACGGCTCCAAAGGACGGAAGAAAATATATTTTCGTCTCAACTTGTCAAGCTTTCTACTTTACTTTTAACAAGCATTTTTCTGAGTGATTTATAGTGTATACAAAAAAAGTGATAAGAGATATAGTATAGTTGGTGAGACATTGTATCAAAATACTACGAGTGTTAGAATGTAGACGTAAAAGCTCCATTCAAACTATCATTGTACCAAACCAAACTTCAAAAGAGCTGCAGAGAACACTCTTGCATTCCTAGGGGGACTTGATTAGGATTCACATTGAACCCGAACCAATATAAAACATCTGGTGTCAAGTACTTTCAGTATTTAATTTCTGCACTATATCTTTTAATAGTTGACTAGCACTTTGAGGTAGTCGATTAAGGAACGAAAAATTATAATTCACCCCCTCTTGCACTTTCAATTGATATCATAGCAAGGTCCCACATTAAATTTGCTTAATAGCAAGTGAGAAAAAGATCATGTCAAACCACGTTACGGCCGGAGCTCTATTTCAAGAAGGCACTTCTCAAACAAGACCACCCTACTTCAATGGGAAGCATTTCTCTCATTGGAAAGTTTGAATGGAAACTTACATCAAGTCATATGATGTTAAGATCTGGAGTGTCATCAAGTTGGGAGATATTTCTATGCCCAAAACAAAGACTGGCTTGAAGTCACCTATGAAGATACATAAAGTAAAAGAAACTATTGTTAGTCTCCTTGTTTATGAATATGAAACCTTCAAGATGAAAGATGGAGAAACAATGGAAGACATGTTTGCAAGGTTCAACAAAATTCTAGGAGAGCTTTGCCTCAGGAAAAGTCTTCTCATCCGTGGATAACATAAGAAAGATTCTTAGATGTCTTCCTCCCAAATGGCATGCTAAAGTTGTTGCTCTTGAGAGTATAAATATTAAGACACTTACATAGGATGAAGTAAGAGGAGACTTGATCGCCTTTGAAAATACATAACTAAACAAACCAAGACAAAATGAAAGAAAGAAGAAAGTCGTAGCATTCAAATCTCAAGTTAAGGAATTTGATGATGATATTAGAGAAGAGGAAGTTGCAATGATATCTATATCTGTGGTAGAAGCCATGAGAAGATCTAGAAATAACAGAAGAAACTCTTCCAACTTAAAACTTTTCTGAAGTTCTTCAGGAATTACAGAAAAAGCGGAGTTCTAATAGTTCTCTCAGTGTCCAGGAATTGAAAAATGAGATTTATGATCTCAAAACAGAGCTAACTCTACTTCGACATCATTACACTACACTAGATGATAGAGTTACTTCATTAGAATCAGGACAAACTAGTCATACTCCTCTTCCTGATACTTCTATAGAGTTAGGTTATACTCCTATACTCGACCAACCTACTACCTCTGATAATCCAAAAGAGGCAGACTTTATGGGAGCCATTAATTTGTATTCCCACCAAATTAGGATGATTGGTACATATTGTATTGTATGTATCGTTACTTTAAATACAATATTTATTTTGATTATTACTTAAATTTTATTTAATCATATAGTCAAATCCGTTGTTATAACAATGAAAAGTGTCATTTTATGAGGGACTCATTTGGTGTGATTGTGTCGTTTACCTTAATTATTTTTTTCTCGTCTTCCCCTTATTATTTACTAATCATATTTTTACCCTCCTTTTTTTTTATAATAACTCTATCTCGTATCCTTTTCTTTCTTTTGTGATATTGTAAGTTTATTCTTCAAATTATTGATGCGAGCCATTGTGAAACGACGAGAAATGATACGATTAATTTATCCAAATGATATATTCATGAAAACAACAACAACGTCATACCCAGTGCAATTCCATAAGTGGAGTCTGGGGTGGATAGAGTGTACGCAGACCTTACCCCTACCATGAAAATAGAGAGGTTGTTTCCGACTGACCCTCGGCTCAAAGAAATTCATGAAAACAATACGACAATATACAATACGTAAGTTATGAAACGATATGTAACAACTAACAACCATCCAAACAAGTCGTAAACGGTCAGGACTTCAACATGAAGGGAAAAAAGAAAAGTAAGAAAACCAGGAGTTCTTTTTTTGAGTAAGTTGTTTCTTCAGCTATGGCTTTTCTGCTAAACTGCCAATTCAAAAGATGGTATTTTTCTAGATAGAAAAAAGTCGGTTGAAAAAGAGAGAAAATATGGGGGCCAGTTCAAACTCTTTGATTTGTACTTTGCTACTTTTAGTTATTTGTTGAACCTTCCTTTTTTCCCCCTATAAATTATGTTGCATAGGTCACTTAAGAGTATAACATTTTGTAGTAGTAGTTTCAGCAAAATCTTGGCTAGTAGAGAAAAAAAATCAAGACAAGTTTTTGATTTCAGTCTTAAGAGTTTGAAATCCAGAAAGGTAAGTTTGCTTGTTTTCATGATATAGATACATGCCTGGCTCCTTGTATGCCATCTGCATTGTTCCATCTATAATTGATGGCCTTTTCATATGGCGTGCTCGGAGCCATGCATGCTTGTTGAGCTTCAAGTCAAGCATTTCTAGAGTATTATTATTTTTGAAATTTCATAGACAAGTACTTTTCTTAACTTGCGTAATCTTTTTTCAATGATCCAACTAGTTTGAAATTAAGGCATAGTTATTATTGTATGATATTTAGAAGCAACAACTCTTCCCCAGCAGTGGTGGATAGAGCACATGTCACAACCAAACCCATGACACATATTGTCCGCTTGACCCAACAGATTTTACAAATTTGTCCCTCCGGCTACGCCATGATCGAATGCAAAAGAGTTTACCATGTGAACTTGTATTGTATCTTGTATAGTACTTCATTTTTATCCACCTTTTCGATTAGATTTGCGTAAGGTGTCATATGCTCTTCGGAAGCTTGCCAATCAGAAAGCCAGTCAGTCCTTTTCTTTGAGCTACCCCTGTGTGTGTTCGCGTGTATGAAAAATCAATATATTTTAAAAAGGACAAATGTGCAAATATGTCCCTCAACTTTGCGATTTAGAGTAGATATACCCCTCGTTAAAAAAGTGATACATATATACCCATGCCTTTACACAAATGATGCAAATATACCCTACATATTTTTTTTTTGACACCACGAGGCGATACGCACTACTATTATTTGCAGATCCAGTGGATATGCAATTTACAGTCTTAGGTCCAACTAGACCTTCTTCGATATTCCAACCTCTACCAAGCCACCCCACATCACAATATTTGTATGTGAGATCCTTTCCATGTTTCACACGGAGAGTTATCCTTATCCTTATGTGTAGTTCTGTTGAGAATTGCATTAGCGGTAAGGAATGCCTTGCCCTACATATTTTGGGCGTACGACATTGCGCTTGGCTAACACCGTTAGACTAAGGTGAGTAATGAGCAGTCGTTTAATGAATGATGATTCACATTCTCCCCCTCTATCACTATGAATTCCTCAATCCGTAAGCTTAGTTGATCTTCAACTTCTGCTTTGTAGCGTTTATCCGCTTCAACAACTTCATCTTTGCTTTTCTACAAACAAAGGATGCAATACGTTATACCATAATCAATGAAGGTCACAAAGTACTTGTCTCTCCCCTCTATTTTGTATAAACTTCAAATCACCCATGTAGGTGTGACTAAGTTCTAGAGGAGCGGTGCTTCTTTCGCTATTTCTTTGACGGAATGGAAAGGTGATTTTGCCTCTTCGCCTACCTCACATTCATTTTGAAGGTTTATGTCGATAGAAGGCAACAATCTCAACTTAATTAGCTTTTGAATGGCTTTATATTTGACGTATCTTAATCTATGATGGCATAGATGCACAAATTACAAATATATCATTCATATATCTACAGACATTCTATAC
Source organism: Anisodus acutangulus (assembly GCA_029783415.1). NCBI lineage: Eukaryota > Viridiplantae > Streptophyta > Magnoliopsida > Solanales > Solanaceae > Anisodus > Anisodus acutangulus. The sequence goes on from CM056503.1 coordinate 45,747,534, forward strand.
CATTCTTAGTTATTATTGACCTGTTGGACTAGTCTCAAACCAGCTTGACCAACAACGTCCCTTAAACCAAGTTTGGGGCATGTATCACCTCATTTTAGAGTGATCTCATTCCCTGAAATCCTATTGAGACCCGTGGTTAGGGCGTAACCGGATCATATGTGATCTGGATACTCTGGCCCACTCAAGTTACTTTGGCAGACTGAGTGTCCAATTTCTTTTCTGCCTTTCTTTTGGCCTTCAGATCATTTAAGACCTGGAAAACTCTGGCCCACCTCACTAGGTGTCCATTACTTTTCTGTCAACTGAATTCTGGCCCACTCCAGTTGCCCGTAGGCTTTGTACGAATGATTGTCTAATATCATTCTATCAAATGAATGATCTTCTGTCAGATAGTGTGACAGGTTCAACGTCTTAAGATAATCCATTATATTTTAGCCTTCTTCCCTTGTGATTGGTGCCCAGGGAAATCCCTGGTGCTTACTTAAGAGTCGTAACAGATTTCGCTCAGTCAATGGATCTCTCTCCTTCGTATGTGCGAACATACTTTTAATAATTACACCAAAAAGAATGGATCTTTTAAGTTTTGTTTACAATAGTCCAATCTTTAACTATAAAGGAATGAGATTCAATATCTGATTTTAGAGTGTAGGGAATATAAGTTTTTAATGAAAATACTTCATATTCCCAGCCTTGCTTTACACAATTTTATTCAAATATTAACTAAACATATTATTGATAAGGAAGGATTAACTTAGACCTTTTGGATTCTGGCCCACTTCAGTTAGACTGAGTGTCCATATCCTCCTTACCATAATTCGGATCCTCTGTTTGGGACAGATATAGGACTTTTGCTATATGATAGAACATCATCTTCAACCTTCTCCTCTTGTCCCAGTGGACATCCTCAGCCTCTCGTTGGCGCTTGTTTCCACCACCCTCGGGAGCGGTGACACCAACTCATCCTTGATATTTAGCCATACTAGCATGACTATCAGCAGTATCTTGAAGCTCAACATCAGATTTAGAGATCCCTCCTTTGACGAAAATAGATTTGTAACTGTCGTCAAAGAGAGAACCATAACTAGGCCCAATCTTGAAAGCACGGTTGTGGTTTGAACTTTTAGCAAAACTCTCAACAGAACTGTTTTCAAGAAGAAAACCACAGCCAGATTTGGTCACACACTTGTCGACCAACATCTTTCGAATCACTAATACAATCTTGTCTTAAAATTGTTGAAATATGTAAAGCAACAATGGAAATAGTAAATAACTATTACAGTGATTGAAAGGATAAACAACAATTAGGACAATAACAAGTTGTCAATATCTTGATCTTGAATGAAACTTCAAATATAGAACTTGTATTCGGAAATACACGAACATGAACTGCTACTCTTGTGATTGGTAGATCCGCTGAGAATACGAATAATGAAAATTGCTAAGAGAAGGATTGATATCAGATAAAATCTGATCTTTTTGTGGTGTTGTGAAATTGTTTTTCTGTTCATATGTGCATATATGTTCATCTATAGAATTGAACCAAGGCTTCAATTTATAGGTGTGCAAGATGGTCTCTTCAAACGAAGGATGGACAGGCCCCGATTCCCAGGGTTAGGGTATTCCATATTATGAGCCCCACAATGGCAATCAATTGCCATGTAATGGATGACATTTAACCCCAAGTAATGCAACAACATAATGGTTCAAGTAATGGCCATTATTGGGTGGTTTCAATGCCATTGAATCCCCCTCAACAGCCAAACCTTTGGGATTCCGTCGAGCAAACACTGCCTGGGAAGCGCCACGGCGCTGCAACATTTAGCGCCATTTACCGCGGCTCGAGCCGACAAACTTATCGCCACGCGCCAGCGATGTTGCTAGAAGCGCCATGCGCCCGGTCGAGGCGCCGCTACCCTTCTCGGCTCCGCAGCCCTTTTCCGATCCGTTCCACCTTACACCTCGCACAATCCTTCCTTCGTTTACCAACGTGGAACACTTGTCATTTAGCAAATAACCATCCGTCATTTTATGTCTCAAACATTTCACTTACGTACCAATATCTCTCATTAACGAAATTTACGATACTTGGCACTAAGATTGCAGACGTGTGGAAACGATATTTCTGACGTGCGGGGCCCAATTGTTCAAGTCATAAATAATGGGATAAACTTAATTCCACATTAGTAAATTTTCAACACAAATCACTCTATCCGTCTACACCATTATTGATACCAAAAGTGTGTGTTCCATGTGAATTTTTACTCTACCTTATATAAACACTTCATTGTTTTCTCTCTCATTCTGATGTGGATGTCTAAGGTGTCATGCACCCATTTTTTGAAAGTTTGTCGCTCTAGAAGCTTGTCAGTTTTCTTTTTGACTCACCCTCATCAACTCACCCTGAGTGTCACAATATGTAATGACGAATTCAATAAACCAACGATATTTTTAAAATATTGAACTCTGAACCCCATAATTTTAAATGTGTAATGAGTTAAGAATTAAGAACCTAAATAATGAACCGATGAAATTTAAATTTGTTTCTCTTCCCTAGTAGCATGCACAAGATCTTGAGCAAGATGTGTTAGTCTATTATCATAATTCAGCTTGTAACTGGGTTTAAGCCTGAGATTGTGATGGTTTTAAGGCCTTACTTCGGGTTCCAAATTGATATTTAGTTTCTACTATTTTCAAGCAGTCTATGTCCCTTAAGTATGGGTGTAGGAGTAATTTTGACCCTTATCTACACTATTGAATATATAATGTGGAGAATTTTGGTCCAACTTTTAATCAGTGGCTAAGGGAAGACTTTTTCTTGCTTCACTCATTTTAGCTGGAAAAGAGTACTAGAACTAGAACTGAATTATTCTAATGAGAAAGATATGGGCTAGCATGACCAGTTCTTAGCAAAGAAAACTTGGAGAAAACACGTAATCATGGTCAATAGTGGATTTGTTTTCTTTCCTTGGAAGTTTTGGTTGGGTTAACATATATTAGAACTATTCAATATTTCAGGGGCGAATCTACTGTATTAGTTATAGATTCACGTGAACCCTATAATTTTTGTCTAAATTTAGTGTGTGTATATATTCCTATATATTAAGAAATCTAGTGAATATCCACATATATTTGCTTGTGAATCATTAAATTATTATTATAATATTAACTTGATATCATTGTAGGAACTTATAAACTTTAAATTACTGTGACATATAAATGGTTGTGGAGCCAATGAGGCCAAGTCCATATCCAAGTCTATTTTAAGTAGTCATGGTCTCATGGATGGTTTAATTTGTTGGTACTTGGTCAATTGACCAAACTCCCATTTCTGTTACACTAAGGACAAAATCTTAATTCTAAATTGGTTGTCTGGTTTTGGTGACTCCTCTTTTGACATCAACAATTCAGGATACTACCTCCAATAAAAGTTCTTTCAAAAATCATTGCTTATAAATTAAAATTTTGACCTTTAAAAAGACATTCACAGGTAGGCCGATGATAAAATTAACTCATAAAAATATAATATGATCAATCTGTTTAGGTTTGGGTGGGCCATTGATCCACCCATTTATTGACTCAATCCATTTTGATCAACCTAATTCAACCCATCTAAAAAATGGATTGATATGTAGCCCAAATTGACTCATAAGAAATCTTGTCAAAATACTTTTAAAAAGACATTTTTTTGTTTGATATGTTATATATAAAGAAAAAAGTTTTATTAGGTACTTAAAAAATTATAAAAGAACAAATAAAGAAATTTAAACCTAGTAAGAATTGGGGGTTGGGTTACGACCCATTTTTTTTATCAATATCAATTTTATTATTCTGTTACTGTCTTATTCTTCAAATTGTATTACAGAGTACTACCGTTGTTTACTTTACTTGAGTTACCCTTGTGATTTTCGTTCTCAGTACTTTTCTTTTCCACAGTATTTTCACCATAACTTTTATTTTTGCATTTGTCAAACTTGAGCTGATGGTCTATTGGAAATAATATATCTACCCCACAAGGTAGGGGGTAAGGTATGCGTACACCTCAACCTCCCTAGACCCCATCATGTGGGATCATACTAGGTATGTTATTGTTGTTGTTGGGTTATGACCCGCTTCTTAGCCCAATCCAACTCAGCCATTTAACTCGTTCAAATTAAGTTCAATCCGCCTATTTGACCCTCATACTCACAGGTAAATTTTATGTAACTTCATAAAAACATTAAAAATATGGTTTACTTGGTGTAGTTAATAGTGTTCCTTGTTTGGCAGAACAAAATTATGATCTAAATTAAATGAAAACTCAAGTGGGGTGTCAATATTTTTAGACAAAGACCAAGTGTGTCATTGGTTATATTTTAAAAAACTCACATAGGAGCAATTGAGTGGTTGATTATTAAAAGCTTGGAATTGGTGGTTGTAGCACTTATGTTTCTTTAATTTCATGCCGCCACATTTTCCACTTTGGGTCATCCCTCTTAAAGGAAATAACATATTTTTTCAATTTGTTTTCTTGAGTGGGTGGTTGAACGTGGGATTGCTTGAAAATAATCACTAAAGTATTGCTGGACAAAGAGACCTCTATTATTATCTATGAACTAAAGGGTGAAGGATTATATAATAGTGACAAAATAAAAATAAAAATAAAAATTTGGTCACTAGATCTTTTTTTTTAATTTACTCTTTTCCCAAAAAATTGAGGCTAGTACTAGTTCTATGCCATGGTGATCATTGTTTACCCATTAGTTAGGTCTCTCTAACACTTCAATTGCAATTATGTCTCAAATTAGTTAAAGATATATCACTCTATGTAATCATAATTTTTTTTTGATTTCTCAGCCATATTCAGTAGTCGTTTTAAAATCCTGATTAATTCAAATACATATTACGTAAGATCCAACAAGGAGAAAATCAATTTTTTCTAGAATTTTTTTTCTTTTCAAAATTCAAATCTAAAATTTCTAATCAAGGATGAAGGGATCTTGTCCGTTCAATTACAACCCTGGGTGGTTGTGTATCCTCAATTGCTTTTGTATCAAAAGAATCTACAATAACAACAAAGAAGAAATCAAAGGGATAAACTATCGTCTGTGTGTCATTTTGTTTCAAATCGAGGAGCTTTTTGGCAATAAGGAAAGAGTACTATAGATATTTTTGTTCTTTCAAAGTGAATATGAACAAAATGACCTGTTTTTCAGTTGTGTTGTCCTTTCATTTCTACCTCTTAAATTGTCTTAAATACCATGTCCACATTATTGGATTGTTATAATTTATAAATATCGAGCGAGACTAAATTTTTATAGTTGAAGGATCGACCCACGGGTGGATGCACATTAGGGAACCGATGTCACGAGACACCGCTTCATCGACAAATTGTCGGTTCAGTCGGTCCTTCCCCTTCAGGAGGTCGGCGGATCAAGCCTTACTATACCTTAATTTTGCAGTTTTTTTAATCATTAGCCGATTTCTATCATTTTTCTAAAGAATAGTTCCATTGAGGGATAGGATTGGCAACCTCATGAGGTAAAAGACAAGTAAACTAGTCAACCAAAACTACATTCTGTTAGTGAATATTATAAAATATTTCCATATATATATATATATATATATATATATATATATATATATATATATATTGTATTAATGAGAAAGGCTCTCCAATGGAAATTAATACAATTCTACATGGTATCAGAAGCCAAATACACCTCGTATATGGCCGCTACTGCCCCACATACACCACAGATACGCCCCGAACCTCAATGTATTTTTTCCGGCAAACCCTCATGGCGGAGATTAATCACCAGCGGTCCTGGAGCTCTATCGACAGGCCCAGTTGCCTGTAGCCCAGTAGCGGCCCAACAGTCTGGGATCAACACCACCGGGCCACAACCATCAGGCCCAACATCCTGGATCCCGTCAGTCCGCTCCAGGCCCCGCACAAACCAATTTGGGCCAGGTTTTTGGCATTTTGAGCCTTCAACAGCCCGATAATGCGTGGTATATGGATACGGGCGCCACGTCTCACCTCACCAACAATTCTGGTAATCTTCCTCAACTGCGCAATTTACAAACTCCACAATCTATTATGATCGGTAATGGTCATCGCATTCCAATTCAAGAATTTGGCCACACTCTAACCTCACTACCGCATCCCCACTTCTCTCTTAAAAAACGTCCTTTATGCCCTGAACATTATCAAAAATCTAATCTCTGTTAGAAAATTTGCCACCGATAATTTCATCTCAATTAATTTTGACCCATTCGGGTTTTTTGTAACGGACCTCCGTACCGGAAAACTCCTTACGAGGTGCAATAGTGAGAGGGACCTTTATCCTTTCAAATCCACATCCGCTGTCAGTACTAACCCTCCTACCCCTCTAGGTGCCCTCGTCACTCCTCCCACTGCTCTCGCAATAATATCTTCATCCATGTGGCATAGTAAACTTGGTCACCCGGGTGCTCATGTTTTTTATTCCCTCCGTAACTGAAATTTAATTCACTGTAATAAAGAGAACCTTCCCCATAGTTGATCCTCATGTCATCTAGGGAAACATGTCCGACTACCTTTTACGCCTTCTCTTAGTATTACTTTCTCTCCCTTTGATATTATTCATGCCGATTTATGGACTTCCCCTATAGCTAGCAACCTAGGCCACAAATATTATTTGGTATTTTTGGATGATTTCTCTCACTGCCTTTGGGTCTATCTACTTAAACTCAAATCTCAGGTGTTCTCCAAATTTGTTGAATTTCGTACAATGGTTAAAATGCAATTTGAAAAAGATATCAAAACGTTTCAATGTGATAATGGTCGTGAGTTCAATAATTCCCTGTTTCATAAATTCTGTGCGGCTAATGGCATGGTCTTTCATTTCTCGTGCCCCTATACCTCTCCTCGAAATGGTAAAACCATAAAGAATTCTCCGTACCATTGATAATATGGTATGTACCCTTCTTTTTTATGCTTCTCTCCCCCCACATTTTGGGTATATGCATTAAAAATGGTAGAACATATTCTTAACATCTTACATACCCGTGCGATTTAAAATAGGACACCCACCGAAATTCTCTACCGCCGGATCCCTACCTATGATAACCTTAGAATTTTTGGTTGTTTGTGTTACCCAAATCTGACATCCACAGCCCCCCCCCCCCCCACAAAATAGCACATCGATCCACTCCGTGTGCATTCCTAGGTTTCCCATCAAACCATAGGGGATATTTGTGCTATGAGCTATCCACCGAAAAAATTATAAGCTCACGCCATGTCACCTTTGTTGAATACGTTATCCCGTTCGATAACATTCAAAAATTCCGAGTCATTAATTACCAATTTCTCGATAATTGTGACACATCACCGCTTGTTCACTCTACTCTCTGTCGTGTTGCCACTGTTCCGGCAGCAGTCGATACACCCGCCGCAACCACTGCCCAAACACCTCTCGGTTAGGTCACTGCCACATCCGAAAGACACGTCGTCCCTGTCACTATCACGTTGCCATCTAACCATGCTGCCACCAATAGCGCGTTGTCAGGCCATTCGCCGGTAGTGGTGACCCGACCCAAGTCACCGACGGTTGTCTCTCCCGTCATCGGAAATCAGTTCCATATGTCTCTGTCACAACCTGTCGCTGCGATTTCTAGCCTCCGACATCTGTAACCCAAACCTATTGTGTCGCCACCAGCCAACGCCGACTTCTCGGACACTCAACCCCCTCCCGCAATAGTCCCATCACGTCTCTGCAACCAGACCCCCACCAACCCATCACTGTCACAGTCGACAACCCCACAACCACCCACTCTACCCGGATTGCCGAACCCACAGTCATCCCCAGTACCAACCGACCTAGCCATACCCTCTCCCGTGACACCATCCACCCAGCAGATTCATAACCCGACACCCCACACAATTACCAAACCTGCACCTACCCCTGCCCCTTCCCTCATACACCGTATGGAAACCCGTGCCCAATATGAGATTTTCAAACCCAAAGTCCAATTTAACTTATCCACACAAACCATATCCCTTATTCCCAAAAACTTAGAATTAGCCAAATTGGACCCAAATTGGAATGCGGCCATGCGTGAGGAATTTAATGCTTTAACGAAACAACGCACTTGGAATTTGGTTCCTCGACTAGAGGGGTGAATGTGATCCGATGCATGTGGCTTTTTCATCACAAATACAGAGACAATGGTGATCTAGAGAGATATAAGGCGCGACTAATGGTTAATGGTACTAATCAGCAGAAGGGTATTGATTGCGGTGAGACATTCAATCTGGTTGTTAAATCGGATACCATTCGCATAATTCTGAGCATCGCCATGGGTAAGCATTGACTGATTCATCAACTTGATGTGAAGAATGCATTTCTACATGGGGACTTGAAAGAAACTGTTTACATGCACCAGCCGCCATGTTTTGTCCATCCGCAGGCCCCTAATTATGTATGTCATCTCTATAAGTCACTTTATGGTTTCAAATAGTCCCTAGAGCGTGGTATGAATGCTTTGCTCGCTACATTACGCAGATTAGGTTTGTATACAACAAGTGTGATAATTCTCTTTTTTTTTTCATCGAGGTAGTAATATTGCTTATTTGTTATTATATGTGGATGATATTGTTCTTACTGCCTCTTCTGATATGTTGAAAAATGAGATCATTGCACTGCTTAAGACCGAATTGCTATGGCTGACTTGGGAAAGTTGAGTTATTTTTTGGGGATATCAGTGACTACATTGGCAGATACTATATTTCTATGTCAGCGTAAGTATGCAGATGAGATTGTGTACAGGGCTAAAATGGCGAATTGCAAGATCATGTCCACTCCGGTTGACTCTAAATCAAAATATTTTGTTGTTGATAGTGATCCGTTGTCCGATCCCACTCTTTATAGGAGTCTTGCAGGTGCACTTCAGTGTCTCACTTTCACCAGGACTGATATTGATTATGTTGTTCTGCAGGTGTGCTTATTCATGCATGCCCATAGGGAGCCTCATTTTACTTCTCTTAAGTATATCATTCGATACGTTAAGGGCATACTTAATTATGAATTTCATAGATACCCCTCTGCCACGACTAGGTTGTTATCACATATGGATGCAGATTGGGCTAGTTGTCCGGACACGCGACGCTCCACCTGCGGCTACTGTGTGTTCTTATGGGAAATCTCATTTCTTGATCTGCCAAGAGGCAAGCCACCTTATCCCGTTCGAGTGCAGAAGCAGAGTATAGAGGAGTTGCAAATGTTGTTGCTGAGATCTGTTGGCTCCGAAACCTTCTTTTGGAGCTTCAGTATCCATTGCGTAAAGCGTCTTTGGTTTAATGTGATAATATATCCACCATATATTTATCTCATAATTCGGTTCAACATCAGCGAACCAAGCACATTGAGATGGATATACATTTTGTTCGTGAGAAGGTTGATCTCGGTCATGTTAAAGTGTTACATATGCCTTCTTCGTATCAGTATGCGGATATCTTCACGAAATATTTTTCTAGACAGTTATTCCTCGACTTCAGATCTAGTATTAGCGTCCGGCCACCTCCCGCACCGACTGAGGGGGTGTGTTAGCGAATATTATAAAATATTCTCTATATATTTTATAATATTTAGTATTGTATAATTATGGTAGATTTAAGATCCTTATTGTATTAAGATTTCACATTGTACACCTTATATATATAAATATATATTCTATTAATGAAAAAGACTTTCCAAAGGAAATTAATACAATTCTACACATTCATATTTTATTAATAATCTATTTTAGCTCTAATGATAAATATTTAGTATTGTTTCCAATAAAGTTATCATTGATTCATTTCAAAAATGAAAAAGTTGTTGAGAAGAGATGTAGTAATGTTTAAATAATATGATCTAAATGTTTTTTTTTTTAAATAAGATGTGGTTACACTGATTTAATCTTTTTTCACTTCTTTAAACGAGAATACTCTTTACGAAATTTTTTGCCTACGCTACAGGGTGGATTCTGCGTTAGTAGCCACAAGCCCCCAATATCTAAGCTTTCTTACGACTTTTTTATTTTCGAGATGTCTTTTTCATGTCAAAATTCATATCATAGCATTAAAGGATCATTTGTCAACCGTATCAATTATTAAGTAGTGGTTAATAGATTAATGTCTCCTTCATGATCAGCAATGTCATTTTTCTCTCCTCACATCCTTTTTCTTTGCTTTTGGTACTATTTTTCTTGACAATAAGAATGCCTTATTACTTACTAATATATAATTTTTCCTTTTATTTTATTTTCAATGACTTAACCATCATAAATGTATGATTTAGTGTAAAATATTGAGTACGGATAAATTACACGAACCTTTCGTTTTCCGCATTACAACTAAAAAAATTGAGAATAATCTGCTATATATTCATTAACAAATGCATTTTATTTCTTAAAAATTCTGCATTATATGATGATTGAATCTGGACCAATAGATGCCATTCTAATAATGCCTTATGATTTTGTTATTTTATATATTATTTGATAATATTTGTTGATTCATCCATTGATACGAAATCCAAAAATGAACAATTATTACTAGAAAATGCTTGTATACCTACTCAATCGTTGAGAAACTAAAGGAAACGGTTTTAAAAATAAAACAATCTTTATTGAAAGTAGCTTTTACATCAAATGAAACCAAATATTCCAAAAAAGAAAATAGAAAAAACAATGGAAGACCTAGATTTTACATCAAATGGAACCAATATTCCATAAAAAAAAAAGGAAATAACAATGAAAGACCTAGCTGCTCACCTTGATATACAATTGCTCCAACAACCAAAAAAAAAAGTGAGCAAACTTAGTGCAAGTGTGTCTATGTGTGGTCACAATATACTCTTTGTACAAGTACATTCTAATTTATTTTTTTCTTATCCAAACCAGTTTGTGTGTATCTCAGACTAATTTTTAGCTATTACTTTTTCTCCTTTTACCTATTTGGAAGGGGCTTCCGGGGCTCATGCTTGTAGAAGCTTTAGAAAAAAAGCTATGAGAAGAGTGTTTTCCGCCTATCTTAACATCCACTAAATCAGCAATAATCCCCGGCTGAGTAATCTTCATTTCCTCTACTATTATCCCGCCATCACTGCTCAACATTTTGATGACCATTGACATTTTGGGGCGGAGGCTGGCTTTCTCTTGCACGCAGAGGAGGCCAACTTTCAAGAATCGGACAGCTTCGTCGTTCAAAATTTCTCTATCCAAAACAGGGTCCACTAGCTCTAACAGTTGGTCAGCATTGTACATTTCCCATGCCTAAAAGCACAATAAAACACCAAGAACAAGTTGACCCTCTCATGTCATATCAAGCCAACAACTAATACTAGCATTAATGAGTCAAATCATGGTTCCCACTTGTTTAGTTTTAGATATTTACAAGTCAATGAATGATAATAATAGTACATATTTTCATCAAATAAAGACAAATTTTGGATAATCAACAATATGTTGCTCGGACTCTCCCAAAATGTTGTCGCACCCATGTCGGATCCTCCAAAAAAATGCACTACTTTTGGAGGACCTAACACACACCCGTTGATGCTTTTGAAGAGTCCGAGCAACTGCATTTATGTCTGCTTGGTTTGAAACTAAAAGCAGGATTCACATTAGTCAAAAGCTATGTTGCTCGGGCCCTCAAAAAATATTGTCGCATACGTGTTGAATCCTCAAAAATGCATAGCTTTTAGAGGATCTGACACACATTGATGATATTTTTGGAGAGTCAGAGCAACATAGGTCAAAAGGCAATTACCTTGTTAACTAGGAAATGCTCTCCTCGAGTAATGTCGAATGCAACGACTGGTGAACCACTGACTATTTCTAGTAACACGACTCCAAAGCTATAAACGTCTGATTTGCGCGTTAAGTGTCCACTGATGGCGTATTCTGGAGAAAGATAGCCTCTTTAGGCATAAGATGAGTTCAAGAAAATCCACAACATGATCAGCAACAAAGACTAGGGAGTTCACAAACATGAATCTTCAATATTTCAAAAAGAACATCTAACTAATGTAATAACTTACAATGTTCCAGCTACTCGGGTACTAATGTGGGATATGTTCTCTGAAAATAGCCGAGCTAAACCGAAATCTGCAATTTTTGGTGTAAAATTCTCATCAAGGAGTATGTTGCTGGCTTTAATATCTCTATGCACAACATGTGGACTCACTTCTTCATGAAGATATGAAAGTCCCTTTGCTATTCCTCTGGATATGTCTTTTCTAAGTGTCCATGTAAATTTACTTCTGTTTTGCTCCCCACCTGTTAGTCAAAACAATCAATCAGAAACAACCTCAACTAACATACAACTCTCCAAAAGTGAAAACAAGGGCAAATAACAAGGTATAATTACATTTTTGGATCGCTCTAAAACATAATAGCCGGTAAATGTATATGTTTAGTATATTAAGTATAAATATACATATAATGTGCATACAAAATACATATTATATACATAATTAGTGTATAAGTTTTGTACATTGTGCCGTAATTAATTTTGACCGACGGGCCAAAAATGAAAAAAAGCCTAAGTAATAACAACTAAACCTCAGTCCCAAACAAGTTTGGGTCGGCTAAAACAAATGTAAACAACCACAGCTACGCTTCAATCCCAAACAAATCGGGCAGTCAGCTAAAACAAGAGCAAAAACAAAACATAGAAATTACCTAAAAATGTTTGGGCAAGACTGTTGTTTTCCATGTAATCATATACCAAAAGTCTACGTGCTCCATCAACACAACATCCTCTGAGCTTTACAAGGTTTTCATGTTTGATATCAGACAATGCAGCTATTTCTGATACAAATTCCCTTTCCCCTCTCATTGATTCCAATTCAACTGATAGAACTTTTACAGCCACAAAAATTCCATCTTTAAGCAGACCCTTTTCAAGAAAACCACAAATACACATAAAAAAAATTAATTCACAGTAAAAAAAAACACCCACATCCCTTTTTTCTATTTTCTTTAAAAAAAAAAAAAGTAGTCCGGTGTGCAAAGCATCCCGCGTCAGAGTGTGAGGTAGACAGTCTAACCTAATACAAGCATTAGTGACTGCTGCCACGGCTCGAACCTACCGAAACAATTTTCTTGAAAGTCAACTGAAAAAAAAAGGAAAAAAATTAAAAAAATATACCTTGTACACAGAACCAAAACCTCCTTCACCAATTTTATTTGAAGCTTTGAATCCATGAGTGGCAACTTTCAAGTCATTGTAATTGTTCACTGTAAAACTCTGAGAAATTTGTCCACCTGTTTTTAGAATTAATATACTTAAGAAATACCCTTCTAGTACATGTTGAATAAATACATATAAAAAAATAAAAAAATAAAAAGATGAGATTTTTAAGTAAGAGCAACCATGCGGTGCAGCAGATGAGTTGGTCCTCCCTTAATCAGATGTCAGTTCGAATCCTGGGTGTAGAAAAATCTTTGATAGAAAATGTTTTCCCGAATGAGGCCTATGCGGCAAAAATTCGAATATAGTCGACTCTAATGCAGGTATGAACATCGGGTGGAAATAAAAAAAGGTAAGAGCAAAAGGGGGTTTGAGGGAATTTACCATATGGGATTTGGGTTCCTTCCAAAGTATCTGTTGATGAGCTAAAACACTTGAGAAATGGAAAAGAAAACTTCATGGTTCTTGAAAATGAAATCTTCCAGTCTTGAAATTGGTTTATGCAATTTGGTTTTAATTAGCAATTGTTTTTACAATATTAGTGAAAAAGAATATGAAAAGCAAGAAGAATTAGGAGTAGAGGCAAGGCAAAAGAAAAAAGGGAGGAATTCCATTTCATGAAATTGTTTATATACTTGAAGCAATGCCCATATATTTTGACTCTTAACAAAAAAAAATTGAGCTTTTTATTCGGGTTCGATATTTGTATTGTGATTCGATTAAATTTATATGATACATCAAGAAATCGCATATTGGGGGTAAAACACTCCTTAAAAAAATACTCTTGACAACAATAACAACATATCCAATGAAATCTCACAACGTAGAGTCTCAGGAGGGTAGAGTGTATTCAGACCGTACCTCTACCTTGATAATTAGAGATGCTTCAACAAAATGCTCGTGACAGATTTTATTTTTTTATTGATTTCTTATTTGATGTTTAATATCTACATTGAGAATCAATTAAATTTAAATTATGTACGAACAAGTCCTACATCGATAGTAAAACAATTCCTAACAAAACTGAGTAAAATATTTTCTAACAAAAATAACTCAGTACCTAATAGAGCTCAAGCTCAAGACTTTCAATTAAAAATAAATAACTACTTACTATTCCGCACCAGAGTCTTTCTTGGTCTAGAGTCTGGACAAGACTTTTTAATACATTATATGATTCTTTTCTAAAATGTTTTATCTTGGCCTACTCCAACTAACATTTTTGTGTTATTTGTTTATTACAAATGTGATAAGAATAGTTCAACTAATTCAGCAAATGATAGGCTTTGAACTGTATAGAATATACTATAAAAGAATATTTCTACAAGATTAGAGCTGGTAATAACTAATAACTAGAGTTGTAAAATTTTGAACATTTTATATTATATTTTTCATCCCTAATATATTCACTGAAAGGGTACTTTTTCTACATAGTAGTACTAGTACTAAGTTCTTTGGTCTCTCGATCAGATTTTTAGTAATCACCCTCATTAGATTTAACATTAATTCGAGCTAAAATAAACAATAAACTATTATTCTTATTCTTATTCTTATTCTACCAATGATAAACATTACTTGGTGCAAAGATGGACTAAAATTGTTGTTTTATTAATGAGGTTTTATAGTATATTATAGTAAAACTGGTACTAATCCAGTTTAAGAACATTCTTAACAAAATATAATATTACTTACGGTCCACTTTGGACTATGTTTGTACGATTTTTTCCAAAAGGATTAATACATAAGGGTTAACTTTGTTTTTTCTTTTATCAACTTATATAATATGATAATTTGTTACAACACCCAATAAGACATTACATCTTATTCGTTTTGACAGGAGATCATAAGAACTCATCTCAAAAATCGTTTGTGAACATGTGGCCAAACAGACAAAAAAATATCGTTTATTATTGTGTGAATAAGACTTCCAAGTTGATAAATATACCCGATATACTCGTGATATACACGGGATATACACTGCCCTGTGTATACCGTGTATATCACGGAAATACGAGCCATATAAGAAAAATGTATCATGGTATATTTTGGTAATATATTGTTGTATATAATTAGCATTGTACACTTACCATAATTGTAGAATTCTTGTACAAATAGAATAGGGTTTTGGGAATAGAATAGGAATAGGATTTTTCATGTTATGGAAATTGTAAATTGTATATATACTCATTCATTAATGAAAATAATCAAGGGATTATTTCTTTCATGATATCAGAAGTCTAGGTCTCACATACCTCCTTCCCTAAAAACTTCTGCTACTCTCTTCTTCCTCGAAATCCGAGCCCCTTCCTCGGTTTTCGAGATGATTTTTACCTCATCTCTTCCCAAATTTCTTCAGAATCCATTTGTTCTTTCGTTATGTCGACGTCAAAGAACATGTTTCATCCTACCCTTACTGTTTCTAACAACAAGAACCACATCCCTATTGTTCTTAAGATGGAAAACGTCAAATATGCGACGCGGGCAGAGTTGTTCAAAATTCATGCAATCTCACATCAATTCCTCCATCACATAATTCCTCCTGCTATCCCTCCACCCGCGGAGGATCCTCAGTTATGGATCACTCTTGATGCTATCGTCCTTCAGTTGATTTACTCCACTATTTCTACCGACCTTTTACATACGATCATTGAACCAGACACTACGGCTATGACTACCTGGAATTGATTGCGTGATATATTACAGGATAACCAACATTCCTGCATTGTCACCCTTGAGCAGGAATTTTCACAACTCCGCATAGACGATTTTCCGAATGTTTCAGCTTATTGTAAACGACTCAAAGAATTAGCAGACCAACTCCATAACGTTGGAGCTCCTGTTACCGATAATTGTCTTGTTCTACAAATGGTTGCAGGACTATCTGAGGCCTATAATGGAGTTGGAACTTTCCTCCGTCAAAGTAATCCGCTTCCACCTTTTTATCAAGACCGTTCGATGCTCACGTTAGAATAAGTCGGCTTGGCAAAAAAGGCGACTACCAGCGCCAGTTCCGTCACAATGCTGACTTCATCCGATAACTCTCACGGGTTTGTTGACAATTCAGGCCAAAACCGCAACAACGATGGCGGCAAGAAGGGTCACAACCGTATAATTAATGGCAAAAATTGCGGCGGCAACAACGGAGGCGACCGGGCGATGCACCACCGGCGGAACAAGATTAACAACGGGGTGGGCCGGTTCAGCCTGACCTGCCTGGTCCCAGCCTTGGGCCCATTGGCAGTGGTCCTGGACGAGTGTCCAGTGGCCCAGTCCCGCCTACTGCCCTCCTCCCAATTATTTCCAGCCACATTGGGCCTCGGTCCAGCCCAATAATAGGCCATATTACTCGAGTTCTTACCAGCAGTATCCCGGGTCGGGTCAGTAATCCAGTGTACTTGGTCCTCTATTGCGGATTTTAGAGCTACGCAAGTATACGTATCGCAATTTGTAATAATTTTCTGTAAGACCGAGTACCGTCCCACAGAGACTGGCTTATCAATTACCAAATAATTAATATCTAATTTCTATTTGGCTAACGAATCTTGATTTGTACAAGTTAAAAATAAAGAAAGCATAAACGAAGGTAAAATGCAAAAAGAAACTAGCATGCAAAACACACGAATTAAATTCGAGAATGAGAGCAATTAGGGATTCCAATCTCATCAACTATCCACTCTACCATTTACTAATGCAAGATTAATAGTTCTTCTTCTTATTAAGATAGCAGGTTAACAAAAACGTTCTATATTCAAGTTACGACATATAAAACTCAACCTAAATGAGAATTTTCTATATTTCTATGATAATTTCCATCAATTAGGAGGCATTAAGATCAACAAGCTAAAAGCTACACAAGCAATCGTGAGACTATTGTTCAAGATTAAGCCTATGTCAATTCAACTATAGCATATTCAAATCTCACTTTTCAGATTTTGATTTAAACTCATTTAGATAAACGAAAACCAATGGCCAATCAATTCTCATTCAATAACCACTCATTGATAACTTTCCATTAGTTCATGATAGAGGTTCAAGTGATTTAATTGAAAACCCTAATAGAAGAATTAGTTCGTAGTCATTCTAAAATTAGCACATAAACTAAAAATTAACATAAAGATACTTCAAGACAAAGAAAAAGAACTTGAGGAATTATGTGATGGAGGAATCACAATAAATTTTTCTCTCCTTGCTTGTTCGCCATTTTTCTCTCCTTTTTCCCTCTTTAAAGCAAATCATATTTTCCCTTTAGCGCCGCGGTGCAATCCAGAGAGCGCCACGGCTCTTATGCTTCCAGAAACGTGGTCTCTCTGGAACCTCAATGTCGCGGCTTTATGGTAGGCGCCGCAACTCATTTGTCATTTTTTTCATCCGAGACACATTCAACTGCCTCACGAACTTTCCAGGACTTCTATGAACCGTTTCTTTGACTAAATCGGCATATTTATCCTCAATATCCTCTTATTCTCTCTAAATCCGCCTCACTTCCATTATGTATCGCTTTATCCTGAAAACAAAATAAAAACAAGTGTAACACGATACAAAATAACTTAAAGACTAACACAAGACTCCCTAAAATGCACTCTAAAACAGTACTTAAACAAACTTAACATCCTCAGCCCCAGCAGGCCTTCAATCATGTGGGCCCAAATTATATGCCGACACCCACCGATATTTAGGCCACCATGCATATACTTGGATTAAATCCTCCAGACGCGAATTGGTACGTGGACACCGATGCCGCTTCTCACATGACGTCCGATCAAAGTACTCTCTCGTCTTATTCCAATTTGAGCAAAAATTGTGGCATTATTGTTGGTAATGGCAATACGATTCCAATTCGTGGTTACAGTGATACAACTTTGTCTCCCCCACATCCACCGCTTGTCTTAAAAAATTCCCTTCATGCCCCTAACTTAATTAAAATTTGGTGTCTGTCCAAAAATTCACCACTGATAATTGGGTTTCTGTTAATTTTGATCCTTTTGGATTTTCTGTGAAGGACTTCAAAACGGAGATACCTCTCATAAGATGCAATAGTAGGGAGATCTTTATTCAATCACGCCCACATCCAGTCTCTCGAGTCAAGCCTTGTCATCAACTTTTGCAGCTCTTGCTCCTTCCTTATGGTATGCATATTTGGGTCACCATGGGTCGTCTATTGTTTCTTCTTTGCATAAAAATAATTTTATTTCTTGTATGGGTACGAGTAGTACTCCAATTTGTCATTCTTGTTCTTTAGGTAAACATGTTAGATTACTATTTGTAGCCTTTACTTCTCGTACTTTGATGTCTTTTGATATTATTCATAGCGATTTATGGACTTCTCCCGTTTTCAATTCTATGGGCCATCGTTATTATGTTCTATTTTTGGATGATTATTCTAATTTTTTATGGACCTTTCCGTTAGCAAAAAAATCTCAAGTTTTTTCCACCTTCTTAAAATTTCAAGCATTCATTCGTACCCAATTCAAATGGGAAATAAAAAATATTCAATGTGATAATGGCGAAGAATATGATAATGGGGTATTTCGGGACTTTTCTGATGCTAACGACATAGTTTTTCATTTCTCTTGTCCTCATACGTCCTCGCAAAATGAGAAAACCGAATGAAAAATTCATACCATTAATAACATTGTCCGTACTTTATTGGTTCATGCTTCTGTACCCCCTTCCTTTTGGCATCATGCTCTACAAATGGCTACTTATCTCCTTAACATACTTCCTACCAAAGGATTGGCATATTCATCCCCTCTTAAGATCCTCTATAATAAGAATCCTTCGTATTCACATCTTAGAGTTTTTGGGTGCTTGTGTTATCCACTATTTCCATCAACTACAATTAACAAACTTCAAGCCCGTTCTACCGCTTGTGTGTTTTTGGGTTATCCATCTAATCATCATGGTTACAAATGTTTTGATTTATCGTCTAATAAAATCATCATTAGTCGTCATGTTATTTTTTATGAAACCCAATTTTCGTTTGCTAAAGTGAGTAGTCTCGTGCCTAGTTCGTATAATTTTTTAGATGACGAAGTCTCCCCATACATTATGCACCACTTATTGGGCCAATCACGTACCCCCGGAACACCAGCTGGCCCACTACCTGCTGGCCCGCCACCACCCGCAGTCCATCACATTCCAAGTCCAGAAACTGGGCCGCTCGTCCAGCCCAATCCTGCCTCTGTTTCTGTTCCTGATCCCGGTCCAGATTCCAGTGTATCCATCCACCATCCGAATTTTTCCCAAAATCCACCCAATTCTCCCCCGAGTCACCGACCTGTTACTCGTAGTCAATGGGGTATCTTTAAACCAAAAAGACATTTTAATCTTAATTCTAATGTTCTTAAATTCCCACTACCCTGTAACCCAATGTATGCATTAAATGACCCGAATTGAAAATTGGCTATGAACGGCGAATATGATGCTCTTATTGAAAATAAGACGTGGGAGTTGGTCCCCCGTCCTTCTGGTGTTAATATTATTCGATCTATGTAGATTTTTACTCATAAAGATAATTCTGATGGTTCTTTTGCGAGACATAAAACTCGTCTTGTAGGTGATGGTAAAACTTAACAGGTTGGCGTGGATTGTGGTGAGATATTTATCCCGGTGGTCAAATCGATTACCATTCGCATTGTTCTCAGTCTGGCTCTTTCCAAGTCATGGCCCATTCATCAGCTCGATATGAAAAATGTCTTATTACATGGTGATCTTAAAGAGACAGTCTATATGCATCAGCCCTTGGGTTTTCGAGACCCCACATATCCTAATCATGTTTGTTTATTGAAGAAGTTCTTATATGGGCTCAAGCATGCCCCACAGGCTTGGTATAAGCGATTTGCAGATTATGTATCTACTATTGGGTTTTCTCACATCAGGTCTGATAATTCTTTATTTATATATCATCGTGGTACTTCCCTGGTATATATTCTATTATATGTGGATGATATTATCTTGACTGCCTTTTCTGATGCTTTACGCTAGTCTATCATGACACTTCTCAGTTCTGAGTTTGCTATGAAAGACTTAGGAGCCTTAAGTTACTTCTTGGAGATTGCTGCCACACGTCATGTAGGTGAGTTATTCTTATCATAACGGAAGTATGCCACTGAGATCATTGAGTGGGCTGGTATGTCCTCGTGCAAGTCTACTTCCACTCCAGTTGATACTAAACCCAAGTTGGGTGTTGCGACTGGCTCACCTTACGAGGATCCCACCTAATAACGCAGTCTTGCCGGAGCTCTTCAGTATCTTACTTTCACGAGATCATATATTAAATATGTCATACAATATGTGTATTTGTTTATGTATGATCCTAGGGTTGAGCACATGAATGCGCTCAAACGCATTATACGATACATCCAGGGAACACTTGACTATGGCTTGCATCTATATCTGTCGTCGACCTCTACGCTTGTCTCGTATACAGATGCTGATTGGGGTAGTTGTCCAGACACCAGACGCTCCACGTCTGGTTATTGTATGTTTCTAGGTAATAATTTGGTCTCATGGTCTGCCAAGCGACAATCTATATTATCACGCTCTAGTGCAGAGGCCGAGTATCGAGGGGTAGCCAATATGGTATCTGAATCATGTTGGTTATGTAATCTTCTATTAGAACTTCATTGTCCCATTCAGAAAGCTACCTTGGTTTATTGTGATAATATTAGTGCGGTCTATTTTTCTGGCAATCCGGTTCAACATCAGTGCACTAAACACATCGAGATGGATATCCACTTTGTTCGAGAAAAGGTAGCTCGTGGACAAGTACACGTCTTCCATGTCCCTTACAGGTATCAAATTGCAGACATCTTTACTAAGTGTCTTCCCTCGGTTCTACGACGATTTTAGGGACAGTCTCAGCGTCCGAAGACCGTCCGCTATGACTGCGAGGGTGTGATAAATATACCCGATATACTCATGATATACACGGTATATGCACTGCCCTGTGTATACCGTGTATATCATGGAAACACGAGCCATATAAGGAAAGTATATCACTGTATATTTTGGTAATATATTATTATATATAATTAGTATTGTACACTTATCATAATTGTAGAATTCTTGTACAAATAGAATAGGGTTTTGGGAGTAGAATAGAAATAGGATTTTCCATATTATGAAAATTATAAATTGTATATATACTCATTCATTAAAGAAAATACTTAAGGAATTATTTCTTTCACAAGTATTCAAGCTAATGAGAACGTAGTTATTAATTAAAAAGATAAAGAAGTTTCCATTAATGAAAGAACCGAGTAGACAATTAAAAATCTAATTAACATTGTAGAACCGAAACCCATTAAGAAGTTTCCACTATATATATTTTAACGTAATTCTCAAACGATAAACTCATTCAACTCGGTCTCTACATATGTGTGAATATTCTTTCAAAAGATATTTAAATAACCACTAGATTTTGGATTTTAATAAAAGGAAGAATGATGGAATTAGAATTCCACAACAGTGGAAAATGAAAGCTTAGTCGCCCTGGCTGACCATCTTAATTAACACAAGGAGGACCGGTCCAAGCTTGAGAAATTGCACCGTACGTGCATGTCTCTCTCCTTTTTTTTTAACAATTCAATATCTGACTCGACTAATTTGAATTCGTGACGGACTGAGCGACGAATCCAATATTCTTTATGGATTCCTACAACTATTATGAGTTAATATTATAATAATAATTACTTCCTCCGTTCACTTTTATTTTTCTACCCCTTAAAAATTAATAAATGAAACATATATTTTACCATAATATCCAGTCTCAATACATATGGGAAATGATTTTAAAATAAGTCATTAATGTTAAGGGTAAAACAAGAAAAAAGTTTGTCTTTCTCTTTGATATTTGACACAAATTTCTAATATTTAGCGTCACTTTACCTCTAATCTTAGTGCTTTAATCGCTTATTTTATATTGGAATAGTTGTATTTGAGCATATGTTGGTGTATCTCGTGTATCTAGGCACAACGTGAACAAATAAAATGAAACCGAGCTATTTTGATGGATTCCCGAGGCAATTGTACATGAGCAAGATGAGGGAGAGATTGCGAAAGATTTAGTGGAAAAATTAGATCATTGAAGGGCCTATGCTATGCAGTTGTGTTGCATGCATAGGTCAGGTAAAACTCCTCTCTGAAGTTGGGAAAATAGGTCTGACATAGTGACATGATATGTGTGTGTAGGTAAAAATTGGTTGTTAGAAAGGTGAAACAGAACAAGACTGAGTCGAGAGATGCCTCTCTATCTTTAAGACAAAATTTCCTCGTATAAATGCTTTTACGGTAATGGACAATAGTCTCCTAAGATAAAACAACAACAATCAATAATACAAATCAAGTAAAGTTGATTCTTAGCTAAGAAAATAAATATAGAACAGACTGCTGAAAATGAGAGAATTTTTGTGTTTCTATTTCTGTATTTCGAACAGAACAGAAGAGACTGCAGAACATAAGAGTTTTTTTTCCTTGTCTTTAAATTGAACATTACTGTTCAATTTATAGTTGAGGAGGAGGGTTGTTGCGACATTTCTGAAATCTTCTGAACCGTTGTAACATTTTCGAAATCTTCAGGGACCAAAGTGTAAATAAGAAATACTTTAGGGACAAAAAAGAAAATTCTGGAAGAGAGCCCACAACCCGTGACCCGTGACCCGAAACCTGAAACCCGAGTTGGACTAGACAGGCGGGCGGCGGCGGAGCGCTTGTGGGGCTTAGCCCCGAACCCAAGCTCACCTAGGTCCTCCCTCTTCTTAACACATGAGTTACCCCTTGGGGTCCCAAACCCTTACTAAAAATATATAACTTATATAGTGGTCAATCCTTCCATCTTCTACCTATGTGGGAGATTGGTTATTTAGCCAAACAAGCCATCTATTTATGTCTCAAAAACCTTACTTTGTGTACCAATATCTCTTTCATTTCTTAATGAAATTTGACGATACTTTGCACTAATATCATCTACTCATTTAGTAGATTAGGCATGTGCAAAGAAACGATATTTACAATATGTGGGGCCCATATTTTTAAGTCACTAAAGATGGGAAAAACTCAATCCCACATAGTTAAATTTCCAACAATCCCCTCTTGAAAGAGAATTGGTGCACACAGGGTGCCAAAGTTCAGCAATCTTTCAGCGGAAAGATATTGTATCAAGAAAGGTAGTTTTCGGCTTTGAACCTTCATTTGTCGATTCCCATCGGATTTACTTACTGTGCGGTGAACGTGATGTCTTAAATCGTCAATGTTTAGTGTAAACCAAGACAATGATATTAACACAATAACTTCCCTTCTTCATTTCTTCTTATAGTTTTATCCGTTGTGGCCATGGACAACTCTTGGATTCTTAAGTGCGTACATTTGAAGTGGCATGTCTTCGCACTTAAATAGGTGATCTCCTATAAGGTATCCTGCTATACCACACTCTCAAGTGTTAGGAATCATTAAAAGTTTTAGAAACTTATCATTTACCCATTATGTAGGTAGCACTTAATGTCTATTGCGGGAACAACTTTGGAATTATATTTCTGTAAAGAATGATAATCCGAAGTGCTCTTACTTCAAGTGAAGCACTAAAACTGAACCTCTACAGTTTAGTTGTCCTATTGAACCAAATTCTTGGGATCTCCAATCAGTAAGGTTGGGTTACCACCATAAAGATTCTTATTGTTTGGGTTTTAAGCCCATTCCCATATACAGACAGAATATTTGATCTTTGGGTAGGCCTTTAGTTAATGGATCCTCTATATTATCCTTTTATTTGACATAATCAATGGAAATGACACCCGTATTGATCAATTGCCTAACGGTCTTATGTCTTCGATGAATATGTCTAGACTTGCCATTGTACATACTGTTCCGTGCCCTTCCTAAAGCCGATTGACTGTCACATTGAATAATCACAGAAAGTACGGGTTTATCCCAACAAGGGATATCCTCTAAGAAGTCATGAAGCCATTCTGCTTCTTCTCCTGCTTTATCCAAAGCAATAAACTCTGATTCCATCGTGGATCGGGCGATGCATGTTTGCTTAGAGGACTTCCAAGACACAGTCCCACCACCAATTGTGAAAACATACCCACTGGTGGATTTGGTGTTCTTTATGTCCGATATCCAGTTTGCATCACTGTATCCTTCCAATATAGCTGGATATCTTGAATAATGTAATTTGTAAGTCAGCAAATATTTCAGATATCGTAGTATTCAATTTAACGACATCCAATGATCATTTCCAGGATTACGAGTAGACCTAGACAACTTATTGACTGGATAAGCGATATCGGGTCGGGTGCAGTTTGTAATGTACATTAAGCTACCAATGACGTGCGCATATCATTCTTGGGATACCGGTGCACCACGATTTTTATCAATTCTAAGATTCATATCCATTGGTGACTTCATAGGGGGACTGTCAAATACATCAAATTTCCTCAAAATATCTTCAATATAATGAGATTGAGATAAAACCAGTCCGTCAGATGTCTTAGAAATCTTAATTCCTATTAATACATCTACAATACCCATATTCTTCATGTCAAAATATTGTTTCAACATATTCTTGGTTTTCAGGATTAAGTTTAGACTACTTCCGGTGATGAGCATGTCATCTATGTAAAGGCATATCATGACAAATGAGTCAGAGTTCCCTTTGATATAGATACATTTATCACATTCATTTATGGAGAAACCTTTTGATAATAAAGTATTATCAAACTTTTCATGCCATTGTTTCGGGGCTTATTTGAG
Organism: Anisodus acutangulus; assembly: GCA_029783415.1. Classification (NCBI taxonomy): domain Eukaryota; kingdom Viridiplantae; phylum Streptophyta; class Magnoliopsida; order Solanales; family Solanaceae; genus Anisodus; species Anisodus acutangulus. Next base: position 45,772,480 of record CM056503.1, read on the forward strand.
TCCGTACAGAGACTTAACAAGTCGACATCTTCTTGTCCTGGTACCACATATCTCTCGGGTTGTTCCATGTATATTTTATCTTCCTACTCTCCATTTAGGAAAGACGTCTTTGTTGACACCCAATTTTGTCCCATCTTTTATGATTTTATTCGTAATTTTTAACATTTTTGACACTTTTAAAACAATTTTAAAATATATATATATATGCATATTATTCTCTTATTATTATTATTATTCGCATTTTTTACTGTCATTTGCATTTTTTATCACAATCATAAGTTTTATCCAAAAAATTCTATGTTATTTTATTCTCGCAAAATTGCATCGCATTTCCCTTTTATTAAGCATTAAACATTTCGCAAATATTATATTTTATTATTATCACGTCGTTATTTTTTTTAAAATAATTCACTTCTTTTACAAAACAAAACAAAAAATATACATATATATATATATAAATATTTTTTAATATTAAACCCCTTTTATATTTTTTATCCATAACCCATTTTCATTTTCCCAACCCAAAACAATTTCTACCCAAAAACAATTCAACTCTCCCTCTTTATTTCGGCCCAACCGGACCAGCCCAAAACTCCCCAATTAAATTCCCTTATACCCAAACCCAAAACAATTAAACCTAACACCCTTAAACCAAAGCCCCAAACCAAGCCCAATACCCATTTCCTTTATTTCCCTCTTACACCCAAACCGAGCCCACAACCTGCAGCCCAAACCCGAAGCCCAGTCGACCCATTCCCCTACCCCTTTTAATTCCCCAAAAACCCAAAAAATAAACACCCCCCAAAAACCAAAAAATCAAGAACCCTAATATCCATTTTCTCCCAAATCGCCGCCGACCCCACACCCCATACCGGCGACCCCACGTCGCCGGTCACCTCACCCCTGCCGCCACCAACCCCCCTCTGTTGCGCTGACACCACCAAACCCTTCGACCCATACCCACAAAATCCGCGATCCATGCCCCTCAAATCCGCGATTTTTGGCTCTTTATTTTTGAAATTCAAACTCATTCCTTGAACGTTTTGGGGGGGGGGGGAATCCACCTATAAATACCCCATGATTGTTCTTCATTTAAGGAGGAGATTTTCGGAGAAGAAAAAATAGATTTTGGAAGGATTTTCGGAATATACATAAAATACTTTGTTGTGTTCTTGAGTTTAAAGCATTTGGCTTCTTTGTTGTTTCAAGAATCAAGTCCGAAAAGGTTTGTTCTCCCATTTTGATTCTCTGATTTTCTTCACTGATTTCGGGTCGGGTCGACCTGACACGGGTCGACCCGGTTCGGGTAACATTTTCAGAATTCTTGCATTTCATATTTATGTATGTTGGTTATCTGAATTTGGTGTTAAAATTTGATTTGGATCACTGATTTCGTGTCGGGTCATCGACCGGTCAGGTCGACCGATTCAATTTCCAAAATTCTTGCATTATTCTTTGTTGTTATCATTGGTTATCCAAATTGATGAAATTATTTGATTAGGGTTGAAACTCCAATTCGGTCGGTCATCGACCGGTCGGTCGACCGATTTGAATTTCCAAAATTTCTTGCATTATTCTTTGTTGTTATCATTGGTTATCTGAAATTGATGAATTTATTTGATTAGGGTTGAAACACCGATCCGGTCGGAACATCGACGGTCAGATCGACCGATTGGTTAACATTTTCGAATTCTTGCATTTCATATTCTTGTTATTGGTTATCTGAATTGGGTGTTGAAATCGATCCGGTTGAAACACCGATCCGGTCGGTCATCGATCCGGTCGGGTCGACCGATTTGGATATTTCCGAATTCTTGCATTCCATATTCTTGTTATTGTTTATCTGAATTTGATCTTTGAAATCGATTCGAGTTTGGATCATCGATCCGGTCAGATCATCGACCGGTCAGAGCGACCGATTTGAATATTTCGAATTTCGTGAACTCGGGTCGGATATTTTAAAGCGCTCACTTTCGTTTCTTTGGCAATCGCTTTTCTTGTTTTATTAATATCGCATTAAGGCCGACGAAATTGAATTGAGGCCGCGCTTTTCTTTCGCTCCGCTTCTCGCTTTTTTGTTCAATCGTTTTAGACATCCGTGAAACGGATATATTATTGTTTTTATTAAGTTTATCGTTTTAAATTTCTTGCGACGGATATCATCGTTCATCGCTTTGAATAAATCTGCGTCTGTCGGGCGCGTTTTTTCGCTTCGCTTGTTTGCTCCGCTTTGATTCTTGTTTCTTGTTTTTATCATTTTTACTGTTTTAAATCAACACCGCACCTTTCAAACATTGCTTTCTGTTCAGTCCAATCGCTTCAAAGATTCAAATTATCGCTTGTTTCTTGTTTCTTGTTTTAAACTAGACACCGCGTCATTTTCGAAACTGTTTTTACGCCTCTGTTTTCACCTTCTTTGCCCTCACGCCATCTATTCTTTGTTTCATTTTAATTTTTTACTGATTTGAACACGATACTACACTGGCCGATGAAAAATACCCGTCGATTTTGAGGCCTCCACAGTTGCAAAGACGGAAATATAACTTCTGGGCAATGATGAAGACTTAAACCTTTTATCCGAGATCAACATGTTTAGTAGGCGAGGTGACTAAAATAACCAACAAGTTATATATTCGCAGCCACGACGTGATTATAGTGATCTTTTCTATTTCACCCGAGAGACCGACACGTTTAGTAGGCGAGGCAATCAAAATAAACTACATTAGTCATATGTTTGCAGCCACGACGTGATTGAAATGTTCTTTTCAAAATTTAAGTCTGAGCCCTCCGCGATCAAAACATTCACTGTTTTGAATACGGATATGAAGTTATTTGTATTTAACTGTTTCTAACCGTTTGTTCTTGACAGCTTGCAGGGACTAAAGTAAATAAAGGCAATTATTCCTCGGAGTTTATTTATTTTATTTCTCTCTTTAAATTCAGCTTTTATCCCGCTTTATATTGTAATATTATTTATCGCACTTATGTAACTATTGAAACGCTTAGAATAGGCAAACTTAGGATTAATTCATAGGGTAGTTTAAGATTTGAAACCCGTCGCTAGCTTATTTTATTTGAAGGCTCGGTTAATTTCAAACTTAGAAACCCTTCGCTAGTTATTTATTTTAGGCCCGTCACGCGTATTCAAGATTTTCAAAAAAACAACTTTTGTCATCTTTTATTCGCTTTATTAATCATTCCGAATAAGTTTATCTTTTGTCAATTTACAATTCAATGATTCCCCAAAATTTTACTTCTTTGGCATTATAAATAAATTGTTTTACTATCAATTGTCAAATACATATTTTTTCAACTCTACATGTATTTCTCTTTAGATATCATATAAATGCATATTTTGAAAAATCTCTATATTTATCTATCCTTTTAAAATGCATCCCCTTTTTATTAATTATTTGCAAACATCTTTTAACTTCATGCTTCAAACATGCATTTTTCCTAGTAATAATTAACCTGAGTTTGACCGGATAACCGCAAGTTAGCGGATCTTAAAGGATGCCTAACCCCTTCCCTTTAGGATAATAAAGAACCCTTACCTAGAATCTCGCTAGTTTCGCAGACCTTAAAATTGGAGTTTACATTGCAGCACTTAGTTTAATATTTAGGTGTCCTAATTCACCGTAAAAATAATTAGGTGGCGACTCCTCAACCCTTTTTACCCAGGAATCACCCGGACACGTCCGCGCTCCGCTTTGACCCGAGCAAGGTCGAAAAACGGGCGCGCACAGTCTTAACATCTATTTGATGTATCTCAAGGTCATGCAAAGCTGCAATGGCTATGAATACCCTTATGGACGTTAATCTAGACACAGGGGAGTATGTCGAAGTAATCGAGGCCTTCTTTTTGTCTGTATCCTTTGACTACTAATCTGGCCTTATACTTATCAATAGTTCCATCTGCTTTGTACTTTCTTTTGAGTATCCACTTACAACCCAAAGGTTTGCTTTTCAGAGGAAGATCAACCATTTCGCAAGTATGGTTTTATATGATGGAATCTATTTCGCTTTCTACAACGTCTTTCCAAAGCGGTGCTTCTGGAGTTGAAAATGCTTCCTTAGTTGTCTTTGGTTCATTTTCAACCATATATGTTAGAAAGTCTGGACCAAATATTTTGTCCTTTTTAGCTCTTTTGCTCCGTCTTGGTTCAACCTCTGGAACCCCTAAGTTCTGCAGGTCTGGAACATTAAGTTCCGGATAGTCAGTAACTTCTGAGTCCTGTAGATCTGGAACGTGTAGTTCCGGATAATCAGAAACTCCCAAGTCTTGTTGATAACTTCGTTTGCGCGAAAGTATTTCTTTTTCCTTTCTTGGAAAGATCTGTTCAAAGAATTCAGCATTCCTTGATTCCATGATCATACCCTCATGGATATCAGGTATCTCCGACTTATACACTAAGAAGCGGTAAGAACTACTGTTATTTGCATATCCGATGAATGTGCAATCTATAGTCTTAGGTCTAATTTTGACCTGTTTTGGTTTAGGTACTTCGACCTTTGCCAAACAGCCCCACACTTTCAAATATTTGTACGTGAGTTTCTTACATTGTCATAATTCATATGGAGTTTTATCCTTACGCTTATGCAGAACTCTATTGAGAATTGTATTAGCGGTAAGAATTGCTTCGCCCCATATGTTTTGGGCTAAACTAGAATTGATAAGTAAAACATTCATCATTTCCTTTAATGTACAGTTTTTGCGCTCGACAATACCGTTAGACTGAGGCGAGTAAGAAGCGGCCGTTTGATGAACAATGCCAAATTGAGCACATTATTCTTCAAAAGGTGCTACGTTTTCTCCCCCTTTATCACTACGAATTGCCTTAATCCGTATGTTTAGTTGATTTTCAACTTCTGCTTTATAACGTTTAAATACGTCAAACGCTTCATGTTTACTTTTCAACAAGTAAACATAACAATACATTGTACTATAATCAATGAAAGTCACAAAGTACTTGTTCTCCCCTCTAGTTTGTACAAACTTTAAATCACATATGTCGGTGTGAATAAGTTCTAGAGAATTGGTATTTCTTTCGACTGAATGAAAAGATGATTTGGTTAATTTTGCTTCTACGCATACCTCATATTTATGTTGAGGGTTTATGTCGAAGGAAGGCAACAATTCCAACTTTACTAACTTTTGAATGAATTTATAGTTAACATGTCCTAATCTATGATGCCATAAATTGTAGGACTCAAGCAAGTAGGTAGAAGGATCTATTTCATTAGATGTACGGATTACAGACATATCATTCATTTTGAAGAGGTTGTCACCCGCGAAGCCCCTTCCTACAAATATACCATTCTTGGTTATTACAAATTTTTTGGACTAAAAAACTAGTCTAAAGCCAGTCTGAACCAATAGTGGCCCTAAAACCAAGTTCTTACGGATGTCAGGGACGTGCATCACTTCCTTCAACATAAGCTCTTTGCCTGAAGTCATTTTGAGGACAATCTTTCCATCCCCTTGCACTTCAGAGGTAGCGTCGTTGCCCATGAACAACGTTTTGCCCGATATTGGGGTGTAAGAGGATAATGCACTCTTATCATAGCAGATGTGATGGGTTGCACCCGTGTTTATCCACCATTTTCTTGGATTCTCCACCTGATTTTCCTCCAGCACTACAGCTGAGAAATCTACAACCATGTTGTCAAGGTTCGAAGGATCATCTTTGTCTTGCACAAGGTTAGCCTTGGCCTTGCCTTTGTTCTTGGCTTTTTCCTTCTGCTATCGCTTCAGTTTGCGGCACTCTTTGATCATATGGCCAGGCTTTGCACAGTGATGGCAGTTTCCTTTGAACTTCTCCATCGTTTGTATTTTGACGTCTCCCTAGAACTTGCGTTTTTTGTTAGCGTTTCCCTTCGAATCAATCATATTCGCTTTTGCCTCAATTGGCTATTTTCCCTTAGATATAGCCCTTTTATTATCCTCCTGTATTTGCAGTTTGATGATAAGGTCTTTAAACCCCATTTCTTTTGTCTTTAGTTTGATATAACTCATGAACTCGTTCCATGAGGGAGGCAATTTCTCAATCAAAGACGCAACCAGAAACTACTAATTTGGCTTCATTCCTTCCAAGTCCAGATGAGAAGAATCATTTGAAACTCCTGGATTTGGGACATCACTGATTTACCATCCACCATTTGAAATTTCAAAAACTTTCCAACGATGAATATCTTAGTACCCGCATCTTGTGCATTGTACTTTTTCTCGAGTTTTTCCCACAACTATTTTGTCGTCTTCACGGTGCAATACACAATATAAAGTGTATTCGACAGACCGTTCAAAATGCAGTTTTTGTACATGAAATTACTATGATTCCATGCATTCAGTATTAACTTTAGGGCATTTGTGACCTGGATATCTTTGCCCACTTCAGTCGTTGTGTTAGACTGAGTGTCAATTGCATCCCTACCAAAAGGAGGATCTTCTGTCAGAAAGCGTGACATGTTCAACTTAGTAAGATAGAACAACATCTTTTGTTGCCATCTTTTGAAATTGGTACCCATAAACTTTTTTGGGCGTTCGCTTTGGAAACTGGTAGGAGCAGGGACAACAATATTCCCTTGAGTGGTAGCAGCAGAACCAGAATCAATGTTTGAAACAGACATCTTTTGAACAGTTAGAAATTTTTGTCTTAAATTGTAGGTAAAAATTGGTGTCAGAAAGGTGAAACAAAACAAGGCTAAGTCGAGAGATGACTCTCTATCTTTAAGATAAAATTGTCTCGTATAAATGTTTTAACGGTAATGGACAATAGTCTTCCAAGATAAAATAATAATAATAAATAATACAAAGCAAGTAAAGTTGATTCTTAGCGAAGAAAATAAATATAGAACAGACTCGTGAAGAGAGAATTTCTGTGTTTCTGTATTTCGAACAGAACAGACTGTGTCTCTGTTTCTGTATTTAGAACAGAAGAGACTGCAGAACAGAAAAGTTTTTTTCCTTGTCTTTAATGTTCAATTTATAATTGAAGAGGAGGGTCGTTGCACCATTTCTGAAATCTTCCAAACCGTTGCAATAATTCCGAAATCTTCAAGGACCGAAGTGTAAATAAGAAACACTTCAGGGACCAAAAATAAAATTCCAGAAGAGAGCCCACAAACCACAGCCCGTGACCCGAGCCCGAGCCTGAGCCTGAGCCAGACTGGATCGAATCAGACGGGCGGGCGGCGGCGGCACGGGTGTGGGGCTTAGCCCCGAACCCAAGCTCACCTAGGTCCTCCCTCTTCTTAACACATGGGTTACCCCTTGGGGTCCCATACCCTTACTAAAAAATAGAGCTTATATAGTGTTCAATCCTTCCATCTTCTACTAGTGTGGGAGATTGGTTATTTAGCCAAACAATTCATCTATTCATGTCTCAAACACCTTACTTTTTGTACCAATATACCTTTTTGATTTCTTAACGAACTTGACGATACTTGACACTAATATCATCTACTCATTTGGTAGATTAGGCATGTGCGAAGAAATGATATTTCCGACACGCGAGGCCCACATATTTAAGTCACTAAAGACGGAAAAAACTCAATTCCACATAGTTAAATTTCCAATAGTGTGTGCGTCGCACGTCTATAGCACGAAGAATGTCTCTCTGAAGTTGCTATGATGACTGATAAAAGCCCACGTGCCATGCTTATGCGTCACACGTCCAAGGCACGAATGCCAGTGATTTTCCTATTTTGATTGTGATTTGGTTTTTAAAAAGTCCAGGCCTTTTGGTACCCTATAAATATATATTTTACACAGTCTTTACAAAGTTTTGGACCTAGGGAGAGCTTGGAGCCGCTGTGGAGGCCAGAGTTGATTAGGATTTTATCTCTTCTTCTCCATATACTAGTTTTTTTTATATTTTTCTTTGGATGATTTGTTGTATTTCATCTATGTCTATGTGGAGCTAAACTTCTCGTTCTAGGGTTATGGTTCTTTCATGAACGTTGTTATTCGAATATTGATTTCAAGTAATTAGCTTATCATATTAGTTTATTTATTTAATCCTAAGATTAATTATTTGGTTGCTTAATCACCAATTGAATACTACCTTTGATTCTTAGATTGAACTCGAGAGAGGAATATTAGGATATCAATAAGGTTGAATAGAGCACGATCTCATACCTGAAAATCAGGGTAGAAATTTGCGGCTAGGATCGAGATATACCTAGATCGCCCTGCTTGGTTGGAATACAGGAAATATAAATGCATTTGTGTTAAGGTTCATGACCATAGGGATATAGGCATGAAAGTAATACAAATAGGCGACTAGAGGACTCGAGAGATTCGTAGTCATAATATCAACCTTGTCAATCAGTAAACTGGATAAATTAAGAAGTTGAATCAATTGAAGAATACAATGTGATTGTTAGATAGCACATAGCCCTGGATTGATGTCATCTCATTTATAATATAAAAACCTGCTATTTCTTTGTCGTAGTTCAATATTTATTTTCTTTTTATTTTATTTAGTATATAATTAGAACATTCATATCTCATCTCTTGTTTAGATAATTAGGATCATTTGATTTAGTAAATAGTTAATCACAAGTCCTTGTGGGTTCGACATCCGATTTATAAAATCACTATATTACTTGTATGACTGTGTATACTTGCGTGTGCGTTTGGGAGCAATAACGTTGATATGTTAAAGTGGACAAGTAAAAGTAAAAAGTTATTTTAATATAGTAGACAAGTAAAAGTAACGAAGTTAGTAGGTTTACACAGTCATATATTTATAGCTAGACTTCTTAATACATATGCATGATTTGGACAAAAAAATTATCGAATTCACGTGAATTCATAACGAGACATCTAGATCCGCTTCCGGTGTGGGGGTAGCTCCATTAAGATGGTAAAGTGCTCCCCACGAATATATTTTTTGGTAGTTATTACGTGCATGCCTTTATTACTCCACACTAGCATGAAAAGTATTTTGGGTTCTTCTTGAGAGAAAGAAAAAACAAAACCTAGTACAACGGGGAGATTTTTTATATGTATAAAAAGACTTGGAATTGGTCCTAGATTCTCACGAAGACCGACTATCTTGGAACTTAATTGGTTATTTACAGTTATGATTTTGTTATTGCAAGAATATCTTTTGTGAAAGAATGAGTCTTGGAATGAGGAAATGGGAGATTTTGTGTCATTTAATTAACAAATAGTGGAATACATAAGCATATACTTAAATTGATATTCCCGAATATATCGTATGATGAAAGCTGGAGCTAAAGTTCCGGTTACGGCTTAAATATTTGTAGGAAGATTTGTGAGAAAAATGAAGAGAAAATGAGGTATTTATAATTAAAAAATTGAGTTAAAGTGTAAATATAATAATAGGGGATAAAATAAATATTAAGGGGGTAGGGGGTAGGGGGGTTGGGGCAGTGGAAGGCCAAAAAAGGCCGTTACACAACGGCCAAAATATAAAATGGACGTTGTGCAACGATTATTTTGTGCAAACGGGAGGGGATCGGACGGGACAGGGGGCAGGACCGGGGCGGGATCGGGGCGGGAGGGGCTATCGGGACTGGGGCCCGTCCGGGCGCGATGAGCCCAGTCCCGTCCCTGTTCGAATCCCGTTACCGGCATATATTTTTTTAAGTGGGGTAGGGAGGGACCGGGGAGGGACCGGGGTGGAACCGGGGTGGGATCGGGTCAGGACCGGGCCGACCCGCCCCGTTGGCCCACCTTAGATTAAACCTATCAACACGGTGAAAGTTAAAACACTAGATAGTACCAATTAAACCTCTTCTCTTGTTTCCCCAAATTAAAACCTCTTTGTTTGTTGAAATTTGGTACCTACACAGTCCGCGATACACAAATTCACGTAAACGCTCCCCAGAAATGTAAACTCCATTTGTTCCGTCGCAGATGACGGAAACTACAAATGAGAAGTAATAAGTCCTTACCTACCAAAACAATAATAATTCTTCTTTGTAATTGTAAATGGAGTGTTTGCTGTGTATTCACAATTTTTTGTTTATTTCCTTGATGAACTTGGTTCTATGACGTATATGAAAGGTGGAAGTATATTTATGTCCTAGAGATAATTTGTATTATGACAAATGTACTTTATACACATTCGTATTATTATTAATGGAGATTAATATTTTGGCATTTGCAATTAATAATGTGAGATATTCTATAATATGCATCCCTAGAGGTTACGTTGTTATTAATAATGTGAGATATTATTATTATAACGTAACTCTTAAAATAGCCTCGACTAATGATCATCAAGAATGGGATATCGATGATATGTGATAAGTCGACATGTGGTCTGCATCACTTCCTTAGAGGATATAGTATGTCTCACCTGCTACGAATAATGGCTACTCGTGATGGACACATGGATACTTTGGAAGTATTGGTATACCCTGCTGATATATTGTTTGTTATACATGTCTAAAGTATGATCAACATGTGGAAGATAAAAGTCCTTAGACTTGAGGTCAATACACACCTTGTCTACATAGTAATATACTTTGATCATGTCCTAAGCTCAAATGCCTTATAGGTTGATATACGGCTTGTATTGGGTACATTACGATGTGGATTAAAGGTGGTAGTTGAGCCAAGATTAGGATTCATTCCTCGAATGTATATTCAAGAGAACACTCAGCTTCTCATTGATATTGGGTTGACTAAGTCATTGGCCAACGCAATAGACATATCTAGAATATGGTCTTGTTGTCAACCAATATAGATGAGATATAATGATCAAGCCATTTGGATAGACACTTGGCAAATCCTAAGCTTGATCGAGTGTGTCGTAAATGAAAGGATTTTATCTTACCACAAAGAGGTTAGGTTTACTGGATTCATTTAAACGTACTTCACATATTGAGTTCGTCTTACGGTGCCGTCTAGCAGTTCTGCATATACCTTAATTTGGTTAGTGTCAATATGAGAAGGCATATAGGGTCACATTATGTCGATTGTCCTTTCGATCTAAGGATGTATTGAGAAAGTATTAAATATTCAATTTCAAATCGAAATATTTAAATGAATGATGATTTTTTTAATTAAGTCAAAATTGGATTTTGGATTTAATTAAGAATGTGCTGATAATTTTTGGATCAGGCCCTCTCTCAAACTTTTGTCTCCTTTTGGCCGAGACCCCCCCCCCCCCCTCCTCGGGTTTTCTCTTCCAAAATTCGTCTTCCGCTCTCACAAACACCTCTCTTAAATTTTCCTTTCTTCTTTGTTCTTTCAATATGTCTAAGAACAATTTTCACCCTGCCCTCACAGTTTCCAATATCAAGAACAGTATCCCTATTGTCCTGGAGATGGAAAACGTCCAATATGCGACGTGGGCGGAGTTGTTTAAAATTTACGCTATCTCTTATCAAGTTCTTCATCACATCATTCCTCCAGCTGGACCCCTTCCTGCGAAGGATCCTGAGTTATGGATTACACTTGATGCTACCGTTCTCCGGTGGATCTACGCCACTATTTCAGTGGACCTTCTACAGACGATTATTGAGCCGGATACCACGGCTATGGCTGCATGGAATATATTGCGTGACATATTCCAAGACAACCAACATTCACGTGTCGTCACACTCGAGCAGGAATTCTCTCTCGTTCGAATGGACGAATTTCCAAACGTTTCTGCATATTGCAAGAAACTAAAGGAATTGGCGGATCAACTCCGTAATGTTGGCGCACCAATAACAAACAATCGTCTAGTTCTACAGTTGGTTGCCGGTCTTTCGGAGGCCTATAATGGGGTTGGAACTCTCCTTCGCCAAAGCAACCCTCTTCCCGACTTCTATCAAGCCCGCTCCATGCTTACGTTGGAAGAAGCCGATTTTGCAAAAAAGGCGGCCATTGGAGCAAGCCAAGTCGCCATGGTGGCGTCCTCTCCTAGTCCTTCGGGTTTTGTTAACAATTCAGGCCAAAACCATAACAATGGTGGCGGCAAGAATAATCGCAAAAATAATAACAAAAATCGCGGGGGCAAACGCGGCGGTTCTGGTGGCGGTTCCGGTGGTCAAAAAGAAGGTGGTGGGTCCCAGCCAGGGTACAGTGGCCCACCACCGCCATGGGCCCAGCAATGGGGCCCATGGCAGTGGAACCCGTACCATCCAACAAATAGCTTCAGCCGCTGGTCAGCCAACGCCCAGGCCCAATACCCAGCAGTGGCGCCCATCGCCGATGGTCCAAAGAATGTAGCAACAAAGAATACGCCCAGTGCGGACGGACATGAGTTCTTGGGCCCCGACCACCGCAGGCCCATCATGCAGCAGGCCCCACTCAGACTGATATCGAGGCCGCGATGCACACGTTGGGGTTGACTCAACCGGACCCAAATTGATACATGGATACCGGGGCAACTACTCACATGACTTTCGAATCAGGTACTCTCTCATCTTATTCCAATTTGAGCACCCCTCGGGGGATAATTATTGGTAATGGCAGTTCTATTCCAATTCTAGGGTCTGGTCAGAAAACGTTGTCTCCCCCCAATCCGCCACTCCTCTTGAAAGATACTTTACATGCTCCTAAATTGATTAAAAATTTAGTGTCTGTCCGAAAATTCACAAATGACAATTCTGTTTCTGTTGAATTTGATCCTTTCGGTTTCTCTGTGAAGGATTTCAAGACGGGGAGTCATCTCATGAGGTGTGATAGTAGGGGGGATCTGTATCCTATCATGCCCGGTTTCAGTCCATCGAGTCCAGCCTTGCCGTCAGTTTTTGCAGCCATCTCTCCTTCCATGTGGCATGCTCGTCTAGGTCATCCGGGATCTTCTATTTTATCAGTTTTAGATAAAAATAGATTTATTTCTTATAAGGGTACGAGTCATACTCCACTTTGTCAGTCTTGTTCGTTAGGAAAAATTGTTAAGCTGTCAAGACTCAAATTCTCATACATCAAAGCCATTTGAAATTATTCATAGCGACTTATGGACATCTCCTGTTCTTAGTTCAATGGGTCATCGATATTATGTTCTCTTTTTAGATGATTATTCTAGATTTTTGTGGACGTTTCCAATTGCGAATAAATCACAAGTGTTTTCCGTCTTCATCAAATTTAGAGCGTTCATTCGTACTCAATTCGAAAGAGAAATAAAAAATATTCAATGTGATAATGGGAAAGAGTATGACAATAGGGAGTTTCGGGAGTTTTGTACTAATAATGGGATAAATTTTCGTTTTTCGTGTCCTCATACATCTTCACAAAATGGGAAAGCCGAACGCAAAATTCATTCCATAAATAACATTGTCCGAACTCTCTTAATTCATGCCTCCGTACCTCCATATTTTTGGCATCATGCTCTACAAATGACCACATATCTTCTTAACATAATTCCCTCAAAAGGTCTGACATATTCTTCCCCCCTCAAAATCCTATATAATAAGAACCATTCTTATTCTCATCTTCGAATTTTTGGGTGCTTGTGTTATCCGTTATTCCCATCCGCCACAATTAACAAACTTCAGGCTCGGTCTACCCCGTGTGTGTTTTTGGATTATCCGTCAAATCATCGTGGTTATAAGTGTTTTGATTTATCCTCCAAGAAAATCATAATCAATCGCCATGTCATTTTTTATGAAACTCAATTCCCATTTACGAAAGTTCATACTCCCGAACCTAAGTCATATAATTTTTTGGATGACCAAATATCCCCGTATATTATTCGGAATTTTTTGGACATCTCCCGTACCCAAAATCCTCCAGCGGGCCCGCTGGACCCACAGTAACGTCACACCCAGAAATTCCAGCCATCGACCCACGGAACGCCACACCCGTAAATTCCAGCCATCGACCGCCTGCAAATTGGGCCGCCCACCCCACCTCGAACTGATCCAGAAACCGAGTCCAGTCTTTACCGTTTTGGGCCAGCAGGCCCACTGCCTACTGGCCAGTCCGTCCTGAGCCCAGAAAATTCCCTCAATTCTTCCTCGAATCATAGACCGGTCACTCGTAGTCAGCGGGGTATTTTACACCTAAAAGACATTTTAATTTACATTCGGATGTCTCTAAATCCCCCTTGCCCCGCAATCTTGTGTCCGCATTAAATGACCCTAATTGAAAAATTGCTATGACTGATGAATATAATGCTTTTATTGATAATAAGACGTGGGAGTTGGTGCCCCGTCTATATGGTATTAATGTTATCAGGTCTATGTGGATGTTTGCTCATAAGGAAAATTCAGATGGGTCCTTTGCTCGACATAAGGCGCGACTTGTGGGTGATGGTAAGACTCAGCAGGTTGGAATTGATTGTGGTGAGACGTTTAGTCCGGTGGTCAAACCGGCTACCATCCGCATTGTGCTTAGCTTGGCTCTTTTAAAGACTTGGCCAATTCATCAGTTAGATGTCAAGAATGCTTTCCTACACGGTGATCTCAAGGAAACAGTCTATATGCATCAGCCGTTGGGTTTTAGGGATCCAAACCGTCCTTATCATGTATGCTTGTTGAAGAAGTCCTTATATGGGCTTAAGCAGTCTCCACGAGCCTGGTACACGAGGTTTGCTGACTTTGTTTCAACTATTGGGTTTACTCACAGCAGGTCAGATAATTCATTGTTCATATACTGTCGTGGTTCATCCTTGGCCTACATTCTATTGTATGTGGATGATATCATCTTGACTGCCTCCTCCGATGCTCTGCGCCAGTCTATCATTGCCATGCTCAGTTCTGAATTTGCTATGAAAGACTTAGGGCCTTTGAGTTATTTTTTGGGGATTGCCGTCAAACGTCATTCAGGTGGCTTGTTTTTGTCTCAACGAAAGTATGCTGATGAGATCATAGAGAGGACCGGGATGTCATCCTGTAAGTCCACTTCCACGCCAGTTGATACAAACCCAAAGCTAAGTGCCGCAGCAGGTCCACCATACGAGGACCCGACTCGCTATCGCAGTCTGGCAGGGGCCCTCCAGTATCTTACCTTTACCAGACCGGATATTACATATGCGGTGCAGCAGGTGTGTTTATTCATGCATGATCCCAGAGTTGAGCACATGAATGCAATCAAATGCATCATTCGGTATATTCAGGGGACACTAGACTATGGGTTGCACTTGTATCCTTCATCTACATCCACACTTGTCTCTTACACGGATGCTGATTGGGGTGGTTGTCCCTACACCAGACGAGTATTTATGCCAAAGCATTTGCTCTAATTCTACGAGGACCCAAACTCTTTCATAGATGTGTTTTAAATGTAAATGTAAACTATAAACTTTTGTGGGTATTTACACCAAAGTGTTTGCTCACAAAGGTCAAATTTACTTAGATACATAAATTCAGTCGTGCAATGGGGTTGACTTGCTTAGAAAAATCTTGGCGCCAAAGTGTCGGACTAATCTAAGGACGCAAGATTAAATATAATATTTGGTCAACCAAGAGTTGCAAATAAGTTTTGAAATTGGTTTAGAACCTACCAAGATGTGTTATTGAAGTTATCAGCCAAAGAAAAACGCGGAGATAGCATAGGCTTGGATCTTGGACCATTATGACCACAATTAATATAGGTTTGTATTCTACCATGGGGTCGTAGAAGCATGTTAAAATTGTGAGAGCTAATTAAACAAAAGACCATGTTGATTAGCCTAAACGAATGTGTATAATAGGAAATAAATTTTAAGTTTGATTTCCAGTCTATCTAATTCTTCAGATTATCAAAGATGTCGAGCTTATCATTGAAAATGTTGATTGAAATGAAAAAACTTATTGGACCTAACTACTTTGACTGGCTAAGAAATTTGCGAATAGTGTTGAGACAAGAGAAATTAGATTATGTGTTGGACACGGTGTTCCTAACAGTCCTTGCGACAGACTCTGCTGAATATGCCTCTTTTGATAAGGATGCTTACCAAAAACACTTAGATGATGCCACTTCAGCACAGTGCGTGATGTTGTCTTCCATGTCTATGGAACTTCAGAGACAACATGAGAACATGGGTCCCAATGAGATGCTCGAACACTTGAAGAGTCTCTATGACTCACAATCCCAGACTATGGAATATGAGTTACTGATAGAAATTTTTAAATGTAAGCTCAATGAAAGGGGTCAGGTCTCGCAGCATGTGTTGAAGATGATAGGGCTGATAGAGAGACTTGCTTCAATTAGAACAAAGCTGCAAAAGAATGTCGCTACCACCCTTATCCTGAACTCTCTCCCTCGTTCCTTTGAAAACTTCATAGTGAATTACAATATGAATGGAACGAAGGTGAGTCTGTCGGAGCTACACAACATGCTCAAGACCTTTGAGTCTTCCACATCAAAGGCAAAGTTGTGTTCATGGTGAGCTCTACTAGCCGACCCAAGCCGAAAGGTAAGGAATGGCAGAAGAAGAAGGGAAAAGCAGTCGCTGCGCCCTCAGCTATGAAGCCTAAGGGAGGTGTGAAGAAGAAGAAGGTGAATCCGACTAAGGATGTATGCCTCAACTGCAACAAGAAGGGGCATTGGAAGAAGGACTGCACTGCACCAGGAGGAGGAAAAGCACCAGGTGTTTCTACCTCTGGTGGACAAGGTATGTACGTCATTGAAATAAATATGTCTATAAATAACTCTCATTCCTGGGTATTAGATACCCCTTGTGGCTCACACATTTGTACCAATGTGCATGGGCTAACTGATAGCAGGAAGGTTGGACCAAAAGAGGTGGACCTACGCGTTGGAAATGGGGCATGAGTGGATGTTTGGCGTGTAGGAACTTATAGATTAAATTTGCCTTCAGGCTATTGTCTAGTGTTAAATGATTGTTACTATGTACCCTCGTTAACGAGGAATATCATTTTTATCCCTGTTTTGGACATGGAGGGTTTTTCCTCATATATTTATAATGGTAGTCAAGTACTGTCTTTTGATAATGTTATATATGGAACTGCTCCTCTTGTGGATGGATTATATACACTAAATTGTAGTCGAGAAATATTCAATGTACAAAATAAACGAGCTCAGATAAGTAATAGAAACTCTACCTACCTCGATAGCAAGGTTGAGGAAGTTAGACTACCTCGAACCATTTGACTTGGAGTCTTATGGTAACTGTGAATCTTGCTTGAGAGGAAAGATGACCAATAAGCCACTTTCTGGGAAAGGTGTGCGAGCCAAGGAGGTGCTTGAGTTGGTCCATACTGATGTATGTGGGCCATTTTCGACTCAAGCTAAAAGAGGTTTCCCATACTTTATCACTTTTACTGACGACTTCACAAGGTATGGATATGTGTATCTTATGAGACATAAATCCGAGGCTTTTGAGAAGTTCAAAGAGTACAAGTCGGAAGTAGAGAAGCAACTTGCAACAAGTATCAAGACCCTTCAATCGGATCGAGGAGGTGAATACTTGAGCAAGGATTTTCTAGATTACTTAAAGCTACATGGAGTCCAATCAGAGTGAACACCTCCTGAAACACTACAGATGAATAGTGTTGCTGAAAGGAGAAACCGAACCTTATTAGATATGGTTCGATCCATGATGAGCTTCTCAGCTCTACCGACATACATTTGGGGACATGCTATACAAACCTCAATATATGTTCTGAATATGGTTTCTTCCAAGTCAGTAGAAAAGACACCCTATGAGATATGGTGTGGCAAGAAGCCAGCTCTTAAACATATGAGACCCTGGGGGTGCCCTGCATATGTTAAGAAGATGCTCACTGACAAGTTGAAATCCAAAAGTGAGAAATGTTACTTCGTGGGGTATCCAAAGGAAACTAAGGGATACGACTTCTATCTTCCTGGAGAACGTAAGGTCATTGTTTCCAGGAACGCAACTTTTCTTGAAGAAGAATATGTCTACAAGGAACATAGTTGCACAGAGATAGAACTTGAAGAAATTCAAGAACCGTAAGATAACATATATGTTGAATCCTTGCCGAATGACCAAGGGAAGAATTCAGTGAGAGTATTTGGCGAAGATTTGGTACTTCAAGTACGCCCTTCGGCCAGCGGGGGTGTTACGAGGAATAATGCAGAAATGCAAGATCCTCCTACACAGCCTTTGGGAGTAGATGCAATGGTTTCACCTCCTCCCATTCAGGAAATACATGAAAATGATATTCCTGAAATCTCTCAAGTTGGTGGATTATCCAACACACAAGAACCCTCTCACAGTCAGAACATACCAAGCACTGAACTGCAAAACAATCAACTTCGTAAGTCCACTAGGACTCATCATCCTCCTAAAAAACTAAATCTACTTGTGGAAACAAACAGTGAGATAGATATTCCCGATAACGATGAGCCTACAACCTATAGCGAAGCAATGTTGGACATTGATTCGAAGAGATGACAAGAAGCCATGAAATCCGAGATGGAATCTATGTACATCAATCAAGTATGGAACTTGGTTGATTTGCCAGCTAGGGTTAAACCCATAGGATGCAAATGGGTCTTCAAGAAGAAGATCGATGCATTTGGAAATGTACATACTTATAAAGTAAGGTTTATGGCTAAAGGTTATAATCAACGGCCTGGGGTTGACTATGATGAAACCTTTTCACCTGTAGCTAAGATTAAGTACATTCATATTTTGCTTGCAATAGCTGCATATTATGACTATGACATTTGGCAGATGGACGTCAAAACTGCTTTCATCAATGGTAATCTAGTTGAGGAGGTGTATATGAAACAACCTGAGGGTTTTTCGCTTGAGTCCAAACCAAATATTGTATGCAAGCTACAAAAGTCCATTTATGGGCTTAAGCAAGCCTCGGGGAGTTGGAACATTTGCTTTGACAAGGCTATCAAGTCATTTGATTTCGTCAGAAACAAAGAGGATCAATGTGTTTATAGTAAATGCAAGAATGGGAGTATTTCCTTCATTATTATATATGTAGATGACATATTGATAATGGGAGACAATAAGACTCTCCTGCAGTCAGTCAAGGAGTGGTTATCCAGTACCTTCATAATGAAGGATTTAGGTGAAGCCTGCTACATTCTGGGAATTAGGATCTATAGAGATAGACCTAATAGATGGTTGGGGCTGTCACAGTCAGTCTACATAGACAAAGTGCTTAGACGTTTTTCTATGGAAAATTCCAAGAAATGCGATCTACCTATGGCACAAGGCATCAAGTTATCTAAGAAGGACAGTCCTTCTAATACTATAGAACTTGAACGCATGAATAGGATCCCATATGCTTCGGCTATAGAATCGATCATGTATGTCATGACCTGTACTAGGCCAGATGTGGCCTTTGCACTTAGTATGACTTGCAAATTCCAGCAGAATCCTGGGGAAGAATACTGGAAAGTAGTCAAGAGTATTCTTAAGTATCTTAGACGAACTAAAGATTGCTTCTTAGTCTATGGTGGGGAAGAAAAGCTAGTTGCTACTGGGTACACTGATGCTAGCTTCCAAACGGATCTTGATGACTTCAAATCTCAGTCTGGGTACACGTTTATTTTCAATGGTGGAGCAGTGAGCTAGAAAAGCTCCAAATAAGCTACAACTGCTGATTCGACAACAGAAGCTGAGTACATTGCTGGATCGGAAGCTGGTAAAGAAGTTGTCACGATTTCTGAGTTCCTGAAGGAACTAAGGGTAGTTCCTAATGCCAATTGTCCAATAACTATTTATTATGACAACACTGGTGCGATTGCACAGGCTAAGGAACCAAGATCAACAAACAGAAACAAACATGTACCAAGGAAGTACCACATACTCAGGGAGATGGTGGAGACTGAAGAGATTAGATTAGACTATATTCCCACAAACGATAATCTAGTTGACCCATTCACTAAACCATTAAGCTTAGTCAAGCATTATGGTCATTCTGAGAATATGGGCATTAGATATGTTAGAGATTGGCTCTAGGTCAAGTGGGAGATTGAAAGTATATTTATGTCCTAGAGACAATCTGTATTAGGACAAATGTACTTTATACACATTCGTATTATTATTAATGGAGATTAATATTTTGGCATTTGTAATTATTGAATTATTAGTTGATTGTTTATAATATTCTATAATATGCATCCCTAGAGGTTACGTTGTTATTAATAATGTGAGATATTAATATTATAACGTAACTCTTAAAATAGCCTCGACCAATTATCATCAAGAATGGTATATCGATGATATGTGATAAGTCGACATGTGGTCTGCATCACTTCCTTAGAAGATATAGTATATCTCACCTGCTACGAGTAATGACTACTCGTGATGGACACATGGATACTTTGGAAGTATTGGTATACCCTGCTGATATACTATTTGTTATACATGTCTAAAGTATTATCAGTGTGTGGAAGATAGAAGTCCTTAGACTTGAGGTCAATACACACCTTGTCTACATAGTAATATACTTTGATCATGTCCTAACAAAAGTCTTATAGGTTGAGATACGACTTGTATTGGTTTCATTACGATGTGGATTAAAGGTGGTAGTTGATCCAAGATTAGGATTCATTCCTCGAATGTATATTCGAGAGAACACTCAGCTTCTCATTGATATTGTGTTGACTAAGTCGTTGGCCAACGCAATAGTATCTAGAATATGGTCTTGTTGTCAACCAATATAGATAAGATATAATGATCAAGCCATTTGGATAGACATTTGACAAATCCAAAGCTTGATTGAGTGTATTGTGAATGAAAGGATTTTATCTTACCACATAGAGGTTAAGTTTACTGGATTCATGTAAACGTACTTCACATATTGAGTTCATCTTGCGGCGCCGTCTAGGAGTTCCGCGTAGACCTTAATTTGATTAGTGTCGATATGAGAAGGCATGTAGGGTCACACTATGTCGATTGTCCTTTCGATCTAAGGATGTATTGAGAGAGTATTAAATATTCAATTTAGAATCGAGATATTTAAATGAATGATGATTGTTTTAATTAAGTCAAAATTAGATTTTGGATTTAATTAAGAATGTGCTGATAATTTTTGGGTCAGGCCCAAGATCAAACCCTAATCCGGTTTGACCTAATTTTTCGCCTATAAATACATACCTACACTTCATTATTCATTACACTTGATTTTCATATCAATATTCTAAGTCTTAGAGACTCATAATCAAAACACTCTCTCGAACCTCTGCCGGATTTCCTTGCTTTCCAAAGGAGGAATACATTTAAGCTTGGAGCTTGCAATCGAAAGGGAATTTGTGTGCGCACCCACAGTTGATAAAGATTCCAGATATTATAAACATGTAAGTACCATTCAAGTCTTATGTTTACGATTTTAAATTACCCTATAGTCAAATAGTTCTACGTTTGTTGGGTTTGAACAACTTTTCAATATCCGCTGGTACAACAACCCAACAAAATCCCTACAAAAGGACCATTGTTGAATTAATTTCCTATTTTCGAACAAATAGACCCTTTTAAGTGAAAACATTGCAGCCCGGTGCACTAGCTCCCGCTATGCGCGGGGCCGGTTACACAGCCTTACCTCACAGTTCTGCAAGAGGTTGTTTCTTGTGTTGGTGAAGTTAAAAAGTTTTGATGGAATAGTCGAGGTGTGCCAAAGGGTGCTTGATCAGCGTCGGTAGGGACCCAGAGAGTTGCCTTCGCTTTTGGCGTTCCTTTGTAGATCTCCGAATTTCACCCCTACACACGAAATTCCTGTCATGATCACATATTAGATCGATTTTCTTAACGGCTTGAAGGCGAAACCGTCTATTTCTTAGGGCAAAGGCTTCGGTATGGAAATCGAAAGAATCCAATTCGAGCAAGTTTCCAATTCAAAAAATTCTTGGAATTGATCAAACTTTTTCGATCCAAAGTATTTCACGCTGAACGGCTCGCTGCCTATTTAGTTACATTTTTGGTTTTGATTCCAGAACAAAACTAGAGATACTGGCCCCCTCCCTTGAAAGCTCCTGGTGTTGCGACGGTGTTTAGAGAAAATAAAGAAAGACAAAAATAGATCTGTCGTTAAGTCCGGCTTGCAGAACCGTCTTTCGGATAACTATTAGTTTTAGTCGATTAGCCGCTTTTTTCAGTTGCCCACCATCCCAAAAAAAAAAGGATTTCGTAGAATATCTTTACTTAAGCATGACGTGGATTTAAGAAGATGTTATATCATATTTTTAGCAAGTCATTATTTTCTTTTTTTTTCTTTTTGATAACTATGGTGTCCGGACAAGCTTGCGCAACTGACTTATTCCACGTTATACCTATCACCTCCACCAACAAAAGTTATACCTAGTTAACTCTATCCACCAAGGCAAGTACGGATGGAAAGAATCACCTAGTGTTTTTCACACCTCATGGTTCTCAGCCTATTTTATTGACCACTAACCTACACCCTGGAGTGCTTATTCTCTCATTTATCTTTGCTATAGTTTAGCTTTGATTTCGTTCGAGACTTTTGGATTGCCATGGTTTTGCTTACGTCACTCTCGTTCGAGTAGTGTCAAAATATGGATCAAGGAATCTTCAGTTGTTGTATTGACATACAAGTTTTGATCTTTGATTCCTTTCCTTACCTTCATTTTAATGTTGTGGCCAGTTTAATTAATGAATGATGACCCTAATGGTTTTAACATAATGGCATTGTTTTTGGCGATTTTATTTTAGTAGTAGAAAACAGTAAGTGAGAAAGCGTTGTTGTAGTAGTTGAAGTAGAAAACAGTAAGTGAGAAGGCGTTGTTGTAGTAGTTGAAGTAGAAAACAGTAAGACACTTTACTTCTACTGTTAGAGATTTTTGGCCATTTGAGTTGTAGAATACAGTAAGATACTCTCCTTTTCTGTTTCTCGTTTCGTGAAGTATATTGTTGAGGCTCACCTCATCTATTATTTCGTTGATACTCAGGTAGGAGAAAGGTTAGGGAGCCCAAGGAAGATGCTACCTTAGGACAAATCACGAGGGAGGTGAAATATCGTTTGGTGTTGCCAGCATTGTTGCCACATTCAAGGACACCTTCATTGTTGCTTTTTACTCTTCGCCAACTACTGATTGTGATTTGCTGGTAAAGTTTTTTATATTATACATGTTAATGTTGGAAATTTACTAAATGTGAAATTAAGTATATCCTATTAATTTATGACTCGAACAATTGGGCCCGCACGTCGGAAACGTCATTTCCACACACGTGCACACGTAGTGCCGAGTATCATAAATTTCATTAGTGAAAGAGATATTAGTACGTATGTAATACGTTTGAGACATAGAATTATGGACGGTTATTGGCAAAATGACAAAGTATTCCACGTTGGTAAAAGATGGAAGAAGAGTAAGATGAAACGAGTCGAAAATCACCGCGGGGCCGTGAAGGGCCGCGGCGCCACACCGTCGGAGCCGCGACGCTAATTGGCTGGGTAGTCACTGGAGCCGCGGCGCCACGGCGCTTCGGAGGCAGAATGCTGCAACGGGAAGTTGGAAAATCTGACGTTTGAGTTGGTTTTGGAGCATTGATTCTCCATTACTTGCCACATGAATTCAGCCATTATTTGGTTGAATGTAACCCCTCAATCAAGTGCAATTACATGCCTATTGAAGGTCATTAGTTGGCTAGTTGAAGGGTCTTCTCCTTACACCAAATGGATGTTAAGACATCCTTCCTACATGGTGATTTGGAAGTAAAAATCTATATGAAACAACCCGAGGGGTATGTAGTTCCAGGGCAAGAGAAGAAAGTCTGTCGGCTTGTCAAATCTCTGTACGGGCTTAAATAAGCCCCGAAGCAATGGCACAAAAAAATTGATAGTACTCTGCTAACGAAGGGTTTCGCCATTAATGAGTGTGACAAATGTGTCTACATGAAAGGTAACTTTGACTCGTTCGTTATGATATGCATGTATGTAGACGACATGTTGATCACAGGGAGCAGTCCTAGCATAATTCTAGATACTAAGAACATGTTGAAACAATGCTTCGACATGAAGGATATGGTTATCGCAGATGTCATCTTAGGGATAAAAATCTCTAAGATGTCTGACAGACTGGTCTTCTCTCAGTCTCACTACATCGAGGATGTTTTGAGAAAGTTTGAGATGCTTGATAGTTCGCCTATAAAGTCACCAATGGATAGAAATAAAAAGCTTGATAAAAATCGTGGTGCACACATATGCCAGGAGCAATATGAACAGGTGATCGGTAGTTTGATGTACATAACAAACTGCACCCGAACTGATATTGCTTATGCAGTCAATAAGTTCGCTAGGTTTACCCATAATCTGAGTGATGATCACTGGAAGGCGTTGAATCGGGTACTTCAATACCTGAAATACACGCTAACTTACGGGTTGTATTATTCGAGATATCCAGTTGTACTAGAGGGGTACAGTGATGCAAACTGGATATCTGATGTAGAGAACACCAAGTCCACCAGTGGGTATGTATTTACAATTGGTGGTGAGGCTGTGTCTTGGAAATCCTCTAAGCAAACTTGCATCGCCCTATCCACGATGGAATCGGAGTTTATCGCTTTAGACAAAGCAGAAGAAGAAGTTGAGTGGTTTCATGACTTCTTAGAGGATGTTCCTTGTTGGAACAAACCCGTACCTTCTGTAATGATCCACTGCGACAGCCAATCGGCTCTCAGAAGGGCACGGAATTCTATGTACAACGGCAAGTCTCTTCATATTCGATGGAGACATAAGACCGTTAGACAGTTAATCACCACGGGTATAATATCCATTGATTACATAAAATCAAAGAATAACATAGCTGACCCACTGACAAAGGGCTTACCCAAGGATCAGACGTTCTGCCTGTCTAGGGGAATGGGCGTAAAACCCAAAGTATAAGGACCAATACGGTGGTAACCCAACGTTACTGACTGGAGATCCCAGGAATTAGGTTCAATGGGAAAACTAAGTTGTAAAGGTTCAGTTGATCGCTTCGGTGGAAGCATGAGCACTTCGGATAGTGATTTATGTAAAGAAACACCAAATCCAAAGTCATTCCCGCGATAGACTACAAGTGCTATCTACAGCGTGGGTGAAGGTTAAGTTTCCAAAACCTTTAATGATCCTCACCGGTTGAGGTTAGGTTTGGGGAAATTTTTAATGGTTTCTAACACTTGTAAAGTTGGGTATAGCGGGATACCTTGTAGGAGACCACCTATTTAAGTGCGAGGACATGCCACCTCAAATGAACGCACTTAAGAATTCAAGAAGTGTCTACGGCCATAAAGGACAAAACAATACAAAGAACTGAGTAGAGGAAGTTGTTGTGTTGGTACCATTGACTTGGCTTACACTAACCACTGACGGTTCAAGACATCACGTTCACCGCGCAGTAAGTAAGTCCGATGGTATTCAACTATGGAAGGTTCAAAGCGTATGCTACCTATCCAGATCCAACATCGGTCCGCTGAAAAATTGCTAGAAACGGCACCATGTGTGTGCGCCAAAATCTCTTTCAAGAGGGGATTGTTGGAAATTTACTAAATGTGGAATTAAGTATATTCCATTAATTTATGACTCGAACAATTGGGCCCGCACGTCTGAAACATCGTTTCCACACATGTGCACGCGTAGTGCCAAGTATCACAAATTTCATTAGTGAAAGAGATATTGGTACGTATGTAATATGTTTGAGACATAGAATTATGGACGGTTATTGGCCAAATGACAAAGTATTCCACGTTGGTAAAAGAAGGAAGAAGTGTACGAAGTGTAAGATGAAATGAGTCGGAAATCACCGCGGGGCCGTGAAGGGCCGCGGCGCCACACCGTCGGAGCCGCGGCGCTAATTGACTGGGAAGTCACTGGAGCCGCGGCGCTTCGGAGGCAGAATGTTGCAACGGGAAGTTGGAAAAATCTTACGTTTGGGCTGGTTTTGGAGCATTGATTCTCCATTACTTGTCACATGAATTCAGCCATTATTTGGCTGAATGTAACCCATCAATCAAGTGCAATTACATGGCTATTGAAGGCCATTTAGTTGGCTAGTAGAGGGGTCTTCTCCTTACACTATAAATTGAGGCATTTGGCTGTGGAGGGTTTGCCTTTTTCATTTCCTTCATCTCCTGGTTTTATTCATTATATTAGAGACATGTATAATCCTGCTTTTAACGGTTTTTCTAGATCAATTGTTAGGAGAGATGTATTTAAATTTGTACATGAATATCAATAGTATTTACGTTATTCCTTATATCATTTTCCTGGTAAGGTATCTATCACGTTTGATATAGGCCGTAGTACTAACAGCCATGATTATTTAACGGTTACATGTCATTGGATATATTATAAATGGTCTATGCAAAATGTGTTTTAGCATATAGATGATAGGCACACTTGTACTTTTATTTCAGAAAATATTTTTTCAGTTTGCGATTATTATGGCATAACTGATAAAATTATGTCTATTACATTAGATAATGCATCTTCTAATAATTATGCTATTGGACTTTTAAAAAATCTTTTAACTCCATCTTTTTCAAATCATTTTCATATAAAATATGCGTGACATATATATAACTTAGTTGTAAAGGATGGTCTAACACTTTTTACAGACATTCTTGATAAAATACAATTTGTTATAAACTTTATTTTTAAAAGTAATAGAATACAACGAAAAAAAGAATATAAAAAAACTTGTCACGATTGTGGACTACCTTATAGAAAAATTCCCAAAGAAGTACCCACTAGGTGGAATTCTTTATACGAGTAACTACTTGTTTCTTATGACTATAGAAGACCTATAACTTTATTTTTAACGCCCATAATCGAAATTCAAATGATATGGTTGTAGATAGCGATTGGGAAAAAATTTCAAACCTTATTGTATTTCTAGAGAATTTTTTTCAAGCAACAAAAGAATTTTCCGGTATATATTATCCTACAATTTCTACTATGTTGTTTATATAGCTCTAATATTTTTATTACTTAGTGAATATATGGAAAAACCAGCATATAAGGCACCTATTAAAAATATATTTATCAAATTAAAAAAATATTTTATTCCTATTCTCACTATTTATATTACTGGTGATGTATTAAATCCGACTATACTACCACCTCCAACTCCTAAAAATCCAAATGAATCACCACATATTGAACAAACTAAAGAAGAAGTGTTGTCTAGCATACAAGATGAATACAAAAAAGTATATAGGTATTACCAACAAGAAAGTGTTAGCAATCAACCGGCTTCCATACCATCTTCTTCTTCTTCTTCAACACAACCTTATAAAAGACATCTTGTTTCTGCGGCTACTATTGAAAGCGTTAGAAATAGAATGTGTGGTGGTAACACTACTAACCAAGTTAGCGAGTTTGATGTTTTTGTTTTGCAGGGTGTTGTACAGTACCAAGCAGATATCAATGAAAAATAACGTGAAGACTTGCTAAAATACTGGAGGGAGAATGAGAAGTCCTTTCCGACACTTTCAATGATGGCTCGAGATATTTTGAACATTCAAGTGTCATCAACAGCGTCTGAAAGAGCTTTTTCTTCCGGCAAATTTTAAATAGGAAAGCACATACACTCATTAGCGAGAGACAGCGTAGAGATTGCAGTATTATTCAGAGATTGGATATGAGCGGAGCGGAGATGGTGCGGTCAACCGGAGATCAACGAAGAACACGAAAACTACGACATCTTATCCGAAGGTGGTGGAAGCGACATGGAGCAATTTGAGCAACAAATATCAATTCCAACCGAAGAACCACAAGAAATTATAAAGAAACTAGAAAAGGTTTTTTTTGAAAATGTAATTTCTTTAATTGCAATTTTAGTTTTACTATGTCATTTGCAACTTTTGAACAACACCACAAAGTTGCAATTTTGACAATTGTATTTGTATTACAAAAAAATTATATTTCTATTAAATAATATATGAGGCACAAAAACAGCTTTGTGATGTTTTTATTACACTATCTTGTTCAATTATTGAGTTGTTTATATATATGATATTTTTAAAAATTAAGTGTAAAAAAAAAAAACCGACCCCGTCCCCCCCTCCGATAATACCGGTACTCTTTTTCAACGGGACTGAAACCGGGACGGGACATCGGCAGAACCCGCCAGGCCGCCCCAGACCCGTCCTGTTGGCCACCCCTAGTGCAATCTATCTCTCTGGGAATCCGGTCCAACATCAGCGCACTAAACATATCGAGATGGATATTCACTTTGTTCGCGAAAAGGTAGCTCGTGGACAAGTACGTGTCTTGCATGTCCCTTCAAGGTACCAAATTGCTGACATCTTTACTAAGGGTCTTCCCTTGGTTCTGTTTGAATATTTTAGGGACAGCCTCAGCGTACGACAACCGCCCGCTATGACTGCGGGGGTGTGTAGAAACCAAAATCGTGTATCTCACGGACAACTTATGTATATTTATGGTACTTATCATATTTTGTAGAATCCTTGTACAAGTGTAATTAGGATATTAGTATTATAGTAGGAATATGATTTTTCATATTTAGAGATTGTATATTGTATATATAGACCTCTTGATTAATAAAAATTATCAAGGGAATATTTATTTCATTAAGTGTTAGGTGATCAAATCCCAATATCATTTAACTAGGGGTATTTTACTTAAATTATCTATTTTTACTTAGAAGTTACTAGTATTTTTAAGGGGTGTACAAATAGCTAAGTGGACACTCTTTTTTATTCGGATGGAATATTATATATAGTATCATATATATATAAAAAAAAAAAGGCAGAATACATTGTTTGTCCTTTGAGCTTGAGGCCAAATTTATTTGACACCTCACCATTACGGGAAATCTGTTACGCACCTAACTTTACCCTGGTGTGTGTTTTACACATCACTTTTGTGTTTAACAATTTTTCAAAATATGTGTATGCCACACCCCAATAAAACGTGTCATTAACTTTTAAGAAAACTGAAAGAAATAATCTTCTTAATTATTTTCATTATTTGAAAGGCTATATATATAAGTTACAAAATAGGAGAATCATATTCCTATTCTATTCATAAAATATTATTATATACATTTATGGTAATACACTACTAATTATATTACAACCTTACCTAAACTAGGATACTAAATATTTATCATAAATTATTTGGTACAAATCAGTCTAAAAACCGAGAGCAAATCAGTCCAAATCCGTGACCAATATACACAATATACACATGTATATTGTGTATATTTAACACACCATCGCAGTCATAGCGGGCGGTCTTCGAACGCTGAGACTGTCCCTAAAATCTTCAAAAAGGACCGAGGGAAGACCCTCTGTAAAGATGTCTGCAATCTGATATCTTGACGGGACATGACAGACGCGTACCTGACCCCGAGCAACCTTTTCGCGGACAAAGTGAATGTCCATCTCGATATGTTTAGTGCGTTGGTGTTGAACCGGATTACCAGAAAGGTAAATGGCACTAATATTATCGCAATAAACCAAGGTTGCCTTTTGAATTGGACAATGAAGCTCTAAAAGCAAATTACGTAATCAACATGATTCTGAGACCACATTGACTACCCCTCGATATTCAGCCTCGGCACTTGAGTGGGATAGAGTCGCCTGACGCTTCGCAAATCAAGAGACCAAGTTATTTCCAAGGAACATACAGTAGCCGGACGTAGACCGTCTGGTGGTGTCTGGACACCCACCCCAATCAGCATTTGAGACAAGTGTGGATGTCGATGAAGGATACAAATGCAAACCATAGTCTAGTGTACCCTGAATATACCGAATGATGCGTTTGAGTGCATTCATGTTCTCAATTCTGGGATCATGTATGAATAAACACACCTGCTGGACAGCATACGTAATATCTGGTCTGGTAAAGGTAAGATACTGAAGGTCCCCTGCAAGAATGTGATAGCGGATCGGATCCTCGTAGGGAACGCCTGCCGCGGCACTAAGCTTGGGCTTTGTATCAACTGAGTGGAAGTGGACTTACAGGATGACATCTCAGCCCTCTCGATGATCTCAGTTGCATACTTCCGTTGAGACAAGAATAATCCATCGGAATGACGAGTGACGGCAATTCCCAAAAAATAACTCAAGGCACCTAAGTCTTTCATAGAAAACTCAGAGCTGAGCATGGTTATGATAGACTGCGTAAGGCATCGGAAGAAGCAGTCAAAATGTTATCATCCACATACAACAGAATGTAGGCCAAGGACGAACCACGACGGTAGATGAACAAGGAATTATCTGACATACTGTAAGTGAACCCAATAGTCGAAACATAGTCAGCAAACCTTGTATATCAGGCCCGTGGAGACTGCTTAAGCCCATATAAGGATTTTTTTCTACAAACAGACATGATGAGGACGGTTGGGATCCCTGAATCCCAATGACTGATGCATATAGACTGCTTCCTTGAGATCACCATGTAGCAAAGCATTCTTGACATCCAACTGATGAATATGCCATGCCTTTGATAGAGCCAAGCTAAGCACAATCTGTTGTGTCTTACCATCACCCACAAGTCGCGCCCTATGTTGAGCAAATGAACCATCTAAATTCTCTTTATGAGCAAAAATCCACATAGACCTGATAACATTAATACCAGATGGACGGGGCACCAACTCCCACGTCTTATTATTAATAAGCGCATTATATGCATCAGTCATAGCAATTTTACAATTCGGGTCTTTTAAGGAAGACACAAGATTATGGGGCAAGGGGGATTTAGAGACATTAGAATGTAAATTAAAATGTCTTTTAGGTGTAAAAATACCCCGCTGACTACGAGTGACTAGTCTATGACTCGAGGAAGAATTGAGTGAATTTTGGGAATTTCTTTGGGCTCGGACGGATCGGTGGCAGGCGATGGGCTCTTGGCCCAAACTAGCAAATTGGGCAGAATCGACCAGCCCAAAATTGTCGATCGCCCAATCGGCCGAACTAATCCGGTGGCCCGGAAATTGCGGACGAACAGTGGGGCCGGCGAGCGATGGGCCTGAGGATTTTGGGTGCGGAACATGTCCGAAAAATGGTGAGTAATATACGGGGATATACCATCATTCAAAAAATTATACGAACTAGGCTCGGGAGTATGAACTTTAGTAAATGGAAATTGGGTTTCATCAAAAATTACATGGCGATTAATGATGATTTTCTTGGAGGATAAATCAAAGCATTTGTAACCACGATGATTAGACGGATAACCCAAAAACACACACGGAGTAGACCGGGCCTGAAGTTTGTTAATTGTGGTGGATGGGAATAACGGATAACATAAGCACCCAAAAACCCGAAGATGAGAATAAGAAGGATTCTTATTATATAAAATTTGAAGGGGAGGAAGAATATATCAGACCTTTGGAAGGAATTATGTTAAGAAGATAAGTCGCCATTTGAAAAGCATGATGCCAAAAATATGGGGGTACGGAAGCATGAATTAAGAGAGTGCGGATAATGTTATTTATGGAACGAATTTTGCGTTCGGCTTTCCCATTTTGTGAAGATGTATGAGGACACGAAAAATAAAAATTGATCTCATTATTAGCACAGAACTCCCGAAACACCCTATTGTCATACTTTTTTCCATTATCACACTGAATATTTTTTATTTCTCTTTCGAATTGTGTTCTAATGAATGCTCTAAATTTGATGAAGACGGAAAACACTTGAGATTTATTTGCAATTGGAAACGTCCACAAAAATTTAGAATAATCATCCAAAAAAAAGAACATAATATCGATGACCCAATGAACTTAGAACATGAGACGTCCATAGGTCGCTATGAATAATATCAAATGGCATTGACGTATGAGAATTTGAGTCTACAAATGGCAACTTAACATTTTTTCCTAATGAACAAGATTGACAAAGTGGAGTACGACTCGTACCCTTACAAGAAATAAAACTATTTTTATTTAAAACATATAAAATAGAGGATCTCAGATGACCAAGGCGGGCATGCCACAAGGAAAGAGAAATGGCTGCAAAGGCTGATGGCAAGGCTTGACTCGATGGACTGAAACCGGGTGTGATAGAATAAAGATCTCCCCTACTATCACACCTCATGAGAGGACTCCCCGTCTTGAAATCCTTCACAGATAAACCAAAAGGATCAAATTCAACAGAAACGGAATTGTCAGTGGTGAATTTTCGGACAGACACTAAGTTTTTAATTAATTTTGGGGCATGTAAAGTAATTTTCAAGATAAGGGGAGGATTGGGGGGGATAGAGTTTTATGACCATAACCCTGAATTGGAATAGAGTTACCATTACCGACAATTATACCACGAGGGTTGCTCAAATTGACATAAGATGAGAGAGTACCTTGATCGGAGGTCATGTGTGTCGTTGCGCCGGTGTCTATGTACCAATTTGGATCCGGTTGCGTCAACCCAAGTGTGTGCATTACGGCTTCAATGTCGGTGTGAGTAGATGTGGGGCCCACTGTCGAGAATGCTTGTGTGGGCCGAGGCCCAGCGCACCACCTGCTACCCCTGGCCCGATCTTAACCGAGAGCTCGCCTTGAATGTTGGGCTGAAATTCGACCGTCGCCCAGCCCACTAGTCGCTCAAGTCGCTGGAAAATAGGGTCAGCCGCCCATGGCCCATTGCCCCAAGATCGCCATGGGCCCCATTGCTGGGACCAGTAGGGAGGAGGCCCACTGTTGACTGGACGGGGCCCACTGCAGACTGCTGACCACCGGAACCGCCGCGTTTGCCCCCGCGATTTTTGTTATTATTCTTACGATTATTTTTGTCGCCACCATGAGTACGGTTTTGGCACGAATTATAAACAAAACCTGAAGAATTTGTGGAGAACGGCTGGGCTTGCTCCGGTAGCCGCCTTTTTAGCCAAACCGGCTTCTTCCAAAGTAAGCATGGAGCTGGCTTGATAAAAAGCGGGAAGTGGGTTGCTTTGACGAAGGAGAGTCCCAACGCCATTATAGGCCTCAGAAAGACCGACAACCAGTTGTATAACCAGATGATTATTTGTTACAGGTGCGCCAACATTACGAAGTTGGTCTGCCAACTCCTTGAGTTTCTTGCAATATGCAGATACGTTTGGAAATTCTTCCATGCGAACTAGAGAGAATTCCTGCTCGAGTGTGACAACACGTGATTGTTGGCTATCTTGGAATATGTCACGCAATCTATTCCAGGTAGTCATAGTCGTGGTATCCGGCTCAATAATCGTCTGTAAGAGGTCAACCGAAATAGTGGAATAAATCCACTGGAGAACGGTAGCATCAAGAGTAATCCATAACTGAGGATCCTCCGCGGGAATAGGTGCAGCGGGAGGAATTATGTGATGGATAACTTGATGGGAGATAGCGTGAATTTTAAACAATTCTTCCCACATCGCATATTGGACGTTTTCCATCTCAAGCACAATAGGGATGTTGTTCTTGATGTTAGAAACCATGAGGGCAAGATGAAAATTGTTCTTAGACATATTGAAAGAACAAAGGAGGAGGGGAAATTTGGGAATAGTAAGAGAGATTTTGAGAGCGGAAGACTAATTTTGGTAAAGAAACCCGAGGGAGGGTTTCGGCCTAGAGGGACACAAAATTTGGGAGAGAAAAATTTTTGTTAGACCTAGTCTCTTGATACCATAAAAGAAATAATCTCTTGATTATTTTCATTACTTGAAAGGCTATATATACAAGCTACAAAATAGGAGAATCATATTCCTATTCTATTCCTAAAACTTTATTCTATACATTTATGGTAATACACTAATTATGGTAATACACTACTAATTATATTACAACCTTACCTAAACTATGATACTAAATATTTACCATAAATTACTTGGTACAAATCAGTCTAAAAATCGAGAGCAAATCAGTCCAAATCCGTGACCAATATACACAATATTGTGTGTATATTGTGTATATTTAACAAAACATTGAAAATTATAATTTTATCCCAATCTTCTCAAGATCATGTTACTTGTTTAACGTGCATTGAAATGAAATTGGGCCAGCTTGGGTCTGAGGCCCTTCGTGTCTTTGTGCTTCCTCTCATAGGCAATTCGCACAAATGTTCTTATTTGAGGGTGGTCTTTAATTTTTTCCCATCAAATTTAAAATATTTAATTTTTGTCCTCCTAATATCTTGAGGTTTTGGGTTCGAACTCCTATTCAGGTAAAACTTAAAAAGAATTTCGCAAGACAGAGGTTGTGTAGTAAAATTATGCCTGTTCGGCAGAGGTCTGTCATAAGGTAAACTTTATCCCAAATTAGACCTTAAGGCAAACCTCTATCTTAAAGGTAAACTTCTGTCGATATAGGTCTAATCAAGTATGCACCAGCTTATGTATACATTAAATTGCAGGATGATTTACGCAATATTCTTTTCTAAGTCTACCTATTCTAATGATTGATAAAAGTTTAGATTATATTTTCTCATAAGATTTTTAGTTTGCTCAAAAGAAATTTTTAAAGAGTGGTCTAAAAGATTCACCAATTGTAAAATAAATTAAAAATGATCATTTTCTAAACAGTTGTTCCAAAAGAAGAAATTTTGAAAATTTCTATAAATTGAGCCTCTTTTCTAATCTCTAGCCCATTCACAATTTGAAGCCCTCTGGCATAGAACGCAAACGGGATTTATATAGTGTAGTCGCTCAAAAAGCTCTAAAAGATCCACTTTTAAGTAAATGACTCGAAATAGTAGTTAGATTCAAAATAAAGACAATTTTTAGCCCAATTATCATATCAGCCATTTTCTCTCGTCTTCTTCCTTCTTGAGCCTCACTGCTCCGCCCATTTCTCTTGTTGAACAACAAAATCAGCTAAAAAAAAGGCTGCAAACTTTACCACTCAATTTGAAGACTAGAAAGAATTTAACATACAAGTCTTTGAGGAATTAAACAGTTTAAAAAAGCTATCCAAAGACCCAAATATGAAAATTATCCCAAACTTCAACATATCATTCACCTATATAGGCACCATCTCAGCCCCTTTTGCCTACAGAAGCACTATACACATCTCATAAGCATAGGTTTTGTTCAAGATAAACAAAATATTAATGGTCAAACCACATATCAGTTTAAGCCATAACTACAAACAAAACTCATTGGTTGTTAAGCAATAGTCATAGAATACCATAATTCGTGCAACAAAAATTCATGCCACCATGAGATGGCAAGGTAAAATACAAACAAGGTGAAAAGCCTATGTAAATACATAGTTTGGCAAAGAATCATATATGACCTATTAAGAAAGCAAAGAAGTGTCCTCCGGGGCATAGTCCAGTGGCAAAGCCTGGGCGCTATAAGGCGCTCTGGCATGGGACAGCGTGGTTCGATTCCCCGCAAGCACGAAGAAACTCTGCATGTTGGGGAATTTGACCTTGTCTCATTGATCAGTTGTACGCTCCCAGAAAACTGGTCACCGGAGCACATCCCGCGATTTACCTGGTAATAGTGTTGAAGGACCGGTGCTATTACCTCCAGGACGTAGTCAGACGCAAGTCTGGAGACCTGAATTATCAAAAAAAAAAAAGCAAAGGAGTTACTGAATATTTTTAGCAGGTTTAAGCAGACTGGAAAAAGTACAAAGGTTGGTGAGGTGAGGTTTTAGGCCTAATAGCATACAGAGTGTTAACTTGGGCCCTTCAGGTTATGAAAATATATGTATAATTATTGTATAGTATGTGTATAATTAGTAAGTATATATTAATTGAGCCTTTAAAAAATATCCCAAAACATGTATAATATATGTATAATTAGTAAGTATACATTAATTATACATTTATTAAACAGAAATTATACATTGATTATATATTTATTATACACAAATTACGCAGCAATGATATATTTTCTATACATATACCTTAGGGATACATATTCTATACGATAATGATACAGTTTTTATATGTGTGGTACATTTTTCTATACATATACAATAGTGATACATATTCTAAACAACATTGATACAGTTTCTATACGTACGATACATTTTCTATACATATACAGTAGTGATACATATACAACAACGATACAGTTTATATACATAAGCTGCATTTAGTTGAAAAATGGCTAAAAATGAAATTATTTTGAAAATGCTAAAAATGACCTTAAAGATTCTTGGGCCACCGGATGTCAAAATATTCATCCGGATGAACATTTGTGTCCATATCTCTTACAAAAAAGAGCCCCTACAATGGAAAGTTTACAGTTTTAGTCGGGCAGCTAAAAATATTCATGCGTACCTAACTGTAATTTTTTGTAGTTGTTGCACGTGACTCAATGTATAACAAGTGTATAGCAAGTTTATAATAATTGTACAATTACTAGTTTGTATGCATGCAAATTATACAGTGATTATACCGATTAAATTTTGTCAGAAAATAAATTTTAGGGTTATGTTTTATATGGTTATTATGTAGTGTAAAATTCTCTATATTTATCAATCATGAGATTTGTTAAAAAAGAAAGTAGACAACTCGGTATCCATGAGCTCCATGATTCTTCATGTTGGTTGTTTTAGGATTTAATGTATATAGATTAATAGTGTAAAAAAATATAATCAGAATTTACCCATAAATGTCTTATAAGTAATATGATTTTATGAATATTTTTTATATCATCGTTGTATAAAACAATTTATTTTGTTGTATGTATGACTTGTTTATTGAACTCATTCTGCAGTATTATGAGGTAAGCTTTCGTTCACTCATAAGTAAGATCAACTTATATGGCAATTTGTTATATTAAAGTGTGCGACATACTCAGCAAAATTGCTTAAGTGAGAGGAGTCTGATTATGTTTGTTGGCATCATGTTATACTACTTCCTTAGTCCCAATTTATACGAGGGTTAGGTCCATTTTTTAAGAGTCAAACAGTTCTTTCTTTACTCAATTCAAAAAAAATATGTTATTTTATAATAAAATTTACATATTTGAAAACTACATAAAAAGTATTATACGTCTGCATAATTAATAATTCACAATATATGAAAAGTTGGACAAAATCATAGTTAGGACGGAGAGAATATTTTTTTATTATTTATACTGATAGAGTATATAATTTAAATTCTTAAATAAAAAGGTCCTTAAACCTTGTGTTTACTGTCAACTTGTCAATAGTACAACTCTCATATTGAAAATCTTAGCATGCATGCTTTTATGTTAATTTCCAAATTGCCCATATATATGTTGCAGATAGGATAACATGCATGTCATCCATTCTTTTTCTTTTTTTTTTCTTTTGTTTTGATTTTCTTCACTATCATCATTAGAACCCGACTAATTTAGATTTGCGCCACTTAATACCCAATTCAGAAGAAGCGCTCACTACCGATAATTTTTCATTCTCCCTTCTTCTTTCATTAGATTTATCAATTCTTTGCTCTTTTCATTCTCCCTTCTTGTTCTCCCACTTTACTTTATTTGACAAGTGCCAAGAATATCACTCTATCAAAGCTGCTTAAACATGAAAGTATTTTTATTTTTTTACCTGGTTTTTTCGTCCATAAAATTACTTACTCATTCCTCCAATAGCATTCATACAGCAAGTTCAAAGTGCAAAAAGAATAAATCCCAAAAATACCCTCTCCGTCTGTAACTCCTCAACTGTTGGTTCTATTAAAGTAGTAGTAGTAAATTAAATTCCAAACATGGATATGATTTCCATGTCAGATTTTCAGTCAAAAATGTTAAACAACGCAATATACATGTGATATACACTGAATATACATCAGTGTATATCACATATATATCACTAGGCAAAACAGCAAAGAAGGGACTCAAAGTGGCCATCGCGGTAATGGGTCAGCTGGACTGCCAAATTTGAGCGTAAGCCCATCACGGAGCTGGGAGCAGCAGCCTAAGCCCATCACGAGCTGAGCAAGCTCTATCACGAAGCAAAGTGTATATTAGGAGTATATATTTATGAAATATTGTAGTATAATGATTACCATAATTAGAGTTATACACCTACCATAATTGTAGAGTTAGAGTTATGGTAGTACAAGGTTTTAGGAATAGATTAGAATAGGATTCTCCTATTGTAACTTGTATATATATCTATTCAATCAATGAAAATAATCAAGGGATTATTTCTTTCATGGTATCAAGAGACTAGGTCTAAACAAAAGTTTTCTTCTCTCAAACTTTTGCCTCTTCTTCTTATTTGGCCGAGAACCCCCTCCCTCGGGTGTTTTTCTCTCCAAATATCTCGTCTTCCGCTCTCAAAAACCTCTCTTAAATTTATCCTCCTTCTTTGGTCTTTCAAATATGTCTAAGAACAATTTTCACCCCGCCTCACGGTTTCCAATATCAAGCTCGGTGTCCCTATTGTCCTTGAGATGGAAAACGTTCAATATGCAACGTGGGCGGAGTTGTTTAAAATTCACGCTATCTCTTATCAAGTTCTTCACCACATAATTCCTCCCGCTAGACCCCTTCCCGCGGAGGATCCCGAGGTATGGATTACACTTGATGCTACCGTTTCTTCGGTGGATATACGCCACTATTTCAAAGGACCTTCTACGAGACGATTATGGAGCCCGATACCACGGCTATGGCTGCATGGAATAGATTGCGTGACATATTCCAAGACAACCAACATTCCCGTGATAGTCACACTCGGCAGAAATTCTCTCTCGCTCGAATGGACGATTTCCAACGCCGCATATTGCAAGAAACTAAAGGAATTGGCGGATCAACTCCGTGAATGTTGGAGCACCGGTGACAAATAATCGCCTAGTTTTACAGCTTGGTTGCGGCTTTCGGAGGCCTATAATGGTGTTGGAACTCTCCTTCGCCAAAGCAACCCTCTTCCCGACTTTCATCAAGCCCGCTCCATCTTGGCGTTGGAAGAAGCCGGTTTGGCTAAAAAGGCGGCTACTGGAGCAAGCCCAGTTGTCATGGTGGCATCCTCTCCTAGTTCTTCGGGTATTGTTAATAATTCGGGCCAAAACCATAATAATGGTGGCGGCAAGAATAATCGCAAAAATAACAAAAACCGCGGAGGCAAACGAGGTGGTTATGGTGGCAGTTTCGGCGAGCAACAAACAGGCAGGGGGACCCATTCGGGGTACAGGGGGCCACCACCACCGTGGCCCAAAGATGGGGCTGGGCGATGGCACCCGCACCTCCAGCGAGTTACGCCAATGACAGCTGGGTCGATCCAAAGAGCCCAATACCCAAGATTGGCGCCCATCGCCAGCCGCCCAAAGAATGCCCCCACAAAGAAGAATGACCTCCAGCCCGGCCAGGAGTCCTTGGGCCCCGTCCTCCGCAAGCCCATCATGCAGCAGGCCCCACTCAGACCGATATCGAGGCCGCGATGCACACATTGGGATTAACTCAACCGGACCCAAATTGGTACATGGACACCGGGGCCACTACTCACATGACTTCCGAATCAGGTACTCTCTCATCTTATTACAATTTGAGCACCCCTCGGGGAATAATTGTTGGTAATGGCGCTCAATTCCAATTCTAGGGTATGGTCGAAACGTTGTCTCCTCCCAATCCACCACTTCTCTTGAAAAATACTTTACATGCTCCTAAATTGATTAAAAATTTAGTGTCCGTCCGAAAGTTCACAAAT
This sequence comes from Anisodus acutangulus, assembly GCA_029783415.1. Taxonomy (NCBI): domain Eukaryota; kingdom Viridiplantae; phylum Streptophyta; class Magnoliopsida; order Solanales; family Solanaceae; genus Anisodus; species Anisodus acutangulus. The sequence continues at coordinate 45,811,829 of CM056503.1, forward strand.
GACAATTACATTTACATTGAATTTGATCCTTTCGGTTTCTCTGTGAAGGATTTCAAGACGGGAGTCATCTCATGAGGTGTGATAGTAGGGGGATCTATATCCTATCATGCCCTAAGCCACCATCGAGTCCAAATTTGCCATCGCCTTGCAGCCATCTCTCCTTCCATGTGGCATGCTCGTCTGGGTCATCCGGGATCTTCTATTTTATCAGCTTTAGATAAAAATAGCTTTATTTCATGTAAGGGTACAAATCGTACTCCAATTTGTCAGGCTTGTTCATTAGGAAAAATTGTTAAGTTGCCATTTGTAGACTCCAATTCTCATACTTCTATGCCATTTGACATTATTCATAGCGACTTATGGACATCTCCTGTTCTTAGTTCAATGGGTCATCGTTATTATGTTCTCTTTTTAGATGATTATTCTAGATTTTTGTGGACGTTTCCAATTGCGAATAAATCACAAGTGTTTTCCGTCTTCATAAAATTTAGAGCGTTCATTCGTACTCAATTCGAAAGAGAAATAAAAAATATTCAATGTGATAATGGAAAAGAATATGACAATAGGGAGTTTCGAGAGTTTTGTGCTACTCATGGGATAAATTTTCGTTTTTCATGTCCTCATACATCTTCGCAAAATGGGAAAGCCGAACGCAAAATTCGTTCCATAAATAACATTGTCCGAACTCTCCTAATACATGCCTCCATACCTCCATATTTTTGGCATCATGCTCTACAAATGGCAACATATCTTCTTAACATAATTCCTTCTAAGGGTCTGACATATTCTTCCCCCCTAAAAATACTATATAATAAGAACCCATCTTATTCTCATCTTCGGATTTTTGGGTGCTTGTGTTATCCGTTATTCCCATCCACCACAATTAACAAACTTCGTGCCTCGGTCTACTCCGTGTATTTTTGGGTTATCCGCCTAATCATCTGGGTTATAAGTGTTTTGATTTATCCTCCAAGAAAATCATTATAAATCGTCATGTCATTTTTGATGAAACCCAATTCCCTTTACGAAAGTTCATACTCCCGAGCCTAAGTCGTATAATTTTTGGATGACCAAATATCCCCAGATATTATTCGAATTTTTCGAACAACTCCCGTGCCCAAAATCCTCCAATGCCCACCGCCTGGCCGGGTCCCACAAGATCGCCACCCATCGAATAGCTTCCAAAGAATCGGCTCGCCAAATTTCACCTCGAACCGCCTGCATCCGAGTCCATCGCTTATCGCTTTGGGCCAAGAAAGCCCACCGCCAGCCGCCACCCGTCCCGAGCCCAGAAAATTCCCAAAATTCCATCACTTCTTCCTCGAGTCATAGACCGTCACTGTAGTCGGCGGGTATTTTTACACCTAAAAGACATTTTAATTTACATTCTCGATGTCTCTAGATCCCCTTGCCCCGCAATCACGTGTCCGCATTAAATGACCCTAATTGGAAAATTGCTATGATGATGAATATAATGCTCTTATTGATAATAAGACGTGGGAGTTGGTGCCCGCCCATATGGTATTAATATTATCAGGTCTATGTGGATTTTTGCTCATAAGGAGAATTCGGATGGGTCATTTGCTCGACATAAGGCACGACTTGTTGGTGATGGTAAGACTCAAGAAAGTTGGAATTGATTGTGGTGAGACGCTTAGTCCGGTGGTCAAACCGCTACCATTCGTGACCGCGGCTTAGCTTGGCTCTTTCAAAGACTTGGCCAATCCATCAGTTGGATGTCAAGAATGCCTTTACATGGGGATCTCAAGGAAACAAATTATATGCATCACCGTTGGGTTTCAGGGATCCCAACCGCCCCATCATGTCCTGCTTGTTAAAGAAGTCATTATATGGGCTTAAGCGATCTCCACGTGCCTGGTATACACGATTTCTTGATTTTGTTTCGACTATTGGGTTCACACACGGCAGTCGACAATTCTTTGTTCATCTACCGCCGTGGTTCGTCATTGGCCTATATTACATTATATGTGGATGATATCATTTTGACCGCCTCCTCCGAGGTTTTGCGTCGATCTATCATGGCCATGCTCGATTCAATTTGCTATGAAGGACTTAGGGCCGTTGAGTTATTTTTGGGGATTGCCGCCAAACGTCATTCAGGTGGCTTGTTTCGCCTCAACAGTATGCGGTGAGATCATCGGTAGGTGGGATGTCATCCTGTAAGTCCACTTCCACGCCAGTTGATGCAAACCCAAAGCTAAGCGCCGCAACAGGTGCACCATACGAGGACCCGACCCGCTATCGCAGTCTTGCAGGGGCCCTCCAGTATCTTACCTTTACCAGACCGGATATTACATATGCGGTTCAGCAGGTGTTTATTCATGCATGATCCCGCAGTTGAGCACATGAATGCAATCAAACGCATCATTCGCTATATTCGGGGACACTAGACTATGGGTTGCACTTGTATCCTTCCTCTACATCCACACTTGTCTCTTACACGTATGCCGATTGGGGTGGTTGTCCCGACACCGCATCGGTCGACTCGCTATTGTATGTTCCTCGGCAACAACTTGGTCTCATGGTCGGCAAAGCGTCAGGCAACTCTATCACGCCAAGTCTTGAGGCGTAATATCGAGGGTAGCGAATGTGGTCTCTAATCATGTTGGCTACGTAATTTGCTTTTGAGCTTCATTGTCCCATTCGTAAGGCAACCTTGGTATATTGCGATAACATTAGTGCCATCTACCTTTCAGTAACCCGCCAACACCAGCACCAAGCATATCGAAATGGACATTCATTTTGTCCGTGAAAAGGTTGCAAAGGTCAAGTTCGAGTATGCCATGTCCCGCCTCGTTATCAAATTGCATATCTTTACAAAGCGGTCTACCGCCAGCTCTCTTTGAAGATTTTAGAATCTCAAGATTCAAAACCGCCCGCTATGATCAAGGGTGTGTTAAACAACGCAATATACATGTGATATACACTGAATATACATCGCTGTATATCACATATATATCACTAGGCAAAACAGCAGAAGGGACTCAAGGTGGGCCATCGCAATGGGTCATTGGATCGCCAAACCACTGGAGCAGGCCCATCACTGAGCCGGGAGCAAGAATGAAGCCCATCACGGGAGTCGAGCAGAAATTTATCACGGAAAAGCAAAGTATATTAGGAGTATATATTTATGAAATATTGTAGTATAATGATTACCATAATTAGAGTTATACACCTACCATAATTGTAGAGTTAGAGTTATGGTAGTACAAGGTTTTAGGAATAGATTAGGAATAGGATTCTCCTATTGTAACTTGTATATATATCTATTCAATCAATGAAAATAATCAAGGGGATTATTTCTTTCAAAAAAGAAGGAGAAATAAGAAAGAAAAAGTATTAATTTGAACCAGACAAAAGCTGAGAATAAAATATAGGAGAAACGTCGATCATGATGGAGAATAGACTTGCACCTTCTATGGTCTATATAGTACGATATTTAAAGTAATTACTAATGTTGAATATGTATATAATTTTGCAAAAGTAAGATTCTCCCGTTCCTTGTTTTGTCCGCACGCATGTTTAATTTAAGTGTTGTTTACAAAATTAACAATATAGAGTTTCACTTGTTTACAAAAATAGTAGCAATATCCACTTGGTTTGGGAATTTTAATTTATTTAATGGCAGGAAGAGATTTATGAAAGCACTTGCTTTAATTTCTAGTCCTAGGAGAAGTAAGAATAAGGTAAATAAAATTATATAAAGACGATTTGATTTACGTTCTAGCGAAGAAGCTAGGTAGAGATTGAAATTGCAGCTTAATAATTCACAAGAACCAAAACAAAGATTGAAGATCGTTGAAATTTGAATACCTCAACTTTCTTTTTGGGTTATTGTATAAAAGAACGCTAATTTTGTATGAGAATTTTTTTCAATTTACTAAACATAGATAGAGCCTGTTCGGATTGTCTTATTTTAGATGTTTTTAAGTCAAAATGATTTTTAAGTACTTTTATAGTATTTGAGTAAATATAAAAAAAATATAATTTAAGTACTTATTTTTAAGTTAAAATGATAAAAATATGTCAAAAGTAAATTAGAAATACTATTTGACTTATAAGTCAAAAGTCATAAACTTATCCAAACGTGCACCTAGTATATTAATGAGCTTATCCTATCATAAGAAAAGGTGAAAAAGAAGAATCCCAATTTTGGAAACAAATGAAATACATTATTCAAAGCATTAAATGTTAGTCTCAGTAAAAATCAACATAAAAGCAGAGGATAAGTTTTAAGATTATTAGTAACAAAAACAGAAAAAAGAACACGTTTTAAGATTAGAAAACGTTTTTTTGACTTCTTTCTCAGCCGACGACAAAGGCAATTTGTGACCATCATTACTTTGGCGATATTAACATTTTTTGGTCAGTCGATTAATAAAAGTTATCACCATCTAACCGTAATAGTTTTTAGCTATCGCCAGTGTGTACTCAATAAGTAATAAATATATAATAAGTGTAAATCAATGCGTATACAAATTATACCGTAATTGCACGTTGATTATACACAACATGCTAACTAAAACTTGCAAAAAATAATAAACATTAAAAATAGTTTTTATTATGAACTTTATTGGGTTGTATATAAAAAAAAAATGTGCTGACAGCTTTAAACAACTAGTGTGTGTTCACGGTGTTCACCCCAAGCTGTTGAAAACGATGCTAGAAAAATTGATACACGACTCCTAGTTCAATCAATTCTCATAGTGGAATTTAGTGAAATAGGAATTAATTAATTAAATCAAGCTTTTTCATTGGATCTTGCATAATTTATAGTAGTTTTTTTATTCGAGAACTCTCGACTTTAAGATCTCGATGTCATTTTACTCGTATTGTTTGTATTTTTAGACAATGGATATGGAATTGTGTAGTTTATGTAGTTGTTTATGCATGTTACAAGGAAAAAAATGTGTTTCCTTTGCTTTTTACATCTTTATCTCTTTTTTTCCCTTTCTTGAAGGAGCAAGGGAGATTTTGTTAAAGCATATCTCATGTCGCAGCAAGGTGTAAACATACATTTAACTAGTAATCTCACAATCGGAACCCATGCTTTGATATTATTGTAGTATATTCTCGTGGATCGCAAGGTGACAGGGAAAAAGAGGAACACTTACGGAATCTATCAGCCATGGTAGAGCCATCTTGAAGAGTGTCAAGTGACATCCTTTCGCGGAAAAATTATATTATGTAAATAGGTAAGATATTTTTTATGTATATATGTGTACTATATGTTGAATACTCAAAAGAGAAAAGAAGATCGGATTAAAAGAGATCCCACTTTCAATGATTGAACTTGACTTTTATATCCAGATTGGAACTGGACTTAAACGTCTTCGGATCCTGCTTAGGGTCGGCTTTCACTCCACTTTCACTTTCATATCAGGAACGTCGACTTGCACTAGCAATATCGAATTTGACTTTCCGGAATCCTTGCTCCTAGCTTATATTCACATAGGCCCCTCATAAGAATAAGACGTTCAACTCTCTATCTTTTTAGAAGGGCAGAATCGAAGTATAGTGTTGCACAAATAGGTGTAACTGTTGAGTTCTACAGTGGTGAAATCAACGACGTCAGCTATAGTGATCCTGCTACTGTGAGAAAATATGCTAGATGAATCCCCCTAATCTTTTCATGAATTTACTGTTTTATATTTTAACTTTCCTTAAAAAAATCTGGTTCTATCACTACTATCAGCCTGCTACATCATTGTGTTTCTTTCCAATTTTATCGAATATCCTTGAAGCGACACGTCATTTGTTGCATTTTCCAAGAAAAAAATATTCTATATAATGCACACATTTTGATTTTAATTTTAAATCGATGGTTCGTAATTGTTCCGACGATATATATATATATATATATATATATATATTATGTTATGTTATTGTTCCCTTCCGAAATGTCTGTCGTCTATTGGCTAACGAAATAGGATGATAAATTGATTCCTTAACTAAGCGATTTCGACTGGAAGCGGAACTCTAACTTCCAGCAATGGGTTCCCCAACTACTCCAGAAAGCGTTAGGATGGTGATTGAATAAACTAAGTGGTAAGAAACATAAATACAGCTAGAGTGCAGTAAATGCGATAAAGATAGAAAGAAGATATGTAAAATCAGTAGTTTGATTGATTGCGTGTTTTTATTCTGTACAAATGATCCTACATTTATAGTACAAGAAAAATAAAATGTGATCCCCCTATGTTAGCCATTAAATTACCCACTAAATCAACTAGTCAACTATAAGGAGGTGGTGCCGATTTTTACTCCTTGTTTTCCTCTTGCACAATTAATGACATTTTCTTCTAGTTGTTGTTGGTTATTACAGTTTCTTGGGGTCTAGAGGATTATTTGGCTTGGTCTTCGAGGCATCCAAATACGTGTGGGTCTCAGTCGTTCCTCGGAATTATGACTCGGCCAGGCTACCGTAATAGCCGATGAAGCTTTTATAGCCGAGGGCTAGGACTAATAGATTTGGCAACGAGTCAGTTCGATTATCGACTTGGAATTCTGTTGCCTGCTCATTTTGAGGTTTTCACCTTCGACTGTCACTTGATTCAGCTAAACACCTAAAAGTATTTTTGAATGTTAAAATTTCCCCCTACATTAACTCGAGTGCGACTGTTAAGTTGATGTACTCAAAAATAACCATCGTTTCGTGTGGCAGTCGCGGGTGTCATTTCAATCATTTTTGCCCTAAATTCATGCAATGATTATTTTCTCTGAAAAGTTTCTTCCGTTCAACCGAGGCGTCTCAGCTTCCACAACTGAATTCTTGATGTATTTCAGCCGAGCGTTTGAAAGAAAGTAGTCCCAATGCGTGCCAACCACATCTCCAAAAGAAAAAAGATTTTAAGGAGAGACACCCCCCAAATTCCTTTCCTTCTCTAAAGATCCCTATTTTCTTAATCAGAAAACCATGTCTTCATCTTCCTCTCCATCTCAGGGATCAGATAACGCCAATTTGGCTGCTGATAACCTAACCCCTACATTTGCCTTCATCGATGAACAACTAGTTCTTGCTCCCTACGGTACATCTGAATAAGGCGACCTCCTTCTTTCTCGATATCTTAGCCCGACAAACTATGACCTTCCTATTACTTGCGATTGGTTCACCGGTGATCGCTGTCCGACTAGCCTGCGTACCTGGCCGGCCAATATTACCAACTACTCTGTTTGGTTGGAATGAGTAAAATCAGCCAAAGAGGTCGAATGGAAACGCATGGGTCTCTATGACGCCATTGTGATGTAAGAGTTTGACCTCTCCTGTAACATTAGTCTCATAAATGCTTTCATCGGTTACTGGTCGACCACTGCCAACGCCTTTGTTTTTCCCTGAGGAATTATGACTCCCACACTGCTCGACGTAACGGCAACACTTGGCCTTCCGATACTGGAAGCCGAGGTGCCTGTCTTAAGCGACATAAATGTTGCCGACTTGGGCATTAAGGTCTCAAAGACTTCTTCTGGCTATGGCCACTTCATGACCAACAACAGCCGAATATCGCCTCTTCCAGTTGATGATACCGAACATCATGCTTTCCTGCTCTTTTAGTTCAGTCGATATTTTGTCTGCACATGATCTTGTGCAGTCGTGAAGGAGCTGAAAATTTATGTGGCACTAGCCATTTCGGGGGAAGATGTTTGTTGAGCATCTCTCTTCCTGACTTATCTTTATATGGCTCTTGACGATGCCCAGGCAAGGTTAAGAGACTCCAGAAATCTAGATACCTTAGTCGGTCCTCTGTGGTTCCTTCAGTTGTGGATCACCCTGTATTTCCCGAAGTTTATTCCTGATGATTTTGATGACCGTCGTTTTCTATTAAACCTACCGGTGCTAGCCGACACTCTTCGGAAAACACCCATCGTGCCCCAGGACGCTTTCACTGCGGTCTCCACCCTGCATGGTCTGTCTCAAGACCATTACACAGATTGGCAATCGGTCCTTGAAAGATGGGCCACCCTTGATTGGGTCCGTCAAGTAGCCGATGACAATTTTCCATTCTTCCAGCGGAGAACTATGGCCCTCACTTGAGGGCGTATTCTTTCGACTAGGGATATATTGGGTGGCTTGAAGCCCACTTCTAGAAATAATAAGTTGACCACAGAGCCTTATCGGCCAAACTTTGTGGCAAGGCAATTCGTCTCACTCAGCACGTACCATGGCCTTACCGCAGTATTGTTTGTTCAACCCAATGCTTCATTCTTGATACAAAATAGGCAAGGAAAATAGTCGATCACAATCTTGATAGGCTCGCCCTATTTGACTGGCAGCCGTTTCCCCCAGGAGCAAATACTATTGTTGCTTTTGACGATTGGTGGAACACGGCCAAGAAGAAATTTTTCCAGTCTCCTCTAGATGTCTATTGTGATCGGCTGGTCTTGTCAAAGAAAAAGAAGACCCAAGAAACCTCTAAATCGTGGACGAAAGAGGCCCCTCTGAGAGTTGTCCCCCTTAAATTGACTAAACTTGGTGCCTCAAGGTTTTCTATCAGGTTGCGACAAACGAAGAGAAACGATAAATTGATTTCTATATATGTGTTGACCAAATTATTCTTGTAAATTTTCGGCTAACATCTCTTATACATTTTTTTCAGCAACTCAATCCCCCTCAGCGTTTGTCGATCTGGAGACCACTTCTAACAACGAATCCCCGTCACCCAGGAAATCTGTTCCTAAGCAATCCAGGCGAAACGGAGGGGTTGTCATCCGAGATTAAAGTGAGGAAGAATCCCACAGAACTAGAGTTCCTGTTTCTGCTGAGAAAGATGAGGAAATTGAGGTATATCCCTTGCATGGCTTAAATACCTTCGTGTTGGCTATCCTTCAATATTTATGTTTTTTGTTTGCCCTTCAGGGACCACAACTAATAAGACGCAGATGGATGCAAAATGCATTCGATGCCCCTCCTCATATTGGAGTGTCGTCCTCTTCGGCTCATGCTTCCACACATCCATATGATCCATTATCGGTTGTCCTCAAGGCCAAATTTTCTCCTGTCAGGGCAATCGAAGATTTTTATGCTGATGCAGCCGTAGAGGTATACCATTTTCTCTTATGCTTGGTCCTTCACTATTTCCAAACCCTTGCCTCTATTCTGAACATGTATTTTCTGTACAGGAGATGGATGGAGGTAATCCCTCGACTGAAACCAACCCAATTGATGACTCAGAAGTGCCAGCCGAGATCATCCTTGAAGACGTGCTTCTGCAATATTTTGGCTCAGTCGATATTACACTTTCACCATCTTCGCATGTTGGCATTCATCGAGAGCGAGTTAAGGAGTCTCTTGCCAGGGGGATCCCGACCATCAAAGAAGAGTTTCATGCTTTAAGGGCTTCTCTGTTCTGATTGCCAAAAGAAGCGAATGATTCCACAGTTTTGAAAACCGCCTATAATGACATGGCTTTGACTCTAAATGACTTATTTGTTTTACACAAAATGGCCAAAGATAGCCATGATGATGCGGTCGCTGCTCTGCAACGCTTGGAGTCTCTTCGGCAAGAGAAGAACCACATTCAGACTTCTTTCAATGAGGTGAATAAAGAAAGGAAGCAGAATGTAGGCCAAACGAATGACTTACAGGAGCAGCTGTCAAAACTGCGAGCCGATTTAGAGAGGATCCAGGTGGAGATAAAGGTCATTACTCAGGCCATAATCGCCTTTGAATCGACTATTAGGGCCCAAGATTCCTCCCGCTCTTCTTTGTTTCGACATGGAACTAATTTGGATAACAAGATCTGGGAACTCGGTAACCAACATGTAGTTTGGGAATTGGACCAGAAAGCGGGCAGTGAACGACTAGCCCAACTAGAGAATGAGTGGACTGTATGGAAAAACAAACTTGCTCAAGCAACGCCAACACTCCCTGCTAGTTTTTTCAAAGTGGTATCCGAGGGAACTTATTCTTCGGTTATGACTACTCATTTGCCAGTTGATCATGTTGCTCAGTTGTCAGCCGACATCCTCATGGACTTGCAATTCGAAGATATCGCTGCTTCTGTTACTCATGAGGTATTGTCAGAAGTCGAACAACAGCCACAGGATACTCTAGCGACCGACACTCAAGCTTTTATCGAGACCCCATCAGTTTGAGCGGATAAGGTAGTAGCTGTTGGTACGGCTGAGGGTGAGAAAGAGACTACAGACACCCAAGATGACCAAGCAACCGTAGATTCGGCTAATCATGAGACCTCTGTAACTGATGACGTAGCGCAACCTCCAGCTAGAGAAACGCTAACCAACTTGGCTTCCTAGTTTTATTGACCCCAAATTAAAGGGTCTATTTTTATGACCAGGCAGCCGATCTGTGGCTGTTGTTTTCTCTTGCCTTCCCCAAATCAAAGGGAAGTACTTTTCACCTTCTTATGTGACTATGACCAGACCGCCGTTTTGTGGCTATCATTCATTCATGTATTCCCCAAATCGAAGAGAATTAGTTTATTCTGTGTGGCCAAGCAGTCGGTTTGTCGCTTGTTGTTTACTCATGCATACCCCAAATCGAAGGGTAATACCTTTTTAAGTATTTGTTGTTTACATTTCTGTCAAGCTCTTCATCATGCATGTCTATTAGTCGATACGCCTTGCCAGTAATCCATTGGCTTACAACGAATGGTCCTTCCTAATTTGGCGACCATTTGCCGAATTTATGATATTTCATTCCAAGCAACAACATAGTTTTCCAAACCAAGTCTCCTTCGGCGAACCTCTTAGGCTTAATATGTTTGTTGTATGCTTTGGCCATTTTACGTTTACCGGCTTCGATTCTTTCTAGGGCCATCAGTTGATCTTCATCTAGCTGATCTAACTCCATTAGCATGGCCTGCTGATATTCTTATAAGCTTAAGGAATTTTGTTTGGCCACCCGTAATGACTTAACATTAATCTCCAAGGGCAACACTGCATCTTGGCCATAGGTTAGTCGATAAGGTGTTGTCCCAGTAATTGTAGACTTAGAGTTTCTGATTGCCAAATAGCTTCATCCAAAGTGAGATGCCATACTGCTAGTCTATCCTTCACATTTTTACTGATTATGTCCACAATAAGCTTGTTAGCTGCATTGGCTTGTCCATTCTCCTGTGCATAATAAGGTGAGGATGTGATCATCTTGATCCCAAATTTCTCCGCAAATGCCGCCATCTTAGAACCAGTGAACAATGTCCCTTGATCGGTTGTAATCATCTCAAGAATATCATATATGTATATGATCTGGTGTTGGATAAACTGAATGACATATGTCTGATGAACCCTCCTCATCGGCTGCGCCTCTACTCATTTAGTGAAGTAATCGGTAGCCACAATAATGAAATTATGTCCTTTAGCCAATTACGGGTGAATTTTGCCGATGAGGTCCATAGCCCACCCTTTGAAAGGCCAGGGCTTCACAATCGGGTATAACAACTCGGCTGGTATCCATTGGTTTGGTCCATATCTATGACACTCTTCACACTCTTTTGCGTATTGAAAGTAATCGACCGTGATGGTAGGCCAATAATAGCCATGACGATAAATCAACCACTTCATCGTTTAGCCCGGCTCTGTGTGATCCACATATTCCTTCATGAACTTCTCTCATGACTCTTAAGGCCCCTGCCTTATCAATGCACTTGAGTAGCACTCCACTTACGCTCATTTTGTAAAGATCATCATCAATGAGCACATACTTCAAGGCTCTGATTTTAACCTTAAGGTCCTTGCAAGTGGAAGGATCTTTTAAGTAGCCAATTAACATTTGCTTCCATGAGTCAATTTGGTCCATGGCCAGCACTTCGGCTGGCAGCTCATCATACTCTAGAGTGAGTAGAGACTTTCTAAATCCATAAGCTTCTTGTTCTAAGTCGTTAGCCTCAACATTCATACCCCTGGAACATAACTTAATGTAGATGATGCGAACCCGCTAAGTAACCTGCTAGCCATTCTATAACGGGCCAACAAATTTGGATCTTTGCAGTCATATTCTCCAGCTAGCTGCTTGATAACCAACTGAAAGTCTCCACGAATCTTGATGCAATTCGCCTTCATAGAGACTAGGAGTTTGAGTCCCATGATGAGAGCATCGTATTCAGCTTGGTTATTTGTCAATTCAGAATCTAGTCGATAAGAGAACCTCCACGTTTTATCTCTAGGATTGGTTATCGTTATCACAGCTCTGACTTCTTTCTGGGTTCTTAACCCATCAAAAGTTAGCGTCCAAGGGACGACGTCTATACACCCCCAGTAGAGGGGGTGCATGGGTCCTCCGCATCTACACAAGAGTGGTCTGCCAAGAAATCGGCTAACGCCTGACCTTTGACAGCCCTGAGTGGCCTATACTTGAGAGAAAATACAGTGAGCTTGATTGCCCATTTCATTAGTCATCCTTGCAAAACATGTCTATTCAATAAGTACCGGACGATGTCAATTTTGCATAAAATGTGAACCACATGTGACATTAAATAATGTTCAAGTTTTGTACAATCATATAATAAGGACAAACAAAGCTTCTCTATAGGAGTATATCTAGTTTCAGCCTCATTGAGCATTCGGCTAAGGTAGAAAATTGCCCTTTCGGTTCCATCATCGGCATCCTGTGCTAACAGGCAACCGATAGAAAAATCTTCAGCCGAGATGTACAATTTCAACGGTTTCTCTGGCATGGGAGGTACTAGCACATGAGGAGTTGCTAAGGCCTTTTTAATTTGGTTAAATACCTCTTGCTGTTCCGGACCCCATACTAGCTCTTCTGACTCTTTAAACCTAAGCAAAGGTGATAAAGCCTTCATTTTGCCAGCTGATTTAGATATGAACCTCCTTAAGAAGTTGATCTTCCCTAACAGGCTTTGTAACTCCTTCTTTGTTCTGGGTGGTGCAGATTCCATTACTGCCCGGGCTTTGTTATGATCTATCTCAATACCTTTCTTATGTACCAAGAATCTAAAGAAGTTGCCAGCCAATATTTCGAACATGCACTTGGCTAGATTCACTTTAAGATTATGAATCCTCATTCTTTTTAGTGCTTGTTCATGATCTGCTAAATGATCTTTGAAGTCCTTAGACCTTACCACCACATCATCAATGTAGACCTCCACAGTCTTGCCGATCAAATAATGGAAGATGGTGTTTATTGCCCTCTAATAAGTAGCACCAGCATTCTTCAGAACAAACGGCATAACTACCCACTCGTAAATGCCCAAGGCTCCTGGACACCTAAAAGCAGTCTTGTGAATGTCCTCATTGGCTACTGCTATCTGATTATAGCCAGAGTATCCATCCATGAATGTCAACACACCATTGGCAACTGCCGAATCGACTAGCATGTCGGCTATAGGCATGACGTATTCATCTTTGGGAGTGGCCAGATTTAGGTTCCTGTAATCAATACATACCCGAACCTTGCCTTTTTTTTCTTGACTGGCACAATGTTTGCCAACCATTCCACATACCTAGTTGTTCTGATGAACCCAACATTCAGCAGCATTCAATCTCGGGTTTAATTTGAGGCATCAGCTGAGGGTAATATCTTCTGGGCGGTTGTTTGTGAGGTGTGAAATCCTCCTTAATTGACAATCTATGCTCTACCAAAGTACGTGCCAGCCCAGGTATTTCATGATAATCCCACGCAAAATAGTCTTTATACTGTAGTAAAAGAGTCATTATACTTTGTTTATCCTCCTCCTTCAGCAAACCACTAATATATGTTAGTCGAGGGAATTTCTCAGTACCCAAGTTGATTTCTTCAAAGGGATCCTGAGACTCAAAACTAGGGATAGCCCTTCTTATGGGCGATTCAAGTTCCATCGGCAACTCAATGTCATCGGCTGTCAGTGTTGGTTCTCTATTGTAGTCCTCTGCCTGTGATGCCTCGACTATCTTTTCTTCAAAACTTAGAGCAGTCAGTCGATGCCACAGATTACGTGTGATTTAGGTCTCCTAAATCATCTAACTCTTTCAAGGTAAGCCGTGGTTCATCTAATTATTTTATTTCAAAACCTCGTGGAGTAAGATTGCAGTATTCCCAATATCCTTCTTCATATTGCTCCGCGACAGCTATGGGAGCCACATAGGGTGAATATAAGACAACCTCTAAGTTCTTAACCCCTGCTTGAAATGGGTTATCATCGGCTAGGATAATTTCTATCTTGTCTCTTTCCCAGAAAATGAGCTTTTGATACATGGTAGAAGGAAGACATCGACTGGTGTGAATCCAGTATCTGCCCAACAGAATAGCGTAGGATGGCTTGCCATTTATTACAAAGAAGGCATATCTAACCGTTTTAGGACCTACGGTGATTTCTGCTACTAAGATCCCCAAAGCTTCAGAGGCCTCTCCCATAAAGCTAGCTATTTTCATGTTAGTTGGGATGAGATCCTCCCTGGTTTTGTTGAGCACTTTCAAAGTAAGTAGCGGCATCACATTCAGCACAGCCCCATTGTCGACTAACACTCAGCTGATAGTTTTGTCGTTAATGTAAGCCTTAACATAGAGGGGTTTGAGGTGTTTAACCATCTCTTCTATAGGTGCACCAAATACAGTGCTCAAAGCGTCCCTAGTCGTGGTAACGACTATAGTAGCCCATTCAGTATCTTTCACACACACATCACCTTCTAGACTATCTAGCATAGAGCGGCCGACCCAGAACTCACATGAAATCAGGCTGACCATTTTAATAGTTGCCCAAATCTCATCGGCTAAATCATGCTTGAATAAATAAAGGATGGAGTTTCCCACCTCGTCCAATTCGGTTGATGAGAAGTTAATATCTTCCATCTCCTAGAGACACATAGGAACTGGCTGAGGTTCTAATGCTTGGATCCTCTGCGCGATCTGTGGAACCATCTCAGTTAGGGATTCTTTCAGGATAGTAGTCTCCTGTCGAGGTTCCTCTGTCGGGTTGTCATCAAGTTGTATATTCAACTCTGGTTGGTCCAAAGCTTCTTTTTAATGCAGCATTGTTTCTGAAGAGATTGAGCCGAATGCCCACTCGATAGCCTCAACTACGGCAGACTCAGGAATTTTCTGCTTATCGGCCGCCTTAGCGATGGATATCATGTGCAACGTTTGCTTTATCTTACGTAAGGCTTTGGCACGCCGCATCATTCTCTTCTGAGTCCAGGATACGACACTCGGTGGTGCCTCTTTCTTTCCAGAAATTTGATTGACGAACCACTTTCCTTCCTCTATGTTGATAGTTGGCTTAATCATCCTCCGGGGTTTCAGTTGACCTTCATCCCTCACTGTGATACGCAAGGAAGAAATGTCATATTTTATGTTGAACTCAACCACTCTTTATTTAGCTATAGGGAGTGGTTCTTCATTTATCTGGGGCACGCTCGGCTTCTCATCGACTGGTAGACATGCTTGCCCCTCAAGCCTGAGCTTGAGGTCTGCTGGGTCCCTTCTGAATTTTGGGTACTGTTTGTGAGGTTCCCGAGCAATGCGCTCTGGTTTACAAGGGCGGTCACAAAAACTGCTTCCAGCTGGCTGCTTGTCCGTGTCTTCATAGATGTCACGTAAGCTGCCTAGCCGATCAAATACAGAGGTCCTTATGGCCTCCTCCTTACCAGTGGCCTTCTTTGGGACCCATATATTTTTCATCGGTTGTTTTCCCTTGACATTCTTTGATTGATCTGGCTTAGCAAATGACACCATAGATATCGGTACTGCGGGAAATGGGTCAGTATTAACAGACATTTCAGTTATGCTTTTATCGGCTAGCTTGAACCTCCCCTCCTTGATGCCCTTTTGAATTGCCTTCATGAAGACCACACAATTAAAAGTAGCATAGTTATATGAGTTATGCCATTTATAGTACTTTGTATCCTTGAGCTCTTCGGCAAACGGAATCCTATGGCCATCAAGCAGCCGAATCTATTTATCTTTAAGCAGATGATCAAAGATCTGATCTGCCTTTGTAATGTCAAACGAGTAACTGACCCTGACATCAGTTAAATTCGTCTCCTTGCCTTTCGTAGCTTTCAAGGCTGGACAAGAATAAACCTTACCCCTGACAATCTCGGCTACCATTGCGTCTGTCGGGTAATCGACTGACTCTGAGTCAGACTCATCTGCCTCAATAATGGATACCAAATGGGAGCCTCGGCTTTGGTTAGCTCTTCTTTTCTCCTTCTCCTGGATATACTGCTCTATTTGGGTAGCTTTCTCGGCTAACTGGCTTAAGTCAGAGCATGATTGTCCCACTAATTTCTCTTTTAGCTGAGGATGCATGTTGTTGATTAACATGTGGGTGCATTCCGATTCAGGGAAGTTCACAGTGCATTTCCCAACCTTCATTCTGAATCTCTCAATATAATCGGCAGCCGACTCATCGACTTGTTGCTTGAGATTCATCAAATCGGTTACAATGACCTTAGGTTGGGGCCAATAAAATCTATCATGGAAACAACGCTCCATGTCAGCCCAACTCTGTACGTAGTCGGGGGTCAAGGATGAGTACCGGGCAAATGATGTTCCGGTCAGAGAAATGGGGAACAACTGCAGCTTGTGATACTCGTTCTGGCTAACCTCGCCACATTGGGCGGTAAATCTATCGATGTGCTCAATGGTAGATTTTATGTCATCACCCGAGAAGGTGGCGAAATCAGGCCTTTTGAAGCCTATTGGCAATGGTGTTATCCGATATACCCAATCGGGGTAGGGCTTTCTGTAAACAGGCATGTCCAAAGGCTTCAGTTAGATGCCAAAGTACCTCGTCATGGTATTCGTGATAGTTTCAGGGTTCATCAGTTGTGAAGTCCCTTGCCAATTCTCAGCTGGAACCGGCTGGTAGGCGTTCTGAACTGGAAGCCTCTATTATGTACCTTGTTGAGTAGGATTTTAAAAGTTGTAGGTATTCTGTTGGCCATTACTAATAGGTGGGGTATATCCTCATTGCTGATGTTGGGCATAGTCACCAAAGCCTGCAACCTGAGCTCCTGGAACAGCCGACGGAGCTTAAGGATAAGGTGGAACAGTGTTCCATGTCTGCTCTCCCCGGACATCAGCCGTTCTTGGAAAGTTTGCGCTTCCTGGATGGTATGGATTGGGTACCGACTGTAACTGCTGGAATGGTGTCCCGCTGTAGACCATATCACCAGATAGCCGAGCAAGGTCATACCTAGGGGCCAGTGGCTGACAATTCGACTGGCCAACATTGGTCGCTTATACCGTAGGCCATTTGCAGAAGCGTACGGCATAACGGGTGGCAACCCAAGGTGTCTGAAAACCTAAACTGGTCTCCGAGCCATATTGATCTGCCCATACTGCAGACTCGCTTGGTCGAGTGGCACAGTTTGCCCCCAGCGTTTGGTGGCAACCATATAGTAGACTGGTTACCAAGTGACTGGGCTTGTGCTACTAGGTGTGCTATCGGCTGTACCTGAGTAGGTACTGACTGATACACATTCGGCTAAGGAACAACACCTAGAGTCACAGTTGCATGTTGCACAGCGCCACTCATCAGAGGGATGGCAGAACTAGTCGAACATTCTCCAGGATGTAGTCGATTGGCTTTCAGTTCCCTCGCATGCTGAACCTCATTATGCACCATTGGCTTGACAATGTCAGCCAACTGTTTGGAAACCTGGTACATAATTTCGTGGATGTCTAAGCCAATCTGTTGTCTAATGAATGATGTGGTCATGACAGTTAGACCTTCAGGTTGGCTAAGTTCACCCACAACTTAGGTTGATAGAGGAAGTGGAGGGGTATCAATCGATGTAGGCATACTCAATAAAAATGGTGGCTCGTTGTTCCTTCTGGGAGGATTCTGTTTAGGATGTGGGCTGGATTCTGGGTTCATTTTCTTACCAGACCTTAGGCGCATACGCCAAGTGTGATCCTGACCTGGAGAATCAAACTTCGCTATGGAGTCATCTATGGTTCCACTGGGCGTGCCAAATTTGTTCCCTTCTGAAATTTCTGCCGTCTATCGGCTCCGAAATCAGATGACAAGTTGATTCCTTAACTAAGCGATTTCGGCCGGAAGCAGAACTCTAACTTTCAGTAATGGGTTCCCCAACTACTTCAGAAAGCGTTAGGATGGTAAATACATCTAGATGATTCTTCTAGCTGTTGCTGGTTGTTACCATTTCTTGGGGTCTAGAGGATTCTTTGACTTGGTCTTCGAGGCGTTCAAATACGTGTGGGTCTCAGTCGTTCCTTGGAATTATGACTCGATCAGGCTACCGTAATAGTCGATGAAGCTTTTCTAGCCGAGAGCTAGGACTAATAGATTCGAATACGAGTCAGTTCGGTTATCGACTTGAAATTCTGTTGCCTGCTCATTTTAAGGTTTTCACATTCGGCTATCACTTGATTTGGCTAAACACTTAAAAGTATTTTTGAGTGTTAACAGTTATATAAGTATAAATGGACACAGTTACGTATTAAAAATTACTATTTGTTATACGAAAACAAACTAAGGATAGTGAGTAGAGATGGCAGTGGATCCTGGATCCGGTCCGGATCTGGTGGATCCAGATCTGTTTTATAGGATATGGATCTTCAAAATTTGGACCTGACGGATCCGGATCGGACCCGGATCCATTTCTGGTGGATCGGATCTGGATCTGGATCTTGTATTTGAGATCCGTATCCGATCCATATCCGACCCGTGGATCCATTTTTTATTAAATATATTCATAACCTAGAATGTAATTTTATAAGTATTTTCTTAAAATTGCTAAGCGCATCCTTGCAAGTTTAATTCTCAAAACAAGTTTAATTTATCCCCGCGTTAACTCAAAAACCAAAAAATAAAGAGGTAACTTCGATAATAAAATCAATGTTATATTAGTGAATGACTAACATCTCCATAGACAAGTAGTTAAAATTATATTCACTTCATTTGTGAAGATTCCAAGCACATGCAAGTTCTGCATTGTGGAAATACTAGTCAGCATTTTCCACAACTATTGGCATTGTCCAACATTTTCAATTAATAGCTCACAATCAAAACGAGACAACGAACAAAATATCTCATATGAACATTTCAAAATTGAAACACAGTAAACTGTTAGCTAAGTAAAAAATCGTTTGTCAGTTCAAAAAAAATTCTTAGCAAAGTTACATTCTTAGCAAGGCAATTTTTTTACATGTGGATCCAGATCCGATCCGTGGACCTGGTGGATCAGATGGATCGGGATTTGGATTTGATTTTTATGGACCCGTATATCTTGATTCGGATCTGAATCCAAGTATGAAAAATGGATCTGGATCTGGATCTAGTAGGATCCGATCCAGATCCGATCCGTTGCCATCCCTATAATAGTGAGTGCGACTGCATTGGCTCTTGACATTACTAGTTACTAATAATAAACCAAACTGTATTTTTTCAAGTTTTGTGCTACAAATGGTAAAACTTTCTCTTCTCTTGCTTTGAGAAGTAGTAACTATTGCAACAATATTCCTTTTCTTTTCCTAGTATAAGAAATTGATCAAAATATTAAAATAGCTACTTTTAAGAATACTTTATTTTTTCAGACATTGATTGAGTATTGAAAATGAAGTGTTCCTATCCATAAGACTAAGAGAATAATAACTCCAAAAATATGAGTAGAAAGAAAGGAATATTTTTTTGATACGGAAAAAAAAATAGTTGGCTTTGTTAGCAATTTAATACTTTTAGAACATATCTAAAATGAGCATATAGGAGTCACCATCATCCAGAGAATCTAAAATTTATCTTTCTAACATTAACGTGGAATTATATATTATTTTAGAACAGGATCGTATTTGGGTTCGTGCGAGTTGTGCTATCGCACATGACCCCAAAAAATGAAAAATTTTAGGGGTTTATTTTTTTTATTTTTTATTAAGTAGTTTTAATCAGAATTTATTCTAAAGACCCATAATTTACAGGTCTTCACAGGTCTTAGCCCAATCTAATTATTGAAATCGTATATTTATTTATATTAAGAATCTATTTTTACGAATTAGAATAGAGCTCTCAAAATATTTGAGACCGCATGTTTTAGAATTTAGTTGGCAGACCCAAGTGCGCACAAATTAATGGGGTAAGCTATCATCTTTCTTTTTTATTTTAAAAAATAAATGTAGCTTTTTTTTTTTAACAATTGACAAAGTTGGGTCACCTGCAGCTTTTTGAAGTGCAAATGGTATACTGTTATTGTTATCCATATTGTCATTGTTTTTGTTGATAAAAATCCTGATTAGGCAAAAAGTTAAAAGTTTAGGTCATATATGGCCTCAGCGTCACGAATATATGGATGAAGTTTAATCATGATTTGAACTTTAGGCAAAAATGCCTACGATTGTTTGCTTCTAAATCATTTGAAGTTAGAATTTGACAAGTCAAATTTTAAACGCGCATGTCTAAACTTCATACTCATGTGTCTGAAATTAATTTTAAAACGATCAGATTTACAAAAAAAATTAGAAACTTTGATTACGACTTACACGGAAATCTTGAAATCGGCCATCTTTGCACTTCACCCAGAAAGGGGAAAATCTGGTCCGCTTGGGCAGCTCAATTGGTTTCAAGGGGGATATTTGGAATAAGAGACCAAGGATCGAATCCCGTCAGCGGCAGTGTGGGGGTTTCTTCTTGAAATAAAGGAGGGCCCCTTGTGCGCAGCGTGGTACTGGTCAAGTTTTTGAAATCAATTGAGTCACCATGATTTACCTCCTTCACAGACCTGTCGGACCGGGGTGTGGGGGCTCCTGGGGTGGGAGATTCCACCTTTTGGAATAACAGAAAGGGGAAAATCTGATTAAAATTAAACCTTATGTTGGTTACACACCATCTTAGGCCGTCAAGATCAAATTATTCCTTTATTATTTTTTATTGCAACTATATATTGTTATTATCCCTACTTTTTGTGGCTTAATTTACATGGGTTGATTTTGAAAATCAAATATTCTGAATGAAGGTATGAAATAGTTAGAGACCACATAAGAAATAAAAAAAAAAGTAGAAACCCCCTCACTGTTTCCCCCTTTTTGTTGCTTCAACGTCTACCCACTAAACATCATCCAAATGAAAAGAATATCATACTTTTTCA
The DNA here is from genome assembly GCA_029783415.1 of Anisodus acutangulus. Classification (NCBI taxonomy): domain Eukaryota; kingdom Viridiplantae; phylum Streptophyta; class Magnoliopsida; order Solanales; family Solanaceae; genus Anisodus; species Anisodus acutangulus. Next base: position 45,832,847 of record CM056503.1, read on the forward strand.
TAAGGTTGGTTAATATATTATGATTATCCTATAACTTGTGGGCATCTTCTCTTTTAAATTAAGCAAGCTAAACAACCCTTGCGAAAAAGGGTTAATTAGATTGTGGAGTAGAGGAAATATGTGATCAATAAATTGGTTGAAAATTATGAAGTCTCATATTCAAATTTAAACGACGACAAAATACTAGATGATTTATCTTAAATTGTTCAAATTTTAGTGTAAAGGTAACATATACTTCGTAAAACTAGTTAAAATATGTGTAAGTTGGTTCAAACACTATAGGAGTCATTTAGTTTCCAGCTAAAGTTATGCAAGTATTAGTAATATAGATATTAGTTATACAGGGTTTAGCTACTAATAAATTAATTATCCCATCTTCAACCCTATATAAATTTTTTCATAACTTATACATGTATTAGTTATGCGAGAATGTAAGCTGAAACTAAACACTATATTTGATATGCTCAATTTTATACATAGCAACAACAACAATAGCATACCCATTGAAATTTCACAAAATGGTTGTGAGGTCTTGGTAAAGTTGAGTTTATGCAAATCTAACTCCTACCTTTCGGAGAGGTAGAAACGTTGTTTTCGGTAGACCCTCGACCAATTTTATACATAACATCTATAATAATATCAAACATAATACTACTAAATATGTTGATTTTAATACATAAATAATTCACTTTCTAACCGAGAACTAAACATTTTATTTTAAAAAATTAATATAAATTGTGGAGTGGGAAAGAGAAGTGGGTACATTAGGCACAAGCAACTTGAATCCGCAACTTAAATGACCCACATTGTGGGCTTTTGAACCAAAACAACCCACACAAAAAGGCACATTAATACCTTTTGCACAATAAATTATTGCGCAATAGAACTTAACTGTAACGGTCACCGTTAAGTCCTATTGCGCATAAATTTTTTGCACTGAATTTAATAAACATCCCGATCGCTTTCTTCCCCACATCGGTCCCCACCATTGTTTTCTAAAAAACCGCCATTAAAGAAGTAATCCCGAGGTCCCACCTTCCAAATTTGTCCTTTTCGCGTTAAATTTCAATTCGAAAGTCAATATTCTAGGTATATTCAAGTCAAGAAATAAGTTTCGAAGCTTGAATTTTGGAATAAAGCGTCATAGAACTCGATTTCAAAAATCAAAAACAACCTTTAATCTTGGTATTTTACTTTGAATTTTCTAATTACATTATTAAATATATTATTATCCTAAGCATGATTAATGTTTAATATTCTCTAATTTTGAAAAAAGTATCATTTTGCGTAGAAGGGGGGCAGTCCGTGTCCCACTGCCCAGCCCCTATTTTAATTTTTTATTTGTTAATTATCTGATTAAAAGTATATATTAATCTCCTAATTATTAATTAATTGTTAATGATTTGTTAATTATGTGACTATAAGGAAATATACTAATCTCCTAATAATATCTTTATATGTTAATTATCTAATTGTTAATTTATTTATTTATTTGTAAAATTGTTTAATCCATGTTAATTATTAATGTGCTAATTATTTATCTAATTTTATGTGTTAATCTAGTTTTATTTGCTAAATAGTTGTCTAGTTTTATGTGCTAATTAGTTATCTAATTTTATGTGTTAATGTTCTAATTAATTATCAATTGTTAACTAGAAATAGTCAATTCTTAATTTAGGATTGAATATCATTAGTTTAGGATTAAAAATATCATTAATATTATATTAGTTAGTTAATTATAGTAAGTATAATAATTAATTAACAATTATTAATTAGAAATTGAACAACATTAGTTTAGGATTGAACAACATAAGTTTAGGATTGAACATCATTAGTTTAGGATTAAAATTATCATTAATATTATATTAGTTGGTTAATTATAGTTAGTATAATAATTAATTATCAATTATTAATTAGAAATAGTTAATCCTTAGTTTAGGATTGAACATCATTAATTTAGGATTAAAATTATCATTAATATTATATTAGTTAGTTAATTGTAGTTAGTATAATAATTAATTATCAAATATTATTTAAAAATATTTAATCCTTATTTTAGGATTGAATATAATTAGTTTAGAATTAAAATTATCATTAATATTATATTAGCTAGTTAATTGTAGTTATTATAATAATTAATTATCAATTATTAATTAGAAATAGTTAATCCTTAATTTAGAAAATATAATTTCAATAAAGGATTACATAATTAATATTACATGTTAATGATTAATTTAAAAATTGTTAATACAGATACGACACCTCAATGGATCCCAACCTTCATCTGGATCCCTTCGATCCATCAGTACTTTATCTACAGGCTAATTATAGGTTTCAGCTATTATGGGATGAGGTGATAGGTATGAGTACGTTGTTCCGTTCTCGTAGGGTGAACTTGCATGGAATCTTTTAGGGGCTCGGCCCCACATCCCCACGTCTTAGATATACTTTATCGGGGTGGTATCTACCATTGAATCGCTACTGGTCGGGTACATCATGATAGGGCTCTTTGTGATGGCCATGGTTGAGCGATGGCTACCGGAGACCCACACATTTCATCTCCGCACCGGTGAGGCCACTATCACGCTTCAGGATGTGGAGGTTATGTATGGACTACAATTAGATGGACACCCGTTATACATTGAGGAGCCTCAGCCACCGTCGTCGTATCGGTAGGAGTTGACTAGGCTCACTGATTACGTGCCTCAGCCATGTGATCCATGGATAGACTCGGATGTTAATGAATGCCCTTTTTACTCACTTGCACCTCTTAGACTTAGAACATCCTATTACAGACGACATACCTCAGGTCGATGTCGATCGTCGTGCTCGTATGTACTTACTCATCATATTCAGGAGCATCATATTCCTGAACACATCAGGTTCTCATGTGAGCTTAAAATAGCTGCTATTTCTAGAGGATATGGGCGAGTTGAGATGTTATAGCTGGGGCACTGCTGTGGCTTACATGTATCGTTCATTATGCCGAGCGTCTATAGGCGATAAGACGGATGTCTCTAGATTTCACGTATTCCTTCAGGTAATATATTTAAGTGTGTGTAATTTTATTCTAAATATAGCTTTTTGAAATGATGACTAATAAAATATATTTTTAATGATCATTTCGTATATTGGCGTGGTATAGGATGATGCATTTTCAGCCCGTAGCTGCGCACCCTTAGCCTGACTTCATTACTGATGGAATGCCCTACAGACGGAGATGGACGGGAGGCGTAGTGCAAGATGTGGATACACACCACAGACTTCTTCCGTTCAGGGATTAGCTAGATCGTATGATGACGAACATGGTAAGTTTATTTGATTTTACATTATTATCTTATTTATTTTTACTATTTTGTCTTTATTGTTTAATAATTTATTTTTTTATAGATTTTTATATGGAGGTTAAATGATCAAATTTTTGGATCAATTGCCGACATTTTGCAGGGCTAGTGAGCCCATGTGGATGTCGCGGTGTCCGCTGATACACATGGATATCATTGAGGATCATGTACCCCCACCGCGTCTTATGACAGTTTGGACATGTACATAATATACCTGATTCGGTTATTTGGGAGCACGACCACTATACGCGGGACGAGCGTGCGACTGACACTGTTGCATACCAGGCCTTTATGCAGGACCAAATCCATCATTGGGATTAGAGGCTAGGGACGCTAGAGGTGGTCGGACAAACAACTCTGATCCTAGATTGCATGGAGTGGTACCGGTGGATCATACGTACCTTGATTGGCAACCCCCGAGACACGTCATCCAGATGGCTGAGGATATGCAGCACTCGCGGGACAGTATGAGGTGTTGATAAATTTATTCCACTTAAATTTGATTAATCGTCACGTTACAAATTTATTCAATCATTAATATTTGCAGACAAATATAGCTACGGACCATACAAACGATACGCTGGATGGGCGTGGACCATATGACTTTCCCCGAGACAATGAAATTTGCAGCGTGGATGGTTGAGCTAGCAGATAATGGTATGCGGCAATCACAAGAGCTCGAACATATCCGTGAACGTGTTCCAAAGGTCCCGTATTAGGCATCGGGTGGTCGTGGAGGAGGTGGTGGTTGCAGAAGGGGAGGTGCTAGAAAGGGTGGGGCTAGAGGGGTTGGTGACAAATGGGATGTGGCCAGAAGGGCTGATGGACGAGGTAGTGACGGTGGAGGCCTCCGTCTAGTAGATGAGCATGTTATTGTTCCCGCTCCAGTCCAACAACATCCGTCGACTTTCGAGCTTCCATCGACTCCAGAGCGCCCGACGACTTTTTATCGACCGTCGACACCTTTATATACGCCGGCGCAACTATATTCAGGTCACATTAACTGGGTATCAGTAGAGGCATCATTGTCTACGCAGACGTCCATTTGTGATCCATAGGGTGATCGGTCAGTTCGTGATCTATAGGTGGACATGAGTTGGAGTACGACGACGCATTCATGGACTTCGACATGTTTTAGAGTCTAGAGGTAAGTGTTTAAAATAATTATTTTATCAAATTACAATACTTATACTGATTATTTAATAATTGTCCATATCTTAGGATCCAGCTCCTGCTCCGGCCCCATCTACAGCTCTGGCTTCGGAGTCCACTCAAGAGACCGTTGAGGAGCTCTCTCATGAGTCCTCTCAAGAGCCCTTCGACACACAAGTTTGATTTTTTACCAAAAGATAATGTATTAATTATAAATTAAAATTAATACTAATTCTTTATATATTATTTCAGGTTCATCGGTCTGCGCCTGTGGACCCGTCTCCTGATTGTACTGATGAGATTCTGACTGTACATAGTAGTTCCCGCAATCTAAAAAAGAAGCACATTATGCTCAAGGGCGCAAGGAAGAAAATAGAGGATGATCATGACATAGAGCATCATATTATTAAGAGGAGAAAGAGGGATAGAGATGATGGTGAGGGTTTCTTCTTGAAATAAAGGAGGGCCCCTTGTGCGCAGCGTGGTACTGGTCTAACCTTTGAAATCAATTGAGTCACCATGATTTACCTCCTTCACAGACCTGTCGGACCGGGGTGTGGGGGCTCCTGGGGTGGGAGATTCCACCTTTTGGAATAAGAGATGATGGCGAGGGTAGTGAGAATCGTCTTAGGCCTAATGTTACTCTAAAGCCTATCACATGTGGGACCCATTAGATATTGTGTATATGTAATTAAGTTGTACAGTTTAAGTTAATATTATATTTTTTCCGTATTATTTTCTTAATAATAATTTGTTATCTTAGTCTTTATTATCGTTTATTAATAACTCGTGCGACGTCCTAAGTTAATTATGAAAAAAATCTCGACATGAAATAAAGTAATGCCTTGATTAAATAATAAAACGCTTAAATCAAAACCTTATAAAATAAAATACTTAAATCTAACGATAACAAGTTTTCAAATAAAACTTACTTCAGGGTACTTTACAACCTCTAAAACGACGATCCAAATGTTTAATTATGTTTGATGTATTTAGTCTACATTATTATTCGCAGAAAAAATATCAAGTTCTACATTAAATATTGATATTCGAGAGTTTTGAAACATGACTAATCTTTGATTAAAGTAAAAAAACGTGAATTTCAAAATTTTAAAATTATACAAAGTGTAAAAAAATAAAAATAATTATATTCCTCCGTAATAGAATTTAACGGTAGCCATCTGCGCAAAAAATATTTTTATACCTTTTTTTTCAGAGTATTTTGAATCAAAAGTCCACTTTTGGAGTCATTTAAGTTCCTGACTCCAAGCAACTTGAATTTACGTAGTGCTTTTCCAAATCTTCACCTCAAATCTCATTCACAAAAAAAAAGTGAAAAAGAAAGAAACAAACAAGATACTACAAAAAAGATAGATATGTATGGAGAAAAAGAGAAAGCTGTTCCATTTTCCCCTTCTTATTAATCTTTTGATTGATTGCTTCTGTTGATGGTGGAACTTTACGCAATCGCATAATATCCTCCTCTTCTTACCCATTTCCCATTATCCCCTACCTTACCCCACCCACCCCACCCACCCGTCCCACCCACGCACACCCACACCCACACCCACACCATCATCATCAATATTCCTCTTCCACTTCCTCCATATTCGTCTCCACAATTCATATATATACAATCTTCTTTAATCTCATCATTTCTGCCAAACCCCATTTCTTAATTCCTTTAAAAAAATTATAGTTTTGAGCATAATTGAAAGAAAGGCAAAAAGGGTATCTGAATTTTGGTCATTTTCATTAATGGTTTGATTCAAAATTCATGAATTTTCGTTTCTTGATTTTCCGGGTTCTTGATTTTTGGGGTAAAAAAGATTGATTTTTTCTACAACTTTGAGCTTTATTGAGAAAAACGGCATCTGAATTTTTTCTTTTTCTTTAATGGTTTGATTCAAAACTTAGTGAATTTGCGTTTCTTGATTTTGGGGGTATAAAAAGATTGAATTTTCTTACAATTTTGGGCTTAATTGAGAAAAAGGGCAAAAGGGTGTCTGAATTTTGCTCATTTTCATTGATGGTTTGATTTAAAAATTGCATATTTTAGTTTCTTGATTTAGTGATTAGAAAAGATTGAATTTTGGGCTTAATTTGAACAAAGGGGCAAAAGGGTGTCTGAATTTTGCTCATTTTCATTAATATTTTGATTCGAAAATTGCAAATTTTAGTTTCTTGATTTGAGGTTAAAAAAGAGTACAACTTTAATAAATTGAGAAAAAGGGTGTCTAAATTTGTTCATTTCCATTAATATATTAAAAAATGGGTAATATGGGAAGCAGTGGTGTAAACGGCCGTCGCCGGAGCAGTAACCGGAGAAGCCACCCACCACCACCACCACCACCACAACCACCACAGCCAGAGATAAATGCAAACCGTTATGTTTTCGCGGCGGCGACACCTTACCCAACTCATCAATACCCACCAAACCCTAATCCACCACCTTATTATCAATACCCTGGTGGTTACTTTCCACCAGTGCCACCACCATTACCAGCTCCATATGATCATCATAGGATGGTGGACCCGGGTCATGCTAATTGGGTTAATGGGAGGTATCCGTGTGGACCTATGATGCCACCACCAGCACCATATGTGGAGCATCAAAAAGCTGTAACAATAAGAAATGATGTTAATTTGAAAAAAGAGACTTTAAGGATTGAGCCTGATGAAGCTAACCCCGGCAAATATCTTGTGGCTTTCACTTTTGATGCTACTGTTCCTGGGAGGTAAAAAATTTGCCCCTTAGAAACAGCCTCCCTACCTCCCGAGGTAGGGGTAAGGTCTGCGTACACTCTACCCTTCCCAGACCCCACTTGTTGTTGTTGTTGTTGTTGCTTAGCATACTGGTTGGTTTGTTGTAGTTACTGTTTATTTTCCTATTTGAACTGTTTTGTTATTGCTTTATTTCCAAAAGATGAAAACTGCGGAGATGAGTATGCTGAGATGGATGTGTGGGCATACAAGGAGAGATAAGATTAGAAATGATGATATCCAGGATAGAATGGGGTGGCCTCCGTGGAGGATAAGATGCGGGAAGCAGGGTTGAGATGGTTTGGGCATGTGCAGAGGAGAGACACAGATGTCCCAATGCGGAGGTGTGAGAGGTTGGCTATCGACGAGTTCAGGAGAGGTAGAAGTTGGCCGAAGAAGTATTGGGGAGAGGTGATTAGACGGGATATGATGTAGGTGCAACTTACTGAGGACGTGACCTTAGATAGAGGGTTGTGGAGGACACAGATTAGGGTAAAAGGATAGTAGGTAGTTGAGTGTAGTTCTACTTACGCTTATAAACCGGTAGTTGTAGTGTTATTATGGTAGGTCTGCTTAGCCTATCATACTAGTAGGCGCAGTATTGCTTTATAGTCCTCTGTCGTTTGATACCTGCGTTAGTTACTGCTTCTTTTTTCAGATTGCGCTATCATGACTTATTCGCTTTTATTACCATCATTTGCATACTGCTTTAAATTTTTTGTTCGGGTCTAACCGTTTCTCGGGTCGTTCGGAAACAGCCGCTCTACCTACCTGTAGAGGTAAGGTTTGCGTACACTCTACCCTCCCCGACCCCACTCGTGGTATTTCACTGGGTATGTTGTTGTTGTTGTTGTTTTTGTGAAATTTATGCAAATTGATGTTATATGGTACTATCTGTTTGACTGATTTAGTTGAAGTGTATTAAAATGTGTAGTAGTAGTGCTTGTTCATAAAGTTGAAGTTAATTCTATATAGCAAAGCTATATGTCATAGTTATTATTTGTTAAAATAGGAAGTTTTTATACTACTTACGGCAAAATTACCCCATTTCGAATAGCTCAAGGGAAAAATTGACCTTTTCCCCTTGTTTTGGAGCAATTGTTAGTAGGAAGGATTTGTTTGAACTATTTGGCTAGTTGGAGGGCATTTTTAAGCTAGTTTACTAACGGCGAGGGCATTTTTGAGCCAAAAATGTAACGGGGTAAAGTTGACCTATTTCGGATAGTTCACGGTATTTTTGACCCTTTATAATGATTGTTCCTGGGAGGTACTGCTTTATAATTAGAAAAAAAAGTTTTTTTCTCTTTTACCGTCTGCTTGTTTGTGAAATTTATGCAAATTGAAGTTATATGGTACTATCTGTTTGACTGTTTCAATTGAAGTGTATTCAAATAGGTGTAGTGGTATTAGTATTTGCCCATAAAGTTGAAGTTAATTCAATATTATGGGAGTTTCAATTTGGTACTTTTCCCTTGAATTCTTTAATTTGATTGTTTCATACAGGGTCAAAGTTAAAGTCTTTAACTTGATTTTGGTACTATATTAGTAGTATTGTAGAAATTTAATTAGTTAAATAATGGTTTGGAAGTTAGTTTGATATATAAGAAGGAGACTCTTAGGATTGAACCTGATGAAGCTAACCCTGGCAAGTATCTTGTGGCTTTCACTTTTGATGCTACTGTTCCTAGGAAGCAGTAGCAAATGTGCATGCATAAGCATGAATATGACATGCACAACAATAAGAAGTCAAGATATCCTATAGAGATTCAATCTTTAATCAATATAGAACTCTTTCTTAGTGAAGTGGGAAGAAGAAGTGGTTTATAATTAAAAATTCGTCTTTTTTTTTCTTTTTTACTCTATGCTTGTTTGTGAAATTTATGCAAATTGATATCATATGGTACTATCTGTTTGACTGTTTCTATTGAAGTGTATTCAAATATGTGTAGTGGTATTAGACCTTGTTCATAAAATTGAAACATATTCAATATAGAAAAGCTATATGTCATAGTTTTTTATTTGTTAAAATAGGAAGTTTTTATAGGACTACTTATATTCTTGTGTTGTTAGTACTATATTTCTCACATATTCAACCCTCCCAATTGTTTTTTAAGAACAAGGGTAAAATTGCTCCATTTCGAATAGTTCACGGGAAAATTGGCCCTTTTCCCCTTGTTTTGGAGCAACCGTTAGTAGGAGGTAATGCTTTATAATTAGAATTTGTCCTTTTCTTCTTTTTTTTCTCTCTGCTTGTTTGTGAAATTTATGCAATTTGTTGTATGGGATCTGTATCAGTTGAAGTGTGTTCAAATCTGTGTAGGTCTATTTTTGTCCTTCAAATCTGTTTGTTGTGACTCTCTTGTTTTTATTAGTGTTTTTTGGCAGTAACCATCAGTTTTTAAGTCCATTCTGTTAGTCGGACTAAAGTTGCTCTACTTTTATCAAACTTAAGGGACTAACGATGCTCAAATTTATATTTGAAGGACCAAAATAGAACTACTCCCATAGATAAGGGACAATTTTGGCTAAAAACTCTGGTATTAGTACTTGTTCATAAGATTGAAGTTAATTCTATATATGTGAGTTTTAGTTTGGTACCTTTTCCTTGAATTCTTTAATTTAATTGTTTCTTATAGGGTCAGAGTAAGTGTCTTTAACTTGACTTTGGTACTATGTTACTATTGTGGAAAACATAGTGCAATAATGGTTTGGAAGTTAGTTTGATATATAAAAAATTGTCTTTTTTCCCTTTTTTCTTGTCTTGTTTGTGAAATTTATGGAAATTGATGTTATATGGGATCTGTGTCAGTTGAAGACACTTGAAGTCTATTCAACTATGTGTAGTGGTATTAGTACTTTGTTCGATAAAATTGAAATAAATTCGATATATCCAAGTTTCAATTTGGTACCTTTCCCTTGGATTCTTTAATTTGATATTGTTTCTTACAGGGTGAGAGTTAAAGACTTTAACTTGACTTGGTGCTATGTTAGTATTGTGGAAAACATAGTTAAATAATGGCTTGGAAGTTAAGTCTGATATATAAGAAATAAATTCAATATATGGGAGTTTCAATTTGGTACCTTTCCCTTGAATTCTTTGATTTGATTGTTTCTTACCGGCCTTGAATTCGCTATCATGACTTACGCACTTTGTTTGTCTTACTTTGCTTGGTCTTGTGCTTTGTCTTACTTTGCTTGGGCTTGTGCTTTGTCTTGAGCTGTGGGTCTCTCGGAAACAACCGCTCTACCTACCAAGTTAGAGGTAAGGTCTGTGTACACTCTACCCTCCCCACCTCCCCAGACCCCACATTGTGGGATTTCACTGAGTATGTTATTGTTGTTGTATTGATTGTTTCTTACAGGGTCAGAGTTAAAGACTTTAATTTGACTTATGTACTATGTTAGTAGTGTAGAAAAAAATAGTGAAATAATGGTTTGGGAGTTAGTTTATATATAAAACATGATATTAAAGTTTATATTTGAACAGGTAAGTGAATTCAAGTTCTTGAAGTATGTATAGTTGTATGGGATAAAATCTTCAGTTGAATGGTATCAAATATTTTTCCAAGAATGTATTGAACTTTCTAATCATTCATTAGTTTAGAAACACATATAGGTAGTTAGGTACTAATAAGATGATTATTGTTACTGGTCCCCGGGGTTAGCTCAATTGGCAAAGGTTGAGGGACTTGTTTCTTAGGTCACATGTTTGAGCCCTGCGCCAAGCAAACTAACTCTTGTATTTAAGTGGAGAAGGGTAGAGGAGCAGACCCATCATCCCGAGTTTCAAAGGCCTGAGGTTGGCCCAAAGGGTCAGCTCCAGATGAATATCTTGGTCATCACAAAAGAAGAGGATTATTGATACTGGGTCTGCTAGGAGTATTTATACTCATCCATTCTATAAGGCAATCTGTTGACAACCTCCCATGTTATAGCTGCAGATTAATGTACATTTCTTTTTGTTGTTGCTAGTCCTGCAATCTCTTTAACGACCTAGGATGAGTAGATAAATGTGTGTATTTGAAAAAAAATGAGAGAGTTCTACAGCATCCTGCAGAGCGTGACTTAGTAGTTAGTACTACTTTCGATCATCTGAACAAGCCTTTCGGTCTAGTTAATAACTAACTTGTGTACGATAATTTGAAGTTGTCTCGTGTTAAGCACTGATGTTCAAATTCCCTTGGTGAGTAGTGGTCAGTAACTTTGGTCTTCTACTCCATGTATATATCATTATTGATGGGTAACACTGTATTCTGGTCTAATATGAATTGTTGCTTTTTTTAACAAGTTAAAGTATATATGAATTGTTGCTTTCTTTTTTGATGAAAACAGATGGGAGATGGTAAGTAGGGTTGGCCAAATGGTTAAAAAACATAAGTACCCATCCAATCCGACTCATTAAATATGGGTGGTATAACTGACCATTTAAAAATGGATCAAATATGGATGTTATCGATATTATCAACTAAAAAATGGATATCCAGATGGATAAGTTGGATATCTATACTATCTTACCCATTTGTCTGCTAGTTATTTGTCATGAGTTCTTGATTTCTAGGAGTAAGCTTATTTTGGCCTTTAGCTTGTTCTCACCTGACTATTGCGGGATCCATGGACAATATGTATGTCCATATTATCCGTCTTAACCCATTTTTTATCCATATTAAATACAGGCGGGTCGGATATTTTATCCATTTTTGTTTAACCAGTTTTCGACCCGTCCATATCCGACCTGCCTGTTTGCCACTCCTATAGGAATTATCAAAGTAGTTACTTTGTGCTTGTTTGCTATTGAAATTTGTAGTTGCTTGTCATTACTTTGCAATATATTGTTGACTCTTCAAGTGTAAGTGCTTTCAACGTAGCTAATCGAAAGTATTACTTGATTTTTTTTCTCTTGCAGCATGACGGTTATTTTCTTCGCAAAAGAAGGTGAAGATTGTTGCTTGACTCCTATGAAGGAAAGCTTGCTTCCACCAATAACTTTTGAGTTTCAAAAAGGTTTAGCTCAGAAGTTTAGGCAACCGTCTGGAAGCGGCATTGATCTTTCAATGTTTGAAGTAGCAGAATTGTCCAAAGATGGTGAGGCAGATATGTATCCACTTGCTGTCAAGGCCGAGGCATCATTAGTAGATAGCCAAGGTGGATCAGAGGACGGGAGTGCAGCGTCAGTAGGGGCCACTAATTCACAGACTACTCAAGCAGTTTTCGAGAAGGACAAAGGTGAGTACCATGTTAGGGTGGTGAAGCAGATCCTATGGGTCAATGGCATGAGGTATGAGTTGCAAGAGATTTTCGGGATTGGTAATTCAGTTGAAAGCGATTTTGATGGAAATGATCCTGGGAAAGAATGTGTGATATGCCTCTCTGAACCTCGGGATACTACTGTACTTCCATGTCGGCACATGGTATGATTCTACCCTTTGTTAACAGTTTATATTGAGTTTTGGTCTCAATATGTTCACAAACATCTGCAATGTCATGATTATATATTGTATAGTTTCTGCAGCCTGCAGTCAAACAGTTTTGCTAATAGAGTCTGAAAACAATTCCTCCTGACACTAGGGGTCGTTTAGTCGTTTAGTTTCTGGTTGGAGTTACGTAGTTATTAGTAATGTAGGGATTAGTTATGCAAGGTTTAGTTATTCATGTAGTATTAGTTATTCCATCTTTTACCTTGCATAAAATAATATATAGATTCCTTCATAACTTACATGTGTTATGTGGGATTGTAAACCGGTAATCATACACCATACTTGGTGTGCTGAATTTTATACATAGCAACTAAAATGCTACCAAATATGGTACTAGTTTTGTTGGTTTTAATACATACATGAATAGTTCACTTCCTAACCAACAGGCAAACGTTTCCCTCTTGGTTGCTGGTCTACTCAAAGTCCGATGTTTGCCCTCTTGGTTGCTTTGTGACCTCTCCTTATCCGACCTTTCTCTTTCTCTTGCCACTGGCTGAGTGGTTTAAGATGTCAGTAGAAAAATATTATGTAGCTGACATTATTTTTCACCTTCATTTTCCTTGCATTCGCTGTATTTATTGATTGAACAAGCCATATATAATATGCTTGTTCCTGTGTTAGGACATGGGTCTCTCTATTTGGGTGGGGCATTACCGATTAACCAATTTCTAAACGCGGGAGTAGAGATCCTAAAGAGCTAACACTTCCTCGTGAATTTATCTTGAATTGAGATCTTTTGGCTCAGCTTTATATCACCGAGGGAGCAACCCCATTTTTCACCTTGAATTGGTCAATATATGCAGAATTTCTTACTTCTTATGGAGGATTAGATCCTGTATTTCTTTTTAATTAACAAACCTCTAGTATATTGTACATCACATAATTGAGTATATCTTTCTTGATGCAGTGTATGTGTAGCGGATGCGCAAAGGTTTTGAGGTTCCAGACGAATCGCTGTCCTATTTGTCGACAGCCAGTTGAGCGCCTTTTGGAGATCAAGGTCAGCGAAGGCGCTGCTGAAGAGTAAAACTAGGAAGAGCTGCCAGAATCACTCTTGTATAAATAACTGTAATTCTCACTTCTACTCTTCTTGGTTTCCTACATTGCTCCTCTCTATCCAATTCCCTATTAAAATTTGCAAATGGGCTGCATATAGTCCTACCATTGGCTCAAGACTTGCTGTTGAATTGAGCCATTTTTTTTACATTTTTCTTCTTCTTTAAGAGTGTTTTTGAATTACCCTGTTTTTTTTTTTAAAAAAAGCTGTTGTTTAACTATATACCTAGTAAATATACTGTTTGCTTGGTCAATCCTCTGATCTACATTTGGCTTCTGTTTTATTCTCAAAACTTCTTTGATTTCTCTTGTAGCAAATTAGCCACCAAAACCTGTGAAAGCAGTGGAAAATTGGTGTATTTACTAGCATATTCAAAATGTTGTTGACTTGCATTATTTATCCAGTTCAAGAGAAGTTTTGGTATGTTTGAACTATTTGTGTGATTTGCAGAAATAGGGTCATTTAATGTCTGGTGTTTAATTGTTGTTCCCGTTTAAGAAATTTGTGCAAAAATGTTTTTTGTGTCACCCCCGGAAGAATAGAAAATCACGCTTCAATAAGTTATTATGGGTCTCATTCTCCTATCTTGTTAAATTGTTCATTGGCAGAATTTGGTGATGTTAAATTGTTTACAAGTTATGACGAGCGTGGTCATAACTTTAGTACAATCTTTATTCTCCTTATTTAATTGTTCATATGTCAGGATTGGCAAAATGTGCTTCTATGGTAGCCCCAAAGTTATTTATACATAAATATACTAAAACAATGACCCCAAAAGTCATAAAAAAAGGGCAGCTCGGTGCACTAAGCTCTCGCTATGCGCGGGTCCGGGGAAGGGCCGGACTACAAGGGTCTATTATACATAGTCTTGTCTTGCATTTCTGCAAGAGGTTGTTTTCATGACTTGAACCCATGACCTCCAGGTCATATTTGTGCAAATTATACTACCAAATTGGAGGCTCATTTTGATTCACAGAAGATGGGCCTGCAGAAGTTATGGGCTTTTCTCCATCTGGGTTCCAAGCAACTCTTTGGATCTACTCGGGTCATTTACACTATTGACCCTACTTTGTACTGGTCTTTAATTTTTGCCCCTCGAATGGAAATTATTTCTTCTGAGGCATAAGTTCTTTATATATAAATAATGGAATAATCATTTCTTTTATATATTTATACATTGTTGAATCCCTTACCATTAAAAAGAGGGGAAAATACTATTATTTCGACCAGATGAGAGTACACTGATCTGCAAAATTCAATGTCCATAACTAAATGACTGATCAGGGTGAGTTGGATTCAAATTGTAGCATGTCACATATTAATTTAACATTGTTAGTAAAATTCCGAACAATATTGATCAAGAACAAGAAAACAAAATAAAACATCTATTTACCCTATAGTTCTCTCACTTCCATTAAAGAACTATCTGTACTACCAGTTCATTTTTGACGAGTTAATCAATGAGTATAGCAAATTTTAACATTTAGATTTTTAGATTGTCTTTCATTTATTCGTCGTTTTCAAAGGTTAGTTAGTTCTTATCTTTTCCCTTAAAGTTGTGCCTAAAGAATTTATGACTTCTGCATACACAAACTTAATCATTCTACCACGACTCAAAGATTAAGATATCTTTTTGTTTTTTGTTTTCCACACGATATTCGGTATTTGCATCGGGGTCTGACCGAATCCGAATTTACTCCGCTAAGTCCTATATTGAGGATAAAACACTCGCTATCAAAAGTGACTATATACTCAAATTTAAAACCTCTAAATTAAGGATCACACCCTTAATTGGTGGTCCGAAGTGAAAGAAATAATCCCTTGATTATTTTCATTAATTGAAAGAGTTTATATACAATTTACATATTTCCATAATAGGAGAATCATATTCCTATTCTACTACTAAAACCTTATTCTACTTCGACACTAATTATACAATTATGGTAAGTATACAATACTAATTACACTCAAATACTATCTAAACTAATATACAAAATCCGAAATATACATATGATATATTGTATATCATATGTATATTTAACACACCCCCGCACATAGCGGGCGGTCTTCGAACGCTGAGACTGTCTCTAAAATCTTCAAAAAGGACCGAGGGAAGACCCTTTGTAAAAATGTCGTTAATTTGATACCTGGACGGGATATGGCAGACACGAACTTGACCACGAGCAACCTTTTCGCGAACAAAGTGAATGTCCATCTCGATATGCTTAGTGCGCTGGTGCTGAATTGAATTACCAGAAAGGTAGATGACACTAATATTATCACAATAAACCAAGATCGCTTTTGGAATGGGACAATGAAGCTATAACAACAAATTACGTAACCAACATGATTCAGAGACCACATTAGCTACCCCTCGATACTCGGCCTCTACACTGGAACGGGATAAAGTTGACTGACGCTTCGCAGACCATGAGACCAAGTTATTACCAAGAAACATACAATAGCCAGACGTAGACCGTATGGTGTCCAGACAACCACCCAAATCAGCATTTGTATACGAGACAAGTGTCGACGTGGATGAAGGATATAAATGCAAGCCATAGTCAAGCGTACCCTGAATATACCGAAGGATGCGTTTGAGCGCATTCATGTGCTCAACTCTGGGATAATGCATAAACAAACACACTTGTTGTACAACATATATAATATCAGGTCTCGTGAATGTAAGATACTGAAGGCCCATGCAAGACTACGATAGCGGGTCAGATCCTCGCATGGTGTGTCGGTTGCAGCCCCAAGTTTGGGCTTAGTATCAACTGGAGTGGAAGTGGACTTACAGGATGACATCCTATCCCTCTCAATGATCTCAGCTGCATACTTCCGTTGGGATAAGAACAACTCACTTGCATGACGAGTGACAGCAATCCCCAAAAAATAACTCAAGGGCCCCAAGTCTTTCATAGCAAACTCAGAGTTGACCATTGTCATGATAGATTGGCGTAAGGCATCGATAGAGGCAGTCAAAATAATATCATCCACATATAACAATATATAGGCCAAAGACGAACCACGACGATATATGAATAAGAAATTATCCGACCTGCTGTGAGTGAACCCAATAGTCGAAACATATTCGGCAAACCTCTTATACCAGGCCCGTGGAGACTGCTTCTATATAAGGACGTTTTCAACAAACAAACATGATAAGGATGTTTGGGATCCCTAAATCCCAAAGGCTGATGCATATAGACTGTTTCCTTGAGATCACCATGTAGGAAAGCATTCTTCACATCTAACTGATGAATAGGCCATGCTTCTGAAAGAGCCAAGCTGAGTACAGTGCGGATGGTAGCTGGCTTGACCACTGCACTAAATGTCTCCCCACAATCCACACCAACTTGTTGAGTCTTACCATCACTCACAAGCCAAGCCTTATGCTGTGCAAACGAACCGTCTGAATTGTCCTTATGAGCAAAAATCCACATAGACCTAATAATATTAATACCAGATGGACAAGGCACCAACTCCCACGTCTTATTATCAATAAGAGCATTATATTCATCGGTCATAGCAATTTTCCAATTCGGGTCATTTAATGCAGACATAGGATTACGGGGTAAGGGTGATTAAGAGCATTAGAATATAAATTAAAATGCCTTTTAGGTTTAAAAATACCCCATTGACTACGAGTGACTGGTCTATGACTCGGGGAAAAAGTGGCCGGAATTTGGGAATTTTCTGGACTCGGTACGGACTGGCCACCAGGCAGTCGGCCTACTGACCCAATTCGGGAAGCAGAAAGCATGGCGAATCTTGGATGGACCGATTCGATATTGAGGCTGGGCCCAATTCTTTGGCGGCCTAGTGAAAAAGCGGCGAGGGTTGTGACGGACCAGTGGGCCCGCTGGAGGATTTGGGGTGCGGAATATGTCCGAAAAATGGTGAATAATATACGGAGATATACCATCATTCAAAAAATTATACGAACTAGGCACGGGATTACTAACTTTAGAAAATGGAAACTGGGATTCATAAAACATGACATGACGACTAATGATGATTTTATTAGAGGATAAATCAAAACATTTGTAACCACGATGATTAGAAGGAACCCCCAAAAATTCACACAGAGTAGATCGGGCTTGAAGTTTGTTAATTGTGGTGAACGAAAATAACGGATAACATAAGCACCTAAAGACCCTAAGATGTGAATACGAAGGAATCTTATTATATAAAATATGAAGGGGGAGGAATATGTCAAACTTTTGGAAGGAAGAACATTTAGGAGATATGTAGCAATTTGTAGAGCATGATGCCAAAAAGACGGGGCTACGGAAGCATGAATCAATAAAGTGCGAAAAATGTTATTAATGGTACGAATTTTGCGTTCGGCTTTTCTATTTTGTGAAAATGTATGAGGGCAAGAAAAACGAAAATTAATCCCATTAGTGGCACAAAACTCCCTAAATACCCCGTTGTCATATTCTTTGTCATTATCACATTGGATATTTTTTATTTTCCGTTCGAATTGAGTTCTAATGAATGCTCTAAATTTTAAGAAGATGGAAAAAACTTGAGATTTTTTCGCTATCGGAAAAGTCCATAAAAATTTAGAATAATCATCCAAAAAGATAACATAATACCGATGACCCAAAGAACTAAGAACATGAGACGTCCATAAGTCGCTATGAATAATATCAAATGACATTAAAGTATGAGAGGTAGAGTCTACAAATGGCAACTTAACAATTTTTCCTAAAGAACAAGATTGATAATTCGGAGTGCTACGCTCACCCTTACAAGAAATAAAATTGTTATTCTCTAAGGAAGACAAAATAGACGATCCTGGATGACCTAGATGAGCATGCCACAAGGAAGGAGCAAGGGCTGCAAATGCTGACGGCAAGTCTTGACTCGATAGATCGGAACATGGCGTTATAGGATAAAGATCTTCTCTACTATCACACCTCATAAGAGGACTCCCCATTTTGAAATCATTCACAGAGAACCCAAATGGATCAAATTCTATGGACACAGAATTATCAGTGGTGAATTTTCGGACATACACCAAATTTTTAATCAATTTTGGAGCGTGAAAGGTATTTTTCAAAATAAGAGGTGGATGGGGGGGGGGGGGAGACAATGTTTTATGACCATAACCATGAATTGGAATTGAATTACCATTACCAAAAATTATACCACGATTGTTGCTCAAATTGGAATAAGACGACAGAGTACATGAATCGGATGTCATGTGAGTAGTGGTGCTGATGTCCATGTACCAATTTGGGTCCGAAGGATTTATTCCAAGCGTGTGCATCGCGACTTCGATGTTGGTAGGAGTGGAGCCCGCTGCATAATAGGCCTGGTGGGGCCCAGGCTCGCTTCCTCGCCGACCCTGCATTCCCATCGATCAGCCGGACCGAGATCGGGCCGAGAGTAGCCGACGGAAAGAAGGCTAAAATTGGACCCAATTACCGTGGGCTGGAGGCGCTGAAAAGCCGAGACTGTTGGGTCACTTCCCACTGGCCCAGGCCCACGGCTGGGACCAGTGGGGCTGAGGCCCACTGTTGATAGGGTGGGCCCCATTACCGTCGGTACTGTTGACGTTACCACCACGTTTGCCACCGCTGTTTCTTCCATTATTTTTCCTAGTATTTTTGCCGCCACCGTGAGCACGGTTTTGGCCCGAATTATCAACACACCATGGAGAATTTGTGGAGGACGTCATCTTGACAACGGGACTTGCCCCGGTAGCCGCCTTCTTAGACAATCCGGCTTCTTCCAAAGTAAGCATGGAGCGGGCTTGATAGAACTTTGGGAGGGTTATTTTGACGAAGTAGGGTCCCAACGCCACTAAATGCCAGCAACCATCTATAGAACCAGATGATCTTCACTAACGGGCGCACCAACGTTGCGGAGTTGGTCCGCCAGTTCCTTCAACCTTTTGTAATACGCTGAAACATTCGGAAAATATTCCATGTTGACGTGGGAAAAGTCCTGCTCAATAGTAACAGCTCTGAAATTCTGATTATCTTGGAATATGTCATGCAACCTATCCCAAACAGCCATCGCCGTAGCGTCTAGCTCAATAATTGTCTGCAACATGTCAGCAGAGATAGTGGAATAAATCCACTGAAGGACGGTGGCATCAAGCGTTGTCCATAACTTAGGATCATCCTCACGTTGAGGCACCTCCGTATCCTCAGGAGCCGCGGGGATTATGTGATGGATGACTTGATGCGAGCAGGCGTGAATTTTAAACAACTCGGCCCACGTCGCGTATTGGACGTTTTCTATTTCAAGAATGAGAGGTATGATGTTAGAAACAACACGGGCAGGATAAAACGTGCTTTTTGTCGTCGACATAACGGAAGAACAATAGGTGATTTGAGGAGAAAATAAAAGAACACCACCGACGGTCACAGAATCGGGGAAGGGGGGCTGAAACCGAGCACAAGGTCGACGGAAAAGAGGTTGAAAAAATAACCTAGACTTCTGATACCATGAAAGAAATAATCCCTTGATTATTTTCATTGATTGAAAGAGTTTATATACAATTTAAATATTTCCATAATAGGAGAATCCTATTCCTATTCTACTCCTAAAACCTTATTCTACTTGGACACTAACTATACAATTACGGTAATACAATTATGGTAAGTATACAATACTAATTACACTCAAATATTATCTAAACTAATATACAAAATCTGAAATATACATATGATATATTGTATATCATATGTATATTTAACACGAAGATTAAGATATCACCATTCATTTTGGCGTTAACTCTTCATCGTACGAATTGTGCCCCTAGTGTCAAACCTTCCACCACAATATTACAAGTGGACTATAACAAGCCAATAAATTAAATTGGTGACCATCAGTAGAGGCTAAAGGTGAGCATCTACTTTTGGGTTGGAAATAAATAAATGTAGCATATCTTTTTAAAGTTTTATTGACTATATATATATATATATATATATATATATATCTTTGTTTGGTGGAAGGTCCCTTTATTAGACTACATCAATGATATCGTTCATATTATCAAATAAGTAGTGTTTTTGAAGTTGCTGTGAATTTTGCAACTACTTAATGAAGTCAACCTTTGACGCATTCATAATTAGCTGTTCTCTAAACCAATTAGGGGTGGAGATAGAGGGTGTGAGGAGGTTTAATTGAACCTTTTCGTTGAAAATTTGTAAATAAATTTTTTTTTGCATATATATAACAAGTTGTTGAATTTTCTCGATATAAGATTTTTTAAATCCCGATATTATTTGAATTCTTGGCTCAAACCCTACAGCCAATGATAAGATGTATATATATTCTTATTATCAATATATGTTGATTTAGTTCGACTTTTTATTGTTCAAAGTAGAACCAAATCAAACCAAATCAAATACATATCGATTTTTTTTATGATTTGATTCAATTTTCGATTCTTTTTGAACATCCTTATAACAATGTAACCGAATTTCTATTTGTTTATTACTACATTTTTCCTTAGCCTATTATTTGGAGACGTTATTCATGGTGGGTTCGGTATGAAGGAAAATGTTTTTCAGGAAAATGTGTTTTTTAGAAAAATATTTTTCAGGAAAATTAGTGGGTTCCAACTTACTTTCTTGTGTTGGGTATGTAAGCAAAAACTATTATCCTAATATTATTTGTATATAATCTAGGTGGTGGTGGGGTGGTGGTAGTGGTTGGGGGTGGTGGATGTGGTGGTGGGTTGTGGTGAGGGGTAGGGAGTGGGGGTGAGATTAGGTGTGTTCGAAGGTGGGATAGAGACAATCAATATGGATCACGTGTCAAATTTGTTTTCCGTACTTTTATTAGGAAAATCATTTTTCTCAATATTAAGAAACGTATTTTTCTAGGAGAAATGTTTTTTTTTTTAAATTTTGACCAACGAACCTAAAAAAATTGAAAAATATTTCTATAACAAACACACTTAGTTTTTTCTCTCCTCAAAAGAATGACGTTTGTATGGTTTTGTCTTGCTCTGTTACGTACAATATCTCAAGCTAAGTGCGTTTCACACTATGAAAAACCATATTTTACTTTGTAACAAAAGGGGGTGTGGTGTCTATAAGTATGTATGTATATGTACTGTTCATATATTATATTATATGTTAATATATAGTTCTTGAATTGCAGGTATAAAAGACACCGTATCTATACGTAATCAATTGAAGAGCAACGGCAGAGCTAGGGGCGTATTCGAACCCCTTTTATCAAAAAATTATACTATATATTATACTGAATATTATACTTTTATATATATATATATATATAGTAAATGTTGAATTCATTTGACTTCTTCATATATTTACTTTTTCATGATTTGAATCAGCTTAGTAAAAATTCTGCCTCTATTTAACTGTTTGACGAATGTTGAAATCAAAAATAAAAAAAGGTCCACTTGTTAATTGAATATTTTCATTATGTAAACATTGAAGTGAAACTTCGTTGTAAAATCATGCTACTTTTCATTGTTTACTAAAAGCATGTTTCAACTCTTCTTTTACTTTAAATGGTAGCCTTTTCCTTCTTTTTTATTCAAAGTATACACATACATAGCATTAACAATTATTAATTAACAACCTAATATGATACTAAAAGTGATGCTTAATTCGATAAACACAACCTATAAATTACTGCTGGTTGTGATTTTGATATTGTTATCCTAATCATCATCCATCATTTTGTTTTTGCTCGCAAGTCAGCTAATTAACTCAAAGGCATACTTAGTATCTTCTTTTAATTAAAGTACTTAGATTCAAAATTGAACATAATGATATATTGTCAAGCCTAAAGCACAAGAAATTTAACTTTAATTTACAATATATACAACTTGAGTGAAAGTTAAAGTGGACATTTCACCATATAATAGTCGACAATGCAATGTTGGAGAGTGCCTTAGTATTCTACAAACTTGATGATTTTATCTTTGTGATAGTAGACTCAATGTAATTTCTACAAGGCTTCGTGTATACATGCATATAGGTCCAGTCAAGGAGCTTGGGAATAGAGCAAAAGAAAGACGAATTAGAGAACACCTCAAAAATTGTACATTCATTATGACCTAACTATATTGACAGAGAATAAATCCATATATTCTGTAATTATTATTCTAGTATAATTAGGTAAAGTAGAGATCCTTATACAATTAGGTTTGTAATTGTAAACACCTATATATATATTACATAAATGAGAAGCCTCCAACCAAGGAGAATGATACTATTCTACATGGTATCAGAAGCCAAACCCTCCCTGTCCTAAAATTGTACTCGCCCCCCTTCTCTTTTTATATTCCGGCGACAACCCCCCCAAACCCTACAAATATTCCACCGCCACCCACCTCTCTTTCATTGATTCCGGCGGCCACATGGCTTCTCCCGCTTCCTCCTCCTCCACCCACGACGTCACACATCCTCCCCTACTAACACCTTTCATCCGGCCTTTGCCGTAACGAATATCAAAAACTTTATCCCGCTAGTTCTTGATCAAGAGTATGAACAATACTCATCGTGGGTCGAATTAGTTCAAATACATGCTTGTGCTTACAAACGTCCTTGATCACATCGATGCCACCACCTCCGTCCACCCAACGTCGACAATCCGACGTGGAAGTGGCTCGATGCTATCATCAAACAATGGATATATGGCACCATATCCAAGGATCTACTTCATACTATTATGAAGACAGGTGCCTCGGCTCATGAATTATGTACACGACTAGAGGAAATCTTTCAAGACAACAAACATACACGTGTCGTCTATTTGGAGGAACAATTCACCAACACTCGTCTTAAGTACTTTGCCAACATGTCAGACTATTGTAAACAACTAAAATTGGTTGCCGATCAATTGTCTAATGTTGACACTCTGATTTTCGAAACAAAGATGGTTCTACAACTTATCAATAGTTTGCCGAATGGTGAGTATGATACACTTATGATGATGATCCAACAAGTTGATCCCCTCCCTAGCTTCAACAAGGCCCGGTCACAATTGTTGTTGGAGGAGACTAGACGAGTCAAATAGGACGAGCACAGTCCACATGCATTGGTGGTTGTCGTAATGCCATCCGCCAACACACCCGCCGATCTTCCGCAACCTACGGACCACCAACCTCAACGTGGTGGCTGAAGAGGCAGACGGGGACACAGCCGTGAAAAGCGAGGCGGCGGCATGGCCCACTTCTCCACGTCTGAGCAACATGCCTACGACCCCATGACCCCTACCAATATGAGTCATACTTACAACACTATGAATCACCAGCAGGCCGACGGCGTACGATACATGGATACATGTGCCACATCCCACCTTACTCGCGACTCTGGTAATCTCCCTCACATATTCAATTTGAACAATCCTCAATTTATTTTGGTCGGCAATGGCAATCGCATTCCAATTCAAGGCTATGTCACCACTCAAACACAACCACATTACCCTAAAAATATCATATATGCTCCTAACATCATTAAAAACTTAATTTATGTTAAGAAGTTTGCTAGTGACAACTTCGTATCTATTGAGTTTGATCCTTTTGATTTTTCTGTAAAGGACATACGTACGGGGACAACTCTTACGAGATGCAACAGTTTGGGGGACCTATATCCTTTCTCATCCAATTTTGCTGCAACTGTCAATCCTCCAACCTCTCTAGCTACCATCTCTCCATCCATTTGGCACAATAGACTCGGGCACCCGGGAGCACAAATTTTTAATTTTCTTAGAAGTTAGAATTTCATTCAATGCAATAACGATAAATTTACCCCCACTTGTTACTCTTGTCCTTTAGGAAAGCATGTTAGACTTCATTTTCAATCTTTATTAAGTCTAACAGTTTTTTTCTTTTGATATTATTCATACGGATTTATGGACATCTCCCATTACTAGCAAACTGGGTCACAAATATTATTTGGTATTTTTGGATGATTTCTCTCACTTTCTTTGGGTGTATCCTCTAAAATATAAGTCCCAAGTTTACACAATCTTTCTTGAATTTCAAGCATATGTTAAAACTCAATTTGAAAAGACCATCAAAACTTTTTAATGTGATAACGACCGTGAGTTTGACAACCTTCCCTTTCATAAATTTTATACGGACCACGGCATGGTATTTTTATTTTCTTGCCCCCATACCTCTCCTCAAAATGGTAAAGCCGAAAGAATCATACACACCATCAACAATAAGATCCGCACTATTCTCTTTCATGCTTCCACCACCCCTTCTTTTTGGGTGTACGTCTTACACATGGTGGCATACCTCCTTAATATATTACCAACACAAATACTTCAAAATAAAACTCCAACCGAAATTCTCTTCCGTCGAATCCCCTTGTATTATCACCTTTAGATTTTTGGTTGTCTATGCTACCTGAATCTCACCTCCACGACCCCTCACAAATTAGCACATAGAACTAGCCCTTCAATTTTCTTAGGTTTCCCATCAAATCATAGAAGGTACTTATGTTATGATTTGTCCACAAATAAAACTATAGTCTTTCGCCATGTCACATTCGAGGAGAATATTTTTCCATTTGCAAACATCCAAAAATTTCAAGTCCCTGATTACGACTTCCTTGATGATCCGGACACGTCCCCTCTCATTAGAAATGCCATACATCGTGCCACCCATCCCATCCCGTCACTTCCCTAGCCCACTGTTCCACCGTCAACTACCCTCCATCCCATCACTACCCATCGACTGCCCCTCTATCCCGTCGACCACCCACCATAATTAGTCACTGCCCCACCCTCAATCAGTCACGAAAAATACCATGTCCCAAACCACCCACTGCCTGAAATCACTCAATACCCGTGACCCAAATAGTCCCTCTTACGATCCACCGTATGGAAACTCGGGTCCAACACGGGATTTTCAAACCAAAAGTTCACTTTAACCTCTCCACTCAGACTATCTCACCTATACCTAAAAACCCAAAATTAGTCAAGCTTGACCCGAATTGGAATGCGACCATGTGTAAGGAATTTAATGCACTCACTACACAACGCACATGGGATCTTGTCCCGAGACCAGAGAGGGTGAATGTGATTCATTGCATATGGCTATATCGTCACAAATTCAGAGATAGTGGTGAGCTTGAACGCCATAAGACGAGACTTGTGGCAAATGGCATGGGGCAACAAGAGGGAATTAATTGTGGTGAGACCTTAAATTGAGTGGTTAAACAACCACCATTTGCACTGTTTTGGGCATAGCTATGGGAAAAACTGGTCGATTCATCAACTTGATGTGAAAAATGCATTTTTACATGGAAATTTAAAAGAAACCGTGTATATGCATCAACCGACTGGCTATGTGCATCCAGAGGCTCCTCAATATGTATGTCGTCTTCAAAAGTCACTCAATGGCTTGAAACAAGCCCACAGGGCTTGGTATGAGCGCTTTGCCACTTTCATTATGCAGATCAGGTTCGTGTGCAGCAAAAGTGACAATTGACTTTTTATTTTTCATCGAGGTAATGACACCGCATACCTTTTTCTATATGTGGGTGATATTGTTTTGACTGCCTCATCTGATATGCTGAAACATGAGATCATTACCCTGCTCAAATCTGAATTTGCTATGACAGACTTGGGTAAGTTGAGTTATTCTTTAGGGATTTCAGTGACCAGATCCGAAAATGCAATGTTCCTATGTCAGTGTAAGAATGCCAAAGAAATTGTTTACAAGGCTAAAATGGAAAAATGCAAGATCATGCCCACTCTAGTCGACTCGAAGTCGAAACTCAGTGCCAATGACGGGGAACCGGTGCTTGATCCTTCTCTTTATAGGAGTCTTGCTGGTACACTTTAGTAGCTTACCTTCACTAGGCCCGTTATTGTCTATGTCGTTCAGTAGGTGTGTTTTTTCATGCATGCTCCCAGGGAGCCTCACTTTACCTCTCTTAAACATATCATTCGGTACGTTAAGGGTACTCTTGACTACGGATTACATCTTTATCCATCTGCACCGACCAGTCTGATATTTTATACGAACGCTGATTGGGGTAGCTGTCCGGACACACGTCGATCTACTTCCGTCTACTGTATATTTTTGGGTGATAATCTCATCTAGTGGTCTGCCAAACGGCAATCCACGCTTTCCTGTTCGAGTGCAGAAGCAGAATATAGAGGCGTTGCAAACGTTATTGCCTAGATCTGCTGGCTCAGAAACCTTCTTCTAGAGCTTCATTATCCCTTACATAAGACATCTCTTGTCTACTGTGATAACATATCTG
The DNA here is from genome assembly GCA_029783415.1 of Anisodus acutangulus. Lineage (NCBI taxonomy): Eukaryota > Viridiplantae > Streptophyta > Magnoliopsida > Solanales > Solanaceae > Anisodus > Anisodus acutangulus. The sequence continues at coordinate 45,859,866 of CM056503.1, forward strand.
TTGTTTACTTGTCTCATAACCCGGTTCAGCATCAGCGAACAAAATATATTGAGATAGATATTCATTTTGTTCGTGAGAAGGTTGCCATGAGCCATGTTCGGGTGTTACATGTTCCTTCTTCCTATCAGTACACAAATATATTTACTAAGGGACTGCCTCGACAGCTATTCCTTAACTTCAGATCCAGTTTGAGCGTCCGACCTCCTCTCGCTCCAACTGAGGGGGTGTGATAGAGAATAAATAAATATTCTCCATATATTCTGTAATTATTATTCTAGTGTAATTAGGTGAAGTAGAAATGCTTATACAATTAGATTTGTAATTGTAAACACCTATATATATTGCATAAATGAGAAGCTTCCAACCGAGGAGAATGACACTATTTACATATATATTAAGACACGCACGTTGCCACATGTCAGAAATTTGTAGAATGCGGGAATTACTTATAAGAGATGTTTAATTTCCTTTAATATTTTCCCTGAAAAAACATACTAGTAAATTGTCAAGTTGACTTTAATTAAGTTGGCAAGCATCATGCATGATTTAAAAAAGAAAAAAAAACATCTTGAAGAAGAAAGCAAAGCAAATCGTAATACGATATGTACGTTAACCGTAGGCCTAGTAATAAAGTCAAACTCCATATATAGAAGTGATAAATACAAGAGATTGTATACAATTTCAGAGTCCACACAGTTGCATGAGATGTAATGGACAAAAATTGACCTTTTGATTCTCCAAATGATGTTTTATTATCTACTAAAATGCCAAAATAACAACTAAAAAAAATTATCTAGGAATTCCGCCGCTAATTCGTTACTAAATTGCTCGTAGCTAACATTTTTTTATAATATTTGTCGCTAAACAATCACCAAAGAGAATTAGCGATGAATTTTACTATTTAGCTACTAAATATTTCCGTCGCTAATTCCTATTTTTTCAAATAGGGTAACATGCTAAAACATTAGAGTAGGCATGATTTCATTGCGAAAATTCATTATCTATTAAATAAAAATTTGATCCTATATAGTGTAAATTTTTCATGAAAGAGGTTCAAATAAGTTCTCTTCTGCCTTTCTAGCTTCGCCCTAAATCACAACATAACATATCACTTCTTGTTGGAACAATATAAAGCTAGGACTTATTTACGTACCGCCGAGAGGTGTGGTAATATAATTAGAATATATTTCTTTATTTTTAACTATACAAATTTTATTTTCAAATCCTGGATGGGGAACTTTTAGGTAAAAAAAATGTTTTAATCCCGTTATGAATTTATTATGTTCAAATTTAAATTAATCAAACGAGTGAATTTTGCATATCAAATAATTAAATAAATAAGAAAAAAAAAGCCGCCTACACGAATCTTCCCATGTACACACACTGCCTCCCTAGCACTTTCTTCTTTTTTCGTGACGTCCGAGGATTATTATTTTGCTAATTCTTTGTGAAGGGGAAAGTCCCGAAGGCGAAATCCCCCCACCTGTACCAGAGGCCTCTTGGCTAGGTGGGATGTAAATCGAGGGATATGCGCGAGTGGCAGCCCTGCAAGGGAGAGGACCACCAGGACACGAACCCAGCAATAGCCCTTGCAATATTTCAGCAAAGACTGTCACCACACGGATTCGAACCCGCGACGTCGGAGTGGTTGTACCCAATCACCTTGCCACTTACCAACCCGCATGTGCCCCTGGGGGCCTTTATTTTATTTATTTATTTATTGCTAATTCTAGTCAACTTTCAGAGTATTTTCCCTCCTGGAAAACATTTATGTGGCAATTTTTGGAACATTATTATATACGACAACATTTCTTGTTACACACAAGAGAAACCCACAAATGGTAATACTTGTAAGGATGTTTTTTCTTGAAAATATGTTGACTTTGTTAGATTTATTTACATAAAAATCTCTGAAAATAAGTTTTTTCGTTAAGAAACTTGAAAAATATCAAGAATATTCTTTCACTTATACAATTACTATTTGGAGAATTATATTAAAGAATTTAATTTACCACGACGTGTGATGTTTGAAGTTGTCATTCGTGCATCTATCATCAACAGAAGAATGAGTGATTTGTTTTCATGTGAATCATAGCCTTACCACTCCATCCTGATACCCAATGAAGATTCGGATATCAGCTCGGGATGGTTAGAGTTACGTATTTCAACTGGACTGAACATATGTTAGTGATAGAAAGTGTTAATGGTGGGTTTGATGTTGTTATATTTGACCCAATATATCTTCTAAAGGACTGATTTGAATGTATAAAAATGTTGGAACAAATGTCACAACATTCAGATCAATATTTTTTATAACAGTTTTGCCTTACTCAACGTTAAACAGTAATATTTTACTGTGGGGGGGGGGGTAAAAATGACTTAAGCATGGTGAATTGGAGTTGTGTAAAACGTGGGAGAAAAAGTCAAAGTTTGGGGAAGAAGTCGAGTGAAGAATAAGTCAAAGTTGTTGAGATTTTCACTCCTTAATTATCTACCACAAGCTGCCCACATTTTCCTCAACTTCTACAACCGATCGATGAGGCTTTCAAGGAAGACTATCTACTATAAATAGAGAGACTACTGCAGTGAATCAATATCCAGAATCAGAATGTAAAAATACAGAGAGTTCTCGGGATTTCACCTCGGAAATCTGGATCACAAATGTTTCCTGAGTGTGTTGACAATATTCTGTCAAACATTACAATTGTTGTTTAGATTCTAGATTAATTTTGTATGGAGCGATTGTAATGAGAGGTTTTCTATGTTTACTTAGTTAGATTTTTCAGGCAGAAGTCATCTGCGACTTCAACTTTTAATTCATTTCCGTTTTATATTGTAAATCTGTAAAGAAAGAAATTTGTAATTTTTATATATAATAAATATATACAATACTTTCGGTCATTGACCGTCATATATTATATAACCTATGTAAATTTTAAACCTTTGTGTTCTTTAAATGTTGCATTACTCTTTAAAGTTTTCTGTTTTTACTAAAGTGTTATCACTGGTGCCGGATGACATTATCGTCGACATTCTGAAACTGAATTGACATTCGAGTTAGTTTATTTCCATTTTGTTTTTATTATTCCATAGCATACCCGGACCTGACAGAAAGTATGCTTCTGAATTATCTTTTTAAATATTTTTCATTTTTTTTAATTATAGCGACTTATATTGTTTCTTTATGTAATTTTATTTATGTAAATTTTATTTTTTTAAAATCTCAAAAATTCCATACATATATAATTAAATAGTTTGACCATCATAGTTTGAATCATGTTATATAAACTGAAACGGAAGGATTAACGCTTTAATACTTTGAAAACATAAGTATGTTATTTTTTGAGAAAACATAAGTATGTAAATAATGGATGTTGAGCCTAACTCAAATCCTAAAAGATAGCTTGTAGGGTGAGGATTGTCCAAGTCTATATAAGGAGACTATGTTCCCATTTCATTTTTGATATGAGACTCTTAACACTCCCCACACGCCCATACCTCGATAACTGGAGCGTGAATAATATAATTTGGGGCCCCAACATTGACGGACAAAGAATTAGAATGGGTCTGACTCTAATACCATGTAAAGAATGGATCTTGGGCCTAACAATACCCAAATATTGTTGGTTACTATTGTAGTAAATCAGTACGGGAAGTAAATAAATATTACAAGTGTTCGAAAGGATAAACAAATAGCCAATCTTCAAAACTGCCGCAAAGCTGTTGAGTCTTGAATCTTGATGACCTGAAATCAAGAAACACTAAATCTGGATGGTTACAACTGTGTGCTGAGTCGAGTGATTGCACTCTGTCCTTAAGACAAGATTGCCCCGTATATATGCTTTTATGTTAGCGGGCAATAGTCTCCCAAGATAAAACAAAATTTTAGTCTCAACACTACAAAGCAAATAGGTTGAGTCTGACGAAGAAAACAAATACGAATCGACTTGCTGAAGAAATGGAAAAGGAAGAAAGAGTTTCTATTTTAGTCCCAATGTTTTGGACTGAATTTCAGTGTCTCTTCTGTTTGTCTCTGTGTATATAAATGTTGTCTCATTTTTGCTGGCTGTTTGGGTGTTTATTTATGTTTTGTGTATTTTTCGTGTGTTGCACAATTGAGCCAAACAACTCAATATATAGCACAAGGGAGGCTGCTCAACTGCCCAAGACATGGTTGTTTAAGAGTCATTAGTGAGGGCTGTTAATGGCCATTAGGGAGGCTGTTAATGGCAGGTAAATGGCCAATAAAAGAGGGTTGTTTATGGAGGAGTTAACAACCAAGTAATGGCTGGTTAATGCTCTAAAAATCAGTCCAAATGATAGGCAAAAACTTTCTTCCTTCCGTTGTTGCCAAATTCACATTTCTAGAAACTCCAGGGACCAAATTATAAATATTAAGCAATTTGGGGGTCCAAATAGATAATATTAGAAAGTCCCACGACCCACGACCCGTGACCTGAGCCCGAGACCGAGACCGGACCGGACGGGACGGGCGGGCGGCGGTGACGCGCGTGTGGGCTTAGCCTTGAACCCAAGCACATCTAGGTCCTCCCTCCTTTAAACACATGGGATACCCCTTGGGGTCCCAAACCCTTAACCAATTTTGAGACTTATAAAGAGAGCAATTCTTCCTTTTCCCACTGATGTGGTAGATTTGTCCCACACCATATTTCCATAACTCAAACACCTTACTTCGTGGACCAATATCTCTTTCATTTCTCAACGAAATTTGACGATTCTTGGCCCTACGGTCATCTACTCACTTAGTAGATTATGCACGTGTGAAGAGACAAAGCCTCCAACATGCGGAACACTAGTGTTTAATTCATTAAACATGGGTGGACGCACCTCCCCGCCAAAGGCAAATTTCCAACAATCCCCTCTATGAAAAAGAGATTTTGGCGCACACACGAGGTGCCTACTTTCAGCATTCTTTCAGCGAAAAGATATTGCATCAGGAGAGGTAGCTTCCGCTTTGAACCTTCCCTAGTTGAATACCACCGGACTTACTTACTGCGCGGTGAACGTGATGTCTTGAACCGTCAGTGTTTAGTGTAAGCCAAGACAATGATACCAACACAATAACTCTCCTTATTCATTTTCATTCTTATGATTTTGTCCGTTGTGGCCGTGGACACAGTTGGATTCTTCAGTGCGTTCATTTGAGGCGGTCTGTCCTCGCACTTAAATAGGTGATCTCCTACAAGGTATCCTGCTATACCCCACTTCACTAGTGTTAGGAATCATTAAAAGTTTCATCAACCTTAACCTCAACCGTTTGAAGATCGTTTAAAGGTTTGGAAGCTTTACCTTTACCCACTATGCAGGTAGCACTTTAATGTCTATCGCGGGAACATCTTTGAATTCATGTTTCTCTATAGAAATCATCATCCGAGGTGCTCTTACTTCCACCGAAGCGCTCAACTGAACCTTTTGCAGCTTAGTTTTCCCTTTGAACCAAATTCTTGGGATCTCCAATCAGTATGGTTGGGTTACCACCACAATGGTTCATATTGTTTGGGTTTTAAGCCCATTCCTCTAGACAGACAGAACACTTGATCTCCAGGTAGTCCCTTAGTTAGTAATCAAGAAAGTGACACCCATGATGATCAACTGCCATACGGTCTTATGTCTCCGACATATCCTGATAGATATGTCCAGACGCCGTCATCCGTGTCTTTCCTGAAGCCGACCGGCTAGCCACAATGTATAACTGCTGAAGGCACATATTTCTCTCAATAAGGGACGTCCTCTAAGGAGTCGTGAAGTTACTTAACTTTTTTCATGCTTTGTATAAAGCGGTAAACTCCGATTCCATCATGAATCGGCCGATGCAAGTTTACTTAGAGGATTTTCCAAGACCCACCATACACATTTACTTGTGGCTTTGGTGTTCTTCAGATCTGATGTCCAGTTTGCATCACTGTGTTCTCCCAGAACCGCTGGACATCCAAAATACTATAATCCGTAGATAAGCGAATAATTCAGATATCGTCATATCCGACTTAACGCCTTCTATCGATTATTTTATAATCATCAGTGGACCTTAGTTCAACTGATCTACTTTGTAGGCCGATACCAGGTCAGTTGTAGTGTGTAACATACATTGAACTACATGTGACTTGCGCATATCGCTCCTTGTATATGGGTGCACCATGATTTCAATCAGTTATATGATTCATATCCATTGGTGGCTTCAACGAGACTGTCAACTATCGACCATTCCGTTAGATGTCTTAGAAATCCAATTCATAAGATGTCATCTGTGATACCCATATCTTTCATATCGAGACTTTGTTTCAATATGATTTCCACTCTCAGACAGTTGGTTTTCCAACTGTTGGCTTTCTAACTTCAGAGTCAATGTTTCTGTGGTCAGATTCATTGTTTCTATTTTATCTGAAACTTCCAAGACCAAAATATAAACATTTCAGGGACCAAAATTTAAGTTCAAAAAGAAGCCCAACAGTCCAGCAAACCAACTCTGATTCTCCCCTTCCAACTCTCCGGTTAGGAAGTCTATTTCAACATCCATGCCACGCAAGACTGCAATGGCCCTGGATGTTAAGCTACTCACAGGGGAGCACATTTTACAACCCAAAGGTTCTTTTCTCGGAGGAAGATCAACCATTACACAAGTATGGTTCTCTTTAGCTTCTTTCCAAAGCAGTGCTTTTGGAGATGACAAGTCTTTGTTAATTGTCCATGGTTCGTTCTCTATATAAGCTAGAAGGCCTGGAACAAGTCTTTGTCCCCTCTTTACTCCTTCTCGGTTCAACATCTAGAATTCCTGAGTTTTGTAGATCTGGAATATTAAGTTTCGGATAGACAGCAACTTCCGAGTCCTGTAGATACGGAACGTCTAGTTCCGGACAGTCAGGCCCTCGCGGGTTCTTGTTAACCTTGAGCAATTACTCCTTTTTCCTTTTCAAGGAAAATTATCTTCAAAGAATTCAGTATTCTTTGACACCAATAGGAGATAAACACTATTGTTATTTGCAGATCCAGTGGATATGCAATCTACAGTCTTAGGTCGAACTTGACCTGTTTTGTATTCCAACTTCTACCAAACCACCCCACATCACAACTTTTGTATGTGAGATCCTCTCCATGTCTCACATGGAGAGTTATCCTTATCCTTATGCGAAGTTCTGTTGAGAATCCCATTAGCAGTAAGGATCGCATTGACTCACATAATTTGGGTGTACGACTTTGTGCTTGGCTAACACCGTTAGACTGAGGTGAGTAATGAGCAGTCGTTTAATAAATGATGCTTCACATTCTCCCCCTCTATTACTACGAATTTCTCAATCCGTAGGCTTAGTTGATTTTCAACTTTTGCTTTGTAGCACTTATCCGCTTCAACAACTTCATCATTGCTTTTCAACAAACAAAGGATACAATACGTTGTACCATCATCAATGAAGGTCACAAAGTACTTGTCTCCCCCCTCTATTTTGTATAAACTTCAAATCACCCAAGTAGATGTGACTAAGTTCTAGAGGAGCGGTACTTCTTTCACTATTCCCTTGACGGAATTTGAAAAGGTGATTTTGCCTCTTCGCCTACCTCACATTTATTTTGAGGGTTTATGTCGACAGAAGGCAACAATCTCAACTTCATTAGCTTTGGAATGATTTTCTATTTAACGTGTCTTAATCTATGATGGCATAGATGCACGGATTACAAATATATCATTCATATGGCTACAGACATACTGTACCATTCTTAGTTATTACAGACCTGTTGGACTAGTCTCAAACCAGCTTGACCAACAACGTCCCTTAAACCAAGTTTGGGACATGTATCACATCATCTTAGAGTGCTCCCATTCCCTGAAGTCCTATTGAGGACAACCTCTCCAACCCCTTCTACTTTAGAGGTGGCGTTGCTTTACATGAACAACCTCTTGCCCGTGGTTAGGGCGTAACCGGATCATATGTGATCTGGATACTCTGGCCCACTCCAGTTGCTTTGGCAGACTGAGTGTCCAATTTCTTTTCTGCCTTTCTTTAGGCCTTCAGATCATTTAAGACCTGGAAACTCTGGCCCACCACACTAGATGTCCATCACTTTTCCTATGAAATAAATTCTGGCCCCACTCCAGTCGCCCGGAGGCTTTGTATGACTGAGTGTCCAATATCATCATATCAAAGGAATTTTGGCCCCACTCCAGTCGGCCGGAGGCTTTGTATGAATGAGTGTCCAATATCATCCTATGAAGGATCTTCTGCCAAATAGTGTGACAGACTCAACGTCTTTAGCTTTTAGTCTTCTTCCGTTATGATTGGTGCCCAGACAATTCTTGGCGCTTACTTAAGAGTGGTAACAGTTTTCGCACAGTCAGTGGATCTTTCTCCCTCGTATGTGCGAACATACTTTACACACTTTTCTTTTAAGTCGTTTACAAAATCCAATCCTTAAACGGGAAAGAAGAAGAGATTAAACTTCTGATTTTAAAGCGTAAGGAATATAAATTATTTCGGAAAATATTTTCATATTCCTCCTTACTTTAAGCCCTTTTTAATCAGACATCATTTAATCTTATTTTTGACAAGGAAGTAAAATTACTTATCCCAAATTCGAATTCTGGCCCACTTCAGTCACTTGGTCGGACTGAGTGTCCATTTCCTCACCATAAATCGGATCCTTTGTCTGGGACAGATATAGACCTTCTGCTCCAAGATAGAACCACATCTTCAGTCTTCTCCTCTTGTCCCAGTTGACATCCCCAGCCTCTCGTGGGCGCTTGTTCCCACCACTCTCAGGGGCGGTGACACCATGAACATGTTGACCTTCAACAACATCATCATCACTCTCTTCTACCAGAAAACCACAGCCATATCCAGATTTGGTCACACAACTTTTGACTGACATCTTTCGAACACTAATACAGTCTTGTCTTAAATTGTTGGTTTTCTAATTTTCCAATAAAAACTAGTTTTTGGGGTTGAGTTAGACTCAAGATTCATTCTTTAAAATTGTCGAACTAGAAATTTATGTAATGTAATTTAAACAAATTTTGAACCTCCTTTGCTACTAAATTTGTTTTTTTAGATATCAAGAGGATCAACGATTTATAATATTATGCTATTTATATAATATAGATTTTTTAACAGATGGAATTCAAATTGAACACATTTTGACTTTATATAGCTCTGCTCGTCTATTAGTTAATAATATTAGGGGATGGCTAATTGATGGAGACATAGCATAACAACTAAATATATTTTAGGTACAAATTCAACCACAATATTCAATGTGAGTATATTCGCTCATCTATAAATTTGTCCGACATTAATATTTGTTGGTTTTAACATGCTATTGGCTTGGCTGAATTAGTTGAGGTATATCGTATTTTTTAAAGAAAAAAGAATAACAATTTTGACAAAAGGACTTGGTATTTATTTTTCTTTTGACATAAATTGTAAGTAACAAGTTAGGAGTCCTTTGGTAGGTGGGATAAGAACTTATAATTTTGGAAAAAATACATAAATTATTTTATCCCGCATTAGTTGAACTTTAATTTTTGAAATTATTTTAATATTATTTTTATATCACAATCTATGTCAGGATTACTGATCCCCCCCAAAAAAAATAACAAATATATTGGTCTCTAGAGCTCTCTTCCGACGTCCTTTTAAAAAGTCAAGATTAACATTGAAAACAATTTTTTTCTTAATTTATCTAGTGTAAAACCACTCACATTTTATGTTATACTCTGGGTATTTTATTTTTAGTGCAGTAAACTAAATACATATCAATAAAACATATTCACTAAATATTATGTCATTACCCTATCACTCTTAGTTTCAAGCTATTTGTAGTGTTTCTCTTTTACACACTCCACTGAATTTGAAGGAGTTTTTAATTACTTTATCATTATTTATGTCTTAAGATATAATTTATCTTTACTTTATTTATGTGTCATAAAGTGTTCGTAATCTTAAAAAGCAACACTTCCTTCGGATAAAAAAAATGTCCGTTTAGCTTTTATTTTTTAAATTAAAAAAGAGTGTTCACTTGCTAAATCAAGAAGAATTAACCTTACTTTTTCAGTTTTGCTCTTATTAAGTGTTCGGTGATTAAATCTCAATATCTATATAATTAGAGGTATTTTAATCAAATTACTTATTTTTGCCTGAAAATTACTATTTTCTTAAAGGTGTACAAATGACCAAGTGACTCTTTTTGATCTGAAAGGAGTAATTATTAAGGTGCTGTAATCTTTAAACCTCTAAAATTATAAATAATTTAAGAAAATTAATTTTAAAATCACAAATAATTTGAAAGTGAGAAAATATAATTTTTTATTATATATAAATTTAATATAATATAACTTGTCAATCAACCCAAGAAAAAAAAAACAGAAAGAGAAAGAAACAAGACTAATATATTGTTGTTAACCAGAATTTCCCAAAAGCAGTGTGTCCCCATTTCTCTCTCAAAGCTTTCAACTTTTTGTTCATGGCCACTCTTCTTTACTTTCACTAATAATTCACTTCCAAAGATTTTCTATACTTATTTTAGTTCCTTTTTTTTAATTGTTACCCATTATTACATTCATGGAGACAAGTAATAAGAGATGTTTAGGTGAAGATGATGATAGGAATTGTACTAAAATTATCAACAGCATTGTTGATTTTCCTGTTCCTCTTGAAAAGGTAGCTATGGCTTTTTTTTCCCTCTTGATTTCTTGTTATTTTGTGTGTTCACTAACTTGGTGGGGGTGGGGAGTGGGGTGGGGGGTTGTGTATGGGTTCTATTTCTGCTAAAGTTTTCAGCTTTTACCCATTTCTCAATTTGGGCTATGGTTTTGTTTCTTGATTTCTTGTTATTTTGTGTGTGTTCACTAACTTGGGTGTTGTATATGGGGTTCTGAAGGGGCTTGAAGCAAGGTAAAGTTGTTTCTCTATATGAGTCATAGGTCACAGATTCGAGCCTTGGAAGCCATTGGGTTAGGATGTCTACATCACACCTCAAGAGTGTGCCCTTCCCGGACCTGCTAAGGAGAGATGCTTTGTGCACCGGACTTCCTTTTTTTAAATATATATGGGGTTCTATTTCTGCTATTTTTTCTGCTTTTACCCATTTCTCAATTTGAGCTATGTTTTTTTTCTTTCTTGATTTATTGTTATTTTTTGTGTGTTCACTAACTTGGAGGTACTGTATATGGGTTCTGTTTCTGGTAAAGTTTTCAGCTTTTACCCATTTTTCAATTTGAGCTATGTCTTTTTTTGGTTTCACACCCGGTATCTGGTACCCGTATTGAAACCTGACTATATCCATTTGCGCTGGGTAGAGCCCATTTCTGGGGAAGCGCCATACCCGGGGCTCGAACTCGAGACCTCTGGTTAAGAGAGGAGCAGCCTCATCCACTGCACCATATCCTTCGGTTCTTGATTTATTGTTATTTTGTGTGTTCACTAACTTGGGTTCTGTATATGGGTTCTGTTTCTGCCAATTTTTCTGTTTTTACCCATTTCTCAATTTGAGCTATGACTTTGTTTTTTTTTTCTGAGAAATTCTTTTGGTGGGGTTATCTATCTGTATTCATCATTTTCTTGCTTGTTTGGGATTTTTGTGTTAGAGTTCTTAAAAGAATAGTTTTTTTTTTGCTTGGGTACTCTCAGTTTCCTCTTTTTTCATGTCTGAATTGTGATTTTCTTGGAATTTTGTCCTTTTGCAAATTCTCTTTTTTATTAGTCTTTAGGGGCAAAGGAATTTGTTTTATGCTTTGTTTATTGTTTTTTATGCTTTGTTTATTAAGATTTTGGATGTTTTAGGAATGTACAAGGACTTCTTGAACTGTTTTTGATTTGGGAAACTGTGGATTTGGGTCTTCACCTGCTTCTTTGTACTACTTATTTTTGGCATAAAGTGTTTATCTTTTCTTGAAAATCATTCTTAGAACTAATTCTTTGAGCCAAGGGTCGATCGGAAACAACCTCTCTACCTTCATGGTAGGGTAAGGTCTGCGTACACTCTACCCTCCACAGACCCCGCCTTGTGGGACTACACTGGGTATGTTGTTTTATTCTTGGAACTAATTCTTTTACTGGTGCCACATGCTAAATCCTTGTATATTATAAGTGTTTCAAGATTATATCTTTGATTGATTGCAAATTGGTCTAGTTAAATTTGTATGGTGATAGACAAGAAATTGAGTAGTAACTCTGGTATTTTTGTCCTTAATATCTTTTAGGTTGGTGAATCAAGTGAAATAGTAGAGGAACTGCAACTTTCTGAAAGGCAAATGCAGCAAAATCCACCTCTGGAAGTAACTGAAAGAACCATTGATCGACAAACCGAAGATTTTGTGAGGATATACATGTCCCCATCACCAATTCATACTCCGAAAAGAGTGATTCTTTCACCATCACCAAGCCCTAGCCATGTTAAAGTAAATGGATCTCCAGGTCCCTCGTTATCGAGGGCTAAATCGTCCATTAAATCCCTCCTCCCTAAATTAAGTTTCAAGTTCCGGAATAGGACGACTGATATTGAAAAGGCTGCAATGTTAGCTCTTGGAGCATCTCCTTCGACTCAGGACAAGCATTCAATTTTCAGGCCTCTATCCGTTAAGAGAATTTTCACTCCGAAAATGAAAAGAACTTCATCATTGCCTGTAACTCCAATTGAACACTCTAATCCGGAATCAATACATGGTGGCTACGAAAATGCAGCATTTGATTCATTTGTAAGTACTTATATTTGTTCCTGTCGTTAATGGTGTGATTGAAATCTTTATCTTTTCCTAACTGTAAAATTTACAGTGAGATTATGTTACATTTTGGGTAATTAAATGGTAAAAAGAACTGGAACTTTGGGTAACTCACTAAAAGAAAAAAAAAGGTTATGTATACCATATGTTTACATCCTTAAACTTTTGAATGTGCAAGTACGGAAGTGTGGAACTCTAATTTCTCAGTCTTTTAACTGATTGGTTATATGATGGAAAATCACTAACCTGACCATTTTTCATTTTAAAAAGAGTTTTTTCGCAAATTACAACTGTTGGACCTTCTCCATAAATAATTCAAATAAATTAGGCAGATCAATAGCCTTTTTGGCCAAGCTTTTGGAAAGTCAAAAGTGCTTATTTGAGGAAGTTGAGGTATTTGGCCAAGCTTTTAGAGTAAAAGTAAGTGCTTTTGAGCAGTAGTAGAAGTTGTTTTTCAGAAGCTAACAAAAGTACTTTTGGAATATAGGCCAAGCATAAAGTATTGCTCTAATATTAGCAAAAATGTATTTCGAATTCATTAGCAAAACACAATCCGCTACCCTTCAAAAGTACTTTTTTGAAAAGCACTTTTGACAGAAAACACTTTATTTTAGTAGCTTGGCCAAAAGGCTAAAAGAACTCCCTTAAAACTTTTGCAGCAATCTCGAAAGGAAAACTTGTCTTAATCTCCTTCATCTTTTTCTAAGTGTTTGTTGTTTTCTCCATGTGTCCTGTTTTGTCCTCTTCAAAACAAAGATTTTGAGTTTGCAAAAACTTCCTGTTAGTGCAACTCATAATTTGTCTGTACGGAGATGTTCTTCAAATTTTTAGCAAAATCGCAAAATCCTAACTATAAAATTCTCAGTGAGATTATGTTACATTGGGTAATGAGTGGTAAAGAGCTGCAACTTTGGGTAACTCACTAAAAGAAAAAAAGCAAATTATTGTATACCGTATGTGTACATCCTTATACTTCTGAATATGCAAGTAAGGAAGTGTAGAACTCTTTTCTTCTCTTCCTGTTTTGTTGCTTTGTTACAGCCAATCAATCATTTATTAGGGTGTTGGAGGGAGGCACCGTTTTATCCCCAGCGGAAGATCTCCAAACTAGTCTTGCGCTGATTGGTTATGTGATGGAAAATCACTAACCTGACCATTTTTTTGTTTTTGAAATGATTTTTTTAACAAATTAGAACTGTTGGACCTTCTCCATAAATAATTCAAATAAATCAGGCAGATTAATAGCCTGTTTTGCCAAGCTTTTGGAAAATCAAAAGTGTTTTTTTTCTTTTCAAAAAGTGCTTATTTTAGAAAGCTGAGGTGTTTGGCAAATCTTTTAGAGAAAAATTAAGTGTTTATGAGCAGTAGTAGAAGTTGTTTTTCGGAAGAGTAGCTTTGTTCCAAAAGCATTCTTGGAACATTGGCCAAGCATAAAGTACTGCTCTAATTTGACAAAAGCGTTTTTCAAACTGATTAGCCAAACACAAACCGCTGCACTTCAAAAGTACTTGTTTGAAAAGCAGTTCACATAATAAGCAGATTTTGGAAGCTATAGGAAACCCCTTAAAATTTTGGCAGGAATCTCGAAAGGAAAACTTGTCTTTATCTTCTTCATCTTTTTCTATCTAAGTGCTTGATGTTTTTACATGTCTCCTATTCTGACATCTCGATAACAAAGATTTTGAGTTTGTAAAGACTTCGCAATAGTGCAACTCATAACTTGTCAGTACTGAATGTTCTTCAGATTTTAAGTAAAATCGCAAAAGTCTATCTGCTGGAAGTGGAAAGATCTGGTGAAGAATGAGTGTAGTTAAAAGAAAAACATAATTATTCTTCTCCAACTACAGTTGTCTTAAGTCATAATGCATTTACCTGGATGTATGTAGAAAACCAGGATCTTCTTATTGGTTTGTTGGTATAAATATAAACGTCCTTGTAATTTCACTTAACGTTCAAGATTTCCTTTGGTTTCTCATTTTCTCTAAATCTTACAAATTCACCATCTTCTAGAAAGCAGGAGTGCATCCCATACCTCGCTCACATTCAGTGCCGGAACTGATCAAAGATGGGGGCTTAAAACAGATGGATTACATAGGGAGTAGTATCTATCGTGTAGTCCCCTCTACTCCTCGCGTGCCAAGACATGATGTTACATCATTAGATACAACTCCAACTGTTAGCACAGGTAATTTATGTCTATAATCATGCTGATGCATTGTCGTATAAAAAAGGCTTGGTTCTGCAAACTGTGATTCTCTGTTAGTTAAGTCTTTGATGATTTGTTATGTTCTGAATTTACAAATCTAGTAAAGATGTAGCTCCATAAGGAATATAGTGGAGTGCTATCTGAACATATATTTAGAAAGCCATACAACCTAGGATTTCATACTACAGATAGTGATTTATAAAATTTTGGCTGCTTGGTCATCATGCTGATTATAAGAATATGTACTCGCCAATTTCTTGCTTTACTTGAGCCGAAAGTCTACCGAAAACAAACTCTCTATCTCTATGAGGTAGGGGTAAGGTCTGGGTACGCTCTACCCTCCCCGGACACTACACTGGTATGTTGTTGTACTCACTAATAGACTGCAACTTTCGTCGATAAGAGTTGTTGGAAGTTGATCTATAGCATTTATACTCGAAAAAATGACAAAAATGGTCCCTTATGTTTGAGGGTAGGTTCAAAGTAGTCCCTTAAGTATACACTTAACATTTTTGGTCCTTTGAGTTTGTCAAATGTTAACACTTCTATTGTCCCTGAAATATTTACCGAACTCAGTCTGTTAGATTTGATGGAAATAGTGGAAAAAAGGAAATAAGTGGGAACTTACATTTATAGGTACAATTTATGTAGTTTCTGCTATTTTTAATTCATTTCTAGAGTTTGGTGCAGCTTTTAGAGGTGTAATTTTTGCTATTTTTATATCTTTTTAGTGTAGTGTAGTTTTTTGTGTTGCATATTTTAGGATTTGATGCGACTTTCTTGGTGTTTATCGTTAATCTTTTTCTCTAATGTTTCTGCCAAATCTATCGGACGGAGTTTGGTAAATAATTCAGGGAGACTAAAAATATTAACTTTTGGCAAACATAAAGGAACAAAACTGTTAAGTTCAAACTTTAGGAACTATTTTGAACCTACCCTCAAACATAAAGGACCATTTTTGTCATTTTCTCATTTATATTCCATAAAATCATAGTTCAAAGCTTAGTGCACCGGGTTGCCCTAAAACCATTGTTCAAAATCTGGTAACTTTAAGAAATTGAATTTAACTATAGTTGGACAGAATATTCTGTAAATCTAGCCAACAGTATTCTTTTGTAGCATGACCGTGTTTACAGCTTGAACCTTATGTTCACTCACCTTGGATAACTAACCTACACCTCTCTTAGTATTATGGTTTTGATGAAAACGCTAATTTTGGTGAAGACATCACTCAAGAAGATGCTGTCTGCAGAATCTGTTTCGTTGAACTTGGGGAAGGTTCGAAAACTCTGAAGATGGAGTGTAGCTGTAAAGGTGAACTAGCCTTAGCTCATCAAGAATGTGCTATAAAATGGTTTAGCATAAAAGGCAACAAGATATGCGATGTCTGTAATGAAGAGGTTAGGAACTTACCTGTCACTCTTTTGCGGATTCAAAGTACTAATCGTGGAGGAAACGAAGCTCAAGTTGGATCTGTCCGATACAGGTTTGTGCATGAACTTGTCTTTCCTTTTTTTCTAATTTTCTAATTATAATTAATTTCCCTTTTGGACTTTGTGGATGAATTCTTGAGATGAAAGACCTTACACCATCTCCTACAACAAAAAAATGGGAAGAAATTTTTGTTCTGCAAAATGAATTAGAAATATTATTTTTCAATGTCGATTTTAAATATTATTTTCAAAATGGCGTGGTCCACACTGTCCACCTAAACCAAAAAGGGATATATTTTTCAAAGTAGTGTAGTCTTCCTATACATTTGGAATATAGTTCAATATGCCCCAAAAAGATGATCAGATGAACCCTACTACTTCATTAAGTGTCTGCACCTTTTTGTTAACTTTATTCCCTATCCCAATTTATGTGATACACTTTTCTTTTTAGTCTATTTCAAAATGAATAATACATTTTATATCTTGATATAATTTCACTTTAAAATTTTCCCTTTTAACCTTAATGAGATGATTTAAAACCACACAAACATCTATGGCTTGTTTTAGACTACAAATTTCAAGTCTTTTCTTTCTTAAACTACTCCATGCCGAATCAAAGTGCATCACATAAATTGGGATGGAGTACTATAATTCTTCTTTGAGTTTAATACAATTTGATGACGAGCGACATTTCTTTGTTGCTCTTTATTATTTCTTATGAGGAAATAGCTTAAGTTTAATTACATGGTGCCTATCAAAACGAAGAAATGTTTAATTTAAATTACATGGTTAATTTACCCGACGTGTGCAAACTACTTACAGGGTTTGGCAGGATGTTCCAGTTCTAGTCATCGTCAGCATGCTTGCATACTTTTGTTTCCTGGAGCAGCTTTTGGTGAGTAAAGACCAATACAGTAATGTCATCCTATTCCAGAAAAGGGTCTTAAATAGTGCTTGTTTTACAGGTTACCAGAATGGGATCCGGCGCGATCGCTATATCTCTGCCCTTTTCATGCATCTTGGGTCTCCTTGCATCCATGACAGCAACAACTATGGGTACATGAATTGGATTTCACTTTTCACTTCCATTTTTCTTCTATATATTGAATGGTAATATATAACATATAGATTACATGCTTTACGTGTTCAGTACAAAGGCGATATGCTTGGGTTTATGCTGTGAATCAGTTCGCCTTGGTGGTTCTTTTTGCTCATGTTTTCTACTCACTGGTAAGTAATGCTTCAGGTCAAATAAACAAACATGACCAATCAAAACGAAAACAGATTAGATGGGATTTTACGCTATAGCTGTCACCCACAATAAAACCTGACAAATGTATAATATACGTATAATATACATATATTATACCTAATTAGTGTATAATTTATGCATATTTGGCTAGCGGATGTAATTATTTTTGGCCGACCAGCCAAATGTGTAACTTTCCCAAAACAATTATCGGATTTTCTGAATTACCTCGGGCTCGACCTAGTATTAAAAACTTATTTTTTCTTATCCTTGGGGTTGTAGCTTCGAGTGCAGGCAGTTCTATCTGTTCTTCTTGCCACCTTCACGGGTTTTGGAGGTGTAATGTGTGGGACTTCTATTCTTCTTGAGCTTGTCAAATGGAGGACAAGATGGGATTCTCGGTCAAATGAGCAACAAGATTCTCAAGAAGGGGCTCCGCCAAATCAATCATCAGAAGTTAATGCTACGCCTCAGGTAGAAAGCCAAACGCGTGGAGCTGAAGCTGGTACTTCTGGAGTTGCCCATGGCAGCTGATAATATTTTCTGTCTCTTATAAGCAAATGATTGGAGTGTATAGCTAGTCGTCGTTGCAAGTCACAACTGTATAGTTTTGAGTTACATCAAAGCTCTCATTCGAGCGTCAGAATTCTAAGCAAGAACTCTGGCACTTGAAATGAATTCAAGTGGAGGTTCTTTCTCAGGGCACACAAAAGACAAGCCGATTCATTTTTCCAGTAGATAGGCAGTGCATGAAAGGAAACTGAAATAATGTATGTATATATCAGAATGTTACAAGGATCTATTCTCCTTTTCTTTTCTGTTGCAAAATTTGATCTGTATCTGTGCTCTTCACTTTTATTGAATTGCTTGGCACACCTTTGTTCATACCCTTGATTATTTTCATTAATGTAAAGGGTTTATATACATGATATACAATAGTAAACCTAACATATAATTACGGAAATCAAATATTCATTTTTCCTAATACAAGACTACTATCATAATTACATTTTTCTAATACAAGATTACTATCATAATTATAAGATCTCTAATAATATCAGGGAATATACGTAGTATATTGGGAATATACTATGTATAATCTATCACACCCCCGCAGTCAGAGCGGGCGGTTGTCGTACATTGAGACTGTCTCTAAAATTTTCAAGCAGAACTAAGGGAAGACCCTTAGTAAAGATTTCAGCATTTTGGTACCGTGAAGGGACATGCAAGACACGTACTTGTCCACGAGCTACCTTTTCGCGAACAAAGTGAATATCCATCTCGATATGTTTAGTGTGCTGATGTTGGATCGGATTGCCATAGAGATATATCGCACTAACATTATCGAAGTATACCAAGACATCTTTATGAATAGGAAAATGAAGCTCTAAGAGGAGGTTACGCAGCCAACAAGACTCAGATACAACATTGGCTACCTCTCGATACTCGGTCTTTGCACTGGAACGCGATAAAGTAGTATGGCGTTTAGCTGACCAAGAGACCAAGTTATCACTAAAAAACATACAATAACCAGATGTCGAGCGTCTGGTATCTGAACATCCACCCCAATCAGCATCGGTATAAGACATGAGAGTAGATACGGAGGATGGATATACGTGTAAACCATAATCAAGAGTGCCCTGAAAACGCACAATGCATTTGAGAGCGTGCATGTGTTCTTCCCTCTGATCATGCATAAATAAACATACATGCTGCACTACATAAGTAATATCGGGCCTCGTGAATGTAAGATACTGAAGATCCCCTACAAGACTGCGATAGTGGGAGGGATCCTCGTAGGGTGTGCTAGAATGAACACTCAGCTTCGGTTTGGTGTCAACCGGAGTAGGAGATGACTTACAGGATGACATGTCAGCCCGATCAATAATCTCAGCTGCATACTTTCTATGGGACATAAATAGACCACATGCATGACGAGTTACAACTATACCCAGAAAATATCTCAAATACCCTAAGTCGTTCATAGAAAATTCGGAGCTAAGAAGAGAAATGATAGACTTGCGCGATTTATCATATGAGGCAATCAATATAATATCATCCACATATATCAGAATGTATGCCAGAGATGTACCGCGATGGTAGATGAACAGAGAATGATCAGACCTACTGTGAGAAAACCCAATAGTAGACACATAATCTGCAAACCTTTTGTACCAGGTCCGAGGAGCCTGTTTGAGCCCATACAAGGACTTCTTCAGCAAGCACACATGGTTAGGATGATCAGGGTCCCTGAAACTCAAGGGTTGATGCATGTATACAGTTTCCTTGAGATCACCGTGTAAGAAAGCATTTTTCATATTCAGCTGATGAATGGGCCATGCTTTCGAGAGAGCTAGACTGAGAACAATGTGAATAGTTTCCGGTTTGACCACCATCCTAAATGTCTCTGCACAATCCACGCCAACATGTTGAGTTTTTCCATCACCTATGAGTAAAAATCTACATAGAATGAATCACATTGACACCAGGCAGACGGGGCACCAACTCCAACGACTTATTTTCAATAAGAGCATTATATTCATCATCCATGGCCATTTTCCAATTCGGGTCACTAAGGGTAGACTGGTTTACGTGGTAGGGGTGATTTAGTGAGATTAGAGTTGAGATTAAATTGTCATTTTGGTCTAAATATACCCCGTTGACTACAAGTAACATGCCCTTGACTCGGAACTAACTGGATCGAGAGGGTGGTCACGAGTTGGGCCAACAGGCAGTGGGCTTGTTGCCCGAGAGGACTGGGGGATGAAGACTGGGTAGACAGTACTGGCAGGGACACACCGAAAGAAGATGGACCAGTAGGCAGTGGACCTGTTGGCAGAATTGGGTGACTGGAGGAGATTGGGCTAGCAGGAAGTGGGCCTGCTGACTGAATTTGGTCACGGGAAGGGTCTTGGCCAGTAGACATCGGGCCTGCCGGTGTCTGTAGGTCAAAATCCCGAGAGGTGGGCCGGACCAAATGGTTGACCACATATGGTGAGAGCCCATCATCCAGAAAATTATAAAAATTAGACACGGTATTATGCAACTTAGCAAACGAAATTGGGTTTCATAAAAAATTACATGACTACTAATTATGATTTTATTAGAGGATAAATCATAACATTTGTAACCACGATGATTCGACGGATAACCCAAAAACACACAAGCAGTAGAACGGGTTTGAAGTTTATTTATTGTAGTGGATGGGAAGAGAGGATATCATAAACACCCAAACACCCTAAGGTGAGAATACAAATGGTCTTTATGATAAAGCATTTGGAGTGGAGATTGGAATGCTAATCCTTTGCTAGGGAGTATGTTAAGAATATAAGTAGCCATTTGTTATACATGATGCCAAAATGAAGGTGGTAAGGAAGTATGGACTAGTAATGTCCGAACAATATTATTAATGGTGCGTATTTTTCTCTCGGCTTTCCCATTTTGTGAGGATGTATTAGGACAAGAAAACCGGAAAGATATACCATTGACTTTACAAAATTCTCTAAATGGCTCATTATCAAATTCCCTTCCATTATCGCATTGAATGTTTTAAATTTTCCGTTCAAATTGAGTACAGATGAATTCTCTAAATGATAGGAATGTGGAATAAACTTGAAATTTTTTAGATAAAGGAAACGTCCACAAAAAAATAGAATAATCATCCAAAAATAACACATAATAACGGTGGCCCAAAGAGCTCAAAACGGGAGATGTCCACAAATCACTATGAATAATATCAAATGGCAATAAAGTACTAGAATTGGAGGCAACAAATGATAATTTAACATGTTTCTCAAGCGGACAAGAAGGACAAGCATTAGTACTACGCGTACTATTACACTCAATAAATTTATTATTTTTAAGGGAGGAAAGAACATACGCTCTCGGATGACTCAAATGCGCATGCCATAAGGAAGGTGCTAAAGCGGTAAACGTTGACGGTGTGGCTTGATTAGTGGTAGTGGTGGTGGAGGTGGTGATGGGATAGAGCTCGCTCCGACTATCACATTTCATTATAGGTATCCCCATCGAGAAATCCTTCACAGAAAATCTAAAAGGGTCAAAGTTAACAGAAACCCAATTATCAGTTGTAAATTTCCGAACAAACACTAAATTTTTAATTAAATGAGGAGCATGAATGACATTTTTCAAAGATAAATGCGGATTCGGGGGAGACAAATTAGTGCGACCATAACCACGAATTGGAATTGTAGTACCATTACCAATAATTATGCCACGATTTTTGCTCAAATTGGAATAAGACGAGAGATTACCTGGTGCAGACGTCATGTGAGAAGTAGCACAGGTGTCCATGTATCAATTTGCATCCAGAGGATTTAATCCATGTCCGTGTGGGTGGGGACCGTTGTTGGGCCCGCAGCAACGAAGGCCTGCTGAGGCCAAGGCCCAAGCAGGCTAGCCTGCTGCTAGGCCGAATTATTTCTGGGTCCAGGCGGCTGCTGCTTGTTTTGTCCAGTGGGCCTGGCCTAGTTAGAAGAGGGAAAGGGGTAGGGCGACATGGGCCACTACCCGTTGGTCCAAGGCATGGCCCAAGGCCACTGCCCAGCGGCCCAAGCTTGCTGCCAAGCGTTCAGTGGCCCGGTCCCCTGCTGACCACCACTGTCGCCATCGTTGCCTCCGCGACCACCACCCTTGCCACCGCAATTTTTCCCACGGTTTTGACCCTTTTTTCCACCCTCGTTATTACGGTTTTGACCATAATTTTTGAAGAATGATTGAGAGTCATCAGTTTCGTGGGAAGTGGCCACCATCATGGCGGAATCTGCTCCGGTAGCCTCTTTTTTAGCCAATCATGCTTCTTCTAAAGCGAGCATGGAACATGCCTGGTAGAACGGTGGGAGATGATTGCTTTGACGAAGAAGAGTTCCACCTCCACTATACGCTTCGGAGAGGGCTGCAATCATCTGAAGAATGAGACGATCATTAGTAACGGGCGCGCCAACGTTCTTGTGTTGATCTGACAACTCCTTGAGCCGTTGACAATATGCGGAGGCATTCGGAAAATCCTCCATATTTATGTGGGAGAATTCCTGCTCAAGGGTCACGACACAAGAATTTTTGTTATCTTGGAATATATCACGCAACCTATTCCAAGCTTCCATTTCCGTGGCGTCGGGTTGGATAATAGTCTGTAAGTGTTCCATAGAGATGGTGGAATAAATCCATTGGAGTACCGTAGCATTAAGAATTGTCCACAAATCTATTTCATCATCGGTGGTAGGCATCTTCTCCTGGCTTTTTTCCGATTTGACGATGTGATGGAGGACTCTATTAGACCTTGCGTGAATTTTAAATAGTTCTGCCCACATCGCGTATTGAACGTTTTCCATCTCAAGAACGATAGGGATATTGGAGACTGCAAGGGAAGGATGAAAGGTGTTCTTTGTGATAGACATGATGACAGAACAAGTGGAGAATTAGGGTGTGGAAAATAAAAAAAAATTGAAGGGAGGGAGTAGGGGGGCCGACGACCACTGGTAGGAGTATGGCGGCGGAAGGTGGGTATTTTTGGAGAAGGAAAAGTTTGCCCTAGACTGCTGATATCATGAAAGAGAATAATCCCTTGATTATTTTTATTAATGTAAAGGGTTTATATACATGATATACAATAGTAAACATAGCCTATAGTTACGGAAATCAAATATACATTTTTTCTAATACAAAACCACTACCATAATTACATTTTCCTAATACAAGACTAATATCATAATTACAAGATCTCTAATAATATCAGGGAATATACATAGTATATTGGGAATATACTCCGTATATTCTATCATTTATAGTTAATTGGTAAGATTAAGTAAATCTGTAACACAAGGAAAGAAACTACAATTTTTCCTACTTTTACATTAAGGGCGTGTTTGGCCGGGAGGATTCTAATTTTTTCATATTTGGTTGGTTCAAATGGTTAAGAAATATTATCACTAGAAAAATAAGTTTCTTAAAAAAAATCAGAAAAATGACCTTGGTGAAAGTAGAAAATCTATGCAGATTGTCTTCCCCACCCCGCCCCTCAACCCAACAACCCCACCCTACCCCAAACCCTTCAACTACCCTACCTCCATATAAATTATATATAACTGTTCATAAGATAATAACTTTTTTATTTACCAAACATCCAAAAATGAATAAGGAAACCACTTGTATTCTAGGAGAATATTTTCTATGAATTACTTATATTCCAGGAAAATATTTGCATGAGGTTGGCGTGGAAGTCAGGCTTGACACACAAGTCATTCCTAAGAGAAAAAGTTTCAAGTATCTTGGGTATTTAATTCAAGAAAACGGGGAGATCGATGATGATGTCACACATCGTATTGATGCAGGGTGGACGAAATGGAGGCTCGCCTTCGGAATCTTGTCTGATAAGCAGTACCACCAAAACTTAAAGGTAAGTTCTATATAGTGGTGGTTAGGCCGACTATGTTGTATGGGGGGAGTGTTGGCCAGTTAAGAACTCTCATTTTCAGAAGATGAGAGTTGCGGAAATGAGGATGATGAGGTGGATGTGTCAGCATACTAGGAGAGATAAAATTAGGAATGAAGATATTCGGGACAACGTGGGAGTAACCTCTCTAGTGGACAAAATGAGGAAAGCAAGACTGAGATGGTTTGAACATGTGAAGAGGAGATGCGCACACGTCCCAGTGAGGAGGTGTTAGAGGTTTGCTATTGTGGGCTTAAAGAGAGGTAAAAGTAGACCAAAGAAGTATTGGGAAGAGGTGATTAGACATGACATGACGCATCTTCAACTTATCGAGGACATGACCTTAGACAAGAGGATATGGAGGTTGCGGATCAAGGTAGAAGATTAATAGGTAGTTGAGCGTTTTCTTGCTTTCCTGCGGATAGGCTTCGTGGTAGTTTGGTGCACCATACCTGCTTCTCCTTTCACACTAGTAGTAGTAGCAGCAGCATTATTCTTGTAGTTTCTTACGCTATAATTTTTCTTACTATCTGTTGTGTCTTATGCTTCAGTTGTCACATTATTTTACTTTTTGCTTTGTCCTTTCTACTTTTGTATTTTTTTTTACCTGCTTTGGTATGCGTTACTTGCTTTACCTCCACGAGGTAGGGGTAAAATTTGTGCACACTACTCTCTCCAAACAACACTTGTGAAATTTCACTAAATATGTTATGGTTGTCGTACATTTTCCTTCATACCAAATACACGGCAAATAATATTATCTGTACGTTTGATACTCCTTCCATTTGCAAATTGAACTATCGCAAAGCCACTTTTGGATTCACATTGAAAAAGCCTTCACAATGAATAATGTAAAGAAATGATAAACTGCACTATTCCTTTTCATGTGCAAAGTTTAAAATTCACTACAACAAAGTTCTAATTCGAGTTTTGAAAAGTCAAAGTGTATCGACTTTAGGACACAGAAAATACAAATGACCCATCAAAAGGAGGCAACATTTGAAGGCAGTGTTCATCTTTCTACATCCAAATAAAATCTCCATGAGAAAGTTTTCTTTCATCCTTCCCTCACATCCCAACAAAATGTACCTAAGTCCTCCGAGTTGCATTCCACAAACAGCGAGTTTAGGAACTATGTACTAGTGCAGTGCCTCGGAGAAATGGATTCAACGATAATTGCAAATTCAACTGGAAAAGAGACTGCCACAAGATTAACAAACATCATAATTTTTGCGCATTTTCAATCAGCGAAAGGTACATTTCGAACCTCGTCCTAAATTCGTGTTTCACCCGACTAACCTACTTGCATAAGAAAAATACCACAAAAAAATGCCTTTAATAAGATTATCACCCCCCATAAAGCCACAGCCAAAATGTTGGACAGGGCAAAACATGAGGTAAATCCAATGCAAATCAAATGTCAACCATCAGTTTCTAGGCAAAATTGGCTACAGAGGAAGAAGAAAAGAACAAAATGGAGAAAAAAAGGAGGGTCTGGGAGAGTTCTAGGAAGGTGGGAACTTGAAATTACGCATCTCAAAGGCGATGCCCGATTATTTCAGCCCATCAGCTTAAATATTCTTGTTAACAGTTCATACTTTCACGCCTTGTCTTGCTCCCAGCAGCATCTTCATTGTTCGCTATACAATTGGTCAGTTAATCTCATTGCGCGACCTCATAATCATGTGCTTATTAGAAATGAGCAAACTAATTGAAGAGCAGTGATTGGTAGTATGTACGAAAAGAACCCCCATTTACTGCATCCTCCACTTTGCAACCCATCATATACTTGTTATGTCATTGCTTGTAACTCGAAGAAAGAGCCTTCTTCTCCTTCAGACTAGTACTCAATAAAGTATCCGAGTTGTTCAATTGGCTTTCTCCAAAGCCTGGTCTCATCCAGATCTTAATGTGTCCTTCCCGGCAGACAGTAAGCACCGATTCATGAGTGAAATTTAAACCAGAGAGTGGTTCAGTATGAACACGATGAGTAACCAAGGGTGATATTTTTGGAATATCACGCATGCTTGGAGCAGGTTGCAAAGTACCCACGGGGCAAGCATTATCCCAATGTGACGACGACTGACTCCCAGTGCTGAAAGTTGGGGACCCACCAGGAGGACGGCGCATTGGTACTACAATTTCATCCATTTCCAGATCCCATAGAAGTAATTGTGTGTCCTGCAAAGACATGACATGTCAAGTTTGTAGACAGTCAAGCATGGAGATATCATGGCATTATAAATTGACTTTGCGCAAATTGCTAAGCACATGAAACTATGGCAGTAGGACTCAAACACCATTATTACTCTGATCGGAACCACATTTTCATTTTGCCTTGTCTTAACCACCGAGTAATGCAAATAAAGCAGAGCCTTGACCATTTGCCAACTGATCTGGAAAACTTCCCCCCATAACTAAAGTAACAGTTAAGCATACTAAAGAAGACAAAAATCTTCCACTCAGCAGACTCCCTGTGGAGCTTAGCCCCAAACTGCTAGCAGCAAGGAAATACCAACTTCACGACACAAGTGAATTTTTTTTAAAAAAAATACTTTTTTCCAAATATCTTTAAAATAACAAAGGGAAAAAGGTCAATATTTGCCCATGTACAGTATGATATAGAGAAGCTTTGCCCTTCGTTAAACTTTTGGTCTAACCCGCCGTTAGGAAAAAAGCTCATTTTTGCTATTGACCCCTAATGGAGCTCCATCCTGAGAGTAATTTTAAATCATAGCCGAAAGTTAAGTGGCAAATTTGAACCTTTTTTCCGTAAAGCATTTGGATATGTGGAGTCCACCCATTTCACGCTAGAGCTCCGTTAATGGCAAGGGCAAATATGAGACGATTTGCTAATGGCAAGGGTCTGTAACGGAAGGAAAACTTGAGCAATTTCAGATACTACAGGGATACATTTGGACCTTTTAAACAAAAAGATATTCAACAAATCTTCTTTAAGATGCACATAAAATTTCAAAAATCACCAGTTTCATAACCATCCATTCAAGAAAACGATTAAATTTCATACAGATATATTTTAGATGAATTAACTTATAGTTTCAGTACTTAAATTCAGGGAACTAAATTATTCGCATGGTACAAAATTCAGTCCTCAGATTCGAGTTTTATCAGACAGCCCTAACATCAATCCAGTAGCTAATACAAATGTAGCAGTAGTCTAATAGATACGAATATAGATGGAGAGATTTGAGGAAGCAAGTCGCAGAAAACTACCTATCACAAATGAAATGCATTGCATGCAGAATGTTTGGATTCCACCACAAAAAAAAAACACATCATCACTTGGTCGATCTTAGTTTCATGAACAACTTGGCACATCTGAACAGGAGTAATCCAAGGGTAAAAGGACTGATAGTTTTGAACATGCAAAAATTCCTATTAAGGAGCAGAAAATGAATTTTATTTTTTTGAGGTAAATGAATTTTAATAGGTAATAAAAGCCTGATAAGAGGGATAGATAGCTTACTAAAGAGTAAGCGTTTATCACACTGCACAAGTACTTGTAAAGATCAGTTTTGATTTCAGTTCCTTCGTTGAGCAAGATACGAAAATAAATTTTACTCAGATGAAGTGTTTAGTTTTAGTAGTGATTCATGCAGCCGTAGTGCTTTGTTTAAAAAATACCTGACCAACAGAACCAAACCGGTAGACAACACTTTCATCCGAGCCATCTGAATTTGGTGCTGACCAATATGAATCAAATGCCACTCCGCTTACCTATCAGACACGAGTCAAGAAAGTAAAGTAAGACTTCAATGTCACAGAGAAGTGAAGAAAAGGTAAGTTATACTTATATGCTACAAACTCACCCAAGAGTTGTGTCCCTCACCCCATGCAACTAATTTACGTTCCTCCATGCTCCAAACCTGAACTAGGTCATCTTCTCCACCAGTTAATACGTACTTCCCATCCATACTGTCAGTTCATGCACTCTCAGTAAAACTTTTCTCTAGTCAAAACAGTGACAATAACAAATCTTTTTTTGGATTTTTCTTATTTTGGCCCGTCGTCCGAAATTAATTATGGGCGCTAGCCAAAACATATACACTTGTTATACAACAACAACATACCCAGTGTAATCCCACACACTTGTTATGTATAATATATGTATATATATACTTAATACAAAACCTATACATTTGCTGGCTATTAATTTTTTGGGCGAACCAAAAATGTAACTATCCCTTCTTTTTTTTTGGAAGGAAGGAGAGGGGGGAAATGTGTACTTAAGGGAAGGATCCTAAGTTTAAATGGGAAGGCAAAAGCAACTTCAAGACACATATTTGTACCTAAGACACCACACACACTAACCTCCATGCACAACACAATAGAGCACCATAGTAGCTTTTCCCACCACATATAAGCTGTTCATTTTTATAGTCAAATACTCGCAGATAACCTGCATTTAATTAGCCATATCAGCCGAGTAACAATCAAAAGGACAAAAAAAAAAGATTTGAAAGACATCAGATGAAGAAATTACCATCTCTCCCTACAGTTGCGATATATGCCCCGTCATTTGAGATATCAATGCTATTGATTGAACCTTGACAAATATGCCATCTAGCTATAGGATTCTGCATAAGGAAAATGAAGAAAGAACTGTGAAGCCAAATGATAAAAGGCGAAAGGAATAAAATAAATTGCTTTTCACAGACTTCAGATCTAAATAGTCAGAAATTCTACTGCAGCAGACGTCATTGTACCCAAAAGATGTTTAGTTTATTACAATGAGTAAGAAAACATATTAAAGTGGCTTTCAAAATAATGGCTCATTAAGTGGTAGGACATCAAAACATTGTAATATTTATTTGGAAAGACTAAGCAGAATACACAACCTTCCCGCGAAAAAATAAATAGTAAAACAGGCTTGTAGCATACAAGGGAGAAAAATTCCTTTTTGTTTTTCGAAAGATGAAACAAGATACCACAATTTTGTTTTTTCCTAAATGGAAAAAACTTGCAAGGTAAGCATATAAGGCAATATTTGAAAAACGGGAAATCTTTTGTTTCAGAAGGAAGGAAATTGCCACCAAAAAAAGGTATAGAAGGAAGAGGAGGTGGAGCTTCTACCACCAAAGAGAGAGAAGCGCTAGATACAATGATTGGAGAGAAAAGGTGTAGTAGGAAAATTGAACAATAAAATATTTTGTGCAAGGAATAAACTCCATTTGGTTAGTTCTTCGCTATATCCTTGAAATAAGGGGGGAATAGGAGGGTCGCTGCACCTTTGCGATGCCACAGCAATGGAAGGCTGACAAAGACTAAACTTCCTGGTTTCCAGGGAGAGAACTTTGCAGAACCGATTTGTTAGTGGTGATTTTACAAGATTATGGCAATTTAACCAAGCTCTAAAGATTGATAAATACGTTCACCTCAATATGTTTATACCTTTGCATTTCACTTATTCTTATTTTGTTCTTTCCCAGAAAGAGACAATCCATATTTCATCTCAATGTGCCACTTAGCAGATAAATGTAATAATCAGTAGGGGTGTCAAATGGGCGGGTTCGGCTGGATTTGGGTGGGTCAAAATGGGCTGAGTATTGACCCGCCCAAAAGTTATTTGGGCTGAAATGGGATGCGCTAAAATGCGGGTCATAACCCAACCCGTCCAACTCTTACTACTTTTTCAATTTCTTTTTTTAAAAAATAATTTTTTAAGTACCTACTAAAATTATTTCTTTATTATGATTATATATAACATATCAAGTAAAAAAATGTCTTTGAATTTTTTTTGATAAAATTTTTACGGTCAATTTGGGCTACATAACAGCCCGATTTTTAGATGGGCTGAAATGACTTAGGCTAAAATGGGCTAAGCTAATAAATGGACAGGTTATTGACCTACCCAAACTTGAGCGGGTTATCTTTTCATGGGCTTATTTTGCCACCTCTAGTAATCAGGGCGAGATCATCTCAATGTGCTAATTAGAAGATTGAGGTAGTAATCGGGGCCAAAAGAGGAAGAGAGGAAAAAGACAGACGTCTCAGTTGGAAAGAAACAGATTTGGATCAAGAAGGAAGAAGAGGTTCCATAATAGAATCAGAATAAGAGGAATGGATAATTGTCATGTTGTAGTACATGAGATACACATCTAAACCTCGTGAAATAAAAGAATGTCTTTGCTTAGAATAGACTCGAAAAAAATAACAAAGCTACTAGTAAGGGGTCAGAAAAAAGTACCATGATTTAGCCTAATATCGTTGCACTCATACAAGATGACCCTCTCAAATTAACACTACAGAGAAGGATAGCTTACAACGGAGCAAACAGCAAGGTTTGTTTAATCATGTGGAAAAAGAAGCCACTTTAGGGCTAATTACATCTCAATCCTCTCGTTTACCCATCTGACCTTCAACATAGAAACTTCCTCAAAATAGTGTGTTTCTAAGCACACTGACAATATTTACAATTGCAAGACATGGTTGATTTGCACCATGCTTCAATTCTCTAAATGACAAATGAACTAATTTACAGCATATGACTACACTCATTAGAAGTATAACCCACCATATCAAGAAGTAAGAACAATTGAAGGAATATATGCCCTTTATCAATCATATTCATCAAATAGAAGGAACATGTGTGTGCTTTCTGATAATTATTCTAATTATAAAGATTCAAAATAACATAAACAAAAAGCAAAAAAATATCAGTAAAGCGTGACATCCATTAGATATATGACGTAAATACAGAAAAATATTTTTTATACAACAACAACAAACCCAATATAATCCCACAAGTGGAGTCTGGGAGGGTAGTGTGTACGCAGACCTTACTGAAAGATTTTTTATACGAACTAAAAATGATCAGATCAGACTGAGAGGGCGCAAGGAACATATAATAAAAGGTAGAATGAGAGATCACTTGAAATGGTTTAGTGATATCCTATATAGATCTAAGATCATCATATGCACAGAATAGGTGCGTCAATACGGTGATCTAAGATGATGAAAGTTGAATAAGATGATGTAAAATACATGAACGGAAGCTATCTTAGTATACCGACAACCTCTCCAAATCAATGCTTATTTAGCTAAAAACATGACGAAATGGAGATAAATAATACACATAGGCTATAGCAACTAGTTGAGATTTAAGGCTTCGTTATTGCTTTATGTCATGAGCCTTTTTATTCTTTTATTCAAGTAAGAGATTTGTATATTGGCATAGGGTTATGTGTGAGATTCAGAGAACCTCTAATATGCTTTACAAGTCAAATTATTTAGTATTGTAATTAAATGAACCTAAAAATTCCACGGTATGGATACAAAAATCCATAGAGTCGACACCAAATATTGGTTGATCTCAAAAGATAAACAAATAAATTGGCAAATGGTTGGAGACAAACAAGAGAAAATCATTGGCTCATCTCTCGGTATTTATATCTCTGGCGAATTATTAAATCTGAAGAAAAGTACTATATCCATAAGCATAGTACCTTACTACAGCGTGCATGGGAAACAGAAAATTGAGTTTGATCCTTGATGATTGGAAATGAAGGATCAGCAGAACCATCTTTGCTCTGAGAAACAACAAAAAGTGCACATTGATCTAACAGAAGTTGGAGATATGAGAATTGGAAATTAGTAACCCACCATTTAGATTCAATGTTTACCTTATCGTAGACATAAAAATTTCCATCCGCATGACCAACAACAAAAGTCCCGTCACTGTTAGGCACCCATGCAATACTAGTACAACGACTGGTGTTGAATGCAAAGGAAATTGTTAAAGTGGCAAATAAATCATTTCTCTTCTTGGTATATAAACCCTTGACGAGGACGCATTATAAAGGGCGTGTGTAGAACATAAGTATTTATACTATAGCAGTATTTCCCATGTCACCAAATTATACTACAAGTTGTCCCCAGCTAACAAGCATGAACCGAAAACATTTTTGAACTACTACTACAGCTTCTATAAAATATTTAATAATCTCATTTGAGTAAGGGAGAGATGAAAGGAGCTGAAGATTTTTGTTTGTTCCTAGATTTCCTCTGTCAAAAGGACGGTGCCTTCAAGATCTTACCCCTCTTCTTTTTCTTTGATCCTTATCTTATTTAGTTTTATCTTTCTTCTCCTCCTCCACTTTTTTGGGGTACCTTTGCATCTCCTTAACGCCCTTGCTTATATAATGCCTTTTTTTTGTTCAAAAAGAAAACCTCTTTTCACTTAAAAAACTTATTGAGTGAGGGTTCTAAAAAACTGAAAAATAAATCATAATTTTGTTTTCATTCTTATACTTCATAGACTAATCTACTTATCCTCCCTCAACTGGGGAGGGGCGAGTTCGTACACGAGAGGTGTCGAAGTATGTCTAATAGCATAAGAGATGGATCTACAATTAATGACAGACATACATTTATAAGCTGATGGGATTTCTTTTAAGATTACTGATTGTTTTCTTAAAATGTTATTTTGAAACATGAGATGGAGTGCCTTAGAGAATATTTAGTAATCATAAATTCCATTTAATAAATATACTGCAAAAGCAGCATATTTTCTGGATGACACAACTATGATTACCAATTTAATATCTAATTTCTGACCCACATAAAATGGGAAATAACCAGCTCAATGGCACTTAATTCAATGATGGTACTATGCCAATCAGCAAATGAGACTTCCATTTATAGAAAGTCTGCAAGATAGTTACAAAAATAAGAATTCCATCTTCATTAAAGGGAAAGCTATCTAGTATAAAGAAAATTTTGGGGAACTCACAAGTTGTACAAGCCATCAAAAAGCATATATGATGCATGTCTGACTAAATATTCATCTATTTCAAAGTCAATTAAAAAAATGTCAAGGAAGCCTAGGTGTCAAAAGACAAGAAAGCATTTAAGATAATAACAATGACAAGGTTTTATTTGAGAGCCTTGCCTGTTGTTGACAACACCATCCTTGTTGTAATGTTGTGCCCCAATAAGCTTCTTCCCAACATCTTGCAGTTGTAGCCGCAAAGATACTGAATAAACTGCAAGTGTGAAACGGACATTGTGGTTGAAAACTGAATCCTACTGGAAGTTGTAAATCATACGTCACAAGACTGATAGAAGGAAATTTACCATCTCCAGAATTTAACCCAATGAGCAAGTCATGTCCATCCTTTGCATCAGGATCAAATGTGTGGCAAACGGGGTTTGAATTGCTGAAATGTATAGACTTTATAGGGTCCTATATTGAACAATAAATCTCTCATAATCCGTATCATCAAATTTACCATCTCAGACAGAAAAATATGTTGATGAGTTCACCTTATCTCGAGAATTCAAGTCACTGACAAATATTGCATCACCAACATTGAACACTAAATAGGTTCCTTTGCCATCAAAATTTGAATTACCAACATAATTACTTGAACTTGACACCCCAAATGATCCAACCCTACCATTCATGCCACTAATCGACTTACTTCCACCGTTTCCTCCAACAAAACTAAGTGTTTTACTACCATTTCCACCTAAAAACCTTGCTGCAGCTGACCGAACACCACTGCTCACTCCAAAACTTGATGATGATTGGGGCTGCGCCTGCGTCGGCTTATCCTTGAGATGAGCAAGGGTCACCTGAAAATCAAAATTATATTATTAATATTTCAATAATGGATTCTCGATTTGGGGTGAAAATATTAGGTAATGGGTTCTCAATTTGGGGTGAAAAGACAGATAAGTAAGCCAATTAACTATAAAAATGAATTGCCCAGAAGTTCTCAGGACAACTAAGTGGCGGAAGCTTGAAAACTACTATGGCATGCTATATGCTTTAAAAACGTTCAACATATCATGCTAATATCATAGAAGTGTATAGCATAGCTTTGATAGATAAAGGAATCCCCAAAGATCACGTTTTTAGCTTAAAATAGCATACATGTCCTAGTACGCGTTCGCCCCACAATTTGGCAGAACAACAACCACTACCCTCAAAAATACCTTGAACTTGAAATCAACCTTCCTTTTTTTGGGAAAAGGGCTATGTCGGGTATGAGCCTCGACTGGTCCTCCGGGTAGCCGCTACACCCACAAATACAGGTGCCAAGTAAACTTAAAGTAACCTCCTTTTTTTTGTTGAGAAAAGGGTGGTGTAGGGAGGGCGGAACAACAATTACAGACACGGGTTGATACGAACGCAGTAGCTTTTGCTTAGATGCTATTTGTATTAGGAAATCCATTAAATATGTATTACATATCAAATTGCGAACCCAGTATGTAAAACGAGCTGCGAGTTCAGTGACAAGTTCAGAATTCATAAACTTCAAATCCCGGGACCGCGTTTGGCTGTAGGGGCGCAACCTCCCTGTCTTTGGTAGGGCAGATGAGCTCACTAAATGTTTGAAATTAACCATACTACCCAAACCCCCTTCTAAAACTCAGCTCAAAAATCCAACTTTCACCATCTTACAAACCACTAAACTTTAAATTAACATCAATAGACACAATCAAGAATGAAAAAAACAAGAACCCACAAAAGCATTAAGAGCTAATTTGTTATAATACCTGAGTTGCAGTCTTTCCATGAGCATAATGCAGAAGCCAAGCAGGATGAGTTTTATCATACCGAAGCTTATATCTTCCTTCTGGGGTTTTAATAATCCCAGCATAACTAATCTCGGCATTACTAATACGCCTTATTCAGTACTATTCTTAAAAACTCTACTAGACGCCTACTAAATGTTTGAAATTAACCATATTACCCAAAACCCCTTCTAAAATTCAGCTCAAAATCCAATCTTTAACATCATATAAACCAACAACAACATACCCAGTGAAATCTCACAACGTGGGGTCTGAGAAGGGTAGAGTGTACGCAGACCTTACCTCTACCTTGGTAGGTAGAGCGGCTAAAATTAACATCAATAAACATAATCAAGAATGAAAAAAACAAGAACACAAAAGCATTAACAACCAAGTTGTTATAATACCTGAGTTATAGTCTTTCCATGAGCATAATGAAGAAGCCCAACAGGATGAGTCTTCTCATACTGAAGCTTATACCTTCCTTTTGGGGATTTAATAGTCCCGGCATAACTAATCACAGCATTACTAATACACCTTATACAACACTATTTCTTATACAATCTACCAAACGCCTACTAAATGTTTGAAATTAGCCATATTATCCGGAACGCCTTCTAAAACTCAGCTCAAAAATCCAATATTGAACATCACATAAACCACTAAAGCTAAAATTAACATCAATAGACACAATCAAGAATGAAAAAAACAAGAACCCACAAAAGCCTTAAGAGCCAATTTGTTATAATACCTGAGTAATAGTCTTTCTATGAACATAGAAGCCCAGCAGGATGAGTCTTTTCATACAACAACATACCCAGTGTTAACCCCACAAGGTGGGGTCTGGGGAGGGTAGAGTGTACGCAACCCCTACCTTGGGAGGTACAGAGGTTGTTTCCAAAAGACTCTCGGCTCACTAAAGCTTATACCTTCCTACTGGGGTTTTAATAATCCCAGCATAACTAATACACTCAATTCAGTACTATTCTTATACACTCTACCAGACGCTATTATGAGCCAAAACCCCATCTAACTCAGCTCAAAAATCCAATCTTTAACATCATATAAACACAATAAAAAATTAAAAACAAACAAGAACCCACAAAAACAAATTCATTATAATACCTGAGTTACAGTCTTTCCATGAGCATAATGAAGAAGGCCAGCAGGATGAGTCTTTTCATACTGAAGCTTATACCTTCCTTCTGGAGTCTTGAAATAAGTCTTTAAACCAGGTGATTGTGTGTTATTATTGTTGTTACCTTGTGACATCGTATTACTATTACTACTAACCCCAGAATTGATCATTCTTGAAACACTTCACTAATCCAAAAATCAAAATAAACCCTTCTTTTTCTTTCTATTTACAATTCAAACATGTGGGGTTTATACTGAGATCGTTTAAGCAATTGGTTTGTTCCCAATACAGTTTCTTGGGTGTTAATTGCTTCTAGATCAAGTGATTTGGGAAGGGTGATATTGACTTTTTGCAGATATTTCTTCTTGTTGTTGTTCTTCAATTGTCCTTCTTCTGCTATTTTTTTTATTTTTCTTTACTTTTTTTTTTGTATTTCGCTGTGAGGGTGTTGAGATTCGCTTGGATTAAAGTTTGGATGTATTTTGTGTTTACTTTTAGTTTGTTGGACTAACTCGTAAAATTATTGTCATGTGATCAGGAGTTATACAAATATAAATTCATACAATAATTTTTTATAATCCGATCATTCTACGGACTCCGAACATAGTGAAAGCGTGCATCACTAACCTTTTTCTTAGGCTTTTGAAATTTGGAAGCTTTCAAAGGAAATAGTAAATATTTTATAGGTAGATAGACCAGTTTTTTAGGAAAAGATTAAAGTTCATGTCATTTTAAAAAAATATAATTAAAAAATAAATATGATAATAATTTTTAAAAATAAGTATTTCTAGTTACAACAATAATAAATACAATAAAAATACTAAGTGTAGTTCAGTCTCGAGAGAGGGCGCTAATTGGTGGTTGAGCTCTTTGGAGCCGAGGCGCGTAGAAGCGTAGGCGCTAATTAAATGAGAGCGCCGCTTGAGGCGTAATGTTGCGACGGAAAGATGGAAAGTTCTAACTTTTGGGCTGGTTTTGGAGCATTGAATCTCTATTATTTGGCACATGAATTCAGCCATTATTTGGTTGAACCCCTCAATAAGTGTCATTACATGGCTATTGAAGGTCATTAGTTGGTTAGTTGAGGGGTCATTTCCTTACACTATAAATTGAGGCATTTGGCTCAATTGTTCAACATTTAGAAATTTTCTGAAATCTTCTTCTTCCTCTCTAGCATCATTTCAATATTCAAAGTTCTTCAAGAGTAACACTTGAGTTTCATTTGCTCATTTGTTAAGTTGTTGTTGTATCTTGGGAAACTATTGACCACGAACGTAAAAGGATATATACGAGACAATCTTGTCTTAAAGACAGCGTGTCATCACTCGACTCAGCAAATCACAAGGAGTTTTGTAACAATTTATGAAATTTAAACTTTTAACAATTTAAGTGTGAAAAATGGTTGAAGTTCCAAATTTTACCGAATGTGACTGCTTTTGTTGTTGCTATGCTCTGTCTTGAGCCGAGAGTCTATCGGAAATAACCGCTCTACCTACCTAGATAGATGTAAGGTCTGCGTACATTCTACCCTCCACAGACACCCATGTTGTGAGATTTCACTGGGTATGTTGTTGTTGATTTCAGTTCGAACATTTATCAATTCAAACTCTAGGAACGATTCATGAAGTTTAGAGTTTCACAATTCAAGTGTAAAAATTTACAAGAGTTCGAACTCCATGAACTATTTATAGAGTTGAAACATTTATTAGTTCAAGCTTTAAGAACAATTCACTGAGTTTGAACTTTCACAGTATAAGTTTAAAACTTTATTGGAATTTCAAACTCCATGAACAATTCATGGAGTTCAAATTCAAACTGAAAATTTTTTCAAGAGTTTTTATCAAGTTTTAACAAGGGATATTTTTGTTAAAATTTTAATTTTACATTAAAAGTCATTAAGTGCTAAATAGTTTTAAGACATTGATTAAAATTTAATTAGCAATCCAGAAAATTATAAAATTGTCCAATTTCGAAGAGTTCAAGGTAGGTCATTTTTTAGTTAATTGCCTAACGACGAGGACATTTTGAGACACAAATACAACGAAGGACATTTTGAGACACAAATACAACGAAGGACAAAGTTGACCCATTTCGAATAGTTCAAGGCATTTTTTGCACTTTTTCTTTGTTTTGGAGCAACTGTTAGTAAGAAGAGTATTTTTGAACTATTCGGCTAGTTAGATGATATTTTTGAGCCACAAACATAACGAAGGGCAAAGTTGACCTATTTCGAATAGTTCAAGAATTTTTAGCCCCTTCCCTTTCTTTTATTCAGTCAAAAACATGTTTTTGCATGTCTTTTATATATATATATATATATATATATATATTTGTTGTTGCTCCTTACGAGTGTGAAGGACCAAATTAAAGAACTAGAGATGATCTTGCTAAAGACTTACGCTTCAATCAATCCAAAAGTGGCACATTCTTGAATTTACGTTTACTATATGTGGCAGACATGGTGTTATTTATATATTGTCACATTATCCAAGGGATACTATAATTAAAAATAAAATTCCACCAAAATTTAATAACACTTGATATGATATGAAAAGTATAGCCAATATGATATACTGAAAAATAGATGAGCTATTTTCTGTTCTACATACTAAAAACAAATATTTATAAAGAATGGATATTGAGCATAACTCAACCCAAAAGTTAGCTTGTAGGGTGAGGATTGTCCAAGTCCATATAAGAAGTTCATGTTTCCATTCTATTTCCGATGTGGGAGCCTAAAGCTACCTTGTTGGGTGAAGATTGTTAACTGGAGCGTGAATAATATAATTTAGGACCCAACATCGGTGAACAAATAATTGGAATGAATCTTAGACTTCAACCCAAAAGCTAGCTTGTAGGGTGAGGATTGTCCAAGTACATATAAGAAATTCATGTTTCTTAATTTCCGATGTGAAACTTTTAACATTAATTTTCTAGTGAAGGGAATTCAGATGAATTTTTTGTGCCCCTAACTCTGTCACAAACTTGCAATTTCCTTATGCATTTACCGCTTCATTAATATGAATAAGTTA
The DNA here is from genome assembly GCA_029783415.1 of Anisodus acutangulus. NCBI lineage: Eukaryota > Viridiplantae > Streptophyta > Magnoliopsida > Solanales > Solanaceae > Anisodus > Anisodus acutangulus. The sequence goes on from CM056503.1 coordinate 45,898,641, forward strand.
TAAAAAAAAAAGTATGTTGGTTTTATATTCTTATGCGCCTTCCACCCAGCTTCTTGTGTTTCCTCATTCGAGTAAAATAAGATTGTAGAACTTGAGTAAAACTGAATATATATTATAAATGATTTATGTAATCACTTTCAATTAATTTGAAATTGAGGCACAATTAATCCCCAAAGCTGTTTTGTGAAGGAGCACAATAATGACTTTTGACTAAGTCATCCACTTATAAGTTTATCATAAAAAAAAATTTAGGTTGCAGCCCAATAAATATATAGTCAATTCCAGTGTTATCAAATTTTATTGATGCGACTTTAGAAATAATTAAGAGTTTACACCTTAATATATTAATAAGATTTGTAATATGAATATGCTTACGCTTTACATAGATATAAAGCGACATTTAGTGTTCAATCGCTCGAGAATCAAGATCTTTGATCTTTATTGGGAGACGATGACAAATAATCCACTATATTTCATATATACTATTGAATACAAATACCAAACTAATAACCAAGATCAATTCTTGAAAAAACTAACAAGATCAGTTTAACACTCAAGATTAAATTCCAATGAAATATAGAGGGTCTGCGTACACTCTACCCTCCCCAGACACCCCACGTTGTGAAATTTCACTGGGTATATTATTGTTGTTGATTTCAGTTCGAACATTTATCGGTTCAAACTCTAGGAACAATTCATGAAGTTTAGAGTTTCGCAATTTAAGTATAAAAATTTACAGGAGTTCGAACTCCATGAACTATTTATAGAGTTGAAACATTTATTAGTTCAAGCTTTAAGAACAATTCCCTGAGTTTGAACTTTCACAATATGTTTAAAACTTTATTGGAATTTCAAACTCCATGAACAATTCATGGCGTTCAAATTCAAACTGAAATATTTTCCTAGAGTTTTTATCAAGTTTTAACTAGGGGTATTTTTGTTAAAATTTTAATTTTACATTAAAAGTCATTAAGTGCTAAATAGTTTTAAAACATTGATTAAAATTTAATTAGCAATCCAGAAAATTACAAAATTGTCCAATTTCGAAGAGTTCAAGGTAGGTCATTTTTTCTTTGTTTTGGAGCAAACGTTCGTAAGAAGGGTATTTTTAAACTATTTAACTAATTGGAGGGCATTTTTTAGCTAATTGCCTAACGACGAGGACATTTTGAGACACAAATACAACGAAGGACAAAGTTGACCCATTTCGAATAGCTCAGGGAATTTTTTGCACTTTTCCTTTGTTTTGGAGCAAATGTTAGTAAGAAGAGTATTTTTGAACTATTCGGCTAGTTAGATGATATTTTTGAGCCACAAACATAACGAAGAGCAAAGTTGACCTATTTCGAATAGTTCAAGAATTTTTGGCCCCTTCCCTTTCTTTTATTCAGTCAAAAACATGTGTTTTGCATGTCTTTTATATGTATATATATATTTTTTTTTGTTGCTCCTTACGAGTGTGAAGGACCAAATTAAAGAACCAGAGATGATCTTGCTAAAGACTTACGCTTCAATCAATCCAAAAGTGGCACATTCTTGAATTTGTGTTTACTATATGTGGCTGACATGGTGTTATTTATATATTGTCACATTATTCAAGGGATTCTATAATTAAAAATAAAATTCCACCAAAATTTAATAACACTTGATATGATATGAAAAGTATAGCCAATATGATATACTGAAAAATAGATGAGCTATTTTCTGTTCTACATACTAAAAACAAATATTTGTAAAGAATGAATATTGAGCATAACTCAACCCAAAAGCTAGCTTGTAGGGCGAAGATTGTCCAAGTCCATATAAGAAGTTCATGTTTCCATTCCATTTCCGATGTGGGAGACTAAAGCTAGCTTGTAGGGTGATGATTGTTAACTGGAGCGTGAATAATATAATTTAGGACCCAACATCGGTGAACAAAGAATTGAAATGAGTCTGAATCTGATACCATGTAAAGAATGGATCTTGGACTTAACTCAACCCAAAAGCTAGCTTGTAGGGTGAAGATTGTCCAAGTACATATAAGGAATCCATGTTTTCATTTCATTTTCGATGTGGGATTTTTAATATTATTTTCTACTGAAGGGAATTCAGATGAATTTTTTGTGCCCCTAACTGTGCCACAAACTTGCAATTTCCTTATGCATTCACAGCTTCATTAATATGAATAAGTTATAAAAAAAAAGGTATGCGCCTTCCACCCAGTTTCTTCTTGTGTTTCCTCATTCGAGTAAAATAAGATTGTAGAACTTGAGTAAAGCTGAATATATATTATAAATGATTTATGTAATCACTTTCAATTAATTTGAAATTGAGGCACAATTAATCCCCAAAGCTGTTTTGTGAAGGAGCACAATAATGACTTTTGACTAACTCATCCACTTGTAAGTTTATCATAAAAAAAAATTTAGGTTGCAACCCAATAAATATATAATCAATTCCAGTGTTACCAAATTTTATTGATGCGACTTTAGAAATAATTAAGAGTTTACACCTTAATATATTAATAAGATTTGTAATATGAATATGCTTACACTTTACATAGATATAAAGCGACATTTAGGGTTCAATCTCTCGAGAATCAAGATTTTTGATCTTTATTCGGACACGATGACAAATAATCCACTATATTTCATATATACTATTGAATACAAATACCAAATTAATAACCAAGATCAATTCTTGAAAAAACTAAGAAGATCAATTCTTGAAAAAACTAAATTAAATTCCAATGAAATATAGGTAAAGCATCACAATCATACATGCATACAAATACTAACATGATCATACTTATAATCTCATATACTCCAAGAAAATGCAGCAGAAAAGAAGAGAAGCAAAATTCCCCCTTTGTGGATCACCCCTTTGTACATTTTGTTGGATATGTAAAGCAATACGGGAAGTAAATAAGTATTACAAGTGTTCGAAATGATAAACAAGTAGGCCAATGTTCAGAACTGCCGCAAGCTTGTTGAGTCTTGAATCTTGATAACCTGAAATCAAGAAACACTAAATCTGGATTGTTACAACTGTGGGCTGAGTCGAGAGATGACTCTCTGTCTTTAAGACAAGATTTCCCCGTATATATAATTTTACGTTAACGGGCAATAGCCTCCCAAGATAAAACAATCAACTAATCAACACTACAAAGAAAATAGGTTGATTCTGACGAAGAAAACAAACACGAAACGACTTACTGAAGAAATGGAAAAGGAAGGAAGAGTTTCTGTTTTGTCACTGTTTCTGCGGACATAATCTGTGTTGTTTCTCTTCTGTGTGTATAATGCAGGGAGTAATTCAGCCAAGTAATGGAGGGAGTTAATCAGCCAAGTAATGGCTGGTTAATGCACAATAACGCCTCCAACGGTAGGCAGAAACTTTCTGCCTTCCGTTGTTCCCAAATTCAACATTCCAGAAATTCCAGGGACCAAACTGTAAATATTAAACAATTTGGGGTCCAAAGAGATAATACCAGAAGAAGCCCAAGACCCGAGCCCGGACCGGACGGGCGGCGGCGCGCGTGTGGGCTTAGCCTTGAACCCAAGCACATTTAGGTCCTCCCTCCTTTAAACACATGAGTTACCCCTTGGGGTCCCAAACCTTTAGCCAATTTTGAGACTTATAAAGAGAGCAATTCTTCCTTTTCCCACCGATGTGATAGATTTGTCCCACACCATATTTCCATGCCTCAAACACCTTACTTCGTGGACCAATATCTCTTTCATTTCTCAACGAAATTTGACGATCTTGGCCCTACGGTCATCTACTCACTTAGTAGATTATGCACGTGTGAAGAGACAAAGCCTCCAACATGCGGAACTCTAGTGTTTAATTCATTAAATATGGGTGGACGCACCTCCCCACCAAAGGCAAATTTCCAACACATTTCTTGAAATTGAGAAGTAGCAGAGGAAACATCTTGCTTAGATGAAGAACCAGGGGATCCTGCTTTCTTTTTCGGCGTTATAGGCATTGGTGCAAGAGCAACAAAGAATTTTAAAGGAAGAAGAACATTGTCGACTTGATATATAGCCAATTGGTTATTAGTATATATAGTACTTGAAACACTCGCATTCACTATTCCGGTTGTAATGTTAACTGAATTCCCCGTCGTTATATTTATCGGAAACTCTCTATTGCTTGTTCCTCCAGCTTGTGTCCTTAAAGGGTTGCTAGCAGTTTGGAATTGTGTGAGGGAATAGTATGTAGGGAGAATATGGAATTGGATAAGTTCAGCTTTTTGTTGATCATTGAAAGAGTTCAATGTTCCTGCTTTCATGTTCAAGAACACATTGTCAGTTGGTATAAACATTGTGATTCCATTGTTGGAGTTGTTGAGTTGTGAGGTTATTTCATTGAGCTGTTGTGTGGTTTGTAGTAGACGGATGAACGTCAAGCATTGGCCTGTTTTTTCGAGGATCTTTGTCACGTTTAAGGAGGTGGTGGACCTGGAGCCTGAGCCAAAATGCCAATGCATTTCAAGAAGTGTTGAGAATATAATCAAATATTAAAAGTGTGTTCTATCTAACAGTTTAAGCTTTTAGATCAGATGGTCACACACTTCAATATGGTATCAGAGCAGGCCAAAGGTCCTGGGATCGAACCTCACCGCCACCCATTCTCAAAAAGAATTTCCACGTGCTTAGACCATGAAAAAAAATCAGGTCAGCACGTGAGGGGGCGTGTTGAGAATATAATCAAATATTAAAAGTGTGTTCTATCTAACAGTTTAAGCTTTTAGATCAGATGGTCACACACTTCAATAAGAAGAAAAAGAACAAGATCAAGAAAGTGCGTTTCATTTTTTTATTTTCTTGGAGGGGCTTTTTTGGTTCAATTTGCTAGGTGTTGTGGAAGGAGAGTTATAGAATGTGTTATTTATATGTTGAGAGGGTGAATTTCTTAATTTGAAAACAATGAAAGAAAGGATTTGTGGGATATTGAGGTAGAAGGAAATTGAGTGTAAAGTTAGGTGAAAGAGCGCAGTTTAAGGTGAGATGGAACATATCATAGGTTTTGATAATCTCAGAGCAGCTGCAAGTTTGCTTATGATGGGAGGAAAAACAACTGGGGAATAGTGGAGGTGAGTTTTTGTGTCTTTTTGTGTGGATACTGTTCAGTTTTTTGGTTTTGTGTTAGATATTGAAGGACAAGAGCTTTGGAGCAAAAGGTAAAGTTGTTTCCATGTGGCCTAAAAGTTATGGGGTTGAGCTGGAATTTCGTCTCTCCGTGTCAATGTCGGCCCAGCAGAGTGCTTTTCGCCGTTGGTGTTCTTTTTTATTTCTGCTCATTTCACCGCTCCACCGAGATTTTCTTCTGTTTGATTCAGTAATATAACAATTCACATAATAACTTAAATGATTGAGAAGAAGAAAAAATTCACACAATCGCTAGAAAAAATACTTTTTTTTTCTGATCCAACTAGTAGTAATTTCTAAGATAACTCTTTTTTTAACCTATATTCCTTATACGAATCAAGAAGCCCCTATAACCAGAGTGAGTTCTTCTTTTTGTGAAATTAGGAAAAATAAAATAATTTTTTTCAATGTGTCTGGGTAAGCTGTCTATATCACATCTCCTTTGGGTGCGGCCCTTCTCCGAAGCATGCCTGAACGGGAGATGCTTCGTGTACATAGTTTTTTTTTAGTTAGATACTGAGGATCCTGTGGGGGGAGAAATATGCAATGCAATATATTTACAGGATAATCTTAAATCATTACTTATGGTTATGGTGGGACAGGAGGGCTAATTAAGATGTAATTTCAAGAGTCACAATAGAAAACATATTGGTACAGCTGATGAGATTATTAAGGTAAGATAACAGCTTGTAATCAATCAGACAATTATATTGTCGGTTATTAGGTATGTGTTTTGCAATTTAAATGCATGATAAACAATAAAACCAAAATTTAGCAGTTGAGGGGAGATTTTCAGAAGCCTCTAATGGTGTTAATCAACTCTGATTTTTCTGGACTGAACTCCTTAGATAGTTAGATGAGGATCAATTTTCTAACAACAACACATCCTAGTGTAATCCCACAAGTGGGGTCTGGGAAGGATATGATGTATACATACCTTAACCCTACCTTGGTGAAATAGAGAGGTTGTTTCCAATAGACCCTCGGTTCAACGACGCAGTATCAAAAACAGGTTAAACGGAAAAAATATCGACAACAAAGTGGCAAGATAACCACAACCAATAAAGCAACAGGTAACAAATAAAAATGAAGTAAAAGATACTATGCAAGTACTAATCATTTTTCTTCCCTTAATCCATATTTAAGTAAAACAAAAAATTTATAATCTCATAGAATATCTTAATTAAATTATATGTTTAGCTAAAACACTGCACGGGTAGATACACGTAATGCCTAGTATCCATCTTATATGGCTAGGGCTACTGGAGTATCTCCCTAAGCTTTGGACCAACCCAACTGGCGATTTCTAACAAACTTCAAAACTGCAAGAGTAAGAATTGGAACAAGAAGAAAACTTTCCTTACCTCAACAAAAGATCAATGAATTGATTCGAAATCTCATTATCAACCTCTTGGCTTAAAAAGTACCATATTTCTCGATAAAGTCGATTAATTTGGATAAAATAAAGTTCTTGGCTTAATAAGTGCTAAATGTGGGATTCTTCTTATCTACTTAGCTTTTCTGGTCTACAAAATTTCCAACTTTTTTATGATGCTTCTTAATTTTAATTGATGAAATTGTAATGGGAAATAATTGAATAGATACTTTATTGGACCACTATCAATTCTTTGATCGACGAAATAGTCGATTTCAAGAGGAAGGCGGATGAAAAAAGAAGAGAGAGCAAGACCTAAGTGCACTCCGCTTTTTTGAACTGGATAATCAGTAGAAGAATGGTTAGCTAGATCATTTGCTTCACTGTGAAAGAACTGTTGGAAATTAGCCTTTGGCGGGAGTTGCGACCGACCAACTTTAACGGCTTAAACACTAGTGTTACGCATATTGAAGAATCTGGTTCTTCACACATGCATGATCTACTAAGTACGTAGATAACCGTAGGGCCAAGAATCGTCGAATTTCATTGAGAAATGAAAGAGATATTGGTTCACGAAGTAAGGTGTTTAAAGCATGGAAAAGTGTGGTGTGTGATCAATTCTCCCTCATCGGTAGAGGAAGAAAGAATTGTTGTGTATATAAGACTCGAAATTGGTTTGGGGTTTGGGACCCCAAGGGGTATCCCATGTGTTTAAAGGAGGGAGGACCTAGATGTGCTTCGGTTCGAGGAAAGCCCGCACGCGCGCCGCTGCCACCCGTCCCGTCCGGTTCCGGGTTCACGGGCTCATGGGCTGTGGGTCTTCTGATATTATATTTTTGGGTCAGAGAACTTTGCCAGAAGTACAGTTTGATCCCAGAAGTTTCAGATGTACAGTTTGGACCCAGAATTCTTTCAGATGTACAGTTTGGTCCCCTGAAGTTTCAAGATGTACAGTTTGGGAAGTTCTAGAAAGTCAGAATTTGGGCAGTCAGAACAGAAACGTCCAGCACTCAATTCAGCCATTTATTTTGGCTGAATTACTCCTCCTATAATGGCCAATCCGTTGGTCTTTCTCACCATTTATTTGGTGTCTTTACTACCTTCATAATGGTCATTATTTGGCCAATAATGGATGTTATGGAGGCAGTCAAACAACCCTCCCTCACCTATATAAACACCCCTTGCACCATTGTTGAGCAACACTTGATATACACGAAAATACACAAGCAGAAAATAGTTTTTTCCTACAATTTCCAAGCATCATTTCGTTACTCAATATTCTTCACGGTAGCTCTTGAGTTTCCTTTGCTCAATTGTTCCATTGTTATTTTATCTTGGGAGACGAATTGTCCAGGACGTATAAATGATACATACGGGGCAATATTGTCTTAAGGACAGAGTGCCACACTCGACTCAGCAAAAACAGTTTCCAGTTTTCTTCTTCAACAAAATTGTAATTTCAATTTTGTTGTTCTATTGTAATTTTCAGTTCTTAAATTACTTTGCAGTTACTTGTAATTTCCGTTTCCTGCAATCCTTTGTAAGCCAACAACTTAAGACAATATTTGCTTACGGTAACTGCAATAACATGGCTGGAAATATGACCGATATTGCTGCTACTGCTGATGCCTCTCGAGGCAACGTTGCTGCCTTCCCCGCCACTTCCGCCATCGCCAAGGCGAACACCGCCGCTTTCATCGCCGCCGCCGCCGCTACTGTTCAAGGCAGTAACAACGCTGCCTTCCCGACTGCTGGTGCTACACCTTCTTCCTCACACCACCATGATCGCCCTGAAAAATTCATGGGATCAGAATTTAAGATATGACAGCAAAAGATGCTGTTCTACTTAACAGTTATGGACATGGCCCGGTTCCTTACGGAAGATCCTCCACAAGCTGGAGATGAAATGGACTATTCGCCTAATGAAACGGGTGAAGGGGGCCTTGGTATCCATGTCATTAATGGCATGAAGATGGTTCGTGACGCATGGAATCATTGCGATTTCATGTGCAAGAATTATATACTGAACTGCTTAGCAGACCCTCTCTACACAGTCTATTACACTATTGGCACTGCCAAAGAGCTGTGGGAAAAACTACAAAAGAAGTACAACACACAAGATGCGGGTACTAAGAAGTTCATCGTTGGGAAATTTCTGAAATTCCAAATGGTGGACAGCAAGACAGTGATGTCCCAAGTCCAGGAATTCCAAATGATTATACATCACCTGGATTTGGAAGGATTGAAACCAAACGAGCAGTTTTTGGTTGCATCGCTGATTGAAAAGTTACCTCCTTCATGGAATGAGTTTATGAGTTACTTGAAACTCAAGACAAAAGAGATGACCTTTGAAGAGCTTGTTATCAAACTGCAAATCCAGGAAGATAACAAGAAGGCCTTACCTAGGGGCAGACAAATCTGGTTGAGGCCAAAGGGAACTCAAGCAAGAAGCGGAAGTTCCAGAAAGACGGCAAAGCCCCCGCAGCGGAGACGTTCAGAGGTAATTGTCATCACTGTGGGAAACCTGGTCATAGGATCAAGGAATGCCGCAAGCTCAAGATTGAGCAACAACAGAAAGCCAAGTCGAAAGGCAAGGCGCAAGCTAACGTCTTCAAGGACACGCTCTTAGATGACATGATTGAGGATTTCTCGGCAGTGGTGCTAGAAGCCAGCTTGGTTGAGAATCCGATGCAGTGGTGGGTGGACACAGGTGCAACAAGACACATCTGTTCCAACAAAGATGCCTTCTCCACGTACTCACCGGTCACCGACAAGAAGCTGTTCATGGGCAACAACGCTTCCTCGGACGTGCTGGGGGTTAGAAATATGGTCCTGAAGATGACTTCCGGCAAGGAACTCACTCTGAAGGAAGTGATGCACGTCCCAGAAATTAGAAGAAATTTAGTTTCTGGACCTTTATTGGTTAATGTTGGTTTTAGGCTAGTGTTTGAATCCAATAAGTTTGTACTCACTAAAAATGGCACATTTGTAGGGAGATGCTTCGTCTGTGAAGGCCTCTTCAAAGTGAATGCCATGTCTGTATTGCGTCAAGGAAATAAAGTTGAACCTTTTTCTTATTTGCTTGAGTCTTCTAATTTATGGCATCATAGATTAGGATACGTTAACTACAAGTCTATCCAAAGGCTGGTAAAGATGGAGTTGTTGCCGTCTATCGACGTAAACCCTCAACATAAGTGTGAGGTGTGCGTAGAGGCAAAACTCACCAAGCTTCCTTTTCGATCCGTCGAAAGGAATACCGCTCCTCTAGAACTTATTCACACAGATATATGTGATTTGAAGTTCGCACAAACTAGAGGGGGGAACAAGTACTTTGTGACTTTCATTGACGATAACATAAGGTATTGTTACCTTTACTTGTTAAAAAGTAAGGATGAAGCCTTTGAAGTGTTCCGACGTTACAAAGCAGAAGTTGAGAACCAACTGAGCCTACAGATTAAAACCATTCGTAGCGATATAGGGGGAGAATATGTAGCGCCATTTGAGGAATACTGTGCCCAAGAAGGCATTATTCATCAAACGACGGCTCCATACTCACCTCAATCAAATGGTGTGGCAGAACGTAAGAACCGCATATTAAAAGAAATGATGAATGCCTTGCTTATCAATTCCGGTCTTTCCTAAAACATGTGGGGAGAAACCGTCCTTACCGCTAATACGATTCTTAACAGAGTTCCACATAAGGGTAAGGACAAAACTCCATATGAATCATGAAAAGGAAAGAAACACACCTACAAGTATTTTAAGGTGTGAGGTTGTTTGGAAAAGGTTGAAGTACCCAAGCCAAAGCAGGTCAAGATTGAGCCTAAGACTGTAGATTGCATATTCATCGGATATGCAAATAACAGTAGTGCTTATCGCTTCTTAGTGCATAAGTCATATATTCCAGATATTCATCAGGATACAATTATGGAATCAAAGAATGCCTTATTCTTTGAAGATACCTTTCCTAAAAAGGAAAAAGACATAACCTCTCGCAAATGAAGTTATGCACAAAGTTCTCAAGAACTGGGAGTCCTTGACTGCCCAGATCTAGATGGTTCAGATCTAGCGAATCTCGAGGTGGTTGAACATCCGGAATCTAGTGTTCCAGATTCTCAAAACTTGGAGACTCCAGAGATGGATCTAAGGCAAAGTAAAAGGGCCAGGAAGGATAAATCCTTCGGTCCTGACTTTATAGCTTATATGGTTAATGATGAACCAAGGACAATTGCTAAGGCGTTGTCAACTCCAGAAGACCGCTCTGGAAAGAAGCTATTGAGAGTGAAATAGGCTCCATTCTGCATAACCATACTTGGGAGTTGGTTGATCTTCCTCCGGGAAATAAACCGTTGGGTTGTAAGTGGATACTCAAACGGAAATACAAGGCAGATGGATATATAGACAAGTACAAGGCCATGTTGGTAGTCAAGGGTTATCGGCAGACAGAAGGCTTTGACTACTTTGATACCTACTCTCCGGTATCCCGGATGACATCCATACGGGTATTCATTGCGATTGCAGCTTTGCGTGACCTTGAGATACACCAGATGGATGTTAAGACAGCCTTCCTAAACGGTGATTTGGAAGAAGAAATTTATATGGACCAACCCGAGGGGTATGTAGTTCAAGGGCAAGAGAAGAAAGTCTGTCGGCTTGTCAAATCTCTGTACGGGCTGAAACAAGCCCCGAAGCAATGGCATAAAAAATTTAATAGTACTCTACTATCGAAGGGGTTCGCCATTAATGAGTGTGATAAATGTGTTTACACGAAAGGTAACTCTGACTCATTTGTTATGATATGCTTGTATGTAGACGACATGTTGATCACAGGAAGCAGTCCTAGGGTAATCCTAGAGACTAAGAACATGTTGAAACAATGCTTTGACATGAAGGATATGGGTATCACAGATGTCATCCTAGGGATTAAAATCTTTAAGACGTCTGACAGACTGGTCTTATCTCATTCTCACTACATCGAGGATGTTTTGAGAAAGTTCAAGATGCTAGACAGTTCACCGATAGCGTCACCAATGGATACAAATCAAAAGCTTGATAAAAATCTTGGTGCACCTGTATACCAGGAGCGACATGCACAGGTGATCAGTAGTTTGATGTATATAACAAACTGCACCCGACCTGATATTGCTTACGCAGTCAATAAGTTGGCTAGGTTCACCCGTAATTCGAGTGATAATCACTGGAAGGCATTGAATCGGGTATTACAATACCTAAAATACACGTTAAATTTCGGGTTACACTATTCGAGATATCCAGCTGTACTAGAGGGGTACAGTGATGCAAACTGGATATCTGATATAGAGAACACCAAGTCCACCAGTGGGTATGTATTTACAATTGGTGGTGGGGCTGTGTCTTGAAAATCCTCTAAGCAAACTTGCATCGCCCGATCCACGATGGAATCAGAGTTTATCGCTTTAGACAAAGCAGGAGAAGAAGCTGAGTGGCTTCATGACTTCTTAGAGGATGTTCTGTGTTGGAACAAACTCGTACCTTCGGTAATGATCCACTGCGACAGTTAGTCGGCTCTAGGAAGGGCACAGAATACTATGTATAACGGCAAGTCTCGTCATATTCGACGGAGGCATAAGACCGTTAGGCAACTGATCACCACGGGTATAATATCCATTGATTACATTAAGTCAAAGGATAATATAGCAGACCTATTGACTAAGGGCTTACTCTAGGATCAGATGGCTTACCTGTCTAGGGGAATGGGCTTAAAACCCAAAATATAAGGACCAATACAGTGGTAACCCAACCTTACTAATTGGAGATCCCAGTAATTTGGTTCAATGGGAAAACGAAGTTATAAAGGTTCAGTTGATCGCTTCAGTGGAAGTATGAGCACTTCAGATAGTGATTTCTGAAAAGAAACACCAAATCCAAAGTCGTTCCCGCGATAGACGTTAAGTGCTATCTGCAGTATGGGTAAAGGTTAACTTTTCAAAACCTGTAATGATCCTCAGCAGTTGAGGTTAGGTTTTGGAAAACTTTTAATGGTTCCTAACACTTGTAAAGTGGGGTATAGCAGGATACCTTGTAGGAGACCACCTATTTAAGTGCGAGGACGGGCCGCCTCAAATGAACGCACTTAAGAATCCAAGACGTTGTCCATGGCCAAAACGGATAAAACATTACGAAGAAGAGAGTAAGAGAATTTGTTGTGTTGGTACCATTGACTTGGCTTACACTAAACACTGACGGTTCAAGACATCACGTTCACCGCGCAGTAAGTAAGTCCGATGGTATTCAACTATGGAAGGTTCAAAGCTGAAGCTACCTCTCCTTATGCAATATCGGTCCGCTAAAATATTGCTGGAAATGAAAAGACACCATGTGAGTGTGCCAAAATCTCTTTCAAGAAGGGATTGTTGGAAATTAGCCTTTGGCGGGAGTTGCGACCGACCAACTTTAACGGCTTAAACACTAGTGTTACGCATATTAGAGAATCCTGTTCTTCACACATGCATGATCTACTAAGTACGTAGATAACCGTAGGGCCAAGAATCGTCGAATTTCATTGAGAAATGAAAGAGATATTGGTTCACGAAGTAAGGTGTTTGAAGCATGGAAAAGTGTGGTGTGTGATCAATTCTCCCTCATCGGTAGAGGAAGAAAGAATTATTGTGTATATAAGACTCGAAATTGGTTTGGGGTTTGGGACCCCAAGGGGTATCCCATGTGTTTAAAGGAGGGAGGACCTAGATGTGCCTTGGTTCGAGGAAAGCACACACGCGCGCTGCCACCGCCTGCCGCCCGCCCGTCCCGTCCGGTTCCGGGTTCTCGGGTTCTCGGGTTCACGGGTTCACGGGTCATGGGCTGTGGGTCTTCTGATATTATATTTTTGGGCCAAAGAACTTTTCCAGAAGTACAATTTGATCCCAGAAGTTTCAGATGTATAGTTTGGATCCAAAATTCTTTCAGATGTACAGTTTGGTCCCATGAAGTTTCAAGATGTACAGTTTGGGAAGTTCCAGAAAGTCAGAATTTGGGCAGTCAGAACAGAAACATCCAGCACTCAATTCAGCCATTTATTTTGGCTGAATTACTCCTCCTATAATGGCCAATCCGTTGGTCTTTCTCACCATTTATTTGGCTTTACTACCTTCATAATGGTCATTATTTGGCCAATAATGGCTGTTATGGAGGCAGTCAAACAACCCTCCCTCACCTATATAAATACCCCTTGCACCATTGTTGAGCAACACTTGATATACACGAAAATACACAAGCAGAAAAACCGTTTCTTTCTACAACTTCCAAGCATCATTTCGTTACTCAATATTCTTCACGGTAGCTCTTGAGTTTCCTTTGCTCAATTATTCCATTGTTTTTTTTATCTTGGGAGATGAATTGTCCAGGACGTATAAAAGATACATACGGGGCAATATTGTCTTAAGGACAAAGTGCCACACTCGACTCAGCAAAAACAGTTTCCAGTTTTCTTCTTCAACAAAATTGTAATTTCAGTTTTGTTGTTCTATTGTAATTTTCAGATCTTGAATTACTTTGCAGTTACTTGTAATTTTTGTTACCTGCAATCCTTTGTAAGCCAACAAGAACCTCATCGCTTCAACTGAAAAGCCAGTTTGATGATTAAGGTTGAGTTTAGGTACTTATAGTGACTTGAGACCTGAGTCATTGTTGTATAGTGCAACGGAAAATTGTACCATAAGATATGCAAGAAGATGACCTCCATAATAACGAGTTTGAAGCTATTGAGAACTTTGTCCTCCATTTTTATCACTTAGGTTGCAGGATTAGCAGAAACCTAATGGTTAGGAAAACATCTAGGAAGATGAAACCGAAAACATGTGCATTTGGGATCGGCGGAGTCCTTAAATTAGTAAGGCAATAGCATACTGTTATTTACTTATCCCCTATTGCTTAAGCCTACTCTTTCTTCAAGATATGAAAGGAGCAACCTAAAATGGTTGTCCCTATTGTATTTCAGATGGAGTCATCTACAGGGCTAAGTATCTTACCTTTACTTAGAGAGGGGTAGCAGTACCCGCTCTTCTGTGCACGTAAGTTGACTCACCTATGTTCTTAATAAGGATAAGTCAGTATAGTACACAAGATGGAAATTCTTTTTCTGAAGAGTACTCAGTCATGGGTCCTCGTAATCAATTAGGAAGTAGGGAAACCGAATCTCTATACCCTTGAGCCATTCCTGGCTTGGCTCCAATAAGCCAATTCCGAGAGGAGTCGGTTGTTCGGCACTTTCGGCCTCAATGGGAAAGTAAAATGGAGCCGAGAATGTGTGATACTAGGTCAGGTTTTGATGAACCAATTGGTCACTCAACTGAAGTTTAGTAGTGCTTATATCTCAGGACAGCTAGACTCCAGTCGTCGGTTTTCTGTAAGACTTGAAAGAACCTGTTTGCAAAATAAGCCGCCCCCCACTGGATAACAATACTTTATCTCCTACCACTTTATTTTATACTTTATCTAGAAGGTAATTTTTTTTATTTAATTGATGGTCCTAAAGATAGGAATCTAATTGTGAGTTTCTCGTGTGTTCATACTCTGGTGCATAGCACTTTGAAAGACCAAAGAAAAGCATGGGAGAAAGATGCACAAACGAAAAAGGGCTACAAAAAGGATGAAGTAATTTAGTAAATATATGTGTATTCGAGTGAGATGTGAATATGTAGAAAAGGAAATCATTAGGCTTCGAACGTCTCTGGATAGAAGAGGTGAACGTGAAAAGCAATATGCTTTACACGTCCGCTTCCAAGACGTCATGCTACGCATTTCCTAACTATAATGGTTGGGCTTGGTCTGCTTGCCAGTTGTGCTGCGTGAGCCTCTAGATTCTCCAAGCAAACAAAGGCGTGCGTCCTTCCCATGCTCCATGACAACGCGACACCCTGAAACAAAGGGGCCAGTCTTCGTCGTGCCGGGTTATCTGATCTGGATGTTAGTTTTTTCTTAAAAGACTTTATGCTACCAATGAGAAAGCGGACGACTTTAGGGCTTAAAGGAACGCCTTTATGTTTCATATTGAGTCCTTAGAGGTGCGGCCCACTTGGTTTTGCGTCAATTCCACTGGTCACTCAATAGTTTTTCGTGGAGTACTATTTTAGTGAACTCATGGAGTTATCGGCGGCTCGATGATCTTTGTTCCGAAGGTTTACTGATCTTTAATGGAAACAGATGAAGAGAATAACATAAGTGGACTTAGCCACTTCTCGGGGAAGGCTTGAATTTGTAGAGTTGAAAGAAGGATGTTCAGAATCATCATCTTTTTTCATGAACAAACATGTTCGTTGAAATTTAAAAACTCTATATTTAAGTTCAAATTTAAAACTCTACATCTAATATATAGAGCCTTCAAGCTCATTTTTACCTTCCAATATGAAACAATCCGGCTTCATATATATCACAAACTATTAAAAAGCGAGTAGATTCTTCTTACTGGAAAATCAGGTAGTAAAGCCAAATCAAATTTACATGGCAAAAAACAAAATGACAATTAAGTGAAATCACAACAATGCTTTCCCAATTAAATGGAAGAAATCAAACTTACAATTAAATGAAATCACAAAAATGCATGCATAATAATAGTAACTTCAACTTATTATCTCACGTATACGAAAGAAAACACAGCCAAGAAGAAGAGAAGGCTGTGGGGCGAGTTGATTGCACCAGAAGATACAGAGGAAGCAGAGTCAGAATCCGATGAATCATCTTTCTTTTTTGGCTTAGGTGGTGCAGGAGCGGGCGCTGGTGCTGGAGGGACAAAGAATTGCAATGGAAGAAGAACTTTGTCCACTTGATAAATAGCTAGTTGGTTATCAATGTAAATTGTACTAGAGATACTTGCATTGACAATTCCAGTAGTTATATTCACTGAAGTACCATTTGTTGTTATGTTGATAGGGAATTCGCGGTTGCTGGTCCCACCGGCTTGTGTCTGCACAGGATTGCTAGCAGTTTGGAACTGTGAAAGGGAGAAGTATTGAGGGAGAATGTGGAATTTGATCAGTTCTGATTTCTGCTGATCATTAAAGAAATTCAAAGTCCCTGCTTTCATGCTCAAAAATGCATTATCTGGTGGCACAAAGATAGTGATGCTGTTGGAGTTGTTGAGTAGTGAGGTTATTTGGCTGATTTCTTGAGTAGTTTGTAACAATCGGATAAACGTTGAGCATTGTCCCGCCTTTTCTAGGATCTTCGTCACATTAGTCGGGCCAGGTGGTCCAGGAGCAGGAGCCGAAGCTCGAGCCAGTGGTGGAACTGGAGATGGAGCTGGACCTTGAGCTAAAATGCCAATGCATTGGAGAAACAAGAAGAGAAACATTGACACTAAGGTGTGTTTCATTTTTGTGTTTTTTCTTTTGCTAAGCTTAACTTGAAGTTGCGCTGGTGGTGGCAAAAGAAGATTGCACCACTTATATAAGGAGGGTGTAAATCCCTTGCTCTAAACCAACTAAGGAAACTACAAAAGAGAAAATGATGGAAAAACACCAACGGTGTAGCCTAGCGGTCACTGAAGTGGGTTGAGAATCATGAAGTCTTATATTCAAGTCCCAACGGAGGTAAAAAAAAACACCAAGGGATTTTTTCCATATGTCCAACCCTTGGTGGACAAAGTTATCTGGTATCTGTACTAGTGGTAGGTAACAAATATCCTGTAAAATTAATCAAGGTGCGCGCAAGTTGGTCCGAACACTACGATTATAAAAAAAGGGAAAAGGATGGAAAAAAGTTAGTGAGGTATTGGGATGAAAGGAAATGAGGGTGATGTTTGGTGAAAGGTTACATATAAGGTGAGCAAGTGGATAATAAGTTTTTGATGATATTATAGCAGCTGTTGGTTTGCTTATGATGGAAGGAAAAACGGATGGGAAAAAGTCAGGTAAGTTTTTTTTTTTGGTGAATTCCATTCAGTTTCTTTGTTGTGATTTCTGCTGGGGTAAAATCCCCAAGAAGAATCTTTCTAGTTGGAATATGTACTCAATGGCTAAAAAGTTACAGGAGGATAATCATCAATCATAATTGATAGAAATGGTGGGACAAGGGGCTAATTTAGTTGCAAGTTGCGGCTTTATTGATCACAATCCAGAATATATTGGTACAACTAATGATAATGTAATGCAACATAACAAAGATTATATATCAATTAGTTGGTTATTAGGTGTGATTTTGCAATATCAACGCCTGACAAGATAGTACAACCAATTTAGCCGTTTGTCACTGAGACAGTGAGACATTACAACGCCTTAGTCTCAAACAAGTTGAGGTTGACTATATGAATCTTCACTGACCATGTTTTTCTATTTAAATTCATCTCAGACTCTGCAATTGAAACTTTGTTTAAAAACTTCTAGACTAAACATTTTTTATGACAAGGGAACCAGTAGCCGCTACCATTTCGGTGCGCACAGGGTAAACCCTACTCTTGTACAATTGCACGCATACCACATGTAAAGCCTCGAACCATGACCTGGGCGAAACACGTCACTCGGTGCCTGACTGCATGTGATTGAGCGAACCACATGGTTGTTGAATCAATATGGGCATCAAAACATACTATAATAATGATTTAAAACATGCAAAGTAAGGTTGGCCAGTGGGCCGGGATCGGGTCGGGGCGGGACGGGGGGAGGGCGGGATTGGGTCGGGATCGGCGGGATTCGCTGCCGTCCCGTCGGGGCGGGATCGGGCGGGATTTTTTTTCCTACTTAATTTAAAAATAACACATATATAAAAAACTCAATAATTAAACAAGATAGTGTAATAAAAACATCCCAATGTTGTTTTTGTGCCTCTTATATTATTTAATAGACATGAGATTTTTTTGGTAATACAAATATAATTGTCAAAATTGCAACTTTGTAGTGTTGTTCAAAAGTTGCAAATTACATAGTAAAATTGCAATTAAAAAAATTACATTTTGAAAAAACCTGTTCTAGTTTCTTGATAATTTCCTGTGGTTCTTCGGTTGGAATTGGTATTTGTTGGTCAAATTGCTCCACATCGCTTCCACGACCTTCGGATAAGATTTCGTTGTAGTTTTCATCTTCTTCTTCGTTGATCTCCGACTGACTGCACCTTCTCCGCTCCGCTCGTATCCAATCTCTGAATAATACTACAATCTCCAAGCTGTCTCCGGCTAATGAGTGTATGTGTTCTCCTATTTGATATCTGCCGGCAGAAAAAGCGCTTTCAGACGCCGTTGATGACGCTTGAATGTTCAAAACATCTCGGGCCATCATTGAAAGTGTCGGAAAGGTCTTCTCATTCCCCATCCAGTATTTCAGCAAGTCTTCACGTCCTTCTTCATTGAGAACTGCTTGGTACGGTACAGAACCCTACACAATAAAAATATCAAACTCGCTAATTTGGTTAGTAGCGGTACGGCCGCACATTCTATTTCTGAGGCTTTCAATACTAGCCACAGAAACAACATGTCTTTTATGAGGTTGTGTTGAAGAAGAAGAAGATGGTATGAAAGTCGGTAGGTTGCTAGCATTTTCTTGTTGGTAAAACCTATATACGTTTTTGCATTCGTCTTCTACGCTTGACAACACTTCTTCTTTAGTTTGTTCAATATGTGGTGGGTCATTTGGATTTTTGGGACTTGGAGGTGGTAGTACTGCTATACAATCATAAATAGTTTCAATAAGTGATTTAGTACCGTCTATTTTAATAGTCTGATTGAATACAACACCAATAATATAAATAGTGGGAATATGAATAAAATATTTTTTTATTTTGATAAACATTTTTTTAATAGCTACCTTATAAGCTGATTTATCCATATATTCATTAAGCAGTAAAAATATTAGAGCTATATAAAACAAGATAGTTGAAATAGTAGGATAATATATACCGAAAAATTCTTTTGTTGCTTGAAAAATTTTCCCTAAAAATACAATAAGTTCAAAATTTTTTACCCAATCGCTATCTACAACCATATCAGCTGAATTTTGATTATGAGAGTTAAAAATAAAGTTATATGTTTTCTATAGTCATAAGCAACAAGTAATCGCTCGTATAAAGAATTTCATCTAATGAGTACTTCTTCTGGAATTTTTCTATAAGATAGTTGACAATCGTGACAAGTTTTTTTATATTCTTTTCTTCGTTGTATTCTATTATTTTTAAAAATAAAATTTATAGCAAATTGTATTTTACTAAGAATGTCTTCAAAAAGTGATAGACCATCATTTACAACTAAGTTATATATATGACACACACATTTTATATGAAAATGATCTGAAAAAGATGGAGTTAAACTATTTTTAAAAATTGTAATAGCGTAATTGTTAGAAGAAGCGTTATCTAATGTAATAGTCATAATTTTATCAGTTATTCCGTAATAATCGCACACTTGATAAATATTTTCTGCAATAAAAGTACCAGTGTGCCTATCATCTATATATCTATACGCTAAGATACGTTTTTGCATAGACCATTTATAATCTATCCAATGACAGGTTACCGTTAAATAATCATGACTGTTAGTACTACGGCCTATATCAGAAGTGATAACCACTTTGTCATTAAAATGATATAATGAATATAGTAAATACTGTTGATAGTCATGTGCAAATTTAAATACATCTCTCTTAACAATTGATCTAGGAAAATCGTTAAAAGCAGGATTATACATATCTCTAATGTAATGAATAAAACAGGGAGATGAAGGAAATAAAAAATGCTAACTCTCCACAGCAACTAGTGTTATTGCTTCCCTATCTCTATGTTTATCGTATTTAGAGCCTACAACTCCCCCGTCATAGGGTTAATTTGACCATGTACTTGGTTCCGGACAGTATGTGAATCTTGTCCCGATGGAGCGGACGTTTGCGCACGCGCACCCAGTTTTGAAGCCTCGTATTGGGCATACCTAGCTGGATGAGCCCTTGCTACGTGTCTCATTAAACCCCGTCCCACCGTGACCTTTTCCAGTTTTAAATTTTGAAACATCTTTACAAATTTTACATCTACCTACTTGATTCTCTACGTCCCTATCAAAAAATGTCCATGCATCTGATTTTAATGGTCGTTTTGCTGGACCTCATCTCATACTAGGGGGAATATGAGGCATTTCAGTTGAAGGTGCACTAGTGAGTGTGTTGTCATCTATATTAGTGGGTGTATCATCTAGATCATCATCTAAATTAAAGTCTTCTTGAGTTCCAGAAAATAGTTCATCGTCTAAATCTAATGGTATTGTAGGAAAATGTTCAGTATCAACAAAATCATCCTGTGTAGAAATAGGATTCTGTCTATAAATAGGATGACTAGAAGAAGTACCCTTACCCTTGTTGCCCCTACTAGAAGAAGCATGACCCCTACCCGTAAGCATGTGTTTAAATCCTTCCATTATAAATTTATAATTATACTAATAAATAATTAAAGTAAATGAAATTAAGTGCGCCAAATAAAATAAACAGACAATAATAATTTAATGAATGAAGGAATGTACCAAACGCCGACGTGTAATCGAGAGGTTGAAAATTAAAACTTTGCTCGATGGAAGATCCTTAAGCTAGTTACCAACTTCACTCCAAATGAATAAATAAAATTGAATATTTAGTAGATAATGTAGACTTGTAGAGATAGATTGAGAGATTAGAGAGATTGTAGGAAGATTTGTGAGAAAGATGAAGAGAAAATGAAGTATTTATAGTTGAAAAATTGGGTTAAAGTGTAAATATAATAACTTATGGGTTAAAAATAAATATTAAGGGGGTAGGGGGGTTGGAGGAAGGGGAGGCCAAAAATGACTGTTGCACAACAGCCAAAATGTAAAATGGTTGTTGGTGCAACAACTATTTGTGCAAAGGGAGTTTCGGGCGGGACTTGGACGGGACCGGGTCAGGCCTGGCGGGATTGGGGTAGGCCGGGACGGGTCGGGACTAGATCATGTCCCGTCCCGGTTCGAGTCCCGATATCGCAATTTATTTATTTTTTAAAAAAAAAGTCGGGACCAGGGCGAGACTGGGCCGACCCGGTCCACTGGCCAGCCATAATGCAAACTGAATGCTGAAATATAGTTTGAAAATATATTGCAAAAATATTTGAAAATATAACAAGTATGAAAACAATGTTGACATGACTGACATGACATGCTAAATTAATCTAGTCTATGAAATCTCTGAAACACATGAGTCTGACTGCAAAACTGTTTACCTGGACAAGGCCCTGACATACCTTACTATATATATATATATATCATGACTTGTAAATAATCTAACTAACACCTCGAAGGAAATGAAGCTCACCAATAGCTGATACTGAGGCAAGTCCTAGTAAGCAGATCCGTCATCCTAAAACTCAGCACCTGCACCATGAAGTGCAGGCCCCGGTGAAAGGGACGTTAGTACATTTGAATTATACTGTATGTAAAGCAACTGAAGGAATAAACAGACGCATGAAATAATAGGAACATGATCTGACATGTGTGTAAAAACATGCATAAAAATATGTATGTCTGTATATCTATATCTGAATATCCGTATATCTGTGGGAGAGCATTAACAAAACCACCATGAAACCACCATGCGTTAACATGGCGTCTAATCTTTGCCCGATCAGCTAAGTCATCTCGTACCTTGACGCAGTACGAGAGATGAACATGATGGACCCAATAATCCCACAAAGGGGTAACATGAACGT
This sequence comes from Anisodus acutangulus, assembly GCA_029783415.1. Classification (NCBI taxonomy): domain Eukaryota; kingdom Viridiplantae; phylum Streptophyta; class Magnoliopsida; order Solanales; family Solanaceae; genus Anisodus; species Anisodus acutangulus. The sequence continues at coordinate 45,920,811 of CM056503.1, forward strand.
ATCGTCCTCTAGTGGAGCGACCCTTATCCTACGCTGACAAATATAGTTTCAGGCTATCTGAGCCTTCTCGGTAATCTGCGCAACTCCCAAAATATGTATATGAAACTAGTTGGCTTGTAAGCCCATGATTTTCATAAATATAGCTTGAAAATATGATTCATGATTAAAATCTGACATGTAATTAAATATATAATATAACTTGTGTAAAATATGTAGACATGTATAATTTTCATGAACTGGGTAACACTTATTATAACTTTTATTTAAGAACTCATGGAATTCAAAACATGCGTTCATGATGATCACAATGACATCTCATGAATACAATAAATGGAGACATGATATAAGCATGATATATATATATGTATGTATATATATGTATGTATATATATACACGTATCTAGGGTTATCATGAATTAGAGCAAAACCCTATGTCTGAGGAATTCATGTTTCGTGGATTGATAATAGCATGGGGAAGAAAAATGATGTTCCCACACGTGAATAGAAACTTTACATACCTTAGTCGCTCCAAAACTTGAAGAAAAGGTCTGAACTTTTGAAGAAGAAACCCAAAACTTTAAACTTGATACCTTGAGAAGAGTTTTTACCGTTTTTCGTAGCTATTGTTCATAGCTCAAAGGGCACTTCTCCGGACCACCAAATCAAATCTTCACTGTTCAGATTTAAGACCTATATGTTGTGATCATTCAATTAGAATTTGGGCTCGATACAACGGTTAAAGTATTGGCAAATGTAAACAGAAGCTGGATGGTTAGAGGGAAAATCTACAGCAAAATTACTAGGGTTTTGCGTTTGATGGAGTGCATCTAAATCAATCATATTTCATGATTCTACCAACCATTAAATGTCTAAAACATAATAATAACTCCATATAATCCATTAATGAGTGATGAACTTACCTTTTTGAAGAAATCCCAAAGCTTCATTCCAAATTCGACCTTGAATAAATTTTCACAATCTAGCGATTCCAAATAATGATTCGGTGTTAATCTACTGTTAACTTAATATAATTGATATAGGAATTTGAATAATAACTCACCTTAAGTGTTTGATAGCAGCTCTGGTCGAAAAGCTTCACATAAAATATTTTAGGGTTGTATTTATAGGTTATCATAAAAGGCTTGGGCTTTAAAACCTAATACTACAAGAATCTGGATTTTCATTTTACACATCATCAGTAAATCGCCCATAACATTTTGTACATACCTCCATTTGACCTGGGACTTATATGTATGGAAAGGTATTTCAAAGGGATACAACTTTCATGAAGGAAGTTTTCCCAAATTGCTTAGATATTTATTTGTACACTTGATTTAAGTGAGGTCTGATGCAAACTAACTTGAAAACATGCTCCTTGGAGTAGCTTTCGACTGTAATTTTTCCTAAGACCCTTCTTATGCCTTGATTAGTTTTTACAACACTTCATACAATCCTCATCTTAGTTCCATCATGTTCTCATTGTACGGTTGAAACCATAGCATGAAGGTACGAGGTGTTACAATATCTATCCCTGGGGATCATTCGGCCTCGAATGGTGGTTCATGGTTAGGAGTATGACTAACTCTGGAATTTTACAAAAATTTCGGCAGGATTTCCTCTGTAAATAGGACTATCACAACATCTCTCAAAAATCTGCTAGCTACCCTGAGTATCAACACAGGCCTCACAAAGCATCTTAATACGCATGACATGACATAACATGATAGCTGAAACATGGGTGTGATTAACATGAATGTTGAGCTGACATGAACACATGGATATTGAACTGAATAAATATATGAATACAATGCATGAGATTTGAAAAAAAAATCATAGGCATGAATGATATGGATAATGTATCATAAGCATGAACATGACATGATTACATGGACGTGAAGAGCATGACATGTGACATGAATACATGAAGACTGGCTGACATGGATACATGAAAGCTAAATTGACATGAGATATGAATACGTGTAAACATGGATATCATATCATGATATTTGATTGCCGAAAAGATGGATGTTACAATATGAGATCTGAATGCTGAGCGGAGATGAGACCTAAACACTGAATTGACATGAGGTCTGAATACTTGAGGTAGTTACCCTAGGCATTTTCTTCTTGTCCATCAATAAGTGCGGATATTTAGGCTTCATGTCCTATTTGGCTTTCCATGTAGCCTTCTTCACATTTTGGTTCCTTTACAACACTTTCACTAGAGTGACTTCCTTAGTCCTCAACTTGCAAACTTGACAATATTTCGTAGGATGTATGGTCTAATATATTTGGGACTAACCTCCCTTTCTTCTCAAATCACATGTCACCTTTCGTAGGAAAAACTTTCAAGAAACACCCCATCGTTAACATAAAACTCTGAATCTTTGCACTGCACATTGGCATAGGACTCTTAGCCATTTTCAAACGCTCTTGAATTAATTTAACTTTTTCAATAGCCTAATGGAACAAGTCTGGCCCTAGAAATTCTGTTTTGCTAACTTCATACCAACCAATAGGTGATCTACACATTCGCTCATACAAAGTTTCAATTGATGCCATCTTGATACTATTATGCTATCTATATTTAGAAACAACTCAATGAGAGGCAAATGACCATCTCAATTACCTTTAAAGTTTAAGAAACATGCGCTCAACATATCTTCGAGCGTCTGAATATATAACTTGGCATTATCTTCTACTGAATCGGCTTTCGCTTACTACCAATTTAGAAATGTAGCCACGAAATCGGCCTCATTCTTCTTCATGTCATTCCACAGATAAACTTTCTCAAGGTCATGATACATTTTCGTGGAGCTTGGATAGATAAAGTATATGAAATCGTGTGCCTCTGCCACAATCCTCTCTTTGCGTCTATTTACTTTCGGGGTGAAAAATTTTCCTTCGTACCTAAGAGTACCATCATCTCCCCCATGTTTGGAAGCCATGGAATTATGTATGTGAATCTCTTCCTTTAGTTGCAATAAATAGGAATCATGAAACTTTTTTTTCTCTTTTGCTCAACTACTGAGGAGGATTTGGCTCTATTATGTACAATAACTCTACCATCTTCGGGGTTCAAAAGTTGAACTCCCAGGTTTGCTAAACAATGAACTTTTTCGTCATGATTCTCTTGTTTATCTCAACATAAGCTAAACTACCCATACTTGATTTCTTTCTGCGATACTTCCTGAAATACTCATAATACTGATGTGTGCTAAGTCTTTGACCATCACCCTGAACAATAGAGTCTCGTGCGATGGCACTACTTTTGTGATACATAACTGGACATGATCTTATAGTTTTTTGTGATCGCTTCATCGATAATAACTGATCTTGACACAAGTCGATCAACAATTCCATCTCCTACGGTCCAAAGATGAAATCTTTGTAATATTCTGAACCATCATTCTACACACTTCGTGTTCCTTTTGCATATGAGGCACATTATTTATGGAGACTATCACATTATGCCCTCATTACTAAATCGAGGTTCTTCATATCTTATGCTAACCTTTCAGATTTTCAAATATTCAACTGCACTAATTGACAATTTATACATCTCTCTCTTGGACCAAAGGTTAAGATCTTATATTTGGGGATCTTTCTCTCTCGTTGGGATCCAACCAACTTTCCCCAACTTCTGCAATTCTTTTGCACTTTATGCTACTGATGGCTCATCTTTTGACTCACTTCTAATCGATCTTCCTTACCAGCGAAAACTGAATTACTTACATGGACTAAATTATTGGCATATTCTGTCTTAACGACTTAACTTCGCTCACACTGTTAGTCTTATGGAAAACCCCTTTTTGATAACTCTCATATAGACTATTCTTCTGTAATTTCCTCTCTTACTGCTTAGCTAATTTTCTTCTCCCACTGTCACTGTACTTCATATTTATCTTAAACTTTTTGGGTTCTAATACGCTTTCGGTGAATTCAAACTGCTACTCACTCACCAATGTTAATATAACTAAGGAAATCAAATCGTACCTCTACTAGCTCTACCAAAATTGCTAATTCACTGTATCTACTCAAAACATACTTATTATTCACTACTAACCACCTGCTAGAATCATGTTCTCTGGTTCTGTCCTAAATACTAAAGTGAAGCGTAAGATTGTTTCTAACTTCCCTCATCATCCGACCCTATTCTGCGGCTGTATACTATCTTTTCTGAGCTATAGATATGGATTAAGCTTAGGGCAATTACGTCTCTCTTAAATGAAAGATTGGAATATCTAACCCAAACTTTCTATACACTTTAAAGTCATGTCAAACTATATACATATGGGGTAAACACTTAATCACATAACTTTAGAGGGAAATGTCACATCTTATCATTTCATATGAATATCTACTTCTTGTAGTAACTTACTATTGTCATACTCTCCGGTTTTGATCTGAATAAACTTAAACAATTTAAAACTATTTCCAGAAATTCAATATTGTCTGCCCATGGTTCTCATGTCATACGCAATCTCTTCTTAGTCATGTGCATGGATCATACGATAAAATATACATCTTTGAAAAAAAATCGAGACATTGTAGAATCACAGATGATTTGTCCTTAGGCTATTTTCTGCTCAAAACTATCATGGGCACTTTATGCCTACTGCGACTAACTTCATAACATGTTATCTTGTAGGGTCTTAAATCTGAGCTATCATCTTCATACTTGTAGCTCCATGGTCAAAAAATCCAAATAAGCTTATTCTGTAAGGTATAGGACATACATATACTATCATGCAGAAACTTATCCTTCAAATGGTACTATCATTGGATAAATACTTCATGTGCCATTTGATGAGTCTTAGGGCTTAACCTGGACTTAACACACGCGAAGATTTCATTATAGTCATCATCACTTACACTTCTTTTAGCACCCATAGACATCACTAAATACTCACAAGTCATAAGAATCTCGATACACTGAAAATTTGAAATGTGATAACTACATAACTGAACACTGGTGTACTGAATAGCCATAATCCTGCTGACTGAAAAATTGTATAACTGGTAACTGAGATTAACTGATAATCATAAATCATCATAACTGCTTTTACATTTTCTGATAAGGGTTATGTTTTAGTTGTAGTAACTATGCACTTTGTCCCGCTTTCGATATTATCTCAAGTCTCATCAGTTATCCACATGTATTTCACACTAATACTCCACTAGGTAATCATTATCTCTTGGACCTTGAATTTACTGCTCGTTTCTTGCGCATTTGATACGTTCGAAATTCAATGAAAAGAGAATGTTACAGACTGCTCTAGGCTTCATGACACGAGTTAGTAGAATTCCTGAAAGCACTTATTTCTATAGGTTTCATGGCATGAGTTAGTACAATTCATGAAAGCACTTACTGCTCTAGGCTTCATGACACGAGTTAGAAGAATTTCTGAAAGCACTACTCTACTTGCACGATCTAGAGTACGAAAGAAGTGAGACAATCCTAAATGTCTTATTGGTCAACCGTTTATATGTGTGGCGCACACACACATATAAAAGTGACTCCACTGGACACGATTTCATAGACTCTCTAACACACTTGAACTTAGTGCTCTGATACCAAGTTTTGTAACGCCCCAAACCATGGCTTGGGTGAAACACGACACTCGGTGTCTGACTGCATGTGATTAAGCGAATCACATAGTTGTTGAATCAATATGGGTATCAAAACATATTATAGTAATGATTTAAAACATACAAACTGAATGCTGAAATATAGTCTGAAAATATATTGCAGAAATATTCAAAAATATAACAAGTCTAAAAATAATGTTGCCATGATATGCTAAATTAGTCTAATCTATGAAACATCTGAAACACATGAGAGTGACTGCAAAACTGTTTACCATGACAAGGCCTTGACATACCTTACTATATATATATATATATATCATGACATGTAAATAATTTTACTAACACCCCGAAGGAAATGGAGCTCACCAATAGTTGATAATGAGGCAAATCCTAATAAGCAGATCCGTCGTCCTGAAACTCAGCACCTGCACCGTGAAGTGCAGGCCCCAGACAAAGGGAAATTAATACATTTGAATTGTACTGTATGTAAAGCAACTGAAGGAATAAGAAAGCACATGAAATAATAGGAAGATGAACTAACACTAGACAATGAAGATGAGCATGATCTGACATGTGTATAAAAACATGCATAAAAATCTATATGTCTGTATATCTGTATCTGAATATCTATATATATGTATCTATATATCTGTATATCTGTGGGAGAGCATTAACAAAACCGACATGAAACCACCACACATGAACATGACGCCTGATCTCTGTCCGATCAGCTTAGCAATCTCGTACCTTGCCGGAGTACCAGACATGAACATGATGGATCCAATAATCCCACAAAGGGGTAATATGAACGTATCGTCCTCTGGCATAGCGACCCTTATCCTACGCTGACAAATATAGTTTCAGGCTATCTGAGCCTCTCGATAATCTGTGCAACTCCCAAAATATGTATATGAAAAATAGTTGACTTGTAAGCCCATGATTTTCATAAATATAGCTTGAAAATATGATTCATGATTAAAATCTGACTTGTAATTAAATATATAATATAACTTATGTAAAATATGTAGACATGTATAATTTTCATGAACTGAGTAACAATTATTATAACTGGTATTTAAGAACTCATGTAATTCAAAACATGCATTCATGGATTACATACATGTTAATGATGATCACAACGACACCTCATGAATACAATAAATGGAAACATGATATAAGCATGATATATATATATATATATATATATATATATATATATATATATATATATATATATATATATATGTGTGTGTGTGTGTGTGTGTGTGTATTTACTTGTACACGTATCTAGGGTTATCATGAATTAGAGCAAAACCCTAGGTCTGAGGAATTCATGTTTCGTGGATTGAAAATAGCGTGGGGAAGAACAATGATGTTCCCACACGTGGATAGAAACTTTACATACCTTAGTCGCTCCAAAACTTGAAGAAAATGTATGAACTTTTGAAGAAGAAAACCAAAACTTTGAACTTGAGACCTTGAGAAGAGTTTTCACCATTTTTCGTAGCTACTGTTCATAGCTCAAACGACACTTCTCCGGACCTCCAAAATCAAATCTCCACCGTTCAGATTTAATGTCTATATGTTGTGACCACTCGGTTAAAGTTTGGGTTCGATCCAACGGTTAAATTATTGGCAAACGTAAATGGAAGCTGACTGGTCGGAGAGAAAATCTATAGCAAAATTACTAGGATGAGTTTGATGGAGTGCATCTAAATCAGTCCTATTTCATGATTCTACCCACCATTAAATGTCTAAAACATAATAATAATTCCATATAATCCATTAATGAGTGACGGGCTTACCTTTTTGAAGAAATCCCAAAGCTTCATTCCAAATTCGACCTTGAATGAATTTTCCAAAATCTAGCGATTCCAAATAATGATTCAGTGTTAATCTAGTGTTAACTTAATATAATTGACATAGGTATTTGAATAATAACTCACCTTAGGTGTTTGGTAGCAAATCTGATCGAAAATCTTCACATAAAACGTTTTAGGGTTGTATTTATAGATTATCATAAAATACTTGGGCTTTAAAACCTAATTATACAAGAATCAGGATTTTCATTTTACATGTCCTCGGTAAATCGGCCATAACATTTTGCACAGACCTCCGTTTGACCTGGGCCTTATATGCATGGAAAGGTATTTCAAAGGGATACAACTTTCATGAAGGAAATTTTCCCAAATTCCTTATATATTTATCTGTACACTTGGTTTAAGTGAGGTCTGCTGCAAACTCACTTGAAAACATGCTCCTTATAGTAGCTTCCGACTCTAATTTTTCTAAGACCCTTCTTATGCCTTGATTAGTTTTCAAAACACTTCATATAATCCTCATCTTAGTTCCATCATGCTCCCATTGTACGGTTCAAACCATAGCCCGAAGGTACGAGGTGTTACACCACATAAGAGAGATAACCCGCACTTGGCAAACCCCGTGTGACGAGCCAGACCCAGAAGGAAAATCCCCTACTGTCTTAGGCAAGGGGTTTCGAACCTGAGACCTCCATTATAAAAGCCTCAAGCTCAACCAACTGAGTCACCCTGGTTTAAAATTTTCTGCACTAATGTTGCTAGACAAAGATAGTACAAGATCAAGCATCTTATTTACTTAAATGAAGCACATTGATAATCATGCATTAGTTACAAAATGATTATACTCCCAACAATAGTTGAACATTTTAGTGAAAAAATTCAAGTTGTCACCCTCAAATATGAGTTAAATGGCTTGAAGAACTTCGCTCTACTGTGTCTGGAGGTAGACATAGTGTACGATTGATCATGTGAACCAGTATACATCACTTCATTAACTACGCCTTTATCTCAAAATAGCCAGTATAGAAATGAGAAGGCAATCAGAATCAGTATAAGAACTATTTGATAATGTCACTACATCAGTTGCCTGGTCCACAACATTCCATTCGAGCAAGGAAGTTACAAATGGACCTGTTTATCAATCTGAACAGTTCTCCTTTAAGCATGATCTAGTCATCAGTGACGCACACAGAGATATTTTGTAGAATAAAATAAGATCACCCCAAAATAATGAAAAAGTTGGAGCTATTAAAAGTTTTGTCCAGCATTATATCAGGTACCTTACGACAATTGCAAAAACCAAGTAAGAATAGAAACAGCCACAGATCAAAAGAAAACTGAAAAGATAGGGGAAAACAAACCTCATATGTAACTGCTATATCACAAAACTTGTTTTCTGATTCTTCTCTATTGTCAACATTCTTGTCAGGATGCCATTGCAGAGAAAGCTTTTTGTACACCTTTTTTATTTCTGATACAGATGTTGTCTTCGATATCCCAAGACCTTGTACCAATCCTTCCATTGGCTCAATTTCAAAGATCTCTCAGCCCTCATCAGTGTTTCACAAATATCTATGTTGCTCGGACTTGGGTGCAGATCTAGAGGTTGGATTCTTCATCACATAAGTTAAGTTTTAGGATTCGGTGTTATGGATCCGTGTGCGAATACAGGTGCTGAGATATGACCGATAAATGCATATTACGACATATATAAGTATATTAAAGGGCAGACTCAGTACACGAAGCATATTACATTTCACGCAGGGCCGGGGAAGGCCGCACACCCAAGGGGGTGTAATGTAGGCAACATACCCTGATACAAGCATCAGTCCAGAGCTCAAACCCGTGACCTATAAATTACATAGAGACAACTTTATGGTTGCTCTAAGACTTCCCTTTGACGTATATAAGTATATCTTTTGATTAATTGAAGTTATTGAACTAAACTAATAAAATTTAATTCACTATAAAAACCCAATAGTTTATTCATAAGATAGCTCATGTAATAGCAAAACATGCTCATACTTAATATAACTATATATATGACATAAACCCAAAAATCAAATCAAATACCCAAATCAATCTTTACTTCTTGGTCATATATGTAGTCAAAGCACCCAAGATAAGTTGACCAAATCCTGTGTGGATCCAACATCCACGCAAATCATGTCGGACCGACACGGGTGCGGCAGGGATTTTGAAGGGTCCCAGGAACATAGAAAAATATTTATATCCTATAGATGTGTACTTCAGATTATTTGATATCCAGATTAAGGCTAAAAAGATAAACCTCTAGAGAAAGATTCACAAATATAGATCGATATTTGGATCCATATGCAGAGAAACATCAGACAAGCAACAGTAAATCACTTAAGCCAAATAGATACTAACTTGGTACTCGCATGGACTCAACAATGTAAAATCTGGGTGGACTGAGCATGATGAAGGTGTCGACATTGAGTAAATAACAGATCTCTATAAAAATGAAATTCCTATGTTTGAAGGAGATAGAGAAAAGTTCACAGCTACTTGTATTGAAATTGTCAAAGATAATATACACCGGTCTAATGGTGTTATTGGCGAATGTTGTTTTGTTTTCCTTTCCAAATCATAGGAGAATAGTGTGGTTCCCCCAATTATGTACAATCTAAACATATACAATGAGATTAGATACATACCTTAATTTTTTTTCTTTTTCTTTTTAATCTTTCACAAATTCTAAGCAAGAATTTACAGAGTTGCCTCAAATTCATTACTACTCTATTAAAGTCTGGAAGATGAATATGAAAATTAGATTGAGTACTTGTATAAATAAACTAACTGAAATTGGACAATATTATTTGAACAATTTTGGAGACGAGGATACTCAGATGATGTGTGGGCATACTAGGAGGGATATGATTAAAAACGAAGTTATACTGGAGAAGGTGGGAGTGGCCTCAGTGGCGAACAAGATGAGGAAAGCAAGGCTGAGATGATTCACACATGTGAAGAGGATGCACCAGTGAAGCGTGAAAGGCTGACTATGAAACCTGAAAACATGTATAATTTCATAAATTGAGTAATAATGGTTCTTGACTTGTATTTAAGAACTCATGGGATTTAAGACACGTGTTCACGGATTATAGATAGGTTCATGAAAATCACAACGACATATCATGAATACAATTGACGAGAACATGAATATAAGCATGGTATATAGTTGTACATCTATATAGGGTCATTATGAATTAAAGCAAACCCTAGGTCTGAGGAAATTCATGTTTCATTGATTAAAAGCGGCGTGGGGAAGAACAATGATGTTCCCACACATGGATAAACGCTCTACATACCTTAATTGCTCCAAAACTTGTAATAAAGGTCTGAACTTTGAAGAAGAAACCCGAAAGTTTGAACCTTGAGTTTTGAAATGGGTTTTCTTGAAAAAAAACCCTAGGTTAGAAAATGAATTTCTACTTAGAATTCATGTGTATGTGTTAGAATCCACTTGAAATAATTGGAATAGGCTTACCTTGGTGTGTGTGAGTGATGGGAGGAAAGGACCTTCGTGCTAGGGCTTGAAGGAATTAAAAAATTGAATTGTAGAACTGATTTCGCGTATACATATTGTTAAGCAGTCGGGGGTTATACGACCAAATTGTACGGTCCGTACAAATTCTACGGTGAGGGGTACAGTTGTACATAATTGTATGGCTCGTATAAACTGATCGTCACTGTGTTGTCCATCCCATTGAGTACCAAAAGTTGGGGTCTTCCTACATCCAAAAGGTACGGTGCGTATATTTTTATACGATCCGTATAAGCCACCATATTTCATTGGTTCTCAAAGGATAATGTACGGTGGAATTATACGGTCCGTAAAACATTCTACGATCTATAGATTCCTGGCGTAAAATTCTCTGCATCGCTGAACTGAACAGATTTTAACTTCATAGTCTCAATCTTGATTTTCTAAACTCCTAAATCATGAACATGACTTAGTTTTAAAGGTACGAGGTGTTACAATATCTCCCCTTGGGTTCATTCTTCTCGAATGATGGGTCATGGTTAGGAATGAGACTGGACATGGCGTGAGTACATGAACGTGAATAAACATGACATGGAACATGGGGGCTGAATGACATGATTACGTGAGAACATGAACATGGGGACATGAGACATGAGTAATGAATACATGAATGTGAAACATGATACATGAATACACACGGGACATGACATAATAGGGTAACTGAAGCATGAACGTGACTAACATGAATATTGAACTAGCTTGAATACGTGAATACCAACTATCATGAATATCGGTATGACATGAATACATGAATATTGAACTGAATGAACACATAAATACAATACATGAGATTTGGAGAAGAATTCGTAGGCATGAATGACATGGGTACTGGAACATAAGCATGAACATGACATGATTACATGAACGCAAGGAGCATGACATGGGACATGAATACATGAAGACTGACATGAGTACATGAGTGCTAAACTGACATGAGATATGGATATGTGTATACATGGATATCATATCATGGTATTTGATTGCCAAAAAAATTAATGTTACAACATGAGATTTGAATGCTGAGCAGAGATGTGACCTGAACACTGAACTATCATAAGGTCTAAATACTTGAGGTAGTTACCCTAGACATTTTCTGCTTGTCCACTAATAAGTACGAATATTTTAGCTTTATGTCCTCTTTGGAATCCCATGTAGCCCCCTTCACATTTTGGTTACTTTACAACACTTTCTCCTTAGTCCTCAACTAGCGAACTTGATGATCTTTTATAGGATCCTGTATGGTCTAATATATTTGGGACTAACTTTCCTTTATTCTCAAATCACATGACGCCTTTCATAGGCAAAACTTTCAAGAAACACCCAATCGTTAACATGAAACTTTGAATCTCTACATCGCACATTCGCGTAGGACTCTTGCGACTCTTAGCCATTTTCAAACGCTCCTGAATTAATTTAACTTTTTCAATAGCATAATGGACCAAGTTTAGCCCTAGCAATTCTATTTAACCAATAGGTGATCTATACCTTCGCCCAAACAAGGTCTGAAACGGTGCCATCTTGATACTAGCATGATATCTATTTTTAGAAATAACTAAATAAGAGGCAAATGATAATCTCAATTACCTTTAAAGTCTAGGACATATGCGCTCAACATATCTTCGAGTGTCTAGATAGTGCGATAAGCCTGACATCCGTTTGAGGATGAAAAATGATACTGAGATGGTATCCAATACCTTCTGAAAAGACCTCAATTTATTTTGCTTTGAACTGGGCACCTCAAACTGATTCAATGGACATTGAAGCCCCATGAAATCTGGAAATTTCCTGAATATATATATAACTTGGCATAATCTTCTGCTGAATCGGCTTTTGCTTGCTACCAATTTGGAAACTTAGGCACGAAATTGGCTATATTTTTCTTCATGTCATTCCACTAATAAACCTTCTCAAGGTTACATTTTTGTGAAGATTGGGTAGGTAGAATATCTAAAATTGTGTGCCTTTGCCATAACCCTCTCTTTGCGTCTATCTATATCCAGGACACAAAATTTTCCTGAGTACCTTAGAGTACCATCATTTCCCCCTTGTTTGAAAGCCATGGATTTATGTTTGTGAATCCCTTCATTTAGCTGCAATAGATAGGGATCATGAAACTACTTTCCTTTTTTTTTTTGCTCAACTACTAAGAGGATTTGGCTATGTTCTGTACAACAATTCTACTATCTTCGGGGTCTAAAAGTTAAACTTCTAGGTTTGCTAAACGATGAACTTCTTTCATCATGATTCTCTTGTCTACCTCAACATGAGCTAAACTACCTATACTTGATATCTTTCTGAGATACTTCCTGAAATACTCATAGTACGATTGTGCACTAAGTCTTTGACCAACACAATGAAGAATAGAGTCTCGGGCGATGGTACTACCTTGTGACACATAACTGGGTATGATCGTATAGCTTTTCTATGATCGCTTAATTGATAATAAATGATCTTGACACAAGTTAATCGATGATCATCTACTCACTTCGTGTTTCTTGTACATATGAGGCACAACCTTATGGAGACTATCTTATTATGCCCTCATTACTGAACTGAGGTTCTTCTTATCTCCTGCTAACCCTTCGAGCTTTCAAATATTCAACTGCACTCATTGCCAATTTAAATATCTCTCTCTTGGACCAAAGATTAAGATCTTATATTTGGGGATTTTTCTCTCTCGTTGGGATCCAACCAACTTTCCTCAACTTCTGCAATTCTTTGCACTTTATGTCACTAATGGCTCATCTTTTGACTTACTTCTGAGCGATATTCCTTACTAGGAAAATTGAATTACTTACATGGACTGAATTACTCGCATATTCTGCCTTAACAACTTAACTTCACTCACACTTCTAGTCTTAGGGAGACCCTATTTTTTATAACTCTAAAAGAATATTCTTCTGTAATTTCCTCTCTCACTGCTTAGCTGAATTTTTTCTCCCACTATCACTGTACGTCATACTTATCTTAAACTCCTTGGGTTCTAACACACATTCGGTGTATTCAAATTGCTACTCACTCACCAATACTAAGGAAATTAAATCCTACCTCTACTAGCTCTGCCGAAATTGATAATTCACTGTATCTACTCAAAACTTACTTACTATTCTCTATTAACCACATGATAGCATCACGTTCTCTGGTTTTGTCCTAAATACTAATGTAATGCCCTGAACCATGATCTGGGTGAAACACAACACTCGGTTCCTGACTGCATGTGACCGACCAAACTACATGGGCTACTGAATCAACATGGCCATCAAAAGCATGCAATAATAATAGTGATTTAAGATATGTAAAACTAAATACTAAAAAGATATCTTGAAACATCATAGCAAAAATAGTCTGAAAACATAATAAGTCTGAAATATTGATAATCTGACGTGACATGCTATCTAGTCCATGAAACCTCTGACAATATGAGTCTGACTGTAAAACGGTAGTACCAGGACAAAGCCCTGACATACCTTTACACTTATGGCTTGTAGAACCGCTGAGAATCCGAACGGTTAGAGTTCTTTGAGAATCAAGTTCACACCTGAAACACTTAGCAACCAATTAGATAATCACAACACCACCGGTTAAGTCGAGAGATTACTCTCTGTCTTTAAGATAAGATTGCCCCCGTATATAGGCTTTACGGAAGTGTGGACAATAGTCTCCCAAGATGAAATAATAAACTATCAAATGTGCAAAGCCTACACAAATGATCTCAGCGAAGAACACGAATAATGAAGATTGCTAAGACAATGATTGCTTATCAGAAAAGTTGATCTCTTTGTGGTGTTGTTAATTTGTAAGTATGTTCATATGTTCATTTCTGTTCATCTATAAAATTGAGCCAAATGCCTCAATTATATAGGTGTGCAAGATGGCCTCTTCAAGTGCCCATGTAATGGCCCTTCAATAGCCAAGTAATGGTCATTGAATACATCAACTAATAAAGCCAAATAATGACTTAAGTAATGATCAATTAGTGGTGGAATCAATGTCATTGAAGCCACCCTAACAACGAAACTTTTAGCCTTTCGTCGAACAGTCACTGCCAATGAAGCGTCGCGGCTCTGCCACATTAGCGTCGTGGTGCTAATTCAGCCAGAAACTCACGATGCTCACTGCCAATCAGGCGCCGCAGAGCTGCAAGAGGGGGCTCTGCGGCCCTTATCGGCTCTGCGGCCCTTTTCTGACCCGTACTATCTTGCACTTCGCACAATCCTTCCTTCGTTTACCAACGTGGAACACTTGTCATTTACCAAATAACCTTTCATCATTCTATGCCTCAAACATTTACTTACGTACTAATATCTCTTTCACTACCGAAATTTACGATACTTGGCAGTACAAGTGCACTGTGTGGAAACGATGTTTTCGACGTGCGGGGCCCCAATTGTTCGAGTCATAAATAATGAGATAAACTTAATTTCACATTAGTAAATTTCCAACAGGAATAAAGCGAACATCTTTTTGGAGCACACTTATCCTCCTTCATTTGGATTTGTTTTGCTAGAGGGATGGTCCGGCCCTTCCCTAGACCACGCGCATAGCTGGAGCTTAGTGCTCCGGGTTGCCCTGTTTTTATGGTTCTAAGACTATAACTGTTAGAAAAACTACTACTAGTAGTAATATTTTAGCTCACTTTGGGAACTTATTTGCTCTAAGGAGCTCTACGATCTGTAATGACGTTCCTTAATTATTAACATTAATCTACTACTTCAACCGGAAAAATGAAGTGTATTTGATGTGATTTGGTCTGTTTGTCTGATTGTGGTTGATGTAGAAATGCTTATTTCTAGCAAATTTGTGAATCATCCAGCTGATAATGATTGTTGATGAGTTAATCCTACTAATAATAACCTCAAGAAAACTGAATCAGATTGGTCTTTGGGACTAAAAGTTGTTTCGCAAACTAATTTTGCCTTTCCGATTGTAGTTACAATGATGTAAATGCTATTCTAATACACCCTCCGTCCATAATAAGTATCACCTTAGAAATATTAGAGCTCATGGGGAGGGGGGATCAGGATCTGGCGGCCGGGATAGGCGGGAAGGGAAGAGGTCCCATCCCGTCCCACATCCCGCCGGAAGAGGGGCCGGGATTTGGGGGGACGGGACGGGTCGGGTTGCGGGATTTGTGGGATTATTTTTTTTAGTCACTTAATTTTAGAAACAATATATTTAAACACTTAAATAATTGAACAAGATAGTGAATAAAAACATGGCTGTTTTTGTGCCTCTTATATTATTTAATAGAAATATGATATTTTTTGTAATACAATTTCAATATTGCAACTTTGTTTCATAGTTCAAAAGTTGCAAATCACATAGTAAAATTGTCATTAAAAAATTACATAGTCAACCATACTCTTTCTAATTTCCTCACAATCTCTTGAGGATTTTCTGTCAGAATTGGAAGTTGTTGGTCAAATTGTTCGACGTCTCTTCCTGCTCCCTCGGATAAGATTTCATTGTAGTTGTAGTCATCTTCTTCATTGATCTCTGCTTGACCGCACCTTCTACACTCCGTTTTAATTCAATCTCTGAATAAAACTGCAATCTCCAAGTTGTCTTCTGCCCATGAGTGTCTATGCTCTCCCATTTGAAACCTTCCAGCAAAAAAAAGCGCTTTCTGAAGCTGTTGATGACACTTGAATATTCAACACATCTCGAGCCATCTTTGTTAGTGTCGAAAATGTATTCTCATTCTCCCTCCAGTATCTCAGCAAGTCTTCATGTCCACCTTCATTAAAAATTGTTTCGTACGGTACAACACCCTGCAAGACATAAACATCAAACTCGCTAATTTGTAAAGAAGTTAAACCACTATACATTCTATTTCTAAGGACTTGAATACTTGAGGCAGAAACAACATGTCTTTTATAAGGTTGCAGCGAAGTAGAAGAAGATGGTACAGAAGCCGATTGATTATTTGCATTTTGTTCTTGGTAATTTTTTTTTTTTGCATTCAGTGTCTATGCTAGACGTAATTTTTTTCTCTAGTTGATTCGTGAGTTGGTTCTTTATTTGGGTCTGTTGGACTTGGAGGTGGAAGTATTTCTATACTTTCATAAATCGTTTCAACAAGTATTTTACAACCGTTTACTTTAATAGTCGAATTTAATACAACACCAATAATATAAATAGTGGGAATAGGAAAAAAGTATTTTTTTAATTTTATAAATATTTTTTAATAGATGGAGCGTAAGATGGTTTTTGCATATATTTACTAAGTAACAAAAATATTAGAGCTATATAAAATAATATAGTTGAAACAGTAGGATAATAAATACCAGAAAATTCTCTAGTAGCTAGAAAAAATTTCTCTAAAAATCCAATAAGTTCTAAAAGAAATTTCCAATCATTATATACAAGCATATCCCTTGGATTTTGATTATGAGCGTTAAATAATAAAGTTATAGGTCTTCTATACCCGTGAGCAACAAGTAGTTGTTCATACAGAGAACTCCACCTAGTCGTTACTTCTTCTTGAATTTTTCTGTAAGGTAATCCACAATCATGACAAGTTTGTTTATACTCTTTGCGTCTTTGTATTTTATTACATATAAAAATAAAGTTTATTGCAAATTGTACTTTATCAAAAATGTTTTCAAAATTTTTTATGTCATCTTTTACAACTAAGTTATAAATATTGCATGCACATCTTATATGAAAATTATCGAAAAAAGATGGAGTTAATCGAGTTTTTAAAAGGTTTACAACATAATCATTAGAAGTAGCATTATCTAATGTAACAATCATAATTTTATCAGTTATTCCATAATATTCACAAATTTCATGAATATTTCTTGCAATAAATAATCCAGCGTGCTTATCATCAATATATCTATATGCTAAAATACATTTTTTCATAGACCAAGTCTGATCTATCCAATGACATGTTATAGTTAAATAATCATAATCGTTAGTACTACGACCTATATCACAAGTGATAGCCACTTTGTCATTAAAATTATATAATGCATAACGTAAATACTGTTGATATTCATATGCAAATTTAAAAATGTCTCTTCTAACAGTTGATCTAGGAAAACCGTTAAAAGCAGGATTATACGTTTCTCTAATGTAATGAATAAAATCAGGAGAGGAAGGAAATGAAAAAGACAAACCCTCCACCGCAACTAATTTTGTTATATTTTCTCTATCTTTGTGTTTATCATATTTAAGACCTATAATTCCCCCCGTCATCGGGTTAATTCGACCATGTACTTGATCGAGGATACTATGTGAACCGTGTCCCGACTCAAAAGGCATTGGCACATCTAATTTTTCAGCCAGGTATTGGTTATACCTTGCTTTGTGAAAGTTTTCTACATGTTTCATTAAACCTCTCGTCCTACCTTGACCTTTTCTGGTTTTAAATTTATAAACTTCTTAACAAATTTTACATCTAGCTAGTTGATTATCAATGTCCCTATCAAAAAAATTTCATGTAGTTGATTTTAATTTTCATTGACTTGGGCCTCGACTCATACTAGAGGGAATAAGAGGCATTTCAGTTTGAGTTTCAGGTTGAGACTCAGTCTGAGCCTGAGGTGAAGGTGCACTAGTGGGCGTGTTATCTAAATTATCTTCTAATCCATTTTCTAAATTAAAGTCTGGTTCAGATGCAGAATATACCTCATGATCTAATGGTATATTAATATTAACATCAAAAAATTGGTTTCACCTACATGAGTGAAATCATCGTAATTATGATTACTAGAAGATGCACCCTTACCCCTGTTACCCCTAGTACCTCTACCAGAAATAAAACGTCAAATTCGTTCCATTATAATTATGCAAATAAATAATTTAAGATAATAAAATTAAGTATGATAATTAAAATTACGTAACAATAATAATTTAAAGAAGGAACGAAGGTACCAAACGTCGATGTGTAATCAAAGTTGAAAATTAAAATTTTGCTCGATGAATGATCCTCAAGCTAGTTGTCAACTTCAATCCCAATTTTTGAACTGTGAAATAAATAAGCAAATAAAATAAAATATTTAGTAGAAAATGTAGACTTGTAGAGAGATAGATAGAGAGATGGTAGGAAGATTTGTGAGAAAAATAAAGAGGAATATAAGATATTTATAGTTGAGAAATAGGCTTAAAGTGTAAATATACTAACTTAGGGGTTAGAAATAAATATTAAGGGGGTGGGGGCCAAAATGGCAGTTATAGACGTTGCACAACGACCAAAATCTAAATTTGGCCGTTGTGCAACGGTTATTTTTGCAATGGGGGGGGGGGGAGGTGGGAGGGAACGGGGTAGGGGTGGATGGGGAGGGACGGACGGGATCGGAACGGGCGGGACGAGCCCTTGTCCCGTCCCGAGTTCGAATCCCGCTACCGTTTTTTTTAAGGGGGATCGAGGCGGGGCGGTAAGTGGGACGGGCCAACCGGCCCACTGGACAGTCCTACTTTAATCAAAAGGAAAAAGTAATCTATTTTTATTAAATAGGGGTAGTTTGCTAAACTTTTGATTACATTTTTGGACACAACATCAGTCTTTCCTGGAGCAGTTAAGCAATTTTGAAGTTCAGACTTTGAAGATGATCCATTTTTTATTTCAAATACACATTTAGGAACATTTTTAAATAATTGCCCATAAGTCACAGGTTCGAGTCATGAAAAACTTCTTATTGATTTTGTACTCGTAAATCAGATTTGGCAGGCATATCAATATTACACTCCAAATTTGACACCTCCCACTCGTAAACTATTGGTTAGCAAGTACTGTGGCAAAATGATCATTTTCCGATACTGAAATTTAACTTCCCAGTAATTTGTATTAACTGAGCAACTCAAAATTTAGTAATTTTACTTTTACAAAAACCAATTCTGTCACTTTAGTGTATCAATAATTAATTTAGTGACTACAACCACAAAAAATATTGTAACTTTAATGTTATATATAGATATATAGTGACCATCAATCAACTATACCTCTATTCCAAATTAGCCAGTATAGAAATGAGAAAGTAATTCGAATCTTTTGTCACTTGGATTCAGAAGAACTATTTGATAATATAACTACATCAGTTATCTGCTCCACAACATTCCTCCATTCAGAGTTAGGAAGTTACAAGCGGACCTGTTTAATCAATCCCAACAATTCTCTCCTTAAAGCTACTGCTAATCAATACATAAAAAGAAAGAAAAAATGGTATCCGCAAATCAAAAACTTCTTGGGAATGAGTATAACAGCCTACTGTACTTTGTGCTGTGCATCCCTTGCAGCAACCATGTGAGGAGTTTCTTTGCAAAGCCATTCGAGATATGTGACAAATGAACGCCATGGAGGTCAAAAATGGAATCCGCCAAATCCACTACCTGGAAAACCACCTTCAAAGTGGAATGTGTACTGCTGCCCTCCTCCACTGAATGGATCGAATCCTCCCCCACCCATTCCTGAACCCATGTCGTCAATGTCTTCCCCTTGGTCATATCGTGTACGTTTTTCCTCATCCCCGAGAACCTGTTAAGAGATACGTGACATTCAGACAAATACAGTCAGAAATTTTCTATAACAGCCATCCTCTATAACAACATTTCACGTCTGTGCAACCTATCTTTCATGTTATGTTATATTATATATTTTCAATAACATTTTTCTATAGCGGCTAAAAATTATCGGAACAAATGACGTTATAGAGAGGTTTGACTGTAGCTGAAAGTCCAAATAGGTCTTTATGTTTTTTTCCTCAAACCGCGATAAAGCAACATAACATAGGGCAAATGCTAATAGAAGAGAAACTAAGGGGGAAAAGTTGAAGACATTTTATACAACGCAATCTGTTAAAAGATACAAATTCACTACCATAATATTTCCAAACTAATGTCCCACTTATGTCATCACTCAACATTGCAAGGTATCTACTAACAAATATTTTCAGTATAGAATGTGGAGCAAGAAAACCAAATGTCAGAAAACTAAACCAGAAAACATGCTCTGGACCAAATATCTGACACAGTAAAAGAGAACCAGATTGGCAAGGGATTGTCAGAAACTTTTAAGCATAATCTGGTCACTGCTGATGCTCAGAAAGATATCTTGTAGAATAAAATAAAATGACATCGAAAATAACGAAAAAGTTGGAGCTATTAAGAATTTTGTCCACCACTTGAGACGGTTGCAAAACCAAATAAGAACTGAACAAATCAAACGAAAACTGATGGAAAAGAAAACAAAAACAAACCTCATATGCAGCTGCTATTTCACGAAACTTGTTTTCTGCTTCTTCTCTGTTGTCAACATTCTTGTCAGGATGCCATTGCAGAGCAAGCTTTTTGTATGCCTTTTTAATCTCTGATACAGATGCAGTCTTTGACACTCCCAAGATCTTGTACCAATCCTTTCGTTGACTCAATTTCAGTGATCTCTCAGCCCTCATCAGCGCTTCACGAATAGTCCTATCCTATAGAAGTGTACTTAAGATTATTTGATATCCAGATTGAGGCTAAAAGGATAAACCTTGATAAAAAGGACCACATATACATACATTATATAAATATACATGATGGATAGATGGATTCATAGGCAAAAAACATCAGACAAGCAACAACAAATCACTTGAAAAAAGTACTTTTGGTGAGAAGTTATTTGTGTTGGGACTAATCAATTTGAAAAGCATTTTTGAGAAACAATTGGTGTCTGACCAAACTTTTAAAAAGTGCTTCTAAGTGTATTTTCTTAAAAGTGCTTCCCAAAAACATGCTTCTGGGGAGAAGCTACTTTTTTCAGCTTCTCAAAAACAACATCTGCTTCTACTCAAAAGCACTTTTTCTTCTCCTAAAAGCTTGGTCAAACACCTCAACTTTGCAAAAAAAAGCACCTCTTTAGAAAGAAAAATAAACACTTTTGAACTTGGAGAAGCTTGGCCAAATAGACTATTAGTCTAAGTCAAAAGGAAGGACCTCACTTCAACTTGGAGAAAGTGAATCATGAAATTTGTTATTTTTCTTTTCATTTTCATATGCTGACTTTAGGTCATGGCTATCACAAAACTTGCAAAAAATCTAATCCTTGTTACGAGCAAAACTAAACCCAAAAAAAAAAAAACCATGTGTTGGCAAGATTGAGTTTTCATGCCAATGTCTTCTCTCATTAAGATGCAGTATTACTACATGAAGAAACATCACGCTGAGGAGAAAAGGATTAAAAAGGCAAAAAAAAAAAAAAAACCACAACAAATAGTTGCCAACAAACCTGAGGATTCTTTTCAGCTGCTTCTTTCAAATCTGCAACAGCTCCCTCCCAATCTTCTGTTAGAATCTTGGCTTCACCCATCTGTAAAAATATTTCCAACTCAAAGATTCAAGATTTATGGCGTAAACTAGATATTTCTAAGCATGCAACTTGGTCTAATACAATTAGGTCATCCTAATGTCATTGACTGTATTTGTTTAAAGATTGAAAAAAGCAGAAAGCGGATAAAGATAAAACCTGCACTAGAGCATCAATAAGCTCTCCATCAAGCTCAAGGGCTTCTGAACAGCTTGATATAGCATCCTTCCCCCTTCCAATCTTTATCAAGACTTTACACAAACCAAGATGAAGATTTACATTATGTGCAGAATGGTTGGGGTCCAATGCCAGGGCTGCTTTGTACTCCTCCACAGCAAGACGAAGCTTACCCTTATTTGCATTATCTTCTGCCTGCACGAAAGCTTAGGGTTTGAGAATTTCACATTGTAGCATATCTTGGAGATACGGATCCGTATTATTCACTTTTTCCCGTAATAATTTTCACTTTATTTGAAAATCAGTGTTTGGCCATGAAACTTCCAAGCCCAACTTGAAATTGTATTTCAAATTTGGTAAACAGCCTATAACCTGTTTTCCACCTTAAATTCACTTTTGAAGTTGTATTTAAGTACATCCAAACATAAAACATCGCTCCAATATTCTTTGCAAAAAGTATAACCAAACACAACTCCAACTCCATAAATTCCAAATAAAGTGAAAAACATTTGAAATCTATGGCCAAACACCTAGAAACAGGAAAAAGGGAAGATAGTGAGGCTCACACTTTTAGTCTTTTTCAGCAAGTTTTTCAAGCCAAAATATGTTTTCTTCAATTCCCCATGCTCAGGGTCTGAACGGAGACCTTTTTGGTAGTGCCTGAAGAAGGGTGTAAAAAGCTTCTTTAGAGATCTCCATAACATAACGTTTGGCTTTTCCAAAATATACCCTCCATTTTTAAGGGAAAGTTACAAATTTGGCCGCTAGCCAAATATACAAAAATTGTACATTAGTTACGTATAAATTATGTATATATACATTAATATACAGAAAATATACATTTCAAGGTTATTATTCTGGTGGGCGGTTATACAATGTAAAAATTCCTCTTTTTTGGGTTCTCTTTTCACCTTTACGCTGAACACCTTTCTTGGATTGGTGTAGTGGGAGGCAGGAAACAGAGGATCAAGTTGATAGTTTGTCAGGCATACCTTAAGGCAACATCATGATCAGCCAGATAGTAGTAGGCACGGCCTCGTAGCAGCAAAGCCTCCAGATTATCCTCATCCTCTTTAAGTATGTATCCCGCCTCGGATATGACACCTGAATAATCTCTATCTGCTAGCAATAGCCTCACCTTAAGGAGTTTGGCCTAGAAATTCACATGTAGAAGAAATCATCATTGGTGTAACACTCAGTGGTTTTTACACAGGAAATTACATCAGTAATACAATACAACCACATCATTAACAATGACAAAAACACTCAAGTTGTTAGAATGAATACCTTGGAGCATGCTGGAGAGAAAACGAGTACGACTTTATCAGTATACTCCAATGCTTTTTTGATGTCACCTGTGTCCAACAGGTTGGTAGCTGAATCAAAAGCGCTCTTAGCTTGCTGCAACTGAGAAAGCTCCTTCTCTGCAGCTGAGTCTCCTGGTTTCATCTCCAGAAACTTTTTGTAGCTTTTTTCTGATTCCTCATATCTACATTAGCCAAAAGGAGATCTCGTAAATCATATAGTTTTCAGATCAGATGTTACCTGTACAGACTAAATCTTATATGCTTGAATGCCAACTAATCAGAAACAAGCCTGAGGGATCATAGATACATTTATGCACCGTACAAAAGTAAGTAGTCCACAATTTGAGATAGTAGGTTACTTGAGCAAGATGCCAATGAAATGAAGAGGTAGAGGGAATTCACCCTGGGAAACAGTAATTTTGAGGATATACTAGTGTATCCAAGTTCCGGAATCCGGAATGCAAATGGTTGTTACATATTCACACACCTAGAAACATACTCCCTCTGTCCCAATTTATGTGCACGTTTTGACGGGCACGCAGTTTAAGAACGAATGAAATAATTTTGAAATTTGTATTCTAAAACAAGCTATAGATATTTGTGTGGCGGTAAATCATCTCATTAAGGGTAAAATGGGAAGTTCAAAGTAAAATCATTACTCCCTCCATCCCAAAAAGATTGTCTTACTTTCCTTATTAGTTTGTCCCAAAAAGATTGACACATTACTGTATTTAGAAACAATTTAACTTTATGATATGATTTATAGCCTCACAAATATCTAAGGCTTGTTTTGGACCACACATTTCAAAAGTCTTCCTTTATTTCTTAACCTCCGTGTCAAGTCAAACTAAGACAATATTTTTGGGACGGAGGAAGTACTATATCTAGTGTCATTCTTTTTTTAACTGACTAAAAAGGAAAGAGTGTCACATATAGTGGGATAGAGGGAGTAGATATCTCAAACCTGGGTTTTTGCTAGATTAGATGAATAACAAAATCAGAATATAGAAATTAAATGTTCACAGTTATAGGTTCGTAGCGATTCCTAGGAGTCAATTCGTTGAAGGCATACCCTACTAAACTAACACTGTCATTGTAATTCTTCGTTGTCTAGAAGCTGCACAGCTGCCCAGGCATTAAATGGAAGATAATAGGAAGCGCCTAAAAAGTACGTCCGCATACATCAAGCGAACTTATATAAGGAAGACCTGACTTTAAATATGCTAGTGAATTTATCTCTAAGAATCAAAGACATACATGAGTTTTGAGCTCATATAAGAAAAAAGAAAAGAAATTTGGTTTCAACCTGCACAGCTGACGAAGTAGAGATGCACGGTGCCAATATGCCTCTTGAAGAGTCGGGTCTGCCTCTATGGCTGCATTTAGATCATTAAGTGATTCGCTGTATTTCTTAACTTTTACATTTTGTGTAACTCTCTCAAACAATGCAGCAGCATCACCAGGTTTGGTGTCTACACATCAAGAGTAGAAAAATTCATCAGAGAACAATAAGTGCCACTTCAATTACAAGACAAAAAGAACACTCTAAAGAATGATCCTTTGTGTTTCCTAACTAGATAGATAAACACAGCCTCATGTTTCATCCGTAAATGAATTACGGGTGTGTTTGGTATGAAGAAAAGCATTATTTTCTCATGTTTGGTTGGTCAAAATTTTTGGAAAACATTTTCTCTAGGAAAACAAGTTCCTTAAAAATGAGAAAAATGACTTCACTGGTGAAAATAGGGAACACAAGTTTCATAAATAACATTCCACGCTAATTGTCTAATACCCACCCTCCAACACACCCCTTTCTCAGCCCCATCCCCACCACCCCCACACCCCTAGGCCCTCATGCTAACTCCAATAATTTTCCCTAGACCACATACAAATGCTTTTGGAATAATAGTTTCTGCTTATTTACCAAACACTAGAAAATAAGTACGACACCCACTTATTTTTTTCCGTGAAAAACATTTTCCTTCTTACCAAACACGCCCTATATCCTTCATCCTAACAACAACAATTGGAGAGGGGGGCTTAGATATATAATGAATTAGCACGGAACTCCCTTTCCATGAAAGTATTCGATAAGATGCACCCTACATTACTTAATGCAAGTAGGAGCTTGAATAATAAGAAATAATCATTCTTATCAAGAGCCTACACATTTCAACCAAGAAAAAATGAGCTTTTAACCTATGTTACTCAGACTCTTCAAAAATGTCATCGGATGCGTGTTGGATCCTCCAAAAATAGTGCATTTTTTGGAGGATACGACACGGGTTCGGCAACATTTTTGGAGAGTCCGAGCAACATAGCTTTTGACAATTATGACATGCAAGAGATATTGCAGTATTATGGCCCTCAGAAGTTTTTAGGTCAAGCTCCAGACGTGATAATGAATCAAGCTAAAGATATTAACACGCGCATGATCTTGTTGTCCCTTCCTTATCACAATACAACTGCTAGGTCTCAATCTAGACAACATCGAACAACAATTTAATTTTCCCCCATTTAAAGTACCAATGGCCCACATTAACATCATGTCAGTAAGATAATCACTCGTGTTTCATCAGTTTTTTCAGATATACTTAGCGCTCACTACTGCATCACCTAAGATTGGCACGGTTGACCCTTATGTCTACCTTTTTTTAGTACTAACATTCTTATCTAAATTGGTTCCTCACATCCTCATTATAAACATTAAAGAGGAGAAAATAATGCAAATCTTATAGGTTAGTGACAACCAACGAAAACCCAACGACACCCCTCAAGAAAACAAAAAGAACAGCAAAAACTACTTCCTCTGTCTCATATTGTCTGGCACCATATCTTTTTATTGGGTAAGAAGATATTTTTCTACTCCTCCATCCCAAACTACGTGTCACTTTTCACTTTTCGAGATTCAAACTTCATGAATTGACCTATTTTAAGATAGCATTTTTTCACCATATTGATATGAGAAGAATTGCAACTTATAGTACATTTAAGTATAGTATTCGAATATACAAATTTTAACTTCAATATTTAAAATGTTGAATTAATCTAATCCAATATAGTTTCGAAGATTAGTCACAAAAAGTGAAAAGTGACACATTTAGGGATGGAGGGAGTACTAATTACTTTTAGCAATTAAATTTATGATTTTTATATTTTCCAAGTAGAAATTAGATAAGTGGATTCTAATACTCAATAGTCATATAACACTACTAGCAATATGCATTCTAAGCCAAGAAAATCATAAGATTTTGCTCAAATCTTGAAAGTTAAATCCCCAAATCAACTGTCACTATTAATCACATATATTCA
The DNA here is from genome assembly GCA_029783415.1 of Anisodus acutangulus. Taxonomy (NCBI): domain Eukaryota; kingdom Viridiplantae; phylum Streptophyta; class Magnoliopsida; order Solanales; family Solanaceae; genus Anisodus; species Anisodus acutangulus. The sequence continues at coordinate 45,947,877 of CM056503.1, forward strand.
AAATGCACAAATCTGGGTATCCAAATTTACAGCTAAAAAATCAAGAAACCCCAAATCAAGAATCAAACAACAACAACAGTGAAATCCCACAATGTGGGGTTGGGGAGGGTAGAGCATACGCACACCTTAGCTCTACCTTGATAGATAAAGACTGTTTTCGAAAGACCCTGGACTCAAATCAAGAATCAAACAATATAATCATAAAAATTTGAGCTTTACCTAATGCAGATACAAGGGGTTGAAGGAAAAAAAGTTGGCAAGCAAATATAAAGTTGAGTATTAATGCTGAAAATAAAAATCCCCTCCATGCTACAAGATCAAAGCTCCATAGTTTCATCAATGGCTCCATTATTACATATATATAAAGATATATGTATATATTGTATATGTATAATTTCCAACAAAAGGTAATATAGATTTGTGTTTCTTGAAACAATGTGAAGTTTATTTTTTTGTGTTAACAGAGTGACGAAAGGGTTCAAAAGGTTAAAAGGATTATTATCGTGTCATACCACGTTAGATTAGCCTATCAGTATTCTCCACGTGTCTTTGATTTAGGTGTGTCTGTGGGCCTGTCCATTCAAAACTTGACACGTAGGACTTAGGATAATTAATTTGTTTGGATTAGAAGACATTACTAAACATTTTTTTGTCTTCACAGTAAGCCTTTTTGTTTTCTCAAAATCTGAACATGTAAAATATTTTTATTTAAAAATGAATAAATATAAAGTATTAGGAATTATATAAATAAAATATTTTTAAAGAAAAGTTATAATGATAGCTGGGGATGAACGAGTGAGGTTGGTGGTGGTTTGAATGATGGTAGGGGTCGTTTGTAGGGGTGACAAATTTAGCTCATTAAATCATAACCCGTTGATTCGCTCAAGTTTGGATGGGTTATTGACCTTATTTTTTAGCTCAGTACATTTCAGCACAATTCATTTCAATCCATTGAAATTTGGGTTGATATCTGACTCAAATTGATCCATGGGAAATTTTTGTAAAAATGTGTTTAAATTTTTTCTATTTGATATGTTATTTATAACCATAATAAAGAAAAATAATAATTTATTAGGTATTAAAAAATTATAAAAGAATAAATAAGGCAATTAAAGCTTAGTAAGAATTGGACGGGTTAGGTTTTGACCCGCTTTTAGCCCAATCCATTTCAGCCCGAGTATGACCCACTCATTTATTAACTCAATCCATTTTGACCTGCCTTGATTCAGCCCAACTTCCCCATTTGCCACCCCTAGTCTTTTGGTAGCTGGTTTGGATGTGAGTTATGCATATTTCAAATCTTGCATACGTAATACCATGTTTGGTAGTTAGTTTAGAGCTAAGTTATTCATGTATAAAATTAATACGATATTTGATTTACAACTTAGAAACCCGCATATAATTTATACATGTATAAGTTATAAGAGAATCTATATGTTATTTTATGTTGGATAGAATGTGAAATAACTAATACATGAATAACTAAACTCTGCATGACTAATTCTCGCATAATATAATACATAAATTCTCTAATAACTTATGTAAGTATTATTAATACTTACATAACATCTAACCAACTACCAAATGACTCGTGGTTGTCGTCTTGTGGATATGTAATAGCTAATGGTGATAGTGGTTGATAATGATTGTGGTTTGTGGCAGTTAATGGCGAAGGCGGGTAATTAAAGGTGGATAATAACAATAATAATCAATGGTGGTGAAAACTAATAGCGTGCTTGGTATATACAACGGTGGTTGATGGTGCTAATTGTTAATAGTAATTAGTGGATGAAGTGGTAATGGATGTTAGCAGTGATAATTGTAAATTCTGGCTAGTGAAGGTGATGATTAATTTTGGTGATTTACCGTGATGGTGATTGAGTTGAAGATGGTAGTTATTGGTGGTGATTGGTAGTAATTTTATAATAGTGAGATGGAACTTCTTCTCTAGAAAATCATGTATTCATACTATTTTAGTGATATTAAAAAAATTGTTATAGATCTTATCATTTAGACTTATTAAATAATTATAAATTTTATTTTAAAAAATAAACGCACTTTATGATTGAGATAGGTTTTTTTGTGTACTCTTCAAGAGAAATATGGACTTGTATGTATAGATAGATGACAATTTATGAGTAGTAAAGGTAGAAATCAAAAACACGTCTTAAAGTTCGAAAAATGTAAATTGCAATTAAACTCTGAGTAATGTACGAAAATAAAGGTTGTCATTGTAAGTATGTATTTTGATATATTTTGGCCTTTATAGTAAGCTCAAAATAATATTTGTAAAATCAGATTTGGATTTGACATAAGTATATCTCAGAGTGTAGGGGGAAATCAATCCGTTCTTGTCAGCCCATTTCTCATGGACACAAGGCCACTCCTTTTTACCAGACTCTTTACAAGTCCAATGATACACAATTCAATATATTCCACAACTAGTGAGGGACAATAGTCTTTCATATAAGACAACAACGAATAAATAAAAACGGACGACACAAGAATAAAGAGAGGAGAGAAGACAATATTTTTATTCTTTGTATTGCATAAAGTTTATTTCCAACAGTTCTATTAGATGTAGTCATGAAGCAAATGAAAAAGAAGAATTTAAGGTTTTGATAAAATCATTAGTTTCAAATGCTTTTGATGTTCTGACCTAAGCTCCATTTGAAGTTGAAAATTGAAAATTTGAGTTTTTGAAATTGTGTTTGGACATACATTTTACTTGGAAAAAACTTAAAGTTTTGCGAGCGGAAGTAAAATTTCACCCAAAAACTGGTCACAGACGGGACCAATTTTTGGAACTTGAAAATATTTTGAAGATGAAAGAAATTCCTTTGATTATTTTCATTAATTGAAAGGCTATATATACAAGTTACATAATAGGAGAATCATATTCCTATTCTATTCCTAAAATCTTATTCTATACATTTATGGTAATACACTAATTATGGTAATACAATACTAATTATATTACAACATTACCTAAACTAGGATACTAAATATTTACCATAAATTACACATAATAATCAGCCCATCCGAGGGCCAATCTGTGAGCATAGCCGAGACCTAATATACACAATATATTGTGTATATTTAACACACACACGCAGTCATAGCGGGCGGTCTTCGAACGCTGAGACTGTTCCTAAAATCTTCAAAAAGGACCGAGGGAAGACCCTTTGTAAAGATGTCGGCAATTTGATATCTCGACGGGACATGGCATACGCGAACTTGACCACGGGCAACCTTTTCACGGACAAAGTGAATGTCCATCTCGATATGTTTAGTGCGTTGGTGCTGAACCAGATTACCAGAAAGGTAGATGGCACTAATATTATCGCAATATACCAAGGTTGCCTTCTGAATGGGACAATGAAGCTCCAAAAGCAAATTACGTAACCAACATGATTCTGAGACCATATTGGCTACCCCTCTATATTCAGCCTCGGCACTTGAGCGGGATAGAGTCGTCTGACGCTTCGCAGACCAGGAGACCAATTTGTTGCCAAGGAACATACAGTAGCAAGACGTAGACCGTCTGGTGTCTGGACACCCACCCCAATCAGCATCTGTGTATGAGACAAGTGTGGATGTCGATGAATGATACAAATGTAATCCATATTCCAGTGTACCCTGAATATACCGGATGATGCGTTTGAGTGCATTCATGTGCTCAATTCGGGGATCATGCATGAATAAACACACCTGCTGGACAGCATACGTAATATTCGGTCTGGTAAAGGTAAGATACTGAAGGGCCCCTGCAAGACTGCGATAGCGGGTCGGATCCTCGTAAGGGACTTCGGCCGCTGCACCAAGCTTGGTCTTGGTATCAACTGGAGTGGAAACGGACTTACAGGACAACATCCCAGCCCTTTCAATGATCTCGGTTGCATACTTTCGTTGTGACAAGAACAACCCATCGGAATGACGAGTGACAACAATCCCCAAAAAATAACTCAAGAGCCCCAAGTCTTTCATAGCAAACTCGGAGCTGAGCATGGTCATGATGGACTAGCGCAAGGCATCGGAAGAGGCAGTCAAGATAATATCATCCACATATAACAGAATGTAGGCTACGGACGAACCACGACGGTAGATGAACAAGGAATTATCCGACCTGCTGTGAGTGAACCCAATAGTTGAAACATAGTCAGCAAACCTTGTATACCAGGCCCGTGGAGACTGGTTAAGCCCATATAAGAACTTCTTCAACAGACAAACATGATGAGGATGGTTGGGGTCCCTGAATCCCATCGGCTGATGCATATAGACAGTTTCCTTGAGATCACCATGTAGGAAAGCATTTTTGACATCCAACTGATGAATAGGCCATGTCTTCGAAAGATCCAAGCTAAGCACAGTGTGAATGGTAGCAGGCTTGACCACCGGACTAAATGTCTCCCCACAATCTATACCAACCTGCTGAGTCTTACCATCACCCACAAGCCGCGCCTTATGTCGATCAAATGAACCATCTGAATTCTCCTTATGAGCAAAAATCCACATAGACCTGATAACATTAATATCATATGGACGGGGCACCAACTCCCACGTCTTATTATCAATAAGAGCATTATATTCATCAGTCATAGCAATTTTCCAATTCGGGTCATTTAAGGCAGACACATGATTACGAGGCAAAGGGGATTTAGAGACATTAGAATGTAAATTAAAAATGTCTTTTAGGTGTAACAATACCCCGCTGACTACGAGTGACCGGTCTATGACTCGAGGAAGAATTGAGTGGATGTCGGAAATTTGCTGGGCTCGGGACGGACTGATCAGCAGGCAGTGGACATGCTGGCCCAACTTGGGAAGTAGTACTAGTGGCGGAAACAGAAACTGGACTAGTTCGGTGTTAATCGGGCAGGCCCAATTCTTGGCCCAGCCCGGTGACAAAGCGGCGAGAGAAGGGCTGTGATGGGCTAGTGGGACCCAGTGAGCGATGGGCCATTGTAGAATTTTGGGTGCGGGAGATGTCCAAAAAATGCTGAATAATATACGGGGATATTTGTTCATCCAAAAAATTATATGAATTAGGCACGAGAGAATGACTTTTAGCAAATGGAAATTGGAATTCATCAAAAATTACATGGCAATTAATGATGATTTTATTGGAAGATAAATCAAAGCATTTGTAGCCATGATGATTAGAAGGAAAACCGAAAAACACACATGGAGTAGATCGGGCCTGAAGTTTGTTAATTGTGGTGGATGGAAATAACGGATAACATAAGCACCCAAAAACCCGAAGATAAGAATAAGAAGGAGATTTATTATATAAAATCTGAAGAGGGGAAGAATATGTCAAACCTTTGGAAGGAGTTATGTTAAGTAGATATGTAGCCATTTGAAGAGCGTGATGCCAAAAATATTGGGGTACAGAAACATGAATTAATAGAGTGCGGATAATGTTATTTATGGAACGAATTTTACGTTTGGCTTTCCCATTTTGTGAAGATGTATGGGGATAAGAAAAACAAAAATGTATCCCATTAGTAGCACAGAATTCCCGAAATACCCCATTGTCATACTCTTTTCCATTATCACACTGAATATTTTTTATTTCACGATCGAATTGGGTTCTGATGAATGCTCTAAATTTTAGGAAGATGGAAAAAACTTGAGATTTCTTCGCTATTGGAAATGTCCATAAAAATTTAGAATAATCATCCAAAAAAGAACATAATACCGATGACCCATAGAACTAGGAACAGGAGACGTCCATAAGTCGCTATGAATAATATCAAATGACATTAAAGTATGAGATTTTGAGTCTACAAATGGCAACTTAACAATTTTTCCTAAAGAACAAGATTGACAAATTGGAGTACGACTCGTACCCTTACATGAAATAAAACTATTTTTATCTAAAGCTGACAAAATAGAGGACCCCGGATGACCAAGACGAGCATGCCACAAAAAAGGAGAGATGGCTGCAAAAACTGATGGCAGGGTTTGACTCGATGGACCGGGACTGGGTGTGATAGGATAAAGATCTCCCTTACTATCACACCTCATGAGAGGACTCCACGTCTTGAAATCCTTTACAGAGAAATCAAATGGATCAAATTCAATAGAAACGGAATTGTCAGTAGTGAATTTACGGACAGAGACTAAGTTTTTAATCAATTTGGGGGCGTGTAAGGTATTTTTCAAGATAAGAGGGGGATGAGGGGGAGACAATGTTTTATGACCATAACCATGAATTTGAACAGAATTTCCATTACCAACAATTATACCGCGATGGTTGCTAAAATTGGAATAAGATGAGAAAATACCTGAATCGGATGTCATGTGGGTAGTGGCACCGGTGTCCATATACCAATTCGGGTCCGGTTGAGTCAAACCCATTGTGTGCATCGCGGCCTCGATATCTATTCGAGTGAGGCCCAAGCACCCCTGCTTGCGGTCTCGGCCCAGACTGTTGTTGGCCGTAACTAGACCCGAGCGGTGGGCCTGGGTGTTGTAACACCGCTTCTTCTTTGGTGGCCATTGCCGCTGGGAGGTAAACTGGCCGGGCCCAAACTGCTGTTGTGGGGCCCACTGCCACTGCATAGGGGGCCACTGTGGGCCCCAGAACTATTGTTGTTGCTGACCATCGCGAGGACCCCCATTGCGACCATTATTCTACCGGCTGCCACCGTTGTTGCAGTTTTGGCTCAAGTTGTTGAAATCGGTAGAATATACCGTGGACTCGGTCATCATGACTACGGGACTAGTACCGGTAGCCGCTCGTTTCGCTATGTCTGCTTCTTCTAGTGTAAGCATAGAACGTGCCTGATAAAATTGCGGAAGCGGATTGCTTTGCTGAAGAAGCGTTCCCACACCATTATAGGCCTCAGAGAGGCCGGAAACCATTTGGAGGACCAAACGATCGTTCGAAACCGGCGCGCCAACGTTGCGAAGTTGGTCTGCCAATTCCTTTAATCTTTTGCAATAAGCTGAAACATTAGGGAAATCTTCCATATTGACGTGAGAGAAATCCTGCTCAAGGGTAACGGCTCTAGAATTTTGATTATCTTGGTATATATCACGCAGTCTATCCCAAATCGCCTGTGCCGTAGCGTCAGGCTCAATGATTGTTTGCAAAAGGTCGGTAAATATTGTGGAATATATCCACTGAAGGACGGTAGCATCAATAGTCGTCCACAACTTAGGATCATTCTCGCATTTTGGCACCTCCGTATCCTCAGGAGCCGCGGGGATTATGTGATGGATGACTTGATGCGATCGTGCGTGAATTTTGAATAGTACGGCCCACGTCGCATATTGGACGTTTTCTATTTCAAGAACGAGAGGGATGTTATTCTTGATGTTAGAAACTGTAAGGGCCGGATGAAACATGTTCCAGAATGTAGACATATTGATAGAACAATATGTGATTGAGGGATTAGGGAGAAAATTTGGGAAGAAAAGATGTCTCGTCGGCACACAAACCGAGAGCAAAACGTCTCGGAAGTGGAGGAAAGTCGACGGAAAATTTAGGAGAGTAGAGAGAGGATTTTAAGACCTAGACTCTTGATACCATGAAAGAAATAATCCCTTGATTATATTCATTAATTGAAAGGCTATATATACAAGTTACATAATAGGAGAATCATATTCCTAAAACTTTATTCTATACATTTATGGTAATACACTAATTATGGTAATACAATACTAATTATATTACAACCTTACCTAAACTAGGATACTAAATATTTACCATAAATTACACATAATAATCAGCCCATCCGAGGGCCAATCCGTGAGCATAGCCGAGACCTAATATACACAATATACACATGTATATTGTGTATATTTAACAGAAGAGAAGGCAGCCATCGAGGCTATATGCAAATCCATCCATCTTCTCAATGGCTGCTCGAACATTATCGTTGATGTTATAAAGGCGAGATTACTACCCTATAATTGCCAGTTTTTGCTGATCATTAGCACGTATATTGGTTCTGAAAAGTAATTCAATGACGGATGCATGGGTAATTGTATGGTGGGAGAAAGACAGGAGACAGATTAAGGTTATTTTCAGCTTCTTGCCAGCTAGTTAACCAGAACCAGTAAATTTAGGTCTTCGTTTAGCTTCTTTAGCTAAGTCTGCATTGATCCCAAAGATTAGTAGGTCTTTGAAGACAACTTCCTTCCATGTGATTTTAGGTCTACCCCATCTCCTTTTAACACCTTAACTCACTATCGTTTCACACCTACGGACCGATGCAACTATAGGTCAACACAATGCAGGACATGACCAAACCATCTCAAGCGACTTTCTTTCATTTTATCTTAAATGTGTGCTACTTGCACCATCTGGAAAACGTGATTATTTTTATTTTTATCTAATCTTGTGTAACCGCACATTCATTCTAGCATCCGCGACACTCATCTTTTGGATATGCTGGACTTTAGAAGCCCAACATTCACTACTATATAACATAGTCGCTCTTATAACTGTTCTATAAAACTTAATTTCACTTAGGCATCCTTCTGTGAGTAACATCTTCAATCACAAAAATTATTTGCTTGATATCTATGTGAAATAAAAGGAGGTGGCTACTGTTAGGGGAAAAGGCAAATGGGAAACAAAAGCTCAATATCAGCAACTAACTCTTGCAGAATAGGAAATTTACAAAGAAAAAAGGAAGACAGTAATCTGAAATGACAGTTTATTTGGTGAATTTAATCCACTTCAATCTGTTGACAAACAAGAGTATAGGTGACATGTTGCAGATAATCCCAAAGCTTAATAATTAACAGCCATTTGAAATGAAATAGAGGGGGGTTTCAATCACTTCTTAGCAAAGAGATGGCTCATCTGAGGACATTAAACAAGTAAGCTGACAGCTTTGATAAATACATTCAAAACCCAAAATTTAGCAGCAATGGATAAATTTAATAGAGTAAGAGGTTATTACATGATCTTCGAGAGAAGAAAAAGGAAAAAAGCATCATGATCATACATAGGCAAATACTAAGAAAGTAATTTAGGCTAGATCAAGCTCTCTGTATAAATAGTTCCTAGCTTAGCAGTGACACGTTGAGGCCAAAATCCAAATGGTCCTCCAGATGTCCCGAATACAGAACCAAGACGTCCGCTACTTTTGCAGCGTAGCAGCACTTCACCATCCGCAAACATATGTTTCGGTCTGGCGGAATGAAAAAGATTAGCCTCTTGTATTGTAATTAATTTAGTCCAAGATTTCTTGATACCATAGTCTTTCATTACCCACAACTTAAATGTGCCCTCCCACCGATCATTGTATGTAGAATAAAAGCAAAGCATTCCTCTCAATACTGAAACACCATCCTCGATGAACTGCATGTGGAATCTATTGCACATTCACTCCAACAACGGTTTCTCTCCATGCACCTCATTTGAAATATTAAATGAAACGATAGTATGATATCGTGAAACGATAGTAGGATATCGTGACATACCAAGCCAATGAAATGGTCCATGTACAAATGGCAAATCATCCATACCACAATCCCTAAAACCCCTAACACGGTGAACGCCAGTAGGATATTTACCGATTCTTCTCCAGGAACCACTTTTTAGCACAAGAATATCAATCAAAACATTGTCACAATAACCTGCATTCAGGTTAATCGTAAGGATCTTATAGTCATCACTAGTTGCGTCATATCCCAATCCACATACACAATCAGCCAGTGGAGATTATGGATGGGGAAGTAGTATTGATTCTCTTGCGGAGGGGTTTCATAGCAAAAGGTGTCTATCAGAAACTGCAAGAAGAACCAATCCATCACAACAACAAAATATTTTGGCAGTTAGTGGTTTGCACTTCGAAGGGCAATCAAGTTTCTGTTGATCCTCAACCAATTGAATCAACGATATAGGAGAAGAATAGAAGTTAAACATATCATCCTTATCAAGGCACATTTGGCAAATAAGATTTTTTTGGGAATTTTGGTCATTCTTGGCATGAATGTGATGATTCATCTTAAAGTAAGGATCAGTGATTAATGCCTTGCAAAATTTTGAAAGACATTTGAACCGAAGAAGAGACCGCACAGGTAACCTGCTGAGAATCTCCATCATTATTTTCTCTTGGAAGCGAATTCCCATGACCTAGATAGGACAAGTAGAGTGCTTTAGAAGTTCATATGTTGAATAGGTTAAATATTTCGGGCACACACACATAGATGATAGAATTAATAAATTATTTAGTCATCATTGTAATTGGTACATAGTATATGTTGTATATGGTAGGTGTATATTTAGTCATTTAAGACCTTAATTCTAGCATAGGATGATGCTTGTATTGTGGGTATATTTACTACCTCTTTGAAAGGAAATAATCAAGGAAGATATTTTTTACATGGTATCATATTCTAGGAAAAGTTCTTGAACCCTAAAAACCTCTCCTTCACCGCCCCCCCCCCCCTTTTTTGTGTCGTCGACTTCCTTCCTCTTCCGTCAGCCAAGTCTGACTCGAAATCAAATTTCCATCCAACCCTCGCAGTTTCAAACATTAAATCACATATCTCCATCACTCTTGAGATGGAAAACGTCCATTATGCGACGTGGGCGGAGCTCTTCAAAATTCACTGTCGGTCACACCGGGTTATCCACCACATAATTCCGCCGGAAAAAGGTAAGAAGAAGGTGCCGAAAACCGATGATGAAAAGGAATTATGGTTGACCCTCGATGCAACGGCTCTCTAATGGATTTACGCAACAATTTCCAGTGATTTGTTGCATACGATACTTGAACCCGACTCCACGGCTATGGAGACTTGGGATCGATTACGTGACATATTCCAAGATAATAAAAATTCCCGAGCCGTCACACTTAAGAAAGAATTCTCCACCACTGACACGTCGGATTTTCCCAATGCTTCCGCATATTGTCAACGACTCAAGGTTTTGTCGGACCAACTCAAGAATGTCGGGGGGCCGATAACTAACAATTGGCTCATTTTATAAATGGTTGTCGGCCTCACTGACGCATTTGTGGAGTTGGTACACTCATCCACCAAAACAACCCTCTTCCATCATTTTACCAAGTCTGTTCTATGCTCATACTAGAAGAAGTGGATTTTGCCAAAAAGACAGTCACCGTGTCGAATTCCGCCATGGTTGATGCTCCGTCCGATGATAACTCTTCACAATTTGAAAATTTTCCACCAAATCGTGGTCAAAAGGGACGAAATGGCAATAATGGAGGTAAAAACCGCAGTGGTGGCAAGGGTGTCGGCCACCAAGCGTGGCGAGTGGAAGCGGCGGCGGCGGCGGCGGCGATCGGCGATGGCGATTAAGGGCCATTTGGGACGATGAACCCGGCAGTGGGCTGGCAGTGGCCTTGGGTAGTGCCTCTCTGCCCCTTTCCCTCGAGAAGTGGGCCAGGCCGATCCGCGACAAGGCGGCGGCCGTAGCCCAACAACCGGCGACTGGCGTGCTTGGACCCGCAGAACCCAGTGGCGGCAGGCCCACTCAGCAATAGCGACTCCAACCGACATCGAGGACATAATGCACACTCTTGGGCTTAATCTGCCTGACGCAAACTGGTACATGGCCATTGGATAAACGTCTCATATGACGTCCTCACAAGGTAATCTCTCTTCCTATTTTAATTTGAGCAATAATAGTGGTATAATTGTCTGAAATGATCATTCAATTCCAATTCATGGTTATGGTACTACAAAGTTGTCTTCCCCGAACCCACCATTAACTTTAAAAAATGTCCTTCATGCTCCTCAATTGATTAAAAACTTGATTTCAGTTAGAAAATTTACTACTGACAATTCAGTTTCCGTTGAATTTGATCATTTTGGGTATTCTGTGAATGATTTTCAGATGGGGATGCGTTTAATAAGATGTGATAGTCGGGGCGAGCTATATCTAATCACCACAACCACACATCAAGCCACATTACCAACCATTTTTGCAGTTTTAGCTCCTATCTTATGGCATGAGCGTTTGGGTCATCCGGAAGCACCTATTTTTGCCTCCCTTAAAAAAAATAAATTTATTGCGTGTACTAGAACTTGTAATTCTCATGTTTGTCGCTTATGTCCTCTTGAGAAACATGTTAAATTGCCTTTTGCTGCTTCTAATTCATGCACTGTTATGCCTTTTGATATTATCCATAGTGATATTTGGACATCTCCTGTTTTGAGCTCTTCGGGCCATTGATATTATCTTCTTTTGTTGGATGATTACTCTAATTTTTTGTGGACATTTTCTTTGTCTAAAAAATCACAAGTTTTTTCTACATTTCTCTCCTTTCGAGCATTCATCCGCACTCAATTTGAACGGGATATTTAAAATATTCAATGTGATAATGGTAGAGAAATTGATAATGGGTCATTTTGAGATTTTTGCAAAACTATTTGTTTATGTTTTCGTCTCTCTTGTCCACATACCTCATCTCAAAATGGAAAAGCGAAAAGAAAGATCTGAACCATTAATAACATTGTTAGAACCTTACTTGCCCATGCCTCTCTACCACCATCATTTTTGGCATCATGCATTATAAATGACAACCTATCTCCTTAACATACTTTCGAGCAAACAATTAGCCTATCAATCCCCTCTAAAAATTATATACCTAAGGAACTTATCCTACGCTCATCTACGAGTATTCGGGTGCTTATGATATCCTCTTTTTCCTTCCACTACCATCAATAAACTTCAACCCGATCTACTCCGTGTATTTTTTTAGGATACCTGACAAACCACCTTGGGTAGAAATGTTACGATTTATCCTCTAATAAAATCATCGTGAGTCGTCACGTAGTTTTTGATGAATCAAATTTTCCATTTACCAAAATACATTGTTCTATGCCTCCTACCTACGAATTTTATGACGATAGCATGCCACCATATTTGGTCCACTAATTGGCTTCACAAATAGGCCCAAACAGTTCGACCAACCCAATTAATTCGGGCAACTCGGCCCAAATTTTTATGTGGCCAGGCCTAGTTAATTCGGGCAACTTGGCCTAATTGTTTCCGCCATAAACCCAGTCAACTAGGCCTGCCTATCCAAGCCCAGTTGATGCCAGCCCAGCGGTGCCTCTTGCTGGTAGCCCAATGTCTGGCAGCCCACTGGGTAGCGGACCAGCCTCAGGCAGTGGCAGCCCATCACACACATGCCCACTCCCAGTCAATCCAATCCCCACATACTCGGCCTTCGGACCAATCTCATGTCAGCCCAATATCACATCCTCTATCCAACCAACTCTAATTCCGGCCCAACGGCCAATCACTCATAGTCAACATGGGATTTTCAAACCAAACAAAAAATACGGTCTTCACACCCATGTTACCAAATCACTGTTGCCTTGTAATCATGTGTCTGTTCTTAATGACCCGAATTGAAAATGGCTATGGATGATTAATATAATGCTCTTATTAATAATAAGACGTGAGATTTGGTGCCTCGTCCTCCTGATGTTATAGTGATTCGGTCTATGTGGATTTTTAGTTATAAAGAAAAATCCGATGGTACATTTAAGAGGCATAAAGTTCGTCTTGTAGGTGATGGAAAGACTCAACAGGTTGGGGTGGATTGTGGTGAGACTTTTAGTCAGGTGATCAAACCAGCAACCATCCACACGATACTCGCTTCATCAGCTTGATGTAAAAAATACATTCATGCATGAAGAACTCAATGAAATGGTGTACATGTATCAGACCATGGGGTATAGAGACCCCACTTATCCTAATCATGTGTGCTTACTGAAGAAATCCTTGTATGAGCTCAAACAAGCTCCCTGGGCCTGGTACAAGAGGTTTGAAGATTATGTTTCCAATATTGTGTTTTGTAACAACATGTCTGATTATTCTCTCTTTATATACCGCCAGGGTACTGATATAGCTTACATCCTTTTGTATGTGGATGATATTATCTTAAATTCTTCATCTGATGCTCTTCGCAAGTCTATCATGTATCTTCTTGACTCAGAATTTGCTATGAAAGATCTAGGACCATTGAGTTACTTCTTGGGGATAGTTGTAACACGTCATGCAGGTGGTTTATTTTTGTCTCAAAAGAAGTATGTAGAAGAGATCGTTGAACGAGCTGCCATGTCCGCGTGTAAGCCGTCCTCCACTCCGATTGATGCTAAACCAAAGCCGAGTGCTACTTTCAGCACGTCATATGCGGATCCATCACATTACAGCAGCCTTGCAGGAGCCCTGCAATATCTTACTTTCACGAGGCCCAACATATAGTATGTTGTGCAACATGTTTGTCTATTCATGCATAACCCGATGGAGGATCACATACATGCTCTCAAGCGCATTGTGCTCTATATTCGTGGCACTCTCGATCATGGCTTACATTTATATCCATCTTCGACCACCACTCTCATTTCTTACACAGATGCAGATTTGGGTGGATGTCCGGATACCAGACGTTCCACGTCTGGTTATTGTGTCTTTCTCGGTGACAATTTGATATCTTGGTCCTCAAAACGGCTAGCTACCTTTTCTAGGTCTAGTGCCAAAGCAGAATACCGAGTAGTTGCCAATGTGGTGTCTGAATCTTGTTGGCTATGGAACCTTCTTTTGGAGCTCCACTGTCCGATTTCGAAGGCGACATTTGTTTATTATGATAATGTTAGTGCGATTTATCTCTCAGAGAATCCGGTTCAACATCAACACACTGAATATATTGAGCTGGATATTCACTTTGTTCGCGAAAATGTTGCTCGTGGACACTATCAGATCGCCGATATTTTTACAAAAGGTCTTCCGCTGGTTCTATTTGAAGACTTTTGGGACAGTCTCAGCATACGTCGACCTCCCGCTTCGACTGCAGGGGTGTGATAGAATTAATAAAATATTTAGTCATAATTGTAATTGATACATAGTATATGTTGTATATGGTAGGTGTATATTTAGTCATTTAAGATCTTAATTCTAGTCTAGGATAATGCTTGTATTATAGGTATATTTACTACATCTTTATAATGAAATAATCAAGGAGGATGTTTCTTACAATATACATGGAGTATATGAAAACCAAGAAGAAAGCTACACCACCTAGAGTTCAAAACAAATTTGCAAGCAAACTTGTACAACTTACCTTGAATTGGTTGAGAAGACCGCTCAACACAATTGTTGTTCCAAATAAAGAATACTTGTCGAATTTCAAAGTAACGTTTTAACGATAATCTATTGATTGTGTTTTATAACTTAGTCGAAGGAAAAAAACAATCTAAAGTCCTTGTAGAAATAAAATCAGATTCCTAGTCTAGTCCACGTTCTAGAAGGAAGCAGGATTGACTGACGTTCAATACATAACTATGATTTCTCAATTTTCCCACAAAATGTCTGAGGAGTTGTTAGATTCTAGTAAATCATTAAAGCACTATAATTTATATGATTTATGTGAGCTTTGGAGTAACTGGTAAAGTTGCTGCCATGTGATCAGAAGGTCATGTGTTCAAGCTGTGGAAACATCCTTTTGCAGAAATGTGAGGTAAGACTGCGTACAATAGACCCTTGTGATCCGGGGCCGGACGCCGCGCATAGCGGGAGTTTAGTACATCGAACTGTCCCTTTTTAATTTATATGATTTAGTTTGACTGCAGGGGCGAATCCAGGATATCGGGTGTGGATTTTTTAGAAACCGATAGCCTGAACCTGTATTTATAATGTGAAATCCTTCAAGTATATAAGAAGATTGGAGCTGGAACTCAGTAACAATACATGCTACTGGCTCAGCGGTGAGGATGGATCTTGGACCTGGGATCCGATACCCCTCCTGACTTTTTTTGCTAAATTTCACTCTGTTTTTATAAAACAAAACTCCACTGTGGTTCTCCCTCGTTTTTTCCCCTCTTAAATATATATTGAACAATGCTATTGGCCTATATCTATTAAACATTGAACATTATTAATTAAATCTATTGAACATATATTCAATATATATTAAACAACAATACTCGTTAGTTTATTTCGTTGTTACTATATATTGATCTGAGATTGTTGGGAATAGCTGTATGCAAATTTTGGTTTAACTGATGAATTGAACCGTAAAAAAATATTATTGGCTTATCGGTAATGAGTTATCAATTAAAACGTTGGCCCCCAAAATATATTTTCTTATCGGTTAAACCGATAACAGAACTGTTAATCACCGCCAAATGATTTACTAACGAATATAAATCGCACCTATAATATACAAAACCGACCCAACCCGATCGGTAAGTAGTCCTAGATTGGAACTTATAGGTTCAAATTCTGGATCTGCCTCTGTTTGACTGGGCACCAAGTTTAATAAATAAAGAAAGATTTTGAATCTTGTTGTCTAAAACAAGCCAAATATATTTGTGTGGTTATAGATAATCTTTTAAGCGTAAAAGTTATATTGTTGTCAAATAAGAAAATATGTCATTCTTTTTTGGAGTGACTAAAAAGGAAAGCGTGTCATGTAAATTGGGACAGAGGGAGTACTAGTTTCTCGGTGCATGTGTATGTCGAGTCTTGTAGCACATAAATATTATAAATTAATATTAATATTATTAAAATAAAATTTTGTGAAAATAATTATACACGAAAGAATAAAGTACAAAATTTTGTGATTAATTAATGTTGATCGTATATATTGATTTATTTGTTGAAGTCAAAATAAAAGGATATCGTATGAACCTACGAGAATGAACAATCAAAGTTTAAATTTTTGGAGAAAGACATGTTACTTTAGTAGTATCTTTTCTACTTCGGCACCATTATAATTTGTAGTAGTATACAATCTATTCAGTTGGTATCACCTTCTCTCACTTAGTTAAAATTTATTTGATGTCTCGATTCCCATTGATCGGTCAGCTATCCGGAACAAATCTTTGTCCAAATAATCTTGAATCAAAAATCTGAAATTTACACAACTATTTATAGAGTGAGTACATTTCTTTGGTTAATCATTATGTGATGTTGTACATAATGTTAATATTACTTTGTCGAAAATAACACTTAATGTAACAAAGTAATGCCTACGATATCAGTTCTAATATAGAATCAAATATTCAGCTGGATTGTTTCGTTAGTTTTAAATACTTCAACAATAGTTTAAATGTGATATTTCATTCTCGTCTCTAAGAAACTGTAGCCTCCTTCTACCGTTGCAAACATATCAAAAACTGTAGCATCCTTTAACATTATATGTGATAGGAAAACTTAATAGTTACACATTTTACTTTCCAATGTCAATACCACATATTATTCCACCATTTGCAGTGTACTCGTTCCCAAGAATAATTTACTTCAACATGAATATATGCAAGTATACTAGTAAGGATAGCCCGGGCGTTACCCGACCCCAACGTGAACAAAGTTATATTATTTTATTATACATTATAGATAGAAGATAAATTTGTAAAACTCGTCTATCCTTTTGATTTTTAAATTTTAGTTTCCAACAGCAGATAAGTGCGGCAGAAAACATTGATCGGGCTAAGCATGTCTCGATTGATCTGCACAAGGTGGAAAACAGAGCTATAAGAAGCATCGATGAGAATATTCATAATATGTATTTCAATAGTGAGTTGATAAAGTTCTCTATCCATTATTTCACTAGCCAAATATTCTCTTTTTATCCGAACTAATATCTAAAATAGATGCAAAGAGAAGTCGATATGATTTTCTCTTTAGCTGTGCCTATTTGATTGCCCTGGTTCAAAGGTGCTCTACTCTTTTGCGAAGTGCATTCCTTTCACTTCACAAAGTACGTTAGATGCAAGGGATAGTTGGATTACACTCAATGCATCCCTTTCAATCTTCTCCTTGTCGGAAGCCAATGTACCATCGGCATACTTTCCATCAATAGCATGGATTGAACCTTTCCTCCGCAGTAACACTATCATTTGGATCTTCTAGATATTAAAGTTGTTGCGTCCACAAAATCTATTGATTTCAAACTTTATGAAACTCATCTTTGCTTGTTCTTCCTCCTTGGATCTTTAAAGAGTCCTAACGCTCTGATACCAATTGTTAGCGGAAACGTAAAAGAAAGAACACAAGATTTAACGTGGTTCGTATTAAAATGATCCTACGTCCACCAAAGAACAAATGCCTTTATATTATTAACAAAGGAATGGGAGATATCCCAATTATACCTATGACAATTTCTCTCTCAACTCTCAACTCTCAACTCTCAACTCACTACAATGTATTGTATGATTTTTGGGATGATTTCTACAAGAGAATGAGTGCATCTATTTATAAAGGTAAAACCACCTCTTGATGTCGCTGGTGACATCAAACTACCTCCTCTTGATGTCATTGGTGACTCAAATGAAGAAAGCATCAATTTTGCATCTACCTCCTCTTAATTCCATGGGTGAAATCAAAGAAGGAAAACATCCTAGCAGCTACACCACTTTTCCTCTTGTCTTTTTTTACACCAACTCTTTCAATTGGCATGACTTTGTTGACTAAACCTAAATCAACCATATCAGTTACACTTTGAGTGAATGTGATGTATTCTTTTCTTGATCGCTTAATTAGTCTGGGGCTTTCTCAAATGAGGAACTTTCAAGGAGTAAACCCCAAAAATTTTGATGGTCATGAAAATTATAGCATTGGATTTCCCGAAGAGTGTTTTATGCTCTTGTGAAGCCAAGAGGAATGTATGCTTGCATAATAATAACAACTGATAGAGATAAAGAGGCACACAGATTGTTGGCTCTCATGGGTATGCCATCTAGAGAAGGTGTTGTGGGACAGACAGCTGTAATGCGAAAGAAAAAGCTTAGAGCTCATCGTTTTGACTCAAAGGCGAAGCAAATGTTTAGGAGATGAGGTGTCGAGGTATGCGCAAGACCATGGTTTTAAAATAAATGAAAATAGTTTGCAAAAACTAGACCACGAATTTGGTTGCTTTTTTGGTTGTTTTTAGCGTACAATTGAAATGGAGAAATATGTAATTGCACATTTACTATCTCTTGAAGTCGCGTTACTTATCATGAATATTGAGTGATGTAATCTCTTGTTTTTAGTTTGTTACTATCCAAAAACTTTTTGACTGGTGATTACTACAATCTCTTGTTTTAAGGTTGTTCTTATCCTCATTTCATGAATCTTGATTACTGTAATCTCGCGTGTAATATATAATATGTTACCTACCTACCCATTATTTCCTCTTCCATTTACTATATATTTCCTACCTACCCCTTATTCCCTTTGCCATTTACTTATATTGCATGCAAAGGGTTTTTCTTGTTTGCTCCGTCGTATTCACATTTGGGTGAGTTTTAAATATCTGCATTGCAGACAACTGGTGTATGTTAATACGTTGGATGCAAAAAAGTTGGTACGTTTTTGTTGTAGAATAATGTAGCTGGTTTATTTTGTTATACCATTAAATTTATTACATTTCCCGTCATGTATGTATCCATGGTAATTCATATATCTTTTTTCCTTTTTTGATTAATCATAAATTTCTTTCCTTTGTTATATTTTTGGCATCAATGTTTGATTTCGATGAGATATGGCCACAATTTGTCATGTATTGTGTCTTTATATTGAGTCATCTCATTCTTTATAATTGGATCTTAGTTTTTGAACATACAAATTTTGGGAAGGAAAGAAAGGATATGAACAAGGTTTCACGGAATCTAAATTTGTCTAAAAGCTTTATCTTTGGTGTGTGAGGCTGTGGAGTCCGGTACTTATTTCTACTCCTTGATCCCCATCTTTGCTCCCTTTTCCCTCCAAGCTATTATTTATATTCGCGTATTAGTGGATCACATTTATATGTAGTATTTACTATGTTGCTTAATTTGTTTTTGTTGGTATTCTATGGTACTTTATAAAGCAGTACGGGAAGTAATAACTATTACAAATGTTCGAAAGGATAAATAAATGGTCAATCTTCAAAACTGCCGCATGTGTGTTGTGTCTTGAATCTTGATCACCTTGCAAAGCCAATGTTGAGAACTGCCGCAAGTTTGTTATGTCTTGAATGTTGATATCCTGAAATCAAGAAACAACTAAATCTGGATGGTTACAACGTTGTGTGTTGAGTCGAGGATAGCCCTCTATCCTTAAGACAAGATTGCCCCGTATATATGCTTTTACGTTAGCGGGCAATAGTCTCCCAAGATAAAATAACACTTTAATCTCAACACTACAAAACCAATAGGTTGAGCCTGTCGAAGAAAACAAATATGACTCGACTTGCTGAAGATATGGAATAGGAAGGAAGAGTTTCTCTCTACTCTTCTCTTTTGTCTCTGTGTATATAGTGTGTCTCTGTAGTGTATATCTTGTGTATACGTGAGGGTTTGGTCACTGTTTTTCAGTCAAAAATTGCACTGATTTTCGCTGAATATCACTCACTGTTTTGTGCTATTTTGTGGCTGTTTTTCGGGCCTGTTACTTGCTGTTTTTCGTCACAGTTTGCTCACTGTTTTGAGCAGTTTTCGTGACTGTTTTTCAGTCAGTTTTTGTGTGTCTTTTCCGTCTGTTTTCTGGCCCTGAATTGAGCCAAAAGAAGGCTCAATATATAGCAAGGAGAAGGGGTTGTCTAACTGCCAAAACATGGCTGTTAATGGCCATTAGGAGAGCATTAAAACAACCAAGTAATGGCTGTTAATGTCCATTGAAAGGCTGCCCAACTGCCCAAGTAATGGGCTGTTAATGGAGGAGTTAATCAGCCAAGTAATGGCTGATTAATGCCTCAAAAAAAAGTCCCAACGGTAGGCTTTCTGCCTTCCGTCACCTTCCCAGAAACTTTGGGGACCAAACTGTAAATTTTGAAACTTCAGGGACCAAACTGTACATATGAAAGAATTCTGGTCCAAACTGTACATCTGAAACTTCAAGGATCAAACTGTACATCTGGCAGAGTTCTCTGGTCCAAAAAGATAATATCAGAAAGGCCCACAGCCCACAGCCCACGACCCGTGAACCCGGAACCGGACGGGACGGGCGGGCGGCGGCGGCGCGCGTGTGGGCTTAGCCTTGAACCCAAGCACATCTAGGTCTTCCCTCCTTTAAACACATGGGATACCCCTTGGGGATCCAAACCCTTTACCACATTAGAGACTTATATAGAGAGCAACTCTTCCTATTCCCACCGATGTGGTAGATTTGTCCCACACCACATTTTCATGTCTCAAACACCTTACTTCGTGGACCAATATCTCTTTCATTTCTCAATGAAATTAGACGATTCTTGGCCCTACGATCATCTACTCACTTCGTAGATCATGCATGTGCGAAGAGACAAGGTCTCTAACATGCGGAACACTAGTGTTTAATTCATCAAAGATGGGTGGACGCATCTCCCTGCCAAAGGCTAATTTCCAACAGTTTTTCTTTTCTACTCAAATTTTACAAAGTTTTTTCTTTCAAAGTGTGTATGAATATGTTTTTCCAAGTTCCCCCCACGTTTTATTATGTTGAGACTTGATTCAGAGAGTCTTCGAGCTATAGAAACGCGTTTGTGTGATACTCTTGATTGCTATTTGCACGTCTTAGATTTGACTTTTGAGTGTGTGTAACATGTTCTTCGAGTTTCAATTCCTGCAAAAATATCCTCTCTAGCAAATTTTGGTTATTTTGCGTAGCCACTTTTTACTACTTTTCTTTTGTCCTTAAAAGTTTAGCATTTGAAATTTCTCCATTTGATTTATGCTAACGAGTTATGAAGCTAAGACAAAGATTACGTGTAGCTTCCAGATACTGATGAACATCTTTTGTAGTTTTTATATCTCGAATCTATTTAAGGGAACATTTGCGGGTAAATATTCCTTTGCCTAAATCTCTGATAGGTGTGTTTTCTTTTAATGAAATTTTTTCCTTTGGCAATTTCGTATTTTAAAAAAGTTGGCTTAATGTGATAGATGATCCTTGCTGAATACAACAAAGGCTTTTCGTAAGGATGACTATTGCGACGGGGAAGAACCCGCAAAAATTGATTGTGGCCATGTTACCATATTGATTATATTAGAGAGTGGATCAAGCTCGAGAACTCTTGAACCATTTATCGACTAATTTTACGAGATACTTGCTTCCACCCTTGGCGATAATGTCACGCCATATATACATAGTCATGGACAGAATGGCACTGTCCAGGAGCAATTCTTGCATCTTGAGGGCTAAAAATGTTCTTTGTTTGACTGGCTATAACAAGATCTGAAGAAACATTGCTACCAAATGGACCCAAACCATATTGTTCATCCAACATAGGACCTCGGTCATTTGTTATTTTATGAGGATAAGAACTATCATGTGGTAAAGCCCCATTAATTCTCGATCTTTTAGTTTCTCTTTGAAGTTGGCTAGAATCATATATATATCCCAGCCGGGCAGGGTAGATTTGGCCATTATCGCCATATGTTGGCTTCTAATGTACCTGGACGTTTGCCATCTTATGAAATTCATGGTCCTGAAATCCCAGATAGACCTTTGGGTATGCAAGACATGTTTGGTCATATTATTTTAGGCCAGAATTGACTGATTTTCCAGCGCACTATAAATTGTGAGACACAGGTTCTCATAATGTGATGGGGGATCCGAACTGGAAGCAGGAATCTCCAATAGCGGGGTGCTTTCTTCTCCTCCGATTGGAGAAACATGTTTCTAGTTCGGACACCGCATTACATTATGAGGACTTGTATCTCGCAATTTATGGGGCACTGGCAAAACAGTACATTCTGGGCATGAAAATAACAGGATCAAACCTGCCTTGCATACCCAAAGGTCTAGCTGGGATTTCAGGACCATGGATATCATAAGATGGAAATCGTCTATGTACATTAGATGCCAACATTGAGCGATAATGGCCAAATCAGCTCTACCTGGCTGGGATGTATATGATTTTAGCCAACTTCAAAAGGAAACTAAAAGATCGAGAATTAATGGGGCTTTTCCATATGATAGTTCTTATCCTCATAAAAGAACAAATGATCGAGGTCATGTGCTGGATGACCAATATGGTTTGGGTCCATTTGGTAGCAATGTTCCTTCAGGTCTTGTTACAGTCAGTCAAGAAAAGAATAATGTTAGTCCTCTAGATGCAATAATTTCTCCTGGATAACACCACTCTCGCCGTGACTATATATGGCGTGACATTATCACCAATGGTAGAATCTAATGCTGACAACTCGACCTTCAATGGAACTCTTAGTGATGCTACTAATTGGACTCATGCTAATTTACCAAGAGATGGAAGCACGACTGAAAGCATAGTTGGTCGTATCCTATGCAGGCAGCCTACCAGGAACATTGGACATGATATTGAGAATAAGTTATCTGAGGTAATGCTATGAAAACACAATAATTTAGTGTTTGATAGAACCTACTTGAGTCTTCCTTTCGTATGGATAATATCTTGTCACATAGTGTTTGTGTTACATCCCGTAAAAATGGTTAATTGTAATGTATCTTAATATTTGTGTGACTCGATTAAATTATCGCAAGTCGGTCGGAATGGGCTTTGAGTAGTTCCTTAAGTATGATTATTAGTATTTTACTGAATTATTCGTATATATGCATATGAGATATAAGTACTGAGAATTGAACTTTGAGATAGTAAGAAGCTACAAGATCAACTTTTTACGAAGATTAAGTTTGCAGTAAAGTTACACGTGCAACAATTTTTTTGGGGTGATTGTTGAAGGGTGTCAAAGGCTACGGAAAGTAAAAACAAGAGATGAAACAAATAAAATGCCAATTTTATTTTCGAATGTCAGCAATAATGTCGCATGACACACGTGACAACACTCCGATAAAACAAAAAACCTTTAAGTGTAAAATGCAGCGGAAAAATAAAGAACACAAATGTTTATATTTTCATAAGTTATATGTTGATATAACTGTCGCGCCCTATTTTGACCTTGCCCGGGTCAAAGCGGAGCACAGACGTATGGGGTGATTCCTGGGTAAACAGGGTTGAGGAGTCGCCACCTAATTATTTTTACGGTGAATTAGGACACCTAAATATTAAACTAAGTGCTGCAATGTAAACTCCAATTTTAAGGTCTGCGAAACTAGTGAGATTCTAGGTAAGGGTTCTTTATTATCCTAAAGGGAAGGGGTTAGGCATCCTTTAAGATCCGCTAACTTGCGGTTATCCCAGTAAAACTCAAAGTTAATTATTGGTAGAAATAATGCATGTTTTACAAGTATAATAGATTAAAAGACGTTTGCAAATAATTAGAAAAAGGATGCATTTTAAAAGATAGATAAATGTAGAGATTTTCAAAATATGCATTTATATGATATCTAAAGAGAAATACATGTAGAGTTGAAAAATATGTTTTTGACAATTGATAGTAAAACAATTTATTTATAATGCCAAATGGTAAAATTTTGGGAATCAATGAATTGTAAATTGACGAAAGATAGACTTATTCGGTATGATTTAATAAAGCAAAATAAAAGATGACAAAAGTTGTTTTGAAAATCTTGAATTCGCGTGACGAGCCTAAAATAAATAAACTAGCGAAGGATTTCTAAGTTTGCGAGCCTACAAATAAATAAGCTAGCGACGGGTTTCAAATCTTAAACTAACCTATGAATAAATCCTAAGTTTGCCTATTCTAAGCATTTCAATAATTACATAAGTGCGATAAATAATATTACAATACAAAGCGAGATAAAAGCTGAATTAAAGAAAGAAATAACAATAAATAAACTCCGAGGAATAATTGCCTTTATTTACTTTAGTCCCTGCAAGCTGTCAAGAACAAACGGTTAGAAACATTTAAATACAAATAACTTCGTATCCATATTCAAAACAATGAATGTTTTGATCGCGGAGGGCTCAGACTTAAATTTTGAAAAGAACATTCCAATCACGTCGTGGCTGCAAACATATGACTAATGTAGTTTATTTTTGATTGCCTCGCCTACTAAACGTGTCGGTCTCTCGGGTGGAATAAAAAAAGATCACTATAATCACGTCGTGGCTGCGAATATATAACTTGTTGGTTATTTTAGTCACCTCGCCTACTAAACATGTTGATCTCGGATAAAAGGTTTAAGTCTTCATCCTTGCCCGAAGTTATATTTCCGTCTTTGCAACCGTAGGCCTCAAAATCGACGGATATTTTTCATCGGCCATGTAGTATCGTGTTCAAATCAAGAAATAAAATCGAATGTAAAGAAGCAGAGCAGTAAAGATACTTGATAAAAACAGAGGCAGAGAAGAAAAAAAAACAGTTTCCGAAACTGACGCGGTGTTTAGTTTAAAACAGTAAAAACGTAAAAACAGTAAATCAGATATTTTAATCTTTGAAACAAGTGGATCAAACAGAAAGCAATATCCGAAAGGTGCGGTGTTTATTTTAAAACAGTAAAAACGTAAAAAAATAGTAAAAACAATAATCTGAATCCGATGGCAAGAACTGAACAGAAAAATACCGAACAGACGCGCGGTATTTGTTCGTAGCAGTAAAAACAAGAAACAAAGAAATAGAAAGATATCCGTCGCACAGATGTTTAAAACAAAGAACCAAAATGAGAAGCGAAAGCGCCTTGAATTCAATTTCATCACCTAAATGCGGTATTTAGAAACAAGAAATAATACGAAACAGAAATCAAGAAACTATCAAAACAAAGAAATCAAACGGCAAATCAAACAGAGAATTAATGCTGAAACAGAAATCGAAAAAGTGCGGCCTCGATTTCAATTTCATCGGCCTAGATGCGATATTAATAAAACAATAAAACAGTGTCAAAGAAACGAGCAGTGAGCAATTAAATTATCCAAACCAAATTCTGAAATGTTGGAACCGGAACAGGATTAAGAGGTATTTATGGAAAAATCCGACCCGGATCATGAACAGCGACCCGAATGAAAATCAGAAATTCAGATTTTTAGATAACTAGCAAACAGGTATGAAAAATGCCATAATCTGGAAATACGCCAAAAATCGGGTCGACCCGATCCGGTCGATGACCGACCGAATCGATGCCAACCCGAATCGGACTTTTTCAATTTTTCAGATAACCAATAATAACCACAAAGAATAATGCAAGAGATTTGGAAATTCAAACCGGTCGACTGACCGGTCAAGAATCTGACCCGAATAGGAGATTCAACCCGTCATCAAATAATTCCATCAATTCCAGATAACCAACATACAAAAATATGAAATGCAAGAATTCTGAAAATATCCAAATCGGATCGACCCGATCCGGGTCAGTGACCCGACCCGAATCAGTGATCCGAATCCGAAATCAAATGATCCAAACCCAAATCAGATTTTAACACCAAATTCAGATAGCCAATAACAAGAATATGTAATGCAAGAATTCTGGAAATGTTACCCAACCTGGTCGACCCGACCCGGATCAGCAATCCAAACTCGAATCAGATTTCAACACCAAATTCAGATAACCAATAACAAGAATATGAAATGCAAGAATTCTGAAAATGTTACCCAACCGGTCGACCGACCGGTCGATGACCGACCCGGATCAGTGTTTCAACCCGGAATCAAATAAATTCAACAATTTCAGATAACCAATGATAACAACAGCAACAATGCAAGAAATTTGGAAATTCAAATCGGGTCGACCCGACCCGGGTCAGTAACCCGACCCGAAATCAGTGATCCAAATCAAATCTTAACACCAAATTCAGATAACCAACATACATAAATATGAAATGCAAGAATTCTGAGAATGTTACCCGAACCGGGTCGACCCGACCCGAAATCAGTGAAAAAAAATCAGAGAATCAAAGGGGATGACAAACCTTTTCGGACTTGATTCTTGAACAACAAAGAAGCCAAAATGCTTTAAACTCAAGAACACAATAAAGTATTTTATGTATATTCCGAAAATCCTTCCAAAATCTCTTTTTTTCTTCTCCGAAAATCCTCCCCCAAATGAAGAACAATCATGGGGTATTTATAGGTGGATTCCCACCCCAAAATCGAGTTTGAAATTCAAAAATAAAGGTAAAGATTTCTGATTTTATGGGTATGGGTCGCGGATTTTGCGGGTGTCGGCGTAACAGAGGGGGGTTGGTGGTGTCAGGGGTCGGTGGTGGCAGGGGCGAGGTGACCGGCGACGTGGGGTCGCCGGTATGGGGGGTGTGGGGTCGCGGCGATCGGGTAAGGGTAGGGTTCGGTCCCCCCCCCTTTTTTTTTTTTTTGATTTTGGTTTTTTGTTTGGTTTGGGGATAATAAAAGGGGTAAGGGGTTTGGGCTGGGGCGACGGGTCGGGTGAGTGGGCCTGGCGGGTGGGCTTTTCGTGTGTGTTTTGAATTAAAAGGGGAAGGGAATGTTGGGCCAACGAGTGGGTTGTGGGAATTGGGTTTAATTGTTTTGGGGAGTTGGGCTGGTCCGGTTGGGCCGACGGGTTGGGGAATTTATTTTGGGATTGGGCTTGTGGGAATTTAACTTGGGGATTGGGCTTGGACGAAAAATGGGTTTTAGTTTGGGTTGGGTAGGAATTGTTTTGGGTTAGGAAATAAAAAAAATGGGTTATGGAAAAATATAAAAGAGGGGTTTAAAATTAAAATATATTATATATATATATATATGTATAAGATGTGAATTATTTAAAATAACATAACGATGTGATAATAATGAAAAATATAATATTTGTGAAATGTTTAATGCTTAATAAAAAATGGAAATGCGATGCAATTTTGCGAGAATAAAATAACATAGAATATTATGGATAAAATGATTATTATAAAAATGCAAATGATATAAAATATGCGAATAATAATAATAATACGAAGATATACACATATATGCCTATATTTTAAAATTATTTTAAAAGTGTCAAAATATTAAAAATTACGAATAAAATCATAAAAGATGGGACAAAATTGGGTGTCAACAGATGCCCCTCTTTGGACGGAGACGATGAAAGAGTTTTCGGCCAAAGAAGTTGACTGAGTAGCCAATTTTGTCCCGATCATCGGGACTGCATAGAATTCCGGGGGGGAAGTGAAGTTGCAAAAAATGGTGCACATTCAAGCAACAATGCCCCAGTGTCGACTTAGGATGACACTGGTCGCAGATGCGAGAAACTATTGGAAAAGAGCGGATCGACGTTCGAAGTAGGTCGCTGACCAATTTGCCTCGGTTCGCCGTAAGAGATAGTCCCACGCTGTGATGAAGTTCCTGCAAATTAAAAACTCCTGCAAACTAAAGCTTAAGATATAATTAGTGTATAACTGCTGAGAAAAATTGTAGAGAAAATAACTTAAAATTCCCTTGTTATAAGGTGGGCGCCTGACTGAAATTAAAATTCCCTTGTTATAAGGTGGGCGCTGATCGAAATTAAAATACCCTCATTATAAGGTGGGAGCTGAAATGACGTCGTTGGATCGACGTGTTGTGTTGAAGACGTCGTTGTAATGTTGTTGGCGTCGTTGTAAAAAGACGATTGTTGTCTTTGCATGTAACGCCGAGGGCGTTGTTGTAATCTTTGTTTCTTTGTAAAAGATAATTGTTGTCTTTGAAGACGTCGTTGTAATGCTGTTGACGTCATTGTAATACTGTAAAAATAAATGTTGTGCAGAAGACGCCGTTGCGTAGGCGTGTTGTTGATGACGCCGTTGTATGGGCGCGTTGCTGACGACATCATTGTAATGTTGTTGATGTCGTTGTTGTAAGAATGTAACGCTGGGGTCGTCGTTGTATCGACGTGTTGTGTTGAAGACGTCATTGTGATGACGTTGTTGCAAGAATGTAATGTTGTTTGTTGTAAGAGAAAGGCGTTCTTGAAGACGCGTCGTTGAAATGTTGTTGAGGTCGTTGTAATGTTGTAAAAAAGGCGGCGTCTTTGCCGTACATCGTGGACGTTGTGGTAATGTAGTTTTGCTGTAGAAGGTAGATGTTGAGCTGAAGGCGTCATTGTAATGTTGTTGACGTCATTGTAATGCTGTAAAAATAGATGTCGTGTTGCCGTAACGTCGTGGACGTTGTTGTAATGCTGTTGAAGATAGTTGATGTGCTGCAGTAACGTCAATGACGTTGTTGTAATGCTGTAAAAGATAGCTGCTGCGTTGAAGACGTCATTGTAATGCTGTTGACGCCGTTGAGATGCGGTAAAAGATAGTTCTTTGCATTGTCGTAAAGATAGTTGTTGTTTTGAAGACGCGTCATTGTAATCTTTGTTGACGCCGTCGTTGAGATCTTTGTAAAGATAGTTGTTGTGTTGCCGTAAAGATAGTCTGCTGCGTTGAAGACGTCATTGTAATCTTTGTTGGCGTCGTTGAGATCGCGGTAAAGATAGTTGTTGCATTGCCGTAAAGATAGTTCTTTGCATTGCCGTAAAGATAGTCTTATTTGAAAGACGTCATTGTAGTCTTTGTTGGCGTCAGAGATCTTGTAGAAAATGATTGTGTCTTTGCCATAACGTCGATGGCGTTATTGTAATGTTAATCTGTTGTAAGAGATGTAAGTGACGTCTTTGCCGTCAGCTTGTCGTAATAGGGTTCCACGTTGTCTTTGAATCTTCCGCCGATCCAAACTCATGTGAATTGAAATGTCGCCTGGCACGCAGGCGAAAATGTGATGCGACGTCTTTGCCGTCGGGTTTGCCTTGTTGTCGTTCTTTGTGATCCGAAATAACATCTTTGTGCGGACATAATAGTCGGGACCTGTAGGTCAAGATGATGTCTTCGTATAAATGCGACGAACAAGAACGTAATCCTTGTAGTGAGTTGTAGTGCCGAAATTCTTTGGGAATTGATCATAAGCGATGTGGCTTCCCTGCTTTTTCAACCTGAAGAACCTGTACTCAAAGAAAATTTGTGAGTTTGGGGAGGGGCGGTTGATTCGCGTTGACTTGATAGCTTTGGCTCTTGATAGCTGCATGTCCTGCTGATTTGGACCTGTAGCCCCTGTCTGATTCCCAGTCTTGGCTAACCGTTAATGAAAATATTTGTTGAAAATAATTTGTTTATAAGAAAGTATGCTTATCATTAAAAAGTTCTTGTCGAACTACTAATGAAAATATTTGTTGAAAATGATTTTGCTTATAAGAAAGTATGCGTATTAGTAAAAAAAAATCTTGTCAAACTTTAATGAAAATATTTGGTAAAAATAAATTGCTTATAAGAAAGTATGCATATATGTAAATGTCTGTCGAGCAGCGACATGCGGTGAAACAAAGCAAACGTCTTATCCAAAATCCTCTTAGGCTGAAGACTTAGTTTGCCGATGCTTTTCCATGTTTTCGGCGTCCTCCGGCAGTGATCCCTTAAAAATGCCCCAGTTTCCGATATGTGAGAATGACGATCTTTTGAACGGACAAACGAGTCTTGTGTAGATTGCTTGTCTGCCCTATCAGGGTGATCAAATGGGTGCATTTTGTCATTTGTGAGATAGAGGAGAAAATATTTCCTAATGGTGGGACCGAAGCCGATTTAGGCCGCCTACGTATCCCCATGAGGGAATCAGGTCATGACGTAGTTCATTACAAGCGAAGAGGGTTGTAAGGTTTTTCTAAAGATGGGACCGAAGCCGATGTGGCTGCCTACGTATCCCGCCGAGGGAATCAGGTCATAACGTAGTTCAGGTAAGCAAAGGAGATTGTAAGGATTTTTCTAAAGATGGGACCGAAGCCGATGCGGCCGCCTACGTATCCCGCCGAGGGAATCAGGTCATAACGTAGTTCGGGTTACAAGTAAAAGGGAACTGTAAGGGTTTTTCTAAAAGTGGGACCGAAGCCGATGTGGCCGCCTACGTATCCCGCCGAGGGAATCAGGTCATGACGTAGTTCAGGTTACAAGTAAAAGGGAACTGTAAGGGTTTTTCTAAAAGTGGGACCGAAGCCGATGTGGCCGCCTACGTATCCCGCCGAGGGAATCAGGTCATGACGTAGTTCAGGTTACAAAGAAATGTGATTTGTAAAATTTGTGATCTAAAGAAACGGAACCCTACATGGGTTCCTTTGCGTATCCCGCCTGGGAGCGCAATTTTTACAACATAAGAAATGCATTACATAGAGAATAACTAATCTTAGATATGGTATCTCTTCACTGCATCTGCATTGATGGTTTTTGGCCATTCTATTCTGATAAAGTTGCCCGGACAATCAAGGCCCATCTGCTTTCATCAATCAGTCTCTTAGTAAATGATTCTGTATTCACTTGGTTGCGAAAGAAATAACATTGCCCCAGTAGAAATCCTGATCGTAATGTGGTAGCCCAAGAGTACCAATGGCAAACGTCCGTGCCAATGCTTTTAACTATCAACCATCTTGATGTTTCATCCAAATCTGGCTTTGACTTATTCCAAAAAATGCCTCAATTCTTCCGGTTGTGATTCTCCCTTATATTCTACGAAGCCTTGCTTGTTGTTTGAGACTTTGTTTGCTTGTTTCATTATATGTCACATATTGCCGACAAATTAGTTTGCATGATGAAAAAAGAAAAGAAAATTATTTAACAAAACATATTTTAAAAATAGCAAAAGCAATGCAGATTTGTCATTTTAAGCTTTCAAAAGGTAGAGGCAAAACACATTAAATGCATATATGTGATTCAGGCCTCAATCTGAATCGCATTGTTTCATTAAATATTAATGCAGTTAACTAGTTTCTGGGAGAAACAAGGCCAGGGTACATGTCCAATTTTCCCGAAACATCTCCTTGCTCTGCATCCCAACTGGTTGAGCTTCTAGCGTGATCATTGAGAATCACGTTGCATTTTGCTTCTTCTTCATTCATGAGAAATCTTTTGAATCCCTTCGCGAGGTTGGCTGCATTGTCCTCCTTTGATTCCTGAGTGGCGCATGTTTTGACGAATGACTGACCCAGAAGTGGAACAGACTTTGGTAAAGAAGCGTCTCCCTTCCTTCGGAGATTGGTTGATAAGACTTTTCCAAGAAAAGGTGATGCCATGACCTGCGACTTTGGAGGAAACACTTCTACTCCAAACGGTGCCCTCACTTGGACTGTAATCATAGGGGTGACAAAGGCCGATAATTCAACCTTTTCCTCTATCTGGATTGGCACAATGGTCCCTTCCAAGTTGTGTTCTTCATCAACAGTAATCATGTTCACATTGGTATTGTCCTGATCTAGCAAAGGGTTATCATTTACATTAGAGGAAGGTCCTTTCAGTTGGATAACTCCTTCTTTGATCAATGCCTCGATTTTGTTTCTGAGGGCATAGCAATTCTCAGTGTCGTGCCCAGGAATCCCCGAGTGGTACGCACAATGCTTAGTCTCATCGTGCCATTTTGGAGCGAGTTGGGGACATTTCTGGGATGGTGGAGTATTCCTGCGATTTTCGGTCTTTCATATAATTGGGCTCGAGGTTCGGCTAAAGGTGTATAGGTTTTGGTGGCTTTCTTTCGTATTTTCTTGTGAGTGCAGGTGCATTTGGTGTGTGGACTTGTGGATGAGGCAAGTATGCGGGCTGATATTGTGGGGGATTCGGATAGACAGGCGCTCGAGGCAGGCTATATATTGGATGGGTATGGTAGACAGGGTAGGGACCAGGTGGGTATTGATAGTAAGGCTGAGGGCTTTGGGTGTATGGGTAATAATAGAAAGGATGAGGACTTTGGTTGTTTTGATTGTAGTAGGGAGGCTGGGATGACGGCATTTGGTAGGTTGACATTTGATTTGGCCTATGTTTCTGAACTGTCACCACAGAGGACACTCCATCTCTCTTCCTCTTTACTGCTCCCTCAAATGAGTCCGACTGGATTGTCTCACTTGTTGCTTGCAATGCTACAAAGTTCGTAATTCTTCCTGTTCTGATTCCCTCTTCTATGAAATCTCCCATCCTTATAACTTCAGAGAAACTTCGTCCTATGACGCTTATCATTCTCTCATAGTATGTTGCATCTTTCAAAGATTGTACAAAGAGAGTGTTCATCTCACTTTCTTCTATCGGGGTTGAACTTTCATTATACGCCCTCCACTTCATGGCGTATTCTCTGAAGGTCTCTGTGCGCTTCTTTTCCAACTTCATTAGATAAAATCTGTCCAATACTGTGTCGTTGTTGAATTTAAATCATCCACGAAATCTTGTGTCATCGTGCCCCAATTCGCCATTTTGCGGGTCCTGGCTTGTGTACCAGTCTAGTGCTTCTCCCGTCAAACTCCTTACGAACAACTTCATTATGATGGCACGATTTTTACCTACCCCAATCAGTTTGTCGCAGTATGATCTCAAATGAGAGTAAGGATTTCCTTTCCCATCAAACAAGTCAAATTTTGGCATTTTATATCCGACAGGCAATTCAATGTCGGGATGCATGCACAAATCTTCGTACTCGAGTCCTTCATGCCCCTTGCTAGTTTGGATATTCTTGAATGCTTCTTTCAGGCTATGAATCTCTCTCGCCACACTTTCACCGGTTCTGATCCTCACCTACCTGTCCATTTCTTCACACTGGCCAATTTCCTGAAGAGTCATGTTTGGTACTGTGGTTGTAAAAGGTTGAGCTTCCGTTGCATATACTGGTGGCACGTGCTGTTCGTTGGGATCAGCGACGTGCGCCATCAATATGTGTTGGCCTGCTTGGTGATTTTGCATGGAAGAGGTGTTTTGGATGAGTGGGTTAATTTGGGTATGTGGAGTTGCAGGGTCATTTCGTAGCGGGCTTCGTTGTGGACTAGCTTGCAGATTAGTGTGATGTGGATCGGTTTTGTTTAGTGGTGAATTTCCGGGGAGGTTTTGGGGAAATGGCGATTCAGGAGATGAAAAAATTTGTGGTGCAGTTGCATTCGTCCCTTGTTCAGGGAGTGGGGTATTGACGCTAATGGACAGGTTGATGAGATTTTGGAGCCGCTCTATCTCAGTCTGCATGGCTGCCATCTGTTGTAACAGTTGGGCGATGTATTTTTCTTGGACGATAGCATTTCTATTTTCAGAAGTCTCTGGTTCATCTCTGGAAAGAGTAATAAGTTCCAGGTCAGTCTGTTCGGATGCATCTGAATCAGTCATTTTGCTGAAGGATTGGGCCTTTGACCTCGTGAAGTAGGGATGGTCCGCCAGTTTTAGTCAACGCAAATCAACCTTTGGGAAAATAATCTAGACAAAATAAACCTTCTAAAAAAATTAAAGAAAACCAAGTTAGTACAAGGCGAGTATTTATTGCTTTAAATAATATGCACATAGTGAAAAAGCAGGAGAAAACAACAAAATGATTGTAAGGCAATTAAATGTGCATCCTAATATGCATGGGGCCTCCCTTATGCCGGAGGTGGGCCTAAACGCCAGATATGCGAGATTATGACAGATTGATCCAATCTGCTAAACTGTAATGCTTTTGTCGGAAATGAGACAAAATAAATGTACATTTTCCAATTCGGCATGACATGATTAGGCTTGGATTTGTCCATCATTGTCACGCTACACGTAATATGCTGATTGGTCGTTGGGTTGTGGGACCCGTTGACAATTTTGGTAGATTTCTTAATTGTGGAGTCGATACCCAGGATCGATCCACCTAAGGTGTATGCATGCATGACTTAAAAATAAAGGGTGGTATAGCTCTATCCTAAATTTTCTAAGATTTGGCTGACTAGACTCAAGGTTCCCGAGCGGACTGCTCGAGTGAGAAGGCTACGCGGCCAACCGGATGGTCCGGACGCTCCGCGCATATACCAACTCTCCTAAAAATTTGGAAATTTGAAAGAAGTTTGCGGGTGCGCAAAACACACCTCGCGTGTAGTGTGTGATAGTGTCAATTTTCCAGAGTGGAAGAAATATGAGCGAAATGCCAATTTAAGATAAGCAGTAAAAATATTAAAACAGTTATGCATGCAAAAATTTTTACAAAGGAAACAAATCAAAGCATTTCGTCAAACAAAGAGTAAAAGTAAAGCACAATTATAATTAACCTGAATTTTGCTATGGTTAAGAACCTGAAAAAGTTCCCCAGCAGAGTCGCCATGCTGTCGCGCCCTATTTTGACCTTGCCCGGGTCAAAGCGGAGCACAGACGTATGGGGTGATTCCTGGGTAAACAGGGTTGAGGAGTCGCCACCTAATTATTTTTACGGTGAATTAGGACACCTAAATATTAAACTAAGTGCTGCAATGTAAACTCCAATTTTAAGGTCTGCGAAACTAGTGAGATTCTAGGTAAGGGTTCTTTATTATCCTAAAGGGAAGGGGTTAGGCATCCTTTAAGATCCGCTAACTTGCGGTTATCCGGTAAAACTCAGGTTAATTATTGGTAGAAATAATGCATGTTTTACAAGTATAATAGATTAAAAGACGTTTGCAAATAATTAGAAAAAGGATGCATTTTAAAAGATAGATAAATGTAGAGATTTTCAAAATATGCATTTATATGATATCTAAAGAGAAATACATGTAGAGTTGAAAAATATGTTTTTGACAATTGATAGTAAAACAATTTATTTATAATGCCAAATGGTAAAATTTTGGGAATCAATGAATTGTAAATTGACGAAAGATAGACTTATTCGGTATGATTTAATAAAGCAAAATAAAAGATGACAAAAGTTGTTTTGAAAATCTTGAATTCGCGTGACGAGCCTAAAATAAATAAACTAGCGAAGGATTTCTAAGTTTGCGAGCCTACAAATAAATAAGCTAGCGACGAGTTTCAAATCTTAAACTAACCTATGAATAAATCCTAAGTTTGCCTATTCTAAGCATTTCAATAATTACATAAG
Source organism: Anisodus acutangulus (assembly GCA_029783415.1). Taxonomy (NCBI): domain Eukaryota; kingdom Viridiplantae; phylum Streptophyta; class Magnoliopsida; order Solanales; family Solanaceae; genus Anisodus; species Anisodus acutangulus. Next base: position 45,983,442 of record CM056503.1, read on the forward strand.
TGCGATAAATAATATTACAATACAAAGCGAGATAAAAGCTGAATTAAAGAAAGAAATAACAATAAATAAACTCCGAGGAATAATTGCCTTTATTTACTTTAGTCCCTGCAAGCTGTCAAGAACAAACGGTTAGAAACATTTAAATACAAATAACTTCGTATCCGTATTCAAAACAATGAATGTTTTGATCGCGGAGGGCTCAGACTTAAATTTTGAAAAGAACATTCCAATCACGTCGTGGCTGCAAACATATGACTAATGTAGTTTATTTTTGATTGCCTCGCCTACTAAACGTGTCGGTCTCTCGGGTGGAATAAAAAAGATCACTATAATCACGTCGTGGCTGCGAATATATAACTTGTTGGTTATTTTAGTCACCTCGCCTACTAAACATGTTGATCTCGGATAAAAGGTTTAAGTCTTCATCCTTGCCCAGAAGTTATATTTAGTCTTTGCAAGCTGTGTAGGCCTCAAAATCGACGGATATTTTTCATCGGCCGATGTAGTATCGTGTTCAAATCAAGAAAATAAAATCGAACAAACAGCAGAGTGATAAAGAATGTAAAAACAGAGGCAGAGAAGAAAAAACAGCTCAAAAGACGCGGTGTTTAGTTTAAAACAGTAAAAACGTAAAAATAGTAAATCGGATATTTTAATGCTGAAACAGTGGACTGAAACAGGAAAGCAATATCTGAAAGGTGCGGTGTTTATTTTAAAACAGTAAAAAATGTAAAAAAAAACAGTAAAAACAATAATCAACTGAGCAAGAACTGGCGAAGCAGAAACAATACGAGCAGGCGGTATTTGTTCGAACGGTAAAAGCAAGAAACAAAGAAAGCAGAAAGATATCCGTCGCCAGATGTTTAAAGCGATGGCGAAAGCGAAGCGAAAGCGCTGACCTTGAATTCAATTTCATCACCTAAATGCGGTATTTAGAAACGAAGAAATAATACGGAAACGTAAATCAAGAAACTATCAAAGCAAAGAAAGCGAAGCGGGGCAAATCAAACAGAGAATTAATCTTTGAACAGAATCGAAAAAGTGCGGCCTCGATTTCAATTTCATCGACCTAGATGCGATATTAATAAAACAATAAAAGCGATGTCAAAGAAACGAGCGGTGAGCAATTAAATTATCAAAACCAAATTTCAAATGTTGGAACCTAGCAGATTAAGAGGTATTTATGGAAAAATCCGACCGGATCATGAGCAATGACCAATGAAAATCGAAATTCAGATTTTTAGATAACTAGCAAACAGTATGAAAAATGCCATAACTGAAATACGCCAAAAATCGGTCGACCGATCCGGTCGATGACCCGACCGAATCGGATGCCAACCCGAATCGGACTTTTTCGCTTTTGGATAACCAATAATAACCACAAAGAACAATGCAAGAGATTTGGAAATTCAAACCGTCGACCAGGCAAGATCAATCTTGACCGAATAGGAGATTCAACCTGTCATCAAATAATTCCATCAATTCCAGGATAACCAACATACAAAAATATGAAATGCAAGAATTACGAAAATATCCAAATCGGATCGACCCGATCCGGTCGATGTTAGGCGAATCGATGATCCGAATCCGAATCAAATGATCCAAACCCAAATCGATTTTAACACCAAATTCAGATAGCCAATAACAAGAATATGTAATGCAAGAATTTCGAAATGTTACCCAATAAGTCGACCCGACCGGTCGATGTTTCGACCGGATCAAGAATCCAAACTCGAATCGATTTCAACACCAAATTCAGATAACCAATAACAAGAATATGAAATGCAAGAATTACGAAAATGTTACCCAATCAATTCGACCGACCGGTCGATGTTGACCGGATCGATGTTTCAACCCTAATCAAATAAATTCAACAATTTCAGATAACCAATGATAACAACAAAGAATAATGCAAGAAATTTGGAAATTCAAATCGGTCGACTGACCGGGTCAAGAATCTGACCGAAATCGTTGATCCAAATCAAATCTCAACACCAAATTCAGAAAACCAACATACATAAATATGAAATGCAAGAATTACGAGAATGTTACCCGACAAGATCGACCGGTCGTCGACCGACCCAAATCGATGAAAAAAATCGAGAATCAAAGGGGATGACAAACCTTTTCGGACTTGATTCTTGAACAACAAAGAAGCCAAAATGCTTTAAACTCAAGAACACAATAAAGTATTTTATGTATATTCCGAAAATCCTTCCAAAATCTCTTTTTTTCTTCTCCGAAAATCCTCCCCCAAATGAAGAACAATCATGGGGTATTTATAGGTGGATTCCCCCCCAAAAATCGAGTTTGAAATTCAAAAATAAAGGTAAAGATTTCTGATTTTGTGGGTATGGGTCGCGGATTTTGCGGGTGTCGGCGTAACAGAGGGGGGTTGGTGGTGTCAGGGGTCGGTGGTGGCAGGGGCGAGGTGACCGTCGACGCGGGGTCGCCGGTATGGGGGTGTGGGGTCGCGGCGATCGGGTAAGGGTAGGGTTCGGTCCCCCCCCCTTTTTTTTCTGATTTTGGTTTTTTGTTTGGTTTGGGGATAATAAAAGGGGTAAGGGGTTTGGGGGCGACGGAGTCGGGTGAGTGGGCTGGCGGGTGGGCTTTTCGTGTGTGTTTTGAATTAAAAGGGAAGGGAATGTTGGGCCAACGAGTGGGTTGTGGGAATTGGGTTTAATTATTTTGGGAGTTGGGCTGGTCCCTGGGCCGACGGGTTGGGAATTTATTTTGGGATTGGGCTTGTGGGAATTTAACTTGGGGATTGGGCTTGGACGAAAAATGGGTTTTAGTTTGGGTTGGGTAGGAATTGTTTTGGGTTAGGAAATAAAAAAAATGGGTTATGGAAAAATATAAAAGAGGGGTTTAAAATTAAAATATATTATATATATATATATATATATATGTATAAGATGTGAATTATTTAAAATAACATAACGATGTGATAATAATGAAAAATATAATATTTGTGAAATGTTTAATGCTTAATAAAAAATGGAAATGCGATGCAATTTTGCGAGAATAAAATAACATAGAATATTATGGATAAAATGATTATTATAAAAATGCAAATGATATAAAATATGCGAATAATAATAATAATACGAAGATATACACATATATGCCTATATTTTAAAATTATTTTAAAAGTGTCAAAATATTAAAAATTACGAATAAAATCATAAAAGATGGGACAAAATTGGGTGTCAACAATAACTTATGATGGTTAATGACCAGAAGTATTGTATATATATTATATACAAAATTACAAATTCCTTTCTTTACAGATTACAATATAAAATGGAAAGAAATTAAAAGTTGAAGTCACAGATGACTTCTGCCTGAAAAATCTAACTATGTAGACATAGACAACCTCTCATTACAATAGCTCCATACAAAACTAATCTAGAATCTAAACAACAATTGTAATGTTGGACAGAATGTTGTCGACACACTCAGGCAACACTTGTGATTCATATTTCTGGGTTGAAATCCCGAGAACTCTCTTGGTATTTTTGCAGTTTAATTATGGATGTTGATTTACTGTAGTAGCCTCTCTATTTATAGTAGAGAATCTTCATTGAAAAGCTCATCGATTGGTTGTGGAGGTTGAGGGAAAAGTGGGCAGCTGGTGAGTTTGTTGGAGAAGATCATGGAGTTGAAATCTCAACAATTTTGACTTGTTCTTCACTCGACTTCTTCCCCAAGCTTTGACTCTTTCTCCCACGTTTTACACAACTCAATTTCACCAAGCCTAAGTCATTTTTACCCCCACAGTAAAAATATTACTGCTTAACATGAAGTAAGGCAAAACTGTTATATAAAAATGTTAGTCTGAATGTTGTGACATTTGTCCCAACATTTTATGCATTCAACAACAGTACTTCAGAGGATATGTTAGGTCTAATGTCACAACACCAAACCCAACATTAACAATCTCCTTTTTTTTCCTTTCTTCACAAAACACATTATAAAATGTATAGACGACTTAGTGCTTTATCACGGATGTTGTCCAACACCTGTGATTACAGAACTGCTCCCCCTTTAACTTGTGATGGTATACAAGAAAACAAGTGTATACCACTCTATAGGATTAGAAGAAGAAGAAGAAAATTATAAGCACATATATACACACATCATACATTCTATGTACAACCGAAATAAAAATAAACCATTGTAAAAAATTATCCACATCAATCCATCAAAAATATTTAACAAACAATTATAGCTGAGGTTAGCAACATCCTTCATTTTCCTCCTTGCTCATCACATAGCAGTAGCCATTTCCAACAACTTTCTACTTCTGCATAACGGCTTCAGCTTCAGCTCTCAGCCTCAACCTCTTCAGTAACACCTTTCTCCCCACATCTTCTTCCATTTGCATAGTAGCATCAACAACTTCTTCAGCAGAAGCAGCAGCAGCAGCCCAACTATCTTGTGCACTTTCAGTTTTCCCCCCTGCTCCCCCTGCACATCATCTCCCCCTTTTTGTGAAGAAAGCTAAAGTAGAAAATGGTCTCTGGCTTGAATCAAGGCATCTCTGGCTGTATCAACCTCAAAACTTTGTTGGTTGATTTTTCAATTTGTTCCACAAGTCAATTTATAGACAGTGTAGACTCTTGGACCAGTGTTGCCCAGAATGTTGGTTGTATTTCTGACAACATTTTCACTTTCAGCTTCCTTCTTCCGGGGTAAGTTGATGACTCTTTCCTTGCTCTTCAAAATTACTTTGTTTATAGTTTAAAGTTTAGGAGTTTTCCCTAAAGTGTCTTCTCTCTTAGGCTCAAAGCCTTGGGTGGTTAATACTTTGTAGATCAGAGAGGGAAAAGAAAGGATTAAAGTTGAATCTTTCTCAGCCAAATTGGCCACTTGATAAAAGATCATTTTTCCTAAATCAACTTTGAATCCTTTCCCAATTTTAATCAGCGGAGAGGCTTGTTCAGATGTCACAACTGACTCATTTAAGGAAGGTAGCCAACTGTGAATAGCAATTTTGTGGATGGTGGAAAATAGAGTTGTTAGTTTGGAGGTTGGACATCTAGGGATCCATTTCTTCAGTATACCTCCAATGAGGTATTCAATTATTATATCCCTAGAATGCGTTACTTGTTCTGCATCTCTCATTTTCTCATCAGTATTAAGTCATATACATTGATTGATAATTGAGGGTGTAAATTGATACATCTTGTTATAGAGATTTACCTTCCCAAATTTCTTTGAGGAGGTATCCTCTATAGCATAGTTTAAGTTAGCATAAAACAACCTTATTATCTCATCAACGTATGGTTCTTTTTTCAGTAATAGAGCTAAGAAGTTGTCTGTCCTTTAAGAATTCAACCAATCCATATTCAGCATATGAATCAATAGCTAACACTCTCTCAGGCCTAATCACTCTATTCTTATAAAAGTCCTACTTATCATGTTTAGCTTTAGAATATAATTTATTAGAGAAAGCAGATACCTCTGTGTCAGACTCAGACATGGTTGTACTATCTGATTCTGTACTGGTGGAGGATGAAGGTATTTGTGTCTCTTCTGATGTTGCCTGAAATGTTGCCTAAGATGTTGTGGCATCTGGGGCAACATTTGGAGCAGCACTAGACCTTGCAGATCTGGGAACTCCCTTAGGAAGGAATTGTTTCAAGGGGGTTTCATTAGGGATTTTCTCTTCTTGAGACACACTTGGCTGTACTGAAGCAGATGGTTCTTCATCAGTTGAGAAAATATAGTCCGTACTTCCACTATCACTGTTCGAGTAGGTGGGTGTAGATGTTTCACATTTAGTCTTTTTGCTACTCGAATCTTCTTGGACTGTTTTCTCGAACACTATACTCGATCGATGAGTAGGAAAGGCAGATGACATGGGCCTCTTATCCAAAGATGTAAAATCAGCAGTTTCATTGACATATATGGGTTTGTTGTTATCTCCAGGATAACTGATGTCTAAAGGTTCATCAAAAACTTTAAACACTATTGCTTTAGAGAGATCCTAGGGAGATTTGAGGAAGAGGACTGCCTAGTTGCTGAGGTGTGTTCGAATGAGGGCTGATGCTCATAGGTGTGTTAGATGGAGTATTGGCCAACATGGGTTCTGACACTGGAGAAATTTCTATTGGTGAGATTTGAGGTGAGGGTTTTGAGGAATTAGGATTTGTGATCGAGGATAGAGTTTGAAATGGAGAGGATTCCATCGGGTAGGTAGGGTTATTATACCCAAGGTGTGATGTGATTTTTCCTTTTTTTTTAAGGAAAATCGGATATGATAGAAAAATGCAAATGAGAGGAATTTATATACATGGCAAATCTTTCAAAGCAAAAAAGAATCCTTAGTTTTAGGTATCTCAATTTTACTCAATAACTTACACCTAAAATTTTGGGATAAAAGGATAAACATCACGGTAAGAATTCAATTTAATCTTATCATTTTAAAGTTTGAAATTCCTATTAAAACAAAGCATAGAAACAGGGAGAAAAATATGATTTCGAAATCAGTTAACAACAACATCCCAACAGATATCACAATCTGAAAATGTCAACAGCAATGTTGGCAACATTTTGGGCGACACAAGTATTTTGATCCCTTAAGAATTTTTTCGCTTTGACAACAAATCAAGACACATTTTATAAGTATTTTTTGAGTTTAACCACTTGACCAATGTAACATTTTTTCACACGTCCTTGATCTAATCATAAAATACATACAAAAGATTTTTTCGTGTCAAAAATAAGAATATTTATTTAGTATTCTCAAAATTCTTTTGAAGCACTCGATACTCCTATAAAATAGGAACGTTATCTTTTCAAGGGCTTTGCCCATTTTTCACAGTTTCCAAATATTTGTAAAGGCTTTGCCTTATTTCGATACTCCCTTTTTATGATATATATCATCCCAGAGAACAATATCACTCTTATAACATATTCTCATTGAAGGATCATGCTTGTGTGATCAAAAGTTATGCACTATACAACAACAATAATCAGTTTATGATATTACATAGGTAAATATCAGCCAAAATGTTAGACAATGTTTCAACTAACATTCACCAAAAATGCCTTCCTTTTTAAGATTACAAAGACCAAGAGATTTCTTCAAACTAGAAAATCTCTCATGGTCCAAAGCTTTTGTAAAAATATCAACTAGTTGATGAAGAGTGTCAACATGTTCAATTTTAACTAGCTTTTTTTTCAACTAAATCTCTTAAAAAGTGATGTTTAATATCAATATGTTTTGTACGTGAGTGTGAACTGGATTTTTAGAAATATTTATAGCACTCAAGTTATCACAATAAAAAACTAAAATGTTGCTAGTAAATCCATAATCATCTAACATGTGTTTTATCCATACTAATTGAGAGCAACAACTTCCAGCTGCTACATATTTAGATTTAGTCGTTGAAAGTGAGACACAATTATGTTTATGACTATACCATTAAATAAGATTATTGTCAAGATAAAAACATCCTCCACTTGTACTCTTTCTATCATCCACATCTCCAGCTCAATCCGAGTCACTAAATCCTATTAAGTTAGGATTAGTGTCTTTAGAATACCAAATTCCCAACTCACATGTGCCAACGACATATCGAATAATACGTTTCACGGCATTTAAATGGGATATTTTGGGACAGGTTTGAAAACGGGCACAAACACAAACACTAAACATAATATCTGGGCGACTAGCAGTAAGGTAAAGAAGGCTACCTATCATAGATCGATATAATGTTGAGTCGATATTCTCACCAGTATTATCTTTACATACCTTCTGTGACGAACCCATTGACGTCCTTTTAGCGTTCTCCAAACCAAATCTCTTGACTAGATTCTTGGCATATTTACTCTGTGAGATGAAAATTCCATCATCACTTTTCTTTAGCTGCAAGCCTAAGAAAAAAGTTAGTTCTCCAATCATGCTCATTTAAAATGTTGATGACATAGCTTCAACAAACGAATTTAGGTACGATTATGAGGTCGACCCAAAAACTATGTCATCCACGTAGATTTGAGCAATTATAATATCTACACTGTGTCGTTTAATAAATAAAATATGATCATTCTCGCCACGGTTAAAACCAAATTCAAGAAGAAAGTTAAACGACCATACCATGCACGAGGAGCTTGTTTCAACCCATATAAAGCCTTTTTGAGCTTGTATAAGTAGTGTGGATGGTAAGGATCTTCAAATCATTTTGGTTGTTTAACATAGACTTTCTTTTCTAGATAACCATTTAAGAACGCACCTTTTACATCCATTTGGTGTGGAGTAATTTTCAGACAACAAACAATAGCAAGTAAAAGTCTAATTGACTCAATTCTAGCCACAGGTGTGAAGGTTTCATCATAATTGATTCCTTCAACCTGAGTATATACTTGTGCAACTAGACGAGCTTTGTTTCTGACAACTGTTCCTGATTCGTCTGATTTAATTTTTGAAAATCCACATAGTTCCAATTACATTTGTATTATTTGGACGTGGAACTAAGTCCCAGACTTCATTTCGAGAGAATTATTTAAGCTCTTCTTGCATTGCTTGAATCCAAAAATTATCTTTGAGTGCTTCTAAATTAGTTTTTGGTTCTAATGTAGATATAAAACAAGAAAGAGTAACCTCTTGGTATATGGTAGTCATACACACATACCTTACAATATCTCTGTAGATGAGTGGTTCTTTCCCTCTTATTTTAATTCCTTAAAAAAAACTATCACCTGGCCTATTGGATGATTCTTCTTAATCCTTGATGAGGGGTCCCTTCGAACTTGATCTAGCAATTCAGCATTTGACTCCTCATCCCTGGCCTCTGTGATCTCTATTTCAGATTCAGATGTTGCTTCAGGTGTGGCAACATTTGGGGCAATATCTGATTCTTCAGCAGTCTGCACATTTTCCACTGAAATTATAGTGTTATTTTCAGTTGTATTTCTTGTAAGATCAAAAAAATCATCAAAAATAATATTTACAGACTCTTGTACAGTTCTGGTCCTCAGATTGTATACTCGATAAGCATGACTATTTTGAGAATAACCTACAAAAATTCATTTGTCGCTCTTAGAGTCAAACTTTGTCAAATGATCTCTATCATTTAAAATGTAACAAATACACCCAAAAACATGAAAGTAACGCAAGTTAGGTTTCTTTCCATTTATAAGCTCATAGGGTGCCATCTTTGTTCCTGGCCTTAGATAGACTCTATTAGCTATTTTATTAACAGTATTCGAGGCTTATGCCCATAAACGTTTTGACAAATATTTAGAACTAAGCATTACTCTAGCCATTTATTGCAATGTCCTATTCTTCCGTTCTACAACCCCATTTTGCTGAGGAGTTTTGAGGGCAGAAAACTCATGAAAAATCCCTTTTTATCACAAAATTTTGTGAATGAGTTGTTTTCAAATTCTTTTCCATGATCGGATCTAATCCGAAAAATAGGAGAATAGAACAATTTTCTAATTCTAGAGTGCAAAATTTTAAACATGTCAAAAGTTTGTGATTTTTCTTTTAAAAAATATGTCCATGAATATCTAAATACCCCATGCCTCCTAGACTGTCTACTTCAATTGGACCCATTAAATCCATATGTAGCAATTGAAAATAGTGAGACGTTCATGAATGTTGTCTGCCATGTTGGACAACATTATGAGAGACACGGGTTTGCTTACCTTTCAAACAGTCTGCACAGATAGTTTTACCTTTATGGCTAAGTTTGGGTATGCCTCTAACAGCTTCATATGAGACCAGTTTTTCTAGATTGCGGTAGTTGACATGCCCCAACTTATAATGTCATAGTATTGTGTCGTCGATCTTAGCACTATTGCATGTTTTTTGTCTTACAACAAGATAGAAATTATCATATGTTCTTGTACCTGTTATGACACATATATTAGCTTCATTCGTAACTTTACAAGCATCCTTATTAAATTTTACGTCAAGGTCGTCATCACACAGTTGACTAATGCTAATTAGATTAGTCATTAAACCCTCAACGTGTAAGACATTCCTTAAGGATGGAAAATCAGGAACATCTAAGATCTCTTTTCCAATTATTTTGCTTTTACTGCCACCTCCATAAGTCACATTTCCTCCATTGAATGACTCATAGTTCTTTAGAAATCCTTTCGTACCTGTCATGTGGTGAGAACATCCACTATCAGAGTACCAAGAATCTAAAATTTAGTTCTTAATGCAGTTATACAGATATTACAAATTAAATTCATTTTAGGAACCCAAACTTTCTTGAAATATTTTTTACCTTTTGGCTCAGAAATGTTGCTTCGATTGTTATCTGAAATGTTGGACGACAATTTAGGCAACATTTTGCTCACAAAATTTTGAAGTTTGAAACAATACGATTTTAAGTGTCCAGGGGAGTTACAGTGATGACATACAAACTTCATATTCTTTGACATATACGAGAACCTATTATTTATCCCTTTTTCTTTTACAAAGCGTATTTTCTCATTTTTATCAAAGAGATTAGAGCATATGGTTTTAAGAGAGTTTTCGTACCTAATACTTGCATATGAAGGATTACTAAAACTGAGTATCTCATTCAATTTCGAAGTCCCTGTGTTGAGCTTGCAGAAGGTTGCTTCAGCTAAATCCAGTTTTGCACGAATCTTACCAAATTCAGTTTCCCTTTTGGTAAGTGAATCCTCTAGTCGGGTTATTGTGCCTTTTAAATCTACATTCTCACGAGTTAAAGATTTTACCTTTGTATCAAGTTGCTTGGATTCTATGATTAAGGTTTTACAAATACTTTGTAATTCATTAATCATATCATTTTTGCATTCAACTTGATCCATACAATCAGCCCCACTAACAGAAATAGAACCACTAAAGTAATTAACATCAGAATAGTTAAATAATTCATACCTTTCAGATGTCGCTGAGGATGTTGATGTCGTTGCTTATGTTGGAGCAAATGTCGTGACATCTGAGATAGCATTATAGGTGACATCTTCATTATCCGATAGAGACTGTTCGAAAATAGTGGTCAGCATTGCTTGTGTTTCAATTTCACGATCTCCTTCATCTTCATCATCACTAAGAGAAACCCATAGGTTCTTACCAAATTTTCTAAGAGTGTTTGCACATTCATTGGCATAATGACCCCAATCCGAGCATGCATGACATTGCACAAACTCAAGTTGTTTGGGATCAAATTTGGTACGATCTGAGCTGGTTCTTCTTAGTTGATTTCCTTTTTGTGTATTTGAAAGGAATCTAGCGAGCTTTTGATTGAAGACTTGGTTTTGGTGCTCTTTAGATTTAGATTGATTTCTCTCATTGTTGAGCTTCCTCACCATCAAATTGTATTTTCGAGTGAGTAAGACAACATTTGCACCTTCACCAATTTCTTCAAGATTATCATCATCTTCTTCGATTTGACTCTCCGAGGATTGAACTTGAAGTGCCACATTCTTTCTTTTATATAATTATTTTTTATTCTTAATGTTCATCTCATAAGTTTTTAGTATTCTCATCAAGGTATGAAGGTCCATTGTGGCAAGATTGTGAGCTTCTTCAATGGCACAAACCTTTAAATTGAACTTTTCAGAAAGAGAATGGAGAACCTTTTCAACAAGTTGAGTGTTGGTTAATGGTTCACCAAGCACTTGACATTCATTTGAGATGTCAATAAACTTTTCAAAATAAGATTTAATATCATCCGCTTCTTCCATCCTTAAACATTCATAATTACTCATAAGCATGCGTAGCTTTGTTCGACGAACACTTGAGCTACCTTCACAATGAATTTGTAAAGTATCACATCCGTCCTTAGCCATGGAGCAGGTTTGAATGAGTTTGAACATGTAGAGATCAACCCATCCAAAAATTGCATTTAAGGCCTTTTCGTTAAAGCTAGCACTATTGGTTTCTTCTGTAGTCCATTCGGATTTAGGTTTAGCAATAATGTCACATTCCTCATCCGGTGGCAATATTGGAACAATATACCCATTGGTTATAGATCTCCATGCACGAATATCAATTGATTTGATATCCGAACGTATGCGAATCTTTCAATAGGCATAATTTGATCCATCTAAAATAGGAAGTCTACCAATAGTCAAATTTGCCGGATCCATAACTTATAACAACAGGACCAAGCACTTATTGTGTTAAGTGTCGGCTCTAATACCACTTGAAGGGTGTCAAAGACTACGGAAAGTAAAAACAAGATATGAAATAAATCAAATGTCAATTCTGTTTCCGAATGTCAGCGATAATGTCGCCTGACAAACGTGACAACACTTCGATAAAACAAAAAACCTTTAAGAGTAAATGCAGCGGAAAAATAAAGAACACAAAGGTTTATATTTTCATAAGTTATATGTTGATATAACTTATGATGGTCAATGACCAGAAGTATTGTATATATATTATATACAAAATTACAAATTCCTTTCTTTACAGATTACAATATAAAATGAAAAGAAATTAAAAGTTGAAGTCACAAATGACTTCTGCTTGAAAAATCTAACTATGTAGACATAGACAACCTCTCATTACAATAGCTCCATACAAAACTAATCTAGAATCTAAACAATAATTGTAATGTTGGACAGAATGTTGTCGACACACTCAGGCAACACTTGTGATCCAGATTTCTGGGTTGAAATCCCGAGAGCTCTCTTGGTATTTTTGCAGTCTAATTATGGATGTCGATTCACTGTAGTAGCGTCTCTATTTATAGTAGAGAGTTTTCATTGAAAAACTCATCGATTGGTTGTGGAGGTTGAGGGAAAGGTGGGCAGCTGGTGAGTTTGTTGGAGAAGATCATGGAGTCGAAATCTCAACAACTTTGACTTGTTCTTCACTCGACTTCTTCCCCAAGCTTTGACTCTTTCTCCCACGTTTTACACAGCTCCATTTCACCAAGCTTAAGTCGCTTTTACCCCACAGTAAATATATTACTGTTTAACGTGAAGTAAGGCAAAACTGTTATATAAAAATGTTGGTCTGAATGTTGTGACATTTGTCCCAACATTTTATGCATTCAACAACAGTACTTCAGAGGATATGTTGGGTCAAATGTCACAACATCAAATCCAACATTAACAATTGTCATTAATTTTTTAGTTCAGATTAATTAGATACCGATGATGCTCCTTTCCTTCTTAAAGGACACACTAGCTTAAAATGGAAAAAACCCATTGACTTGATACTGCTCGAGGGAAAGAGATTTTGAATTACTTAGTTTATCAAAACATTACGTGTTGCTTCCAAATACTGATGAACTTATTTTGCAATTTTTTTATCTCGAGTCTATTTAAGGGAACATTTGCAACACTTGAGGTAAATATTGCTTTGCATGTTTCTCTGGTAGCTGTGTTTTCTTGTAAACCTTTTAATAATGAGATTTTTTCCTTTTTTGCAATTTGTATTTTCTGGAAGTTGGATTAATGTGATATATGATCCTTGCAAAATACAGCAGTTGTCCCACGTGCATGTGGGGCTGGGGGAAGGCTCGCGGTGGCTGAACAGTTTAAGGATAGATTTTCCCTTTAGGTAATCTCTAGTATGATATAAGGAAATCCAGTAGTAAGTTATAGGTTATTTGATATCTGTCGAATTAAATTCCTTTAATTTCCTCTGAGTTCATTTGGTTCGCAAAGAAGTAATGCAGTTCTATATCCAGAATATATACAGGACACGAAGGTGAAGAGAAAGGAAAGTGATTTTCTTGCTAGCAATATGATTGACCTCCCAACAAGTTACAGAAAAATTTATTAAATAGTGTTTTGGTTATACACTACTGATTTTTTTGAATTTCTGAAAATGAGTTTCATGTTTGGAAAAATAGTGTTGACCAGATTAAATTTTTACTTTTTTCAAGTTTAATGTAACACTTTTTTGTTGCTTAACTTCAAATAATACCTTTTTTAAAGCGTACTTACTTCTTTAGTTTAAATTTTACCACTTTACACCTTGTTTGGATGGTTGTTACATAGCGTTTCATAATGTATGATGTTGTATTGTATTGTACTATATTATTTTGATGAATACACCATTTGTATAGATTGTATCATTTTTCCGTCGTTATATAATGTCACCACCAACAATTTGAAGACCTACAAGAAAAGTAGGATACGGGGTAGAACTATTATAGAAAAGTAGGGTAAATCATAAAATAGGATTATTAGTAATAAGCAAAGATAAAATAAGAAAGAAAAAAAGAAGGTAACGACGCGATCACACCAAATCGATTGTTACATAAAATGAGATTTTTCGTCGTTACATAACGATGAATTTAATAATACAATACAATGAAATATAAGTAACAATCAAAATAAACATTGTATATAAACTAACAACCCTGTACAATAGGTAACAACCATCCAAACAAAATGTAATTTCCAAAAATTTGCACGGTCCATTCTTTAATATAAATTTGATATGAGATGTGGAATTCAACTGTGTTTTATGTACCGAAGGTCGAAAAGATTGTGGTATTTGAGATGTGCTGCACAAAATTCATCAATGAATGATTTGGCACTAATCACAGGGCAAAGGCCTGTGAAGACTAGGGCTAAGAATGCTATTGCTACTTTCAAGATTAGAGAAGGTCACTTAGAGGGAATGTGGTTGTTAAATAAGATAATATACCTGTGATATACACTGAATATACAACAGTGTATATCACAGGTATACAGAAGCAGTAAAACAGTGGACAGTGGAAGTAGGCAGTGCAGGCCCAACACGCTAAGGCCCATCACGGGTGGCTGTCCAGCCCAAAGACGGCAAAGTGGCTGAATTGGTGTATTAGGAAAATATATTTTGTGTATATTGTAGTGTATTTGTTACCTTAATTAGGATATACACTTACCATAATTGTATAGTTAAAATTATGGTAGAATAAGGTTTTAGGAATAGAATAGGAATATGATTCTCCTATTTTGTAACTTGTATATATATCTATTCAATCAATGAAAATAATCAAGGGGAATATTTCTTTCATGGTATCAAAAGACTAGGTCTAAACAAAAGTTTTTCTCTCAACTTTTGTCTTCCTTATGGCCGAGACACCCCCCCCCCTCGAGGTTCTCCTCCAAAATTCGTCTTCCGCTCTCACAAACACCTCTCTTAAATTTCCCTTCCTTCTTTGTTCTTCCAATATGTCTAAGAACAATTATCACCCTGCCCTCACGGTGTCCAATATCAAGAGGAGTATCCCTATTGTCCTTGAGATGAAAAACGTCCAATATGCGACGTAGGCGGAGTTGTTTAAAATTCACGCTATCTCTTATCAAGTTCTTCATCACATCATTCCTCCCGCTAGACCCCTTCCTGCAGAGGATCCTGATTTATGGATTACTCTTGATGCTACAGTTCTCCGGTGGATCTACACCACTATTTCGGTGGACCTTCTACAGAGGATTATTGAGCCGGATACCACGGTTATGGCTGCATGGAATAGATTGCGTGACATATTCCAAGACAACCAACATTCACGTGTCGTCACACTCGAGCAGGAATTCTCTCTCGTTCGAATGGACGAATTTCCGAACATTTCTGCATATTGCAAGAAACTAAAGGAGTTGGCAGATCAACTCCATAATGTTGGCGCACCAATAACAAATAATCGTCTAGTTCTACAATTGGTTGCCGGTCTTTCTGAGGCCTATAATGGTGATGGCACTCTCCTTCGCCAAAGCAACCCTCTTCCCGACTTCTAGCAAGCCCGCTCCATGCTTACTTTGGAAAAAGCCGGTTTGGCTAAAAAGGCGACTACCGGAGCAAGCCCCGTCGTCATGGTGGCATCCTCTCCTAGTTCTTTGGGTTTTGTTAATACTTCGGGCCAAAACCATAATCATGGTGGCGGCAAGAATAATGAAAATACACTGAATATACAGCAGTATATATCACAGGTATACAAAGCAGTGGGCAGCCCAGCAAGGCGGCTACCGGAGCAAGCCCAGTTGTCATGGTGGCGTCATCTCCTAGTTCTTCGGGGTTTGTGAATAATTCGGGCCAAAACCATAATAATGGTGGCGTCAAGAATAATCGCAAAAATAATAAAAACCGCGAGGGCAAACGCGGCAGTTCTGGTGGCGGTTCCGGTGATTAACAAGCAGGCAGTGGGTCCCATCCAGTACGAAGGCCCACCCTGGGCCCAAAGAATGGGCCCATGGCAGTGGAACCCGTACCATCCAGCCTGGCTCGATTCCGGCGATGGCCAACAGTCCAGGCCCAATACCCAGCAGTGGCGGCCCACTTGCCAGTGACCCAGCAGCGGTAGCAACAACAGCTACGGCCCAGCTACACCACGGGCAGGAGTTCTTGGGCCTCGACCTCCGCAAGCCTATCATGCAGCAGGCCCCACTCAGACCGATATCGAGGCTGCAATGCACACACTGGGGTTATCTCAACCGCACCCAAATTGGTATATGGACACCGGTGCCACTACTTACATGACTTCCGAATCAGGTACTCTCACATCTTATTCCAATTTGAGCACCCCTCGGGGGATAATTGTTGGTAATGGTAGTTCTATTCCAATTTTAGGGTATGGTCAAAAAATGTTGCCTCCCCCCAATCCACCACTCCTCTTGAAAAATACTTTACATGCTCCTAAATTAATTAAAAATTTAGTGTCTGTCCGAAAATTCACAAATGACAATTCTGTTTCTGTTGAATTTGATCCTTTCGGTTTTTCTGTGAAGGATTTCAAGACGGGGAGTCATCTCATGAGGTGTGATAGTGGGGGAAATATGTATCCTATCATGCCCGATTTCAGTCCATCGAGTCCAGCCGTGCCGTCAGCTTTTGCAGCCATCTCTCCTTCCATGTGGCATGCTCGCCTGGGTCATCCGAAATCTTCTATTTTATCAGTTCTAGATAAAAATAGCTTTATTTCTTGTAAGGGTACGAGTCGTACTCCAATTTGTTAGTCTTGTTCATTAGGAAAAATTGTTAAGTTGCCATTTGTAGACTCCAATTCTCATACTTCTATGCCATTTGACATTATTCATAACGACTTATGGACATCTCCTGTTCTTAGTTCATTGGGTCATCGCTATTATGTTCTCTTTTTAGATGATTATTCTAGATTTTTGTGGACGTTTCCAATTGCGACTAAATCACAAGTGTTTTCCGTCTTCATCAAATTTAGAGCGTTCATTCGTACTCAATTCAAAAGAGAAATAAAAAATATTTAATGTGATAATGGAAAAGAGTATGACAATAGGGAGTTTCGGGAATTTTGTGCTAATAATGGGATAAATTTTCATTTTTCGTGTCCTCATACGTCTTCACAAATTGGGAAAACCGAACGTAAAATTCGTTCCATAAATAACATTGTCCGAACTCTCTTAATTCATGCCTCCATACCTCCATATTTTTGGCATCATGCTCTACAAATGGCCACATATCTTCTTAACATAATTCCTTCTAAAGGTCTGACATACTCCTCCCCCCTCAAAATCCAATATAATAAGGACCCCTCGTATTCCCATCTTCGGATTTTTGGGTGCTTGTGTTATCCGTTATTCCCATCCACCACAATTAACAAACTTCAGGCTCGGTCTACCCCGTGTGTATTTTTGGGTTATCCGTCGAATCATCGTGGTTATAAGTGTTTTGATTTATCCTCCAAAAAAATCATAATTAATCGCCATGTCATTTTTGATGAAACCCAATTCCCTTTTACGAAAGTTCATACTCCCGAGCCTAAGTCATATAATTTTTTGGATGACCAAATATCCCCGTATATTATTCGGAATTTTTTGGATATCTCCCGCACCCTAAATCCTCCAATGCCCACCTTGCCCGGACCCACATTACCGCCGATGATGGCGGCTTGACCCATCGGGCAGTTCCAATTGGGCGATCCACCATTGAACTGGTCCAGATGATGAATCTAGGTACCGATTTGGGCCAGCAGGCCCACTGCCTGTTGGCCAATCCGTCCCGAGCCTAGAAAATTTCCAAAATTCTCTCAACTCTTCCTCGAGTCATAGACCGGTCACTCGTAGTCAGCGGGGTATTTTTACACCTAAAAGACATTTTAATTTACATTCTGATATCTCTAAATCCCCTTGCCCCGCAATCTTGTGTCCGCATTAAATGACCCTAATTGAAAAATTGCTATGACTGATGAATATAATGCTCTTATTGATAATAAGACGTGGGAGTTGGTGCCCCGTCCATATGGTATTAATATTATCAGGTCTATGTGGATTTTTGCTCATAAGAAGAATTCAGATGGATCCTTTGCTCGACATAAGGCGCGACTTGTTGGTGATGGTAAGACTCAGCAGGTTGGCATTGATTGTGGTGAGACGTTTAGTCCGGTGGTCAAACCGGCTACCATTCGCACTGTGCTTAGCTTGGCTCTTTCAAAGACTTGGCCAATTCATCAGTTGGATGTCAAGAATGCTTTTCTACATGGTGATCTCAAGGAAATAGTCTATATGTATCAACCGTTGGGTTTCAGGGATCCCAACCGCCCTCATCATGTCTGTTTGTTGAAGAAATCATTATACGGGCTTAAGCAGTCTCCACGGGCCTGGTATACACGATTTGCTGACTTTGTTTCGACTATTAGGTTCACTCACAGCAGGTCAGATAATTCCTTGTTCATCTACCGTCGTGGTTCGTCATTGGCCTACATTTTATTGTATGTGTATGATATCATTTTGACTGCCTCTTCTGATGCCTTGCGCCAGTCTATCATGACCATGCTCAGTTCTGAGTTTGCTATGAAAGACTTAGGGCCTTTGAGTTATTTTTTGGGGATTGCCGTCAAGCGTCATTCAGGTAGCTTGTTTTTGTCTCAACGAAAGTATGCTGCTAAGATCATAGAGAATGCTGGATGTTGTCCTGTAAGTCCACTTCCACGCCAGTTGATGCAAATCCAAAGCTAAGTGTCGTAGCAGGTGCACCATACGAGGACCCGACCCGCTATCGCAGTGTGGCAGGGCCCCTCCAGTATCTTACCTTTACCAGACAGGATATTACATATGCGGTTCAGCAGGTGTGTTTATTCATGCATGATCCCAGAGTTGAACACATGAATGCAATCAAACGCATCATTCGGTATATTCACGGGACATTAGACTATGGGTTGCACTTGTATCCTTCATCTACATCCACACTTGTCTCTTTACCGCGGATCTTTGATTGGGGTGGTTGTCCGACACCAGACGGTCGACTTGAGACTCAGTATGTTCTTTGGTAACAACTTGGTCTCCTGGTCGACAAAGCGTCGAGCGGCTCTATCACGCTCAAGTGCAGGTAGAATATCGAGGGTAGCGAATATGGTCTCCGAATCATGTTGGCTACGTAATTTGCTTTGGAGCTTCATTGTCCCATTCGTAAGGCGACCTTGGTATATTGCGATAACATTAGTGCCATCTACCTTTCTTAACCCGATTCAACACCAACGCACCAAGCATATCGAAATGGACATTCACTTTGTCCGTGAAAAGGTTGCAAAGCGGTCAAGTTCGAGTATGCCATGTCGTCTCGTTATCAAATTGCGAACATCTTTACAAAGGGTCTACCAGTTCTCTTTGAAGATTTTAGGGGCGATCTCGGCGTTCAAAATCCGCTATGATTTGCGAGGTGTGTTAAATAAGGTAATATACCTTGATATACACTGAATATACTGAGTTGTATATCACGGTATACATAAATAGTAAAGCAGTGGGCGATGGCGATGGCGGTGCAGGCCCAACACGCTAAGGCCCATCACGGGTGGTCATCCCGGCCAGACGGCGATGGTGAATTGGTGTATTAGGAAAATATATTTTGTGTATATTGTAGTGTATTTGTTACCTTAATTATGATATACACTTACCATAATTGTATAGTTAGAATTATAATATAATAAGGTTTTAGGAATAGAATAGGAATAGGATTCTCCTATTTTGTAACTTGTATATATATCTATTCAATCAATGAAAATAATCAAGGGGATTATTTCTTTCAGTGATGTATTCGTTCCTTGACAGGTTAATTAATTTGGGGCTTCCTCGAACAAGGGACTTTCAAGGCGTAAACCCGAATAGCTTTGATGGTCATGGAAATTATAGCATTGGATTTCGCGAACATAGCTAAGTTATGATGCTCTTGGTAAGCCGAGAGGAATGAATGTTTGCATAACAACATCTGAGACAGATAAAGAGGCACACAGATTGTTGGCCCTCATGGGTATTCCATTTAGAGAATGTGTTGTTGGACAGAGAACTGTTATGGGAAAGAAAAATCTTAGAGCTCACCATTTTCTCAAAGGCGAAGCAAAGGTCTAGGAGATGAGGTGACGAGGTACGCGCGAGCTGGCCTAGACAACATGATTTTAAAATAATGAGTTGATTTGTTGTATTTTTTGCTTTTTTTGGTTGTTTTTAGCGTACAATTGAAATGGAGAAATCTGTAATTGCACATTTAATGTGTTGTTAGTGCTATCTTGAAGTTACATATTTATATTGAATCTTGATTGCTGTAATCTCTTGTTTTAAGTTTGTTTCTATCCAGAAATTTTTTGACTAGTGATTGCTATAGTCTCTTGTTTTAAGGTTGTTCTTATCCTCAAGATAAATATAAGGTAAAATTACGTACTATACCTTTATAGTCCGATCATTTTCGGGAATCCGAGCGTAGTCGGAACTTAGTGCATGCACCGGCTGCCCTTTTTTACTTCTGGGTAATAAGATATGATCCAATGTGCTTGAAGTCTCAATTTTCCAAGAAGAAAAAGATAATGGTATAATCACATTAATTTATAATAATAAGAAAAAACCAAAGGGTCCCTCTGGCAAGTTGTGGTCTGCAGCTAAAAAGACTAATCAAATTAAAACTATCAAAAAGTTTCTGCAAAACCCACCAACGTTGACTACTTCATTGGTCATTTGACAACTAGTCAATACTTGCTTCATTGTTTTTTGCGCCCTACTTTTTCTAAATAAAAAGGCTACAATTATATCCTAGATAATAAAATAGGGGAACTAGTAGTTTGTAGGAAAAATTAATAATACTAGGGTCTTCGTAGACTTGAAAGTTAAAAGTTAAAGTAACAAACACGTAGTTAAAAAATAAATAAATCATGCATGGATTTTTTTTTGTCCCCAATCCCACACACAAAGGTCTCAGTTAATTTTATTTTTAATATACCCCACAATCTTGAATTTGGCCAGAATAATATTATATTATTCTTACGCAAGGAAATTAGGCCTAAGAATGAGTTGTTGAGATTTATTCTTATTCTTATTCTGCTTTTCTCTAATAATTAAATCCAACAGTTAAACTACTTGGAGCCTATTTGAATGGGCTTATAATTTATGATTTTTGATTTATTTTATTATTTTAATTTTAAAATACGTACTTTATAATATTATTTTATTTTACTTTAACACTATAAAAATATTTTAAACCTATTTTAACTTGAAAGTACTTAAAATAAGTTAATCCAAAGAAGCTCTTAGTCGCTAAAGCAAATTTGGTAGTTTGAATCTCTATTGGATTTTATACAATTCTTAAAATGGTCATCATGTTTGTTCTTACCCTTACAAAAATAGAATCAATTATGAAATTGTAGTTAAATAGCTTGTAGATAATCAAATTATTTGACAATCACTCGCAAATTCATCATAAAATAAGATTAACGATGAATATTTACCGTTTAGCAATAGATAATATCTATCACTACTTACTATTTCTTAACATTATTGAAAGAGAATATCCCTTGCTGATTTCATTAATGTAATTGATTTATATACATGATATACAATAGTCATTCTAGGTTATAATTACGAAAATCAAATATACACTTAACTAATACAAATAATTACTATCATAATTACAGATATACAAGATCACTAATAATATAAAAAGAATATATTGTGTATATTCTATCACATCCCCGCAGTCATAGCGGGCGGTTGTACGTTGAGATTATCCCTAAAATCTTCAAACAAAATTAAGGAAGGCCCTTAGTAAAGATGCTAGCATAGTAAAGATGCTAGCAATTTGATAACGTGAGAGGACATGCAAGACACGTACTTGTACACGAGCTACCTTTTCGCGAACAAAGTGAATATCCATCTCGATATGTTTAGTGCGGTGATGTTGGACAAGATTTTCCGAGAGATATATCGCACTAACATTATCGCAGTAGACCAAGGTAGCTTTCCGAATAGGAAAATGAAGCTCTAAGAGGAGGTTACGCAACCAACAGGACTCAGACACCACATTGGCTACCGCTCGATATTCGGCCTCCGCGCTAGAGCGCGACAAAGTAGCATGGCGTTTAGCCTACCAAAAAACCAAGTTATCACCAAGAAACATACAATAACCAGATGTCGAACGTCTGGTATCTGGACATCCACCCCAATCGGCATTTGTATAAGACATGAGAGTAGATACCGATGATGGATATAAGTGTAAATCATAATCAAGAGTGCCCTAAATGTAGCGCACAATGCGTTTGAGAGCGTGCATGTGTTCTTCCCACAGATCATGCATGAATAAACACACATGTTGCACTGCATAAGTAATATCGGGCCTTATAAACATGAGATATTGAAGAGCCCCCACAAGACTACGATAGTGGGATGGATCCTCGTATGGTGTGCTAGAAGTAACACTCAGCTTCGGTTTAGTGTCAACCGGAGTAGGAGATGACTTACAAGCTGACATGACAGCCCGTTCAATGATGTCTACTGCATACTTCCTCTGATATAGAAATAGACCACTTGCATGACGAGTGACAACTATACCCAAAAAATAACTCAAAGACCCCAAGTCTTTCATAGCAAATTTGGAGCTGAGAAGAGATATGATAGACTTGCGTAGTTTATCAGAGGAAGTAGTTAATATAATATCATCCACATATAACATAATGTAGGCCATAGAAGTGCCGTGACAGTATATGAACAGAGAATGATCAGACCTGCTGTGAAAAAAACCAAGAGTAAACACATAATCTGCAAATCTTTTGTATCAGGCCCGATGAGCCTGTTTTAGCCCATACAAGGACTTCTTAAGCAAGAACACATGATTATGATGAACAGGTCCCTGAAACCCAAGGATTGGTGCATGTATACAATTTCCTTGAGATCGTCATGTAAGAACACATTTTTCACGTCCAGCTGATGAATGGGTCATGCTTTTGAGAGAGCTAGATTGAGAACAGTGCAAATAGTCGCAGGTTTGACCACCAGACTAAATGTCTCTCCACAATCCACGCTAACATGTTGAGTTTTGTCATCACCTACAAGATGGACCTTATGCCTCTCAAAACAACCATAAGATTTTCCTTATGAGTAAAAATCCACATAGAATGAATCACATTAACACCAGGTGGACGGGGCACCAACTCTCAAGTCTTATTTTCCATAAGAGCATTATATTCATCATTCATGACCATTTTCCAATTCGGGTCACGAAGGGCATACACAGGGTTACGTGGTAGGGGTGATTTAGTGTCATTAAAGTTGAGATTAAATTGTCGTTTTGGTCTAAAAATACCTTGTTGGCTATGAGTAACGGGCCCTTATCTCGGAATAGAAGTGGACTGGATCTGGGTCGGTGTAGTGGTGTTAGTACCGATTCGGGTTAGGAGGAATTGGGCCGGCTGGAGGCTGAAATTATTTGGGCCAGCATGCAGTGGTCCTGCTGGCAGAAAATGTGGACCGAGAGTATTTGGGTAAGCATGTAGTGGGCCTGCTGGCAGAGGCTCAGGGACGGGATTGTTTGGGCCAGCAGGTAATTGGCCTACTGGTAGAAAATTTGGACACTCGCGTGTTGGGCCAGTAGGCAGTGGGTCGGACTGTGCCTACTGGTCTGAGTTCCGAGGTGTATGCTGGACCAAATGGTGGACCACATACGGTGATAGCCCATCATCCAAAAATTCATAAGACTTGGACGCGGAATTATGCAACTTAGCAAAAGGAAATTGGGTTTCATAAAAAATGACATGGCAACTAATGATGATTTTATTAGAGGATAAATCAAAGCATTTGTAACCATGCTGATTAGATGGGTAATCCAGAAACACACAAGCGGTAGAGCGGGCTTGAAGTTTGTTAATTATAGTGCATTGGCAAGTAATGTACAAATAATATTATTAATTGTGCGGATTTTTTTTTTGGCTTTCCCATTTTGTGATGACGTATGTGGACATGAAAATCGAAAAAATATACCATTAACCTTATAAAATTCTCTAAATGACCCATTATCAAATTCTCTTCCATTATCACATTAAATGTTCTTAATTTCCTGTTCAAATTGAATACAAACAAATGCTCTAAATTATAGGAATGTGGAATAAACCTGAGACTTTTTAGATAACGGAAATGTCCACAACGGCCAAAATGTAAAATGGTCGTTGGTGCAACAGTTATTTTTGCAAAAGGGGGGAGGGGTTTCGGGCGGGATCGGGTCGGGACCGGGGCGGGATCGGGATCAAGTGGGGACTGGCGGGTCGGGACGGGTCGAGACGAAACCTTGTCCCGGTTCGAGTCCCAATACGGCGATTGTTTTTTGTTTTTAAATACTCGGGTTCGGGGCGGGACCGGGGCTGTGTCGGGGCGGCACCGGGCCAACCCGGCCCACTGGCCAGCCATAATAAGAACATAGAGATTAACCTATCAAGTTTTATCCTAAAACGACCTCTGATAAATACGTCCAACTCTTTAACATCGATACGATCTAATTTGGACCTTATTGTCATAGTCGGTCTTCAGTTTGGAGACCGACTACGACAATAAGTCGGACACACTTGATTTAATAAAATAGACAAACAAAAAAGATATTTATTTTTTAATATAAAAACAAGTAAAAAAAACCGGAGAGAATACATATTTTTTAACATCTTCAAAAGGAAATATATCCAAATTAATGCAAAGTGAAAAAGAAATGCCAGCTTGATAACAAGATAAGGTTCAAATTTGACATTATTTGTATTTTTGTGATACAAAAAAAGAGATAAATGAAAAGACATATTGCTTGCTAGTGACCACCACTACTGTAATGGCTTAACCACATAGCTGAACTCATTGAAGCAAACTTAGCTAACTCTTGTGACAGAAATGGTTGACTCCCTTCATTCCTCATGCCCAAAAAATCTCTAGTAAGACTATTATCCAAGTCGAAATGAACACCTTGAGTATGCATGCCATGTAAAAAGGCCTCATCCAAATTTATTGTCTTAGAATTAACATTTGAGCTCATATTTGGACACCCATTAATCAGTATATTGTCCTTTTGGTTGTAATTTTGGGTCATAGTGTTGAACATTTGTGTGTTTGATGATGAAGAAGAGTTAAAAGTGTTGGAAAATAAATTTGGGCTGCTTTTGGTCGACCCCATTTGGGCTGCTTTTTGTAAAAGGGCTGTAGCTGACATTGGTGTTGAAGATTTTGTTTGGTTATTATTATTATTATTATTATTATTATTATTATTATTATTATTATTATTATTATTATTATTATTATTATTATTATTAGAGTACATAGAAGATAAGGTTGAGGAATTTGAGGGTGCAGGGGTATTCTTGTCAATTGATGTACTCCAACTCATTTGGTTGCCAATTGATGATGCACCAAAGACATTTGAGATTTGATGATCTGTTAATATAGTTGAACTGGAAGAACCAAAAAGATTTGAAGTAGTTGTTGACATATTGTTATGAAGTTGATTATTAGCTTGATTTAACCAAAGGGATAATCTTGGTTTTTGATGCATAGAATTATTCTCACTAAAATTTTGTGCAAAACTTGTACCAATTTGGGAAATTCCACCCGGCAAATTGTGGTGTTGTTGGTTGAAGTTCAAATTGTTAGTAGTTCCCACTGAAGTGATTCTTGCACTCTCTTCAGCTAATGCATCACAAAAAGCTCTATGTGTAATGAAACTATTTTTCCTGTTTACAATGAACCCAAAAAAAGAAAAGATACAACATTAAGTTAAGGCATAACACTGAATACTACTAAAAAAAATAGTAGGAATTAGTAACGGATAAATTTAGTAGCTAACTAATAAATTTTGTCGTTAAAAGTCTGTTAGCTAGAAGCAATTTAGCGACAGATTAACGACGATGTTCGTATTGAATTCCAGTTTTTTTGTAGTATACAGACACATGCATTACAAAAAATATTGTAATTAGCTATGAACCACGTTGCTAAATTACTCGTAGCTAACATTTTGATGTACGTTACTGAATAGAATTAGTGATAGATTTTGTTGTTTAGCTACAGAATTTGTCCGTTGTTTGATTCTTGTTTTTTTTAGTAGTGCTAATATCAAGCAATTTGATAGCTGATGATGCTTAGTGGGCATGAGGAGGGCAGGCAATAAATTGAACTTCCATGAATGAATGAATATAATGAGCATTTTCAGTATGAAAAAACAAATATTCCCAAACAAGAACATTATTAATTACCTGGAAAAGAGAGTTCCACAGTCACATTTATAATCTCTAGTACCACAAGTCTTTGTATGTGCTTTCCAATCAGACTGAACTGCGTATTTCTTTGAACATTTTTCACACTTCCATTTTTTCTCACCATGTTTCCTACTAAAATGTTTCTTTATACCAGTAAGGTCACCAAGTGCTCTTGAAGGATCATGATGAACACATGTTTTTTCTGGACATATGTAAACCTTTTTTTTCACTATTTCTTGTTTGTTTCTTTGCTTTAACTTCCATGGAAGATTATGTCCTCTTCTATGAAGTTGTAAGTTTTGGTCCCTTTGAAAACCTTTGTTGCAAATTTCACATATGAATCTATTTGTAGCCATAAGTGTTTTGGGTGAAAGTGCGATAACATCAGCATCTGGATCTGTCAAACAAAAAAAATTTAAGAAAGATTCAATCTAAAAATGAATATTTATGCAGTAATACTAAGTATCAGTTTGGCCATAAAAATTATTTACTTTTTTTCGAAAATAATTTCGCACTTTATTTGAAAATTAATGTATTTGGTCATCAAGTTCTAAATCCAACTTGATAAGCTATTTTCCAACTCACTCTTCATTTTTGAAGTTTGTATTTCAAATTATGTGTTGCTCGGAATCTCTAAAATTGAATTCGCACCCGTATTGGATTCTCCAAAATTGCACTACTTTTATAGTATCCAACACGACCCGTCACCATTTTTAAGAGTCCGAGCAATATAGAATTCAAACATAAATATTATTCCAAATATTCTTTCAAGAAGTATAACCAACCAAAATTCCATATTCTAACTCCAACCCTATGAGTTCCAAATAAAATGAAAAAATATTTGGAATCTATGACCTGACCAAATATTTACCTGGTGTACCTGGAAGATTTCTTCTTTTCTTGGAAGAAGGATTAGCTTTAGGGTTAAGGTTTGGTAGTACTTCAAGTACTTGTTGTTGAGGGTGAATTGAAAACAAATCTCCAGACATCATTTGTGACAATATGATGTTTTTGTTTTGCTTTGTGTGGAGTGCTAGAAAACAAAGCTAACTCTCAAAGAGTTTTAATTTTTCCAAATACAAACAGATAAAATAAACTTGGTGGTATTATTCATATCTCAGAAGTTTATTTAGATTGGTCCAAAAGAACAAAGAATAAACCACACATATACACAATAAAGATACAAACTTTTGAATCTTGAAAACACCAAGTAAAAAACAAGAACCTTAAAGACTTAATTTTTCCTTGGCTTTGCTCACAGCTAAGATATGTATCTAATGAGGGAGTGGAGAGAAAAAGGGATTTGTTTGATTTCAAAAGAAAACACCAAAAAAAGACTATGAAAGCAAAAGAGAATATTTCCTTTCTTTTTCTAACCAAAAATAAACACACACTACTGTATTTCTCTCTCTTAAAAAGTTTTTTTTTTTCTTGTTCAATGTCCTTTTACCTTTATGTTGTTATATTCCAAAATCGGTCAGTCATAGATTTAGCTGCTGGGGTCACCTTTTTGTTTTGATCTCTCTCTATCATAAAATATTTAGTATTAAAAAGAAAAAAAGACAGCCGTTACATTAAGTTTTCACTTTGTGTGAAGTCAGAAAAAAGCCGGATCATAAGATCTATTGTATACGATCTTACTATGTATATCTGCAAGAGACTGTTTTCACGGCTTGAATTCGTAACTTTTTTATCATATGACGGTAACTTTATCCGTTACAACAATGCTTCCCTTCTTGCTAAAAAGAATAAGAATATAATAGGTTTTGTTTAATTAATATGTATTTTGTACGTAGTAGTATTGGCTGTATGCTGCTTGTAACCAGAATGTGTAGAGCTCTGTGTCATTTTGTAGATTTCGAGCTAAATTACACTTATCAAGACTACATATGATAATTTAAGATTGATACTAAAATAGAAGATAAAATTGTGAGTACGAGATATTCAGAAATATTACAGCCACTGAAATTGTCTTAGTGCCACCCTGTTTGTTTGTTTGTTTTTTTTCTTGAATAGAGGGAAAAACATACTATTAGGTAAAAAGCTAATTTGGAATTTTACTTTATATTTTTGCAAGAGACTGCAAAAACAGATTATGTAGTTTTTCATTTTTATCTTTCGTTTTCTGCTTTAGTTTTTCCAAATCAATTGTTACTAACACTAGGGGACAGATAAAAAAGTTATTGTACGAATTTGACAAACTGTAATAATTTTAATTAGCCCAAACTTTATTTATACGTAGAGAAATCAACTAAATATTGAGACACATCATACTGTAAAGTTAGTGGGTCTAGAATGATTAATATAATATTCTTACGTGGTGTTGGAAATTTACTAAATGTAGAATTAAGTATATCCCATTAATTTATGACTCGAACAATTGGGGCCCGCACGTCGAAAACGTCGTTTCCACACACGTAGTGCCAAGTATCACAAATTTCATTAGTAAAAGAGATATTGATATGTATGTAATACGTTTGAGACATAGAATTATGGACGGTTATTGGCCAAATGACAAAGTATTCCACGTTGGTAAACGAAGGAAGAAGTGTAAGATGAAACGAGTAGGAAATCGTCGCGGAGCCGTGAAGGGCCGCGACGCCACACCCCTTGGAGCCGCGGCGCCTCCCAGGCAGCGCCGCGGCGCTAATTGGTTGTCCAGTCACTGGAGCCGCGACGCTAATTCACAGAGCCGCGGTGCTTCGGAGGCAGAATGCTGAGACGGGAAGTTGGAAAAATCTTACATTTGGGCTGGTTTTGGAGCATTGATTCTCCATTATTTGGCTTAATGTAACCCCTCAATCAAGTGTCATTACATGGCTATTGAAGGCCATTAGTTGGCTAGTTGAGAGGTCTTCTCCTTACACTATAAATTTAGGCCTTTGGCTCAATTGAACAAAACTCAACACTTAGAAAATACTTCAGATTTTCTGAATTCATTTTCTTCCTCTCTAGCAAAGTTACTATACTCAAAGTTCTTCAAGAGTAACACTTGAGTTTCCTTTGCTCATTTGTTAAGTTTTGTTGTATCTTGGGAGACTATTGCCCAACACCGTGAAAGGAGATATACGGGGCAATCTTGTCTTAAAGACAGAGTGTCATCACTCGACTCAGCAAATCACACAAGCAGTTTTGATAAGTTCTTGATTTTCAGTTTTATTGTAATAGTTAGTTTATCCTTTCTATCATTGTAATAGTTACTTACTTCCCGTTCCCTACAACAATTGTATCCCAATAATTTTAAGATAAGATTTTGTTGTAAGTATCTAGAAAGATGACTGGAAGAGATCAAACTGCTTCTGATTCTGCTGCTGCTGCTCAAGGCAATCCCTATGCATTCCTCACTGCTCAAGGCACTCCTAATGCCTTTTCGGTTGCTCAAGGCTCATCCAACGCCTTTTCTGCCTCTCAAGGTAACGTTGTCGTTCCTCCACCCGCTGGATTTCACCATGAACGCCCTAAAAAATTCATGGGGTCAACTTTCAAGAGATGGCAAGAGAAGATGCTATTCTATCTCACTGTTATGGGAATGGTACATTTCCTAACAGAAGATCCTTCACAAGCTCGAGATGAAATAGACCCTTCGCCTTCTGAAACTGGTGAAGGGGGGCTAGGTATCCATGTCATTAATGGCATGAAGATGGTTCTTGATGCATGGAGTCATAGTGATTTAATGTGTAAGAATTTCATATTGAACTGCTTGTCATACCCTCTCTACACGGTGTATTGCACCGTAGGCACTGCCAAAGAGTTGTAGGAGAAGCTGCAAAAGAAGTACAACACACAAGATGCAGGTACTAAGAAATTCATCGTTGATAAATTTCTGAAATTTCAAATGGCGGATAGTAAAACAGTGATGTCCCAAGTCCAGGAATTCCAAATGATTCTACATCACCTGGATTTGGAAGGAATGAAACCAAATGAGCAGTTTTTGGTTGCATCACTGATTGAAAAGTTACCTCCTTCATGGAATGAGTTTATGAGTTACTTAAAACTCAAGACAAAGGAGATGACCTTTGAAGAACTTATTATCAAACTCCAAATTCAGGAAGATAATAAGAAGGCCTTGCCTAGGGGTAAACAACCCGCTGAGGCAAAGGCAAATCTGGTTGAGGCCAAAGGGAACCCAAGCAAGAAGCGCAAGTTCTAGAAAGACGGCAAGACCCAAGCAACGGAGAATTTCAAAGGAAACTATCACCACTGTGGGAAACCTGGTCATATGATCAATGACTGCTACAATCTCAAGATTGAGCAACAAGAGAAGGCCAAGGATAAGGGCAAGGCACAAGTTAACGTCGTCAAAGACCAGTTTCTTGATGACATGATTGAGGAGTTCTCAGCGGTGGTGCTAGAAGCAAACCTTGTTGAGAATCCCATGCAATGGTAGATGGACACATGTGCTACAAGACACATCTGTTCCAATATAGATGCCTTCTCCACTTATACACCGGTTACAGACAAGAAGTTGTTCATGGACAACAACGCTTCCACTAGGAAAGGTAGTCCTGAAGATGACTTTTGGAAAGGAGCTCACTCTGAAGGAAGTGATGTATGTTCCTAAGATTAGAAAAACTTTAATTTCAGGTCCTTTATTGGTTAATGCTGGTTTTAGGCTAGTGTTTGAGTCCAATAAAATTGTAGTCACTAAGAATGAAACATTTGTGGGAAGAGGATTCGGCTGTGAAAGCCTCTTCAAAGTTAATGCCATGTTTGTATTACATACAAGCAATAATATTGAAGCCTCTTCTTCTTATTTGCTTGAGTCTTCTAATTTATGGCATCATAGATTAGGACACATTAACTACAAGTCTATTCAAAGGCTGGTAAAGATTGAGTTATTGCCGTCTATCGACGTAAACCCTCAACATAAGTGTGAGGTGTGCGTAGAGGCAAAACTCACCAAGCTTCATTTTCGATCCGTCGAAAGGAATACCGCTCCTCTAGAACTTATTCACACAGATATATGTGATTTGAAGTTTGCACAAACTAGAGGGGGGAACAAGTACTTTGTGACTTTCATTGACGATAGCACAATGTATTGTTACCCTTACTTGTTAAAAAGTAAGGATGAAGCCTTTGAAGCGTTTCGACGTTACAAAGCAGAAGTTGAGAACCAACTGAGCCTACAGATTAAATCCATTCGTAGCGATAGAGGGGGAGAATATGTAGCGCCATTTGAGGAATATTGTGCCCAAGAAGGCATTATTCATCAAACGACGGCTCCATACTCACCTCAATCAAACGGTGTGGCGGAACGTAAGAACCGCACATTGAAGGAAATAATGAATGTCATGCTCATCAATTCCGATCTTCCCCAAAACATGTGGGAAGAAGTCGTCATTACCGCTAATACGATTCTTAACAGAGTCCCACATAAGGGTAAGGACAAAACTCCATATGAATCATGGAAGGAAAAGAAATCCACCTATAAATATTTAAAGGTGTGGGGTTGTTTGGCAAATGTTGAAGTACTCAAGCCAAAGCAAGTCAAGATTGGGCCTAAGACTGTAGATTGCATATTCATCGGATATGTAAATAACAGTAGTGCTTATTGCTTCTTAGTGCATAAGTCAGATATTCTAGATATCCACGGGGGTACAATAATGGAATCAAGGAATGCTCAATTTTTTGAAGGTACCTTTCTTAGAAAGGAAAAAGACATAACCTCTCGCAAACGAAGTTATGAACAAAGCTCTCAGGAACCAGGAGTCGTTGACGGCCTGGATCTAGATGGTTCAGATCTAGTGGATCTCGAAGTGGCTGAATATCCGGAATCTAGTGTTCCAGTTTCTCAGAACTTGGAGACTCCAAAGATGGAACTAAGGCGAAGTAAATGGGCCAGGAAGGATAAATCCTTCGGTCATGACTTTGTAACTTATATGGTAGATGATGAACCAAGGATAATTGCTTAAGCATTGTCAACTCCAGAGGCACCACTCTAAAAAGAAGCTATTGAGAGTGAAATATGCTTCATTCTGCATAACCATACTTGGGAGTTGGTTGATCTTCATCCGGGAAATAAACTGTTGGGTTCTAAATGGATACTCAAATGGAAGTATAAAGCAAATGGGTCTATAGATAAGTACAAGGTCAGGTTGGTAGTCAAGGGCTATCGGTAAAAGGAAGGCCTTGACTACTTTGACATGTACTCCCCGGTGTCTAGGATGACGTCCATACGAGTATTCATTGCGATCACAGCGTTGCGTGACCTTGAGATACATCAAATGGATGTCAAGACAGCCTTCTTAAATGGTGATTTGGAAGAAGAAATCTATATGGAACAATTCGAGGGGTATGTAGTTCCAAGGCAAGAGAAGAAAGTCTGTCGACTTGTCAAATCTCTATACGGGCTGAAACAAGCCCCGAAGCAATGGCACAAAAAATTTGATAGTACTCTACTATCGAAGGGTTTCACCATTAATGAGTGTGACAAATGTGTCTACATGAAATGTAACTCTAACTCGTTCGTTATGATATGCATGTATGTAGACGACATGTTGATCATAGGGAGCAATCCTACCATAATTCTAGAGACTAAGAACAAGTTGAAACAATGTTTCGACATGAAGGATATGGATATCGCAGATGTCATCTTAGGGATAAAAATCTCTAAGACGTCTGACGGACTGGTCTTATCTTAGTCTCACTACATCGATGATGTTTTGAGAAAGTTCGAGATGTTTGACAGTTCGCCAGAAAGTCACTAATGGATAGAAATCAAAAGCTTGATAAAAATCGTGGTGCATCCATAAGCCAGGAGCAATATGCACAAGTGATCGGTAGTTTGATGTACATAACAAACTGCACCCGATCTGATATTGCTTATGCAGTCAACAAGTTGGCTAAGTTTACCCGTATTGGTGGTGGGGCTGTGTCTTGGAAATCCTCTAAGCAAACTTGCATCGCCCGATCCACAATGGAATTAGAGTTTATCGCTATAGATAAAGCAGGAGAAGAAGCTGAGTGGCTTCACGACTTCTTAGAGGATGTTCCTTGCTGGAACAAACCCGTACCTTCTGCAATGATCTACTGCGATAGCCAGTCGGCTCTAGGTAGGGCACGAAATTCTATGTACAACGACAAGTCTCGTCATATTCGATGGAGACATAAGACTGTTAGGCAGCTGATCACCACGGATATAATATCCATTGATTACATAAAATCAAAGGATAACATAGCTGACCCACTGACAAAGGGCTTACCCAAGGTTCAAATGTTCTGCCTGTCTAGGGGAATGGGCTTAAAACCCAAAGTATAAGGACCAATAAGGTTGTAACCCAACCTTACTAACTAGAGATCCCAAGAATTAGGTTAAATGGGAAAACTAAGCTGTAAAGGTTCAGATGATCGCTTCGGTGGAAGCATGAGCACTTCGGATAGTGATTTCTGTAAAGAAATATCAAATCCAAAGTCGTTCCCGTGATAGACTATAAGTGCTATCTGCAGTGTGGGTGAAGGTTAATTTTCCAAAACCTTTAATGATCCTCACTGGTTGAGGTTAGGTTTGGGGAAATTTTTAATGGTTCATACCACTTGTAAAGTGGGGTATATCAGGATATCTTGTAGGAGACCACATATTTAAGTGTGAGGATAGGCCGCCTCAATTGAACGCACTTAAGAATTCAAGAAGTATCCACTGCCACAACGGATAAAATATTACGAAGAACTGAGTAGAGGAAGTTGTTGTGTTGGTACCGTTGACCTGACTTACACTAAACACTGACGGTTCAAGACATCACGTTCATCGCGCAGTAAGTAAGTCCGATGGTATTCAACTATGGAAGGTTCAAAGGGTATGCTACCTATTCAGATGCAACATCGGTCCGCTAAAAGATTGCTGGAAAAGACACCAAGTGTGTGCGCCAAAATCTCTTTCAAGAGGGGATTGTTGGAAATTTACTAAATGTGGAATTAAGTATATTCCATTAATTTATGACTCCAACAATTGGGGCCCGCACGTCGGAAACGTCATTTCCACACATGTGCACACGTAGTGCCAAATATCACAAATTTCATTAGTGAAAGAGATATTGGTACGTATGTAATACGTTTGAGATATAGAATTATGAACGGTTATTGGCCAAATGACAAAGTATTCCACGTTGGTAAACGAAGGAATAAGTGTACGAAGTGTAAGATGAAACGAGTCAGAAATCGCCGCAGTGCCACCCCCGTTAGAGCCGTGGCGCTAATTGATTGGCCAGTCACTGGAGCCGCGACGCTAATTCACAGAGCCGCGGTTGGAAAAATCTGACCTTTGGGCTGGTTTTGGAGCATTGATTCTCCATTACTTGGCACATGAATTCAGCCATTATTTGGCTGAATGTAACCCCTCAATCAAGTGTCATTACATAGCTATTGAAGGCCATTAGTTGGCTAGTTGAGAGGTCTTCTCCTTACACTATAAATTGAGGCATTTGGCATAATTGAATAAAACTCAACACTTAGAAAATACTCCAGATTTTCTGAATTCATCTTCTTCCTCTCTAGCAAAGTTACTATACTCAAAGTTCTTCAAGAGTAACACTTGAGTTTCCTTTGCTCATTTGTTAAGTTGTTGTTGTATCTTAGGAGACAATTGCCCAACACCGTGAAAGGAGATATACGGGGCAATCTTGTCTTAAAGACAGAGTGTCATCACTCGACTCAGCAAATCACACAAGCAGTTTTGATAAGTTCTTGATTTCTAGTTTTATTGTAATAGTTAGTTTATCCTTTCTACCATTGAAATAGTTACTTACTTCCCGTTCCCTACAACAATTGTATCCCAACACGTGGTTCAGCCCTTCCCTAAATTCCGCACATAGCGGGAGTTTAGTGCACCGGATTTTCCTTATATATATAACAACAAATTCTGTTGAGCTCGTAAAATTCATCTCGATTTTCCTAAGGTTGTGGCTAAACTAGGTAAAGGGAAGGGGATTAAATTAAGCATCATTTGTATTCATTAAGATTAAGACGTCTGAATCTGAATACACATCTAAATAATTAAGAAATGGTATGTGGATTTAAACATTGAATAGTTAAGATTGTTTATTTTTCAACATTCGAATGTGCATAATTTATTTATTTATTTATAAGCATAATAAATATACAATAATTAAAATAAAAAATAATTAAATATATATATATATATATTTAATAATAAAAATCATTATTTGATATTAAAAATGAAACATTAATTATGCTTGCTATTGATGGTGGAGATGGTTTGTAGTGATGGTGGTGATGGCGATGGTTGGTGTTAGTGGCTAGTAATGGTGGTGTCGTGGTGGTGATACTTTGTGAAGCTGGAGGCAGTTGATGTCATGTAGCGACTGGCGTCATGGTGGCGGTTGACAGTGATGGTGGTGGTGGCTGAAGAATGTGTGGTGGTTGACGATGTGTTGGTCGTAGTTGACGGTTGTACTAGTCGTGATGGTGAAGATGGTTGGTAGTAGCTATTCTCCCAATGATGGTAGTGGCTGACCGTATTGGTGGATGTGGCAGCGATCAGGTGACAATAGATGTAATTAGAATGATGGAGGTAATATGTGTGGTAGCGACTGACGATAGTAGTTGGTAGTTGATGTTGTTGGTGATTGTGATAGTAAAGATGGTTGGTGGTTAGCGATTGTAATAACAATTGTTATAGTAATTGTGATAACAAACGTGGTTAATGGTGGTAGCTGATTATTGTAAAGAGTGGTTAGTGAAAATTTTGCTCTTTACTAAACTAAGAGAAATTTCATCATACGTATGGTTTAAAGATCAATTACATGATAAGTTTTTTATTAGGGCTATCTATTAGAATCTGAAGGTAATCAATTAGATTATCTTAATTATCTTAATCTTGTAATCAAGTTAATTTAATCTCTAAAATTAAGCTAAATCTGATAATCATAATCATTGATATTGTGCTGATTTTGATTACTGAAATTAAGCTAATCTAATTGATTACAAGATTCAGATAATTAAGCTAATCTAATTGATACGTCTTATTTAAATAAGAGCAAAATCATAATATTACCGTTGGTAGTGTCCATACAATTCCAATTATTGATTGTGAAAATGCATCGTTACCTAAACCCCATCCACTTTTAAAATTGCAAAATGTTTTACATGTCCCGCAATTAATTAAAAACCTTGTTTCCGTTCGGAAGTTTATTGTTGATAATTACGTATCTGTTAAATTTGATCCTTTCGGATTTTCTGTGAAG
The DNA here is from genome assembly GCA_029783415.1 of Anisodus acutangulus. Lineage (NCBI taxonomy): Eukaryota > Viridiplantae > Streptophyta > Magnoliopsida > Solanales > Solanaceae > Anisodus > Anisodus acutangulus. Next base: position 46,020,025 of record CM056503.1, read on the forward strand.
GATTTTCAGACGGGGATGCATTTAATGAGGTGTGACAGCGTCAGTGACCTATATCCTATAAACACCAGCCCTCACTTTGGAACATCAACATCTTCTACCTTTGCAACTTTATCTCCCGAATTATGACATAGTCGTTTAGGACATCCGGAAGCTCTTTTTTTAAGCTCTCTTCGACGAAATAATTTTATGCATTGTAATAAATTACATAATAATTTCTTTTGTCAGTCTTGTTCCCTTGGGAAACAAGTCAAAATACATTTTTATGACTCGTTAACAATAACCTCATTGCCATTTGACATTGTGCATAGCGACCTTTGGTCATCACCTATCTTGAGTTCAGGTGGTCATCGTTATTATGTGTTATTTCTTGATGACTTTACAAATTTCTTATGGACTTTTCCAATTGCCAATAAATCTCAAGTCTATTCCATGTTCATAAACTTTTCTAAACACATCAAAACACAATTTGAAAGGTAAATCAAATGTTTTCAATGTGACAACGGGAGGGAATACAACAATGCGTCCTTCCATAAGTTTTGTAAATCACATGGAATGAGTTTTCGTTTCTCTTGTCCTCATACATCCTCCCAAAATGGAAAAGCCGAAAGAAAAATTCGAATCATAAACAACATCACCCGAACTCTCCTTACTCATGCCTCTCTACCTCCTTCATTCTAGCATCATGCACTACAAATGACTACTTATTTGCTCAACATAATTCCCAACAAAAAGCTTGCATATCAAACACCCACAAAAAATCTCTATCAGAAAGACCCATCATATCATCATCTTCGGGTCTTTGGATGTCTATGCTATCCCTTACTTCCTTCAACTTCTCGACATAAATTGCAAGCTAGATCAACACCTTGTGTCTTTTTGGGATACCCAACGAATCATAGATGTTATAAATGTTATGATTTATCGAGTCAAAAAATCATTATTTCAAGGCATGTCAGTTTTGATGAAAATAACTTTCCTTTTTCCAAACTACACGCCTCTAATCCCTCAACCTATGAATTTTTGGATACAGGTTTTTTAACTAATCAACATTTGTTACAACCTATATCCTCCCATCAAAATGCGACACCTAATGCAAGGGGTATCACAAATTTTGTAAATCCGCCCCACATGTGCAACAACTACTGACTCACTCCTCTTCAAATAAATCTGCCCAACAACAGGAAAACTCAATTCCTACTTCCCCAACTCAAGCCGAGTCCACTCAACCTACACCAACAAGCGATGGCGGCACTGATTCAACCTAACCCAAATCAGTCCACAACACACAGTCCAATAACAACCCAACAACCTACCCAAGCCAGTCCACAAATAAATCCTCCACATCTCCACAAATGAAAACAAGATCCCAACATGGAATTTTTAAACCCAGAAGACTTCTTAATCTTCACACCACTACTAAAAATTCCATTTCTCCTTTGCCTACAAATTCCCTTCATGCATTAAATGATCATAACTGGAAAATGACCATGAAAGATGAATATGATGCTCTTATTCAGAATAAGACGTGGGACTTGGTGCCCCGACCATCTAATGCTAACATTATTCGAAGTTTGTGGATTTCCATGCATAAGAAGAAATCTGACGGGTCTTTTGAGAGGCATAAAGCCCGACTTATAGGTGATGGTGCAGAACAACAAATTGGTGTAGATTGCGGAGAAACATTCAGGCCGGTTGTCAAACAGGCCACTATTCGGACAATACTTAGAATTGCATTATCAAAATCTTGGTGTCTCACTCAGCTTGATATCAAAAACGCATTCTTACATGGATATCTCAATTAAACTTTCTATATGTACCAACCACCGGGTTTTCGTGACCCACGACATCCTGATTATGTGTGCTTGCTCAAAAAATCTCTATATGGACTTAAACAAGCACCTCACGCTTGGTACCCGCGTTTTGCAGATTATGTGGCTATATTAGGCTTCTCTCACAACATTTCAGGTCATTCTTTATTTATTTATCGTCGAGGCAAAGATATCACATATATTCTTCTTCATGTGGATATCATTTTTGCCACTTCATCAGATGCTCTTCGACAATCCATAATGTCTAAGCTTGGCTCTGAATTTGCTATGAAAGATTTGGGCCCACTAAGCAATTTTTTGGGTGTCTCTGTCACCCGACATTCAGGAGGACTATTGAGGAGATTATTGAGCGGGCCGGCATGTCTTCCTGCAAACCATCCCCTACACCGGTGGACACAAAAGCAAAACTATCTCTTCAAGTAATCCATATCATGATCCGACTGAATATATCGTAGTCTTGCTGGCGCATTACAATACTTGACCTTCACAAGACCCTATATTTCTTATGCGGTTCAACAAGTATGTTTATTTATGCATGATCCAAGAACCCAACACATGTCTGCATTGAAGCGTATCATTCGCTACTTTCAGGGTACACTCGAATTCAGACATCACATTTAACCATCTTCTATTAATAAGCTCATCTCATACACTGACGCAGATTGGGTTCTATGTCCGGATACTAGACGCTCAACTTCGATAACTTGATATCTTGGTCTGCAAAATGGCAACCTACCTTGTCCCGGTCCAGCGCTGAAGTAGAATACCGCGGGGTGGCAAATGTCGTATCAGAATCCTATTGGATTCAAAACCTACTTCTGGAACTTCACTATCCAGTTACGAAAGCCACTTGGGTCTATTGTGACAATGTTAGTGCAGTTTATCTTTCCGGTAATCCAGTGCAACATCAACGCACTAAACATATTTAAATGGATATACACTTCGTACGTGAGAAAGTCGCTCGAGGTCAACTACGTGTCCTACATGTTCCTTCACGCTATCAAAGTGCCGATATTTTCACCAAAGGACTCCCGTTGCAACTCTTTGATGATTTTTGAGATAGTCTCAACGTACGTAAACCTTCCGTTTTGACTAAAGGGGTATATTAGAATCCGAATGTAAAGATTAGCTTAATTATCTGAATTTTGTAATCAATTAGATTAGCTTAATTTCAGTAATCATAATTAACACAATATCAGTGATTATGATTATCAGATTTAGCTTGATTTTAGAGATTAGATTAACTTAATCTTAGCCATAATTTTGACTTATATTCTTGTATATAAAGTGATTTTACAGAAATGAAAGGCAGGCAAAACATCTTCTATTACTATCGATTTTAGACAATCTTTTTTATTCTCACAAAAATACCTCTTCACAATATTAAATTTTTATTCAAAATTTTAGTAATTAAAATCTATTCAGATCAAATAAATACTTAAATTTTACTAACGTTTTGGATCTCCTTAATAAAAGAAAAGTCTAAGGTAGAGCAAAAGAGATTCAAAAGCTACATTATCTTTTATTTTTTTTAAAAAAATCAAAAGTTACATTATATCACATGTCTAAATTTCAAAATCATATTTAATATTTTTCTGAATCTTCTTATATAAACTTCTGGCTACACTCACTAGAAGGCATATGAATTTTTGGTCAAATTAAATTACTCTGCCGGAGTACTATGAGAATATTGATCCTCAGGCAGTAAACTTTGAACACGTTAACATTAGCCAAAAATCCGCTGTTTTCATCATTGATTCTATTTTAGATAAATATGACGCTAACTCTCTTGTAGTGTATAATCGGTTGGAAATTTGCTTTTGGTGAGAGTTGCGTCCACCCATCTTTAATGACTTAAACACTAGGGTTTCGCATGTTGGAGATTTTGATTCTTCACACGTGCATAATCTACTAAGTGAGTAGATGACCGTAGGGCCAATGATAGTCAAATTTCGTTGAGAAATGAAAGAGATATTGGTCCACGAAGTGAGGTGTTTGAAGCATGAAAATGTGGTATAGACCAATTCTCCCACATCGGTGGAGGAATGAAGATTTGTTTAGTTTATAAGTCTCAAAATTGGCTAAAGGTTTGGGACCTCAAGGGGTAACTCATGTGTTTGAATGAGGGAGGACCTAGATGTGTTTTGGTTCGAGGCCAAGTCCACACGCGCGCCGCCCGTCCGGTCTCGGGTTGTGGGCTTTGGGCTTTTTGGACCCAAATTACTTCATATTTACAGTTTGGTCCCTGAAGTTTCAGAAGAGATAAAATTGAAAAGAGAACTTGTGCCTTTTGGATTGGTTTTTGGAATGTTAAACCTCCATCAATTCAGTCATTTACTTGGCTGAATAACTCATCACTAAAGCTCCAATACGTTGCACATTAATTCAGTCATTTATTTGGCTGAATTACTCCTCACTAATTGCCATTACATGGTCATTAACAGCAATTAGTTGGGAAGTTGACAAGTCCCCTCCATGCACTATATATTGAAGCATTTTGCTTAATTACACACAAACAAAAAACAGAAATCTTTCTACTACTTTCCAGCATTATTTCATTACACTAAGTTCTTCAAAGTAACACTTGAGTTTTCTTTGCTCATTTGTTGAGTTGATGTTTTATCCTGAGAGACTATTGTCCAGAACGTAAAAGGATATATACGGGGCAATCTTGTCTTAAAGATAGAGTGTCATCACTCGACCCAACAAATCAAAGTGTTTATAATCTCAGTTTCTTGTTCCAGTTTATTGAAATTTCAGTTTGTTGTAATTTATTTTGTTGTAATACTTAGCAGTTACTTATTTCTCGTTTCCTGTAACCATTGTAATCAACATAATCATTCCGTACACTTTTTTATTCGGTGTGAAATGAGCACGCATACTCTAAATTTTACTTTTAGAATTTTATTTAGTCCAAATTGAAGTGAAAGGGAAGGATGCCAAGTCAAAAGTACTATATCTTCACTTAAATATATTGTCTCAAGAGTAGGGGCGGTCAGTGGCATGGTTCGGGGCGGGGTGGGGCGGGTCACGGCGGGACGGGATCCGACGGAACTGGAAGAGGGCGGGACCTGTCCTCCGGCGGGATCCGCCAATGTCCCATTCTGTTCCCGATCCCGTAGGATAAAGGGACCGGTCTTGGCGGGGGGGGGGGGGTTGGGATCGGGTTTTTCATTTTTTTGGCACTTAATTTTAAAAAATAACATATATAAAAACTTCAATAATTGAACAAGATAGTCTAATAAAAACATTCCAAAGCTGTTTTTGTGTCTCTTATATTATTTAATAGAAATATAATTTTTTTATAATACAAATTCAAAATTGCAACTTTGTGGTGTTGAAAGTTGCAAATTACATAGTAAATTGCAATTAAAAAAATTACATATTTATAAACACATTTTCTAATTTCTTCACAATGTCTTGTGGTTTTTTCATTGGAATTGAAATTTGTTGGTCAAATTAATTGCCCGGCGTCACTTCCACCTCTGTCGGACAAGATTTCATTGTAGTTTTCGTCGTCTTCCTACCCCTACTAGAAGAAGCACCCTTACTAGAAGAAGCACCCTTACCCCTACTAGAATAAGCACTCTTACCCTTAAACATACCTCTTAATCCTTTCATTTTAATTATGCTAATAAATAATTAAAGATAATCAAATTAAGTGCGATAATTAAATAAAGTAACAATAATAATTTAAAGAAGGAACGAAGGTACCAAACGTCGACGTGTAATCGAGGTTGAAAATTAAAACTTTGCTCGATGGATGATCCTCAAGCTAGTTGTCAACTTCAGTCCCAATTTTTTAACTTTGATACAATTATACAAATGAGCAAATAAAATAAAATATTTAATAGGCAATGTAATTGTAGACTTGTAGAGAGATAGATTGAGTTGAGAGATTAGAGAGATTGTTGTAGGAAGATTTGTGAGATTAAAATTTAGACAAAATGAGGTATTTATAATTGAAAAATTGAGTTAGAGTGTAAATATAGTAACTTAGGGGTTAAAAACAAATATTAAGGGGGTAGGGCGTTTATGGGGTGGGGGCCAAAAATGGCCGTTGCACAACGGCCAAAATATAAAATGGTCGTTGTGCAACGGTCATTTTTGCAAAGTGGGAGTCGGGGGCAAGGTTGGGACGGGGTCGGGGTCGGGGTTAGGACGGAGCCTTTTATTTAGGGGGATCGGGTCGGAGTCGGGATCGGACCGACCCGGCCCACTCGCCAGCCTTACTCAAGAGTAATTATCATATCTTTTAAATCTATGATACTTACTGTACTAATCATACCAATTCAAATTCGAGTCTTTTAGGATTCAATAATTTAAAAAGTAACCCTGCTAATATTTTTTTCGTTTCCGTAGCTAAATTTAAGACGTCTAACTAAAAATTGAGGAATCTCTTCCATTTCACTAGATCGGTTGCTATTCATAGATGAAGATCTATCTTGCCCCGAGCGATGCCATGGGACGATTCATCAATCCCTTTTTACTAAATATTTTCTATTTAGATGATAAAAAAATGAAAATATATAAACATAAATAACTATCACCACTTGGAACTCAAGTGTCCATTGATTATAATTGAAACGGCTTTAAAACCCTAAATTAGAAAAACTATTCAAATATTAATGCCACTTATAAAACATCCTGGATATCGACGGTGATTACAATCTCCTTCTCAAGATCAGACTACTCCAAGTTAAAAGATTAGCAGTACAATTATAATAATTAATTTCTTATTTTGCATATGTGTGTATGTAAAATTGCTGGCAAATGGGATGGATAGGAATAGGGTGAATTGAAATTGAATTAAGATAAAATGGATTGGATTGCAATCTACCCATCTGAATATGGGTAAAAAATAAATTGGGTAAAATGGTCCTAATCCACTTTAATCTTCTAAAGCCAAAATACTTTAAACCTTTAACGGAGTCAATTGACATCAGCTTTAACAATAAGAAAATTAAGCAACTTTAAACCTTAAAGCCAAAAATATTTTCCGCGAAAATATATATTTTCGCGAAAAGAAGCGATTTTCCTACTTATATTCTTGTGTTCAGTACGCAAGTTGAAAAATATCATTTTAAATACATTTGCATATATTCAAAATAAAACACTATGAAGTGTTTAAATTCAGAGTGCAAATTCTGATGGTTGTGGGCAGGCAGAGTGGGAAGTGGGGATGGGATTTGGGGGTAAGGGGCGAGAATGTTGTTGTCTTGACAATGCCTCTTTAATCATTGAAGCGGTGAGGGTTGGTTTTGGAGGGGGAGGTGGGTAGGCAGTATGAGTGACCCTAATGGGGTGGGCGTAGGAGTGGGGGTAGGAAGGGAGGGAGGAGGGAGGGCAGGGAATAGTGGGTAGGTGTAGGTGGAGTGAGAGGGGTATAAAATAGAAAATTTGTGTGTTGGGGTTGAGGTGGGGGAGGTAGGAAAAAATCTATTTTTTATAAATTTTTAATAAAAATAAAATAAAATACAGGAAATAGAAAATTCGAGAGGAGTAGGGATGGCAATTGGGCGGGGCGGGTGCGGGTACCCCCTCCCCAGCACCCGTACCTGCCAGAAAATTCTATGGCGGGTACAATTTTCAACATCCATACCCGCCTAGGCGGGTATATTCCTAAATTCACATCCGCTCCACCACCCAAGTAGATATCTGTCACTCGTCAATACCCGACGGTCATATTTTGTAATCAATTCATTTGTGATCAATTATTGTTCAACATGATCCCAAAAATTTGAGTCAAAAATCAATACTGTCACGTTCTCATTTTCTTGGGGAGAGAGGGAGGAGAATTTCGGATTTTTTCACCATCAGAATTTCCCATTTTTTTCACCTCTTCCCCCTTACAACAAAGAATCAAGAAAACAAAATTTTCAAGAAAACCCAAAAATTATCCACCCAAATAGCTATATATTACAAATGTAGACAAAATCCAAATATTATTTCAGTTATATAACCTAAAGTTTTTCAACTTTTTCAATTGAACTCCACAAACCCAATAGGTAAAACTTAACAAATGCACAAAAATTGACCTCACCAAGACAACCCCAAAGCACAAAGCAAAGACATCAATATTTCCCGATCAGCATCTCATTTTAAAGAAAAAGGCAGAGACGTTGAGGTGGTTCGTGAAAAAAGTTTATAATTTTTTCTTTGAAGAAAAATGCAGAGACGTCGAGAATGAGAGAGGGAGAAGAGACGGCGTGAAAGGGAACGACAGAGAGGGAGGCGTGAAGGACTGAAGAGGCATATGGTTTTGAGTTTTGTTGGAGAATGAGAGACTTGTCGTGACCTATGGGCTGAAGGCACGACTTATGGGCTGCTAATATTTTGGGCTTGGGGCGGGTATAAGGCGGACGGGTAGGCGGTAGGATGCGGGGCGGGTATGACTGCAAATCCACCACCTACCTGCCTACCCGTGACGGGTACATTTTCAATACCCTTACCCGCTTACTACCCGCCAAAGTTATATCCATACCCGTCCCAACTGGGGCGGGTGCGTAGCGGAATCCGTAAAATTATACCCACCTGCCATCCCTAGGGAGGAGGGGGCAGGCGAGTGTGGGGATAAAGAAAAAATTATCATTTTTTTATAAAAATAAAATAAAATATATAAAATAGAAATTTGGGGGTGGGAGATTGGAAGGTGGGGGTAAGGGGGTGGGGTAGACAATTAGGGGGCAGGGATGGTGGGTAGGTGTAGGGGTGGGATGGGATGTGGGTGGAGTTGGGGTGGTGGGGTAGGTGTGGGATGGATTTGAATTTGTGTTGGTGTGTTTTTAATGATTAGAAAAATATTTTCCATCAAATTTTTAAGAAAAACATTTGCTCCTATTTTGAAGAAAACATTTCACATAGAAAAGTATTGTTTAAGATATTTAGTGCAATCAAACAAGAAAAATAAAAAAATATTTTCTGAAAACTATATTTCGTCATATCAATCACGTGGTATTACAAAAGTGAGTTTATATATGAATATTCATATTTTATTTATATTTGTTTCTATTTTATGAATGGAGTGATTCAGCTCCTTAAAATGTGAATTAAATGAACCGATTTTATAAACATGGGCTGATATTGCCGGTTCTAGTCATATGGCTATTCAAATCGGCATGTAGATAATAATGGTTATTTTCCTTTCAGACATCTATTATTGGTTGGTTTCATTTCATTTTCGGCTATGCGAAAAACGTGTATATGTGATAATTGCTATGCGAAAAACATGTATATATGAAGCAAATGGATATTTTCCATTTTCAGCAAAGATCAAACATCTTATCCTCCACATAAATTAATTAAATAATCAACAATGTAGTTATAAATTCAAAATATTTAAAGGTCAACAAATTGAATGTGCGTATGGGCTATTAATAGGGAAAAATAGGAAAGGAGAATGGGAGTAAATACTTGGTGAGTTTTGAATTTAAAAAGACTTGTTACAATTATTTTGGCTTTTTTAATTTATTTATTTTTTCAAAAAATTGTTTGGTTGCATTGGTGACTTTCTGATGCGACACGTTCAAGGAGAGGTGACATGGTGCTTGTTATTTGTAGAAGATATAGTATTGATTGACGAGACGCGAGGGGGAGTTAACGCGAAGCTAGGGGTTTAGAGACAGACCTTGGAGTTAAACGGTTTCAAGTTGAGTAGGATCAAAACTGAATACTTGGAATGCAAGTTCGGTGATGTAGCCTATGAGGCGGACGTGGAAAAGTGAGGCTTGACGCCCATGTCATCCCCAAGAGAGGAAGTTTCAAGTATTTGGGGGCAGTTATTCAAGGGAATTGAGGGATTGACGAGGATATGACACATTGTATTGAGGCGATGTGGATGAAATGGAGGCTCGCTTCTAGTGTTCTGTGTGAAAAGAATTTGCCATCAAGACTTAAAGATAAGTTCTACAGAGTTGCGGTTAGATCGACTATGTTTTATAGGCACGCCTATGTCTAGAAGATGAGAGTGGCAGAGATGAGGATGTTAAGATGGATGTGTGGGCATACCAGGAGGGATAAATTAGGAATGAAGATATTCGAGACAAGGTGAGAGTGGCCCCCGTGGAGGAAAAAATGCGAAAAATGAGATTGTGATGGTTCGGGCATGTGAAGAGGAGATGTGCAGATGCCCCGGTAAGGAGATGTGAGAGATTGGCCATAGTTGGCATGATGGGGGGGGGGGCATAGGTAATACATGACTCACCTTCGGCTCACCGAGGACATGACCCTTGATAGGAAAGTGTGAAGATCGAGAATTAGGGTTGAAGGTTAGTAGGTAGTTGAGAGTAGTTTTATCCCTTTCTCAGAGTATTAGTTTTATTCTTGTATTTTCTTAGTTTAGATTACAAGTAATTACCTGTTATTTCTTTAGCCTCTGTTATCTTATTCTCTTGTTGTTATTTCTGTTTATTGCTACTGCCTCCTTTTCACTGTTTTTTAAACTGAGAATCTATCGAAAATAACATCTCTACCTCTCAAGGTAGGGGTAAGTCTACGTACACAATATCCACCTCAGACCGCACTTGTGGCATTATACTGGTGATTGTTGTTGTTTTAAAAAATTGGTTATCCACGAAACCATTTGGCCATAGAATTTTTCCCTTTTCCCAATTGTTTGGTTATACATTGAATTAATTTTTTAAGAATATTTTAAAAATAAAATTTTTAAATTTGAAAAAATGATTTTTGACTAATATTTTAAGTGAAAAATCATTCCACACAATTTTAAAGATTTTTGAAGTATAATGTATATCCAAACATAACTTTGATTTTCAAACATCTCTTTTTAAAAAAAAATATTACATTTTATGTTCAAATGCTTATGTAGTTAGTCTTTTACTCCAGCTCCAAACTCCAACTTCAACTTCAAGTTGAAGTTGAGTTTTTCAAGTTTGAAAAATTGATTAGACATCGGTTCTAACCACTTTTTCAAGTATGAACAAGCATTTTCACAAACTTGCACATTTTTTCAAGTAATATACATATTTAAACATATCTTAATTGTTAAATATTTTTCCAACTTAATTTCAAACACTATATTTTAATTATCACCGGATTTGTAGCCAAGCCAGCGTAATTACTAGTCCACAATTATAATTCTTTGACAAAGTGGACCAAAAGTGAGCAAAAAGGGGTAAATTGATGGGATTGTGATTAATTTTGTACAAACGTGAGAAGAAAATTACTTTAGAATCTCTTATTCTTGGAATTAACAAACTAAGTAGTATAATAATAGTATTAAAATAAGTTGAAAAGTTCAAACACATGGAGAGGGTTGAAACTTAAAAAAAGTGTGTAATAAGAAGAAAAGTTTGGGACCTTTTTAATCTTTTTCGTTTCTTCTGATCACCATCTGGAATAAAATGATTACAGCATAATTAAAACATTTGGGGCCACTTGAGCCTGATCAACAAATTGGGCCCACATTTGAGAGACTCACACAAATATCCATATTTTGAGGTCGTCTAATCCTTTTGCCGCCGCAAGGCTGGCTAATCGTACGCATCAGGCTCGAATACAAGATTGAGAAGTTCCTGCAAAGCAGGTTAGAGTTCGAGTTCAACGGCTTGTGGTTGTTCGCTTCACCAACCACTATTGGATGTGATTCCAAGAGCCGAACGAGAATGAATATCACACATAAGAGTCAATTCCGAATCGAAAAAGTCAACTGAACTTTACTTAAGACGAAGGAAGCGAGTGTCGAAAAATCGTTCCCGGCTCAAGCAAAATGATACCGGCTGAAGGTAAGTAAATTCTTTAGTTTAGGGAAGGAATCCACTCTAAAAGCTAGTCTTCTTTTATTCGAAGAATAGGATTTTGGGTTGTTTTACTCTATTTCAAACAGTAGACTTTTCAACCATTTTTGCTCGTGCTAGTTTAATAAGAGGGAGTCATACTTTGGATTGCTTTTTTCAAAAGAAACTATCTGAAAGCCCCTATGGTTTGCTGCTTCCAAACCTGGTTGTCAGGACTTGGAGTGAAATCAGTTCTATTTTCAGGTAATTTTTGCCTGTTTAATTTGGCGCGGCATATTTTAGGACTCATTTGGCCATAGATAATTTTTACTTTTTTCGAAAATTGTTTTCACTTTTTTTTAAAAAAAAATTTGGTTTTTGGCCATAAAAATTATAAATACAATTTCAAGTTGTATTTGAAAAACACCCCAAATTTTATTTTCATAATTTTTACTTTTTGTTTTTGGTCATTGCTTTTATCTTTCACTTTTAAAATTTTACCCTATATTTTTTTATTTTTATAAATTTGATTGCGTGATAAATTCGACTGATGAGTTTCATTATCAAAGGGATATTAAAGAGGTCGTATGTATCAGTGAACAAGCTCAATTTGCAAATTATGATCTTAAATGATCTGAAAAATAGCATTGCAAAGCAAAATAAGAGCTTAATTTTCCTTCTTATAATACATGAGTTGACATCCATGTAACCACACGTTAAATCAATATACAAAGTAAATTGATTTGTTGAATGATTTCAGATTGTCTTTATAAGGACATCGAAATCTATTATGTTTATTAATTATTTTGGGTGATTTTGCTAGTTTTAAAAAATTGAGGGTAAAAATCATATTTTATATTTTTTAAGAAAAGTGCATTACAACAACCAAATATCATTTGCAAAAATTATGGTCAAACACAACTCCAACTCCAACTTCAAAAATTTCAAAAAAGTGAAATTATTTTTTATTTTTATGGCCAAACACCTACTTAGATTTCGTGAAGATATAATTTAGGTTGAACTTCAATATATGTATCATAACATCCAGATAATCATGTTGGACAAGACAAAATTTTCAACACTCAACACAATCTGAAAAAATAATATAAATTTAGATTTCGCAAGACATAATTTACGTGTTAACTTCAGCATGTGTATCATAACATCCACAAAAATTATGTCAAATAAGAATTTTTCAACATTCAACATAATCAGAAAAATATTATAAATTTGTACACCATAACTTAACTCCTACAAAATCTTTGTCGAACTAAGCAAAGTTTTAATTTTCGTAAATAAAATATTATAAAAATAATATTTTACGAAGCAGATTTGAATATTTTTATTAAATAAGCCGTAGGAATAATTAAAGACTACACATATGACTATGAGAGGCAAAAAATTAAATACCAGTTCGTTCCAAGGCCAATACATTAGGGTATTGCTGTCTGAGGTTCCGTGTTCGAGTCCTCTGATCAGCGAGAGTGGAACTGTGTTCCCCCAAAAAAATCCCTCCATACGCGTAGGGCCAAGCGGTGTATACTAATCCGTAGGGCCAGGCCGGAGGTGGGATTTTCTGGGGTATGGGGCCGTAATGCGATGGGACCAGTCACTTTAAAAAGTTTACCCTACCTTAGTTTTGTCCGCTTGGGCAGCTCAATTGATTTCAAGGGGGATATTTGGAATAAGAGACCAATGATCGAATCCCGTCAGCGGCAGTGTGGGGGTTTCTTCTTGAAATAAAGGAGGGCCCCTTGTGCGCAGCGTGGTACTGGTCTAACCTTTGAAATCAATTGAGTCACCATGATTTACCTCCTTCACAGATCTGTCGGACCGGGGTGTGGGGGCTCCTGGGGTGGGAGATTCTACCTTTTGGAATAAGAAATAAGAAAAACTTTGCAATTCCCAATGATAAGTCCGTGAATCTATTTTTCGTGTGATGATGTCCCCTTCTGTGCATCACAGTCGACTGAACCTGTGGGGTCCTTTTTCTGTAATTTTGGGTTTGTACCTTACACAGAATATTGTTTTTAATTACTTTATTCAATGTATTTTAAATAACAAATACAAACCTCTTTAAGGAAAAATATGAAATATAAGTTAGTTTCATGTTATGAAACGCCATTTTTAGTGTGTTTCAAATGGATGCAATTTCTATTAAAATTTTATTTTTATTCTATTTTAGTAGTAGTGTGATTTTATAAGTATACAAATGTATGGTATATTAGTTATTTGCACATTTCTTAAAAAAATATTAACTTTTAAAAAAATAGATAATTTGATTAAATTACCCGTAATTAAATAGGTATTTAAATTTGATCACATAACACTTAATAGGGATAAATCTGAAAAAAAAAAAGATTAATTCTTTCTTGATTTGATAAGTTGATTTCTCCAATCGTATCTCT